>OY720441.1:163636261-164969010 GCA_963082915.1 Dolichopus griseipennis | reverse complement strand
ATGTATGATATAAAGCTTTTGGTATCTGAAAAATGAGATACATAGTTGTTTTTAATAATTTACATTAAGAGCAAAGTAAATGAGAAATAAAAATCCAAAATCAACTTTGTTATCGGTGCTGAGGTATCTATAATGATAAGCTGCAACTTATGTATTTAGTCTACCTTGTTTCTTCTATTTTAGATGCTCGAATATGTTCTGATTAAAACAAAAAAGAAAGGAAAGTAGAAATAAATACCTATTGTACTAAATTTTGCTACTAACTTTTCTGATCGGCACAAAATAAATTATTGGAGAGCATTACTGAAAAATTGAAGTAGGTATGTAGATTTAATGATAGGAGTAGATTTAAAAATAGTAGTAGAACGGAGTAGAATTACAATAATTTTATAACGACATTTTCTAGAGCTTTGAAAAAAAAACATATATAATAAATATATATATGTATATATGTACATTGTCTAGATTTCAAGAGATTTTAAATTTATTTGAATTAAACAAATTGCTAACCTTGTGTACATTGTTTTTTAAAGCTGAAAAATAAAAGTATGAAATGATATCCAGTGTTGCCACTTCAAAATTTTTAATCCGGTCAAATTCGACAGTTTGACTGGAAAACTTTTTAAAAAATTCAGTCAAAAGTTTTTAGAGTAAAATACTGTCAAAAAATCGGGTCAAAATAAATATTTTCAGAAAGACTTAAAATTAAGTATGTATAATGAAACATGTACATAATTTCTTTGTTTAGATTGATTTATGGAGCTTTGCTTTTTATAAATTCGCAATACCTAATTTAACTAATGATATAACTAAAGATTTATTTATTTATTATTTCAGATAAAGTAGTAAAATAGTTATTTCAAAATATGTATGTATTTTGCGATGTCTTTTGTTCTGCCAGAACCATAATCAGAAAACCCACTAATTTCATCCAGTGCACTATTATAGTATAGTCTTCTAATGGCTATTTCATCGAATACCAATGCAAATTAAGATTTACTCCATTTCTCAAAAATTTATAACCCTTTTGGTGAATTAAAATGTTCAGCTTCAACGAATATTTTTAAAATTATTTTAAATTTTTCCGAAACGAAATATAATATTATATCAAAAACGGTCAAATAAAAAAATAAATCAGTCAAAAATCCAGTCAAAATATTTCGATTTTTTTCCTGTCAAAGAATATTTTTTCCAGCCAAATTTGACCGGAATACTGTAAAAATGGCAACACTGATGATATCAGAGGATTCCTAAAAGTTCATATAATTTTTTCTATTATCTGATGGTGAGGGTTAATAAATATATCATTCCAGTTAAGATCGTTTAAAGTTTTATCATACATCACACCTAATATATAACAATATTATCCACAGACTGATGTAAGGTCACTTTGTAAAGGTTTATTATTGAAAACAAAAACATTTTGGTTGATTTTATAGAAATTTAACAATCTAAATAATATTATGAAAGATGAAGTTGAAAAATAAATATATATATAATTTTTAATCCTTAAAAGTAAACCAGTTTTCTGTGTTTTAAAAAAAAACAATAGTTTTAAATATACGAATTATAGATAACAAGAAAAAAAATAATTATTGGTAAAGAAGATAAAGAAAGAAACAAAAGTTCAATGATCATGGTGTAATATGTAGTAACATTACCTGTTTTATGACTATAGTTGAATGTTTGTGTTATTTAAAAATGCTTTATAATAAAAAAAAAAAATGATAATAAAGAAACTGAAAGTTTAGAATGATTCTGAAAATATATACTTACTGCTATGTCTGATCTACATATATAACCTTGCTGTAAGGAATGAAAAATAAAAACAAGTTAATTGTTTTTGGTACCTATAGCAAAGATAATGAATATAACTACTGATGAGCACAGTCCATATAAAACAAAAACCTTAAAATTCAAGCTCTTTAAAATAAAAGAAAGAAATATAATAAAAAGAAAAAAAGCTTAAAGCTTTATACTCTATTCATTATTAAATTTTAATCAGACAACGAAAAAAAAAATAAAAACAAAATAAAAGCTTTGATTTTATTTTTTTAATAAAAATTTTGAACTATGAATAAATACGATTTATGAATTATATATCGACGGCTCCAAGCTATAATGATGTAAGTCTGAAATATATTTTATTATAAATTTTGTTATTTTTAAATAAATTAAGAATACATTTTATTAGGAATAAATTAATAAAATTTTATTAAGAAAACATTAAGAAGACAATTAGAAATTCACGATTTTAAATGTGAAGTTAAAAAACCTTTGAAAAATATTTAAAACAATTTTATTATGTGATCTTCAAGACTTATGACGTTCTTTTCGGGTTATTATTTTTTATTTCTCTTAAAAATGCTAATGTAAGTAGGCTTACATTGTTCTTATCCGAAAATGCTCACTCTATACCATTCGAATAACAAAAATATACAATTAAAAAACAAAAATATACAATTGAAAATGACGTAACTAAGCATAGAACTACGAAAAAGTTACTTTTTTTAATTTTGTTTTGTTGTAACTATACTTAAAACCAAAAAAAAAGGTTATTTATAAAAATATGAATTATAAAAATTAACAAGTAAAAGAGATATGAATTTACTTATACCTATTCTAATCGTGATATCAAACTTGACTTATATAGTTATTGTTTGGAGGCATCGAATGAGTTCATATAATATATTATGATCTTTCAAATTCACGTATATATTTCGATTTTTTCAAAAACAAAAAATAATGTAAATGGATATTAGTAAAACTGAAATACTTAACAAAGTGCATGTGAATTTGAATTAGATATATGAATGTAAATAATTTAAAAACATTTACCTATGTATATAATTTAAAAAACGTTAAGAATTAAAACATTAATTGTTACCGTTTCTATAATTTTTAATTATAATTCAACAAGATACCTATTTTTTTCAGATTTTCTTTTTTCATATTTTCCTTTTTAAATTACAAAATAGACATACGCAATCATGCAAAAGAAACTTTTCCTTCAAAAGTACATTGACAGTGCCAAAATAGAAGATTTAAGCAGAGTTTTGCCGCCATTAGAAAAGATTGATAACTTTAAAACATCATGTCCTATACATTTATCAAACCACAATTTCAGATGTGCAGTTAAAAATTGCTTTAATGTATATATGTATCTCTTAAAAGAAAAAATTCTAAATTAAGACCTTCATACATATACAATATGAATTTAAATAATAAAACTACAAAAGTTCACTTCAACACAGATATCAAAATTCAAGTCATGTATGTATGGGACTATGCTTACAGAGCTGCTCGCAAAGGTCATTGGCATCAATACGCATGTGATAGAAGTAGATTTCAAAGACGCATTGAAAATGTTGGTATCACTATTTCTAGAATTTTAACATCTGATCATCGTAAAATTGTTAAAGCTTTTTCAGTTAAATAAAAATTATTTAAACACAGTAACTTCTTTGTTTTATTTTTATTTGTATGTTGATTATGAATAGGTACCAAAAGCAATTAACCATAGTTTTGATTTTTTTTTTTTTTTTTTTTTTTTTTTTTTCATTCCTTACAGAAAACGATGACTTTTTTCTTCTACTTATTACATACATATAATATATATACATGCTGGGCAGAAAACATGTTTTACATTATAATGAACTTGCTATTTGTGATTGTGACTTAAAATTTTTTTTCTTTTCTTTTGACTTTATATTCTCTTTGCATGCTAATTTGCATACGCACATTGTATTGAAATATTTTTACTTACTACTTTTACATGATTCCCTATTACAATATAAACAACAAGAGTTGTTTATCTTACTTCTAAACCTGTCTGACCTAATTACCGGCACGATCGACGTCAAGGTCACCTACTTTTAACATAACTTGACCTACTTCCGGGGTAATTAATCAAAATGTAGGTCAATATGCCAAACTATTGCTATCTCTTTCTGGCTCAGAATTCCCATGACAGAGTGCCAGGTTAACTACTGACCTAAATTCGATCAAAAAGTTCTAGGTTCCGAACCCATGGTCGAATCTTCCAGTATACCTACATGACCCTTACTGACCTAGTATACCTACTTTATTCTTTATATTTAATGAAACAAAATGAAGACTATCATAAAAATTTGTATTTACAGCAAGTAGTAAATCTGCTAATGCAAAAAGTAGTAGAAAGCGTAAAAGGCATTCCGAATTGTGTACCAAGGTTAACTAGTATTAAAGGTATGGCGGGGACCCGAAATCGGGGCATGGTTTCGGCATCAATTCAATTACAAAAGTGAAAAAATTTGAATTTTTAAATTTTGTGATAAAAAGCTAATCAAAGAATAATATAGTTAATAATTCAAATTTTTCAATATTGCAATTATTTTAAATTGTTAGTTTATGTACCTATTAGAAAAGCTTATAAACGCAAAATATGCTATAAATATATTTCTAAAGTACAATTAAAATTTTAGAACTTTTCATATAATTCATTTAAATATAAAAATAAATTTTACATAAATTCAGCAAGTACCTTTGAATATAGCTTAAGTATTGTACACAATGTCTTAATTATATATCACCTTTGGTAATAATTCAATAAAATATATGTTATGATTAACATTAAAAAAAAGGAATTTAACCGTTTATTAAAAAAATATTTTGTTTTTAATTTATAAAATATTATACAAAATATGTTTTATGTTAAAATTCTTAGCCTTTCAAAAATATAACAGTGCTAAATAAAAACGGAAATAGGAAAGAATCCCCGTGTATCAAATTTAAAGTTTCTATCTTCATAAATTTCGAAAATAGGCTTTTTAATTTTGGGGTTTCTTAGGAGCCACCTGAACCACCACTACAATTAAGTCTAAATTTCGGGGACACATAAGAAATAGGAAATATATTCTTTGGCTTCGAAATTATACTCGTTTGGCCTCAGATCGATCAAAAGATTCTAGAATTCGAACATAGTATCCGGACTCGACCAGAACCAATTCCCATTGTACTTTCATTACTAGTAACCTAGAGTTTAAATTTCATCAAAATATCGGCATTAATTTTTGAATTATACTGCTTTTAAGATATATGTTCGTTAGCCTTTGAACTTTTAAAGGTTCCAGAACCCAAAATCATGGTACGATTTCACCCATATGCAGTCCCCGTCATACTTTTAATTCAAACTAGTTAACCTTGTACACAATTGGAACATTCTATCTTAATTTTAAGTTAATATTTTTATTAATTTCGATGATGCTTTTAAACCTTCGGAGATGTAAGAGCGGTACTGAACCACCACTCTGATTGATCCAAAATTAGGAGAACGCGCAGGAAATAGTAAAGAACACCCATGTACCAAATTTGAAACTTCTAAATTTGTTTGAATACTTTTCCATATCTAGCTCGCTTCCTTTAGGTGGTTACAAACACCATACCAAAGTTAATATACCCCTTTACCTATTCTATAGGTGTAGGGTAGACCCACAGATTCTGGACCTTTTAATCGGTTTAAAGGCTAATGGATATATATAAAAAATCACGATAAATCAAGAACTGATGACGCTATCTTCATAAAATTTGTGTTGTAGGGTACTGAAATGAAACTACGGCGGGAATTGCGTACGGTCGGGATTGGACTATGGGTTCGGAACCTAGAACTTTTTGATCGAATTTAGGCCAAACTGGCATAATTCCGAAACCAATGAAGATGGAACCTCCAAATTTGGTATCGGAGTTTCCCTTGCTGTTTCCTTAGTGAAATTTGGTACCTATTCGAGTAGTGGGTCTGGGATCAGCCACACAGTTCCGAAGAACTTAAAGCATTTTTGCAATTAATAAAAATAGTAACTTGAAACAAATGTAGAAGTTTCAAGTTTGGCACATGGGTACTATTTTCCGCGCGTTCCCCTAATTTTGGATTAATCAGAGTGGTGGTTCAGTACCGCTCTTAGACCCCCAAGGTTTAAAAGCTTATTATCGAAATTAATGAAAATAGTAACTTAAAATTAAGATGGAACGTTCCAATTGTGTACAAGGGTTAACTTGTATTGAAAGTATGACGGGGACTGCATATAGGCGAAATCTTTCCATGGTTTCGGGTTTTAGAATCTTTGAAAAGTTCAAGGGCTAACGAACATATATCTTAAAAACAGTATAACTCAAAAAATAATGCGGCTATTTTCATGAAATTTAAACTCTAGGTTACTAGTAATGAAAGTACCATGGGAATTAGTTCTGATCGAGTTCGGACAATGAGTTCGGATTCTAGAAGCTTTTGATCGATCTGAGGCCAAACGAGTAGAATTTCAAAGCAAAAGAATATATTTTCTATTTGCTATGTGTCCCCGAAATTTAGGCTTAATTGTAGTGGTGGTTCAGGTGGCTCCTAAGAAATTCCAAAATTAAAAAGCTTATCTTCGAAATTCATGAAGATAGAAACTTTAAATTTGATACACGAGGGTTCTTTCCTATTTCCATTTTTATTTAACACTTTATATTTTTAAAAGGCTAAGAATTTTATTAATTTTGTATAATATTTTATAAATTAAAAACAAAATATTTTTTTATAAACGATTAAATTCCTTTTTATACCCTACACCTATAGAATAGGTAAAGGGGTATATTAACTTTGGTATGGTGTTTGTAACCACCTAAAGGAAGCGAGCTAGATATGGAAAAGTATATATATTTGTGATCAGCGTGACCGCCTGAGTCGATATAGCCATGTCCGTTCGTCCGTCTGTCCGTCCGTCCGTAGGCACGATAACTCAAAAAATAATGGAGCTATCTTGATGAAATTTTAACTGTAGATTACTAGCACTGAAAGTACGGCGGGGATTGCATATGGGCGAAATCGGCCCATGGGTTCGGATTCTGGACCTTTTAATCGATCGAAGGGCTAACGAACATATATAAAAAATCACAATAACTCAACAACTAATGACGCTATCTTCATCAAATTTGTGCTGTAGGTTACTAGTAATGAAACTACTTCGGGGATTGCGTAAGGTCGGGATTGGACCATGGGTTCGGAACCTATAACTTTTTGATCGAATTTAGGCCAAACGAGTATAATTCCGAAACCAATGAAGATAGAACCTCCAAATTTGGTATCAGGGTGTCCCTTCCTATTTCCTAAGTGACTTCGGAATTTGGGTTCCATTGGAGTACTGGGTCGGGGACCAGCCACACATTTCCGAAGACCTTAAAGCATATCTTTAAAATTAATAAAGATAACAACTTGAAAAAATGTAGAAGCTTCCAATTTGCCACAAGCGTGTTATTTACTATCTCTTGCGTGTTCCCTTAATTTGGGATCAATTGGAGAGGTGGTTCAGTACCCTTCTCAGACCTCCCAAGTTTTAAAAGCTTATAATCGAAATTACTAAAAATAGTTACTTAAAATTAAGATAGACCGTTCAAATTGTGTACAAGGGTTAACTAGTATTATAAGTAAAGCACTGGCTGTATAAGGGCGAAATCAGCCCATGGGTTCGGATTCTGGACCTTTTAGTCGGTGTCAGGGATAACGAACATATATTAAAAATCACGATAACTCAACAACTAATGAGGCTATCTTCATGAAATTTGTGCTGTAGGTTATTGGTCATGAAACTACGGCGGTGATTACGTACGGTGAGGATTGGACAATGGGTTCGGAACTGAGAACTTTTTGATCGAATTTAGGCCAAACTAGCGTAATTCCGAAACCAATGAAGATATAACCTCCAAATTTGGTATCAGGGTGTTCTTTACTATTTCTTCCGTGTCCACCTAATTTGGGATCATTTGGACTGGTGGTTCAGGGCCGCTCTTAGACCCCCCAAATGTGTAAAAGCTTATCATCGAAATTAATAAAACTAGTAACTTAAAACTAAGATAGAACGTTCCAATTGTATACAAGGGTTAACTAGTATTGAAAGTATGACGGGACTGCATATGGGCGAAATCGTACCATGGTTTCGGGTTGTAGTGTATCTACATTCAATTCCATAATACACTGCAATAAGTTGTATTCCGTGATACACCGCAAATAATTGTTTAAGCATTATTGTGACAATTCTTATAATTAAAATAATTATATTCTACAAATTAAAGGATCATATTACATTCTATATTTTTGTTTTTCTTTCTGTTTTCATTTCGTTCGTATAATGAATATACCATATGTTACTAATAATAATTATAAGCAATGCATTACATTGTGTGTGGTATATTCTTAGTGTTAATGAACGGAGTGTACAGAATACCTAGTGACCCACTTAAAGAGGTTCTTGGAATGCACTATGTGAATTATTATTTGTAGCATACCAATATATAAATAAATTTGGGTTAAAGTAACTAGAACCAAATTTTTAATGTAAGAACTAATTTGTATAATATTAATTGTATTAGTAGAAATTAGTAATCTTTATAATAATTAAATTATATGTATTTGTAAATGAAAAAATGTATTAATACCAAGGGTTTTTGGTAAAATAAAATTAATGTTATTCTTGGCTTTGTCAACAGAAGAAATAATTGTTTATTTATTTTTACACTGGATAGCGGCGCAGCACGCCTAAATGTTTGAAAAAGTGCATTGGATAAAGCACTAAAAATTATCCAAATCAATTACGGAACTACACTGTGTCATAGGCCAACCTCTGATAGATTCACACAGTACCGTATTGATTTATCACCTTTAATAATAGCCACCCAACATTACATGGCGACCCTGCCACACTGTCACCAGGAATAGACAGTGTCGTGGGCCAGAATCCAGAATCCATAATATACATTACATAATATATATTATATGGCAAAATAAAATAAAAAATATATATTATAAAAAAAAAAAAAAATAAAAAAAAAAAATTTTTTTTATATAAATATAAATATTTTTATTCAATGTCCAACGATTCCATAAAAATTAGAAAGCGTAGAGGTGGCAAATTAGCCAATTCAAGGAGAAAATTAGCTGCCCTATACCGCATACTAAAGGAGGGCGAAGGTATTTTAACATGGGACCAGAGCTGCGAAATATGGAATAAAATCCGTGAAATCCAAGATCTTAAGAACAAGGTTCTACATAAGAAAAAATAATAATAATAATATTGTAAATTAATATTTTTTTTTATATATATACTAATTTAAAGTTAATAGATGGGGTGGTTTAACTCGGTAGTTAACACCACCGAAAACGCAATAATATCCATCCACCATTCTTCTTTGGGTTTGGGTATAATTATTACAGTAATAACTGTATACATTTTGTTTAAAGTACATAAAATGTACAAAAGTTTTATAAAAAAAGCCGTAATCGGCAATATAACTAATGTCTAAATTTGTTTAGACATATATAACTAATGTCTAAATTTTAAATTTCAAAAATAAATAATTATATATGTTTGTAAAATAAATTTTTTTTTAAAAATCTTAAAACAAAAAAAAAAAAAAAAAAAAAGAATAATATAAATAAATAAATTTTAAAAAGGAAAATAATAATATTTTTTTTACTGTATAGTTGTTTGGTTTTCTCTTTCAGAAAAAATATATAGTCTAGTAAATGGAAGAAATCAATTCTATTTTAGATATATTAGGAAATTTGCATACCAATTTAAAGAAAAATAACAGATTGCTAGCCAAAAAGACAATAGAAGAAAAAATTAGCATTATAAAAAAAATTAAAATTAAAATTTGAAAAAGAAATTTTAGCAATAGAAAAAGATGAACAAGGAACTATAACTCCTTCATTTAAAAAATTATATGACAAGACAAGGGAAATTTTAAATCAACAGTTACAGTACTACGAAAATCCTAATCCTAATCCAACTATTCCTGACCCAAACATAGATTCAAACATGACAGAGTTTAATTTAGATACTGCCAGTAAAGCAATTCCTATTTTTAAAAGAGATTCAAAGGAACTCCACTCATTCTTAACCATTTTGGAGATAATAAATGATACATTATCTGCAGTTGGTCAAGCAACACTTATAAAATTTGTTATAAATGTGAAACTCAGTAATAACGTGAGAACTGCCATTGGTTCAACTCCCGAAATTACGACCTATTCCGATTTAAAAAATGCTTTAAATTTAAGATATAAATGCACCAAAACGGTTCCTCAAATACAAAATTTACTAAATAATACAAAGCAAAAAAATTTCTCTATACATTCGTATAAAGAAAATATATTATCCCTAACGGCTGATTTGAATCAATTGCAAATTGAATCACTAGGTACAACTGCTACAACACAACAAAAAAAGATGTTGTAACAAAATTAAATGAAAAAAATGCACTTTTTGTGTTTAAAAATGGTTTAAACGAACAAATTAAAGGTACCATATTTGCTTCACAAGCAAAGAGTTTCACGGAAGCTGTTAATCTCGCTTTGGAGTTGGATATTAATAATGAACAAAACCAAAGCAAGGTATACAATTTTAATAGTCGTAAAAACAATAATAATAGGAATATAAATAGTAATTTCAACTACAACAACAATTTTCGTTCAAATAATAACAATCTAGGTAGGAATTACAATTCTAATAATAACAATTTTAACAGGAATAACAACAACGATTTTAATAATAACAACTACAATAGGAATAACAATTTTAGAAATAATAATAGGAACAACAATTCTAACAGGAATAATTATAATAACAATAATTTTAATAGGAATAACAATAATAACAATAATTCCAACAAGAACAATAATAATAACTCAAGGAGAATAAATATAATAAATAACCAAGAAGAGGACCAAAACCATTTTTTAGGTATAGAAGGACCGATAGTTTTAATAGAAAATTCAACTGATCGGATATCCTCTCCATTAAAGATATATAATTTTAATCATGATTTGACAAACTTTATAATTTTAAGATATAATAATAAAGATTTGAAATTTTTGATAGACACAAGTGCTGACATATCAATTTTTAAAGAAAATTGTCAGTCGAATAATAGCTCATACGAAATTAACGAAAGAGCAAAATGTAAATTAACAGGTATAACGAGTGAAGAAGTATGCTCACTCGGTACAATAAATATAAAAATAGATATTTCTAATAAATTCATATATAATACTTTTCATCTTGTAGATGAAAATTTTCCAATATCTACTGACGGTATAATTGGTAGAGACTTCTTAATAAAGTACATGTGTAAAATAGACTATGAAACGTATACTTTAACATTAGATATCAATGAAGAAGAAATAACCATTCCAATTAGAACTAAACCTTTGAACATAAAACATATTACAATTCCCGCTAGAAGTGAAATCATACATCCAATAAAAATTAATATTAAAGAAGATAGTATAGTCTTAAATAAAGAAATAAAAGATGGTGTATTTATAGCCAATACGATCATACCATGTAAAGGGATTAGTCACATAAAAATTTTGAACACCAATAACCATGAAGTAAAAGTACTTGATTCTGAAATTAAAAGCCAGTGTTAAAACAATATGACATTTTAGTCAATACAAAAACAATAACAAAAGATAAAAAACGATTAGAAGAAATCTTAAAACTAATAAATATTGAAACAAATGATGTTCATGCAAAGAATACTTTGTTAAAAATATTTGAAAAATATCATAATATTTTCCATTTAGATAATGAACCACTATCTACAAATAATTTTTATACTCAAAATTTAAATACCGTAGACAACAATCCGGTATATATAAAGAATTACAGATTACCTCAATCACAACAAGAGGAAATCAAGAAACAAGTTCAAAAATTATTAGATGATGATTTAATAGAACCATCTATAAGCCCTTACAACTCACCATTATTACTAGTACCTAAAAAAAGTACTAATGATGAAAAGAAATGGCGTTTAGTAGTTGATTTTCGTAAACTAAACGATAAAATGGTAAATGACAAATTTCCTTTAACGCGTTTGGAAGACATTCTAGACAAATTAGGAAGAGCCAAATACTTTTCAACTTTAGACATGACTAGTTCTTTTCATCAAATTAAACTAAATAAGGACTCTAGACCACTAACCGCATTTTCGACCCAAGATGGTCATTTTCAATTCAAAAGGTTACCTTTTGGTCTAAAAATTTCATCAAACAGTTTTCAAAGAATGCTGACTATAGCATTAACCGGTTTAAATTCAAGTGCTTTTCTTTATGTCGATGACATAATTGTTTTTGGTTGTAGTATAAAAAATCATAATGAAAATTTAATAAAAACTTTCGAAAGATTAAATAAATACAAACTAAAACTAAATCCAAATAAATGTTGTTTTTTAAAACCCGAAGTTGTGTACTTGGGACATTTGATAACAAGCGAAGGTATAAAAACCGATCCCGCAAAACATAAAGCAATAAAAGAATACCCGGTACCCAAAAATGCTGACGAAGTTAGACGATTTGTAGCTTTCTGTAATTATTACAGAAGATTTATTGCAAATTTTGCAGAAACAGCTAAATGTCTAAATTCGTTATTAAAGAAAAATCAACCATTTATATGGTCAAATGAATGTGAAAATGCATTCATAACTTTAAAAAATAAATTAATGAGTCCACCTATTTTACAATATCCTAATTTTGATAAAACTTTTGTACTTACAACTGATGCTTCAGATTTTGCACTGGGCGCAGTTCTTTCGCAAGGAGAAATAGGAAATGACTTACCTATCTCTTATGCAAGTAAATCTTTAAATAAACATGAAATCAACAAACCAATTATAGAAAAAGAGCTATTAGCGATTCATTGGGGAATACATTTTTTTAGACCTTACCTTTACGGTAGAAAATTTATTGTGGTCACAGATCACAGACCTTTAGTTTCGCTCTTTTCACACAAAAATCCATCTTCAAAATTAACAAGAATAAGACTAGATTTATCTGATTATGATTTCGAAATAATTTACAAGCAGGGAACAATAAATACTAACGCTGATGCGTTGTCTAGAATAAATATTGACTCGGACATACTTAAGAGTATGATTCCGAAAAATAATGATGAATCCGTGAAAAGATGTTAGTGATGACTAGGGGGATGTCTGCTATAAAAAATAGAGGCATTGATAATAATAAAAATGATAAAAATAAAAGGGATGACAGTTTTCAACCGAAGCCTGCGCAACTTCATATCTGGGACTGTACATCCATATCTGACGTCAAAAATTTAATAAAATTAAAATTTATAGTTGATTCAAATAGTAAGGTACCTAAAATAAATAAAATTAAAAATGAAGTATTAGTAAGATGTAGTGATAATCATGCGAAAACCTTTTCGACAGTTGAGAAGCTATTATCTGAAATATACAAATTAAAAATAAGCAAGCTTGCATTAAGTGATACTGATGATATATTCCAGTATATTCCGAAAATGGAATTTAAAAATTTATATAATGATCTGCAAAAAAATATATTGAATAATAAAAATAATATGAATCACTTTTCCACTAACATACTTATATATATACCCCCACAGAAAATAAATGATGCTATTATACAATATAAATTAATTGATGAATACCATAATGCACCACACGGAGGGCATTTGGGAATAAGAAAAACCGTCATAAAATTAAAACAAAGATATATTTGGAAAAACATGTTTAAAATGGTAAAAAAGTACATTTCTAATTGCAAACTATGTGCTTATAATAAACAAGTACGAAACGTAAAAGAAAAAATGGTGATAACTGATATTCCAACAACAAGTTTTGAAATAGTATCTATAGATACAGTCGGACCGTTAAGAATGTCTAATAATTTTAGATATATATTAACAATACAATGTGACTTGACAAAATATGTAGTAGCTTATCCAATGGAAACAAAAGAAGCCGTTACAGTAGCTAAAACACTGGTAGAACAATTCATTCTTAAATATGGATGTTTCAAAATATTAAAATCAGATAGAGGTACTGAATTCAACAATGAATTAATGGACAATATCTGTAAAAGTTTTAATATTGAACAAAAATTTTCAACTCCATATCACCACCAAACTTTAGGTTCAATTGAACGGAACCATAGAGTTTTAAATGAATTTCTACTTGCATTTTCAAATGACAATGACTGGGACAAATGGATACCTTACTACACTTTTTTATACAATACGACACCACATATAGACACAATTTACACACCATACGAATTAGTATTTGGAAAAATTGCATATTTACCAAATGACATTATAACGAGTAAAAATCCTGTGTATAATTTATATGATTATAATAATGAATTAAAAGTTAGACTCCGTGAATCTATAAATAGAACACGAGAGATTATAAATAAAGAAAAAATAGATAGGAAGGAAAAATTTGACGAAAATGTCAACCCTTCAAATTTTAAAGTAGGAGATTTAGTATTAGTTAAGTTAGGTAATAGAAAAAAACATCAAACACCTTATCAAGGCCCGTACAAAATTATTAAACAAAATAACGTAAATTCGATTGTAGAAATGAACGGGAAAACCAAAGAAATACATAACAATATGCTAAAGAAATTTACAGAAATTATATAAAAAGTATTGTTTTTTTTTTCATTCTAACGATACTAACCTACATCAATTATAAATAATAAATTATTTGCTTAAAGCAAAAAAAAAAATAAAAAAAAAAAAAATTTATGTAATTTAAAAGACATTGAAATATCACAATATTAAGTGTAATACAAAACAAAAAAAAAAAAAAAAAAAAATAAATTTTTAAAGACATACAATAAAATTTTTTTTTTTTAGTTTATAAATTAATTGAGATATCAAATTAAACTAGTTGTACTTCACATTATAAAGAAAAACATTTTACTATTGAAAATAATAATATTAAAATAAATAAATTACTTATTAACTCTAAAATAAAAATTACTTTAAAATTAATCAAAATAAAGATAAATGTAAGGAAAAAAAAAAAAATATTTTAATAATACAATTTTAAATAAAATTTTCATTTAAAAATAAAAATATTTTCAAAATAATTTTAACAAAAATAAAATAATAAGAATTTGTACTTGTAAACTATAATGCTTAAATACAAAATAAAAAGTTATTTTCTATTCTTTCAAAAACAAAATAACTTTTCTCTTAAGGGTGAGGGTGTAGTGTATCTACATTCAATTCCATAATACACTGCAATAAGTTGTATTCCGTGATACACCGCAAATAATTGTTTAAGCATTATTGTGACAATTCTTATAATTAAAATAATTATATGCTACAAATTAAAGGATCATATTGCATTCTATATTTTTGTTTTTCTTTCTGTTTTCATTTCGTTCGTATAATGAATATACCATATGTTACTAATAATAATTATAAGCAATGCATTACATTGTGTGTGGTATATTCTTAGTGTTAATGAACGGAGTGTACAGAATACCTAGTGACCCACTTAAAGAGGTTCTTGGAATGCACTATGTGAATTATTATTTGTAGCATACCAATATATAAATAAATTTGGGTTAAAGTAACTAGAACCAAATTTTTAATGTAAGAACTAATTTGTATAATATTAATTGTATTAGTAGAAATTAGTAATCTTTATAATAATTAAATTATATGTATTTGTAAATGAAAAAATGTATTAATACCAAGGGTTTTTGGTAAAATAAAATTAATGTTATTCTTGGCTTTGCCAACAGAAGAAATAATTGTTTATTTATTTTTACACTGGATAGCGGCGCAGCACGCCTAAATGTTTGAAAAAGTGCATTGGGTAAAGCACTAAAAATTATCCAAATCAATTACGGAACTACACTGTGTCATAGGCCAACCTCTGATAGATTCACACAGTACCGTATTGATTTATCACCTTTAATAATAGCCACCCAACCTTACAGGGTTCTGGAACCCTTGACAAGTTCAAGGACTAAAAAACATATATCTTAAAAACACCATAACTCAAAAAATAATGCCGGTATTTTGATGAAATTTAAACTCTAGGTTACTAGTAATGAAAGTACCATGGGAATTGGTTCTGGTCGAGTTTAATTTCAAAGCCAAAGAATATATTTCCTATGTCCTATGTGTCTCCGAAATCTAGGCTAAATTGTAGTGGTTCAGCTATGTTCAAAGGTACTTGCTGCATTTATGTTAAATTTATTTGAATATTTAAATGAATTATATGAAAAAGTCTAAATTTGTAATTGTATTTTAGAAATACATTTATTGCATATTTTGCGTTTATAAGCTTTTCTATTAGGTATATAAACTAACCATTTAAAATAATTGCAATTTTCAAAAATTTGGATTATTAAATATATTATGCTTTGATTATCTTTTTATCACAAAATTTAATAATTAGAATTTTTTCATTTTGTAATTGAATTGGAATAAATATATTTTCATTTATTTCAAGTTTGTTTGTTTTTTAATATTTTTAAATAGATAAATTAGTAAGAATTTGTAATATTTTTTAATAGATAGTGTAATTAGAAAATGTTTTTAGTATTATAAAGTTAATTTGGTTAGCTATGTCTTACGATCAAATTAATAACAGCTTTTATGGTGTTAAAATGACTTATGGATATGTCCTTTAATTTGAACCAAATAGGTGTAGGGTATTTCTAAGTCGGTTGCACCGACTGACTGTTTCTTTACTTGTTTGAATTTTTTATTATATCATTATTGAATTATTACCATAGGTGATATATAATTAAGACATTGTGTACAATACTTAAGCTATATTCAAAGGAACTTGCTGCACTTATGTAAAATTTATTGTTATGTTTAAATGAATTATATGAAAAGTTCTAAATTTGTAATTATATTTTAAAAATACATTTATTGCATATTTTTCGTTTATAAGCTTTTCTAATAGGTACATAAACTAACAATTTAAAATAATTGCAATTTTGAAAAATTGAATTATTAAATATATTACATATATATAATTCAAATTTTTTAACTTTTGTAATTGAATTGAAATAAATATATTTTCATTTATTTCAAGTTTTTTTGTTTTTATACCCTACACCTATAGAATAGGTAAAGGGGTATATTAACTTTGGTATGGTGTTTGTAACCACCTAAAGGAAGCGAGCTAGATATAGAAAAGTGTATATATTTGTGATCAGCGTGACCGCCTTAGTCGATATAGCCATGTCCGTCCGTCCGTCCGTCCATCCGTAGGCACGATAACTCAAAAAATAATGGAGCTATCTTGATGAAATTTTAACTGTAGTTTACTAGGACTGAAAGTACGGCGGGGATTGCATATGGGCGAAATCGGCCCATGGGTTCGGATTTTGGACCTTTTAATCGATCGAAGGGCTAACGAACATATATAAAAAATCACGATAACTCAACAACTAATGATGCTATCTTCATAAAATTTGTGCTGTAGGTTACTAGTAATGAAACTACTTTGGGGATTGCGTAAGGTCGGGATTGGACCATGGGTTCGGAACCTAGAACTTTTTGATCGAATTTAGGCCAAACGAGCATAATTCCGAAACCAATGAAGATGGAACCTCCAAATTTGGTGTCAGGGTGTCCCTTCCTATTTCCTAAGTGTCTTGGAAATTTGGGCCCCATTGGAGTAGTGGGTCGGGGACCAGCCACACATTTCCGAAGACCTTAAAGCATATCTTTAAAATTAATAAAGATAACAACTTGAAAAAATGTAGAAGCTTCCAATTTGCCACAAGGGTGTTCTTTACTATTTCTTGCGTGTTCCCTTAATTTGGGATCAATTGGAGAGGTGGTTCAGTACCCCTCTCAGACCTCCCAAGTTTTAAAAGCTTATAATCGAAATTACAAAAAATAGTTACTTAAAATTAAGATAGACCGTTCAAATTGTGTACAAGGGTTAACTAGTACTATAAGTAAAGCGCGGGCTGTATAAGGGCGAAATCAGCCCATGGGTTCGGATTCTGGACCTTTTAGTCGGTGTCAGGGATAACGAACATATATTAAAAATCACGATAACTCAACAACTAAAGAGTCTATCTTTATGAAATCGTTTCTTTATGTTCTTTACTATTTCTTCCGTGCTCCCCTAATTTGGGATCATTTGGAGTGGTGGTTCAGGACCTCTCTTAGACCCCCAAATGTGTAAAAGCTTATCATCGAAATTAATAAAACTAGTAACTTAAAATTAAGATAGAACGTTCGAATTGTATACAAGGGTTAACTAGTATTGAAAGTATGACGGGACTGCATATGGGCGAAATCGTACCATGGTTTCGGATCCTGGAACTCTTGAAAAGTTCAAGGGCTAACAAAAATATATCTTAAAAACACCATAACTCAAAACATAATGCCGCAATTTTGATGAAATTTAAACTCTAGGTTACTAGTAATGAAAGTACCATGCGAATTGGTTCTGGTTGAGTTTAATTTCAAAGCCAAAGAATATATTTCCTATGTCCTATGTGTCTCCGAAATCTAGGCTAAATTGTAGTGGTTCAGCTATGTTCAAAGGTACTTGCTGCATTTATGTAAAATTTATTTGAATATTTAAATGAATTATATGAAAAGTTCAAAATTTGTAATTGTATTTTAGAAGTACATTTATTGCATATTTTGCTTTTATAAGCTTTTCTATTAGTTATATAAACTAACCATTTAAAATAATTGCAACTTTTAAAAATTTGGATTATTAAATATATTATGCTTTGATTATCTTTTTATCACAAAATTTAATAATTAGAATTTTTTCATTTTGTAATTGAATTGGAATAAATATATTTTCATTTATTTCAAGTTGGTTTTTTTTTTAATATTTTTAAATAGATAAATTAGTAAGATTTTGTAATATTTTTTAATAGATAGTGTAATTAGAAAATGTTTTTAGTATTATAAAGTTAATTTGGTTAGCTATGTCTTACGATCAAATTAATAACAGCTTTTATGGTGTTAAAATGACTTATGGATATGTCCTTAAATTTGAACCAAATAGGTGTAGGGTATTTCTAAGTCGGTTGCACCGACTGACTGTTTCTTTACTTGTTTTATATTTTTAAATAGATAAATTAGTAAGAATTTGTAATATTTTTGAATAGATAAAGTAATTAGAAAATGTTTTCTAGTACTATAAAGTTAATTTAGTTAGCCTTGTCTTTAGATCAAACTAATAAAATCTTTTATGGTTTAAAAATGACTAATGAACTTCCCATTAAATAGGTGTAGGGTATTTCTAAGTCGGTTGCACCGACTGACTGTTTCTTTACTTATTTTTTTTCATCACTTGTTTTATGATTTTATGAGAGAATTTAGGCTTCTTTTTTGGGAAAACTGTATCAAAATGCTATATATTTAAGCATAATATATACGAAATGGAATTTTTTGGTTTTTAGATTTTATTTGAAGAAAACTGCAATTTTACACTGAAATCTATTTTTAAAAAACAACAATTGCAAAATAAATAAAAAACAAAGAATTACCAAGAAATGTAGAGAAGGAAAATGTTATGTTATTTAAATTTAAGGATATTATTATTCGGATTCTTTATTAGCTTTATTTTTATTATTATTAAAATTATCTCATTTAGCAAAAACTATTTGAGACTATTTAGGGAGAGCAAAAAAATGAGTCTTATTAATTAAGTGAGCTTTTGGAATAAAGGTTAACTTGCGTTAATAGCAAAAATTTTAAAATTTTTTTGAATCTTTGTGCAAAACGCGTAAAGAGGTCAAAACAAAATTAACCCTGTGGGTTTTTATAATTAAAATGCTGGTACAAAATTTTCAATAAAATTCTTTTAATCGTTTAAGCAACTAACATTTATAGAAAACTTGATGGCGTCGTCATTGAAAACGGGTTAATCGAACTTAACTAAAACTTTTTGCAGCCTCTCTTTTGGACTGCGAAATCAACCTGTAAAATTGGACACAAATCGGAAATACAAAATTTTTTTGAAGCCCACCAGGCCGAAATGTGTTAATTCATTCCAACCAAATTTATACAACTAATTCCGGTTGCTAACAGGAAGAATTGTGCAAAATTTCAAGTCAATCGTTCAAACCGCTTTGACTCGATATCAAAAACATTGAGAAAGATTCATTGCGCTCTTGTGCCCAAACGGGTTAACCGAAATCAACAAATATGTGTGTCAGGCTCTCTTTTCGACTACAAAATCACCCTGTAAAATTGGACACAAATCGAAAACACAAAATTTTTTGGAAGCCCGCCAGGCCGAGATCGGTTAATTTATTTGAACCAAATTTATACAACTAATTCCGGTTGCTAAAAGGAATATGTGTGCAAAATTTCAAGTGAATAGGGAAAAAAGTGAAGAAGCTTAAAACGGAGCCGTAACCTGTTGACTTATTGTAATGTGACATAGCCTATGTCACCCCCGGGCTTTTAGAGTTATTCCTTTAAAACTTTGTGACAATCGGACCAGTGGTTTTCACGTGAATCCTGGATAAACAAACAAAGAAACAAACATATTTTCTTCTTTACATATTAGATAATATATCTTTGGCACATATAAAGGTATATAACATTAAGCACGGTAACTCAAAAACTAATAACGCTTTAAATAATTTTGATGAAATTTAAGCTCTGGGTTACTAGTAATGAAAGTACCCCGGGGATCTCTTATGATCGAGTTTGGACAATTGGTGAATTGAGCCAAACTAACCAAATTTGGTATAAGAAGTTTTCATCCTATTTCCTTAGTATCCTTGAAATTTGGGATCAATTTTAGTAATGGTTCCGCGACCTCCCACACAACTGCGAAGACCTTAAAGCATATTTTCGAAATTAAAAAAGGTAGTATACATGTGGGAATTTTATATATTTTATTATATAAAATTAATTAAAAAATAAAATTTAAGTCCAATTTAAATTGTAATTTAAATAGCTGTTATTGTTTTATTATTAAAATGTTACAAATTAATATATTTAATTAATTAATATTTAATAGTAATTTAATTTGATTATAAAATTCTGTTTGGTCTTACTACGTCCACGGCTGATACAAGAAGAGGGATTTTTTATTTAGTTTCCGGATATTTATTTCAAGATATTTAGTTTGACGGATGACAGCTGAACACATCTGTTTTGGCAGATGATGCTTGCATCACCTTTCAGCAGATATGGTAACTAATGGTGTTACCATCGGTTATCCCATTCGGCCATCCTAAGTAATCTTCAGACCCTGAAGATAAAAAGAATTTTTAAATATAGTTAAAATAGGTTATGTAATTTAATGATAATTTTTAAATATCGATATCATCATATGAAGTATCAGAGGTTTCGAAGTCACACCACGGTTTCATTTTATCAACACTGGTATCAGTGGAGAATGGTCCTTCATGTTGGCCTTCTTTCTGCACTTTATATCTATGAAAATCTTTAACTGCTGTTATGCGATACGGTCCTAGAAATTTAGGTCGTATTTTTGAAGCTGTAGCGAATTGGACTTTTTCTATAGCAACCAGGTCACCAATTTGATATTTGGTAGGTGATTTCCTTCTTTTGTTATATTCTATTCGGTTTTCTTGCTGGATTTGGATAATATCCTTTCTAGCCTTGTCTCGTTCTTCTTGACACTTTTCTTCAAAATATTTCAGGTTTTCCTCTTCAATTATGTTGAGTATTTTTAAGTCCCTTTGTGTCTTCATATCACATCCTGTCAATATTCGGAATGGTGTGCTTTTAATTGACCTGTGGTAAGTTGAATTTATGGCTTGCTGCACCTCTTTGACGTAAGTGTACCACTTTTCGTTGTCATCTAATGAAAGTTTCGCTAAAGATCCAATTACAACTGAATGTGTTCTTTCAACTTGACCGTTGCCACGCGGCAGTAATTTTGAAATTGATTGGAAGTAAAGGCTCCTGCCTTATCTGCTATAATTCTTTCTGGATGTCCGAACACTTCTGCTATTACTTCCAATTTTTGTATTGACTCTTCACTGTTTAATGATTTTGTTGGAAACAGCCAAAGATGTTTTGAGAAAGCATCGACCGCTGAGAAAATATATTTGTAACCCTTCTTCGTAGTTTGCATGGGTCCCAGATGATCAATGTGAAACGTTTCTAAAGGACGTTCTCCTTTTGGAATAGGCTCTAGAAATCCATCAGATTTTCCCGCTTTTCGTTCAACTAGAATGCATCTTACGCAGTTCGCTATTACGTTTGATATTCTTTTCTGTAGATCAGGGATATAAAATTCTTTTTGAATTATTTCGGTCATTTTTTTGTGATGAAAATGACCCTTCTCGTGAACGTCTTTAATTATTTGATGCTTCATCTCTTCAGGAACTACAAATAAAAATGTGTTATTAATATTTTTACAAAGAATGTTGTTATATAAAACATAGTCTTTATATGACTTTTCTTTAAGAATTTCAATAATAGCGAATAGGCGATCATCTTTTCTTTGAGCCTCTGATAATTTTTCCAGAAATACGTTTTTTTCCAAAATACACATAACAACAGGATTTCTACTTAAAGCATCTACGTGTTTCAACTTGATTCCTGCTCGATGTTCAATAACATATTCGTATTCTTCTATTAACAGTGCCCATCTGGCGACCCTTGTGGTTAGGTCCCTTTTCTTCATTGTGCCCTCGAAAGCTTTGCTGTCAGTTACTAATTTGAATTTTTGACCTAAAAGGTAAATCCTGAATTTTTTAAGAGCCTGTACAATTGCTAAAACCTCCAATTCGTAGGAAGAATATTTTCTCTCTGCTTCTGTGGTTTTTCGGCTGTAATAATAAATAGGATGAAATTTTCCATCTTCCTCATTCTTTTGCATAAGTATAGCGCCATATCCATCTAAAGATGCATCAGTGTGGAGCTCGGTCATCGCTCCATATCTAAATATGTTTAGGACCGGTTCATTAGCAAGTGCTTCCTGCAATTCTTTGATTGCAGTCAATTCTACGTTACCCATTCTAAAATGTATTTGTTTCTTCAATAGTTCCGTAAGTGGTTGTGCTCTAGTAGCACAACCACTAATTTGCTAAACCAAGAAAACTTTGAAGCTGCTTAACCGTTGTTCGAACAGGGAATTTTAACACTGCTTTTGTTTTCAGTGGTGAAGGGGAAATTCTGCCATTATGAATTCGATATCCGATATACTCGATATTCTCCTGGAGGAACTGACATTTGGACCATTTAATTTCTAATCCGTTTTGTGCTGCAACTCGTAGAACTTCTTGTAGACGGCTGATTCCTTCTTCGATTGTTTGCGATGGTATAATAATATCTTCGATGTAGACTACAACGAAATTTTTATTTATTAGATCTTTCAATATAAAATTAATATATTTTTGGAACACGCTAGCCGAGTTGCAAAGTCCAAATCGCACTCTGTTAAATTCATATTGGCCGCAATAGGCCACGAACGAAGTATACTTTCTACTTTTTTCTTCCACCGTAACTTGAAAAAATCCGTTTCTGAGGTCCAATGATGAAAAAACTTTGACTGATTGTAGTTTATCTATCTGTTCTTCAATATTTGGAAGCGGATACCTGTCTTTCATTATCTTTTTATTAATTCCTCTATAGTCAATACCCAACCTATTGGAGCCATCTTTCTTTTTTACTAGGACAATTTGGCTTGCATAATCTGATGCGCATTCGCTTATATTTCCTTCTCTCATCCACTGGTTAACTTGTTCTTCAATAATTTTCAATTCGTGTGGTGGGAATCTTCGTGGTGGTCTATAAACCGGGCTATTGTCTACTGTGACAATTTTTAACTGAATAGGAGTTTCTTTTGGAGTAATAGGTTTATAGCTCTTTATAATCGAAATAATTTTTTCAGATTCTTCTTTTCTTAGTTTCTTAATACTTTCTATATCTTTGTAGTTTTCGTTATCAACGTCAACTTTGATCTTGGCTAAGTAGCAGGACGGTTCTTCGTTTTCACCTTCTTCATTTTCACTATGTGTAGACAACATCTTTTCAATTTTGATTTTCCCTTCTGATATATTAACTGTTGACAATTGTAGAAGATTCATTCCTATTATCACGTCATATTTTAAATAACTATCATCCACGGCAAATATTTCTATATTTTTGTACACATCAGTATTAATCTTTATGGCAACTTTGCAAGAGCCTTTAGTTTTTACATTTGCGCCCAAACCTGCTATTGTTATTTCTGTATTTTTAATTTGATCAGACCGGCATATTAATTTATAATAACACTCTTTTATGACGCAGATATCGCTTCCAGTGTCCACTAAACAATCAAATGGTATGTTATTAATTTCAGCTTTAATTGACAATTTTGTGGCTCTTGATTTTGTAACCATGGAACCTTGGTTTAGTATAATATTTGTAGTGACCTCAACTTGTTCCTTACATTCGGGTTTTTTGTGCCCATATTTGTTACATCTGAAACACTTGGGTCCTTTTTGCTTTTGTGGGCAACTATGAAATTCATGGTGGTGAGAACCACAATTGAAGCAATATCTTTGATATGATCGTCTACTAGTTGCTGGATCGAGATTGTTTCTTGTCGTACTACCGTTCCTTCTATCGGTTTTAGCTATGTGTATGTGTTGTAAATGTTTTAGGGATTTTCTCATATATAAGCAGCTTTTCTTTCAGTTCAGCTATGTCCTTAGCTCCAAACAGAACCATTTTGTTACTTACAGTGTCTTTTATTCCATCGATTACGTAGCTGATTATAGAGGCTTCATCCATTACAATCTGTGATGCCAGGTCCAACATATTATATAAATATTCACGAACTGACTCATCACTTCTTTTTTTTCTTTCACGGAGTTTTGCATGAACTTCCGCGCTGGTTATTTTTGTTTGAAATTCGTTTATTAGTGCTTGTCTAAGCTCACCATAACTCATTGGTTTTGCTTCACATTCGACGAATAACTTTGCAGCACCGGTGAGTGTTCTTTTACAGAATATAAGTTTCTGCAAATCGTTCCATTGAAAAACATTTGCATAGTCATCAAATTCACGAATCCATTGTCGCACACTTAACACATCTGTACCATTAAATTTTCTAATCATATTTTCAGCATCTGCAAAATTAATTCTTGTTGCGGTTGTTTCCCGGTCCTGAGAAGGACGTATAGTTTCATGCCGAGTTGATTCAAAGTTAACACCTGAATCACTTCTTTGCAAGGTGTTTCGTCTCCTGCCACCCATTTTCGGTTGTAATCGATATTTAGATATTTAAATCCTGAATTAATTATGAATAATAATACAAAATAATAATGCTGAAACTAAATTTTTTTTTTTTTTAAACTGTATTATAATGGTGTAAAATAAATAAAACCCTTTGATATATGGTAATTCGAAAGTAGTGTTGTGGCTGTTGTTTTTATTATTTGTTTTTTTTTTTTAAATATTTATTTTTACGTTTATAACTTATAAATATTACTATTTTTAAATATATTTTTTTTTTTTTAATTCGAATTAATAATTGTTCAAATTAATTTAGATTAATAATTTGAATTGTACTTTTGAATCTGCCTTCGTAAATTAAGATTATAGTTTTTTTTTTTTTTGTTTGTTTTGAATACCGGTTTATTGTTTGTTATTTAGTTGTATAGAATTATTAAAATAATTGAATTTAAATGAATTATTAAATTCTTGGCAGCTGCTTTTAAAATCAAAAAATTTTTTTTTTATTTCAATGTTATATCAGCGATCACTAATCAGTTCAGTATGTTTTGTGAGTTCAATATTATTACAGAGTGTTTAGCAATTAAACTTAATAATATAATTAAAATGTTTTTAAATTTAGAATAAGATAGTGATCATATTATTTATTGTTTATATAATATATAATTTTTTTTTTTTTTTTTTAATATAAATAATAATTCTCTTCGTTAATTAATTGATAATTAATTTGATGGTAATATATTAATATAATAATTGTATTTAATGTTATCAAAATAATTTTGAATGTAAATTTAAGTGGTTAAAATATATTTTGTTTAATCAAAATTTTTTTAAGTTTAAAGTAATATGTAAATTGTTTATAAACTTAATATAGCGTGATTTTTAATAATGTAAAATTTTGAATGATATAAATATTAATTTTCTTTTAATTGAAATAAATTATGTAGTTCATAAACATTTAATTATAGTTAATAAAATGTTATTTTTCATTTAACTTAAATAAATTAGGTAAATATATAATTCATGTGTAATATTTATAGTGTAATCCAATAGTAATTTTTAAATAAATTTTCTTTATCATAAAATTTAAATTTTTGTTTTTTATTCTTTTAAAACTGGTTCTATAAAAATTAATTTATTTGGTTATCAAATTTGTTTTGTTTTTTTCTTAATTTTTTTGTTCTAAAATTTATCAGTTTTAGCAAATAAAATACAGTGCAACTGTTCATGTAATTTTATATAAGTACATTATTTAGCAATAGTCACTAATTAAATCACTAATATAATTTTTTTTTTTTTTAAAACTATTTTAAAGTTTAGTTTATTTTTTAATGACGATTATATGAGATTCCATCACTCAATATATAAATTATATGAGGCGCAAATATATTTTTTAATTTGTATAGGAATTTGTAATTCCGGATTATAAAAGATGCTAATAGCTAACATAAAATTATTATTCGTAAAGTTTTCATTTGAATTTTTTGAAAAAATTGTTAGTATAACTAATTTTCATTTATTGTTACATACTTCATTACATACATCATTTTCAAGAATACTTCTGGTTCCAACTTTCCTGCTTTTAATTCTGCAGTTCAACTTCGTATCCACGTGTTTGATAATTAGGTTAGCTTAATGTCTTGTCGTTCATCCCGGTTGAGCCCCCATGTGGGAATTTTATATATTTTATTATATAAAATTAATTAAAAAATAAAATTTAAGTCCAATTTAAATTGTAATTTAAATAGCTGTTATTGTTTTATTATTAAAATGTTACAAATTAATATATTTAATTAATTAATATTTAATAGTAATTTAATTTGATTATAAAATTCTGTTTGGTCTTACTACGTCCACGGCTGATACAAGAAGAGGGATTTTTTATTTAGTTTCCGGATATTTATTTCAAGATATTTAGTTTGACGGATGACAGCTGAACACATCTGTTTTGGCAGATGATGCTTGCATCACCTTTCAGTAGATATGGTAACTAATGGTGTTACCATCGGTTATCCCATTTACATTCATTCCAAATTCAAAATTCATTAAGTGCAGACGTAGTAATAAGAACAAGTAAAGAAACATTCAGTCGGAGCAACCGACTTAGAAATACCCTACACCTATTAGATTCAAATTTAATGAGAAGTCTATAAGTCATTTCAAAACCAAAGAAGCTTTTATTACTTTGATCGTAAGATATAGCTAACCAAATTAACTTTATAATACTAAAACATATTTTTAATTATTTATCAATTCAACAAGTAAAGAAACAGTCAGTCGGAGCAACCGACTTAGAAATACCCTACACCTATTTGGTTCAAATTTAAGGGCATATCCATAAGTCATTTTAACACCATAAAAGCTGTTATTAATTTGATCGTAAGATATAGCTAACCAAATTAACTAATTACACTATCTATTAAAAAATATTACAAATTCTTACTAATTTATCTATTTAAAAATATTAAAAAACAAAAAAACTTGAAATAAATGAAAATATATTTATTCCAATTCAATGACAAACTGAAAAAATTCTAATTATTAAATTTTGTGATAAAATTTCAATTCCAATTCAATGACAATACTAGTTAACCCTTGTACACAATTGGAACGTTCTATCTTAATTTTAAATTACTATTTTTTGTAATTTCGATTATAAACTTTTAAAACTTGGGAGGTCCAAGAGGGGTACTGAACCACCACTCCAATTGATCCCAAATTAGGGGGACACGCAAGAGATAGTAAAGAACACCCTTGTGCCAAATTTGAAGCTTCTACATTTTTTTAAGTTGCTATCTTTATTAATTTTAAAGATATGCTTTAAGGTCTTCGGAAATGTGGGGCTGGTCCCTGATACCAAATTTGGAGGTTCTATCTTCATTGGTTTCGGAATTATGTTCGTTTGGCCTAAATTCCATCAAAAAGTTCAACGTTCCGAACCCATGGTCCAATCCCGAACTTACGCAATCCCCGAAGTAGTTCCATTCCCGAAGTAAGCTACAGCACAAGTTTGATGAAGATAGCATCATTAGTTGTTGAGTTATCGTGATTTTTTATATATTTTCGTTAGCCCTTCAATCGATTAAAAGGTCCAGAATCCGAACCCATGGGCCGATTGCGCTTATATGCAATCCCGCCGTTCTTTCAGTCCTAGTAACCTATCGTTAAAATTTCATCAAGAAAGCTCCATTATTTTTTGAGTTATCGTGCCTACGGACGGACGGACGGACATGCCTTTATCGACTCAGGAGGTCACGCTGATCACAAATATATATACTTTTCCATATCTAGCTCGCTTCCTTTAAGTGGTTACAAACACCATACCAAAGTTAATATACCCCTTTACCTATTCTATAGGTGTAGGGTATAAAAATATATAAAATTCTTACTAATTTATCTATTTAAAAATATTAAAAAACAAAAAAACTTGAAAAAAATGTATTCTTAAAATGCAATGACAAAATTATATATTTAAAACTTTTTATCCAGTTCAATAAAATTTTACACACATGCAGCAATTACCTCTTTTCAGGATTTTTTGTTGTAGTGCATTTACTGTTGAATGATATTTAGTACCCTTGATTAGTTATTTCAACTTTAAATAATTTTTAAATTTATTTTCTTAATTTACTCAATTTTTAAAGTTATATATAATTAAATTTTTAATATTTTAATTCTTTTAAGTTGAAAAATTTTGGTTAGATTTAATTTATAGATTTTTGGGAATCCTATTTAGTTTTCCTTGAAATATTACATGATCCAAATTACAGGATGGAAAAGATTAATTTCAGATTGAATTATAGCGATTAGAATTGGTTAATTCGCAACTTTTAGATTTATGATAAGGAATTTTGAGCTTTTCTTTTATAAACGAGGAAGATTATAGTTGCCCTTGTCAACTTTTAGATACCCGTGCATACCCAACTATGGTGTATAAAATAAACCGTAATTTACTTCCCTTATACATTTAACTCATTACCCCATAATTTTGACGTAAAAAAAAAAAAAAAATTAACAAACAAAAAAAAAAATCACAAAACAAAAAACAAAATTTTCATTCATTGTCCCATAACTTTAGCTTAAAAAAAAAAAAAAAAAAAAATTAACAAAAAAAAAAAATTAACAAAAAAAAAAAATCACAAAAAAAAAAAAAAAAATTTTCATTCATTGTCCCATACCTTTAGCTTAAACAAAAAAAAAAAAAAATAAAAAAAAAAAAACAAAAAAAAAAAAAATTGGCCCACCCTAAAAGTCCGATGGTCCGAGTGATGTCCAACTTTGCCAAGTAACTTGCCCTATTAATTTACCTGCCCAATTTTAATTTTAACCTTGTAGCTTCATTAGATTCAAAGTTATTGAATCGAAAACTTTGTATGGCAGCCCCCCGAAAATGGGGCCCTAACATTTTGAAACTTCATATAAGTGCTCGATTCATTATATAACTAACCGTGTGTAATTTTCATCCGCGTAGTATAAATAGTTTTGAAGAAATTCATATTGGTGCAAAAAAGTTGTATGGCAGCTCCCCGAAGCCTTGGTCCGATTTTAACCAAAAACAATAGGGAACCTAGAAATTGTCTAAAAATGACTTTGTGTGAATTTCAAGACTCTAACCCTTTTAGTTTTTGAGTTATCGTGCTGACACACGGACGGACGGACGGACAGACACACATAGCTAGATCGACTAATTTTTCGATTCTGAGCCGATACGTACCCTTGACACTATATCTAGCTCGTCTAGATCGATGCGTTACAAACGGAGGAGCAAATCTAATATACCCGATGTCATATATGTATGCACGGGTATAAAAAGGGTGCGTTTATGTTGGAACTGCGATAATTGATAAGAGCATAGCGTAGAAAACAAAATACTCCTACATAATTTAAATAGCGGTTTTTATGTTGGAGCATCGCTTTGATCATGGATAAACGATAAGAGCATAGAAAACTCTTTATTCCGTATTTTACGCTCTTATTGATGATCTAAATTTTTAAATAAATGTTTTGCCCTCGTTGGTTATTTTATTATTCAATATAAATGTTTTGTTATTTTTATGTGTTAATATTTTTTTTAATACAAAATCTCAAGCAGATGCAATTATACATTTTATAATATAATTAGCAGATTTACCCGGCGTTGCCCGGGAGCGTGCAAATTGTAAAAAAGCAATATGTATAATACATATACAAAGAGTTCACTCCATTAATAGATTTGGAATTAGTTAATCCATGCCGCCCCGACGATTGTCCAAAAAATAATTACGTCCAATTTTGCGATATATTACTTGGTCAAAGTCTTAAAAAAAAGTTTTTTGAGTTCCGTTAACCCATAGTGGCACAGCTGATTTTTGTAACATATTTTTTGTTACTTTGCTCTTAAGCAGAAACGGTTTGACCAATTGATTTTAAATTTTGTATGCGTACATGTATATATATAGTCAACTATATCATATTTAATCAGCTTATTTTTTCCCATACAAATATAATCATCGCTTTTCACGGGAAACTATTTGACCAATTTTAATGAAACAATAACCAAAAGAAAGTTTTTTTTTTGTTTTCATATTACAATTATATTATTTTTTTAGAACATTGCGTTTTGTCAGGTGAAAACCCGTCTTTAATTTAACGTAAATTTTAGTTTCTGTGCAAATGTAATTCATTTTCGGTTGTAACTCGCAGCTAAATCTAAATCAAACTATTATAGGCGCCGACTTATGTATATCTTTCTTTTTTTTTGTTTAGTTCAAATGTTCAATGGAGATTTAAATTTTTTTAAAATTTTTGTTTTGTTTTTTTTTTTTTTTATCTTAAAAAGTGAACGAGAAATGTAAAAACAAAATAAGTTCTGTTCGAAATGAAAGCAAGACATACAGTAGTTTTTATACAGTACAGTAGGTTTATACAGTAGTTTTCATTTATAATGAACTAGGTTCAATTTTAAGTATAATAAACTTTACAATTTATGCCAATGAATTAAATTTTACCTAAAAATGTAAGTTGTTTATTACATTCATATTTCTTTTATTTAAACTTATTATATCTTATAATGTTGCTTGGTGATTAATTTAGTATTTTTTTATTTATTTTTGAATACAAAAAAAAAAACATAATAACGCATCAAAAATACAAAAAAAATTTCATTATAAAAAAATGTTGTAATAACAAAAGCACATTGCCCCTTCGTGTAACGTTCCATATTAACTAATCGGAATGTATTTAGAAAATACCTAGAGAAACCTCGTATAAAAATTCCAGGTAAAAAGAAAATGGGCGGCAAAATCAAAATGATACTTCAATTTTGAACACCCCTTACATACACTTGAAGCTGCAACATCAAATAAAATTCTAGCAAATGAGTTCGAAGCGTCCGCTCTAAAATTAGCATATTCTACAATGTTCAAGTCTGATACTAATTTTTCAAAATTCAAACCATTATTTTAAAACGACATTCGTTTATTACGACGAATATTTTCTGTCTCTTCATGGTCATTAGAAGCGAACTCTACTGTATGTATTTTATTTTGCTGCTCCGTATATTGTTGTTGCTTTTTGTTAAAGTTTTTTATAATAATAAAATAACCGACTTTTGAAATATATTCTGTAGTTGCCATTACGTTTGAGATATGTATAGCACAAGTTGTTATAAAATACCTATGTTTGCAAAAAATTAAAAACGTCGTTCTTAAAAAAATAATTTGTAATTTAAATGATTTGTTCCTTAGAGCCTAATCAAAATCAACGCTTATGGTGTATAATTGCTAACAAAAAGTTTTAAATTAGTGGTTAAGTACATGATATTACATGAGAATAACTTACTGTACCTCGAATTTTTAAAATTTAAACATTGACAAAGCATAAAAAAATGTTATTGTTTTTTCTTATGTTGTTATTGTTCTAAAAATAAAATATTTTAAAATAATATTGTTTTTAAAAATATCTATAGTTTTTTAAAAAATACATTACATATATTTAAAATAATTGAAATACCTATTATATGTTTGCAGAAACAAAAGAAAATAACCATTTCTTAAAAAAAATTATGTGTTCTGTAGGGATCTACCAGAATAAACGTGTTCGGAGTGCAGTTTCTGTCAAAAAAAATTTTAAATAAGTAGGTATGTTATGTACTGTAGTTCGGAATTTTAAATTTTAAAATTTGACAAAGCGTATAAAAATATTGTAATTGTTTTTTCTTATGTTGCTACGATTAAGTTTTCAAAATAAAATATTTAAAAATAATATTTTTGTTTTTTTTAAAAAACATATATTCAAAATAATTGAAAATACCTATAATATGTTCGCAAAAAAAAACCAAAAAAATATCATTCAATTTAAATAAAAGCGTTCGGCGTATAATTTCTGTCAAAAAAATTACATATAAAGAGGTACATGAATTTACATGAGAACAATCAAAATAAGCGTAACGCGATATACTGTAACTCGGATTTTTAAAATTTACAAATTGATAAAATGTATTAAAAAATTGTTTATGGCTTTTCTTATATTTCTAAGATTATGCTTTAAATAATATCTTATATTGAAAAAATTCAAAATATACCTGTTATATGAAATTAAAAAAATTTTTTGTTCCAAATTAAAACATTCAAATAAGGATTTTTGTTGATGAGGAGTAGGTAGAAGTTGATTGTAAATGGAAGGCTAATTTTTATTTCAGGAGTATATAATCGTCAGATTAATTGTCATACATATATTTGACATTTTAAAACTATCGGTCATTTGTGAAGTAAATAATAGTATATATGTATGTATATGTATTTTTTTAGAAAAATCATTAAATTTTCAGAACATTAGATGTATATTAGAACACTATTTATATTAAGAATGTAAATCGCTTTTTTTGCGTAATAACTGTACAAAATTATACTCTTTTAAGCGCGTAAAATTGAAAAATTATAAATTGTTTTTTTAAGCAAATTTCAAACGCAAGAATTGTTGATAACATTGTTGCCTTATATTATTATGCATAGGAAAAAAAACAAGTTTCATGTAATATTAGTCTAATATAAATTACAGAAAAACCACCCTTCTCTACAAAATTGTTTTTATATGTGATGACTGTCAGCATCACGAATAGGTTTTAAGACATATAATCGACAACCTTAGTAAGTCCATAGCTTATATGAACGATAGGAATACCGGCTTATTAAATAAAGCTATTTTAGTAATCGATTCAAATCGCAATTCATTCAATGATATGGCTAAATCATTTGATTTATTATGCAACACAAAGGCGGAGAAATCTAACGATTCTAATCACACATTAAATAATGAGTTTAACGACTTAAAAACTGATCTATTAACTCAAATTTCTGCTCAATTTACTAAAAATTTTGAGAATGTTTCCAAGTCGTTTGAAGCTGGTTCCAGCAGTGCTTCATCAATTTTTGTAGTTCCTAAAAATTTTGAACGTATGAAAGCAGCTGTTATTTAGCATATTAATACGGTTCACCAGGACTATGCCAGCACTAATGTTGAAATGTTACATAATTTTTGTACCGAACTGCATAATTCGAGATCGCAAGTTCAAAATTTCAAATATAGTAGAAAAATACAAACTTTTGATAAGGCAATTCAAGTTGATAAACTACTTGATTCTCCCAAAAATAGCGTAAAAAGCGTGCAAACAGATTTTGCAATTTTACATAAATGTGGGACCTAATGGACTAATGATGAATGAAGTGGAAGAATCACGAAGCTAATAGATTGTAATATATCATCAATCGTCAAAGATAGTAATTATTCGTCTTCTTTTGTAAAGGGCGTTCCTTGCTCGTTTGATGAAAATAAATTAACTCAATTTATAAAAGCAGAATTCAACATTGGTTCGGTAGCGTGTATTAATTTAACACCTAACCGTATAAAGAAGAACAAAATGAAATATTTATGCTTTCTTATCTCTGGTTCTGTTGATTCTATGAGAATTTTACAACATCCTAGCAACGTCAATATCTGGAATAAAATTGGTGCAGCTATTGAATTAAGTAAGCCTCAGGTCAAAGGTAACCTAAACAAAAATATGAAAACTGTTTTACAAGACACGAATACAGGTTATACAATAAGAAATTCTAAATTAAATTACAAATCCTCTTTAAACACTAAATCTAATTTACCAAATTTACTTGATTTATCTTTTCCTATACCTCCTATTTCTCTTATTTTTCTAAATCAGTTGATACTAAAATACTAATTAATCCTAACAAATCTGATATTATTGCACAAACTGATACTAATACTATTTCTATTTCGAATATTAATATAAACGAGGAAGAGTGTAGTAAAGTAGACTGTGTCAACTCTGGGATACCCGTATGAACGTAACATATACATTATATCATCCGGTTAATTACTTTTGGCAAAATTTCAAACATTCAGCTTTATTAGGTGTAGAGTAATGCTCATATAAAAGAAGGAGTTGTATGGCAGCAACTAGAACCCTTTGCAGTAGACCAACCAAATTTTGCAGTAACTTTGGCCATTACACTAAACTATTTTTGGCAAAATTTTAGACACCCAGCTTCATTTGGTGTAGTGTAATCCTCATATAAAACGAGGAAGAGTGTAGTAGAATAGACTGTGTCAACTCTGGGATACCCGTATGACCGTAACATATACATTATATCATCCGGTTAATTACTTTTGGCAAAATTTCAAACATTCAGCTTTATTAGGTGTAGAGTAATGCTCATATAAAAGAAGGAGTTGTATGGCAGCTACTCGAACCCTTTGCAGTAGACCAACCAAATTTTGCAGTAACTTTGGCCATTACACTAAACTATTTTTGGCAAAATTTCAGACACCCAGCTTCATTTGGTGTAGTGTAATCCTCATATAAAAGAAGGAGTTGTATGGCAGCTACTCGAACCCTCAGCAGTAGACCAACAAAATTTTGCAGTAACTTTGGCCATTACACTAAACTATTTTTTGCAAAATTTCAGACACCCAGCTTCATCAGGTATAGTGTAAAGCTCATATAAAAGAAGGAGTTGTATGGCAGCTACTCGAACCCTCTGCAGTAGACCAACCAAATTTTGCAGTAACTTTGGCCATTATACTAAACTTCCATAGATATAGAGTAATGCTCATATAAAATTAGAAGTTGTATGGCAGGTACTCGAACCCGTTGACCAAAATGGCTGAATTTAAAACTCGATTCCGTTTTTTGCATAAAAACGAATTTGTGAAAATTTCATAATCCTAGCTGCTTTACTTTTTGAGTTATCGTGATGACGGACGGACGGACGGACAGACGGACGGACAGACGGACGGACATACATAGCTAAATCGATTTATTTTTCGATTCTGATCCGATCCATACACTTGAGTCTATATCTACCTCCCCTCCTTCTCTGCGTCACAAACGTAATGGCAAATTTATTATACCCTTGGACTATATAGTCATACGGGTATAAAAAGGAGTTGTATGGCAGCTACTCGAACCCTCAGCAGTAGACCAACTAAATTTTGCAGTAATTTTGGCCATTACACTAAACTATTTTTTGCAAAATTTCAGACACCCAGCTTTATCAGATGTAGTGTAAAGCTCATATAAAAGAAGGAGTTGTATGGCACGTACTCGAACCCGTGGACCAAAATGGCTGAATTTCAAACTCGATTCCGTTTTTTGCATAAAAACGAATTTGTGAAAATTTCATAATCCTAGCTCCTTTACTTTTTGAGTTATCGTGATGACGGACGGGCGGACAGACGGACGGACAGACGGACGGACAGACGGACGGACATACATAGCTAAATCGATTTATTTTTCGATTCTGATCCGATCCATACACTTGAGTCTATATCTACCCCCCCTCCTTCTCTGCGTCACAAACGTAATGGCAAATTTATTATACCCTTGGACTTTATAGTCATACGGGTATAAAAATAATTTTTAATATAAAAAGGTCATTCTAGTAATTCAAATGATCTTTCCAAACCAGGTAAAACAAATTAGCGATATCTAGATTAAGGGACTTATCTAAAAAATAAATTTTCAAGATTCAAAAAGTCTGTATCAAATAAATTTAATAAATACCAAAATTTTGTTCAAGGTGAACCTATTATGCCCCAAAGTAAACATTCTACCTTAACTGTAACAAAATCTTCTTCTAGTAAAATTAATAGATCAACTTCTTTATCTTTACATCCTGAATCACGAGCTAATCCCTTCTTAGCTAATTCAGAGGATATTTTATTATCTAACTCAAATACAACTTCACCAATTTTAGATCCTCTATTACCGCCTGTTGTGAAACTTACTCAAAAAGCTCTTCATGAAAGTAATAATAACAGTAGGTACGTTTTAGCTAGATTAAGGGACAGTAGAATTTAAGATAATGTTAAACTTTACCTTGCATATCTTCAAAATAAATCAAATGATGTTTGTATTGGTGGTAAAACAAACACATCGCTTAAGATAGCCATTCAACAGGAAGGACTACCTACTGATATTAAGGACTTACGTAATATTTTTTTAAAATATCATGAAACATATAATATTTCAGCTGAAAATGCTCTAACTGACTTGCAATCTTTTGCTTCACATAACTCATCTAATAGAATTAACTATCTTCATAGTGTGAGAGAAAATCATGATAAGTACTTTCGTCCCCTTCCAAGCGAGAAAAAGTCTAGTTAATATTAGTCTTGCGGAACCCACTCATCCTTATAATAAATCTTTTAAATTAACTATTTACTATCAAAATGTAGGAGGTTTACGCACAAAAACTAAAAAAGTTTTCTTAAATTCTACTGTTTTATATTTTGATCTATTCGTTTTAACAGAAACCTGGATAACTTCTTCAATAAATAATCTTGAAATTTTCTCTTGTTCTTACACTGTTTAGAGGAAAGATAGATATGATTGTCGTTTATCTTATAATGTTCCTAAAGGTAGTGGTGTATTGATAGCTGTTAAAAATACTTTTTGTTCATCGCAATTGTTACTTTCTCAATGTGATCCTACAGATATTATCGAAGTAATTTCTGTTAAAATTGAACTACAATTAAAAAATGTAATTATTATAAATTGTTATATTCCTCTGGGATCTAGTATCGAAATGTATACTAAATATATTTTAGAAATTGATTCACTAGTTAGTAAACTTAATGTTAATGATGATGTAATTCTCTGTACTGACTTTAATCTTCCTAACATTAAATGGGTTCCGCATGATGAGGAATCCTACTAAATTCCATACGAATTAGTTAGGTATACGTGCTTTGTAATTGACTCTTTTAATTCTTTTAATTTTCAACAAGTATCTTCAATCTGTAATAATCGTGGTAGACAGTTAGATCTTTTATTTACGACAAATTGGATGAATATTGCTATTCTTAACTGTCTATTTGAACTAGTTGAAATTGATGAGCATCATCCTCCAATTTGTTCGTCTCTCTGTTTTCTCATACCTCCAATTATTGATTCTGAACTTTCTTATCGTTTTAACTTTCATAAAGCCAATTTTGATGCTATTAATAACTATTTAAGTTGTTATGATTTCTCATTTTTAACCTCTTCTAATTTAAATGGTGCAGTTAATCATTTATATAAAATTGTTCATTCTATTATTTCACAATATGTTCCGTTAGTTGTAGACAATAGTTATAAATAACATTTGTTTGTTTGAAGAAACTTATGAGGAATGACTCATGACCATACATAGAAATAAATAAATAAATAAACTACTTGCCTATGTAGCTACTAATTTTAAAAAATGGAAAAAAGGGAGGAAAATTTTATCAATTTTTTAATTGATAGTTATTTTTTTTAATATCTTTGTAGATATGTTATAAATCTTAAAATGTGATTTAAAAAAAAATCTCCACTTCTGTCAACTCTACTAATTTTTGGTTCTTCTGGCAGCTTCAATATAATGCAATATTAAGTACAAAACTTATGAATTATGATAAGTATGTTAAATTTTGTTGTGCATATAATGTCTATGAATAAGCTTTTTAATTAGGATACAGAATACATACAACCATATACAACATAGTTCAAATCGTACTAAAATGTTTAAAAAGAAGTACAGTTTTCTATATGTAGGACAGCATTAATTCGAATTTTGGCTACTTGACTTCAGTATATATGTATATGTATTTTTTTAGAAAAATCATTAAATTTTCAGAACATTAGATGTATATTAGAACACTATTTGTATTAAGAATGTAAATCGCTTTTTTTGCGTAATAACTGTACAAAATAGCGCGTTAAGGTACAGGAATAAAATTCAAAAATATTTAAAAAAGTTTTTATAATTGAAACGCAAGATTTGTTGATAACATTGTTGCCTTAAATTTTATTATGCATAGGAAAAGAAACAAGTTTCATGTAATATTAGTCTAATATAAATTACAGAAAAACGACCCTTCTCTACAAAATTGTTTTTATATGTGATGACTGTAGCATCATGAATCGGTTTTAAGACATATGTTGGACAACCTTAGTAAGTCCATAGCTGATATGAACGATAGGAATACAGGCTTATTAAATAAAGCTATTTTAGTAATCGATTCAAATCGCAATTCATTCAATGATATGGCTAAATCATTTGATTTATTATGCAACATAAAGGCGGAGAAATCTAACGATTCTAAACACATTAAATAATGAGTTTAACGACTTAAAAACTGATCTATTAACTCAAATTTCTGCTCAATTTACTAAAAATTTTGAGAATGTTTCCAAGTCGTTAGAAGCTGGTTCCAGCAGTGCTTCATCAATTTTTGTAGTTCCTAAAACTTTTGAACGTATGAAAGCAGCTGTTATTTAGCATATTAATACGGTTCACCAGGACTATGCCAGCACTAATGTTGAAATGTTACATAATTTTTGTACCGAACTGCATAATTCGAGATCGCAAGTTCAAAATTCCAAATATAGTAGAAAAATACAAACTTTTGATAAGGCAATTCAAGTTGATACACTACTTGATTCTCTCAAAAATAGCGTAAAAAGCGTGCAAACAGATTTTGCAATTTTACATAAATGTGGGACCCAATGGACTAATGATGAATGGAGTGGAAGAATGACCAAGCTAATAGATTGTAACAAATCATCAATCGTCAAAGATAGTAATTATTCGTCTTCTTTTGTAAAGGGCGTTCCTTGCTCGTTTGATGAAAATAAATTAACTCAATTTATAAAAGCAGAATTCAACATTGGTTCGGTAGCGTGTACTAATTTAACACCTAACCGTATAAAGAAGAACAAAATGAAATATTTATGCTTTCTTATCTCTGGTTCTGTTGATTCTATGAGAATTGTACAACATCCTAGCAACGTCAATATCTGGAATAAAATTGGTGCAGCTATTGAATTAAGTAAGCCTTAGGTCAAAGGTAACCTAAACAAAAATATGAAAACAGTTTTACAAGACACGAATACAGGTTATACAATAAGAAATTCTAAATTAAATTACAAATCCTCTTTAAACACTAAATCTAATTTACCAAATTTACTTGATTTATCTTTTCCAATACCTCCTATTTCTCCTATGTTTCTAAATCAATTGATACTAAAATACTAATTAATCCTAACAAATCTGATATTATTGCACAAACTGATACTAATACTATTTCTATTTCGAATATTAATATAAAAAATAATTTTTAATATAAAAAGGTCATTTCTAGTAATTCAAATGATCTTTCCAAACCAGGTAAAACAAATTAGCGATATCTAGATTAAGGGACTTATCTAAAAAATAAATTTTCAAAATTCAAAAAGTCTGTATCAAATAAATTTAATAAATACCAAAATTTTGTTCAAGGTGAAACTATTATGCCCCAAAGTAAACCTTCTAGCTTAATTGTAACAAAATCTTCTTCTATTAAAATTAATAGATCATCTTCTTTATCTTTACATCCTGAATCACAAGCTAATCCCTTCTTAGCTAATTCAGAGGATATTTTATTATCTAACTCAAATACAACTTCACCAATTTTAGATCCTCTATTACCGCCTGTTGTGAAACTTACTCAAAAAGCTCTTCATGAAAGTAATAATAACAGTAGGTACGTTTTAGCTAGATTAAGGGACAGTAGAATTTAAGATAATGTTAAACTTTACCTTGCATATCTTCAAAATAAATCAAATGATGTTTGTATTGGTGGTAAAACAAACACATCGCTTAAGATAGCCATTCAACAGGAAGAACTACCTACTGATATTAAGGACTTACGTAATATTTTTGTAAAATATCATGAAACATATAATATTTCAGCTGAAAATGCTCTAACTGACTTGCAATCTTTTGCTTCACATAACTCATCTAATAGAATTAACTATCTTCAAAGTGTGAGAGAAAATCATGATAAGTACTTTCGTCCCCTTCCAAGCGAGAAAAGGTCTAGTTAATATTTGTCTTGCGGAACCCACTCATCCTAATAATAAATCTTTTAAATTAACTATTTATTATCAAAATGTAAGAGGTCTACGCACAAAAACTAAAAAAGTTTTCTTAAATTCTACTGTTTTATATTTTGATCTATTCGTTTTAACAGAAACCTGGATAACTTCTTCAATAAATAATCTTGAAATTTTCTCTTGTTCTTACACTGTTTATAGGAAAGATAGATATGATTGTCGTTTATCTTATAATGTTCCTAAAGGTAGTGGTGTATTGATAGCTGTTAAAAATACTTTTTGTTCATCGCAATTGTTACTTTCTCAATGTGATCCTACAGATATTATCGAAGTAATTGCTGTTAAAATTGAACTACAATTAAAAAATGTAATTATTATAAATTGTTATATTCCTCTGGGATCTAGTATCGAAATGTATACTAAATATATTTTAGAAATTGATTCACTAGTCAGTAAACTTAATGTTAATGATGATGTAATTCTCTGTGGTGACTTTAATCTTCCTAACATTAAATGGGTTCCGCATGATGAGGAATCCTACTAAATTCCATACGAATTAGTTAGTAATACGTGCTTTGTAATTGACTCTTTTAATTCTTTTAATTTTCAACAAGTATCTTCAATCTGTAATAATCGTGGTAGACAGTTAGATCTTTTATTTACGACAAATTGGATGAATATTGCTATTCTTAACTGTCTATTTGAACTAGTTGAAATTGATGAGCATCATCCTCCAATTTGTTCGTCTCTCTGTTTTCTCATACCTCCAATTATTGATTCTGAACTTTCTTATCGTTTTAACTTTCATAAAGCCAATTTTGATGCTATTAATAACTATTTAATTTGTTATGATTTCTCGTTTTTAACCTCTTCTAATTAAAATGGTGCAGTTAATCATTTATATAAAATTGTTCATTCTATTATTTCACAATATGTTCCGTTAGTTGTAGACAATAGTTATAAATAACATTTGTTTGTTTGAGAAACTTATGAGGAATGACTCATGACCATACATAGAAATAAATAAATAAATAAACTACTTGCCTATGTAGCTACTAATTTAAAAAAATGGAAAAAAGGGAGGAAAATTTTATCAATTTTTTAATTGATAGTTATTTTTTTTAATATCTTTGTAGATATGTTATAAATCTTAAAATGTGATTTAAAAAAAAATCTCCACTTCTCTCAACTCTACTATTTTTTGGTTCTTCTGGCAGCTTCAACATAATGCAATATTAAGTACTAAACTTATGAATTATGATAAGTATGTTAAATTTTGTTGCGCATATAATGTCTATGAATAAGCTTTTTAATTAGGATACAGAATACATACAACCGTATACAACATAGTTCAAATCTTACTAAAATGTTTAGAAAGAAGTACAGTTTTCTATATGTAGGACAGCATTAATTCGAATTTTGGCTATTTGACTTCAGTATATATGTATATGTATTTTTTTAGAAAAATCATTAAATTTTCAGAACATTAGATGTATATTAGAACACTATTTATATTAAGAATATTACGCTTTTTTTGCGTAATAACTGTACAAAATTATACTCTTTATAGCGCGTTAAGGTACAGGAATAAAATTCAAAAATATTTAAAAAAGTTTTTATAATTGAAAAATTATAAATTGTTTTTTTTAAGCAAATTTCAAACGCAAGAATTGTTGATAACATTGTTGCCTTAAATTTTATTATGCATAGGAAAAAAAACAAGTTTCATGTAATATTAGTCTAATATATATTACAGAAAAACCATCCTTCTCCACAAAATTGTTTTATATGTGATGACTGTCAGCATCATGAATCGGTTTTCAGACATATTTTCGACAAGCTTAGTAAGTCCATAGCTGGTATGAACGATAGGAATACCGGCTTATTAAATAAAGCTATTTTAGTAATCGATTCAAATTGCAATTCATTCAATGATATGGCTAAATCATTTGATTTATTATGCAACACAAAGGCGGAGAAATCTAACGATTCTAATCTCACATCAAATAATGAGTTTAACGACTTAAAAACTGATCTAATAACTCAAATTTCTGCTCAATTTACTAAAAATTTTGAGAATGTTTCCAAGTCGTTAGAAGCTGGTTTCAGCAGTGCTTCATTAATTTTTGTAGTTCCTAAAAATTTTTAACGTATGAAAGCAGCTGTTATTTAGCATATTAATACGGTTCACCAGGACTATGCCAGCACTTATGTTGAAATGTTACATAATTTTTGTACCGAACTGCATAATTCGAGATCGCAAGTTCAAAATTCCAAATATAGTAGAAAAATACAAACTTTTGATAAGGCAATTCAAGTTGATAAACTACTTGATTCTCCCAAAAATAGCGTAAAAAGCGTGCAAACAGATTTTGCAATTTTACATAAATGTGGGACCCAATGGACTAATGATAAATGGAGTGGAAGAATCACCAAGCTAATAGATTGTAACAAATCATCAATCGTTAAAGATAGTAATTATTCGTCTTCTTTTGTAAAGCGCGTTCCTTGCTCGTTTGATGAAAATAAATTAACTCAGTTGATAAAAGCTGAATTCAACATTGGTTCGGTAGCGTGTACTAATTTAACACCTAACCGTATAAAGAAGAACAAAATGAAATATTTATGCTTTCTTATCTCTGGTTCTGTTGATTCTATGAGAATTTTACAACATCCTAGCAACGTCAATATCTGGAATAAAATTGGTGCAGCTATTGAATTAAGTAAGCCTCAGGTCAAAGGTAACCTAAACAAAAATATGAAAACAGTTTTACAAGACACGAATACAGGTTATACAATAAGAAATTCTAAATTAAATTACAAATCCTCTTTAAACACTAAATCTAATTTACCAAATTTACTTGATTTATCTTTTCCTATACCTCCTATTTGTCCTATGTTTCTAAATCAATTGATACTAAAATACTAATTAATCCTAACAAATCTGATATTATTGCACAAACTGATACTAATACTATTTCTATTTCGAATATTAATATAAAAAATAATTTTTAATATAAAAAGGTCATTTCTAGTAATTCAAATGATCTTTCCAAATCAGGTAAAACAAATTAGCGATATCTAGATTAAGGGACTTATCTAAAAAATAAATTTTCAAAATTCAAAAAGTCTGTATCAAATAAATTTAATAAATACCAAAATTTTGTTCAAGGTGAAACTATTATGCCCCAAAGTAAACATTCTAGCTTAACTGTAACAAAATCTTCTTCTATTAAAATTAATAGATCATCTTCTTTATCTTTACATCCTGAATCACAAGCTAATCCCTTCTTAGCTAATTCAGAGGATATTTTATTATCTAACTCAAATACAACTTCACCAATTTTAGATCCTCTATTACCGCCTGTTGTGAAACTTACTCAAAAAGCTCTTCATGAAAGTAATAATAACAGTAGGTACGTTTTAGCTAGATTAAGGGACAGTAGAATTTAAGATAATGTTAAACTTTACCTTACATATCTTCAAGATAAATCAAATGATGTTTGTATTGGTGGTAAAACAAACACATCGCTTAAGATAGCCATTCAACAGGAAGGACTACCTACTAATATTAAGGACTTACGTAATATTTTTGTAAAATATCATGAAACATATAATATTTCAGCTGAAAATGCTCTAACTGACTTGCAATCTTTTGCTTCACATAACTCATCTAATAGAATTAACTATCTTCAAAGTGTGAGAGAAAATCATGATAAGTACTTTCGTCCCCTTCCAAGCGAGAAAAAGTCTAGTTAATATTAGTCTTGCGGAACCCACTCATCCTTATAATAAATCTTTTAAATTAACTATTTACTATCAAAATGTTGGAGGTCTACGCACAAAAACTAAAAAAGTTTTCTTAAATTCTACTGTTTTATATTTTGATCTATTCGTTTTAACAGAAACCTGGATAACTTCTTCAATAAATAATCTTGAAATTTTCTCTTGTTCTTACACTGTTTAGAGGAAAGATAGATATGATTGTCGTTTATCTTATAATGTTCCTAAAGGTAGTGGTGTATTGATAGCTGTTAAAAATACTTTTTGTTCATCGCAATTGTTACTTTCTCAATGTGATCCTACAGATATTATCGAAGTAATTTCTGTTAAAATTGAACTACAATTAAAAAATGTAATTATTATAAATTGTTATATTCCTCTGGGATCTAGTATCGAAATGTATACTAAATATATTTTAGAAATTGATTCACTAGTTAGTAAACTTAATGTTAATGATGATGTAATTCTCTGTGGTGACTTTAATCTTCCTAACATTAAATGGGTTCCGCATGATGAGGAATCCTACTAAATTCCATACGAATTAGTTAGTAATACGTGCTTTGTAATTGACTCTTTTAATTCTTTTAATTTTCAACAAGTATCTTCAATCTGTAATAATCGTGGTAGACAGTTAGATCTTTTATTTACGACAAATTGGATAAATATTGCTGTTTTTAACTGTCTATTTGAACTAGTTGAAATTGATGAGCATCATCCTCCAATTTGTTCGTCTCTCTGTTTTCTCATACCTCCAACTATTGATTCTGAACTTTCTTATCGTTTTAACTTTCATAAAGCCAATTTTGATGCTATTAATAACTATTTAAGTTGTTATGATTTCTCATTTTTAACGTCTTTTAATTTAAATGGTGCAGTTAATCATTTATATAAAATTGTTCATTCTATTATTTCACAATATGTTCCGTTAGTTGTAGACAATATTTATAAATAACATTTGTTTGTTTGTAGAAACTTATGAGGCATGACTCATGACCATACATAGAAATAAATAAATAAATAAACTACTTGCCTATGTAGCTACTAATTTTAAAAAATGGAATAAAGGGAGGAAAATTTTATCAATTTTTTAATTGATAGTTATTTTTTTTAATATCTTTGTAGATATGTTATAAATCTTAAAATGTGATTTAAAAAAAAATCTCCACTTCTGTCAACTTTACTATTTTTTTGTACTTCTGGCAGCTTCAATATAATGCAATATTAAGTACTAAACTTATGAATTATGATAAGTATGTTAAATTTTGTTGTGCATATAATGTCTATGAATAAGCTTTTTAATTAGGATACAGAATACATACAACCGTATACAACATAGTTCAAATCGTACTAAAATGTTTAGAAAGAAGTACAGTTTTCTATATGTAGGACAGCATTAATTCGAATTTTGGCTATTTGACTTCAGTATATATGTATATGTATTTTTTTAGAAAAATCATTAAATTTTCAGAACATTAGATGTATATTAGAACACTATTTATATTAAGAATATTACGCTTTTTTTGCGTAATAACTGTACAAAATTATACTCTTTATAGCGCGTTAAGGTACAGGAATAAAATTCAAAAATATTTAAAAAAGTTTTTATAATTGAAAAATTATAAATTGTTTTTTTTAAGCAAATTTCAAACGCAAGAATTGTTGATAACATTGTTGCCTTAAATTTTATTATGCATAGGAAAAAAAACAAGTTTCATGTAATATTAGTCTAATATATATTACAGAAAAACCATCCTTCTCCACAAAATTGTTTTATATGTGATGACTGTCAGCATCATGAATCGGTTTTCAGACATATGTTCGACAACCTTAGTAAGTCCATAGCTGATATGTACGATAGGAATACCGGCTTATTAAATAAAGCTATTTTAGTAATCGATTCAAATTGCAGTTTATTCAATGATATGGCTAAATCATTTGATTTATTATGCAACACAAAGGCGGAGAAATCTAACGATTCTAATCACACATTAAATAATGAGTTTAACGACTTAAAAACTGATCTATTAACTCAAATTTCTGCTCAATTTACTAAAAATTTTGAGAATGTTTCCAAGTCGTTAGAAGCTGGTTCCAGCAGTGCTTCATCAATTTTTGTAGTTCCTAAAAATTTTGAACGTATGAAAGCAGCTGTTATTTAGCATATTAATACGGTTCACCAGGTTTATGCCAGCACTAATGTTGAAATGTTACATAATTTTTGTACCGAACTGCATAATTCGAGATCGCAAGTTCAAAATTCCAAATATCGTAGAAAAATACAAACTTTTGATAAGGCAATTCAAGTTGATACACTCCTTGATTCTCCCAAAAATAGCGTAAAAAGCGTGCAAACAGATTTTGCAATTTTACATAAATGTGGGACCCAATGGACTAATGATGAATGGAGTGGAAGAATCACCAAGCTAATAGATTGTAACAAATCATCAATCGTCAAAGATAGTAATTATTCGTCTTCTTTTGTAAAGCGCGTTCCTTGCTCGTTTGATGAAAATAAATTAACTCAGTTGATAAAAGCTGAATTCAACATTGGTTCGGTAGCGTGTACTAATTTAACACCTAACCGTATAAAGAAGAACAAAATGAAATATTTATGCTTTCTTATCTCTGGTTCTGTTGATTCTATGAGAATTTTACAACATCCTAGCAACGTCAATATCTGGAATAAAATTGGTGCAGCTATTGAATTAAGTAAGCCTCAGGTCAAAGGTAACCTAAACAAAAATATGAAAACAGTTTTACAAGACACGAATACAGGTTATACAATAAGAAATTCTAAATTAAATTACAAATCCTCTTTAAACACTAAATCTAATTTACCAAATTTACTTGATTTATCTTTTCCTATACCTCCTATTTCTCCTATGTTTCTAAATCAATTGATACTAAAATACTAATTAATCCTAACAAATCTGATATTATTGCACAAACTGATACTAATACTATTTCTATTTCGAATATTAATATAAAAAATAATTTTTAATATAAAAAGGTCATTTCTAGTAATTCAAATGATCTTTCCAAATCAGGTAAAACAAATTAGCGATATCTAGATTAAGGGACTTATCTAAAAAATAAATTTTCAAAATTCAAAAAGTCTGTATCAAATAAATTTAATAAATACCAAAATTTTGTTCAAGGTGAAACTATTATGCCCCAAAGTAAACCTTCTAGCTTAACTGTAACAAAATCTTCTTCTATTAAAATTAATAGATCATCTTCTTTATCTTTACATCCTGAATCACAAGCTAATCCCTTCTTAGCTAATTCAGAGGATATTTTATTATCTAACTCAAATACAACTTCACCAATTTTAGATCCTCTATTACCGCCTGTTGTGAAACTTACTCAAAAAGCTCTTCATGAAAGTAATAATAACAGTAGGTACGTTTTAGCTAGATTAAGGGACAGTAGAATTGAAGATAATGTTAAACTTTACCTTGCATATCTTCAAGATAAATCAAATGATGTTTGTATTGGTGGTAAAACAAACACATCGCTTAAGATAGCCATTCAACAGGAAGGACTACCTACTGATATTAAGGACTTACGTAATATTTTTGTAAAATATCATGAAACATATAATATTTCAGCTGAAAATGCTCTAACTGACTTGCAATCTTTTGCTTCACATAACTCATCTAATAGAATTAACTATCTTCAAAGTGTGAGAGAAAATCATGATAAGTACTTTCGTCCCCTTCCAAGCGAGAAAAAGTCTAGTTAATATTAGTCTTGCGGAACCCACTCATCCTTATAATAAATCTTTTAAATTAACTATTTACTATCAAAATGTTGGAGGTCTACGCACAAAAACTAAAAAAGTTTTCTTAAATTCTACTGTTTTATATTTTGATCTATTCGTTTTAACAGAAACCTGGATAACTTCTTCAATAAATAATCTTGAAATTTTCTCTTGTTCTTACACTGTTTAGAGGAAAGATAGATATGATTGTCGTTTATCTTATAATGTTCCTAAAGGTAGTGGTGTATTGATAGCTGTTAAAAATACTTTTTGTTCATCGCAATTGTTACTTTCTCAATGTGATCCTACCGATATTATCGAAGTAATTTCTGTTAAAATTGAACTACAATTAAAAAATGTAATTATTATAAATTGTTATATTCCTCTGGGATCTAGTATCGAAATGTATACTAAATATATTTTAGAAATTGATTCACTAGTTAGTAAACTTAATGTTAATGATGATGTAATTCTCTGTGGTGACTTTAATCTTCCTAACATTAAATGGGTTCCGCATGATGAGGAATCCTACTAAATTCCATACGAATTAGTTAGTAATACGTGCTTTGTAATTGACTCTTTTAATTCTTTTAATTTTCAACAAGTATCTTCAATCTGTAATAATCGTGGTAGACAGTTAGATCTTTTATTTACGACAAATTGGATGAATATTGCTGTTCTTAACTGTCTATTTGAACTAGTTGAAATTGATGAGCATCATCCTCCAATTTGTTCGTCTCTCTGTTTTCTCATACCTCCAACTATTGATTCTGAACTTTCTTATCGTTTTAACTTTCATAAAGCCAATTTTGATGCTATTAATAACTATTTAAGTTGTTATGATTTCTCATTTTTAACGTCTTTTAATTTAAATGGTGCAGTTAATCATTTATATAAAATTGTTCATTCTATTATTTCACAATATGTTCCGTTAGTTGTAGACAATATTTATAAATAACATTTGTTTGTTTGTAGAAACTTATGAGGCATGACTCATGACCATACATAGAAATAAATAAATAAATAAACTACTTGCCTATGTAGCTACTAATTTTAAAAAATGGAATAAAGGGAGGAAAATTTTATCAATTTTTTAATTGATAGTTATTTTTTTTAATATCTTTGTAGATATGTTATAAATCTTAAAATGTGATTTAAAAAAAAATCTCCACTTCTGTCAACTTTACTATTTTTTTGTACTTCTGGCAGCTTCAATATAATGCAATATTAAGTACTAAACTTATGAATTATGATAAGTATGTTAAATTTTGTTGTGCATATAATGTCTATGAATAAGCTTTTTAATTAGGATACAGAATACATACAACCGTATACAACATAGTTCAAATCGTACTAAAATGTTTAGAAAGAAGTACAGTTTTCTATATGTAGGACAGCATTAATTCGAATTTTGGCTATTTGACTTCAGTATATATGTATATGTATTTTTTTAGAAAAATCATTAAATTTTCAGAACATTAGATGTATATTAGAACACTATTTATATTAAGAATATTACGCTTTTTTTGCGTAATAACTGTACAAAATTATACTCTTTATAGCGCGTTAAGGTACAGGAATAAAATTCAAAAATATTTAAAAAAGTTTTTATAATTGAAAAATTATAAAATGTTTTTTTTAAGCAAATTTCAAACGCAAGAATTGTTGATAACATTGTTGCCTTAAATTTTATTATGCATAGGAAAAAAAACAAGTTTCATGTAATATTAGTCTAATATATATTACAGAAAAACCATCCTTCTCCACAAAATTGTTTTATATGTGATGACTGTCAGCATCATGAATCGGTTTTCAGACATATGTTCGACAACCTTAGTAAGTCCATAGGTGATATGAACGATAGGAATACCGGCTTATTAAATAAAGCTATTTTAGTAATCGATTCAAATTGCAGTTTATTCAATGATATGGCTAAATCATTTGATTTATTATGCAACACAAAGGCGGAGAAATCTAACGATTCTAATCACACATTAAATAATGAGTTTAACGACTTAAAAACTGATCTATTAACTCAAATTTCTGCTCAATTTACTAAAAATTTTGAGAATGTTTCCAAGTCGTTAGAAGCTGGTTCCAGCAGTGCTTCATCAATTTTTGTAGTTCCTAAAAATTTTGAACGTATGAAAGCAGCTGTTATTTAGCATATTAATACGGTTCACCAGGTTTATGCCAGCACTAATGTTGAAATGTTACATAATTTTTGTACCGAACTGCATAATTCGAGATCGCAAGTTCAAAATTCCAAATATCGTAGAAAAATACAAACTTTTGATAAGGCAATTCAAGTTGATACACTCCTTGATTCTCCCAAAAATAGCGTAAAAAGCGTGCAAACAGATTTTGCAATTTTACATAAATGTGGGACCCAATGGACTAATGATGAATGGAGTGGAAGAATCACCAAGCTAATAGATTGTAACAAATCATCAATCGTCAAAGATAGTAATTATTCGTCTTCTTTTGTAAAGCGCGTTCCTTGCTCGTTTGATGAAAATAAATTAACTCAGTTGATAAAAGCTGAATTCAACATTGGTTCGGTAGCGTGTACTAATTTAACACCTAACCGTATAAAGAAGAACAAAATGAAATATTTATGCTTTCTTATCTCTGGTTCTGTTGATTCTATGAGAATTTTACAACATCCTAGCAACGTCAATATCTGGAATAAAATTGGTGCAGCTATTGAATTAAGTAAGCCTCAGGTCAAAGGTAACCTAAACAAAAATATGAAAACAGTTTTACAAGACACGAATACAGGTTATACAATAAGAAATTCTAAATTAAATTACAAATCCTCTTTAAACACTAAATCTAATTTACCAAATTTACTTGATTTATCTTTTCCTATACCTCCTATTTCTCCTATGTTTCTAAATCAATTGATACTAAAATACTAATTAATCCTAACAAATCTGATATTATTGCACAAACTGATACTAATACTATTTCTATTTCGAATATTAATATAAAAAATAATTTTTAATATAAAAAGGTCATTTCTAGTAATTCAAATGATCTTTCCAAATCAGGTAAAACAAATTAGCGATATCTAGATTAAGGGACTTATCTAAAAAATAAATTTTCAAAATTCAAAAAGTCTGTATCAAATAAATTTAATAAATACCAAAATTTTGTTCAAGGTGAAACTATTATGCCCCAAAGTAAACCTTCTAGCTTAACTGTAACAAAATCTTCTTCTATTAAAATTAATAGATCATCTTCTTTATCTTTACATCCTGAATCACAAGCTAATCCCTTCTTAGCTAATTCAGAGGATATTTTATTATCTAACTCAAATACAACTTCACCAATTTTAGATCCTCTATTACCGCCTGTTGTGAAACTTACTCAAAAAGCTCTTCATGAAAGTAATAATAACAGTAGGTACGTTTTAGCTAGATTAAGGGACAGTAGAATTTAAGATAATGTTAAACTTTACCTTGCATATCTTCAAGATAAATCAAATGATGTTTGTATTGGTGGTAAAACAAACACATCGCTTAAGATAGCCATTCAACAGGAAGGACTACCTACTGATATTAAGGACTTACGTAATATTTTTGTAAAATATCATGAAACATATAATATTTCAGCTGAAAATGCTCTAACTGACTTGCAATCTTTTGCTTCACATAACTCATCTAATAGAATTAACTATCTTCAAAGTGTGAGAGAAAATCATGATAAGTACTTTCATCCCCTTCCAAGCGAGAAAAAGTCTAGTTAATATTAGTCTTGCGGAACCCACTCATCCTTATAATAAATCTTTTAAATTAACTATTTACTATCAAAATGTTGGAGGTCTACGCACAAAAACTAAAAAAGTTTTCTTAAATTCTACTGTTTTATATTTTGATCTATTCGTTTTAACAGAAACCTGGATAACTTCTTCAATAAATAATCTTGAAATTTTCTCTTGTTCTTACACTGTTTAGAGGAAAGATAGATATGATTGTCGTTTATCTTATAATGTTCCTAAAGGTAGTGGTGTATTGATAGCTGTTAAAAATACTTTTTGTTCATCGCAATTGTTACTTTCTCAATGTGATCCTACCGATATTATCGAAGTAATTTCTGTTAAAATTGAACTACAATTAAAAAATGTAATTATTATAAATTGTTATATTCCTCTGGGATCTAGTATCGAAATGTATACTAAATATATTTTAGAAATTGATTCACTAGTTAGTAAACTTAATGTTAATGATGATGTAATTCTCTGTGGTGACTTTAATCTTCCTAACATTAAATGGGTTCCGCATGATGAGGAATCCTACTAAATTCCATACGAATTAGTTAGTAATACGTGCTTTGTAATTGACTCTTTTAATTCTTTTAATTTTCAACAAGTATCTTCAATCTGTATTAATCGTGGTAGACAGTTAGATCTTTTATTTACGACAAATTGGATGAATATTACAATTTGTTCGTCTCTCTGTTTTCTCATACCTCCAATTATTGATTCTGAACTTTCTTATCGTTTTAACTTTCATAAAGCCAATTTTGATGCTATTAATAACTATTTAAGTTGTTATGATTTCTCATTTTTAACGTCTTTTAATTTAAATGGTGCAGTTAATCATTTATATAAAATTGTTCATTCTATTATTTCACAATATTTTCCGTTAGTTGTAGACAATATTTATAAATAACATTTGTTTGTTTGTAGAAACTTATGAGGCATGACTCATGACCATACATAGAAATAAATAAATAAATAAACTACTTGCCTATGTAGCTACTAATTTTAAAAAATGGAATAAAGGGAGGAAAATTTTATCAATTTTTTAATTGATAGTTATTTTTTTTAATATCTTTGTAGATATGTTATAAATCTTAAAATGTGATTTAAAAAAAAATCTCCACTTCTGTCAACTTTACTATTTTTTTGTACTTCTGGCAGCTTCAATATAATGCAATATTAAGTACTAAACTTATGAATTATGATAAGTATGTTAAATTTTGTTGTGCATATAATGTCTATGAATAAGCTTTTTAATTAGGATACAGAATACATACAACCGTATACAACATAGTTCAAATCGTACTAAAATGTTTAGAAAGAAGTACAGTTTTCTATATGTAGGACAGCATTAATTCGAATTTTGGCTATTTGACTTCAGTATATATGTATATGTATTTTTTTAGGAAAATCATTAAATTTTCAGAACATTAGATGTATATTAGAACACTATTTATATTAAGAATGTAAATCGCTTTTTTTAAGTAATAACTGTACAAAATTATACTCTTTATAACGCGTTAAGGTACAGGAATAAAATTCAAAAATATTTAAAAAAGTTTTTATAATTGAAAAATTATAAATTGTTTTTTTTAAGCAAATTTCAAACGCAAGAATTGTTGATAACATTGTTGCCTTAAATTTTATTATGCATAGGAAAAACAAGTTTCATGTAATATTAGTCTAATATATATTACAGAAAAACCATCCTTCTCCACAAAATTGTTTTATATGTGATGACTGTCAGCATCATGAATCGGTTTTCAGACATATGTTCGACAACCTTAGTAAGTCCATAGCTGATATGTACGATAGGAATACCGGCTTAATAAATAAAGCTATTTTAGTAATCGATTCAAATTGCAGTTTATTCAATGATATGGCTAAATCATTTGATTTATTATGCAACACAAAGGCGGAGAAATCTAACGATTCTAATCACACATTAAATAATGAGTTTAACGACTTAAAAACTGATCTATTAACTCAAATTTCTGCTCAATTTACTAAAAATTTTGAGAATGTTTTCAAGTCGTTAGAAGCTGGTTCCAGCAGTGCTTCATCAATTTTTGTAGTTTCTAAAAATTTTGAACGTATGAAAGCAGCTGTTATTTAGCATATTAATACGGTTTACCAGGACTATGCCAGTACTAATGTTGAAATGTTACATAATTTTTGTACTGAACTGCATAATTCGAGATCGCAAGTTCAAAATTCCAAATATAGTAGAAAAATACAAACTTTTGATAAGGCAATTCAAGTTGATAAACTACTTGATTCTCCCAAAAATAGCGTAAAAAGCGTGCAAACAGATTTTGCAATTTTACATAAATGTGGGACCCAATGGACTAATGATGAATGGAGTGGAAGAATCACCAAGCTAATAGATTGTAATAAATCATCAATCGCCAAAGATAGTAATTATTCGTCTACTTTTGTAAAGGGCGTTCCTTGCTCGTTTGATGCAAATAAATTAACTCAATTTATAAAAGCAGAATTCAACATTGGTTCGGTAGCGTGTACTAATTTAACACCTAACCGTATAAAGAAAAACAAAATGAAATATTTATGCTTTCTTATCTCTGGTTCTGTTGATTCTATGAGAATTTTACAACATCCTAGCAACGTCAATATCTGGAATAAAATTGGTGCAGCTATTGAATTAAGTAAGCCTCAGGTCAAAGGTAACCTAAACAAAAATATGAAAACAGTTTTACAAGACACGAATACAGGTTATACAATAAGAAATTCTAAATTAAATTACAAATCCTCTTTAAACACTAAATCTAATTTACCAAATTTACTTGATTTATCTTTTCCTATACCTCCTATTTCTCCTATGTTTCTAAATCAATTGATACTAAAATACTAATTAATCCTAACAAATCTGATATTATTGCACAAAATGTTACTAATACTATTTCTATTTCGAATATTAATATAAAAAATAATTTTTAATATAAAAAGGTCATTTCTAGTAATTCAAATGATCTTTCCAAATCAGGTAAAACAAATTAGCGATATCTAGATTAAGGAACTTATCTAAAAAATAAATTTTCAAAATTCAAAAAGTCTGTATCAAATAAATTTAATAAATACCAAAATTTTGTTCAAGGTGAAACTATTATGCCCCAAAGTAAACCTTCTAGCTTAACTGTAACCAAATCTTCTTCTATTAAAATTAATAGATCATCTTCTTTATCTTTACATCTTGAATCACAAGCTAATCCCTTCTTAGCTAATTCAGAGGATATTTTATTATCTAACTCAAATACAACTTCACCAATTTTAGATCCTCTATTACCGCCTGTTGTGAAACTTACTCAAAAAGCTCTTCATGAAAGTAATAATAACAGTAGGTACGTTTTAGCTAGATTAAGGGACAGTAGAATTTAAGATAATGTTAAACTTTACCTTGCATATCTTCAAGATAAATCAAATGATGTTTGTATTGGTGGTAAAACAAACACATCGCTTAAGATAGCCATTCAACAGGAAGAACTACCTACTGATATTAAGGACTTACGTAATATTTTTGTAAAATATCATGAAACATATAATATTTCAGCTGAAAATGCTCTAACTGACTTGCAATCTTTTGCTTCACATAACTCGTCTAATAGAATTAACTATCTTCAAAGTGTGAGAGAAAATCATGATAAGTACTTTCATCCCCTTCCAAGCGAGAAAAAGTCTAGTTAATATTAGTCTTGCGGAACCCACTCATCCTTATAATAAATCTTTTAAATTAACTATTTACTATCAAAATGTAGGAGGCCTACGCACAAAAACTAAAAAAGTTTTCTTAAATTCTACTGTTTTATATTTTGATCTATTCGTTTTAACAGAAACCTGGATAACTTCTTCAATAAATTATCTTGAAATTTTCTCTTGTTCTTACACTGTTTAGAGGAAAGATAGATATGATTGTCGTTTATCTTATAATGTTTCTAAAGGTAGTGGTGTATTGATAGCTGTTAAAAATACTTTTTGTTCATCGCAATTGTTACTTTCTCAATGTGATCCTACAGATATTATCGAAGTAATTTCTGTTAAAATTGAACTACAATTAAAAAATGTAATTATTATAAATTATTATATTCCTCCGGGATCTAGTATCAAAATGTATACTAAATATATTTTAGAAATTGATTCACTAGTCAGTAAACTTAATGTTAATGATGATGTAATTCTCTGTGGTGACTTTAATCTTCCTAACATTAAATGGGTTCCGCATGATGAGGAATCCTACTAAATTCCATACGAATTAGTTAGTAATACGTACTTTGTAATTGACTCTTTTAATTTTTTTAATTTTCAAAAAGTATCTTCAATCTATAATAATGGTGGTAGACAGTTAGATCTTTTATTTACGACAAATTGGATGAATATTGCTATTCTTAACTGTCTATTTGGACTAGTTGAAATTGATGAGCATCATCCTCCAATTTGTTCGTCTCTCTGTTTTCTCATACCTCCAATTATTGATTCTGAACTTTCTTATCGTTTTAACTTTCATTAAGCTAATTTTGATGCTATTAATAACTATTTAAGTTGTTATGATTTCTCACTTTTAACCTCTTCTAATTTAAATGGTGCAGTTAATCATTTATATAAAATTGTTCATTCTATTATTTCACAATATGTTCCGTTAGTTGTAGACAATATTTATAAATAACATTTGTTTGTTTGTAGAAACTTATGAGGCATGACTCATGACCATACATAGAAATAAATAAATAAATAAACTACTTGCCTATGTAGCTACTAATTTTAAAAAATGGAATAAAGGGAGGAAAATTTTATCAATTTTTTAATTGATAGTTATTTTTTTTAATATCTTTGTAGATATGTTATAAATCTTAAAATGTGATTTAAAAAAAAATCTCCACTTCTGTCAATTTTGCTATTTGTTTGTACTTCTGGCAGCTTCAATATAATGCAATATTAAGTACTAAACTTATGAATTATGATAAGTATGTTAAATTTTGTTGTGCATATAATGTCTATGAATAAGCTTTTTAATTAGGATACAGAATACATACAACCGTATACAACATAGTTCAAATCGTACTAAAATGTTTAGAAAGAAGTACAGTTTTCTATATGTAGGACAGCATTAATTCGAATTGTGGCTATTTGACTTCAGTATATATGTATATGTATTTTTTTAGAAAAATCATTAAATTTTCAGAACATTAGATGTATATTAGAACACTATTTATATTAAGAATGTAAATCGCTTTTTTTAAGTAATAACTGTACAAAATTATACTCTTTATAACGCGTTAAGGTACAGGAATAAAATTCAAAAATATTTAAAAAAGTTTTTATAATTGAAAAATTATAAATTGTTTTTTTTAAGCAAATTTCAAACGCAAGAATTGTTGATAACATTGTTGCCTTAAATTTTATTATGCATAGGAAAAACAAGTTTCATGTAATATTAGTCTAATATATATTACAGAAAAACCATCCTTCTCCACAAAATTGTTTTATATGTGATGACTGTCAGCATCATGAATCGGTTTTCAGACATATGTTCGACAACCTTAGTAAGTCCATAGCTGATATGTACGATAGGAATACCGGCTTATTAAATAAAGCTATTTTAGTAATCGATTCAAATTGCAGTTTATTCAATGATATGGCTAAATCATTTGATTTATTATGCAACACAAAGGCGGAGAAATCTAACGATTCTAATCACACATTAAATAATGAGTTTAACGACTTAAAAACTGATCTATTAACTCAAATTTCTGCTCAATTTACTAAAAATTTTGAGAATGTTTTCAAGTCGTTAGAAGCTGGTTCCAGCAGTGCTTCATCAATTTTTGTAGTTTCTAAAAATTTTGAACGTATGAAAGCAGCTGTTATTTAGCATATTAATACGGTTCACCAGGACTATGCCAGTACTAATGTTGAAATGTTACATAATTTTTGTACTGAACTGCATAATTCGAGATCGCAAGTTCAAAATTCCAAATATAGTAGAAAAATACAAACTTTTGATAAGGCAATTCAAGTTGATAAACTACTTGATTCTCCCAAAAATAGCGTAAAAAGCGTGCAAACAGATTTTGCAATTTTACATAAATGTGGGACCCAATGGACTAATGATGAATGGAGTGGAAGAATCACCAAGCTAATATATTGTAATAAATCATCAATCGCCAAAGATAGTAATTATTCGTCTACTTTTGTAAAGGGCGTTCCTTGCTCGTTTGATGCAAATAAATTAACTCAATTTATAAAAGCAGAATTCAACATTGGTTCGGTAACGTGTACTAATTTAACACCTAACCGTATAAAGAAAAACAAAATGAAATATTTATGCTTTCTTATCTCTGGTTCTGTTGATTCTATGAGAATTTTACAACATCCTAGCAACGTCAATATCTGGAATAAAATTGGTGCAGCTATTGAATTAAGTAAGCCTCAGGTCAAAGGTAACCTAAACAAAAATATGAAAACAGTTTTACAAGACACGAATACAGGTTATACAATAAGAAATTCTAAATTAAATTACAAATCCTCTTTAAACACTAAATCTAATTTACCAAATTTACTTGATTTATCTTTTCCTATACCTCCTATTTCTCCTATGTTTCTAAATCAATTGATACTAAAATACTAATTAATCCTAACAAATCTGATATTATTGCACAAAATGTTACTAATACTATTTCTATTTCGAATATTAATATAAAAAATAATTTTTAATATAAAAAGGTCATTTCTAGTAATTCAAATGATCTTTCCAAATCAGGTAAAACAAATTAGCGATATCTAGATTAAGGAACTTATCTAAAAAATAAATTTTCAAAATTCAAAAAGTCTGTATCAAATAAATTTAATAAATACCAAAATTTTGTTCAAGGTGAAACTATTATGCCCCAAAGTAAACCTTCTAGCTTAACTGTAACAAAATCTTCTTCTATTAAAATTAATAGATCATCTTCTTTATCTTTACATCTTGAATCACAAGCTAATCCCTTCTTAGCTAATTCAGAGGATATTTTATTATCTAACTCAAATACAACTTCACCAATTTTAGATCCTCTATTACCGCCTGTTGTGAAACTTACTCAAAAAGCTCTTCATGAAAGTAATAATAACAGTAGGTACGTTTTAGCTAGATTAAGGGACAGTAGAATTTAAGATAATGTTAAACTTTACCTTGCATATCTTCAAGATAAATCAAATGATGTTTGTATTGGTGGTAAAACAAACACATCGCTTAAGATAGCCATTCAACAGGAAGAACTACCTACTGATATTAAGGACTTACGTAATATTTTTGTAAAATATCATGAAACATATAATATTTCAGCTGAAAATGCTCTAACTGACTTGCAATCTTTTGCTTCACATAACTCGTCTAATAGAATTAACTATCTTCAAAGTGTGAGAGAAAATCATGATAAGTACTTTCATCCCCTTCCAAGCGAGAAAAAGTCTAGTTAATATTAGTCTTGCGGAACCCACTCATCCTTATAATAAATCTTTTAAATTAACTATTTACTATCAAAATGTAGGAGGCCTACGCACAAAAACTAAAAAAGTTTTCTTAAATTCTACTGTTTTATATTTTGATCTATTCGTTTTAACAGAAACCTGGATAACTTCTTCAATAAATTATCTTGAAATTTTCTCTTGTTCTTACACTGTTTAGAGGAAAGATAGATATGATTGTCGTTTATCTTATAATGTTTCTAAAGGTAGTGGTGTATTGATAGCTGTTAAAAATACTTTTTGTTCATCGCAATTGTTACTTTCTCAATGTGATCCTACAGATATTATCGAAGTAATTTCTGTTAAAATTGAACTACAATTAAAAAATGTAATTATTATAAATTATTATATTCCTCCGGGATCTAGTATCAAAATGTATACTAAATATATTTTAGAAATTGATTCACTAGTCAGTAAACTTAATGTTAATGATGATGTAATTCTCTGTGGTGACTTTAATCTTCCTAACATTAAATGGGTTCCGCATGATGAGGAATCCTACTAAATTCCATACGAATTAGTTAGTAATACGTACTTTGTAATTGACTCTTTTAATTTTTTTAATTTTCAAAAAGTATCTTCAATCTATAATAATGGTGGTAGACAGTTAGATCTTTTATTTACGACAAATTGGATGAATATTGCTATTCTTAACTGTCTATTTGGACTAGTTGAAATTGATGAGCATCATCCTCCAATTTGTTCGTCTCTCTGTTTTCTCATACCTCCAATTATTGATTCTGAACTTTCTTATCGTTTTAACTTTCATTAAGCCAATTTTGATGCTATTAATAACTATTTAAGTTGTTATGATTTCTCACTTTTAACCTCTTCTAATTTAAATGGTGCAGTTAATCATTTATATAAAATTGTTCATTCTATTATTTCACAATATGTTCCGTTAGTTGTAGACAATATTTATAAATAACATTTGTTTGTATGTAGAAACTTATGAGGCATGACTCATGACCATACATAGAAATAAATAAATAAATAAACTACTTGCCTATGTAGCTACTAATTTTAAAAAATGGAATAAAGGGAGGAAAATTTTATCAATTTTTTAATTGATAGTTATTTTTTTTAATATCTTTGTAGATATGTTATAAATCTTAAAATGTGATTTAAAAAAAAATCTCCACTTCTGTCAATTTTGCTATTTGTTTGTACTTCTGGCAGCTTCAATATAATGCAATATTAAGTACTAAACTTATGAATTATGATAAGTATGTTAAATTTTGTTGTGCATATAATGTCTATGAATAAGCTTTTTAATTAGGATACAGAATACATACAACCGTATACAACATAGTTCAAATCGTACTAAAATGTTTAGAAAGAAGTACAGTTTTCTATATGTAGGACAGCATTAATTCGAATTGTGGCTATTTGACTTCAGTATATATGTATATGTATTTTTTTAGAAAAATCATTAAATTTTCAGAACATTAGATGTATATTAGAACACTATTTATATTAAGAATGTAAATCGCTTTTTTTGCGTAATAACTGTACAAAATTATACTCTTTATAGCGCGTTAAGGTACAGGAATAAAATTCAAAAATATTTAAAAAAGTTTTTATAATTGAAAAATTATAAATTGTTTTTTTTAAGCAATTTTCAAACGCAAGAATTGTTGATAACATTGTTGCCTTAAATTTTATTATGCATAGGAAAAAAAACAAGTTTCATGTAATATTAGTCTAATATATATTACAGAAAAACCACCCTTCTCCACAAAATTGTTTTATATGTGATGACTGTCAGCATCATGAATCGGTTTTCAGACATATGTTCGACAACCTCAGTAAGTCCATAGCTGATAAGAACGATAGGAATACCGGCTTTTTAAATAAAGCTATTTTAGTAATCGATTCAAATTGCAGTTTATTCAATGATATGGCTAAATCATTTGATTTATTATGCAACACAAAGGCGGAGAAATCTAACGATTCTAATCACACATTAAATAATGAGTTTAACGACTTAAAAACTGATCTATTAACTCAAATTTCTGCTCAATTTACTAAAAATTTTGAGAATGTTTTCAAGTCGTTAGAAGCTGGTTCCAGCAGTGCTTCATCAATTTTTGTAGTTCCTAAAAATTTTGAACGTATGAAAGCAGCTGTTATTTAGCATATTAATACGGTTCACCAGGACTATGCCAGCACTAATGTTGAAATGTTACATAATTTTTGTACCGAACTGCATAATTCGAGATCGCAAGTTCAAAATTCCAAATATAGTAGAAAAATACAAACTTTTGATAAGGCAATTCAAGTTGATAAACTACTTGATTCTCCCAAAAATAGCGTAAAAAGCGTGCAAACAGATTTTGCAATTTTACATAAATGTGGGACCCAATGGACTAATGATAAATGGAGTGGAAGAATCACCAAGCTAATAGATTGTAACAAATCATCAATCGTCAAAGATAGTAATTATTCGTCTTCTTTTGTAAAGCGCGTTCCTTGCTCGTTTGATGAAAATAAATTAACTCAGTTGATAAAAGCTGAATTCAACATTGGTTCGGTAGCGTGTACTAATTTAACACCTAACCGTATAAAGAAGAACAAAATGAAATATTTATGCTTTCTTATCTCTGGTTCTGTTGTTCTCTGAGAATTTTACAACATCCTAGCAACGTCAATATCTGGAATAAAATTGGTGCAGCTATTGAATTAAGTATAAGCCTCAGGTCAAAGGTAACCTAAACAAAAATAGGAAAACAGTTTTACGAGACACGAATACAGGTTATACAATAAGAAATTCTAAATTAAATTACAAATCCTCTTTAAACACTAAATCTAATTTAACAAATTTACTTGATTTGTATTTTCCTATACCTCCTATTAATTTTCCCAAATCAATTGATACTAAAATACTAATTAATCCTAACAAATCTGATATTATTGCACAAACTGATACTAAAACTATTTCTATTTCGAATATTAATATAAAAAATAATTTTTAATATAAAAAGGTCATTTCTAGTAATTCAAATGATCTTTCCAAATCAGGTAAAAAAAATTAGAGATATCTAGATTAAGGGACTTATCTAAAAAATAAATTTTCAAAATTCAAAAAGTCTGTATCAAATAAATTTAATAAATACCAAAATTTTGTTCAAGGTGAAACTATTATGCCCCAAAGTAAACCTTCTAGCTTAACTGTAACAAAATCTTCTTCTATTAAAATTAATAGATCATCTTCTTTATCTTTACATCCTGAATCACAAGCTAATCCCTTCTTAGCTAATTCAGAGGATATTTTATTATCTAACTCAAATACAACTTCACCAATTTTAGATCCTCTATTACCGCCTGTTGTGAAACTTACTCAAAAAGCTCTTCATGAAAGTAATAATAACAGTAGGTACGTTTCAGCTAGATTAAAGGACAGTAGAATTTAAGATAATGTTAAACTTTACCTTGCATATCTTCAAAATAAATCAAATGATGTTTGTATTGGTGGTAAAACAAACACATCGCTTAAGATAGCCATTCAACAGGAAGAACTACCTACTGATATTAAGGACTTACGTAATATTTTTGTAAAATATCATGAAACATATAATATTTCAGCTGAAAATGCTCTAACTGACTTGCAATCTTTTGCTTCACATAACTCATCTAATAGAATTAACTATCTTCAAAGTGTGAGAGAAAATCATGATAAGTACTTTCGTCCCCTTCCAAGCGAGAAAAGGTCTAGTTAATATTTGTCTTGCGGAACCCACTCATCCTTATAATAAATCTTTTAAATTAACTATTTATTATCAAAATGTAAGAGGTCTACGCACAAAAACTAAAAAAGTTTTCTTAAATTCTACTGTTTTATATTTTGATCTATTCGTTTTAACAGAAACCTGGATAACTTCTTCAATAAATAATCTTGAAATTTTCTCTTGTTCTTACACTGTTTATAGGAAAGATAGATATGATTGTCGTTTATCTTATAATGTTCCTAAAGGTAGTGGTGCATTGATAGCTGTTAAAAATACTTTTTGTTCATCGCAATTGTTACTTTCTCAATGTGATCCTACAGATATTATCGAAGTAATTTCTGTTAAAATTGAACTACAATTAAAAAATGTAATTATTATAAATTGTTATATTCCTCCGGGATCTAGTATCAAAATGTATACTAAATATATTTTAGAAATTGATTCACTAGTCAGTAAACTTAATGTTAATGATGATGTAATTCTCTGTGGTGACTTTAATCTTCCTAACATTAAATGGGTTCCGCATGATGAGGAATCCGACTAAATTCCATACGAATTAGTTAGTAATACGTGCTTTGTAATTGACTCTTTTAATTCTTTTAATTTTCAACAAGTATCTTCAATCTGTAATAATCGTGGTAGACAGTTAGATCTTTTATTTACGACAAATTGGATGAATATTGCTATTCTTAACTTTCTATTTGAACTAGTTGAAATTGATGAGCATCATCCTCCAATTTGTTCGTCTCTCTGTTTTCTCATACCTCCAATTAATGATTCTGAACTTTCTTATCGTTTTAACTTTCATAAAGCCAATTTTGATGCTATTAATAAAACTATTTAAGTTGTTATGATTTCTCATTTTTAACGTCTTTTAATTTAAATGGTGCAGTTAATCATTTATATAAAATTGTTCATTCTATTATTTCACAATATGTTCCGTTAGTTGTAGACAATATTTATAAATAATATTTGTTTGTTTGAGGAAACTTATGAGGCATGACTAATGACCTTACATAGAAATAAATAAATAAATAAACTACTTGTCTATGTAGCTACTAATTTAAAAAAATGGAATAAAGGGAGGAAAATTTTATTAATTTTTTAATTGATAGTTATTTTTTTTAATATCTTTGTAGATATGTTATAAATCTTAAAATGTGATTTAAAAAAAAATCTCCACTTCTGTCAATTTTACTATTTGTTTGTACTTCTGGCAGCTTCAATATAATGCAATGTTAAGTACTAAACTTATGAATTATGATAAGTAAGTTAAATTTTGTTATGCATATAATGTCTATGAATAAGCTTTTTAATTAGGATACAGAATACATACAACCATATACAACATAGTTCAAATCGTACTAAAATGTTTAGAAAGTAGTCCAGTTTTCTATATGTAGGACAGCATTAATTCGAAATTTGGCTACTTGACTTCAGTATATAAGTTATTACTTTTACTACTTCTCAATAATTCTATATTAAATAATTGTTATTTCAATAGGATTTTATCTAATCTGAAATTTTGACAATGTTAATAATAAAAAATTAATTTTTTAAATTTTTAGATGCGTTTTATTTAAAAGCTCAACTAGAAGTGACAAAAATTAATATGAATAATTTTATCCTCAAAAGCTTCACCTGTTGCTGCCACGTGAGACCTCATTTGTGAGAACGCGAATGAACTTTATTTGCCACATTAAATTGCTAATCTCTGCGAAATGCATTTTTGATGAAAAAGAAAAATTTAAATAAAATTTCGAAATAAAATTTATGAAATATGATATTTGTGCGTGTGTTTTATTAAAATGAATTGCGCGTGTTAACTCCTCCATCCTCTAAAATCAAGTGTCCTCACTTGATCGAACTTAGGAGATGGTAATTTTTGTGGATTTCTTTTTATATTAGTTTTCTGTAAATTGTGTGTTTGTTTTGTGCGTTCTGCGGGCTGTATTGATATTTGGTTTGGTGTTTCTTCTGTTACTGGTGCATCTGAATTTTTGTACTCTTGTTGTGATGCGTTTGATGTGGGTTGACTATGATGATTTAGAATTATTTTGTTTCTTCTTTTGCAATTTAATAGTGTAGCTGCTATTATTAGAAAAACTATAAAGAAGGTAGTGGGTCCGAACGTAATTAGACTTAGAAGTAGATTCTTTTGTTTGTCTTCTTTTAAAAGTTGTATTTCTTTTGTATTATTTATGTGTATGTCCTTTAAAAATTCCAGTGAGAGATGTTCTTGTAGCTCAGCTTTTGTGAATTCTGGTTGGAGAATCGCTGGTAATACATTTTTTGAAGAGATTTCTTTCGAAACATAAGTTTTTCCCCAAATGCCAATACTTGAGTTGTGAAATTTTATAACAAAAGTTCCGGAAAGATTGCGTTGTTCATTGTCGATGGTAATTGCTCCATGGAACTGGTTGAGTAACAGTATTCATCGTTTAACAATATACTATTAAATTTTAGATCTATTACAAAATTTTCATTTTTTATTGGTTTTAATAACAAATTTTCATAAATATAATTATCAGTAAGGGGTATATCGATAAGATAGAACAAACAAGTACTGTTAGAAATTATTTTTATATTCGCGAAATCTAAAGCATTTTCGGCATTGGAGTATGGAAAATTTTCCTTATCCAATATTGCGGTTAAAGTTTCTATTTCTGATTTCGAAAGTAGTACTGAATTAATTACTCCTACTTTGGCCCAATGAGCCGCATAATTCAAATTTATAACTTCTTCTTTAAGAAGTTTTATTTTATATTGTAGTTTAAAAGCTGATTGATTATTAAATTCTTGATTTAATTTAATATGTTTTAATACATCGTTAGTTATCTGAGTAATATCGTTAATCCTGTCATTATAAATATTATTAATTACAACCTGCCTATTGTTATTATCTAATAAATTATTTATTTTTCTCTTTATCATTACAAAATCCTCGTGGTCTGGCGTACCCGCTATCCATTTCCATGTTGAACCAAGATAGTTGATGGCTCTTTTCTTCCTGGGCGCCTTGAATTCATCTAGAAGATTTTGAATTTGTCCTTCCATGGTTGTATTGGTAGTTGCTTTGATATGTTGGTCTATTGTTACTGTTATATCTCCTTACTTGATTGTATTGGTGGTTGTTTTGATATGTTGGTCTATTGTTGAAACTTCTATTGTATGTATTTAAACGAGTTTGGTTTGAACCGGTAGGTTCGGGCTTTAGTTGTTGGTTTCTTTGCTCTCTGGGTTGTTCATGGTACGAGTTATAATTATAGGAGTTGTTATTAATAGGTCCCCATGAAGTACGTCGGTCGTTGTGGAAGTTGGGTCTATGGTTAGATCGATATGAATCTTGCGGTCTTATATCTCTATGTGTGAATGTATGCCTATCTCTAGGGTCTAGTATCAAAATGTATACTAAATATTTTTTAGAAATTGATTCACTAGTCAGTAAACTTAATGTTAATGATGATGTAATTCTCTGTGGTGACTTTAATCTTCCTAACATTAAATGGGTTCCGCATGATGAGGAATCCTACTAAATTCCATACGAATTAGTTAGTAATACGTGCTTTGTAATTGACTCTTTTAATTCTTTTAATTTTCAACAAGTATCTTCAATCTGTAATAATCGTGGTATACGGTTAGATCTTTTATTTACGGCAAATTGGATGATTATTGCTATTCTTAACTTTCTATTTGAACTAGTTGAAATTGATGAGCATCATCCTCCAATTTGTTCGTCTCTCTGTTTTCTCATACCTCCAATTATTGATTCTGAACTTTCTTATCGTTTTAACTTTCATAAAGCCAATTTTGATGCTATTAATAAAACTATTTAAGTTGTTATGATTTCTCATTTTTAACCTCTTTTAATTTAAATGATCCAGTTAATCATTTATATAAAATTGTTCATTCTATTATTTCACAATATGTTCCGTTAGTTGTAGACAATATTTATAAATAACATTTGTTTGTTTGTAGAAACTTATGAGGCATGACTCATGACCATACATAGAAATAAATAAATAAATAAACTACTTGCCTATGTAGCTACTAATTTTAAAAAATGGAATAAAGGGAGGAAAATTTTATCAATTTTTTAATTGATAGTTATTTTTTTTAATATCTTTGTAGATATGTTATAAATCTTAAAATGTGATTTAAAAAAAAATCTCCACTTCTGTCAATTTTACTATTTGTTTGTACTTCTGGCAGCTTCAATATAATGCAATGTTAAGTACTAAACTTATGAATTATGATAAGTAAGTTAAATTTTGTTATGCATATAATGTCTATGAATAAGCTTTTTAATTAGGATACAGAATACATACAACCATATACAACATAGTTCAAATCGTACTAAAATGTTTAGAAAGTAGTCCAGTTTTCTATATGTAGGACAGCATTAATTCGAAATTTGGCTACTTGACTTCAGTATATAAGTTATTACTTTTACTACTTCTCAATAATTCTATATTAAATAATTGTTATTTCAATAGGATTTTATCTAATCTGAAATTTTGACAATGTTAATAATAAAAAATTAATTTTTTAAATTTTTAGATGCGTTTTATTTAAAAGCTCAACTAGAAGTGACAAAAATTAATATGAATAATTTTATCCTCAAAAGCTTCACATGTTGCTGCCACGTGAGACCTCATTTGTGAGAACGCGAATGAACTTTATTTCCCACATTAAATTGCTAATCTCTACGAAATGCATTTTTGATGAAAAAGAAAAATTTAAATAAAATTTCGAAATAAAATTTATAATAGTTTAAATAGTTTAAAAGCTGATTGATTATTAAATTCTTGATTTAATTTAATATGTTTTAATACATCGTTAGTTATCTGAGTAATATTGTTAATCCTATCATTATAAATATTATTAATTACAACCTGCCTATTGTTATTATCTAATAAATTATTTATTTTTCTCTTTATCATTACAAAATCCTCGTGGTCTGGCGTACCCGCTATCCATTTCCATGTTGAACCAAGATAGTTGATGGCTCTTTTCTTCCTGGGCGCCTTGAATTCATCTAGAAGATTTTGAATTTGTCCTTCCATGGTTGTATTGGTAGTTGCTTTGATATGTTGGTCTATTGTTACTGTTATATCTCCTTACTTGATTGTATTGGTGGTTGTTTTGATATGTTGGTCTATTGTTGAAACTTCTATTGTATGTATTTAAACAAGTTTGGTTTGAACCGGTAGGTTCGGGCTTTAGTTGTTGGTTTCTTTGCTCTCTGGGTTGTTCATGGTACGAGTTATAATTATAGGAGTTGTTATTAATAGGTCCCCATGAAGTACGTCGGTCGTTGTGGAAGTTGGGTCTATGGTTAGGTCGATATGAATCTTGCGGTCTTATATCTCTATGTGTGAATGTATGCCTATCTCTAGCGTTTGATTCGGTATGTGCATTTGGCCTAGGATCTGAATTATGACTTGTGTGTTGAGCTCTCAAACACAAGTCCAAAGCTTTCGGCAAATCCTTTGGGTTGAACATGTTTACTTGTGAGGCGAGATTTCCGTTCAGCCCTAAAACGAAAGTATCTAACGCTGTTTCTCTATACATCTTTGTCATAGCATTTATTGCTTCTGGGGCCAAATCCATGGAAGATAATCTCTCTAATATTAAAGTAAGGTGTTGAAAAATTTCCTTATAAAAGTTTTCCACTGTAGAATTTCCTTGCCTCTTGCTCGACATTTGATGCACCAGAGTACGGATGTTTCTCTTATCCGCGTAGTGCCTGTCAAGACATCTTGTAATTTTTTCCCAATTTAATGGTGTATTATAACTTTTCAGAGCTGTGTCAGCTTCACCCACTATCTTTCTCCTGATGGTACACAGTATTCCATAATATTTGGATGTACCCTGCAAGTGGTGGTATTTTTTCATAATTCGGTCTACATCTTTCTTCCAGGAACCATATTCTCCTCCATCTCCCGAAAATTTTTCGATCTCTTTTACTACTTCGGGTACCTTATCCATGCCTTCCAAATTTATGTCGTTTTCTATATTAATCTCCTGATCTACCTCATCCTCTGAAGAGTATGAATCCCCAATTGCCTCTTTGAACCAACGCTTGGTTTCATACTCCACCATTTCCTTTAGAGTTTCCCTAATATAGTGCGAATTTTCGTGATTATGGCGTGAGGATGCGATTGGACTAACATCAGGCTCTTCTACTTCCGGTAATTCTGGTGTTGACATTACGCGCATAGGCCTTTCAAAATTTATATGTGGTGCGGCCATAGCTATTTGAAAATTTATAAATGGATAAAAATGGACGAAGAACCAAGGTAACCAAAAACAAATGGAGAGAAAAAAAGAAATGTTAAATAAGAGAAGAAGAAAATAAAAATAAGTTTTACGTTAGAATAATAATTAAAATTATAAAAAAAAATATTTTTTTTTTTTTTATTAAAACAATTAATTATTTATTTTATTTTATATGTTAATTTATCGAAATATGTAGTAGTTTATTATTTAAATTTATTCAATTTTGTACTTTGAATAATAAAAACTTTTCGAAATCAAAAACGAGAGCCAGCAAAGAAAATTCAAAATTTAGAAACCTTCCTTTAGGTTATTATATTGTTCTATCCTTCGATAATGCTCCAAACAAAAATACAAAAATATTCAAAAAAAGGAAAAGTGCTAAAAAAAAAATTTAAAAATATTCTGTGTCAAAAATAAGTTTTTAAGATTATAATATTATAATTTTACAATATAAGGATCTTTTGATCTTTCTTTTATTATTTAATTAAAATTATTTAAAATTATTTTTTTAATAAAGTATTTCAGAGTAAATCTTATTCCAAAAATGATGATATTTAATTATTTGGTATTTAACAAATTTGCTTAAAACAACAATTTTTTTCAACGTTATTTTTTTAAGATTTTGTTTAAATTAATATTTTGAAAAATTTTATTTTTTTATGAACAAATTTTTGCTAATAATATTTCAATTTTTAATTTTTAATTTATTGATCAAATTTAGTTTATTGATAATTTAAGATAATTCAAATATTGTTGAAATAAACAAAACAAATTACATTTAAGATATTTAAAGAAAAAAAAGAAAAAAAAAGTATTTTATTTATTATTATATTTTAATAATTTCTTTATAGAATTACTATTTATTATTACAACTATTTTCAAATATTTAAAATAAAAAATTTACACTAAATTCTCAATTTAGTATTTAGCCGTTAGGAAACAAAATTATATTTTTTTTCCTTTTTTTTTTTTATTTTTATTATAAGAATATTTTTTTGTCAATATAATTTAATAAGTGCTTTTTCTTAATATTTTAATATAAAAACCTTTAATTTTAAATGATAGTAAAGAATCACCGTGCCCAAGGCAGCCTCACCTTGAGTGTTCGTCGAGTAGGCTTAAATCACGGTAATCTTTTGATTTCTATTAACAATAATTTTTATATTATTACAAAATTGTTATTGGGCCCAGTTTGCATTCATTCAATTTTCAATTATTATTCTTATTTTTTTGTTTAAATTTTTATTTATTTGATAATAATTTTATTTGATAATAAATTTTTGATAATAACTTCCCCCTTTTATTATAAATTTTTTTATGATATTGTAAATTCTTTTTTTTCTTTATAGCTTTATTTATTATAATTAATGTTTTGTCGACTTGTTACTTTTTTCTTCAAAAAAAAAAAAAATTTTATTGAATAATTTATCAAATTATTTTTTGTAATGTATTTTTCAAAAAAATATTTTATATTAATTTTTCTGGGGGGTTTTTTTTTTCTTTTTAATTTTTTTAATAATTTTTTCCGTTTTCTCCTCTATTTGAGGATACTTGGTATCTTTTCTTTATAATAAATTTTTCCGTTTTCTCCTCTGTTTGAGGATACTTGGTATCTTTAGAAATGAAGAAGAAAAAAAAAAAAATTTTTTTTTTAGACTTACAGTATTATTGAGAAGTGAATTTTAGGTTGGACCATTGTAGTCTTTTGTTCCAGCGAGATAGGCGGCTGCTGCCTGCACTTTGTAGTGGTTCTGATTACTCCACCGTACAACAGCTCCTTTTTGCTCTGTTTAAGAACTACTCGAGGGCCCCGTTTCCTATTTCTAATTGCTGAACCAACTTCTGACAGGTTTGACCCTCGTCGTACTTGCTACACGTACCAAAAGTGATGTTGTCAAAATTGCTTTCTAATTTCACTAAAATTTTTCACCAAAACTCCTTTTTCAGTTTCTTCTAATAGTTTCTACGTATTTTTTTATATAAATTTTTTCACTAATGTTTTCAGTTTATTCTGATAGTTTTCTGCGTATTTTTTTTTTTTTATATAAATTATTTCACTAATTTTTTCTTTATGTAAAAATTTTAATTGTTTATTTATTTTTTTAATTTTAAATTGCGTATTTCTTTATATAAAATTTTTAAATTGTTCAAATTATATTTTTTTATAAAAATAAGTTTTTAATTTTAAACTATTAATTTTAATTTTAATTTAAACGTTAAATTTATTTTTTAGATTTTGATTTTTAATTTAGTTAATTTAGAAAAGCACACATACGCTGTTTGGCACTATGGTCCCTGCTCGGGCGCCAGTTATTACTTTTACTACTTCTCAATAATTCTATATTAAATAATTGTTATTTCAATAGGATTTTATCTAATCTGAAATTTTGACAATGTTAATAATAAAAAATTAATTTTTTAAAATTTTAGATGCGTTTTATTTAAAAGCTCAACTAGAAGTGACAAAAATTAATATGAATAATTTTATCCTCAAAAGCTTCACCTGTTGCTGCCACGTGAGACCTCATTTGTGAGAACGCGAATGAACTTTATTTCCCACATTAAATTGCTAATCTCTACGAAATGCATTTTTGATGAAAAAGAAAAATTTAAATAAAATTTCGAAATAAAATTTATGAAATATGATATTTGCGCGTGTGTTTTATTAAAATGAATTGCGCGTGTTAACTTATATGTATATGTATTTTTTTAGATAAATCATTAAATTTTCAGAACATTAGATGTATATTAGAACACTATTTATATTAAGAATGTAAATCGCTTTTTTTGTGTAATGACTGTACAAAATTATACTCTTTATAGCGCGCTAAGGTAAAGGAATAAAATTCAAAAATATTTAAAAAAGTTTTTATAATTGAAAAATTATAAATTGTTTTTTTAAGCAAATTTCAAACGCAAGAATTGTTGATAACATTGTTGCCTTAAATTTTACTATGCATAGGAAAAAAAAACAAGTTTCGTGTAATATTAGTCTAATATAAATTATAGGAAACTGAATTTTTACGTAAATTTAAAAGCTTAAAAAGCTCGAATTTCGAACAAAGGGCGATACTAGTTTATAAAAATTTGTTATATAAATTTATTATACCCTTTGACTATATAGTCAAAGGGTATAATAAATTTACCATTACGTTTGGACGCAGAGACGGAGGGGGGGTAAGTAGGTAATAGGACACTTTGTCCTGGGAATTCTGAGCCAGAAAGAGATAGCAATAGTTTGACATATCGACCTACATTTTTGATTAATGGCTAGGTTAACCACCCGAAAGTAGGTTAACTCTTAATAAACAAGTTTGTTTACTTGGTTTAAAGTAATAGGTGCACATGAAAAAGTAGTAATAAAATATGTTTTTATAAAATTGGAAGAGTAAAATATAAAAAAATTTAAAGGTCAACAATCTTTAATCTTTTGGAATAAAGAAAAAAAATAAGTGCTGACCAGTTTTTTACTTTTTAATTTTCTGATTACATAAAGAAAAAGATAAAAAAATATTTAACCTTCGAAAAATTTTTTTTTTGTTTTTGTTTGAAATAACGTTAAAATATTAATAAAAAGAATTATAAGAAAACAAAAATATGAAAGAGTGCTTAAAGATTTATAATTTATTAAGATTCGTTTGGATTTAAAAAAAATGCAAATTCTTTAAAAGTAAACCAGTTTTTGTGTTTAAAAAAAGCTATGTCACTCCGAGCTCAAAAATCCCATGTATTTAAAGGGGGCAAAATTCAGATATTTTCCAGTGTGGCCGTTGTAGCTAAACTTTTCGGTACATGCTAATGAACTAAACTGTAAAGCTTTTTCATTTCAAGATTGCCTGATACTGAACATATATACTTACTGCTATGTCTGATCTACATATATAACCTTGCTGTAAAGAAGGAAAAATAAAAACAGGTTAATTGCTTTTAGTACCTATAGTAAAAAATAAAACAGATGAGTTAATATATTTTAATAATTTTTATTTAACTGAAAAAGCTTTAACAATTTTGCTATGATCAGATGTTAAAATTCTAGAAATAATGATACCAACATTTTCAATGCGTCTTTTAAATCTACTTCTATCACATGCGTATTGTTGCCAATGACCTTTGCGAGCAGCTCTGTAGGCAAAGTCCCATACATGCATGACTTGAATTTCTATATTTGTGTTGAAGTGAACTTTTTTACTTTTATTATTTAATTTCATATTGCATGTGTGAAGGTCTTAGTTTAGAATTTTTTCTTTTAAGAGATACATATATACGTTAAAACAATTTTTAACTGCACATCTAAAATTGTGGTTTGATAAATGTATAGGACATGATGTTTTAAAGTTATCAATCTTTTCTAATGGCGGCAAAACTCTGCTTAGATCTTCTATTTTGACACTGTCAATGTACTTTTGAAGGAAAAGTTTTTTTTGTTCTCCTTTAACATAAATTTTTTCAGCTGGTTCTAAATAATGTTTTATTATACATTTTACATCTAAATATTCAACCACTACCCCATTTAAGTCCATTTATTTTATTTTCGCAATGCTGATTGGTATATCTGACTTCTTGACTTCTTCTGCAGGGTATGGTGGTTTAAAGTGATATACAGTCGGAATTAAACTTCCTTTTTCAAGTATGGCTAGTTCTTTTATGAAATTTTGTTTATCATTTCCTAATAAAAATTGAAGATCAACTACTAAAACTTGTTTAACCATGTTGAAGGATATTGGTGGAATAACCTTTTCATTATTCAAAGTTCTATTAATATTCATTTTTAAAAATAGTTTTTATATAAATATAGGTTAGTAATATTAGTCTTCACTAATACAACTATGTTGTTTCACCCATTTACTATGATAGTGGCAGGACCATCCTTTTGTGGTAAAACAACTTTTATTCATAATTTAATTAAATATAAAAAAGAAAATATACAACCAGAAATTATTAAAATTGTTTGGTGTAATCCAGACAAAAATGCTGTTCCACAATATATGAAAGATGTAGAATATAGTGCAACTATACCAGATTTTAATGATAATCAAGAACCTTTGTTGATTGTAATCGATGATATGATGTTAAATTCTCATGATAAGTATGTGTGTGATTTATTTACTAGAGGTTCACATCATAGGAATTTGTCTGTAATATTTGTAACTCAAAATATATTTCATCAAGGTAAATTTTCAAGAGATATTTCACTTAACTATAAATATCTAGTTCTTTTTAAAAATCCTAGAGATAAATCACAGATATTACTTTAGCTCGTCAGATTTATCCAAATCAAATCAAAGCATTTGAAAAAGTATATAATGAAGTGACGTCAGACTCATACGGGTATATATTAATAGATCTTACTCAAGACATTAATGATATATTTCGATTAAGAAGTGATATATTTGGAAAAAATTTCTGCTTTTGTACAAGAGATCAATTAGAACAATTTGGGGGAGAATATGAAACGTTTGAAAACCAATCGACACATATTGCATCTATTAATAAGTTCTAAACCAAAATTTCAAAAAGTAATAATAAAACATTGTGATGCCGAAGTAATAAAAACTTTTTGTGAAATTGCTTTAAATATTTTAAAAGGCAATTGTAATCTGAGTAAAAAAGCCACAACTCAATTACGAAAGTATAAAAAGGAATTGAGATCACTCATTTGCCGTAAAAAATCTATAAATAGCAAAAGAAAAATCATTATTCAACGAGGTGGATTTTTACCTACACTTCTTGGTGCACTACTTTCTGGAATAATAGGAAATTTTATAAAATGAATAATACAACATTTAACATTATACTAAAACCAGAAGTTTTTGAGAAAATGAAACAAAATGCAGACGTAGAAGTGAATGAATTGGATAAAGCTATGAAAATCATTTTGTTAAATAAACACCTGACAGATACACAAAAATGGTATTTATATCGTCAAAATCTATTTAAAGTCAGAAACAAAAATAGAGTTCTTCCTCCAAATAAAGAGGAGCAAGTAAAAATTATAGAAACAAAGGGTACTCAAACTCGTGCAAAACCTATGTATGTAGATGTAGACACTCAATCAAATGTTCCTGTATATAAGGATGCTGCAACACAAGCTTTTCTTCAGGATGATGTATATGAAAAAGAAGTTGAGGAAGTATTCGATGACGAAATGGAAGAATAAGTTTTTAAAAAAGCATTGTCTGCTGCTTCAGCTGGAGAATGTTTAAGAAAAAGAAAATCTATTAGAAATAAAAATGTACAAATTTTTGAAACTGATACGGGAGACATAAAACAGTTCATTTAGACAGCCCAAGCCCACCAACGAAGAAAGAAAAAACTATAAATAGCAAAGAGTTAAATAGTTCAGCAAGGCGTGTTTTACGGTCAGCAGCAGGTAATTCTCAAACAGAACTTAATTTTCCAATACGAAAAAATAAATCAACATCCTCATGGACAACATGCAAGTAAATGATGAATTTTACGTCACTTTAATAAGCGATTCATCCATGAATTATTACCCTGAAAATACATTGTCCTCTTTTACAAATAAAATGGATAAATACATGATTGATTCAAATTGGAAAGTCGGTATTTCTGAAATATATGTTTATAATTTTATACCAAATGTTTACGGTGAAAAGTGGGATAAAAGTACACAAATTTATATCTCAGGTATGAAAAACGATATGCTTGGTGTAGGATCTACATACATACCATAAAATACCAACATTAATTCAAAATGTACGACAATTTCCTGGTTATTCTAGGAACGAAGTTTTGCGGCAGTTGATTTGGGGAATTTTTAACTTTTTGAATGATGATAAAAAACTACACTGCATCAGATAAAAATAATGAATTTCCTACAAATTTGACCTATACTACTATCTGTTTAAGTAAAAAAAGGTAGATATTAAGATCAGAACAGAATTCGCATATACTTTAGAGTCACTTTTAAAAACATGGTTTCAGCAAGTATTACTCAAGACAAAGGCGGAGCTTAAACAACATAAACCTCGAGTACTTGAAGCTTACAAACTTTTAATTAATAGTTTAGGCTTATTTCCTATAGGAAAACCTGATATGCTTTTTATATATACTGATATTATTAAACCACAGAATGTTGGTGGAAAAGATGTAAGATGTTTAAGAACTATCAACATAGAGAACACTTTTACAGACATAGTGAAGGAATATAACAATATTTAATATTGCAATGTGGAAAAATCATTTGATAGTATTTCGATATTATTATGTGATAAATATGGTTATAAAATAAATTTCTCCGGAAATAGTATTCCCACAAAAGTTGTATTGCATTTCAAAAAAGTATAAATAAAAGGAATTTAAAACATTATATATTATTTATTTAAACATTATGGAGAGAGCATACTATAAATATTATTTAGTTCAATCAGGAAAAGGTCTTGACGATATTGGCCCTTTGTTTCATTCAGTTGTACCTTACCAAAGGGGGCGAGGATTAGGGAGCTTTTTCGGTGGACTTTTCAGATATTTAAAACCAATATTTACGTCTGGAGCTAATATACTAAAAAAGGAGGTTATTAACTCTGGTATTAATGCATTGTCTGATATTGCAACAGGTGCAAATTTAAAAGAAGTTTTACAAGATCGAAGTAAAGAGATAATTAAAAATGTAAGACGGGGTGCAGTTCAAAAACTCAATGAAATGTATGGACAAGGGAAAATTAAAAGAAGAAAACCTATAAAAAGACCAATCATTAATAATTTAAATTATTTTACGTCAAAGCGACGCAAAGTGAGGAACAAAAGAAGCAAAAAGATATTTTTGGTTAAATATGATTGAATGTATGAAGTCTGAGTTGGATATTTTTAGAACACAACCTATTCAATCGAGTATATTACGATCTGAAGAAGTTTCCTACAACCGTATTGCTTCTTTGGATAATCCATCAGTCATAGAATTTGTTTCATAGGTCATGGGGACACATACAGGGATCTTTCTTCTGCATATCTAAAATTGAAAGTACAAATTTTAAAAAAAGATGGAACTCAATGGAATAATGATAAAAACACTGAAGGAAAATTAATTCAACAACCAAGTGTAGTCAATAATCTTTTACATTCATTAATAAAACAATGTAACGTTCAGCTAAATGGAAAGAATATATCTCCATCTGATGGAAATTATCATTATAGAGCTTATATTGAATCATTATTAAATTATGGTACAGATGCCGCTACTACTCATTTGGAATGTGCAGGATGGGGTCTCGATAAACCAAATATAGGAAAACCTGATAATAGTGGTTCAAAAGAACGTCAAAAATTATACCAAAATAGCAATGTAGTAAAACTTATGGGGAAACTACATTTAGACATGTTCAATCAACCTACACTCCTCATAAACAATGTTGATATTCGAATTCTTTTAACACTTGAAAAACCAGACTTTTACTTTTTTGCTGATGATTCTGACGAATCTCAACTAAAAATTTTAGAAGCTACTTTATTTATGAGACATGTAACTATTAATCCAAGTGTACTATTAGCACACAATGCTGTATTAGATAAAACTAATGCCAAGTACAATTACAAACGTGTAGAGGTAAAAAGTTTTACCATTCCACAGAATATTTCATCGATATTACTTGATAATGTTTTCATTGCTCAGTTACCAAATTCAATAATATTTTGTATGACAGAAAATATAGGTTATTCTGGAAAAAGATCAAAAAACCCATACAATTTTAAACATTTTGATATTTCACAATTTGTTTTAAACGTAAATGGAGTTCAAATACCAAATTCAGCAATTGAAACCAGTTTTTCGGATGAAAATAGTTGCTACACAAGAACATATAGTACACTATTTTCAGGTACTGGAATTTACCACAATGATAAAGGTCATCAGATAACAAAGTCTATGTTTAGTAATGGATTTTTCATGTTAGCTTTTGATTTAACTCCAGATGCATCAGGAAATGAAGTGTGTCAAGGTTCATTAAATCAGGGTACAGTTAGAATTGAGGCAAGGTTATCAAAACCACTTCCATCTACACTAACCGCTATTGTTTATGGAGAATTTGATGCAAGCTTACAAAATGATAAAAACGGAAATATATTTACAAATCTATAAATACCACATATAAAAATGAATTTAAATAATTGACAAAATATCGCTGTCTTGTGCATTACTGGATGTAAGGTTTTGTTGCGATGATAATAATACCTTATTTGTAAAAGATATTTGTATAGTTGGTATCAAAGAACCTTGTAAAAAGTTTGTGAAAGAGCTCAAGTATAAATTTCCAACGAGAGAATTTATAAATGATAATTTTGAAAATTATTCTTTTGGAACTGTGCATAACGATAAAATAAATAAAGAGCTGTATCAAATACTAGAAAAATTTGATGTTATTATAACAAATAAAAAAATTAAAAAAGAGTTTTTATCGAACTACATAAAAGAAGCAACCAAGGTATATGACTTGAGTCAGTTTGATTAATGAACACACTGGAGATAAATAACGTGTTGAGATGTAACAAACAAACAAGTAAAATTTTTAAAGGAGTTTTTGCTTTAGATCAACTTCCCAAAACAATTAAAAAACAAACTTTTTTAATTGTAAACACAGATAAAGCAAAAGATCCAGGAACACATTGGTTGGTTATTTATATTCCTAAACATGGTTGTATTGAATATTTTCATTCTTTTGGCAGAAAATCTGATAAATTAGAAATTTTAAGTTACTTAAAAAATCAATGTGTAGTTTTTAATGAAAAACAATTACAAAGCAATTATTCAGATGTCTGTGGACAGTATTGTTGTATTTATTCATGGTATAGATGTTGCGGTTATAGTATGAATACCTTTTTAAAAAAATTTAATATAGGTAATCATGTAGAAAACGACAAATTAATTATAAATACCTTTCAAAAGCTTTTTGGAAAATGCAAGTCGTTACAAGCTTGTGTTCCTAAAACGTATAAGTATTAAAACACTATAAATAAATGTTAGTAAAATTAAAGAAATGGGTCAGAATTATAATTTATTGCAAAGCTATACATATTTCCTCAATAAAAGTCACACATTAAAAATTTCTGTTGGATTTGACTGTAAGACCTTTGAAGCTTCATGCATATTTCACCGTATTGGTAAAAGGAAGATAGTCTTAAAATATCACGAATGGACTAAATTTTATTATCAATTTAACGCAAAACTCGATAAGCAGATGATAAAAGAGATAAAAGGGAGCTTAGATCATGGGTTAAGATCTGTTAATGGACAAAGCATAAGTATTAACAGAGAAGAAGCAGAACTGTTTTACAACTTAAACGATTTTATTCAAGCAGTGATGACACAGTATAAATCTGCTGAGTTAAATGTAAAAGAATATGTTGCAGAATATCTGAAATTATGTGATGAACAAAAACTATTAAGGTTACAGAAAGAAATTTATATACCAATGCAGCGTTTTAATGTACAATGTAATTATTCAAGACTATTTTTTGAAATCCCTGTAATGTTAAAACAAAAAATTTGTAACAATCTCCATAAATAAATAAAATAAATCACAATATAACACAAATATAACTAATTTTTATTTTTATTTATATAGTTATTTAAACAGACTAAAAATTATTTCTAAAAATATCTGTAAAGTAGTCAGGATCTCCTTGCTGATTATTTATACCCCAAATTTCATTAAATGGAACTCCTTCCTCATCTTCAGCAATTTCTTCTTCCACTTCTTCTTCTTCATCTTCCGATTCAACTATGTGAAAGAGAGGTATAAATCCCTCCGTTTCTGTTAATTCTTCATCGTCTATGGTGGACGTAATTTCATTCTCTTGTATCTGGCATTCTGTATTTACATAGTCAGTTTCATGAAACGGGTATGTTGTAGAATCAGGCTGCATTTTATTGAGTTGCTACTAATAGTCAAAATGGAAATGAAACCAAATTGAAAATAAAAGCCCAGTTATATACTCATGTAGAAAAGTATAAAAGCAAATTAAACTCAATCAGATGATTAGTTTAAACCATGCTTTGGTCTATAATTTTATGTATAAAAATTATTATATCATTACCTTTAACATTTTTAAATACAGGCAAGACAGGCAAGACGTAAATTTCTTAGAAGAAAATTCAAACAAAAGGGTTTAAATGACACATGGCAAATTGATTTAGTAGAAATGTTACCATATGCAAAGTTTAATGAAGGTTATAAATATATGTTGACAGTCATTGACACTTTTTCCAAATATGCCTATGCTGAACCTGTGAAAACAAAAAATGCTGAAAATGATATTAAAATCGATTATTAGTAGAGCTAAAGTTATACCAAAAAACATTCACTCTGATCAGGGTAAGGAATTTTTTAATTCACAATTTCAAAATTATATGAAAGAAAAATCAATCTATCATTATCATACATTTAGTGAATTAAAAGCATCAATTGTTGAACGATTCAACCGCACATTAAAAAATTCGATGTGGAAAAAATTTAGTTTAAACGGGAATTATAATTGGTTACCTATTATACAAACACTATTAAAAGAATATAATTCTACAAAACATAGTACAACAAAACTTCCTCCTGAAAAGATCACAAAGAAGAACGAAAAAAATATACTAAGGAATGTGTATACTGAACCTAAAATTATCCAAAAAAATAAATATAAGGTTGGAAATTTTGGAAGAATAAGTAAATATAAAGGTCATTTCGAAAAAGGTTATCAGCAGAATTGGTCATCCGAAATATTCAAAATTGAAAAGATCAATAATACTTATCCTGTTACATATCAATTATCAGACTACACTGACACTCCAATTTCTGGAGGATTTTATCAAGCTGAGCTTACACCTGTAAAATACCCAGATACCTACCTTGTTGAGAAGATTATTAAAAAACAAGGAAATAAAGTATATGTAAAATGGCTTGGATTTGATAACAATCATAATACATGGATAAATAAAAAAGATATTATTTAACTATTGAATATTTTATATTCTTTATTGTTTTAAATAAATATATATGTACAAACAAATACAAACACATATTTTATTGTATCCTTTGTCTCTTATACCCATAGGGAACTGAACTGCCATCTTCATTGAATTTTCATTTTTCTGATTTTGGTTGATATTTTTTTGTTTCTTGTTCAGTTAAAACTTCATGTTCTTTGTTCCTTCTAATTTTTTGCTGTCATGTCTCCAATAAATTCTCCTGTTGGAGGATCATATTCTCCTTCCTGGCTTACATACAAAACAGAGTCGGTGTTATAATAAAGAACGCTTTTACCAAGTTTTTCCAAATAACCGTAAAGTTTAAGGCGTGCTTGCGCTGTTGTATAAGCTATACATACATTGATAGTTGGCAATGGTTCAGCTGCTTCCTCTTTATGTTGCCAGCTAACTACGATGTTATATTCATTAATTGGAAAAATATGATTGACTTCAATAGCTGTATCTGTCAACATATCATATAATTCAAAGCTTTTATTTATAATTTTAGTTTTTTGTTGATTTTCTTTTTGTCCAAATTTACCCCAGAATGAATTTAAAATTAATTTAGCTAAAGATCTCTTTCCTGGGTTTTTGTTTATTTTAGTTGATTCCAGTTTGACATCCTCCTAATTTAATAAATCTTCTATATATTTTATTTTTTCTTCATTGGTCACACATTTGTTTGGCCAACCTGAAGCTTCTTGTTTAACTTTTATAAATTTATTCAACATATCGGTGAATAATCCGCTCGTATTTTTATTTTTATTGTACATTACGGTTTCATATTCCCAAATTTCATAAATTTCTAACAGTTTGTACTCCTTTTCAACAGCGTTTGAAACCTCATCAATTATCCATGTTCCTACAAAGGCCCTTTCTTCGTCTGAATGTAGACAAAATTCCCCCAAATATTTTTTTTCACTGCAAGTTCGACATAAAGAAAACATAAGTTTGTCATTTTGTTTTAGTGGAAGAACAGGATGTAGTAAGTGTGCGGGGGGTAAAATTTTGCATTTAATTAGTCCATCTATGTTATCTTTTTTTAATTTAGAACAATCCACTTCTCCGACATAAATTTTAGGGTGACCAATAGGAAATTTTCCCCATTTACACACATACGGATATAAAGAACACACATCTATATATTTAATTTTTTCTCCAGGTTTACATTTATAGTATGAATATATATTTCCTGTTCTACCTCCATAAAATGCATCTCTCGGATTCAAAGGTACTTTATTGATTGATGAATGATTTCGCAAATAATCCATGTTTTTATTAATTTTCATTTGTTCTTGAAATTCACATTCCCACATTTCAATTAAATTGTAACCGAGTGATTTTAAATGTTGAGATTTTGCTAATGTTCTCTCATACCTTTGGTTTAATGTATCATCATTGCTGTTGAATAAAATTTTATCTCGGTTAATTGTTAAACATTTTGGATGTCCGTGGTAATAGCAACTATGAAATTCAAATATTTCGTTGGTTTGCTCACAAAATCCATCTACCTTTACACCTCCAATAATTTTTTCTTTACCATTAAGTGCACACTGAATATCAATTTGTCGCAAGTTTTTTTCCCAAATCAACCACTGGAGAGATATTTTTGAATGGTTATCTACTAATCTATATCCATTTTTTGAAATAAAACCTATGGTGTTAGCTTTCAAAAAATTTCTACGAAATAAAAGGTTACACGCTGAAGCTATCGTAGTGGCTTCCAAAAAGGGTTCTACATTGCATTCCTCTAAAAACATTTTTCTGAATTTAAGACATGCTTCGGTTAATATTTCGACATCACTTAAGCAGTAACTCACAAAATTTTTGTGAAAGTTGAATTCACTATTTTTATTTTTTCCATACCAATTTAAAAACTCATCATATTCATCTTTTTTCATATTATCAGGACTATAGTTTTCCATTGGTGGTAAGCATCCAATATAATTTTCATTTTCTTTCTTGTTGAAAAGATGAGGAAAATAACCTTTTTTGAATTCTTTTGAGAGGTCAAAAGCTTTTGGTAACTTTGCCAAAGACATTGGGAAGTAATTCAAAGAATCTATAAATTTTATATTATCTATTAGCATTAGTATAATTTTAGTCCCTCGCATAATTAGTTTTGGCTGAAGATCAGTTTTAGTCAATACATAGTTTAAAACAAACTGATGATCAAATGCTTGACCATTGTGTGCAATGACAACGATATTTTTAAATGTTTTTCTCAATTTTAAAATATGTTCCATTAATTTATCTATTATCATTTCTTGTTCGAAAATTGTTGTTCTAAATTTACATTTTTGGCAAAAGAATAAAGATTCAATATTGATACAGATATCACATCTTTGTTGAATGACACACAAATTAGGTTCATGCTGTTTCAAATCCTTAGATACAACTTTTTCTTGTCTTGTCTCTAAATCATAAAAAATATATAAAAAATTTTGGAATTTCTTCTCATTTTTGTTTTGTTGAATGTAGCACAGGTGATTATCTGGAACAAAATTTTAACAACTTTTGCAAAAAATCTCTCAACATGTATAATTTCTATTTGTTTTAAAAACTTTAAAGCAATTTTTACATTTTTTAATTTCTTCACACTTGCTTATTTTGGTTGAAGTAGAAGCTTTATGATTCTCCAAACATGTAAGACCTCGAAAAGATCGATTACAGTCTTTGCACAATATATTTTTTATATTACCAGAACAGGCGGGCTCTTTTTGACAGCAAGGACAGCTTTTTGAGCATCTATGTGCATTTTGTTCAGAGTATGGAATGTGACATTCTTCACAGTAATACCTTGCAACAAAAGCAGCGGTGAGGGAGCCGATTACATTGTAATGTCGTTTGTAGTGTAACAAATTTAATCTTTTACCATCATTGGTTGCTTTGAATATTACATCCCTACCTCTTGTTCCATATTTATAGACAACTATTTTGTATTTCGTTAAATACTCCTGATATTTTTTCAATTCAGGAATACCACAACCATCTGGTGGTATAATTACCCCTGCCCTTTTTGTTAATTCTGTAGCTAGTGTAGTTTGAAGTTCTCCTGTATTCTTTAAGATACTCCGATAACTAACAGATTTTTCAACTTTGGCTATTGAAACAATAATTGCGCGGGATTTGATCCGTGTTTTCGATAGCAATAATTCCTTTTCTTTTCTTGCATTCTTCATTGTAGCATGAAAATTTGTTTGTTCTTCCTCTTTCAGTAGGTAGTTTGATATATGTGATGTCCAAACAAAATTTATCTGTACTTAATCCTGCAAATAAAAGAAATAATAAATAAATAATATTCTTTAAAAACAATTAAAGTGTTTATACCTTCTGAATTACTCTGAACAACTTTCAGTATTATATCCCAAATATCATTCAACTTCAAGTCGCTTGCAGTTTTAAAGTTGAGAAATGCTGGACGATCTTGAAAACTTTCACCACAAAACGTTATCCCGATCTTATCCATGGACTTACTTCTCTAGTAACATGTTTGATTATTTGTTCGATGGCGTCTTTAATCCAATCTATTGGATTTCTATTAACCGGTATTGCCCTAATTACAAATTTTGTTTTCCGACCGTATATGTTGAACCGTTTAATGTACGTTACATTTTCACTTTCGATTAAAAATCGCGGAAGATTTTCAGAGACTGGATTAATAAATTTGTTTAAAATTATTTTTTTAGCCATGTTTCTTCTTGATAACTTGGAGTATGCTATTATTAAAATATTTAGCCTTACTATATTTATAAATGAAATACCTACATTGTATTAACTTTAATATAAAAATTTTAACAACATTGTAGTCAAGACATTTTGAAAATGTGAAAAATCATAGTTCTATAACAACAATTTATCTTAAATGCAATAATTTTTTGTAATATAATATAGTCATATTACACTCATATTACACTTCAAGTTCACATAATTTTATAATTTAGTTATTTTTGTTTTTTTTTTTACTTTATAAATTGCATTTTAACTGTGTTTTCGCATTTTTATGCATTTTTACAAAAAAAATAAACTTTAATAATAAATATTAAATTTATGTTTTTTAATAATAAATTTAAATTAATGTTTTGTAATCAAATTTCATGTTAATTTTAAGTTTAGCTATAAGATTTTTTTTTTTTTTGTGTAAGAACCTTGTTTTGGTTCAAAATAAAATAAAATAAATAAATAATATTACTCGTAAGAACTTGAAGGTATATTTAGTATAAATACAGTGAAATTTTCAGTAATAATTACAGTTTAATTCAATAATTGAACAAAAAAAATGGCCCAACAATTTTTAAATTTATACATGCCCAAAAACGATGATGTCGGATCATCTTCTCGTTTACCGGCAAAAAGGAGGAAAAATAAAGAAAGCGAGGAGCGACAGCTCCTTGAAGAAAACATCACAGAACAGCCACATGAACAACAGCAACATCCACAACAACAACGCCAACAACTATTACTACTACAACAACAACAACAGCAACAGCAACATCCACAACAACAACAACAACAGCAACATCCACAACAACAACAACAACAGCAACATCCACAACAACAACAAGTACAGCAGCAACAACCTTATAAAAAAAAGTTTGCAAAATTATGCAAACTAATTGAAAAACAAAATCTTTTCAAGCCATTTTTATGGCACAATGAAATAGAGCCTGAATGGCTTTATATATTAGATAAGATAAGGTTATATACGACAAAAGAAAAGAAACAAAAATGGGTTTTTGAAACCCAAAATTATATCATTTTCGCGCCCGATCAATACGGGCAAAAGAGGAGATTTGATGCTAATAAAAAAAAATAATAAATTGCTTTTGTTAGAAGAAGCAGAAAACTACGCTATTGCTGAAAAGCAATAAGAATTTAATAAAAAATGTAAATAAAAAATAATAAATAAAATACAATAAAAAACAACAAATTTTTTTTAAAGTTTCAGAATCCCAGGAAATAAAGAATAATCTTTATGTTTACTATAGGTACCAAAAGCAATTAACCTGTTTTTATTTTTCATTCTTACAGCAAGGTTATATATGTAGATCAGACATAGCAGTAAGTATATATGTTCAGTATCAGGCAATCTTATTACATAATTATTAATTGAATTTTTGTTTTCTTTCTTTCTTTATATAAAGGTACACAACACATCTTCTTTACCAAGAGTTACTTTTTTCTCGTTATCTATTATTCACATCATATATTAACACTGGTTTACTTTTAAAGAATTTGCATTTTTTTTAAATCCAAACGAATCTTAATAAATTATAAATCTTTAAGCACTCTTTCATATTTTTGTTTTCTTATAATTCTTTTTATTAATATTTTAACGTTATTTCAAACAAAAACAAAAAAAAATTTTTTCGAAGGTTAAATATTTTTTTATCTTTTTCTTTTATGTAATCAGAAAATTAAAAAGTAAAAAACTGGTTAGCACTTATTTTTTTTCTTTATTCCAAAAGATTAAAGATTGTTGACCTTTAAATTTTTTTATATTTTACTCTTCCAATTTTATAAAAACATATTTTCTTACTACTTTTTCATGTACACCTATTACTTTAAACCAAGTAAACAAACTTGTTTATTAAGAGTTAACCTACTTTCGGGTGGTTAACCTGGCCATTAATCAAAAATGTAGGTCAATATGTCAAACTATTGCTATCGCTTTCTGGCTCAGAATTCCCAGGACAAAGTGTCCCATTACCTACTGGGGTAGATATAAACTCAAGTGTATGGATCGGATCAGAATAGAAAAATAAATCGATTTAGCTATGTATGTCCGTCTGCACGATAACTCAAAAACTAAAGGAGCTAGGATCTTGAAATTTCCGCTATTTCGTTTTTTTAAGCCGTTATCACTATTTAAATCCAGCCATTTTGGTCCATGGGTTCGGGTACCTGCCATAAATCTTCTTTTTTTATATGAGTATTACTCTGTATCTATTACAGCTGCATGTCTCAAATTTTGCAAAAAGTAGTTTAGTTTTATGGCAAAAGTTTCTGCAAAGGTTCGGTTGTTCTACTGTAGTGGGTTCGAGTAGCTGCCATACAACATCTTATTTTATATGAACATTACTCTCTACCTAATGAGCTGGGTGTCTGAAATTTTGCTAAAAATAGTTTAGTGCAATGGCTAAAGATTCTGCAAAATTTTGATGGTCTACTGTAGAGAATTCGAGTAGCTGCCATACAACTCCTTCTTTTAAATGAGCATTTCACTACACTTAATAAAGCTGGGTGTCTGAAATTTTGCCAAAAATAGTTTAGTGTAATGACCAAAGTTACTGCAAAATTTGGTTGGTCTACTGCAGAGGGTTCGAGTAGTTGCCATGCAACTCCTTCTTTTAATTGAGTATCCACTACACTTAATACGGCTGTATGTGAAATTTTGCCAAAAGTAATTAACCGGATGATAAAATGTATATGCTACGATCATACGGGTATCCCAGAGTTGACACAGTCTACTCTACTACACTCTTCCTCGTTTTTATTATTATTAATATTATCTCATTTAGCTTTTGCACTATTTGAGGAGAGCAAAAAAAATTGTTTTATTAATTAAGTGAGCTTTTGGAATGAAGGTTAACTTGCATTAATACTAAAAATTTGAAAATTTCATTCAATTTTGAACGTATGGATTAAACACAATCAGAAACAAAAAATTTTTTGGAAGCCCGCCGGGGCGAAATGGGTAGTCAGTTTTAACTTATTTGTTGACCTATACACTGCACGCACTTTAATTAATTTTATTTTAATAGTTTATTACTTATTAATTACTAATTTCCGGAGTGCAGTTATATTTTTTGTTAATGTAATAAATAAAAAAAAAAAAATAAAAATTAAGGTAACAAATTCTTTATTTTAAACTGTGCTATTACATTACTGAATTTTTTTAGTAAAAGTGATACTTAAATTTTAAAAGCATTTAATTTAATTTGCCTTGTAGTGTTTTTTTTTTTTTGTAATATTGATAATATTTTCAAACTTTTTTTGCCAACTGTATCATATTACATTATTGAAATTATTTTTTATATTGTATTAAGTGATACTTAATTTTAAAGGCATTTAATTAAATTTTTTAAAAACTTTTTAGAACATTTTTTCGTTTATTTTTGCTGAATTCACAACTTTTTGGTTTTTTGTCAAGTTAAATTTAAAAATAAACTCTAATATGGAATTTAAATGTAATCTTGCTAATTGTACAATTTCTGATAACAAATCTAATTTTGTTGTTTGTAAAGCATTCTGCAAACGTAAGTTACATGGTGTTTGTATTGGAGCCAATAGGGATTGGCCACACCCTTCTCTACAAAGTATTTTTATTTGTGATGACTGTCAGCATCATGAATCGGTTTTAAGACATATGTACGAAGACCTTAGTAAGTCCATAGTTGATATGAACGATAGGAATACCGGCTTATTAAATAAAGCTATTTTAGTAATCGATTCGAATCGCAATTCATTCAATGATATGGCTAAATCATTTGATTTATTATGCAACACAAAGGCGGAGAAATCTAACGATTCTAATCACATACAGCTGCCATACAACTCCTTCTTTTAAATGAGCATTTCACTACACTTAATGAAGCTGGGTGTCTGAAATTTTGCCAAAAATAGTTTAGTGTAATGACCAAAGTTACTGCAAAATTTGGTTGGTCTACTGCAGAGGGTTCGAGTAGTTCTTCTTTTATATGAGTATTCCACTACACTTAATTTATTTATTTATTTATTTATTAGTTTAACTCAAACTTTACAAAAATTTTAACAATTAGTATTATACAACATATAAAAAAAAAATAGCTTATGAATTAAGTTACAATTTCATATTTCTTAAATTAAAATTTAAGTGAACAATAAAAACAACTAAATACATATAAAAAAAAAGAATTTATATTTCTATTTATACAATTTAAGTTTTTGTGTTTGTTTTGAAAGTGTGAAATCGATGTTATTCTTGTGTTTATTACCCATTATCAACATCCTATGAATTGGTTCATAATTGCCATAATTTGTTCTATGAAAACTCAACGTAAATAAATTAGTATTACGTAAACGATTATTTGAATTAATTTTAATGTTATTAAGGATTTGAGGAGAAGAAATGTTACCTTTTATAACTTCAGTAATAAAAATAACATCAGCAACTTCTCGTCTTAATTTTAAAGTTTTCAAGTGAATTAAATTCAATCTATTTTCATAAGGATCAGCGGGTTTGACCATTGAAGATTTCTCAAAGTAAATCTTAAAAAATTTCTTTGCACCGCCTCTATCCTATTAATATGTACCTCGTAAAATGGTGACCAAACTTGGCTAGCATATTCTAAATTAGGTCTAACAAGACAAGAATATAAAGATTTAAGAACATAAGGATCATTAAATTCTTTAGGCCAACGTTTTATAAAACCAAGCATAGAATTAGCTTTATTTATAATATAGCAGAAATGAAGTTTAAAGTTAAGCTTATCATCGAAGTAAACGCCTAGGTCTTTAATAGAATTCGTTTTAGGAATACTAATTCCGTTCAAGCAGTAATTAAAACAAATCGGATTAAGACGACGTGTGAAACACATAAGTGCACATTTATTTACATTTAGAAGAAGATTATTGTTTTTACACCAAATAAAAAAATTATCTAAATCATTTTGTAAGAGTAAAGCATCATTTAGTGACTCAATTTTCTTAAAAATTTTCATGTCATCCGCATATATTTGAAGCTCACTATTAACAATAACTGAAGAAATATCATTTACCGAAATTATAAAAAAAAGAGGACCTAAGTGACTGCCTTGTGGAACTCCGGAATTGGCGTTAAAAGGTTTAGAAGTAATGTTTCTAAATAAAACACTGTAGGTCCTATCAGATAAATATGAGTCAACCCATTTCACAAAAATATCTGGGAAACCAAGTTTTCTTAGCTTTATCAGTATTATAGAATGTGGTAAAACATCAAATGCTTTACTATAATCTGTAAAGATAACATCGGTTTGAAAACCTTCTTCCATATTTTTTGTAAAAGTTGAAACTGACTCAACAAGATTAGTAACTGTTGATTTTTTATCCATGTATCCATGTTGATTATGAACTAAAAAAGATTTACAGTGACTATGAATAGAATCATACATTATTAATTCGAACAGTTTAGGAAGTGAAGAAAGTTTCGCAATTGGTCGATAATTAATAATTTCATTTTTGGCATTTTTCTTATGAATAGGTCTAACATAGTGAGTGCGAGACTAATACACGGGAAAACTCCTGAATTTAAAGAAGAGTTAAATAGTATTGAAAGGGGAATAGCTAAAGCATTTGAACACTTTTTGAGTATAACTTCCGGAATACCATCAGGTCCAGGAAGAGTATTATTCCCAAGTTTATCTAAATACTTTTTAATTACACCTTCATTATTATTTATATTAGACCAAGTAGTTAATCATTACTTGAAACACCATTATACTTCATATGGGAGGGAAACTCGTCACTTTTCCTCTTTGAATTAACAAATTTCCAGAAGCATTTTGGATTTGATATTAATTTTGAAGATGTACTAGAAATAAAATCATTATAGAGTAATTCAGACAATAATTTAAATTCATCAAAAAGAATTTTAAATCTATTATAGTCATGCGAATTCTTCGATTTAAGATAACAACGCCAAGCTTTATTCTTTTTATTTCTGAGTTTTCTCAAATCCGAATTGAACCTAGCGGACTTAATAAAGGGTTTCGGTTCTTAGATTTTGGTACAAATTGCCGAAAGCCTTCAAAAATAACTTCATAAAACCTTTTTGTCATTATATTAACATCTGTATTATTAAATACAGAATAAAAATCAAAGGAACTAATGAATTCATTTAAAGCAGCAAAATTAGCTTTGTTAAAATTAAAACTATAAGAATTAGAATAATCAGAATATATTGGTGAATTAACACAAAGAGTAAAACTTAATGGTGGATGAAACTTATCAATACCTATTAAAAGGAAGGTATTTTCGCAGAAAATTAAATTGTTCCATTCAGAAGTAAACACTAAATCAAGTTGTTTACCCTGAAAGTTACAAATTTCTGAGACTTGTTGCAAATAATTAGTATTTAATTTATCAATAAATACATATTCACATTCGGTCCTAATATGTTTCGGAATCATAAAATGTTCCTTGTCATGCTTTACCCATTTAAGATTGGGTAGATTAAAATCACCACATAAAATCAAATCATCTTTAGGGCTAAAGTCATTGCAAATAAAATCTATCGTTTTACCTACAGAAGTATAAATATCAGAATCAGACGAAGGAGGAATATAGCAGTTAACAAGGTATAAATTTTTAGAAGGAAGTTCAATTTTCACAATAATAACTTCAAGGTCTTCTAATCCCACTGGGGAGAAAAAACTTATTATAACTTTCACGAGCTGAGTTTAAATGTTTATAATAATTACTCTCACAGTGACTTCGATAAGATTTAAGATCATCTTTTACATCTTTTTCCGAAACATCTATAGAATTGTGAAATTTAATATATAACTTATATAGGTCTTCATATTTAGTTGGGAGTCCTTCATTATTAATTAAAACTTTAAGGTTAGTACGAGTTTTACCTTCTATGACACGATTATACGAATCATTGTGAAGGTAAGCTAAAAATAACCTAACGTTATTATAAACTCGTTCCTCCCTAAATCTTGAAAGAGCATACCCGCCCTCTCCGAGTAGTGATTCATGAGTCATTCTAGTAATGGGTGGCATAAGAGGTTTAACAAACGACTTTTTTATTGTACCATCATTTACAGTATTAGAATGACTTTTTTCAAGTACATCTGTAGGTGAAACCGAATTAATGGCTACATTTGCATAGCTGGTAATATTATTACCATTGTCAATTTTACTATTGTGGATACCACCATGTACAAAATTAGAGTACATATTTTTATTTTTATCAATAGAAGAAGTTGAATAAGTTGTTGAAGTTAAAGAACTATTATTATTCGAAGTCGAATAAGTTAAAGTATTTAAAGAGCTAGTATTATTATTACTATTGTCTGTATTGCTATTATCAGTACTTATAATACTATTATCATTATTTATACTAATAGTATCAACACTATCATTAACAACATTATTAATATTATTGTTAATCGGTAACATTAAATTAGTACTAAAAAATGTGGATTTGTTGAAAGAAGGTAGTAAACGGTGTTTTTCATAGTGTGGTGAGGTGCGGAAAGTAAAATTGTTATCAGATAGAATAGAAGTATTCAAATTAGTGTTGTTTTGTTGTGAAGTTGTAAATAATTCTGTATGAGTGTTTGTTTCATTGTGGCTATTAAAACTAACCTGTTTCTTATTAGGACTAATTTTAGTATTTTTATTTAATTTATTATTTCTATTTACTATTTTTTTTTTATTTTTATTTTGGTTTGTTATTACATTTTTAGAATTTAAATTTTTGTTTTTATTTTTTTCATTTTTTTTATTTTTATTTTTTAGATTTGAATTACTTTGTTCTACTTGTATATTTTTACTTACAATTTTCTTTCTTGAATCCTTAAAATCCGTCACTATCGTACCTGGTTTCCATGCCTTAGATTTTTTGATAGCCTTCATCGTTGATGATGGAACGCTGATTTTATACGTAAAATATTTCGGCTGAAATTTTAACCCTCGTGGAGTAATTGATTTACAGCAAATATCTTCACAATTAAATGTTGTCTTTATAAAATCAACCAAACGCTGTTCTGTAGTATTAGTGCTCAAATTTGAAATTCTCAAATTAAAATTCGGCTGAAGAACTACATCTGGTGCTTGATCATTTTTTTCAACGATGGGTATTAACGATGGAACCATAATGGGGTCTGATATCTGAGTATTATTTTTTGCAAGTGTTTCATCTAAGCAGTCAGCTATCCTTAATTCTTCCAATAAAGATACACTATTAGCCGGTTCAGGAACCACGGTTAGATTGTCAGTTCTAAAGTTGTCCTGAATTATTTCAAGTTTAGTTTTAACTAAATCTAAATCGGCTAAGACGACATCCCTAAAACTCATTGATATATCATGAACTGCAATACTTTGTTTTAGAGATGAGTACTGCTCATTCAAACTATCTACCAAATTCTTAAACTCTTCTTGTTTGAAATTTTTTTGTGCAGATAGCGGCTCAACAATACCCTTAAGTGATAATATTTCACTTTTTAACTCCATTAATTGTACGTTTATATATTTTTTTATATCACCGGGGAAAATGCTAAAATTATTGTTTAATTACTCAAAAATTTTTTCCATTTCCTGGAAATTAGCAGCATTGTTCTTAATAACGGTAGTTAGTTTTGCTACCGTTCCTTGATGATCATTTTTAATTTCGTTGATTACATCAAAGATTTTACTATAAAATTGTTGAAAACTGTTATTTTGTATCAAACAATTCTCGCAAACAAAATATTTAGCAAGAAATGTGCTATACCAATTTCTGGGTGCATTTATACATGTGCCATGAAATTTTAAATGACAAGCACCTTTACAGGTAACAGTTTCAGTTTTTGCGTCATTGATTAAACAAATTTTAGCATTGCATTTGAATTCCATGTTTTGGTTTATTGTATATTGTTTTTTTTTATTGAATTTTGAAAAATTAATTAGGGCAGGTCAATAAATTAATTATCAGCAGATTTTGTAAAATTTTTTTTCTTTGTAAATATTGTAAAGTCTTAAGTATGAGAAATTGTGAAATTTATTATTATTATTATTTTTTTTTTTTTTTTAAATTAAAACAAATTAAAAAATTGCAACCGTTAACAAAAATTGAAATTTATATAAAATAAAATGTTTTTGTTGTTAAAACTTTTTTAACTAAGTAAAATAAAACACGTTATTGAACTTTAAAGACTGAATGAAGACTGAATAATACGGCTGTATGTGAAATTTTGCCAAAAGTAATTAACCGGATGATAAAATGTATATGCTACGGTCATACGGGTATCCCAGAGTTGACACAGTCTACTCTACTACACTCTTCCTCGTTTTTATTATTATTAATATTATCTCATTTAGCTTTTGCACTATTTGAGGAGAGCAAAAAAAATTGTTGTATTAATGAAGTGAGCTTTTGGAATGATGTTAACTTGCATTAATACTAAAAATTTGAAAATTTCATTCAATTTTGAACGTATGGATTAAACACAATCAGAAACAAAAAATTTTTTGGAAGCCCGCCGGGGCGAAATGGGTAGTCAGTTTTAACTTATTTGTTGACCTATACACTGCAAGCACTTTAATTAATTTTATTTTAATAGTTTATTACTTATTAATTACTAATTTCCGGAGTGCAGTTATATTTTTTGTTAATGTAATAAATAAAAAAAAAAAAATAAAAATTAAGGTAACAAATTCTTTCTTTTAAACTGTGCATTACATTACTGAATTTTTTTAGTAAAAGTGATACTTAAATTTTAAAAGCATTTAATTTAATTTGCCTTGTAGTGTTTTTTTTTTTTGTAATATTGATAATATTTTCAAACTTTTTTTGCCAACTGTATCCAATATTACATTATTGAAATTATTTTTTATATTGTATTAAGTGATACTTAATTTTAAAGGCATTTAATTAAATTTTTTAAAAACTTTTTAGAACATTTTTTCGTTTATTTTTGCTGAATTCACAACTTTTTGGTTTTTTGTCAAGTTAAATTTAAAAATAAACTCTAATATGGAATTTAAATGTAATCTTGCTAATTGTACAATTTCTGATAACAAATCTAATTTTGTTGTTTGTAAAGCATTCTGCAAACGTAAGTTACATGGTGTTTGTATTGGAGCCAATAGGGATTGGCACCACCCTTCTCTACAAAGTATTTTTATTTGTGATGACTGTCAGCATCATGAATCGGTTTTAAGACATATGTACGAAGACCTTAGTAAGTCCATAGTTGATATGAACGATAGGAATACCGGCTTATTAAATAAAGCTATTTTAGTAATCGATTCGAATCGCAATTCATTCAATGATATGGCTAAATCATTTGATTTATTATGCAACACAAAGGCGGAGAAATCTAACGATTCTAATCACACATTAAATAATGAGTTTAACGACTTGAAAACTGATCTATTAACTCAAATTTCTGCTCAATTTACTAAAAATTTTGTGAATGTTTCCGTCGTTAGAAGCTGGTTCCGGCTGTGCTTCATCAATTTTTGTAGTTCCTAAAAATTTTGAACGTATGGAAGCAGCTGTTATTAAGCATATTAATACGGTTCACCAGGACTATGCCAGCACTAATGTTGAAATGTTACATAATTTTTGTACCGAACTGCATAATTCGAGATCGCAAGTTCAAAATTCCAAATATAGTAGAAAAATACAAACTTTTGATAAGGCAATTCAAGTTGATAAACTACTTGATTCTCCCAAAAATAGCGTAAAAAGCGTTCAAACAGATTTTGCAATTTTACATAAATGTGGGACCCAATGGACTAATGATGAATGGAGTGAAAGAATCACCAAGCTAATAGATTGTAATAAATCATCAATCGTCAAAGATAATAATTATTCGTCTTCTTTTGTAAAGGGCGTTCCTTGCTCGTTTGATGAAAATAAATTAACTCAGTTGATAAAAGCAGAATTCAACATTGATTCGGTAGCGTGTACTAATTTAACACCTAACCGTATAAAGAAGAACAAAATGAAATATTTATGCTTTCTTATCTCTGGTTCTGTTGATTCTATGAGAATTTTACAACATCCTAGCAACGTCAATATCTGGAATAAAATTGGTGCAGCTATTGAATTAAGTAAGCCTCAGGTCAAAGGTAACCTAAAACAAAAAGATATTTTAAAAAGGTAACCTAAACAAAAAGATATTTTTACTTTTATTTTTTTTGATTAAATTACCAAAATCTTATAACTTATTTAATTATAAAAAATTGTCACTTTAAAGTATTTGGTTGGTTTTGCCTGAAATTAAAATAATTTAAAATGAATTGTGGTATTTGCAACTCAAAAATTTTGCGGCAAGATGTAAATAAGATTTGTTGCGGAGATTGTAAGGTTGTGTTTCATTGCAAATGTGTGAATATAAAAACAGAAGAGCTAGATTTTTTCAAAAGCAGCGGTACTAAATTTAGGTGTGTTAAGTGCAGTGCTCTGAAGAGAAACTCATTAATTGGCTCAAATTCTAATGTAATGCATTCAAATACATCAAATGCTAGAACACTGCCACTAACACACAACAGTGTACTTAGAAATACAAGTGCAAACCAAAGAAACAACAACAACAATAATGCTGATCAACACAACATTATAAAAGAGTTTGCTACTGTTGATATATATACTGGACCACCTTCACAATCAAAAAATATTGTACTTGACAATACACTTGTGAATCAATACGATATCGACAACAACGCAATTGCTGACCAACACGATCTTACAAAAGAAATCTCTAATACTGATATAAGTTAACGACTTTTAATATTCAGGTCAAATTCCACTTCACAACAATCAAAAGTTAACGCACTTAATTATTTCCCAACAATTTTTATCACATCAGCAAAATTACAACAGTTGGGAAATATTAAAATCATATTTTCCCACATCGACAAATCACGTTGCAATAACACGTGAATGCAAGTATGAATATTTGGACAATTAAAAAATTAATTATTTTATGTTAATTCTAATTTGGTAGTCAATAAAGAAAGTCGGTTTAATTTAAAGTTAATTAAATTTTTTTTTTTTATAATTCAAAACCATTTTTCAGATAATTTATAAAAAAACTTAAAGTAAAATATAATTTTTTTTATTGATCCCGGAGTAGCAAAAACTAACTGGCGCCCGAGCAGGGACCATTAGATTTAACGGTGAAGTGTGAAAGTGTGAACAAAAAAATATTTTTTTTTAAAAAAAACAAAAAAAGTTATTTAAAACAAAAAAACAATTAATATTAACTCTAAAGAAAAAGAACAATAAGAAAAAAACATTTAGTGAAAATATAAACATTTAAATTTGAAATTGAACAGTTATTTGAAATAAAAAGGAAAATTTTAATAAAACAAAAGAAAATAATAAAAAAGTTTTTTTTAAGAAAAAAATTAATCTAAATAAAAACTATTTTGCTGTGCTCAAAGTGACTTTGAAAATAAAACGAAAAGCTGTGGTTAAAGCAAAAGAAATCAACAAAAATCAAATCTACGAATAATTGTGCAAAGAATCGTACAAAGAATTTTTTATTACTAACATTACTAACACTACTAACCTACTAATAATTAACAAGGTAATAAAATTTTTTTTTTTTGCGATTTAAATATCATAAAGACAGGTGAACACTTGGTAAAAACACTCCACCTTAAATCGTGCAGCAAGTAGGACAAAAATCCGAAATTTTACCAGCAAGAGGATTAGGAAACGAGGCCCCCCAGTAGCTCCCCAAAGGGAACAAAAAGGAGCTGCACTACGGTGTGCTTGAAACAAAGATCACCAGAAGTACGTGTCAGCAGCCGCCTAATTCGTTGGTACTAAAGACTGCAAATGGTTTCCTACAACTTGCAACTCCGAGGAATCATTTTCACGTAAGCTAAATTTTACTTTCAATACCATTAAAATATAAAACGAACTTCAAGCAATTGCGAAAGAAAAATAAAAGAAATAAAGAATAACAAAAATATTAGAAAATAAAAATAATTTTGAATAAGATAAAAAATATTAAAGGAAAATAAAATTAAAATTATATTAAAAATATTAAATTAAATTAAAAGGAAAATAAACAATAAAAAAAAAAAAAATAATAAATAATTTTTGTGTTTTGCATTTTGTGAATCAAGCCTTAATTCACCCAAAGTGAGGCTGCTTTGGGCACAGAATCGCAAAACTTCTAATATCTAAAATTTCTAATTATTTTCAAAAAAAAAATATTTGTTTATTAATATAATTAAAGTTGAATCATACGTCAATAAGTATCTCTATATAAAGAGAGAAAAGTGTGAAATCAAACTTGATTATATGAATTTAAAAGTATAGAGAAATAACATTTTAAAAATAAAAGAAAAAGATAAGAAACAAAAAATAAAATTTTAAATATTAAAATTGCAATTAAAAATAAATAAAAAATAACGATCGTTTCATTAAATAGCAAATCTTTAACGCAGATCTGATAATTTTAAGAAATATTTTATTAAAATTTTTTATAAAGTAACATTCAAATAGAAATAAATTGTAAAAATTATAAAATAAATAGAATAAAATAGAAATAAAATAAGAAATTCTTAAATAAATTTTAAAATAAATTTTTAAAACACAATAAAAATAGAAATAAAATTTATAAAAAAAAAAAAAAATTCCATATGCTTGAAGTTTACCACATATTATTTTTATTAAATTAAATACTTTATGAATTATTACTTTTATTAAATAAGATTACCAATTATTACTTTTATTAAATAAAATACTTTAAATGAATTTGATTACATTTATATTAAGATAATAAAATTTTATAATTAAAATTCTTTAATAACTAAATTTTTAAACAAATAAAGAAATTTTTTAACTAAATAAATAAAAATTGATGAGAACAAATAAATAAATATTTCTCAAAAGAATTAAATAAATAAAAAGGAAAATTTTTTGCAATAAAATTATATGACTTTAATTTTTTATATTTTTACTAAATTTTATTACATTTATAGCCAATAATCATAATATAATATTATTTCATTAGTTGAAAAAAAAAATTTTTTTGTAATAATTTATTTTTTTTTGAAAAAGAAAATTTTTTAAAGGAAATATTCCGAAAAAAAAAAAAAAAAAATAATAACAAAAATTATATTAAAAAAGAAAAGTAAGTAATAATTATATTTGTAAAACAAGATTAAATAAGTAAGTCAAATTTTTAAATCTTTCAAAGAAACGTTGAGCGCTTCCTCCATTCCCTTTTTGAAATATTAATAATCCGTTCTGAAAATAAAAGTAATATTGTTGAGTTTCCTTAAAAACATTTATTTCTCGTTTTTGATTTAGAAAGGATTTTCTTTTATTCGAAGGATAAAATTGAAAGGATTTAATTAATAACTATTATTTCAATAAATCAAAATAATTATCAAATAAATATTTAACTACTTTAATATAAAAAAAATAATAAATTTTTTTTTTCGTTTAAATTCGCAAATATTATTCCTATTTTCTTCTTCTCTTATTTAAGTTTTTTTTTGTTCTTCCTTTCTCTTTCCTTTGGTTTACTTGGTTTTTCGTCCTTTAAAAGAGAGTAAATTACCCTTCTCTTTTTGATTAATTGTTTTTTATCCACTTATAAATTTTCTAACTGTTATGGCCGCACCACGTACTAATTTTGAAAGACCTATGCGCGTGATGTCAACACCAGAAGTATCAGAAGTGGAAGAGCCTGATGTTAGTCCAATAGCACCATCACACCATAACCACGAAAATTCGGACTTTATTAGGGAAACCCTAAAAGAAATGGTGGAGTATGAAACCAGACGTAGATTTAGAGAAGCAATTGGGGATTCATACTCTTCAGAGGAGGAAGTAGATCAGGAGATCGATATAGAAAATGATGTAAATTTGGAAGGCATGGATAAGGTACCCGAAGTAGTGAAAGAGATCGAAAAATTTTCGGGAGATAAAGGAGAATACGGTTCCTGGAAGAAGGATGTAGACCGGATTATAAAAAATTATCACCATTTGCAGGGTACATCGAAATATTACGGCATTTTGTGTACCATCAGGAGAAAGATAGTAGGTGAAGCTGACACAGCCTTGAAATGTTACAATACACCATTAAATTGGGAAAAAATTACAAGATGTCTTGACAGGCACTACGCGGATAAAAGGAACATCCGAACTCTAGTTCACCAAATGTCTAGCAAGAGGCAAGGAAACTCCACGGTGGAAAACTTTTATAAGGAAATATTTCAACACCTTACTTTAATATTAGAGAGATTATCCTCCACGGATTTGGCCCCAGAAGCACTTAATGCTATGACAAGAATGTATAGAGAGACGGCGTTGGATACTTTCGTTTTAGGACTTAACGGAAATCTCTCCTCACAGGTAAACATGTTCAACCCAAGAGATTTGCCGCAAGCTCTAGACTTGTGTTTGAGAGCTCAACATACCGGTCATAATTCATATCCTAGGCCAAATGTGCATACCAGATCAAACTCTAGAGATAGGTACGCATTCACACGTAGAGATATAAGATCTCAAATTTCATATCGACCTAACTATAGATCCAACTTCCACAACCATCGACGAACTTCATGGAGACCTAACAATAACCACTCCTATACTTATAATTCGTACCATGAACAACCTAATGAGCAAAGAAACCAACTACTAAAACCCGAACCTGCCGGTTCAAATCAAGCTCGTTTACCTACATACAATAGAAATTTTAACAATAGACCAACATATCAAAATAACTACCAATACAATAACGAAAGGAGATATAACAATAACAATAGACTAACATATCAAAGTAACTACCAGAACAACCAGGGAAGGATAAGATATAACAATGATAACAAGAGAACCGCGACTGATGTATCGTATCAGCCTAATAAATCACAAAGGCTTAACTACACGAGACCGATAACTGCGAATGAACGGGAAGGAGAGGTGGATACCTGCAAAGAATGTTCATCTTGCAAACAAAAGCTACCAAATCCTTTTTTAGACTAAGGTCGTCCTCGATCCCATACATCGAACATCGGACGGGAAACGGGGAAATTTTAAAGTTTTTGATAGACACGGGCTCCAACAAAAACTATATTCAACCAAAATACGTAAGAAAACCAATTCATAATGAGAACGAGTTCCAAATTAATTCAGTCGGAGGTAATATAACAATCACCCATTATGCAGAGATAGATATTTTTAAACAGACACCGGAAATACCAAAAATAAAATTTTTTATACTTCCAAACCTGACCACTTTCGATGGGATTATAGGAAACGACACACTCATCAGTTTAAATGCAGTAATTCACACAAAGGAAAACTCTTTAATTCTTCAAGAAAAACTAAAAATCCCTCTTAAACAATTAATCTCTGAATCCGTCAATAAAATAGAGTTTAGAACGTCTCACTTAAATTATTTTCAAAAAGAAAAACTAAACACACTCATAAATAATTATAGGAATTTATTCGCGGATCCTAACGAAAGGCTCACCTACACCACCGTGGTAAGAGCGGAGATAAGGACAACCACAAATGAACCTGTTTTTTCTAAAAGCTATCCATATCCCATGGCACTAAAACCCGAAATCGATAAGCAAATCCAACAGCTTCTGGAAGACGAGATCATCAGACCTTCCAGATCGCCATACAACTCGCCGGTATGGATTGTGCCGAAAAAGGAGGATGCCTCTGGTGAGAAGAAATACAGGATGGTGATCGACTATAGAAAAATAAATAAAATAACAATTGCTGATAAGTACCCAATACCAGAAATAGACGAGGTCCTTAAGAATTTGGGTAGCAATAATTTTTTTACAGTTATTGATCTTAAAAGTGGGTTCCACCAAATTCCGCTTAGAGAAGAAGACATTGAGAAGACCGCTTTCTCCGTTAATAACGGAAAATACGAGTTTACACGGTTGCCATTCGGGCTAAAAAATGCCCCATCAATATTCCAAAGAACGTTGGACGACATCCTTCGAAAATACATTGGAAAATGCTGTTACGTCTACATAGACGATATTATAATTTTTGGTAAGGATGAGAATGAGCATTTCAGCAATCTTGAGAAAATTTTTACAACTTTGGAGGAAGCTAACATGAAGATCCAGCTTGACAAATCCGAATTTTTGAAAAACGAGGTTGAGTTTTTAGGTTTCATCATATCACCAGAAGGGATCAAAGCTAATCCGAAAAAGGTAGAGGCCATATGTGACTTACCAGCACCCAAATCTTTGAAGGAATTAAGATCATTCCTAGGAATGTCAGGGTATTACAGGCGATTTATACTTGATTATGCAAAAGTCGCCAAACCCCTGACATCCCTTTTGAGAGGGGAAGGAGGACGCGTGTCCAAATTCCAATCCAAAAATACCCCAATAACATTAGATGAGGAGGCTGAGAAATCATTTACAATGCTGAAAAACGCACTCATTTCAAAAGAAGTAATATTAATATATCCAGATTTTAACAAGGATTTCGAACTAACAACCGATGCGTCCAACTATGCCATAGGAGCAGTATTAGCGCAGGAAAGAAAACCAATAACATTTCTATCCAGAACCCTAACCAAAACGGAAGAATCATACGCAACCAACGAAAAGGAAATGTTGGCAATCGTGTGGGCGTTAACATCATTAAGAAATTTTCTTTATGGAACAAAAAAGGTCATCATTTATACAGATCACCAACCACTTACCTACGCACTCAGCGCGAAAAATTCCAACAGTAAGTTAAAAAGATGGAAAGCGATACTGGAAGAATATAATTACGAATTGAGATATAAACCTGGCTCAACAAACGTCGTAGCGGATACTCTGTCCAGACTTGTTTCGTAAACCCAAACAAACGCTTTAACAGTAACCCAACACAGTAGCGACAGCTCATATCACAACTGTATTCAATTAGTCGAGGCTCCAATCAATGCATTTAGAAATCAACTTATATTAAAAACAGGAAATCAAAGCGAACAAGTAGAACTAAAACCATTTACTAATTATTTCAGACATATTATCACAAAGGAAGAATTTTCTGAAAAGGACTTAATTAACATTTTGAAAAAACTAATAAATCCACATGTCATAAACGGAATTATGACTACCGAAAAAATTATGGGAATGATATAAAAGATTCATGCAGACAATTTTATTAATTCTAAAATTAGATTCACTAGATTTATTGTAGAAGATATCACAGACGAAACCCAACAACAAGAAATTATTATCGAAACCCATAGACGTGCTCATAGGAATGCTAAGGAGAACAAAGCCCAAATAATTTCGAAATACTACTTTCCAGGAATGGCAAAGAAAATAGCGGATTTTGTTAAAAACTGTTCAATATGTAAGCAGAACAAATACGATAGGCATCCGAACAATCCAGAAATCAATAGTACACCCATCCCAACCTTTGCTGGACATACAATTCACATCGATATCTTTTCCACTGAATCCAAACTGGTTCTTACAGCAATTGACAAGTTAACTAAATTTGCTCAAGGTAGAATAATAGAAAGCAGATCAATTGAAGATATTCGTTTACGATTAAGAGATATACTTTTTTATTATGGAGTCCCAGAGTTCGTAATAATGGATAACGAAAAGGCTCTTAACTCCGCCTCTATTAAAGCCATGATGGAAGACGAGCTTAAAATTAAAATCTTCACAACGCCACCGTACAAAAGCGAGGTAAATGGACAAGTGGAAAGATTTCACTCCACGTTGTCAGAAATTATGCGTTGCTTAAAGGCTGAAAAAGTAAATCGTAATTTCGAAGAATTATTACAAAGATCCATAAATGAATACAACCACACAATCCATTCGGTAACAGGAAAAAAACCAATTGAACTTTTTTTAGGAAGGATTCCGAATATCAGTCCCGAAGAATTTGAAAAAACTAGACAAAATAACATCGAAAAATTAAAGAACAAACAAAAGAAAGATCTTAAATATCATAACAAAACAAAAAAACCAATTAAACAATATGAGGTAGGACAAACTATTTATGTGAAACATAACAAAAGAATAGGGTCCAAACTTACTTACAGATTTAAAAAAGAAAAAGTTAAAGAAAATTACAACACCACCATTCTTACAGAATCAGGCAGAATAGTGCATAAATCCAATATCAGATCTTGATCATAATTTAGTTTTATCCTTTTTATTCAATACTTTTCATAACTTTCGTTACTTTCTCTATCCTTCATCTTTACTATTTTTTTAGATTCCTCATATGGAAAACTTTAGCAGATATTCAAATTTTGGATTTTAATGGATCACCCGCTGTAGTCGTAAATCTTGGACAGGCCAAGATACAAGAAGGAAGTTTTAGATTAATTCACACAATTGACCTGACAATAATCCAAAACTCCCTAAAGGAAATAAATTTCATTCTAGAAGAAGAAGAAACAAAATCTCATTTCTTATATCCCTATTTGAAACATGAACTTTTACAAATACAGGATCTGTTAGACGAATTCGAAGTACACCAGAAACACAAAAGAGCTATCAATGCTATTGGTAGTTTATGGAAATGGATAGCTGGAACTCCTGACCATAAGGACTTTGTGATGATAAAAAGCAAATTATATGATGCTTTAGAAAATACCAACTCACAAGTTATCATAAATAAGGTGTTTAGCGACCAAATTAATAATATAACACAAGTCACAAATTCTATAATAGAAAATATTAGGTCACGTAATGAATTTAACAATCAAAATGCTGAAAGAATTCGATATAAATTAAAATTATTAAAGGAAGAAGTTATCAATATCAACTACGCGGTCCATTGGGCTAAAGCAGGGGTTATAAATTCTGTATTGTTACCAAAAACTGAAATAGCAATACTTACAAAAGTATTAAATCAAGAAAATTTTCCTTATACTACACCCGAAGACGCTCTAAATTATAGCAATATAAAAATTATTTGTAATGGCACTTATTTATTTTATCTTGTTGAAATTCCTTTAACGAAATATGAAATATTTGATAATTTAGTTTTAAGATTAACAAAAAATAATAATACAATTGTAAAAACAGATTTTAACCATATTTTAGTAAATAAAAACCAAGTATATGGAATTCAAAAAGATTGTAAGAGCATAAGCTCAATTTTATTATGTAATAAAGAAAATATTGTAAACATATCCAATTCTACTTGCATTCCGAACATTTTAAAAGGGAAACGTTCAACATGTAACATCACGAATGGACATCATATACCAAACATAGAAAAAATCACCGACGGAATAATCCTGTTGAATCAGTTTGACGGCATAATCAGCACAAATGGTGAAGAGAAAACAATCAAGGGGACATATTTAATAATTTATAAAAATTCAACAGTATCAATAAATAATACAACCTACATATCACGTGAACTAACAGCAACTAAAGTATTACCGCCTTTACTCCAGCCACAAATGATAAAAGAAGAATTTCACGAACATCTTTCATTAGAAATGTTGAAGGACGTTCACATCAACAACACGCAGGAAATTAAATTCTTAAAAAACCAGAGATTCGAAGACAAAATTATTAATTTATTAAGTATTACACCAAGCACAGTCACCGTTATAATAATAATAATATTTCTTGTAACAATAAATTTAAAGAGAAGAAGGAACAAATTAATCATCACTAATCAACATCCCGTAAAAGAAGATAGCCAAGTAGATCCAGGTAAGCCCAAAGAACAAAATGAAGAAGATCCTAATTATTCAACAGTTCAAAGAATAATGAGCAACAATCATCCAAATCCAACAGTTAAAAAATTTTTGAGCAACAATCATCCAAACCATAATTATTCAACAGTTAAAAAAATTACGAGCAACAGTCATCCAATCGCATTACATAGAACGGCTTACAAGTCACCGTTTCCTTGACAGTGATCGAATGAGGGCATTCGATTTTTGAGAGGGGAAGAGTTAACGACTTTTAATATTCAGGTCAAATTCCACTTCACAACAATCAAAAGTTAACGCACTTAATTATTTCCCAACAATTTTTATCACATCAGCAAAATTACAACAGTTGGGAAATATTAAAATCATATTTTCCCACATCGACAAATCACGTTGCAATAACACGTGAATGCAAGTATGAATATTTGGACAATTAAAAAATTAATTATTTTATGTTAATTCTAATTTGGTAGTCAATAAAGAAAGTCGGTTTAATTTAAAGTTAATTAAATTTTTTTTTTTTATAATTCAAAAAACAATTTTTCAGATAATTTATAAAAAAACTTAAAGTAAAATATAATTTTTTTTATTGATCCCGGAGTAGCAAAAACTAACTTATACAAGAAAATACAATTACATTGGAAATGATATATCAAAAACTCAGCAGCTTAGAAAGTGCAAATAGAAAATGTTTAAATGTAATTAAAGAATTGCAGCATGAAAATTCTAACCTACATGCAAAAATACACAAATTAGAGAATAGGTTAAATTATATGCAGCAACAACAATTAAACAATTACATTGAAATAAGTGGTTTACCATCGTTTGAGAGAGATGAGAATAACTACATAAATGCAGCAAAAAAAGTAATTAAAGAAGGTTTATCTATTGATATAAGCGAAAGTGAAATTGAGAAATGTTTTCTGAAGAAGAGTAAACAAAAGACAGCAGAGAGTAAAAACTACAACAACAATCTTAGCAATAATGAGAGCAATAGCAGTATTAACAACAAAGCTGCAATTAGGCAAACTATCTGTGTAAAATTTAAAGAAAGTGCTACAAAACAAAAAATTATGATAGCAAAAAGAAAAAACAACAAAAAATTAAATACAGAACTTTTTAGAAATATATACAACAATAATAAAATAAATAAAATTTTTATAAACGACAGTTTAACTAATTATAATCTAGCTTTATTTATGGAAGCCAAGAAGATGAAGGGAGAAAAGGAGTACAAATATCTTTGGTATAAAAATTGTAATATATTTATTAGAAAGGATGAAAACAGTGCAATCTTCATAATAAGATCATTTGATGACTTACAAAATATTTAAAAAATATATTTGTTAGTTATCTAATATATTTTTTTGTTTTTGTTTTATTATGATTCTAAAAAATGATCTTATTGAAGATTGCAATAATAATAATTTTCTTGTAGTTCATCAAAACATAAGGAGTCTGAGAAAAAATTTTGACGTTTTTGTTGCAAATCTTGAAGCCTTAGGAAACATTCCTGACTTTATTTTTATATCTGAAATTTGGATTTACGATTTTGAGGTAAATGATTTTGAAATACCAGGTTTTAAATTTTTTGCTTGTACTAATAATCAATACTCAGCGGGCGGTGTAGGTGTTTTTGTAAAGAATGAATTTGATTGTATAGTAGAAAATTTTAACTTTTTATCAGCAGATATTATAAAAATTAGTTGCAATATTAAAAGTGAACCATTCACTTTTATGTGTATTTATAGATTTCATCGAAAAAAAGTTCAGTTATTTCTTGAAGATTTTCTAAATTATTAAGTGATGTAAGAGCTAATAATCTTATAGTGTTAGGTGACTTTAATTTAGACCTCTTAAATTGTTGTGAATATGTGGAATCATATCTTACAGTTATAGCGGAATATGGTTTAACATCTTTTATAAATGAAATTACAAGACCTAATTCTGGTACATGTATAGACCATATTTTAGGTAGGTTTAATAAAATACCACTAAATTGTTGTGAAATTGTCAATATGGATCTGCAAATTTCGGACCATTATATGACAGGTCTGTTATTAAATGTATTTAACAAACAAAAACCAGAAAAATATATCACTTTACCAGGCAAGAAAGAAACTAACTTTATAAAACTTAATCAAAAACTAAAGTTTGAATTTTGGGAAAATGTTTATAATAATATGATGTGTCTTCAGCTTTTAAGAATTTCATAAAAATTTTACTTGGTCATATAGATGAGTGTTATACTATGAAAGAGCCAAAAAAGGGGAAAAAATATTTAAAAATTTGGATGAATAAGAATTTACTTAATAAAATTAAATTAAAAAATAAATTAAGGGTTAAATGTTCTAAACATCCATCTAATAGCAGAATTAAACTTCAATATAAAAATCTATGTAGAAAATTAAAAAAAGATATTTCAAATTGTCGTGATAACTATTATCAAAACAAATTCTCTGAATGTGAAGGGAACCTAAAAAAAGAATGGAATTTAATTAATAATATAGTAAATAATTCGCCTCGCCTAGACATAAAAACAATTTTTTTATCTGATAGTTCGACTATAACTGACTCAACCGAAATAGCGAACAAATTTAATGATTATTTTACTTCAGTAGCAGAAAATTCCATTCCACCTGATTACTCTTTATTATGTAACTGCTGCAAAAATTTAAATTTAATAAATGATACATATTCTGGAAGTAGTTTCTTTTTTAACAATATTACTGCATTAGAATTACTAAAAATCATTAATTCATTAGCTGACTCTGACTCTAGAGGTTCAGATGGTATATCTAGTAATATTCTGAAAAATATTGCATTTAACATTGTGGATGTGTTGTCATATATTTTTAATCATAGTATTATGTCGGGGGTATTCTCGGTAGATTTGAAATCAAAAAAGGAAGTACTAAGGAAGTTAACAATTACAGACCAATTTCGTTATTATCCACATTTTCTAAAGTGTTTGAGAAAGCTGTGAAAAGTAGAATAGTAAATTTCTTAAATAAAAACCAGTTTTTTGATTTTAGGAAGTACGGTTTTAAAAAGGGAGTATCTACTGAGGACGCTCTACTGGATTTTTGTTATAATGTTCAACAAGGTTTAAATATGAAAAAATGTTGTGCAGGACTCTTCGTAGACATTACCAAAGCATTCGACATGATAAACCATAATATTCTGTTGAAAAAACTTTTAAATATCGGATTCAGAGGACCAATACTTGACTGGTTTAGATCTTTTTTGGACAACCGTACTCAAAAAGTATTAGTTGAAAACCACTTTAGTCATCTTAAAGCATTAAAACATGGGGTACCCCAGGGTTCGGTTTTGGGTCCAATCCTATTCTTAATATATATAAACTCGTTATTTAGCCAGCCTTTCTATAGTAAGTTGACAGCGTTTGCTGATGATTTGGGGTGTACATACTCATCAGATTCTCCATTAGATATGGTTAGTGCTATTAATAATGATTTATTTTTACTAAGAAATTGGTTTACGGAACATAAACTGATTATTAGTAACAAAACCAAGATCATGTTTTTTAACCTGTCTCACAAGAATCCTCCTGATTTAAATATGTTATATCACTCTTCTGAGTGTAAAAAGTTTAAATTAATTAATACTTTGTGTACCTCAAATGTTAATGTACCTTCCTTTTGTGACAACGAAGCCTGTAGCACTAACTGCTTTAATATCGAGATAGTGAAAAAATTCAAATATTTGGGTATTACTCTAGATTGTGGTATGAATTGGTCCAAACACACTCTAAAATTAAAAAAATATCTGCGCACTACATTACGAAATTTTTATCGTTTGAGCCAAGTTTGTTCTAAAAAGTTAATGAAACAATTCTACTACGGAATATTCCATTCGAAAATTCAATATGGAATATCATGTTGGGGGGGAGCATATCTAAATAAAATTAAGCCAATACTTATTATTCAAAAGTGCGTAATAAGAAAAATATGTAAAAAAAGTCGATTACATCCTAGCTTTTCATTGTTTACTGAAACTAAAATTCTACCCGTTAGGCATTTATATTATTACAAAGTCTTAAAAATATTTTATAATAGAGCAGGCTACTTAAAGAGCAGATCTTCTACTAGATATAACCTGAGAAATAATGATAGTTCAGTTAACGTTCCTACTTTCCGAACAATAAACTTCCGAAACTCATATACTGTGGTATCTTGCCGTTTATTTAACAAGCTGCCTGAACCAATAAAAAATATAAGAAATCAAAACAAATTCTTAAATAAGGTTAAAGCTTGGTTGTTAGAATTCAAATACAATGAAATCGAAGATTTATTAAAAGTTAGGGTTTAAATGTTCTTTTTCGTTTTTACCTAGGGATACTTTGTCATGTTTTGTGCACACTTTATGGAAACATTTTGAATTTTGTTTTATTTTTATTCCTTCTCCTTATGTTATATCATGATGAACACATTAAAATTGATATATTACTTACATATTTTCTTCCTTCTCTACACGATTTTAATTAGTTTTGTACTTTTCCTTTTGCTTATATTTTTTTGGCTTTATAAATCTTAAGCTTTGCTTTTTTTTTTTTTTTTTGTTTTTTCTCTCTACTTTTTACACTTAATTAATTAATTGATATTAAATAATATTATATAAAAGTTTTTTTACCTTTTATTTTTAATTTGGATTATGTATTTTTTAGTTCATGATAATATATAATATAATACAATAACCCCACAATAACGTATTAGTATATTTTTAAGTATTTAGTTTATTATGAAATGGCATTGAACTCAAATTTCTGTAATTTTTAAATGTCATTAACTATTCTCTCATTTAATATTATTGTACTTATTAATTAACTATATTTATTATATATTTTTTTGGAGAATAAAGACTTATTTAATAAAAAAAAAAATATGAAAACAGTTTTACAAGACACGAAAACAGGTTATACAATAAGAAATTCTAAATTAAATTACAAATCCTCTTTAAACATTAAATCTAATTTACCAAATTTACTTGATTTATCTTTTCCTATACCTCCTATTAATTTTTCTAAATCAACCAAAAACTAATTAATCCTAACAAATCTGATATTATTGCACAAACTGATACTAATACTATTTCTATTTCGAATATTGATATAAAAAATAATTTTTAATATAAAAAGGTCATTTCTAGTAATTCAAATGATCTTTCCAAATCAGGTAAAACAAATTAGCGATATCTAGATTAAGGGACTTATCTAAAAAATAAATTTTCAAAATTCAAAAAGTCTGTATCAAATAAATTTAATAAATACCAAAATTTTGTTAAAGGTGAAACTATTATGCCTCAAAGTAAACCTTCTAGCTTAACTGTAACAAAATCTTCTTCTATTAAAATTAATAGATCATCTTCTTTATCTTTACATCCTGAATCACAAGCTAATCCCTTCTTAGCTAATTCAGAGGTTTATTATCTAACTCAAATACAACTTCACCAATTTTAGATCCTCTATTACCGCCTGTTGTGAAACTTACTCAAAAAGCTCTTCATGAAAGTAATAATAACAGTAGGTACGTTTTAGCTAGATTAAGGGACAGTAGAATTGAAGATAATGTTAAACTTTACCTTGCATATCTTCAAAATAAATCAAATGATGTTTGTATTGGTGGTAAAACAAACACATCGATTAAGATAGCCATTCAACAGGAAGAACTACCTACTGATATTAAGGACTTACGTAATATTTTTGTAAAATATCATGAAACATATAATATTTCAGCTGAAAATGCTCTAACTGACTTGCAATCTTTTGCTTCACATAAATCATCTAATAATCACTCATCCTAATAATAAATCTTTTAAATTAACTATTTATTATCAAAATGTAAGAGGTCTACGCACAAAAACTAAAAAAGTTTTCTTAAATTCTACAGTTTTATATTTTGATCTATTCGTTTTAACAGAAACCTGGATAACTTCTTCAATAAATAATCTTGAAATTTTCTCTTGTTCTTACACTGTTTATAGGAAAGATAGATATGATTGTCGTTTATCTTATAATGTTCCTAAAGGTAGTGGTGCATTGATAGCTGTTAAAAATACTTTTTGTTCATCGCAATTGTTACTTTCTCAATGTGATCCTACCGATATTATCGAAGTAATTGCTGTTAAAATTGAACTACAATTAAAAAATGTAATTATTATAAATTGTTATATTCCTCCGGGATCTAGTATCAAAATGTATACTAAATATATTTTAGAAATTGATTCACTAGTCAGTAAACTTAATGTTAATGATGATGTAATACTCTGTGGTGACTTTAATCTTCCTAACATTAAATGGGTTCCGCATGATGAGGAATCCTACTAAATTCCATACGAATTAGTTAGTAATACGTGCTTTGTAATTGACTCTTTTAATTCTTTTAATTTTCAACAAGTATCTTCAATCTGTAATAATCGTGTAAGACAGTTAGATCTTTTATTTACAACAAATTGGATGAATATTACTATTCTTAACTGTCTATTTGAACTAGTTGAAATTGATGAGCATCATCCTCCAATTTGTTCGTCTCTCTGTTTTCTCATACCTCCAATTATTGATTCTGAACTTTCTTATCGTTTTAACTTTCATAAAGCCAATTTTGATGCTATTAATAACTATTTAAGTTGTTATGATTTCTCATTTTTAACCTCTTCTAATTTAAATGGTGCAGTTAATCATTTATATAAAATTGTTCATTCTATTATTTCACAATATGTTCCGTTAGTTGTAGACAATAGTTATAAATCCAGTCCGCCATGGTTTACTAAAAGTCTTAAAAAATTAAAAAATAGACAAAATAAAGCCTGGCGTAAGTTTATTAAAAGCAATAATAATTATGACTTTAATGTTTTCATAAATTTATTTAATGAATTTAAAACAATGTCTGATAATTTATATTCTAATTATGTACAAAACATCTATTTTAATATTAAAAATAATCCGAAACTCTTTTGGAAATTTGTTAATTCCTAAATAAAAAGTGTTCAATATCCAATGTGTATGAATTATAAAAATTCTAGTAGTATAGATTCCTATGTCATTTCAGACTTTTTCCGTTATTTCTTCTCAAGTAGTTACTCTTTGCTCGCTTTCTCGTTAAATGAAGAAAATTTTTGGCATTTATCAAACTTTCCTAATACTACACAGGGTTATATTCATATTGACTCTAATTTGGTATTTAACTATTTGACAAAGCTTGATAGTAACACTAGTCCTGGGATTGACAGCATCCCTAACATATTTTTAAATAAATGCTCATCTTCATTATCTGGTCCTCTTTCTTCTTTATTTAATTCTTCTTTAGCTTCTGGTATTTTCCCTTCTATTTGGAAAACTGCCATAATTAGGCCAGTTCATAAAAAAAATCTTAAAAACGATGTTACTAACTATCGTCCAATTGCTAAACTTTCTTCTACGCCTAAGCTTTTTGAACTAATTGTATTTGATTCTATTTATGATCATTGTACTTGCCTCAAGGTAGCCATCTTGGACCTTTACTTTTCATTATTTCTATTAATGATGTTTCTTCTTTAATAATTAATAGTCACATTCAAATTTATGCCGATGACATGAAACTTTTCAAAAAAAATTGTAAATTTGGAGTATGCATTAGCCCTACAAGCTGATCTAAATCGTTTTTACAATTGGTGTTCCAACAATGATCTCCAGCTCAATGTTACCAAATGTTCTTCAATCAGTTTTACACGCCGCTTAAGTCCAATTTCTTATGTATATTCTTGTAATAATCAAATCATTTCAAAAGTCACTTCAATTAAAGATTTAGGGGTACTCTTTGACAGTAAACTTTCATTTCAACTTCATTATTCTGATATATTAAATAAAGCCAATTCTATGCTCGGCTTTATTAAATGTTGGGCAAGAGAATTTGAAGACCCTTATGTATTAAAATCTCTTTATACCTGCCTGGTCAGACCTAATTTAGAATATGCTAGTCAAGTTTGGTGTCCATTTTACGCTGTCCATATAAATAGAATTGAATCGGTTCAGAAAAAATTTCTCAGATATGCTTTACGTCTTCTTCCTTGGGAGGACCCTTTTAGATTACATCCTAACGAACAAAGACTAAATTTAATACATCTCAGTACACTTGCAAAGCGCTGTAAGGTTGCAGATATTGTATTTCTAATTGAATTAATTAAAGGCAACATTTCTTCTTCTCAACTACTCGCTAAACTTAATTTTTCTCCGCATTCTAGATAAAGATCTGCTAATTTGTTTAATTTACAGTTTCATCGAACTAACTATGGTAAATATAAACCAATTAATAGTATGATGTCTCTCTGTAATATATACAAATCCCATATTAATTTTTCCCCAACTAAACAATCATTAAAAAATAACTTGTATTTGTGTTCATGAAATTGTTGGACTTACATTCTTTGACCTTTGTCTTTTTAATGGAAGCTTTTTTGTTTTTGTTTTTTTAAATAAAACCAGTTAAATTTTTAACTTTTTTTTTATGTAAAATTAATTATTAAATTATTAATTCTGCAACCTTTACTTTCTTTTTTGTTTTTTCTAATGTTTAATTTTAGTTTTTTAATTTAATATAAGTTTTGAAACTTGGCTTGAATTAAGCTCGGAATAAATAAGTAAATATTCCAACCAACTTTTTAGAACTAATTCCATAAGCTAATAGGTACATCTGTACATAATTTCAAGTCAATCGGTTAAGCTGTTTCGGCTCGACATATAAAATATAGCAAAAGCTTCATTGCGCCCTCCGAAATCACAAAAATTTTCTCTGTATAAGCCACTCTTTTCGACTTTAAACCCACCCTGTAAAATTGGACATAAATCGAAAATACAATATTTTTTGGAAGTCCGCCGGGCCGAAATGGATTAATTTATTCCGACCAAAGAGGAGCATTCGGTAAGAGGAACATTCGTGCAAAATTTCAAGTCAATCGGTCAAGCCGTTTCGACTCGACATAAAAAAAACGAAAAAGCTTAAAACGGCTTTGGAGCCGCAAACTGTTAGCTTAAAAAAATATGACATAGCCTATGTCACCGCACGGGCTCCCAGAATTATTTCTCTAAAAATTGGTGACAATCTGACCTGTGGTTTTCACGTGAATCCTGGACGAACAAACAAATAAACAAACAAATTTTCTTCTTTGTATATTAGACTAGCAGATTTACCCGGCGTTGCCCGGAAGTGTGCAAATTGTTAAAAAGCAAGTTACAGTGAATTTTTTGAAATACTACTTTGCTTATAAATGAAGCCACAAAAAATATTTGTGGAGTTCCATTAACCCATTGTGGCCCAACAGCTTTTTATAGGTTTTTTCGTTGCTCTGCTATATATTAGAAATGATTTAACAGATTAACATGAAATTTTTTATGTGTTCCTCTTTGAAAATGAAGTTCACTTTACTAACAGACTTGTATTTTGTTAACCCCTGCCGACCCGACGATTGTTCAAAAAAAATTTGTAAGTAAATTACGTCCAATTTTTGAAAGTTGGTACAACTTCTTTGAATTAGGGGAAAGCTTAAAAAAATGTTTTATCGAGTTCTTTTAACCGATTATGAAAGAAAAACTTTAAAAAACAGTTTGCAAAACAGTTTGAACGATTATTTCTAATTTTTCTATACATGCTGCTTCTACAATTTAGTGCTCCTTGACGATAGAGTTGAGGGTGGTAGGTTTCCGGCGAATAATGTTAACTGAATTAAAATTACTATAGGTCAAAATGGTATACTAAATTTGCCTTATGTCATTATACTATGTCAATAGTAGTTTTCTTGAATTGCCAACGTTTGAATAAAATAAAGTCGATGGTTTAGAAAAGGTTTAAAATCTGCTGCTCAACTTATATTTTGTTTAGTACTTACCTGAAAGTTGTACTACGCTCTTCCCCGTTTTTTTATGATTTTATGAGAGAAAAGTAGGCTTCCTTTTTGGAAAAACAGTTTTAAAATACTATGTATTTAAGCATAATATATACGAAATTGAATTTTTCGATTTTTAGATTTCATTTAAAGAAAACTGCAATTCACACTGAAATCTATTTTTAAAAAAAACAACTGCAAAGATAAAAAACAAAGAATGTGGAGAAGGAAAATGTTATGTTATTTAATTTCAAAGATATTATTAGTCGGTTTCTTTATTAGGAATATTTTTATTATTATTAATATTATCTCATTAAGCTTTTAACTATTTGAGACTATTTAAGGAAAAAAAGTAGTCTTATTAATTAAGTGAGCTTTTGGAATAAAAGTTACCTAGCGTTCATACCAAAAATTTGAAAATTTCATTGAATCTCAATGTTCAAAATACGCGAACAAGTTAAAACCAAATTAACCCTGTGGGTTTTAATTAAAGTGCTGATACAAAATTTTCAATAAAATTCTTGACAATTTGGTGCTGCTTGAATTTTTATTGTTATTATTTAATAATTATGAAAAGTTTCAAGTGAAATTTGATAAATTTGTTGAAAAATGCCTAAAAAACTCGTTCTAAAAAAATTGCTTTATTACATTTTAAAATTAACATGTACACGATTCTTATGTTAACTTTTTTTAATAACATCAACTTAAATTAAAACTCCATTGAGACGTCAAAAGTGTGCAAAACGCGTAATCAGGTCAAAACCAAATTAACCCTGTGGGTTTTTATAATTAAAATGCTGATACAAAATTTTAAATAAAATTCTTTTAATCGTTTAAGCAAATAAAATTTACAGAAAACATCAAGGCGTCGTCGTGGAAAACGGGTTAATCGAACTTAATCCTAAAACTTTTTGCAGCCTCTCTTTTGGACTTCAAAATCAACCTGTATTGGACACAAATCGGAACACACTTTGTTTTGGAAGCCCGCCAGGCCGAAATGGGTTAATTTATTCCAACCAAATTTATACAACTAATGCTAAGTTGTTGCTAAGAGGAACATTTGTGCAAAATTTCAATTCAATCGGTCAAACCGTTTTGACTCGACATCCAAAAAACAAAAAAGCTTAAAACGTCTCTGGAGCCGCAATCTGTTGACTTATAAAAATGTGACATAGCCTATGTCACCCCCCGGGTTCTCAGAATAATTCCTTTAATATTTTGTGACAATCGGACCAGTGGTTTTCACGTGAATCCTGGACAAACAAACAAACAAACAAACAAATTTTCTCCTTTATATATTAGATAACATAATATGCTTTATAGTAAAATTCTTAGCGTTTTAAAAATATAAAAGTGTTAAATAAGAACGGAAATAGGAAATAGAGTATCAAATTTGAAGTTTATATCTTTATTAATTTAGAATATATGCTTTAAGGTCTTGGGAGTAGTCCAGGTGGTACGCAAAATTTATTAAATTCGAATATATGCTTTAAGGTCTTGGGAGTAGTCGAGGTGGTACGCAAATCGCAATTCTAATGCATTCAAAATTTCACGTACAAAAAACAAATGAGAAGACACACCTGTGCCCCACATATTAAGTTCTATTTTCCTTGGGTTCGAAATTATACTCGTTAGGCCTGAATTCGATCAAAAGCTTCTAGAATCCGAACTCATCTCGACCAGAGCCAATTTCAATGGTTCTTTCATTACTAATAACCTAGAATTTAAATTTCATCAAAATAGCGTCATTAGTTTCTGAGTTATAGTGTTTTTAAGATATATGTTTGTTAGCCCTTGAACTTTTCAAAGTTTTTTTTATGCAGTCCCCGTCATACTTTTAATACTAGTAAATCCACACAATTGGTACGTTCTATCTTAATTTAAGTTACTATTTTTATTAATTTCGATGATATGCTTTAAAACCTTGGGAGATCTAAGAGAGTTACCTGAACCACCACTCCAATTGATCATAAATTAAGGAAACATGTAGGAAAAAGTAAAGAATACCCTTGTGACAATTTTGAAGCTTCTACATTTGTTTGAAGTTACTGTCATTATTATTTTCCAACATATGCTTTAAGGTCTTCGAAACTATGTGGATGGTCCCCGACACACTACTCCAATTGATTAATCACCCAAATATAAGAAAACAAATAGGGAATCTAAATATTTTATACTTAAATTTCTGTCGCATAAGAAATAAAATATTAGAATTAGAAGTTTTAATCACAGAACTCAAGGATATTGATATAGTAGTACTTACAGAGGTGTATATATTCGACAACGAAATTGATATACATAATATTGCCAATTTTAAAGCGGTTTATAACTGCAGAAAAGAAAAAAGGGGAGGAGGTACAGCAATTTTTGTAAAGGATAACATACCCTTTAATGTAGTATTTAAGGATGAAAGATATAACTATATGGTAATTGAAATCCTAAACTCTCAAACAGAGTAAAAATTGGAACATTCTATAAAGCTCCAGCGGAAAACAGCAATTTATTTATAGAATACTTAGAAACAAAAATGAAGGATAATTCAAACCACAAATTTTTTTGCTGATACTAACTTAAATTTGTTTGATAATACTAACTTACTAATAAGATACAAAGATATGATAGCTACTTCTGGATATTCTGGATAAGATGTGGATTCACGTTTAAAATATATATGGATGAATGTGTAATGTATATACAAAATATTGATCTGGTGTTGCCAGAAATGGAAAGATCACAGAAAGAACGACGATTATCCAAATGCTATTAAAAATAATGAATGAGAAATAATTGGATTACTAAAGGCGATAGAGGAGATATATATGGAACGGTTACAACATACTAAAAATTAACAAAAATATGAAATTGAAAAAATTAATAAATTAACGAAAGCATTCAAAACGGAAAGTGAAAAAATAAATAGTAGTATAAAAACATCTATACTTAACAACGATGAACTGTGTACTGAATTGCAAAAATATAGCAATAAAAATTGGAAAAATTAAAATGTAGGTCAAAATGTATTGTTTGCCAAAATATTAAAAAATACAAGTGCAAGCAAAAAAACTATGCCATCTATAAAAAACGTTGTGCTGTTGATTGTGAAACCTAAGCAAAATCAAAAATGTGAACATACAAAAATGAATTTAAGTAAAAATGTCCACCTAAAAAATTTGAAAATCAAAAATTTCGAGAATAGAAAAAATGGTATGATATTAATTGAAGCTGAAACAAAAGAAGAATGTGAAAAAATAAAAAATGTGTTAGAAAAAAAAAATGGGAGAATATGAAATAAAAGTGCTAATTGAAACCAATCCAAGGGTGGAAGTCATTTATTGGCTACCATAATAATAAATATCAAGCTCATATCATGTCACTTATCAGGTATAATATATTTAACTCGTTCAGTTGCGCTACATGGCTGAAAGAAAAGGTCAGTACTTTGATTAACAAAGCTATAAAAAGTTTATACAAGTTTAGCTGACTGACACCAACAGTCGAAATTTATAATAAAACGGGTTATTTGTTCCTCCAGAAATTATTATTATGGAAAAACCGAAATCATAATATTTAATCGGCTTATTTTTTCCCATACAAATATAAACATCTCTTTTCACAGGAAACTTTTTGACCAATTTTAATGAAACAACAACCAAAAGAAGGGTTTTTTTTGTTTTCATATTACAATGATATTATTTTTTTAGAACATTGCGTTTTAACGATGACGCGGTTCAAAGTTGTGGCTTATTACTCTAATATTATGCGTCGACTTTCTGTGTAAATATTTTTGTTTTTTTTTGTTTTTCAAATGTTCAATGAACAAGGAGATTTAAATTTTTTTAAAATGTTTTGTTGTTATTTTTTCTTTATCTTAAAATTCCGGTGAAAAAAATATGTTCTGTTCGAAATGAAAGCAATACATTTTGTTTATACAGTAGTTTATAACGAACTCGGTTTTAACAATATTATATTTACAGCGACAGATGTTGACAGATAAAGGTTTTAGTTTTTAGCATTTGTTGTGTTATGTTATTATTTATTAGATCAATGTAAAATAAAAATATGGTTCATCCCATTAATTTTAATTATAATAAACGTTACATTTTTTCCCAAAGAATTAAATTTTACCTAAAAATGTAAGTTGTTTATTATATTCATATTTCTTCTATTTAACTTATTATATCTAATAATGTTGTTTGGTGAATAATTTAGTATTTTTTATTTAGTTTTAAATATAAAAATCGTCAAAATAAACGCATCAATACAAAAATACAAAAAAAAATTTTTTTAGAAGAAAAAGCATTATACACAGGCTTGAGGCTAAAACATCAAATAACATTCTAGCAAATGAGTTCGAATTGTCCATTCTAGAATTAGCACATTCTACAATGTTCAAGTCTTATACTAATTTTTCAAAATTCACAGCATTCTTTTAAAACGACATTCGTTTATTACGATGAATATTTTCCGTCCCTTCATGGTCGTTATAAGCGAAAACTACTGTATTTTGTTTTTTTTTTTTTTGCTAAAAAAAATATTTTGCTAATTGTATATTGTTGTTGCTTTTTGTTGAATTTTTTGTTAAATAAGTAAGCCGACTTTTAAAATATATTCTGTAGTTGCCATTACGTTTGAGAGCAATGATATTAAAAAATAAATATGCAAAATATTGAAAACAAAAAAAATAATCTTTCTTACAAAAATAATTTGTAATTTAAATGATTTGTGACTTAGGACTTAAATCAACTCGTACGGTGTATAATAAAATAATTATAATAATTTTTTAAAATAATTTTTTACTAACAAATAGCTTATATTCAAAGTAATTCAAAATATCTTTGAAATAAAAATATTTTTTGTAGGTACTAAAGTAAAACATTCAAATAAATATTTTTCGATAAATTGTATCGATTTACGGATATGTAGATAGACGTATTGACGTACTGCTGTATAAAAACTGTTTTTTTTTTAACTGAACTTTTATTTTGTTATTTGCTTACATTCTTACTATAACTTAACCTACAAAAATAGTTAACAAAAACGGTTTTTCTTATTTTAAAAATTAACATGTAAAAAATAAAGTGTTTTTTTATGTTAAATAGTTTTTCTTAATAATTATTATGAACGTTTACTACTATTGCAAAAATAGAATAGGTATAGGGGTATATTAACTTTGGTATGGTGTTTGTAACCACCTAAAGGAAGCGAGCTAGATATGGAAAAGTATATATATTTGTGATCAGCGTGACCGCCTGAGTCGATATAGCCATGTCCGTTCGTCCGTCCGTAGGCACGATAACTCAAAAAATAATGGAGCTATCTTGATGAAATTTTAACTGTAGGTTACTAGGACTGAAATCACGGCGGGGATTGCATATGGGCGAAATCAGCCCATGGGTTCGGATTCTGGACCTTTTAATCGGTTTCAGGGCTAACGAACAAATATAAAAAATCACGATTACTTAACAACGAATGACGCTATCTTCATCAAATTTGTGCTGTAGGTTACTAGTAATGAAACTACTTCGGGAATTGCGGAAGGTCGGGATTGGACCATGGGTTCGGAACTTAGAACTTTTTGATCGAATTTAGGCCAAACGAGCATAATTCCGAAACCAATGAAGATAGAACCTCCAAATTTAGTATCAGGGTGTCCCTTCCTATTTCCTAAGTGTCTTGTGAATTTGGGTCCCATTGCAGTAGTGGGTCGGGGACCAGCCACACATTTCCGAAGACATTAGAGCATATCTTTAAAATTAATAAAGATAACAACTTGAAAAAATGTAGAAGCTTCCAATTTGCCACAAGGGTGTTCTTTACTATCTCTTGTGTGTTCCCCTAATTTGGGATCAATTGGAGTGGTGGTTCTGTACCCCTCTCAGACCTCCCAAGTTTAAAAGGCTTATATTCGAAATTACTAAAAATAGTTACTTAAAATTAATATAGACCGTTTAAATTGTGTACAAGGGTTAACTAGTACTATAAGTACAGCGCGGACTATATAAGGGCCAAATCAGCCCAACGGTTCGGATTCCGGACCTTTTAATCGATGTCAGGGCTAACGAACATATATAAAAAATCACGATAACTCAACAACTAATGAGGCTATCTTCATGAAATTTGTGCTGTAGGTTATTGGTAATAAAACTACGGCGGTGATTACGTACGGTGAGGATTGGACAATGGGTTCGGAACTTAGAACTTTTTGATCGAATTTAGGCCAAACGAGCATAATTCCGAAACCAATGAAGATAGAACCTCCAAATTTGGTATCAGGGTGTCCCTTCCTATTTCATAAGTGTCTTTGAAATTTGGGCCCCATTGGAGTAGTGGGTCGGGGACCAGCCACTCAGTTCCGAGGCCCTTAAAACACATTTTCGAAATTAATAAAGATAGTAACTTGAAACAAATGTAGAAGCTTCAAATTTGGCCCAGGGTATTCTTTACTATTTCTTGCGTGCCCCCCTAATTTGGGATCAATTGGTTCAGAACCTCTCTTAGACCCCCCAATGTGTAAAAGCTTATCATCGAAATTAATAAAACTAGTAACTTAAAATTAAGATAGAGCGTTCCAATTGTGTACAAGGGTTAACTAGTATTGAAAGTATGACGGGACTGCATATGGGCGAAATCGTACCATAATTTCGGGTTCTGGAACCCTTGAAAAGTTCAAGGACTAACAAACATATATCTTAAAAACACCATAACTCAAAAAATAATGCCGGTATTTTGATGAAATTTAACACTAGGTTACTAGTAATGAAAGTTCCATGCGAATTGGTTGTGGTCGAGTTTAATTTCGAAGCCAAAAAATATATTTCCTATGGCCTATGTGTCTCCGAAATCTAGACTTAATTGTAGTGGTTCAGCTATGTTCAAAGGTACTTCCTGCATTTATGTAAAATTTATTTTTATATTTAAATGAATTATATGAAAAGTTCTAAATTTGTAATTGTATTTTAGAAATACATTTATTGCATATTTTGCGTTTATAAGCTTTTCTATTAGGTATACAAACTAACCATTTCAAATAATTGCAATTTTTAAAAATTTGGATTATTAAATATATTATGCTTTGATTATCTTTTTATCACAAAATTTAATAATTAGAATTTTTTCATTTTGTAATTGAATTGGAATAAATGTATTTTCATTTATTTCAAGTGTGTTTGTTTTTTAATATTTTTAAATAGATAAATTAGTAAGAATTTGTAGTATTTTTTAATAGATAGTGTAATTAGAAAATGTTTTTAGTATTATAAAGTTAATTTGGTTAGGTATGTCTTACGATCAAATTAATAACAGCTTTTATGGTGTTAAAATGACTTATGGATATGTCCTTAAATTTGAACCAAATAGGTGTAGGGTATTTCTAAGTCGGTTGCACCGACTGACTGTTGCTTTACTTGTTTTAAAAATACTTTTGATTATGTATTAATTTCAAAATTGAAAAGTTTATTTTATATTTTAAATATCGATTAAAGTTTTTAGTAATAAAAAACTATTTTTAGTTTTACTTTAACAAAACGAACGAATTTTATATAATACATGCGCTCCTATTAGCAAAAGTGTAGATGAGTAGATAGGAGTAGTTTGTAAATAGAACGCTAATTTTTGTTTCAGTAGTACATAATTGTCAAATTAATTGTCATACATATATTAGACTAATTAATATATTTTAATATTGAAAATCAAGTGGAAAAATTAAGGTTTATTGCTCATATATATATAAAAATTTTTCTTTTAAATTGAAAGTTTTATTTGTTGGCAAGTAAGAATTATGGCTTAACATAACCTATTCAAGTGAAAATCCATTTATTCTGAAAATTATTGGAAATTTTTAAGTTATCTACTCATCTCATCTACTCTTTTACATGAGCTGGTGTAGCTGACAGTAGTTGAGAGTCGAAAAGATTTTACTCCTCATAAAGAAACGCTAAGCTACATTTATATATATTGGGGTTTCTTATATATATTGAAAAACTTTTTTTTTTTATGTAGTAGTTTCTTTTATGTCTATGTAGATATGTTATTAGTCTTAAAATTAAGATTTAAAAAAAAAATTTCACTTCTGTCAGCTTGACTATTATTTTGTACTTCTGGCACCTTCAATAGAATATAGTACTAAGTAGGTACTAACTTATGAATTATGATGTATGTTAAATTTTGTTGTACATATTATGTACATATTATTATGTACACTTTTATAGAGCTTTTTAACTAGCATTCAGAATACATACAACATAGTTCATAAATATATGTATGTTTAAATTTAATAAAATTTTCAGAACATTATATATTGGAACAATATATGTTTTTACATATATGTATTTGGAATTTAAATCGCTTTTTTTGTGTAATAACTAAATATATTCAATTATACTCTCTTTAAAGCGGCTTAAGCTATAGGAATAAAACTCAAAAATACTTAATAACGTTTTTAATAAATAATATTTGTTTATTTAAATTATAAATATTTGTTTTAAGCAAATTTCAAGAGCAAGAATTATTGACAGCATTGTTGGCATAATTTTTATTACATACAGGAAAACAATTTTTCTTGTAATATTAGTCTAATACAAATTACACAAAACGAATTTTTTATGTAAAAGCAAAAATAGCTCGAATCTCGAGCACAGGGCGATACTAGTTACTTTTTAAACTGCAAAAAGGAATTTACTGGAAGAATATTCATATTACAAAAAGAAATAGCGTACATAACTATAACACCAGAAGCCTGAACTATTTAAATCATACAAGATCTAGAACGGAGCGCAGCGGACAGTAACTATAAAACACAGCAGCAGACTATCGTCAGCTATAAGAATAAAGCTACTAAATGATCTTAAACAGAGTTCTAACATCAAATTATTTGTTAAAAATCTGAAGTGTTTACTAAAGCGTGATACCATATTTCTTGACAGCGTAATGCAGAATGAATAATTATATTAACATCATAATAATGTAATTACGTATCTTATATATATATATAGATTAGGTTAATCTGCGTTATTTTATACCAAAATAAATTGTTGTGTTTATAGTACAGTTTAAAAAGCAAAAAAAAAAAAAGGATTTATAAAAGTAAAAGTATAAAACAAAAAAAGCATTTGTTATAGAAAATAAAGCTAAATAAAGTATAAAATAAAAACAAAAAAAAAATTGAAAAAATGTAGAAGCTTCAAATTTGAGACAATCGTGTTCTTTACTATTTCCTGCGATTCCCCGAAATGATTGCTCAATTGAAGTGGTGGTTCGGGTACTTCTTTTAGAGCTCCCAAGGTTTAAAAGCTTATTAAAATTAATAAAAATAGGGTATCTCCCACGCACCTCCAAGATCAAACAAGCATATATTTAAAATTAGTAAAGATAGAAACTTTTAATTTGAAACAAAAGTGTTCTGTTTTGCTTCAATAACGTTCCTAACATAGGGCATTAATTGGTGTCGTGGTTCAGGTCACTCCCTCACTGCTACAAAGAAGTAGCAAGCATATCTTTGAAATTAATAACGATAGAAATCTAAAATTCTATTTGTTTTCTTATTTAATACTTTTATATTTTAAAAAGGTTAAGATGGTGATTGATTTTTTGATAAAAAACATATTATGTATTATACTTTGTAAATTGAAAACTAAACTATTTTTTTAATAAACGACTAAATTTCATTATATACATATACGAGTACATATATTGCATATCAATATTATATTCTTAAAAAAAATCTCAACCTTTACATTTTGCTTTATGCAGATTATGCTTCGATTTTAGTAGTAGATACACAAAACAAAATGACTTATATAATTTCTTGTTTTTATGTATAAGTTATGTATAAGTTATGTTTACCTTTTGTATTTTTTGAATTTGATAAAATGTTGAGATCGTTAGTTCAAATCCTTTCTTGGTGAAATGTTTTTTAATTTCAATTAATATTTTTTTTTTCTTAATTACGTAAGTACTTGTTTAAATTTTAAATTTTTAAAATTAAATAAATTTGTTTGTTAATAAAAGATTTGAAATCTATTTCTCCATGTATTAAATTTTTGTATACATATTTTTAAAAAATGTTGCTAAGCTATGTATATTGTTTCACAACATTTGTTTAAATTCAAATCAAAATACTTGTTTGTTGCCAACATTCTATAATGTACATACTCAACATGCATTTTATGGACATAAAGTTGTATTAAATAAATGTTTTGAATTGAGTTTTGCATTATCAAATTCAAATTATAAATTTTATATTTTGTTTTTTCTATTACACCTAATTGAAAAAAAATTTTACTTAATTAAAACAAGATATTTTTTGTTTGATTTCTATGGTGCATTTCATTTGGCTTTATATCAAGGATGAGGGAAACTTTGAAATTGCTTTGATTACGTTGCTTGGTTTATTCAAGGCACAGTTAGCAATGGAATATACATTGGTCTTTCGCCGTTATTTCAGAATTTATTTCAGAGATGAGGGAAACTTTGAAATTGCTTTAATTACGTTGCTTGTTTTAATTACGTTGCATTCAAAGCAAAGGCAGTAAAGCGTACATAGTTCCTTAGTCATTATTTCAGTTTTTCACAGGAAATAATGGAGACTTTCTTGAGAAATGCTCCTTTGAAGCATTGTCTCGATTTTTAATACCACAATACTTTACTATTTATTTAAAATTTCCAGAAAATCTTCTGTGATTTTTAAAATTGAAATTAAGTAATTCATAAACTAATAAATAAATTTATGTTCATAAAAAATTTTTAAAATAAATAAAATATTTTTTGGTCTACTCATGATAATTTTGGATACTTTATTTTCTAAAATAAAAAACATAAATCATTAATATTTTATTTTTTTATAATTGAACACATGCATAAAAAATTCCGCCGTAGCCGGTCCCAAGCCCGGTTGAGAAAGGAGGAGGGAAGAATAGTTGCAACCTGAATGGCTACATACATTGGCGTCTCAGGAAGTAGGAAAACGCTATATAATGCAGTTGAACTCGTAACATAGTTATGAGAACTTCAACGCATTATATGGCAAATTCTGAAGCAACTCTTCAAACCCAACGGCCCTCCAGTCTGGGGGTTGGCGTAAGGCTAACTACCTTACCCATAAAAAAAAAACCAAATAGTTATGAATAACGAAAATGCCTCGGATATGAGAACGAATAGATTACACGGAAAACGACCATGGAACAACTATAAGGACAAAGATTTAAGAATTTGCTCCTGGAATGTAAGAACACTCTACACCCCAGGAGCATCTAACAATTTGGAAAAGGTTCTCGCGCAGTATAAAGCCGATATTACTGCGATACAGGAAATACGTTGGAAAGGAACCGGTACACTAAAAAAGCGAAAATGCGACATTTACTACAGCTGCCATGAAAAGCACCACATATTAGGATGCGGTTTTGTAGTGGGAGAAAGGTTGAGGTCGTTGGTCATTGACTTTACACCTGTCAATGAACGACTTGCAACCATCCGCATCAAAGGCAGATTTTACAACATCTCCATAATATGTGCGCATGCTCCTACCGACGAAGCAGAGGATGCAGACAAGGAAGAATATTACGATACCCTTGGACGAACATACGCAGCCTGCCCCGAACACGATGCCAAGATTGTAATCGGAGATTTTAATGCTAAAGTCGGTAGAGAAGCAATACATGGAAAAACAATTGGATAGTCTCCACAACACCACCACTGACAATGGTTACCGATTAGTTAATTTTGCAGCTGCGCGTAACATGGTTATAAGTAGCACCAAATTTCCACATAAGAACATCCACAAAATAACCTGGCTATCCCCTGATGTTCGTACATCTAATCAGATTGACCATCTATTGATTGACGCACGACACTCAACATCCGTGCTAGATGTACGAACCTTCAGAGGGGCTAACATCGACTCTGATCATTATCTAATAGCAGCACAATTCAGAGCACGAATATCTAATGTGAGGAAGCTGCAGAACGCACGATCACAAAAATTCCACATTAGAAGCCTACAATCGCCTGATATAGCCAGAGAATACAGCCAACAAATTAGCTCTAGACTCCAATCGGCACCTCCTTTGAATAATCCATCCATCGATGAACAATGGCAACATTGTTCTAACATTATCAAGGAGGTGGCTTCAAATACCATAGGTTTCGAACCAACACCAACCAGAAACCCTTGGTATGATGAAGAATGCTCAATTAAAACAGCACTCAAAAATGTAGCATACCGCAAGACCCTGCAGAGGAAAACCAGAGCGGCGCAGGAGGAGTACAGAGCTAAAAGACGAGATGAAAAGTACACCATTAGGCGAAAAAAAATGGTTTATGAAAAATCTCGTCTTGTGCACATAGAAACATCCAGAGACAGAGGTGAAGTACGTAAGTTCTACAAACAAGCCAAGCAGTTGGCAGCTGGCTACAAACAACGTAAACACGCACTGAAAGACAACATGCGAAATTTGATAACCGATACGCGAGAGATATTGAAGACATGGAAACAACATTTCGAACGTTGAACAATGATCAACGATGACGAAACACTACCACCGAGCCTAATGGAAGTTGATCAAGCCATTTAGAAACTGAAAAATAACAAAGCTGCTGATTCAGATGGAATCCCAGCTGAGTTATTTAAGGTAGCAGGAGAAGATTTGGTTAGGAGCATGCACCAAATCATCACCAGAGTCTGGATGGAAGAATGCATGCCCGAAGACTGGAACATTAGCACCATATGCCCCTTCCACAAAAAGAGCGATGCCATGTCATGTGCCAACTATAGAGGAATATCTCTATTGAATGTCGCGTACAAGATCTTTCCAACGTAATATGCGAACGACTGAAACCACATTGCAATAACATGATAGGCAACTACCAATGTGGTTTCCGTCCTGGTAAGTCTACCATCGACCAAATCTTCGCATTGAGGCAAATCCTGGAGAAGACCCATGAATTTCAAATCGATACACACCATCTTTTTATCGATTTTAAGGCAGCCTACGACAGTATCTATCGCCGGGAACTGTACATTGCAATGTCGGAATATAGCATACCATCCAAGCTTATCCGACTTTGCCAAGTAACATTGGAGAACACTAAATGTGCAGTTGCTATTGCAGGAAATATGTCGGAGCTCTTCCGCACATGCACCGGCTTCCGTCAAGGTGATGCACTGTCGTGCGACTTCTTCAATTTAGTGCTCGAACAGATTATACGCCGCTCTGGTATCAACACAGAAGGAACAATCTTCAGAAAATCTGTTCAGCTATTAGGGTCGCGGACGACATCGACATAATAGCAACATCACAACGAGTCGACATAATAGCAACATCACAACGAGTCGACATAATAGCAACATCACAACGAGCCGTCATCGAAGCCTTCGTCCGTATTGAAGAAGAAGCAAAGAAAATGGGTCTTCTAGTGAACGAGAACAAAACAAAGTATATGTTATCAACAAATAAAGAGGCCAGAATACATCGAGCAGGTCCAAACATCACTGTTGGTACATATAACTTTGAGGTAGTTAAGGAGTTTGTCTACCTAGGTACAAATGTAAACTCCGCAAATGACATCAATGTGGAGATCCGACGAAGAATAAACCTAGCAAACCGCTGCTACTTCGGTTTGTCAAAACAACTGGGTTCAAAACTCCTCTCGCGCAGTTCCAAAGTGCAACTGTACAAAACGCTCATACTTCTGGTGCTACTATATGGAGCAGAATGCTGGACATTGCCCAGAGCAAGTGAGCAAGCACTTGGAACTTTCGAGCGAAAGATTCTTCGTCGAGTGTTCGGTCCTTACTGCGACGATGGGACCTGGAGAAGAAGCTACAATTCCGAGATCTATCAGCTGTACGGTGACGTAGACCTAGTTCAAAAAATTAAGATCAAAAGGTTGCAATGGCTAGGTCACGTTGAGCGAATGGACAACAATGCTCCAGCTAAGAAGATCCTCGAAGCCAGGCCAGAGGGAACACGTCGCAGAGGTCGCCCAAACCTTCGTTGGAGAGACGAGATTTCGACAGACATCAGAAGGCTCCAAATCTCCAACTGGAGAGAATCTGCTCGGGACCGAACGAGGTGGAGAGGAACGCTACGTCAGGCCCAGGACCTTCATGGTCTGTAGCGCCACTTACACATTGGTTAAACTTCCGGAAAGGGGTTGTGAGCTATCAAGATGACGTCATCACATAACGGTACTAAATATCTCAAAGTTTCCGAATATATATACTTTTAGTGGCGATGGCGCCGTCTAGTGGTCGAAAAATGCATTACAAAAATTTCCTAAGATTTTGTAGCATTTTAATTAAAATGTAATATTTTCCCTGTAAGACAATAAACTGGAACCAATGTCTTACAATATTGTAACGCATGATATTGTCTTTCATAAACATCTTGTTCATCTGAATCGGTGCTACCGTTTTTGAGATATTGCAATTTCAAGTGGAAATTTAAAACAAAAAAAAAAAAATTTTTTGAACTTTCAAAAAAACAACTATAAGTATGAAATTTTCAAAAACACCCTGTATTTTTTATTATACTATTAAAAAGGTCTTTTGGCACTCTTTCCAACGGTACACAATAAGTATGGTATATGTTGATAAATAGCCCCACCAGGGAACATAAACAAAAAACTCACACAACAATTTTATTAAAAAACACATTTTCTTACTTTATTTCTCATAAATTTATTTTGGCTTTTTTTTTTTCAAATATTTATTTTAAAATGTAAGAAAGTACTTTATGGTTTGATACAACATTGAGTTGGGTTTTAGTAATTTATTTGGAGGGACTTTGGAGGTGGTGGGACCCCATAGTTTTAAAATTTTTGTTGTTGAAATATGTATGTAAAAGTATAATTAGAAAGGACCTTAGAGTTGGCTACAAAATCAGAATTATGCGCTTTTTCCAGAATATTTATAAACATATATATGCACAAGAATCTGAATCAGGAGGGATCTTAGAGTTGAATAATAAATCAGGATTGCCGATTTTTCCAGAATATGTATGTTTTACTATGGATTCTAAATCAAGACTTCCGCTTTTTCCGCGTTTGTTATATTTAATTTCCTAGACAAATATATTAATAATAATAGATCAATAGGTAATATATAATTAAGAAATTGCGTACAATACTTAAATTGTGTGTGTTCAAAGGTGGGTAAGGATTTTAAATTATTTTAAGTTTTTTAAATTATGAATTACTAAATTTTGTGACACAAAACTAATCAAAGCGTTAATGTTTTTAGTTTATATTAAAAACCATCTAATTATATAAATCTGAATATATTATCACAAATTATTATTTCTTTCGAATAACTTTAAGTTTAATGAAAACTAGTGTCACTGATAACAGGAGAAATATGATTGTAATACTTATTTGTAACAGAAGGGCTAAAAAATTAGTTATTAAAAATATAAAAGATGAGAATAGTAATACAAATATTTCTTTTGTTTTTTTTACACGCTTACTAAACACTTTGAACAGATTCCTTTACGCATAACAAGTAGGTTTAGTTGGAAAGGGAAGGAAAATAGGATATTAAAGGGAAATTTTGGGGGATCCCGCAAAAAATAACAAATTCTATTCCCAACTTAATTTTTCATGGAGAAGCTTTGCAGCACTCAACAGATTTAAATATTTTGGGCATCGAGTTTAACGGGAAATTGACTTGGATAAATCACATTTTTGGTATAGCTAAAGATGCACATAGATGTTTGGGTTTTTTGTATCGCTGTAAAACTTACTTTTCTCCATTGCATCTAGTTCAAAGTGAGTGTGGTTTTGGTGCGTTAAAGTCGCACACTATGCACATTCCATAGCATTTTTTGATTTATCTGCAAACGTCAAATGCTTAGATTTTTTTGATGGTTCATTATTTTCTCCTTGGCATCGTAGAATTGGGTTACACTGATTTTTCTTGCTGGAAATCAGGCATCTGTGAGCTTTTGAAGTATTAAACTCAACTCTATTACTTTTACCTAAATCAGTTATTTTAAATCAGGGCTACCTAAACCAACCATGATATCTCTTTTTGAACTGATTACGAAAGGTGTGACATTATATTTCGTAAGGAAATCATGGGATGCCAATAGAGTGCTGCCATCGGCGAAGTTATGGATTGAATTGAGGGTAAAGAAGAGTATGTCGTTGATAAAAATCAAAAACAGAGTTGGTGATAAGGCGGAGACTTGTGTAACGCGATTATTTATTTTAAAAGTTTTAGACATAAAACTGACGACAAGGACACGAATACGATGATTTGAAAGAATATCCTCAATCCATTTATCCATTCCATTTTACAAAGGAATACCAAGACTAATTGCTCGGCTTTTGTTTAAAAGAGCAGCATTTCATACTCGATTGATTAACCAATTTTCCACGACGACGCCATGACGTTTTCTATAAATTTTATTTACTTAAACGATCAAATGAATTTTATTGAAAATTTTGTACCACCATTTTAATTATAAAAGTCCACTGGTTTAATTTGGTTTTGACCTGTTTACGCGTTTTGCACAAAGATTCAATGAAATTTTAAAATTTTTGGTATGAACGCAAGTTAACCTTTATTCTAAAGGCTCACCTAATAAAATTATTTTTTTTGCTCTCCTCAAATAGTGCAAAACCTAAGTGGGATAATATTAATAATAATAAAAATAAAGCTAATAAAGAATCTGAATAATAATATCCTCAAATTTAAATAACATAATACTTTCCTTCTCTACATTTTTTCGGAATTCTTTGTTTTCTATTTATTTTGCAGTTGTTGTTCTTTAAAAATAGATTTCAGTGTAAATTTGCTGGTTTTTTTCTAATAAAATCTAAAAATCAAAAAATTCAATTTCGTTCATATAATGCTTAAATACATAGTATTATAAAATGTTTTTTCCAAAAAAGAAAAACATTTCTCTCATAAAATCTTAAAAAAACGAGGAAGAGCACAGTAAAAGTTTTAGGTAAGTACAAAAAAAAATTATAAGTTGAAAAGCAGATTTTTAAACCTTTTCTAAACCATCGACTATATTTTCTTCAAACGTTGGCAATTCATGTAGACTATTATTGATATAGTATAATGACATAAGGGCAAATTTAGTATACCCTTTTGACCTATAGTCAAACAGAAAAATATTGAAGCACTTTCAACACGCAGTTTAACTTAGAAATAATGAAAAATCGGGTGGGAGCTCTTACGATCATCAAGGGTGTTGAAAGCAACATTAAATCGTACGTATAAAGAGACTCCTCGATGAGGAATGAAAAGCGGAACAAGAGTTTCGCTTAATGCAAGTATCGCTCGTCTTTCTAAGTTAAGATGGGCTTCAACTGAATGGAAATTACATGCTTAGTCTCTTGTATTACTAAATTGTAATAGAAAATTTTTCTTCATCGACTTCAATTTGCGGACGGAAAAGGAGGGAAAAAGATTTAAATAATTTGAAATTAAAATTTGAATGTATTTAAATTCAAATTAAAATATTAAGATTTAGGAAAACATGCAATCACACATTGAACATGTACAGTAACTAAAGCATAAAACAAGTAAAGAAACAATCAGTCGGTGCAACCGGCTTAGAAATACCCTACACCTGTTTGATTCAAATTAAATGCAAAGTCCATAAGTCCTTTAAAAACCATAAAAGCTTTTATTAGTTTGATCGTAAAACAAAGCTAACCAAATTAACTTTACAATACTAAAAACATTTTCTAATTATTTTATCAATTCAAAAATATTATCTATTTAAAAATATTAAATAATAAATAAACTTGAAATAAATGGATTGGTAAAATGCAATTACAAAATTACATATTTAAAACTTTTTATCCAATTCAATAAAATTTTACACACATGCAGCAATTACTTCTTTTCATGATTTAGCACCCTTAATAAATTCTTTCAATTTTAAATAGTTTTTTAATTTATTCTCTTAATTTACTTATTTTTTATTGTTTTATATAATTAAACTAAAAATTATTCGAAAGAAATATTAATTTGAAATAATATAAAAATAAAAGTTTACATAATTTTATGTTTTTTTTTTTAATTAAAACCATTATTGCTTACATTTGCCTTTTATCACAAAATTTAATAATCAAAATATGCAAGAAATGTATTTCTACAAAACAATGACAAATTAAGAACTTTCCATATGATTCATTTAAATATAAAAATAAATTTTACAACTTAAGTATCGTACACAATTTCTTAATTTTATATTACATATGGTAATATTTCAATAAAATATAGATATGCTTTTAATAAAAATTAAAAAAAAAAAGTATTTCGTCGTTTATTAAAAAAATATTTTGTTTTTAATTTATAAAATATAATACATAATATGTTTTATAGTAAAATTCTTAGGCTTTAAAAAATATGAAAGTGTTAAATAAGAACGGAAATAGGAAATAGTGTATCCAGTTTGAAGTTTCTTTAAGCTCTTGGGAGTAGTGTAGGTGGTACGCAAACCGCTATTTCAATTCATCCAAAATTTCACGTACACAAAACAAATGAAAAGAACACCTGTGCCCCAAATATAAGGTTCTATCTTCTTTGGTTTTAAAATTATACTCGTTTAGTCTCAATTCGATCAAAAGCTTCTAGAATCCGAACTCGTTGTCCGAACTCTACCAGAACCAATTCCCGTGGTACTTTCATTACTAGTAAGCTAGAATTTAAATTTCATCAAAATAGCGTCATTAGTTTTTGAGTTATGGGGTTTTTAAGATATACGTTTGTTGGCCATTGAACTTTTTAAAGGTTGCAGAACCCGAAGCCATGGTACGATTTCGCACACATGCAGTTACCATCATACTTTCAATACTAGTTAACCCTTAAAAACAACTGGAACGTTGTATTTTAATTTAAGTTGCTATTTTTATTAATTTTGATGATATGTCTTAAAACCTTGGCAGATCTAAGAGAGTTAACTGAACCACCACTCCAAGTGATCATAAATTAAGGGGACACGTAGGAAATAGTAAAGAACAGCCTTGTGCCAAATTTGAAGCTTCTACATTTGTTTGAAGTTACTGTGATTATAATTTTCGAAGATATGCTTTTAGGTCTTCCAAACTATATGGATGATCCCCGACCCACTACTCCAATTGGTTCCAATTTTCGAGGACACTTGGAGAATAGGAAGGAATACCCTGATACAATGTGGAGCTTCCATCTTCTTTGGTTTCTGAATTATGCTCGTTTAGCCTCAATTCGATGAAAAAGTTTCAGGATCCGAACCCATGATCGGATTTTGCCTATATGCAGGCCGCGCCGTTCTTTCAATACTAGTGAACCCTTATACACAATTGAAACGTTCTATCTTAATTTAAGCTACTTTTTTTATTATTTTTACGATATGCTTTAAAGTCTTCAGAACTGTAGGGATGGTCTCCGACCCACTGCTCCAATTAGTCCTAAATTTCAAGGACTCTAAAGACATAGAAATTGGTGTCCTTTTCCAGACCGAACGGACATGGCTATATCGACTCAGGAGATCACGCTGATCACAAATATATATACTTTTCCATTTCTAGCTCGCTTCCTTTAGGTGATTACAAACACCATACCAATGTTAATATACTCTTTTCCTATTGCATTGATGTAGGGTATAAAAAAGTATATTGAAGTGAGGAAAAAGAAAAAATTGAAATCATATAAAACAAGAATAATAATTTTCTTTTTTTTGTTTTCAAGTTTAAAAATTTTTTATAGACGAAGGGCGCACGTATGCCCAACAGTGTCGGAGTCTCTCAGTTCAGGCATACCTACTAAAAAACTTCCCGCTCTCCACGGACACTAGCCTGGAACCGTTTGTCATATTACTTCGGGCTAGGTCCAGAGCCTCAGGCTGATGTCTAGCCGAAGTCTGTAGGATGGACCTCTGTGATGTCTAGGTCCAACATCTTTTTACGTAGTATTTTCTGCGCAAAATGTGACAAACCGTCACTAGCTTCCTTTTCCTGTAGGATGTGGCCCACTACTGTATCCGGAGAGAACCACGGTACTACCTCCCTCAGCTGCATCCGCTCTCGAGACCATCTCTGACAGATGAGCATAACGATAGAAATCTGAAATTTGGAACAAGAGAGTTCATTTCTTATTTGTTTTTTTATTTAAGACTTCTATATTTTTAAAAGGCTGAGAAGGTATTTAAATTTAAATATAAAACATATTATTAACTTTATTCTGTAAATTAAAAGCTGAAACATTTTTTTCAATATACGACTAAATTTATTTTTTATAACGACTATAATTATTTTTTTTTAAAAGGGTATATTAACTTTGTCATATATAAATATAATATAACTTTGATATAAATAAAAGTATATAACATTAAGCACGTTAACTCAAAAACTAATTACGCTTTAAATAATTTTGATGAAATTCAAGCTAGGTTATTAGTAATAAAAGTACCTCGGGGATGGCTAGATAGAGTTTGGACAATGGGTTCGTATCATTAATTTTTTGATCGGTTTGAGTATAAGAGGGTTTCATCCCATTTCCTTAGTGTCCTTGAAATTTGGGACCAATTGGAGTAATGGTTCGGCGACCACCCACATAACTCCGAACACTTAAGGCATATCTTCGAAGTTAATAAAGATAGTATACGTTCATTCTAAATTCATTAAGTACAGACGTAGTAATAAAAGAAATATAAATATCAAGTGTAGCCAAAAAAAAGAAAATAAATTTCTTTTCTTTTTTATATTGTTATTGAATCTTCATTCTTAAAATTAACTGAAGAAAAAAACAAAAAAAAAAGTAAAAAAGCAGCAATTTTAATAGTTGTTCCAGCAACTGTGGATTGCCATAAATGCAGAGTGAAAATTCGAGGCGAACCTGGGGTAAAATGTGCTGGAGTATGTAAAATTTATCACTGTCAGCCTAAATCTTCAGGATTAGATCAGCCAACTATTGGAATTTTCGACGTGAACTCATGTTTAAAATATATACGTGATGAATGTGGGTGACATCGTAAATGTCGCAAAAAAAACTTCAACCTGATACAATGTGAAAATAACACAATGTACAATTCTGAACACATTGTGTCGAAAGTACAATGTATTTTGTTTAAATTCCGATTGCGTCAAAATGAAATGTCAAAAATTTAAATTTTTTCTGCAGAAACAATCTTAAAGAAAAGTTTAAATTAATATTTACTTAATTTTCTTCCATGTTTTTTTTTTTTTTTTAAATTAGGGACTTAAATTAGGGACTAACCACCACAAAAATAAAATTCAACTTACCAAAATTCAAATTAAAACGTCAAAATTCAAATAAATTTTAATATTTTTATTTGTGCATCCAAAAATGTTTCGATACTCAATTTAACAACACGCGTCGTGAAAATGGGTCGCGAATACAAAGTAAAATGAATTTACGATCATGAGACAATGTAAAATTTTTGTAGTTTACATTTACGATCATGCGACATTGTATTCACGACGTCGCAAACATATTTACGATGTCAAGGTGTGTAATGTATATACAAAATATTGATCTGGTGTTGCAAGAAATGGAAAGATCAGTTAAAAAGAATGACGATTACCTAAATAAATACAAAGTGGAATTTGACGGAGTAAAAATAATGAATGAGAAATAATTGGATTACTAAAGGCGATAGAGGAGAGATATGTGGAACGGTTACAACATATTAAAAATCAATAATAACTAGAAATTAAAAAGATGAAAAAATTAACGGAAACAATCAAAACGGAGAGTGAAAAAATAAATTGTAGTATAAAAAATCTATACGTAAGAACGATGAACTGTGTACTGAATTGCAAATGAACTGAATAGCAATAAAAATTTGAAAAATGAAAATGTAGGTCAAAATGTATCGTTTGACGAAATATTAAAAAATGAAAGTGCAAGCAAAAAAAATTTTCCATCTATAAAAAACGTTGTGCTGTTGATTGTGAAACCTAAGCAAAGTCAAAAATGTGAACAAATGAAAATGGATTTAAGTAAAAACGTCGCCCTAAAAAATCTCAAAATCTAAAATTTCGAGAATATAAAAAATGGTATGATACTTATTGAAGCAGAAACAAAAGAAGAACGTGGAAAAATAAAAAATGTGTTAGAAAAAAAATGGAAGAATATGAAATAAAAGTGCTAATTGAAACCAATCCAAGGGTGGGAATCATTCATATGGTAGCCAATAATAAATATCAAACTCATATCATGTCACTTATCAGGTATAATATATGTAACTGGTCCAGTTGCGCTACATGGCTGAAAGAATGGTCAGTACTTTGATTAACAAAGCTGTAAAAAGTTTATACCAGTATAGCTGATTGACACCGTCTGACACTGACTGTCGAAATTTATAAAAAAAACTGGTTATTTGATGGTTCCAGAAATTATTATTATGGAAAAAGACAAATTACTTTTTTAACTGCAAAAAGAAATTTACTGAAAGAATATTCATATTACAAAAATAACGTACATAACTATAACACCAGAAGCCTGAACTATTTAAATCATACAAGATCTAAAACGGAGTGCAGCGGACAGCAGCAGGCTATCGTCAGCTATAAGAATCTATATTAAGCTACCAAATGATCTTAAACAGAGCTCTAACATCAAATTATTTGTTAAAAATCTGAAGTGCTTACTAAAGCGTGATACCAATTGCTTGAGAGTGTCTTGCACAATGAATAATTGTATTAGCATAATAATAATGGAATTAATATTATAACTTTAGTAAGAGCAGTTTAAAAAAAAAAAAATTCTTTATAAAAGTAAAAGTATAAAAAAACAAGCATTTGAACTCTTTTAAGAAAAAATTTAAAAAATAGTAACTTAAAATAAAGATAGAGCCTTCCGTTTTGGAACAAGAGTGTTTTTTTTCTTATGTTCCTGAAATTTGGGATTAATTGGAATGGTGTTTCGGGTATGGTGTTTCTCGTATCTTCGGGTAAGATCTAACAGGCATATATTTAAAATTAATAAAGATAGAAACATTTAATTTGAAACAAAAGTGTTCTGTTTTGCTTCAAAAACGTTCCTAACATAGGACATTAATTGGTGTCGTGGTTCATGTCGTTCCCTCACTGTTATAAAGATCTAGCAAGCATATATTTGAAACTAATAAAGATAGAAATCTAAAATTCTATTTGTTTTCTTATTTAATATTTTAAAAAGGTTAAGATGGTGATTGATTTTTGATAAAAAACATATTATGTATTATATTTTATAAATTGAAAACTATAATATTTTTTTAATAAACGACTAAATTTCTTTTTTTTTTAATTTTTATGAATTATAATTATACTAGCTGTAGGCCCGTCACGGAATGACGGAAGGCCAATTGAAATAAAAACTTTTTCTAATTAAGAACCAAATCTAATTTCATTATATACATATACATATATTGTATATCAATACTATATTCTTAAAAAAATCGCAACCCTTTCATTTAGCATTACGCAGATTATGCTTCGATTTTAGTAGTATGTAGATACACAAAGCAAAATGACTTATATAATTTCTTGTTGTATCTTAAAAATTTGAAGATGAATAATTTATGTATAAGTTATATCTACCTTTTGTATGTTTTGAATTTGATTAAATGTTGGGATCGTTAGTTCAAATCCCTTCTTAGTGATATTTTTTTAATTTCAATTAATGTTTTTTTTTACTTGTGTAAATTTTAAATTTTTAAAATTAAATAAATTTGTTTGTTAATAAAAGATTTGAAATCTATTTCTCCATCTATTAAATTTTTGTATACAAATTTTTTAAAAAATGTTGCAGTATACATATTGTTTTACAACATTCTATAATGTACGTACTCAACATGCATTTTATGGGCATAATGTGGTATTAAATAAAAGTTTTGAATTGAGTTTTGCATTATCAAATGGAAATTATAAATTTTATATTTTGTTTTTTCTATTATTCCTAACTAGCAGATTTACCCGGCGTAGCCCGGAAGCGTGCAAATTTCAAAAAAACAAGTTTCGGCCATTTTTTCGAAGTACTGCTTTGGTTAAAAAGAAAGCATCAAAAAAATATTTGTGGAGTTCCGTTACCCCGTTGCGGCCCAACAGCTTTTTATAGGTTTTTTCGTTACTTTGATATTAATTAGAAATTGTTTAACCGATTGACTTCAAATTTTGTATATGTGTTCCTCTTTGACAATTGAGTTCACTCTATTAACAGACTTGGAATTTGTTACCCCTTGCCGCCCGACAATTTTTTCAAAAAAAAATTTGGGAAGGATATTAAAATTTTGGTTAAATTTTGCGAAATATTGCTTGGTCAAATTTTCAAAAACAGATTTGTTGAGTTCCGTTAACCCATTGTGGCGCAACAGCTTTTACAGATTTTTTTATTACTTTACTCTTAAGCAGAAACGGTTTGACCACTTGAATATAAACTTTGTATACGTACATGTAATACTTATCATTCCTACGGTTATTCAAAAAAAAAAAATTTGTAAGTAAATTACGTCAATTTTTTGAAAGTAGGTAAAACTTTTTTGAATTAGGGGAATGTTTAAAAAAACGTTTTGCCGAGTTCTTTTAACCGATTGCGAAACAAAAACTTTTAAAAACAGCTTGCAAAACATTTTTAACGATTATCTCTAATTTTTCTATACGTTTTTCTTCTGCTTCTTAAAAATTTGGTGCTCCTTGAATTTTTATTGTTATTATTTAATAATTATGAAAAGTTTCAAATGAAATTTGATAAATTTGTTGAAAAATGGCTAAAAAATTCGTTTTAAAAGAATTGCTTTATTACATTTTAAAATTAACATGTACACTATTCTTGTGTTAACTTTTTTCAATAACATCAACTTAAATTAAAACGCCATTGAGAAGTCAAAAGAGTATACTATATTTGCCATTATGTCATTATACTAAGTAAATAGCAGTTTACTTGAATTGCCAGCGTTTGAATAAAATACAGTCGATGGTTTAGAAAAGGTTTAAAAATCTGCTTTTCAACTTATATTTTGTTTTGCACTTAACTGAAAGTTCAACTACGCTCTTCCTCGTTTGTTTATGATTTTATGAGAGAAATGTAGGCTTCTTTCTTAGAAAAATTATTTTAAAATGCTATGAATTTAAGCATAATATATACGAAATTAAATTATTTTTGGTTTTTAGATTTTATTTGAAGAAAACTGCAATTCTACACCGAAATACTTTTTTAAAAAACAACAACTGCAAATTAAATAAAAAACAAAGACTTACGAAAGAGTTACATTATTTAAATTTAAAGATATTATTATTCGGGTCTTTATTAGCTTTATTTTTATTATTATTAATATTATCTCGTTTAGCTTTTTCACTATTTGAGACTATTTGAGAGCAAAATAATTAGTCTTATTAATTAAGTGAGCTTTTGGAATAAAGGTCAACTTGCGTTAATACCAAAAATTAGAAAATTTCATTGAATCAATAACCAAATTTATATAACAAATTCCGGTTGCTAAGAGGAACATTTGTGCACAATTTCAAGTCAATCGGTCCAACCGTTTTGATTCGACATCAAAAACATTGAAAAAGCTTCATTGCGCCATCGCGCCCAAACGGGTTAACTGAACTCAACAAAAATTTGAGCCAGACTCTCTTTTCGACTGCGAAACCACCCTGTAAAATTGGACACAAATCGGAAACACAAAATTTTTTGGAAGCCCGCCAGGTCGAAATGGATTAATTTATTCCAACCAAATTTGTACAACTAATTTCAGTTGCTAAGAGGAACATTTGTGCAAAATTGCAAGTCAAACTGATTTGCCTCGACATCCAGAAAACCTGTTGAAATGTGATAGAGCCTATATCACCCCTCGGGCTCTCAGAATTTTTCCTTTAAAATTTTGTGACAATCGGACCAGTGGTTTTCACGTGAATCCTGGACAAACAAACACACAAACAACAAATTGTCTCCTTTATATATTAGATTGAAAAAAAAATTTACTTAGTTAAAAAAGATATTTTTTGTTTGATTTCTATGGTGCATTTCATTCGGATTTATATCAGAAATTGCTTTGATCACGTTGCTTGGTTTATTCAAAGCACATTAAGCAACGCAACAAAGCCTACATTGGTCTTTCGCCGTTATTTCAGAATTTATTTCAGATGTTTTGTTATTTGAATGATGTTTTGAAAATTTTTTACTATTTATTTAAAATTTCCAGAAAATCTTCTGTGATTTTTAAAACTGAAATTAAATAATTCATAAGCTAATAAATAAATTTATGCCATAAAAAAGTTTTCTTGTTTTTTTTTTTATTAAAAATAAATAAAATATTTTTTGGTCTGCTTATGATAATTTTGGGTACTTTATTTTGTAAAATAAAACACATTAAACAAAACATTAATATTTTATTTTTTTTTATAATTGGATGTGTTCAATTGAATGCGTTTGTTATATTTCATTTCCTAAATTAAATAATTCAAAAAATCTATTTTCTCGCTTCATCAGCATTAATGAAAAGGCTGTGTTCGCCTCGTATCTCATTAGTTTGCGAATTGCACAATCCGGTAAACCGCACACTATTGGAGAGTCATTAGTACTTCCAGCTATAAAAGATGCTGTTGGAATTATGTTTGGAGAGAAGAGCTTAAAAGAAGTTGAATCAATTCCACTTTCCAGTAACCCAGTTGCTCGTAGAATTGATGAAATGTCCGAATGGGTAGAAAATAAGCTTATCCATATAATTGAAGTTAGTGGACTTTTTGCGTTGCAACTGGATGAATCAACCGATGTACAAGGTTTGTCCCAGCTAATTATTGTCATTCGTTTTATATGGTGCAACGAATTCTTTGAAGACATATTATTTTGTGAACCAATCATTCGAGGAACTGGTGAAATAATTTTCGATACGTTCGACACTTATATAACATTGAAAAAACTGGATTGGAAAACCTGCGTCGGAATATGTAGCGACGGTGCACGAGCCATGTGTGGTAAAAACAGTGGTGCTGTGACACGTTGTCTTCAAAAATGTCCAAATGCAACATGGACTCACTGCACTATTCATAGGGAAGCGTTAGCATCCAAAAATATACCAAAAATTCTAAATACTGTTTTGACCACTGCTATAAAAATTGTAAATTTTATTAAGAGCAAATCATTACAATCACGATTATTTCAAAAACTCTGCGAAGTGATTGGAAGTTTACATAAATCTCTTCTGCTGCATACAGAAGTCCGCTGGCTATCGAAAGGCAAAGTCCTGACAAGACTTGTTGAACTTCGCGAAGAAGTGGCAATATATTTACATGAACATAAACAAGATGAGTACACATCAAATTTGCGCGATGTAAAATATGTAGTCTTCCTGACTTATTTAGCAGATATATTTTCGAAATTGAACGATTTAAATTTACAATTACAATGAACAAATGGAATTGATATATTTTCGGTTCATGGTAAAATAAAAGCTTTTACAAAAAAACTTATGTTGTGGAAAAATAATGTTCAAGAAAATAAATATTACTGCTTTGATACATTCCAAACTTTTATCATTGAAAATGAAGTAACGCCCAATAACGATTTAATTTCTTTAATAATTGAGCATTTGGACAGACTTAAAGAAAATTTTGATTTTTATTTCTATGAAGAAATGAAAAATCTAGAAAAATATACATGGGTTTAAAATTCATTTCAAAGTGGTTTAGTTACCGGTATATCGACGATAGCGGATGAGGAATTAATTGAGTTATTCGAAGATAGTGTTGTTAAATTACATTTTGACGGTACGAAATTGTTACAGTTATGGTTATCGGTGCAAAACACATATCCAACTTTACACACCGCAGCGTTAAAAGTATTGCTTCCTTTCACAACTTCTTATCTATGCGAGGTTGCATTTTCGTCAATGATCGCAATAAAGAATAAATATCGCAACAAATTACAGCTATCAAACTCACTTCGCTTAAAAATAACAAATATAAAAGTAGATGTCGAAGATGTTATTGCAAAAAATAGAAAGCAGGCTCATTCATCTCATACATCCTATTAATTATTCTTAAATATGTGCGTTAAATAAATATGTAAATCAAAATTTTTAGCTTTTTTCTTGTTTTATTTACAGGTGGGTCGCGAAAACTTTGCGGTCTTAATAGTGGGTCTCGACTGGTAAAAGTTTGGGAACCCCTTTCCTAGACAAATATATTAATAATAATTGATAAATAGGTAAGGATTTTAAATTATTTTAAATTTTTTAAATTTTGAATTACTAAATTTTGTGACACAAAGCAATTATGTTTTTAGTTTATATTTTACCCCGCGGATTGGGGTTAGAAACATCCGCAGTAAGGAATGCTTGGGGTACGAGTCCTCTAAAATCCAATGAAAATCCAGAAGCGACTGATCCAGAATGGACGGCTCTCTGGTCTGCGTCGGTTCGTAGGTATATAATACAAAGTATAATAATATAAAATAATGAACACAAATAAAGATAAAAATATGGTAGGGATATCCACCAAAATGTCGGCAGAGACCACGGCTGCCGGCGAGGGCTTGGCTAATTCCACAAAGGGATTAGTTAAGTCGCCGACCTTTTAAAAAGGGCGGTTTAGTGGGAAGATCACCACCTGTAGTTGAAAATAAAACCAGTGACAAAGCGGGAATCCAGGCTAATGTCACTAGAAATATTACTGGTTCGAAATTAATAAAAATTATGTCTAACGATGACGGTCAGAATAAACCCCTAGACGTGGGTATTACAGTAGAGAAACAGTTTCATTTAAGAATAAGTGAACTAGAGAAGATGTGTAGCGCCTTAATGAGTCAGATTCACACTCTAACCGAAGAAAATAAAATGCTAAAGAAAAAGCAATTAACTAAAAGTGCAGTAGAATACTGTACAGATGAAGAAGAACTAACTCGGGAAACCGAGTGGATTGTAAAACGTACAGGGAAAAAAAGAAAAGCGGAGCACTAACCAGAAATACACAAAGAAAATAGTGTAGAAAAATTAAAGGTGATTAAACCAAAAATTGCAATTGATAAACCCATCATTACAAGAAAAAACAAACCTCCTCCGGTTATCTTAAGTAATGTTGTAGAATACCCCAAAGTTAATAAAATACTGAAAGATGTACAAATTAACTATAAAATAAATATGATGAATAATCATCAACTGAAGATTAATGTTGAAAAAGAAGGGGAATACAGAGAAGTAACAAAAATTATAAATGAAGCTAATTTAGAATGGCATACTTATGAAAACAAGTTGACCAGGCCAATTAAAGTTATGGCTAGGAACTTGCATCCTTCATGCGATCCTGAAGATATAAAGCAAGAGCTTAAATGTAAGGGTTTTAAAATCATTGAAGTTGTAAACAAAAGAAAAAAAATTAAAAAGAATGAGGAAGAAACTATAGTTAAACTACCTCTTTTTATGTTAACATTTGAAAATACTGAGGACATTGATAAGATTTATAAAATAGAGTTTATTCAGCATATGAGAGTGAAAATTGAAGCTCTGAAAAAAACAAATGTGATTCCTCAGTGTAAAAAATGTCAAAGATATGGTCACACACAAAAATTTTGCCAGCGTCTAGCTAAATGTGTAAAATGTGCAGGGTCACATCTATCAACGAATTGTGACAAAGACAAAAAGGTTACGCCGAAGTGTGCTAACTGCCTTGAGGCACACACTGCAAACTATAGGGGGTGCGTAGTTGCAAAAGAATTACAAAAGAGAAAAAAAAAGTAATCCAAAACATACCAAAGAAGCTTAAATCCTAGCAGGGTCATCGACGGTTTATAGTATGCCCAAGTATCACAAAATAGAGCAAAAGAACCTATTACTGCAACAAAACAGAACAATGTAGCATTAGAAAAATCAGCTGAAAAAATAATAAAACGCACTAACGTTAGGAATATAACTCATAGTACAAATAGCATTCATAAACCTAACACTAAAGCTGATAATAACATTTTAATGCATATGATGCAAAATTTGTTAAATTCAATGAACGATATCTCTAAAAGAATAACCAATTTAGAAAACAATTCTAGCAAAAGCTATAGTGGTACTCCGAGAAAATTTCTAAATAATGGCCCAAAATAAAATTAGTATTGCTACATGGAACGCAAACGGCGTACTAAATAAAAAACTAGCATTAGAGCTATTTCTAAAAACTAAAAACATTGATGTGTGTCTCCTATCAGAAACTCATATGACAAGACAGTCAAAACTAAAAATAGTAGGTTTCACATGTTATAATGCGACACACCCTAGTAATAAACCGCGAGGAGGTAGTGCAATTTTGGTGAAAAACTCTTTAATACATCACGAAGAGTTTAAAATAGAAACTGATGAATTTCAACATTAAGTAATACGTGTTAAGTCCCTTAAACAGGATTTAAACATTGGGGCTTTATATTGCCCTCCTAATTACAATTTAAAGAATATGATCCTTAAAGACCTCTTGAACCGACTTGGGGATAGGTTCATCCTAGGAGGTGACTACAATGCCAAACATATCAATTGGGGTTCAAGACTTACCTCAACAAGAGGAAGAGAGCTAAGGAAAGCTATTAGAGAGTTGGGTTGCTATTTTCATTCTACAGGCGAACCAACTTATTGGGCTACTGATACAAATAAAACTCCTGATCTACTGGATTTTTTCATAACAAAAAAAATATCTCCAAATTTTATTAGCCTAGAAAATAATGAGGATTTAAACTCAGACCATTCGGCTGTCGTACTAAACCTGCATGAAAAAATTGTTAAGAAACAAAATAAGCCTACACCTTGTTAATAAATCAACAAATTGGTTCAACTTTAAACAAGAGATAGAAAATAATATAAATTTAAGGGTTTAAAATAACAACTAAAGATGAAATAAATTTAGCAATTGAAAATCTTAATAAAATTGTGCAAAATGCTGCAAGGAATAATACAAAAGAATGTAAATACATGACAGCAGGACCTAATTATCCTAGAGATATATTAAATGCGATTAAACTAAAGAGAAGAGCTAGACGAAGATGGCATGAAACACGTGACCCAGCTGATAAAACTGTGTTGAATAGAATAACGCAGAAATAAAAATATACGCTGAAATAATAAACAAATCATATGAAAAATATGTTGAGAATTTATCAGCTAAAAAAGAAAGAAATTACTCTTTGTGGAAAGCAACAAAGAGTTTGAAAAAAGCTGTAGTGCCAGTCCCACCAATTCGGAAAATGGATAGTAAATGGGCAAAAAATAATAAAGAAAAAGTCGAAACATTCGCAGATCACTTGGAAGAAATTTTTCGGCCCAATGAAATAGAGTCAGACCTCTACATTGAAAATGATTTCAGAAGAGAAGAAAATGCCATCGAACTAATTACTCATATAGAAATGGTTGAAGAAATTAAAGCTCCGAAGTCAAAAAAAGCACCAGGTTTCGATCTAATTACTGCAGACATTCTAAAACAACTCCCGAAAAAAGGGATAGCAATGTTAACATATATAATGAATGCAATGTTAAGGTTAAATTATGTACCTAACGTTTGGAAGGTGGCAGAAATAATTATGATACTTAAGCTAGGAAAGCCTCCAAACGAAACAAAGTCTTATAGACCTATCTCTCTGTTACCAATTATGTCAAAACTCTTTGAGAAACTGTTATTAAAAAGGTTGAAACCTATAATAGAAAATATAAAACTAATTCCAAACTATCAATTTGGTTTTAGAGAAAAACACTCTACTGTTGATCAAGTACATAGAATTACTGATATAATTGAGAAAGCTCTAGAAGAAAAACAAATATGATCTACAATATTTCTAGACGTAGCACAAGCATTTGATAAAATTTGGCACGAAGGCTTAATTTATAAGTTACGGCAACTATTACCTAAAAAATATGTAGATATACTGTCATCATACTTAACTGATAGACTGTTTAGAATTAAACAGGATGAAGAGTACTCTACACTGTATAAATAAAACTTTAACAGGTAGAAATAGTAAATAAAACTGGTACAATTTTACATATCATAAATCCAAAAGAAATAGATAATATGCTTACCCAAATAGAAAATACTATAAAAGAAGGAGAAATGGATAACAAAAATTTATTAAACGCTGAAATTAAAGCAATTAGAGCGAAAATCAGATCTATAATGCCAACTAAAATTAGAAAAACGAGAGGCTTAATTAATTTCATAGGCAGTGCTGAAAAGTGGCTATTTGGTACAATGGACGATGTAGATCGAGAAGAAATATTAGAACATTTTGAAGAAAACAGTTGAAGAAAATGATCACAACGCTATTAGTACACTAAATCATCAAATCTCAATAAATTCACATTTTAATGAAACTATCACAATTCTTAAACAGACAATAGAACAAGGCAGAATTAAAAATACAGAAGGTTTTAATGATATAAAAGAAAACAATAAACAAATTATAAGATATTCATTATACTTAGATCAAATAATAAAATTAAGATTTTTAGAAAATAAGATAAACCAAATTCAAGACAATATTGCATCAGCTAAATATAATTTAATACATTCTAGCATATTAGCTGCGAAGAAATAGAATTATACCAAGTTGACTTTTATAAATTAAAATTAAGTAAAATAGGAATTATGAATTAAAAAGATGAATTACTAGTAACTGCAATTAAAATTCCACTAAATTATTTCCAAACTGATTTAAAACTAATCACTCCTTTGCCTAATAAAGAATATGTAGAAATTGATGAAAACAAAGAATATATTGTAGAAATTGAAAACAAAATTTTAACTTATAAAGATAAATTTATGTTAAAAGATTTAAAATTTAGTAAAAACTGTATTTTTAATAAAAAATGTAAATTCAGATATAATAACAAAACTAAAATAGAAATTGTAGATGATGAAACTATAATAAAAAATGCTAAAAAAACCGAATTAATACAAAATTGTGACGATAGAAATTTAACATTGAATAAAAATTATTTTATTCATTTTTATAATTGTGAAATTAAAATAGAATATGAAATACCAAAAGAAAACTATTCAAGATAAATATTTTGACCCTAGTAATAACTTTAATTATACCTATGTAAAACCAATTAATTTTGCGATATTGTTTTAAAAAAATTTGAAAATATTAAAGAAATTAAGGAATTAAAATATCATAAAGCTGTTTCATATGGTATACAAAGCTGTTTCATATATCTTTTATTGTAGCCTTAGTACTAAGCATTAGTTTTAAGATTTTATGGTTAACAAACAAAGCAACCAAAATAAAAATTGTAAATAAAGAAATTCCGGAGAACTTCAACTCTAACCGCGGAGGGGTTCTGTATGAGCCTCCTAATGTAACGTTAGCTGAGTCAACCCAAGTTTCACCACCTGAAGTTGCGATTGCAGCTAAAACAAAACAAATTAATTCTAGTATATTTTGATTTTCTTTTTATTATACCCTACACCTATAGAATAGGTAAGAGGGTATATTAACTTTGGTATGGTGTTTGTAACCACCTAAAAGAAGCGGGCTATATATGGAAAAGTATATATATTTGTGATCAGCGTGACCTCCTGATTCGATATAGCCATGTCCGTACGTCCGTTAGGCACGATAACTCAAAAAATAATAGAGCTATCTTGATGAAATTTTAACTGCAGGTTACTAGGATAGAAAGTACGGCGGGGATTGAAAATGGATGAAATTGGCCCATGGGTTCGGATTCTGGACCTTTTAACTGGTCTAAGGGCTAACGAACATATATAAAAAGTCACGATAAATCAAGAACTGATGACGCTATTTTCATAAAATATGTGTTGTAGGGTACTGGTAATGAAACTACGGCTGGAATTGCGTACGGTCGGGATTGGACCATGGGTTCGAAACCTAGAACTTTTTGATCGAATTTAGGCCAAACAAGCATAGTTTGAAGTGAAATTTGGTACCTATTCGAGTAGTGGGTCTGGGATCAGCCACACAGTTCCGAAGAACTTAAAGCTTTCTTGAAATTAATAAAAATAGTAACTTGAAACAAATGTAGAGGTTTCAAGTTTGGCACATGGGTACTTTTTCCCGCGCGTTCCCCTAATTTTGGATCAATCAGAGTGGTGGTTCAGTACCGCTCTTAGACCCCCAAGGCATAAAAGCTTATCATCGAAATTAATAAAAATAGTAACTTAAAATTAAGATAGAACGTTCCAATTGTGCACAAGGGTTAACTAGTATTGAAAGTATGACAGGGACTGCATATGGGCGAAATCGTTCCATGGTATCGGGTTTTGGAATCTTTGCAAAGTTCAAGGGCTAACGAACATATATCTTAAAAGCAGTATAACTCAAAAAATAATGCCGCTAGTTTGATGAAATTTAAACTCTAGGTTACTAGTAATGAAACTATCATGCGAATTGGCTCTGATCGAGTTCGGACAATGAGTTCGGATTCTAGCAGCTTTTGATCGATCTGAGGCCAAACGGGTATAATTTCAAAGCAAAAGAATATATTTTCTATTTGCTGTGTGTCCCCGAAATTTCGACTTAGTTGTAGTCGTGGTTCAGGTGGCTCCTAAGAAGTTCCAAAATTAAAAAGCTTATCTTCGAAATTCATGAAGATAGAAACCTTAAATTTGATACACGAGGGTTCTATCCTATTTTCGTTTTTATTTAACATTTTATATTTTTTAAATGCTAAGAATTTTACAAATTTTGTATAATATTTAATAAATTAAAAACAATATATTTTAACAATTTAAATTCTAACAATTTAAAGTAATTTTAATTTTGAAAAATATGAATTATTAAATATATTATGCTTTGATTAGTTTTTTATAACAAAATTTAATAATTAAAATTTTTTCACTTTTGTAATTGAATTGAAAAAATATATTTTCATTTAATTCAAGTGTTTTTGTTTTTAATATTTATAAATAGATAAATTAGTAAGAATTTGTAATATTTTTGAATAGATAAATTAATTAGAAAATGTTTTTAGTATTATAAAGTTAATTTGGTTAGCTATGTCTTACGATCAAATTAATAACAGCTTGTATTGTTTTAAGATGACTTTTGGACTTCCTATTAAATTTGAACAAAATAGGTTTAGGGTATTTCTAAGACGGTTGCACCGTCTAACTGTTTCTTTACTTGTTTTTTATTTATTGCGAAACTTAATTTAAAATTAAAAAATTTATATTCATATGAAAAATTTTGCAAATATGTAAAACTGCAGACTGTAAATTATTTTTGTTTTTTTTTTTTCGTTTTACATTAGAAAACCTTGAACCCTTCAAGTTCTATGTTGTTAAAACTTATAATTTTACATTAGCAACTTAGTTAATAAGAAATGCTTGTTTTTTAGTTTTTTTAAGTTTAGTTTAAGTATTGATAAAACGATGAAAAATAAAAAAGTTATTTGGTAAAAACTGTTCAACAAATAAAGTCAAATTTTAATGAAGTTTTTGTTTTATTCCATAAAGACATTTGTACAAAACATATTTCATACTCCCCGACGATATACCGCGCAGTTTTAATGGGTGGCTTTAGAGCGTTCCATTCCCTGGCAAAAAAAAAACAGATTGGAAATTAATCTGAAAATATTCGTTTTAAATTTTAGCAAGTGGTCGTATGAGACATTATAAACTGAGGGGAACATCTTAGATTGAAGCATGTTCCACATCTTAGTAGTCTTCATGACAAAGGATTTTCTATAACCAGTTTCAAGCCATCTGGAAATTTCAACAGTGTTGAATTGAGCACTCGCTGACTGGAATTGTTTAAGAAAAGGCTCCATTATTCGCTCCATTATTTCGACAAGAGTTGAGTAGAGTAAGTGTTACTTGCTCGACAGGGTCAGCTATTAGGCGTTAGGCACGATTTTGAATTTTATGGAGGTAACTTAAAGAAGTTTGGGATGCGTCAGCCTAAATGTGGGAGATATACTCCATCTTAGGTAGAATATAGGCTTAATAGATATTAGACAGATCCTTGGTAGAGAAATATGTTTTTCAACGGGGTTTGAAAGTGGAAACATTTAGCAGCATTCTTAGCTATAAAATATGCTCATTCCATAGAATTTTTTGATTTAGCGGCAAATGTCAAATTCTTAGATTTTTTGATCGTTCAATATTTTCTTCTTGGAATCGCAGAATTGGGTTACACTGATTTCTCTTGCAGGAAATCAGGCAGCCGTGAGTTTAGTATTAAGCACAACTCTACAAGTTGTTCATTTTGGTTTTGTTTCTCTGGAACTCGACTTGTACTCTTTACAAATTGAGGAAGTTGCAAAAAGTTTGAAAATAGTTCAACCTGTTTGCCTTCCGGACTTTTGTGACTTGAGAAATGGAGTTAGTTTTTGTTGTGGACATTAAAATCACCTGCGACAGCTATCTCACATTCGAAATTGCGGAATTCTTTTCCAGAATATTAATGAAAGTACAGATCACCAACTCAGAGAAGAATTGCCACCTCACTGGAGTGGGAGGATCTATATAAAAAGCAGAAAAATATTGAAGCATTTTCAAAACGCAGTTTAACGCAGAGATAATGTAAAATCGGGTTGATACTCGTAAGATCATCAAGGGTATTGAAAGAAACATTAAATCGTACGTATAAAAGGAACTCCTCGTTGAGGAATGAAAAGCGGAACAAGTGTATAGACATTGATATTATAATTAGTATCATCATCTACAACTTGAGTTTTGATAAAAGCAAGTACAGCTCGTCTTTCTGAGTTAAGATGGGCTTCAACTGAATGGAAATTACATGCTAAGTCTCTTGTATTACTAAATTGTAATGGAAAATTTTTATTCATTGCCTTCAACTTGCAGATGGAAAAGCAGGGAAAAAGATTTAAATAATTTGAAATTAAAATTTGAAAATATTTAAATTCAAATTAAATTATTAAGATTTAAGAAAATTTGCATCACACATTGAACATGTACAGTAATTAAAGCATTAAAAAAGTATATTGAAGTGAGAAAAAAGAAAAAATTTAAATCAAGTTAAACAAGATTAATAATAATAATAATATTAATTTTTTTTTTTGTGTTTTTTGTTTTATGAAGGAAAATCCTTAATTGACGAAGGGCGTACGTTTGCCCAACAGTGTCGGAGTCTCTCAGTTCAGGCATACCGACTAGAAAACCTTCGCTCTCCACGGACACTAATCTGGAACCGTTTATCACATTACTTCGGGCTAGGTCCAGAGCCTCAGAAGCTGCTGCCTAGGCGAAATATGTAAGTTGGACTTCTGTTATGTCTAGGTCAAATTTTTTTTTGCGCAGAAATCTAACTCGCCCTGCCGCCGCTTCTCCCACAGAGTAACCTTCCCAATAAATCGCCTCGACCATAACCCTTGTTCTTGCAGTTCCCAGTCCTCCTGCCAACACCGATGCGTGCGGCTTTTCCGCCTTCACTGTCTCTAGATTTCTCTGTGCCCTTTTCCGGTATATCGCTTAACGATCCTTTGAAAGTAGTGGGATTGGGGTGACGCCTGCGATAACTAGAACAGCTGTCTCCGAGGCAGTCCTGTAAGCGGATGCGACCCGCAATGCAGCCAGGGTTTGGACGCGACCAAGCCAGATCTCGGTACCATACAGCAGGACTGACTGGACCGCAGACATCTATGACACCATATGCGGCCTTGTCAGCAGCCTTCTTGATCTGCTCAAAGAAGTTGAGCCTGTTGTCAATATTTGTGCCAAGATATTGCACAGCCCATTTTGTCTCCACCTCTTCTTTGCCAATTCGCATCAAAAGTTCAAGGTTCATCCTCCTTTTTGTCAGCGCTACGACCTCCGTTTTTTTTAATGCCAACGACAGTCTGCGGCTGTCCTTCCACGAAAGGATAGATCACATAGCCTGGTTAAGTTTCAGCTGAACGAGCAAGACGTTCCGTGCTGATACCAGAACGGCAACGTCGTCGACATATCTGACCAGCATCGACTCATCCGAACGGTCTAATCTGAACAGACTGTCATATGCGGCATTCCAGAGGTCGGCCTTCAACATACGCCCTTGGCTTTCAAACGAGTCGAAGAGTACAGTACGATCGTCAAGATAGTCGCTGATCGTTCCTAGCAGATATTCCGGAACGCGGAAGTGTTGCTCTATTTTCACGTGTAAAAGTTACGAGGAGCACTATACGATGTATGAAATTATGCTTGATCTCGTTATTAAGAATTTTAAAAGCCAAAATATGTAGATTATGAAAAACTAATATATTGTGTAGAGTACATCGAAGATGTAGGGTGTTGACTTGGAAATTTGTGAATAATTTTTATACTTTTTTTGTGCAAGATATCTAATTTATTTAGATATTGTTGAGGAGCTCTACTCCATATAGGATTCAAGTAAATAATATGCGATTAAATAAAAGATATATATATAGTATATAAGGCTTTGTCTGACAGAAAGTTTCTTAATCTACGTAGAATAAAAATATAGGGAGCTAAATTTTTCATTAAGTGATCAATATGATCACTCTAATTTACTTTACAATCTAGTGTGTCAGGCCCCAAAATGAATACCTGAGGGACCCCTTTAGTTATATTCGCTTTGAGCTGTAACTATTATTTACACGAACTACTTGATCTCTGTTTTCAAGATACGATTTGAATAAATTTAGTTGTATCTCAGAAAAATTAAGTTTGGAGAGTTTTACTAGTAAATTTTATGATCAACACAATCAAATGCTTTTTTAAGATCTAGAAAAACACAACCCACATATTTTTTTTAATTTATATTTCTTGAGATGAAATCAGTTACGGATAGACAAGCTGCTGTTGAATTAGATCTTTTTTCGGAACCAAACTGTTCTTCACTTAAAATACCATTGTAGTTCATAAAGGTATTTCATCTATTCTTAATAACAATTTCAAAAATTTTGAAAATGCTGGTAAGATCGAAATAGGACAGTAATTAGAACATTCAGTACTATTCCCACTTTTATGAATAGGACTTACAATGGCATTCTTTAGATTAGACAGGAAAAGACCTGTTTGAAGAGTTTTATTAATAAACAGCATTTTATAAATTTCGTAGAAATACCATTACATCCGGTCGCCGCTGTTAAGTTTAGTGAATTAATTGAAATACGAACTTCTTCCTCATTGGTCGCGGTTAATTGAAAATTCGAATAAATTGATCTTTCAAAATTATTCATATAATTGAAATCAATATCATCATTTGATATTTCAATCTCATTAGTAACATTATTAAAATAATTATTCATATATTATTTTATTAATGCTCCGAGATTTCATTTGGCGATTCTAAAGTTTTGTTATTGAGGCAAATAGTATTTATTTGAATTTTTTTCTCACCATTTTGCTTTTCATTTCCTTATATAAATTCTAAATCGATCGATTTTATGAACACAGTTTTGTGCTATTTTGTCAGAGCAATATTTTTTTTAGCTTTAACTATTAACTTTTACGTTACCTCTATATTGTAAGTATAAATTGTTAATATGATTATTATTTGGATATATTTTTTGATACCTAAAGAGTGAATTTCTTATTTTAATTTTTCTTAGAAATTGTTCGGTGATCCTTTCATTTTTTTTTGTTTATGTTTTTAACGGCTATTTGTTGTGAGTTGTTTTTAATAACTGAACTAAGATCGAAAACAACTTCTCCAAAATCAGTATACGAATCAAGATTTACCATATTCTATCATTTGCAATGTTATCAAAATTTAATATTGTTTTATATTGGGGTCTTTTACTTACTTTAGGTTTGTGAACTACACTAATAAAAAGCATTTGATGGTTAGAAAGACATGTATCTAATATATGGAAATAATATTTTTACTAAGTCTGTAATAACGTGGTCAATTACTGATTTGGAGTGCGTACCAATTCTGGTAGCATATTTTTCCGAAATATTACTCAAAATTATAAAGCCATTGCTAAAACAAATTAATATATAGCTTGTTGTCAGACCTACACTGCTTTTCAGTAAATTGATATTATTCTCACAAACTATATTTGACCCTTTGTGTTTCAACGTTATTTCATCCATTTTGGTTAAAAAATCAGTCATACGTGTATCATGAGATCTATATATTCCTATAATATTGCTATTTCATTTTAATAATTTTACACCTATAATATTACTATTTCCTAACTCTTCATTAACGATTAAATTACAATCTATGTCATTTCTTACATAAATAGCAACCCCGCCATACCCATCATTTCTATTGCTAAAGTATGAGGCGAAACCATTAAGATTATAAAATTTATTTTCTGGTAAATGCATATTTCTGTCAACATTATAATATGTATGTTAGAATTAAAATTCTCAAGTAACGCTTCGACTTGATACAATTTTTTACGTAAGCTTTGTATTTATAAATATATAATATTTAAATTATTTTTAAATTTATGTTTTGCTGAATTTTGATCAAAGTTAATGTAATGGTCGATGTTATCAATATTATGGAAGCTCATCAGAGATAATTAACCAAATTAAATTAAAAAATATGTATAGGTACAAAAATAAATTATCAGCTGTTCTAATATACAGTGAAATAATTACTACACAGAATTTAAATATATTATACTAGCAGACTTACCCGGCGTTGCCCGGTAGCGTGCAAATTGCACAAAAGCAAGTTTCAGCCAATTTTTTGAAATACTACTTTGGTTAAAAAGAAAGCCTCAAAAAAATATTTGTGGAGTTCCGTTAACCCATTGTGGCCCACCAGCTTTTTATTTAGAAGCCTTTTGGAAGCTACAGCCCCCGAAAATCCCGATAAAGCCCTATATTTATATTAGTATAACAAGAGTTCTGTTAAATGTATTTCTAATCTAAAAACGGTCCATCATAAGCTTGCTAAACAAAAATTTGGGAACCTTTTCCATTGAAAGACTACTAGGTCTTCACAATTAAAACTTTTATGTTTTTATAAGACAGTAATTTATTCAGCAGTGTATGTTTCTCCAAAATTAAACGTTAGTACTTAAGCTCCAATATTATATTTCGCACTTGTAACAGGTTTTCTCGAGTGCGTTGGGATTAAATTCTAAGTATTGATTTCACTATTATTCATAATTATTAAATTGATGAAATAACTAAATTATAATATTATCATTATAGGTAATAGGGGTATATTCACTTTGGTATGGTGTTTGTAACCACCTAAAGGAAGCGAGCTCGATATCTAAAAGTATATATATTTGTGATCAGCGTGACCTCCTGAGTCGATATAGTCATGTCCGTCCTTCCGTAGGTACGATAACTCAAAAAATAATGTAGGTATCTTGATGAAACTTTAACTGTAAGTTACTAGGACCTATTAATCGATCGAATGGATAACGAACATATATAAAAAATCATGATAACTTAACAACTAATGACGCTATCTTCATCAAATTTGTGCTGTAGGTTACTAGAAATAAAACTACGGCAGCGATTGCGTACGTTGAGGATTGTACTCAACGAATGGGTTTGGAACTTAGAACTTTTTAATTAAATTTAGGCCAAATTAGCATAGTCCCGAAACCAATAAAGATAGAACCTCAAAATTTAGTATCTGCGTGTCGCATTTCCGAAGACCTTAAAGCATATCTTTAAAATTAATATAGATAGTAAATTGAAACAAATGTAGAAGCTTCAAATTTGGCACATGGGTGTTCTTTACTATTTCCTGCTAGTCCCTCTAACTTTGGATCAAAGGCAGTGGTTGCTCAGTATCTCTCTTAGAGCCTCCAAGGTTTAAAAGCTTATCATCGATAAAAATGGTAAGATAAAAATTGAGATAGAACGTTGCAATTGTGTATAAGGGTTAACTAGTATTGAAAGTATGACGGGGACTACATATGGGCGAGATCGTACCATGGTTTTGGGTTCTGGAACCCTTGAAAAGTTCAAGGGCTAAAAAACATATATCTTAAAAACACCATGACTCAAAAAATAATGCCGCTATTTTGATGAAATTTAAACTCTAGGTTACAAGTAATGAAAGTACCATGGGAATTAGTTCTGGTCGATTTTGGTCAATAAGTTCGGATTCTAGAAGCTTTTGATCGGTTTGAGGCCGAACGAGGATAATTTCGAAGCCAAGAAATGTATTTCCTATTTCCTATGTATCCCCGAAATTTAGACTTAATTGTAGTGGTGATTCAGGTACCTCCCAAGAAATCCAAAAATTAAAAGCTTATCTACGAAATTCATAAAGATAGAAACTTTAAATTTGATACACGAGGGTTCTTTCCTTTTTCCGTTTTTTTTTAACACATTTATATTTTTAAAAAGCTAAGAATTTTACCAGAAAACATATTATGTATAATATTTTATAAATGAAAAACAAAATATTTTTTTAATAAACGATTACATTCCTGTTTTTTAATTTTTTATTATATCATATATTTTATTAAATTATTACCATAGGTTATATATAATTAAGACATTGTGTACGATACTTAAGCTATGGTCAAAGGTACTTGGTGCATTTATGTAAAATTTATTTTTATATTTAAATGAATTATATGAAAAGGTCTAAACTTGTAATTATATTTTAGAAATACATTTATTTCATATTTTGCGTTTATAACAAGGGTCGGGAACCTTTTCCATATAAAGATCCAAATCATAAAAAGAAATAGAAATTTTAAATTAAAGAGCCGCAAACATATTATAACACGATTTTTTATCGTTATATAAATAGATATAATAGATGGTACTTATTTTTAATAAAATTCATTAAGGAAAAAAGTTGTTCACAATTGTACGTTGAACCAAAAATTATTAATAGACCAAAAGCAAGCCTCCTGTTATTTGAATAAGTAGCTGGAAATGAGTCCCAGCATCTAAATATTGTGTCCTGAGGTGTTTCCTGCAAAGTTGATTGATTTACTTCAATTTCCTTAAACATGTTTTCCAGTTTTTCTACCCAGATACTTTTATTTTGTATTTCCACAAGCTCCAATTGTAATTCTGCAAAAGATATACCAGGAAAAGCTTTAATGTCTATTAATTTTAAATTACATTTCAAAGGCTGCAATAGAAACTTCAATGTTTGTTGATACTTTTTAAAATCCTGGAATCGGCTTGTAAATGATTTAAAATTATAGTGATCATATCAGCGAATATTTTACAATCTGTAACCTCCAAATTTAAATTTGTCCGGTAATTTTTTAGACTTTTAAAATAAACAAATTCATCTTCAAAAATATCTTCAAAAAACATTTCTAGTTTTTTTTCAAAAGTAAGAATTTCTTCTAATAACTGTAGGGCTGTATTTCCTTTTCCTTGCAATTTCAAATTTAATTTATTAAAATGTTCGGTGATATCAAGCAAAAAATAGAAGTTTTGAAGCCATTCAGGATTAACGAGTAGTGTTAGCTGTTTATACCCGTATGACTATATAGTCAAAGGGTATAATAAATTTGCCATTACGTTTGTGACGCAGAGAAGGAGGGGGGGTAGATATAGACTCAAGTGTATGGATCGGATCAGAATCGAAAAATAAAACGATTTAGCTATGTATGTCCGTCCGTCCGTCCGTCTGTCCGTCCGTCCGTCCGTCCGTCCGTCCGTCTGTCCGTCTGTCCGTCCGTCCGTCCGCACGATAACTCAAAAACTAAAGGAGCTAGGATCTTGAAATTTTCGCAAATTCGTTTTTTTGCAATAGCCGTCATCGCTATTTAAATCCAGCCATTTTGGTCCATGGGTTCGGGTAGCTGCCATACAACTTCTTTTTTTATATGAGCATTACTCTGTACCTATTACAGCTGCGTGTCTGAAATTTTGCCAAAAGTAGTTTAGTTTTATGGCCAAAGTTTCTGCAAAATTTGGTTGGTCTAGTGGAGTGGGTTCGGGTAGCTGCCATACAACTTCTTATTTTATATGAGCATTACTCTCCACTTAATGAAGCTGGGTGTCTGAATTTTTGCCAACAATTGTTTAGTGTAATGGCCAAAGTTTCTGCTAAATTTGGTTGGTCTGCTGCAGAGGGTTCGAGTAGCTGCCATACAACTCCTTATTTTATATGAGCATTACTCTCCACCTAATGTAGCTGGGTGTCTGAATTTTTGCCAAAAATAGTTTAGTGTAATGGCCAAAGTTTATGCAAAATTTGGTTGGTCTACGACAGAGGGTTCGAGTAGCTGCCATACAACTCTTTATTTTATATGAGTATTCCACTACACTTAATAAAGCCAAAAGTAATTAACCGGATGATATAATGTATATGTTACGGTCATACGGGTATCCCAGAGTTGACACAGTCTACTCTACTAAACTCTTCCTCGTTTTTATCATAATTTGTAGTGCTCAAGAAAACAATTACTTATTCCAAACACTCAGAGAAACGTTTTAGCACTTTTCCTTTGGACAACCAACGTGCAGTTGTAAAAGTTACTAAACCCTTATATGTAATATCCAGCTCTCCTAAAAATGCAGTTAATATGATTTTATGAAATTTACTACTGGTACTACAACATCCATAACTTTTTTCAGATTTGGTATTATTTCCAATGACTTGGCAACTAAAGCTTCTTGGTGTATTATACAATGGAATGAAATAATTTGATGAGAAATGTGCTTGGAGACCAATGTAACAAACCCCTTATTTTTTGCTAACATAGCAGGTGCCCCATCAGTTGCAATTGATACGACATAATTAATATTTATATTTTTATTCTCCAAGAGTTTTAGAACACTTTTTGATATATCTTCCCCTCGAGTATGGCCTTTAATTGCTAATAATTTAAGTAATTCCTCTTGAACACCAGAATAAGTTACATATTTAACCATCACACAACATTGTGCAATATCAGTGATATCAATGGATTCATCCACAGCAAGAGATATAAATTCAGCCGAATTAATATCAGTAACTTGCATATTTGATATTTCCGTAGCAATAACGGTAATTCGATTTTTGACCGTTCTGGCTGAGAGCGGTAAATCTTTAACTTTTTTTAAAATATCATCCTTATTTTTAAAATCTTTGAAAAGAATTTCAGAATTCTTGTACATACAATTTTTAACAAATTCGCCTTCTGTAAAAGGCTTTCCTGCTTTTGCAATTTCCAAGGATAATGAAAAACTTGCTTCTGTTGTATACGATGAAGACTTTACCCAACTTGAAAAAACACTTTGCTGACTAATTTTTTTTTTTTGTAATTCTTCAACAGCTTTTATTCTAATATCGCCATCTGGATACATCTCATTGAAATCGGAATGTTTTCCAAGGAAATGTCGTCAATGTTACTAGATTTATTGTTCTGAAGCCTTAAATTACAAATTAAACATTGTGGAGAGCCATTAACTTCCACAAATGCAAACTTCTCGGTCCACATTTTATTAAAATTTCTGTTTTCTTCAGCTATTTTTCTTTTCTACTATGATTTGCATTTTTGAAATTTTTTATTTAATAATTTTTTTTTGGGAATCAAAATTTAAAATTTGAATAAGCTCTAAAAATTTTTCTTCATAAAATAACAGATTTAAAGAGCCGCAGATTTACAGGAAAAGAGCCGCATGCGGAGCCTTCTGGTTTATAAGCTTTTCTAATGGGTACAGAAACTACCCATTTAAAATAATTGCAATTTTGAAAAATTTGAATTATTAAATATATTATACTTTAATTAGCTCTTTATTACAAAATTTAATAATTAAAATTTGTTTACTTATATATTTATATTAATATATATATATATACATATTCCATATTATATATATATATATTTTCATTTATTTCAATTGTTTTTGTTTTTTAATATTTTTTTAAATAGATAAATTAGTAAGAATTTGTAATATTTTTTAATAGCTAGCCTTATTAGAAAATGCTTTTAGTATTTTAAAGTTAATTTGGTTAGCTATATCTTACGATCAAATTAATAACAGCTTTTATGGTTTTAAAATGACTTATGGATATCTCATTAAATTTGAACCAAATAGGTGTAGGGTATTTCTAAGTCGGTTGCACCGACTGACTATTTCTTTAGTTGTTAAATCCTACACCTATAGAATAGGTAAAAGGGTATATTAACTTTGGTATGGTGTTTGTAACCACCTAAAGGAAGCAAGCTAGATATGGAAAAGTATACATATTTGTGATCAGCGTGATCTCCTGAGTCGATATAGCCAAGTGCGTCCGCCCGTAAGCACGATTACTCAAAAAATAAAGGAGCTATCTTAATGAAATTTTAATTGTAGGTTACTAGGACTGAAAGTACGGCGGGGATTGCATATTGGCGAAATCTATTATTTTTACTATTTCTTGCGTGTCCCCCTAATTGGGTATCAATTGGAGTGGTGGTTAAGTACCCCTCTTAGACCTCCCAAGTTTTAACAGGCTATAATCGAAACTATTAAAAATAGTAAGTTAAAATTAAGATATAACGTTCCAATTGTGTACAAGGGTTAACTAGTTTTTAAAGTACAGCGCGGACTGCATATGAGTAAAAGCAGCCTATGGGTTCGGATTCTGGAACTTTTGATCTGTCTTAGGGCTAACGAACGTATATAAAAATCACAATAACTCAACAACTAATGACGCTATCTTCATGAAATTTGTGCTGTAGGTTATTGGTAATGAAACAGCGGCGGGGATTGCGTACGTTGAGGATTGGACAATGGGTTCGGAACTTAGAACTTTTTGATCGAATTTAGGCCAATCGAGCAAATTTCCGAAACCAATGAAGATAGAACCTCCAAATTTAGTATGAGGGTGTCAATTTCGATTTCCTTACTGTCCTTGAAATTTGGGCCCAATTGGAGTAGTGGGTCGGGGACCAGCCACTCAGTTCCGAAGACCTTAAAGCATATTTTCGAAATTAATAAAGATAGTAACTTGAAACAAATGTAGAAGGTTTCGGGATCTGGAACCTTTGAAAAGTTCAAGGGCTGACAAACATATATCTTAAATACACCAAAACTGAAAAAATAATGCCGCTATTTTGATTAAATTTAAACTCTAGGTTACTAGTAATGAAAGTACCATGGGAATTGGTTCTGGTCGAGTTCGGACAATGTGTTGGTATTCTAGAAGCGTTTGATCGATTTGAGGCTGAACGAGTATAATTTCGAAGCCAACAAAGATATTCCCTATTTCTTATGTGTCCCCGAAATTTAGACTTAATTGTAGTGGTGGTTCAGGTGCCTTCTTAGAATCCCAAAGTTAAAAAATTTATCTTCAAAATTCATAAAGATAGAAACTTTTAATTTGATACACACGGGTTCTTTCCTATTTCCGTTTTTCATACTCTATGTATGACTATTGGTCAAAGGGTATAATGTGACGCAGGGGAGGAGGGGGTTAGTTATATACTCAAGTGTATAGATCGGATCAGAATCGAAAAGTAAATCGATTTAGCTATGCATGTCCGTCCGTCTGTCTGTCCGTTTGTCCGTCCGTCTATCCGTCCGTCACCACGATAACTCAAAAACTAAAAGAGCTAGGATCTTGATATTTTCCCAAATTCAATATTTTGCAATAGCCGTCATCGCTATTTAAATCCAGTCATTTTAATCCATGGGTTCGGGTAGCTGCCATAGAACTTCTTTTTTCATATGAGCATTACTCAGTACCTGTTACAGCTGCGTCTCTGAAATTTTACCAAAAGTAGTTTAGTTTTATTGCCAAAGTTTCTGCAAAATTTTGTTAGTCTACTGCAGTGGGTTTGAGTAGCTGTCATACAACTACTTATTTTACATGAGCATTATTCTATACCTATGGAAGGTGGATGTCTGAAATATTGCCAAAAATAGTTTAGTGTAATGACCAAAGTTACTGCAAAATTTTGTTGGTCTACTGCAGAGGGTTCGAGTAGCTGCGATACAACTCCTTCTTTTATATGAGCATTTCACTACACTTAAAAAAGCTGGTATGTGTGAAATTTTGCCAAAATTAATTAACAAGATGATACAATGTTTATATTACAGTCATAAGGGTATTCCAGAGTTGACACAGTCTACTCTACTACACTCTTCCTCGTTTGTAACACTTTTATATTTTTAAAAGGCTAAGAATTTTACCAGAAAACATATTATGTATAATATTTTATAAATGACAAACAAAATTTTCTTTTAATAAACGATTACATTCCTGTTTTACAAAAAGAATGGAGCTATCGTGATGAAATTTTAACTGTAGGTTACTAGGGCTGAAAGTACGGAGTGATAACTATAACTCAACAACTAATGACACTATCTTCATAAAATTAGTGTTGTAGGGTACTTGTAATGAACTACGGCGGCGATTGCGTACGGTGGGTAATGAACAATGGGTTCGGAACTTGAACTTTTTGATCGAGTTTAGGCCAAACGAGCATAATTCCGAAACCAATGAAGATAGAACCACCAAATTTGGTATCAGGGTGTCTCTTTCTATTTCCTAATGTCCTTGAAATTTGGGACCAATTGGAGTAGTGGGTTGAGGACCAGCCACACAGTTCCGAAGATCTTATAGCATATTTTCGAAATTAATAAAGATAGCAACTTCAAACAAATTTAGAAGTTTCAAATTTGGCACATGGGTGTTTTTATTATTTCCTGCGCGTTCCCCTAATTTTGGATCAATCACAGGGGTGGTTCAGTACCACTCTCAGACCTCCCAAGGGTTAAAAGCTTATCATCGAAACTAATAAAAATAATAACTTAAAACAAGAATGGTAAACATATTTTGTATAATATTTTATAAATTAAAAACGAAATATTTTTTTAATAAGCGATTAAATTCCTTTTTTATATACTTTTAATTGAACTTGCCTGCCTCTATGGCTTTATTTTTCAATCTGTCAGTTAGTGATACATTTATATTAGAAATTTGACCATAAATTTATAAGACTTGTACGGTTCAGTGGTTAGCAAAGTGACTTAGGGTGTAAATAGATGTGAATTCGATCCTCCTTCAAAGATAAAAATTTTTTTTGTTTTTTTTTTTTTTAATTTTTATTATATCATTATTGAATTATTACCATAGGTTATATATAATTAAGGCATTGTGTACGATACTTAAGCTATATTCAAAGGTACTTGCTGCGTTTATGTAATATTTATTGTTATATTTAAATAAATTATATGAAAAGTTCTAAATTTGAAATTATATTTTTAGGAATACATTTATTGCATATTTTGTGTTTATAAGCTTTTCTAATAGGTAGATAAACTAACAATTTAAAATAATTGCTATTTTGGAAAATTTTAATAATTAAATATATTATGCTTAATAATTAAAATTTTTTAACTTTTGTAATTGAATTGAAATAAATATATTTTCATTTAATTCAAGTTTTTTTGTTTTTTAATATTTTTAAATAGATAAATAAGTAAGAATTTGTAATATTTTTGAATAGATAAAGTAATTAGAAAATGTTTTTAGTATTATAAAGTTAATTTGGTTAGCTATGTCTTACGATTAAACTAATAACAGCTTTTATTGTTTTAAAATGACTTATTAACTTCTCATTAAATTTGAACCAAATAGATGGAGGGTATTTCTAAGTCGGTTGCACCGACTGTCTGTTTCTTTACTTGCTTACTTTTAGAGTCTTCGATATGGTTTTCGTTGTATTGTCGTAGTGTACTAATGTTAGCAGTCAGTTCGTTTATACCGTTTTGTGAAACGGAATTAATTTTTGTCTGTCGATTGTTGTTTTCAACTAACATATTATTTTTTGTGAGTAGGTGTTCATAGTAGTCGTGGTTTGATGTTCCTGTAAGAACAAAGAGCTTTTTCGTTGTCTGAAACTAAGATTTTGGTATTCTTAAACAAAAGTAAAATTTGTAGTAAAGTTTCTTGAATGACTTTTGTATACCTTGATTATCTTATCTGTGATCAGAATATCTATATGCAAGATTTCTCCAGGTAAGTTGGGTATGAGTGTACTTCCTATTTCTGGCTTTAGAGGATTCCATTGGTACTTATTCTCTGAACAGATTTAGCAGTTTACTAAAAGCTCGTATGAACCTTCGGTAATAACTCGATAATCCAAGGTCAGGCTCTTAAGGTTCTAGGAGTTTGGTAGTTAACTATGCCTTTAACCTTATCGGGACGGATCTTGCTTCCATTTTGAGATACAACAAATCGAAGAAGTTCTACTTCTGATTTAAAAAATTTTGATTTTTCAGCCGAAATGCGCATTCCAGCTTCATAAAGTTTTCTTAGAACACTTTCTATATTTTTTAAATGAGTTCTCTCATCACGTGAGAAAATTATAATGTCATTAATATAGACGTGGCAAAATTTTCCGATATATTCTCGTAGGACGTGGTCTATAGCTCACTGAAAAATACTAGGTGCATTCTTCAAGCCAAACGGTAGTCTACAGAAATCGTACTTCCCATTATTTACACTGAAAGCAGTTATTTTTTTGCATGGCACAATTTGGTGAAAACCGGATTTCAAGTCCAATGTAGTAAGGAATTTGGATTTTCCTTAGTTGGCCAAAATACCGAAGTATCGGGGATGGGATATCTGTCGGGAATAGTGTTTTCGTTAATTCTCCTAAAGTCAATTACCATTCGTAGCTTAGGTTTTCCATTTTCGTCGGTACCTTTTTTGCTAACAACATGAATTGGAGAGTAATACGGAGAATTCTGTTTTCTAAATATTCCGTTTTTGAGAAGTGTTTCTACTACCTTATTGATAAAATCTGCTAAAATGCGATATGGATAGCTTTTAGTATAGATAGAGTCATTAGTTGTCGTTTTTATACCCTACACCTATAGAATAGGTAAAGGGGTATATTAACTTTGGTATGGTGTTTGTAACCACCTAAAGGAAGCGAGCTAGATATGGAAAAGTATATATATTTGTGATCAGCGTGACCTCCTCAGTCGATATAGCCATGTCCGTCCGTCCGTCCGCCGTAGGCACGATAACTCAAAAAATAATGGAGCTATCTTGATGAAATTTTAACTGGAGGTTACTCGGACTGAAAGTACGGCGGGGATCGCATTTGGGCGAAATCGGCCCATGGGTTCGGATTCTGGACCTTTTAATCGGTCCAAGGACTAACGAACATATATAAAAAATCACGATAACTCAACAACTAATCACGCTTTCTTAATCAAATTTGTGCTGTAGGTTACTAATAATGAACCTACTTTGGGGATTGCGTTAGTTCGGGATTGGACCATGGGTTCGGAACCTAGAACTTTTTGATCGAATTTAGGCCAAACGAGCATAATTCCGAAACCAATGAAGATAGAACCTCCAAATTTGGTACCAAGGTGTCCCCTCCTATTTCCTAAGTGTCTTGGAAATTTGGACCTCATTGGAGTTGTGGGTCGGGGACCAGCTACACATTTCCGAAGACCTTAAAGCATATCTTTAAAATTAATAAAGATAGCAACTTAAAAAAAATTTAGAAGCTTCAAATTTGGCACAAGGGTGTTCTATACTATCTCTTGCGTGTCCCCCTAATTTTGGATCAATTGGAGTGGTGGTTCAGTACCCTTCTCAGACCTCCCAAGTTTTAAAATCTTATAATCGAAATTACTAAAAATAGTAACTTAAAATTAAGATAGAAGGTTCAAATTGTGTACAAGGGTTAACTAGTACTAAAAGTACAGCGCAGACTGTATAAGGGCGAAATCAGACGAAGGGTTCGGATTCTGAACCTTTTAATCGGTTTCAGGGCTAACGAACATATATTAAAAATCACGATAGCTCAACAACTAATGACGCTATCTTCTTGAAATTTTGTGCTGTAGGTTACTGGTAATGAAACTACGGCGGCGATTATGTACAGTGAGGATTGGACAATGGTTTCGGAACTTAGAATTTTTGATCGAATTTAGGCCAAACTAGCATAAATCCGAAACCAGTGAAGATAGAACCTCCAAATTTAGTATCAGGGTGTTGCTTTCGATTCCCTTAGTCTCCTTGAAATTTGAGCCCAATTGGAGTAGTGGGTGGGGACCAGCCACTCAGTTCTGAGGACCTTAAGGTATATTTTCGAAATTGATAAAGATAGTAACTTGAAACAAATGTAGAAGCTGCAAATTTGGCCCATGGGTGTTCTTTACTATTTCCTGCGTGTCCATCTAATTTTGGATCAATTGGAGTAGTGGTTCAGTACCTCTCGTAGACCCGCCAATGTGTAAAAGCTTATCATCGAAATTAATAAAACTAGTAACTTAAAATTAAGATATAACGTTCCAATTGTGTACAAGGGTTAACTAGTATTGAAGTATGACGGGGACTGCATATGGGCGAAATCGTACCATGGTTTCGGGTCCTGGAACCCTTGAAAAGTTCAAGGGCTAAAAAACATATATCTTAAAAACACCATAACTCAAAAAATAATGCCGCTATTTTGATGAAATTTAAACTCTAGGTTACTAGTAATGAAAGTACCATGGGAATTGGTTCTGGACGAATTTAATTTCGAAGCCAAAGAATATATTTCCTATGTGTCCCCGAATTGTAGCGGTTCAGTTATGTTCAAAAGTACTTGCTGCATTTATGTAAAACTTATTATACCCCACACCTATAGAATAGGTAAAGGGGTATATTAACTCTGGTATGGTGTTTCTAACCACCTAAAGGAAGCGAGCTAGATATGGAAAATTATATATATTTGTGATCAGCGTGACCGCCTGAGTCGATATAGCCACGTCCGTCCGTCCGTCCGTAGGCACGATAACTCAAAAAATAATGGAGCTATCTTGATGAAATTTTAACTGTAGGTTACCAGGGCTGAAAGTACGGCGGGGATTGCATATGGGCGAAATCGGCCCATGGGTTCGGATTCTGGACCTTTTAATCGATCGAAGGGCTAACGAACATATATAAAAAATCACGATAACTCAACAACTAATCACGCTTTCTTAATCAAATTTGTGCTGTAGGTTACTAGTAATGAAACTACTTCGGTGATTTCGTGCGGTCGCGATTGGACCAGCGTTCGGAACCTAGAACTTTTTGATCGAATTTAGGCCAAACGAGCATAATTCCGAAACCAATGAAGATAGAACCTCCAATTTTGGTATCAGGGTGTCCCCTCCTATCTCCTGAGTGTCTTGGGAATTTGGGTTCCATTGGAGTACTTGGTCGGGGACCAGCAACACATTTCCGAAGACCTTAAAGCATATCTTTAAAATTAATAATGATAACAACTTGAAAAAATGTAGAAGCTTCCAATTTGCCACAAGGGTGTTCTTTACTATCTCTTGCGTGTTCCCTTAATTTGGGATCAACTGGAGTGGTGGTTCAGTACCCCTCTCAGACCTCCCAAGTTTTAAAAGCTTATAATCGAAATTACTAAAAATAGTTACTTAAAATTAATATAGACCGTTTAAATTGTGTACAAGGGTTAACTAGTACTATAAGTAAAGCGCGGGATGTATAAGGGCGAAATCAGCCCATGGGTTCGGATTCTGAACCTTTTAGTCGGTGTCAGGCATATTGAACATATATTAAAAATCACGATAACTCAACAACTAATGAGTCTATCTTTATGAAATTTGTGCTGTAGGTTATTGGTAATGAAACTACGGCGGTGACTACGTACGGTGGAAACGTAACATGGTTTGGGGTTCTGGAACCCTTGACAAGTTCAAGGACTAACAAACATATTTCTTAAAAACACCATAACTCAAAAAATAATGCCGGTATTTTGATGAAATTTAAACTCTAGGTTACTAGTAATGAAAGTACCATGGGAATTGGTTCTGGTTGAGTTTAATTTCAAAGCCAAAGAATATATTTCCTATGTCCTATGTGTCTCCGAAATCTAGACTTAATTGTAGTGGTTCAGCTATATTCAAAGGTACTTGCTGCATTTATGTAAAATTTATTTGAATATTTAAATGAATTATATGAAAAGGTCTTAATTTGTAATTGTATTTTAGAAATACATTTATTGCATATTTTGCGTTTGTAAGCTCTTCTATTAGGTATATAAATTAACCATTTAAAATAATTGCAATTTTCAAAAATTTGGATTATTAAATACATCATGCTTTGATTATCTTTTTATCACAAAATTTAATAATTAGAATTTTTTCATTTTGTAATTGAATTGGAATAAATATATTTTCATTTATTTCAAGTTTGTTTGTTTTTTAATATTTTTAAATAGATAAATTAGTAAGAATTTGTAATATTTTTTAATAGATAGTGTAATTAGAAAATGTTTTTAGTATTATAAAGTTAATTTGGTTAGCTATGTCTTACGATCAAATTAATAACAGCTTTTATGGTGTTAAAATGACTTATGGATATGTCCTTAAATTTTAACCAAATAGGTGTAGGGTATTTCTAAGTCGGTTGCACCGACTGACTGTTTCTTAACTTGTTTTTATATTTAAATGAATTATATGAAAAGGTCTAAATTTGTAATTGTATTTTAGAAATATATTTATTGCATATTTTGCTTTTATAAAATTTGAAAAAATTTGGATTATTAAATATATATGCTTTGATTATCTTTTTATCACAAAATTTAATAATTAGAATTTTTTCATTTTGTAATTGAATTGGAATAAATATATTTTCATTTATTTCAAGTTTTTTTGTTTTTTAATATTTTTAAATAGATAAATTATTAAGAATTTGTAATATTTTTTAATAGATAGTGTAATTAGAAAATGTTTTTAAGTATTCTAAAGTTAATTTGGTTAGCTATGTATTATGATCAAATAACAACAGCATTTATGGTGTTAAAATGACTTATGGATATGTCCTTAAATTTGAACCAAATAGGTGTAGGGTATTTCTAAGTCGGTTTCACCGACTGACTGTTTCTTTACTTGTTATAGTTTTTATAGTGATGAATGGCAAGAGCGAGTTTATTCTAAAAATGAACTTCGTCAGAGGAGTCATCTTCTTGTAAACTTTCATACTGGAGATTAGAAGAAGCTACTGATTCATTCAACATCCGGTCGGTTTCAACATTCACATGCTCAGCAGTATTAATATAGTTTAATTTTTGGAATTTTTGAAAAGGAGATCTATTTGAAGTGTTAAAAGTATCGCGCGGACGTTTGAAGTTAATAGGACTAATTATACTGTTAAAGTTGGGTTGGTTTTGATTAATTTGTTGTGATGAAGCATTGGTTATATATTAGGTCCTTCTGAGCTGGGAGCTTCCCAGGTCGACTTCCATTGCTCTTGTTTGATTTGCATACTTAAAGATATTTTATCGGTGTTGTGTTTTTGTCTGGAATGGTCTTTTGTCTTTTATATTACCAACTGCAAATGCCTTGGCAAATTCATACCGTCTGTAGTTGACCTTCAGTTCTTGTGCAGTGACAAGGGCTGTGGGAAGGTCAGCAGGTCTAGCTGAGAAAAGTATGTCGCATAATGGACGACAAAGACCCGGTATGACCCTAAGAGCTGTTTCACAAGCTCGGTCGTTAAATGCTTTTGTTAGGCTTGGTTGCTTGTTGTTTATGTTGTTATGTTGTTGCTTTTGTTATTTATAGGGATTAATTATTTATCTACTGTGTCGTAATATTCTGCTATTGTTAATTTGCCTTGTCTTAAAATACTACGTTCGTTTTCTAAAATATGTAGTGGTCGTTTATCAGCGTACGTTTGGTCTAGCCGATTGCGAATTTTGCAGCGGCTCTCCAAGCTGGATAAATCACTGGATCACCTTGGAATTGGGGTAGTGATTTAACCAATTCTAGACTGGTATGAAATTCGTGAGTACCAGGATTAATAGAAACAGGGTGAAAAGTTATTGCCACCGTGGGTTTTAAATTTTGAATACTTGTGGTCAGACTTTGAATTTGAGTCGAAAATTCTGTTCTTGTTCTTTCTATAACGTCGTGGACTTATATTAATGAACATTATAGAGAAGGTAAAATAAAATTTTTTTTTTTTTTTTTTTGAATATTACAAATTACGAATTACAATATATTTCGGTATTACAATTACTTAATATAAAATTTTTATAATATAGTTTGATATAAAATTTTAATATAATTTAATATTTTGAATAATTTTTTTTAGTTTTAATTTTATTAATTTATTAAAAAAAATTTTTATTTTAATTTAAAGTTTCAAATTTGAAATTTCGTAATTATTTGTCAATAAATTTATATTTATATTTATTATTAACTTTTTTTATACCCTACACCTATAGAATAGGTAAAGGGGTATATTAACTTTGGTATGGTGTTTGTAACCACCTAAAGGAAGCGAGCTAGATATGGAAAAGTATATATATTTGTGATCAGCGTGACCGCCTTAGTCGATATAGCCATGTCCGTCCGTCCGTCCGTCCGTCCGTAGGCACGATAACTCAAAAAATAATGGAGCTATCTTAATGAAATTTTAACTGTAGGTTAAGAGGACTGAAAGTACGGCGGGGATTGCATATGGGCGAAATCGGCCCATGGGTTCGGATTCTGGACCTTTTAATCGGTTTCAGGGCTAACGAACAAATATAAAAAATCACGATAACTCAACAACTAATGACGCTATCTTCATCAAATTTGTGCTGTAGGTTACTAGTAATGAAACTATTTCGGGAATTGCGTAAGGTCGGGATTGGACCATGGGTTCGGAACCTAGAACTTATTGATCGAATTTAGGCCAAACGAGCATAATTCCGAAACCAATAAAGATAGAACCTCCAAATTTAGTATCAGGGTGTCCCTTCCTATTTCCTAAGTGTCTTGTGAATTTGGGTCCCATTGGAGTAGTGGGTCGGGGACCAGCCACACATTTCCGAAGACCTTAAAGCATATCTTTAAAATTAATAAAGATAACAACTTGAAAAAATGTAGAAGCTTCCAATTTGCCACAAGGGTGTTCTTTACTATCTCTTGCGTGTTCCCCTAATTTGGGATCAATTGGAGTGGTGGTTCTGTACCCCTCTCAGACCTCCCAAGTTTTAAAGGCTTATAATCGAAATTACTAAAAATAGTTACTTAAAATTAGGATAGACCGTTCAAATTGTGTACAAAGGTTAACTAGTACTATAAGTACAGCGCGGACTATATAAGGGCGAAATCAGCCCAACGGTTCGGATTCCGGACCTTTTAATCGATGTCAGGGCTAAGGAACATATATAAAAAATCACGATAACTCAACAACTAATGAGGCTATCTTCATGAAATTTGTGCTGTAGGTTATTGGCAGCGAAACTACGGCGGTGATTACGTACGGTGAGGATTGGACAATGGGTTCGGAACTTAGAACTTTTTGATCGAATTTAGGCCAAACGAGCATAATTCCGAAACCAATGAAGATAGAATCTCCAAATTTGGTATCAGGGTGTCCCTTCCTATTTCGTAAGTGTCTTTGAAATTTGGGCCCCATTGGAGTAGTGGATCGGGGACCAGCCACTCAGTTCTCAGTTTCATAATTCCGAAACCAATGAAGATAGAACCTCCAAATTTGGTATCAGGGTGTCCCTTCCTATTTCGTAAGTGTCTTTGAAATTTGGGCCCCATTGGAGTAGTGGATCGGGGACCAGCCACTCAGTTCTTAGGCCCTTAAAGCATATTTTCGAAATTAATAAAGATAGTAACTTGAAACAAATGTAGAAGCTTCCAATTTGCCACAAGGGTGTTCTTTACTATTTCTTGCGTGCCCCCCTAATTTGGGATTAATTGGAGTGGTGGTTCAGAACCTCTCTTAGACCCCCAATGTGTAAAAGCTTATCATCGAAATTAATAAAACTAGTAACTTAAAATTAAGATAGAGCGTTCCAATTGTGTACAAGGGTTAACTAGTATTGAAAGTATGACGGGACTGCATATGGGCGAAATCGTACCATAATTTCGGGTCCTGGAACCCTTGAAAAGTTCAAGGACTAACAAACATATATCTTACAAACACCATAACTCAAAAAATAATGCCGGTATTTTGATGAAATTTAACAGTAGGTTACTAGTAATGAAAGTACCATGGAAATTGGTTGTGGTCGAGTTTAATTTCGAAGCCAATGAATATATTTCCTATGTCCTATGTGTCTCCGAAATCTAGACTTAATTGTAGTGGTTCAGCTATGTTCAAAGGTACTTTCTGCATTTATGTAAAATTTATTTTTATATTTAAATGAATTATATGAAAAGGTGTAAATTTTTAATTGTATTATAGAAATATATTTATTGCATATTTTGCGTTTATAAGCTTTTCTATTAGGTATATAAACTAACCATTTAAAATAATTGCAATTTTTAAAAATTTGGATTATTAAATATATTATGCTTTGATTATCTTTTTATCACAAAATTTAATAATTAGAATTTTTTCATTTTGTAATTGAATTGGAATAAATATATTTTCATTTATTTCAAGTTTGTTTGTTTTTTAATATTTTTAAATAGATAAATTAGTAAGAATTTGTAGTATTTTTTAATAGATAGGGTAATTAGAAAATGTTTTTAGTATTATACAGTTAATTTGGTTAGCTATGTCTTACGATCAAATTAATAACAGCTTCTATGGTGTTAAAATGACTTATGGATATGTCCTTAAATTTGAACCAAATAGGTGTAGGGTATTTCTAAGTCGGTTGCACCGACTGACTGTTTCTTTACTTGTTTTTATTTATTTTTAGTTTTTTCATTAAAATCTTAAACTCTTTTTATACCCTACACCTATAGAATAGGTAAAGGGGTATATTAACTTTGGTATGGTGTTTGTAACCACCTAAAGGAAGCGAGCTAGATATGGAAAAGTATATATATTTGTGATCAGCGTGACCGCCTTAGTCGATATAGCCATGTCCGTCCGTCCGTCCGTCCGTAGGCACGATAACTCAAAAAATAAAGGAGCTATCTTGATGAAATTTTAACTGTAGGTTACTAGGACTGAAAGTACGGCGGGGATTGCATATGGGCGAAATCGGCCCATGGGTTTGGATTCTGGACCTTTTAATCGGTTTCAGGGCTAACGAACAAATATAAAAAATCACGATAACTCAACAACTAATGACGCTATCTTCATCAAATTTGTGCTGTACGTTACTAGTAATGAAAATACTTCGGGAATTGCGTAAGGTCGGGATTGGACCATGGGTTCGGAACCTAGAACTTTTTGATCAAATTTAGGCCAAACGAGCATAATTACGAAACCAATGAAGATAGAACCTCCCAATTTAGTATCAGGGTGTCCCTTCCTATTTCCTAAGTGTCTTGTGAATTTGGGTCCCATTGGAGTAGTGGGTCGGGGACCAGCCACACATTTCCGAAGACCTTAAAGCATATCTTTAAAATTAATAAATATAACAACTTGAAAAAATGTAGAAGCTTCCAATTTGCCACAAGTGTGTTCTTTACTATCTCTTGCGTGTTCCCCTAATTTGGGATCAATTGGAGTGGTGGTTCTGTACCCCTCTCAGACCTCCCAAGTTTTAAAGGCTTATAATCGAAATTACTAAAAATAGTTACTTAAAATTAGGATAGACCGTTCAAATTGTGTACAAGGGTTAACTAGTACTATAAGTAAAGCGCGGGATGTATAAGGGCGAAATCAGCCCATGGGTTCGGATTCTGAACCTTTTAGTCGGTGTCAGGCATATTGAACATATATTAAAAATCACGATAACTCAACAACTAATGAGTCTATCTTTATGAAATTTGTGCTGTAGGTTATTGGTAATGAAACTACGGCGGTGACTACGTACGGTGGAAACGTAACATGGTTTGGGGTTCTGGAACCCTTGACAAGTTCAAGGACTAACAAACATATTTCTTAAAAACACCATAACTCAAAAAATAATGCCGGTATTTTGATGAAATTTAAACTCTAGGTTACTAGTAATGAAAGTACCATGGGAATTGGTTCTGGTTGAGTTTAATTTCAAAGCCAAAGAATATATTTCCTATGTCCTATGTGTCTCCGAAATCTAGACTTAATTGTAGTGGTTCAGCTATATTCAAAGGTACTTGCTGCATTTATGTAAAATTTATTTGAATATTTAAATGAATTATATGAAAAGGTCTTAATTTGTAATTGTATTTTAGAAATACATTTATTGCATATTTTGCGTTTGTAAGCTCTTCTATTAGGTATATAAATTAACCATTTAAAATAATTGCAATTTTCAAAAATTTGGATTATTAAATACATCATGCTTTGATTATCTTTTTATCACAAAATTTAATAATTAGAATTTTTTCATTTTGTAATTGAATTGGAATAAATATATTTTCATTTATTTCAAGTTTGTTTGTTTTTTAATATTTTTAAATAGATAAATTAGTAAGAATTTGTAATATTTTTTAATAGATAGTGTAATTAGAAAATGTTTTTAGTATTATAAAGTTAATTTGGTTAGCTATGTCTTACGATCAAATTAATAACAGCTTTTATGGTGTTAAAATGACTTATGGATATGTCCTTAAATTTTAACCAAATAGGTGTAGGGTATTTCTAAGTCGGTTGCACCGACTGACTGTTTCTTAACTTGTTTTTATATTTAAATGAATTATATGAAAAGGTCTAAATTTGTAATTGTATTTTAGAAATATATTTATTGCATATTTTGCTTTTATAAAATTTGAAAAAATTTGGATTATTAAATATATATGCTTTGATTATCTTTTTATCACAAAATTTAATAATTAGAATTTTTTCATTTTGTAATTGAATTGGAATAAATATATTTTCATTTATTTCAAGTTTTTTTGTTTTTTAATATTTTTAAATAGATAAATTATTAAGAATTTGTAATATTTTTTAATAGATAGTGTAATTAGAAAATGTTTTTAAGTATTCTAAAGTTAATTTGGTTAGCTATGTATTATGATCAAATAACAACAGCATTTATGGTGTTAAAATGACTTATGGATATGTCCTTAAATTTGAACCAAATAGGTGTAGGGTATTTCTAAGTCGGTTTCACCGACTGACTGTTTCTTTACTTGTTATAGTTTTTATAGTGATGAATGGCAAGAGCGAGTTTATTCTAAAAATGAACTTCGTCAGAGGAGTCATCTTCTTGTAAACTTTCATACTGGAGATTAGAAGAAGCTACTGATTCATTCAACATCCGGTCGGTTTCAACATCCACATGCTCAGCAGTATTAATATAGTTTAATTTTTGGAATTTTTGAAAAGGAGATCTATTTGAAGTGTTAAAAGTATCGCGCGGACGTTTGAAGTTAATAGGACTAATTATACTGTTAAAGTTGGGTTGGTTTTGATTAATTTGTTGTGATGAAGCATTGGTTATATATTGGGTTCTTCTGAGCTGGGAGCTTCCCAGGTCGACTTCCATTGCTCTTGTTTGATTTGCATACTTAAAGATATTTTATCGGTGTTGTGTTTTTGTCTGGAATGGTCTTTTGTCTTTTATATTACCAACTGCAAATGCCTTGGCAAATTCATACCGTCTGTAGTTGACCTTCAGTTCTTGTGCAGTGACAAGGGCTGTGGGAAGGTCAGCAGGTCTAGCTGAGAAAAGTATGTCGCATAATGGACGACAAAGACCCGGTATGACCCTAAGAGCTGTTTCACAAGCTCGGTCGTTAAATGCTTTTGTTAGGCTTGGTTGCTTGTTGTTTATGTTGTTATGTTGTTGCTTTTGTTATTTATAGGGATTAATTATTTATCTACTGTGTCGTAATATTCTGCTATTGTTAATTTGCCTTGTCTTAAAATACTACGTTCGTTTTCTAAAATATGTAGTGGTCGTTTATCAGCGTACGTTTGGTCTAGCCGATTGCGAATTTTGCAGCGGCTCTCCAAGCTGGATAAATCACTGGATCACCTTGGAATTGGGGTAGTGATTTAACCAATTCTAGACTGGTATGAAATTCGTGAGTACCAGGATTAATAGAAACAGGGTGAAAAGTTATTGCCACCGTGGGTTTTAAATTTTGAATACTTGTGGTCAGACTTTGAATTTGAGTCGAAAATTCTGTTCTTGTTCTTTCTATAACGTCGTGGACTTATATTAATGAACATTATAGAGAAGGTAAAATAAAATTTTTTTTTTTTTTTTTTTGAATATTACAAATTACGAATTACAATATATTTCGGTATTACAATTACTTAATATAAAATTTTTATAATATAGTTTGATATAAAATTTTAATATAATTTAATATTTTGAATAATTTTTTTTAGTTTTAATTTTATTAATTTATTAAAAAAAATTTTTATTTTAATTTAAAGTTTCAAATTTGAAATTTCGTAATTATTTGTCAATAAATTTATATTTATATTTATTATTAACTTTTTTATACCCTACACCTATAGAATAGGTAAAGGGGTATATTAACTTTGGTATGGTGTTTGTAACCACCTAAAGGAAGCGAGCTAGATATGGAAAAGTATATATATTTGTGATCAGCGTGACCGCCTTAGTCGATATAGCCATGTCCGTCCGTCCGTCCGTCCGTAGGCACGATAACTCAAAAAATAATGGAGCTATCTTGATGAAATTTTAACTGTAGGTTACTAGGACTGAAAGTACGGCGGGGATTGCATATGGGCGAAATCGGCCCATGGGTTCGGATTCTGGACCTTTTAATCGGTTTCAGGGCTAACGAACAAATATAAAAAATCACGATTACTCAACAACTAATGACGCTATCTTCATCAAATTTGTGCTGTAGGTTACTAGTAATGAAACTACTTCGGGAATTGCGTAAGGTCGGGATTGGACCATGGGTTCGGAACCTAGAACTTTTTGATCGAATTTAGGCCAAACGAGCATAATTCCGAAACCAATGAAGATAGAACCTCCAAATTTAGTATCAGGGTGTCCCTGTCTATTTCCTAAGTGTCTTGTGAATTTGGGTCCCATTGGAGTAGTGGGTCGGGGACCAGCCACACATTTCCGAAGACCTTAAAGCATATCTTTAAAATTAATAAAGATAACAACTTGAAAAAATGTAGAAACTTCCAATTTGCCACAAGGGTGTTCTTTACTATCTCTTGCGTGTTCCCCTAATTTGGGATCAATTGGAGTGGTGGTTCTGTACCCCTCTCAGACCTCCCAAGTTTTAAAGGCTTATAATCGAAATTACTAAAAATAGTTATTTAAAATTAGGATAGACCGTTCAAATTGTGTACAAGGGTTAACTAGTACTATAAGTACAGCGCGGACTATATAAGGGCGAAATCAGCCCAATGGTTCGGATTCCGGACCTTTTAATCGATGTTAGGGCTAAGGAACATATATAAAATATCACGATAACTCAACAACTAATTAGGCTATCTTCATGAAATTTGTGCTGTAGGTTATTGGCAGCGAAACTACGGCGGTGATTACGTACGGTGAGGATTGGACAATGGCTTTGGAACTTAGAACTTTTTGATCGAATTTAGGCCAAACGAGCATAATTCCGAAACCAATGAAGATAGAACCTCCAAATTTGGTATCAGGGTGTCCCTTCCTATTTCGTAAGTGTCTTTGAAATTTGGGTCCCATTGGAGTAGTGGATCGGGTACCAGCCACTCAGTTCTTAGGCCCTTAAAGCATATTTTCGAAATTAATAAAGATAGTAACTTGAAACAAATGTAGAAGCTTCCAATTTGCCACAAGGGTGTTCTTTACTATTTCTTGCGTGCCCCCCTAATTTGGGATCAATTGGAGTGGTGGTTCAGAACCTCTCTTAGACCCCCCAATGTGTAAAAGCTTATCATCGAAATTAATAAAACTAGTAACTTAAAATTAAGATAGAGCGTTCCAATTGTGTACAAGGGTTAACTAGTATTGAAAGTATGACGGGACTGCATATGGGCGAAATCGTACCATAATTTCGGGTCCTGGAACCCTTGAAAAGTTCAAGGACTAACAAACATATATCTTACAAACACCATAACTCAAAAAATAATGCCGGTATTTTGATGAAATTTAACAGTAGGTTACTAGTAATGAAAGTACCATGGGAATTGGTTGTGGTCGAGTTTAATTTCGAAGCCAAAGAATATATTTCCTATGTCCTATGTGTCTCCGAAATCTAGACTTAATTGTAGTGGTTCAGCTATGTTCAAAGGTACTTGCTGCATTTATGTAAAATTTATTTTTATATTTAAATGAATTATATGAAAAGGTGTAAATTTTTAATTGTATTTTAGAAATACATTTATTGCATATTTTGCGTTTATAAGCTTTTCTATTAGGTATATAAACTAACCATTTAAAATAATTGCAATTTTTAAAAATTTGGATTATTAAATATATTATGCTTTGATTATCTTTTTATCACAAAATTTAATAATTAGAATTTTTTCATTTTGTAATTGAATTGGAATAAATATATTTTCATTTATTTCAAGTTTGTTTGTTTTTTAATATTTTTAAATAGATAAATTAGTAAGAATTTGTAGTATTTTTTAATAGATAGGGTAATTAGAAAATGTTTTTAGTATTATACAGTTAATTTGGTTAGCTATGTCTTACGATCAAATTAATAACAGCTTCCATGGTGTTAAAATGACTTATGGATATGTCCTTAAATTTGAACCAAATAGGTGTAGGGTATTTCTAAGTCGGTTGCACCGACTGACTGTTTCTTTACTTGTTATACCCTACACCTATAGAATAGGTAAAGGGGTATATTAACTTTGGTATGGTGTTTGTAACCACCTAAAGGAAGCGAGCTAGATATGGAAAAGTATATATATTTGTGATCAGCGTGACCGCCTTAGTCGATATAGCCATGTCCGTCCGTCCGTCCGTCCGTCCGTCCGTCCGTCCGTCCGTCCGTCCGTAGGCACGATAACTCAAAAAATAATGGAGCTATCTTGATGAAATTTTAACTGTAGGTTACTAGGACTGAAAGTACGGCGGGGATTGCATATGGGCGAAATCGGCCCATGGGTTCGGATTGTGGACCTTTTAATCGGTTTCAGGGCTAATGAACAAATATAAAAAATCACGATAACGCAACAACTAATGACGCTATCTTCATCAAATTTGTGCTGTAGGTTACTAGTAATGAAACTACTTCGGGAATTGCGTAAGGTCGGGATTGGACCATGGGTTCGGAACCTAGAACTTTTTGATCGAATTTAGGCCAAACGAGCATAATTCCGAAACCAATGAAGATAGAACCTCCAAATTTAGTTTCAGGGTGTCCCTTCCTATTTCCTAAGTGTCTTGTGAATTTAGGTCCCATTGGAGTAGTGGGTCGGGGACCAGCCACACATTTCCGAGGACCTTAAAGCATATCTTTAAAATTAATAAAGATAACAACTTGAAAAAATGTAGAAGCTTCCAATTTGCCACAAGTGTGTTCTTTACTATTTCTTGCGTGTTCCCCTAATTTGGGACCAATGGGAGTGGTGGTTCTGTACCCCTCTCAGACCTCCCAAGTTTTAAAGGCTTATAATCGAAATTACTAAAAATAGTTACTTAAAATTAGGATAGACCGTTCAAATTGTGTACAAGGGTTAACTAGTATTATAAGTACAGCGCGGACTATATAAGGGCGAAATCAGCCCAACGGTTCGGATTCCGGACCTTTTAATCGATGTCAGGGCTAAGGAACATATATAAAAAATCACGATAACTCAACAACTAATGAGGCTATCTTCATGAAATTTGTGCTGTAGGTTATTGGCAGCGAAACTACGGCGGTGATTACGTACGGTGAGGATTGGACAATGGGTTCGGAACTTAGAACTTTTTGATCGAATTTAGGCCAAACGAGCATAATTCCGAAACCAATGAAGATAGAACCTCCAAATTTGGTATCAGGGTGTCCCTTCCTATTTCGTAAGTGTCTTTGAAATTTGGGCCCCATTGGAGTAGTGGATCGGGGACCAGCCACTCAGTTCTTAGAACCTTAAAGCATATTTTCGAAATTAATAAAGATAGTAACTTGAAACAAATGTAGAAGCTTCAAATTTGGCCCAGGGTGTTCTTTACAATTTCTTGCGTGCCCCCCTAATTTGGGATCAATTGGAGTGGTGGTTCAGAACCTCTCTTAGACCCCCCAATGTGTAAAAGCTTATCATCGAAATTAATAAAACTAGTAACTTAAAATTAAGATAGAGCGTTCCAATTGTGTACAAGGGTTAACTAGTATTGAAAGTATGACGGGACTGCATATGGGCGAAATCGTACCATAATTTCGGGTTCTGGAACCCTTGAAAAGTTCAAGGACTAACAAACATATATCTTAAAAACACCATAACTCAAAAAATAATGCCGGTATTTTGATGAAATTTAACAGTAAGTTACTAGTAATGAAAGCACCATGGGAATTGGTTGTGGTCGAGTTTAATTTCGAAGCCAAAGAATATATTTCCTATGTCCTATGTGTCTCCGAAATCTAGACTTAATTGTAGTGGTTCAGCTATGTTCAAAGGTACTTGCTGCATTTATGTAAAATTTATTTTTATATTTAAATGAATTATATGAAAAGGTCTAAATTTGTAATTGTATTTTAGAAATACATTTATTGCATATTTTGCGTTTATAAGCTTTTCTATTAGGTATATAAACTAACCATTTAAAATAATTGCAATTTTTAAAAATTTGGATTATTAAATATATTATGCTTTGATTATCTTTTTATCACAAAATTTAATAATTAGAATTTTTTCATTTTGTAATTGAATTGGAATAAATATATTTTCATTTATTTCAAGTTTGTTTGTTTTTTAATATTTTTAAATAGATAAATTAGTAAGAATTTGTAGTATTTTTTAATAGATAGTGTAATTAGAAAATGTTTTTAGTATTATACAGTTAATTTGGTTAGCTATGTCTTACGATCAAATTAATAACAGCTTCTATGGTGTTAAAATGACTTATGGATATGTCCTTAAATTTGAACCAAATAGGTGTAGGGTATTTCTAAGTCGGTTGCACCGACTGACTGTTTCTTTACTTGTTTTTTATTTATTTTTAGTTTTTTCATTAAAATCTTAAACTCTTTTTATACCCTACACCTATAGAATAGGTAAAGGGGTATATTAACTTTGGTATGGTGTTTGTAACCACCTAAAGGAAGCGAGCTAGATATGGAAAAGTATATATATTTGTGATCAGCCTGACCGCCTTAGTCGATATAGCCATGTCCGTCCGTCCGTCCGTCCGTCCGTAGGCACGATAACTCAAAAAATAAAGGAGCTATCTTGATGAAATTTTAACTGTAGGTTACTAGGACTGAAAGTACGGCGGGGATTGCATATGGGCGAAATCGGCCCATGGGTTCGGATTCTGGACCTTTTAATCTGTTTCAGGGCTAACGAACAAATATAAAAAATCACGATAACTCAACAACTAATGACGCTATCTTCATCAAATTTGTGCTGTACGTTACTAGTAATGAAAATACTTCGGGAATTGCGTAAGGTCGGGATTGGACCATGGGTTCGGAACCTAGAACTTTTTGATCGAATTTAGGCCAAACGAGGCCATAATTACGAAACCAATGAAGATAGAACCTCCCAATTTAGTATCAGGGTGTCCCTTCCTATTTCCTAAGTGTCTTGTGAATTTGGGTCCCATTGGAGTAGTGGGTCGGGGACCAGCCACACATTTCCGAAGACCTTAAAGCATATCTTTAAAATTAATAAATATAACAACTTGAAAAAATGTAGAAGCTTCCAATTTGCCACAAGTGTGTTCTTTACTATCTCTTGCGTGTTCCCCTAATTTGGGATCAATTGGAGTGGTGGTTCTGTACCCCTCTCAGACCTCCCAAGTTTTAAAGGCTTATAATCGAAATTACTAAAAATAGTTACTTAAAATTAGGATAGACCGTTCAAATTGTGTACAAGGGTTAACTAGTACTATAAGTACAGCGCGGACTATATAAGGGCGAAATCAGCCCAACGGTTCGGATTCCGGACCTTTTAATCGATGTCAAGGCTAAGGAACATATATAAAAAATCACGATAACTCAACAACTAATGAGGCTATATTCATGAAATTTGTGCTGTAGGTTATTGGCAGCGAAACTACGGCGGTGATTATGTACGGTGAGGATTGGACAATGGGTTCGGAACTTAGAACTTTTTGATCGAATTTAGGCCAAACGAGCATAATTCCGAAACCAATGAAGATAGATCCTCCAAATTTGGTATCAGGGTGTCCCTTCCTATTTCGTAAGTGTCTTTGAAATTTGGGCCCCATTGGAGTAGTGGATCGGGGACCAGCCACTCAGTTCTTAGGCCCTTAAAGCATATTTTCGAAATTAATAAAGATAGTTACTTGAAACAAATGTAGAAGCTTCCAATTTGCCACAAGGGTGTTTTTTACTATTTCTTGCGTGCCCCCCTAATTTGGTATCAATTGGAGTGGTGGTTCAGAACCTCTCTTAGACCCCCCAATGTGTAAAAGCTTATCATCGAAATTAATAAAACTAGTAACTTAAAATTAAGATAGAGCGTTCCAATTGTGTACAAGGGTTAACTAGTATTGAAAGTATGACGGGACTGCATATGGGCGAAATCGTACCATAATTTCGGGTCCTGGAACCCTTGAAAAGTTCAAGGACTAACAAACATATATCTTACAAACACCATAACTCAAAAAATAATGCCGGTATTTTGATGAAATTTAACAGTAGGTTACTAGTAATGAAAGTACCATGGGAATTGGTTGTGGTCGAGTTTAATTTCGAAGCCAAAGAATATATTTCCTATGTCCTATGTGTCTCCGAAATCTAGACTTAATTGTAGTGGTTCAGCTATGTTCAAAGGTACTTGCTGCATTTATGTAAAATTTATTTTTATATTTAAATGAATTATATGAAAAGGTGTAAATTTTTAATTGTATTTTAGAAATACATTTATTACATATTTTGCGTTTATAAGTTTTTCTATTAGGTATATAAACTAACCATTTAAAATAATTGCAGTTTTTAAAAATTTGGATTATTAAATATATTATGCTTTGATTATCTTTTTATCACAAAATTTAATAATTAGATTTTTTTCATTTTGTAATTGAATTGGCATAAATATATTTTCATTTATTTCAAGTTTGTTTGTTTTTTAATATTTTTAAATAGATAAATTAGTAAGAATTTGTAGTATTTTTTAATAGATAGGGTAATTAGAAAATGTTTTTATTATTATACAGTTAATTTGGTTAGCTTTGTCTTACGATCAAATTAATAACAGCTTCTATGGTGTTAAAATGACTTATGGATATGTCCTTAAATTTGAACCAAATAGGTGTAGGGTATTTCTAAGTCGGTTGCACCGACTGACTGTTTCTTTACTTGTTTTTTTGTTTTTTAAATTTTAAATTTTTCTTTTCTTTTTATTTCAATGAAGTGGGCAAAAATCGCCGGTTTCGTCGTAGATATTATCTATTATTTGTAGTTTTTTTTACCTAAGAAGAAGTGTATTAATATTACATATTTTATTTTAATGTTACAATATAACTTTTAGTTAAACACACTTCTTATATTTTTTTTGTTTTTTTTTTTTTTTAGTATGGAGTTACCGAAAAAAACACTTTTTTAAAACAAGTTTTTATTATGAGTTTACCGACTCGAAAATTGTTCGAAAATTGTTCAAGAAAAGGGGAAAAAAAATAAAAAATCTATCTTGACTTACATTTGGATGGATTCGTTTGGGGCCACATTGACGAAATGGACTGCTGAATAATTTAGTATTCCTTATATGTATCTTTATTAACTCCGCTAACGCTTTGATGTGGTTTCTCTGAATCTTGTTGACGTTCTCTCTATTTACCGGGATTTTTATTGTTTAACTGGATCCTGTTAACGTTATCTCCCTATACCGGGATTTTATCTATTGATTCACACTTTTTACCGTATATAATTTTTTCACACCCCACGTTGGGTGACAGTTAATTAATTCAAGTTTAATTTACTTGATATCTTTACTTTTTATTCTTGTGCTCAAGGCAGCCTCATCTTGCAAATTAAAATAAGCTTATATTATTTTGAAATACATACTTTGTATAGTGTAAATGAAACAAATTAAGTAAGTTTTATACAATGTCCGTTTTATTAATCTATAAATTATAATAATATATTTGGAGATGTATTTTATTACGTTTTATTCTATTTGACGCCTTTTTAACCCATACGGTAATGAACTGTAGTATTCAAGAAATTTTCTTTTTTCTGCCATTGGTCGATAAAGTTTTGTTTCAGGAACGCTAATTACTTCATGATTCTGAGTAAGACGTATATTATGTGATAAAATATGTATAGGTTCCACTTCATTATAATTCAACACAGCATTTTTGATCGTACTGGAATTGACCTTTTTACCGATGCTGAATAGTTAAGTGATATTCCCTTTACATTACATACAATTTTTCCTGTATTATCTCTAGTAGAAGGTACTTTAAAAGCATAATTTTTTGGGCCACCACTTACAAATTCTGATATGTAACTTTTAATTCCATAGCAGTCTAACTCATCGGTCATGTCTCCGATAAATTCTCCTGTCGGCGGGTCATATTCACCTTCTCTGGATACATATATAATCGAATCCGTGTCATAGTATAAAACTCTGTTGCTTAAATCTTCTAGATAATTATATAATTTCAAGCGAGCCTGAGTTGTTGTATATGCCGCAATACAAACGTTTACAGTAGAAAGGCTATCTGTCGCTTCTTCCTTATATTGCCAGCTCAAAATGAGATTTTCTTCGTTAACTGGCTATATATGACATATTTCTAGAGCTGGATTCGTAAGCATAGTATATAACTCTGAGGGCTCATTTATAATTTTGGTTTTTTGTTGATTTTCTCTCTGACCAAATTTAGCCCAAAATGAATTCAACATCAATTTTGCGAACGATCTTAAACCATCATTTTTAATAATTTTAGAAAATTCTAATTGAATGTTTTCATTTTGTTAGAAATCTTCTACATATTTATTTTTGTCTGCTTCTGTAATAAATTTAGAAGGTCACCCTGATGCTTCCGTCTTCATTTTTAAAAATTTGTCCATCATCTTAGTGAATAAACCATCATAATTGGTTTACTTGTCATATTGAACCACATTGTATTCCCATATTTCATAAATTTCCAGTATTACATAGTTTTTCTCCAGGGCTTTTAAAACTTCGTCTATAACCCATATTCCGATTAAAGCTCGTTCTTCATTATAGTGTGTACAAAAATCATTTTGGCTTTTTTCTCTCCGCATTTGTGACACAAAGAAAACATTAACTTGTTGTTTTGCTTAATTTGCAATACTGGATGTAATAGTTTTTCAGGTGGAAGTATTTTACATTTAATGAGACCGTTCATATTTTCTAAATTTTGTTTGATACATTTAGAATTACCCACGTAAATTTTTGGGTGGCCTATGGGAAATTTTCCATATTTACATACATATGTATACAACGAGCATACATCGATATATTTAATTTTTTCTGCTTCTTTGCATTTGTAATATTAATACACATTTCCGGTGCGACCTCCGTAAAAAGAATTTCTGGGAGTTAGAGGAGCATTGTGTATTAACGGATAATTTTTTAAATGTGAAAGTTCTTCTCCTAACAAGTGCTTTTTAAATTTACAACTCCACATTTCAATTACTTCATATCTCTGGGACAAAAGAAAATTTATATTATATGAAAGCAGTTTTAATTTTATATTTTTAAAAATATGAAATAAAATATTGTAATACATACCCTAATTTTCTTAATCTTTCAGATTTTTCTATTGTTCTTTCATATCGTCTGTTTAACGTATCATTCGGATCGTCATGCAATGGTCTGTCTCTTTCATGTTGTAGACATACAGGATGACCATGAAAATAGCACCCATGGAATTCAAAAATTTGACGGGTTTCAGGGCAATATCCATCAATATTTGTTCCTGAAATAATAGCTTCGTTTTCTTTAGCTGCATGTCTGATATTAATAATCCTTTTTTCTTCTTCATAAATCAACCATTGTATAGCTATTTTTGACTGATTGTTTGTCAATCTATATCCATTTTTAGGTATAAGACTTATTGTATTTGGCTGTAGAAATTTTCTTCGATATACTAGATTGCATGCTGAAGCTATTATGGTAGCCTCTAAAAATGGTTCCACGTCACATTCTTCGAGAAAGATTTTTCTAAATTTTAAGCATGCCTGTGTTAATATATTTACATCACTTAAACAGTACTCAACAATATCTCTCTGCATGTTAAATTCTTCATTTTTATGTTCGTCATACCATTTAATAAATTGATTGCGTTCTTCTTCTTTCATTGTGTCAGGGCTATAAAATTTCTTTGGTGGCAGTATTCCAATGTAATTTTTATTCTCAGTTGTATTGAGTTTTTACACTCAGTTGGTGAGTGCTCCCTGGTACGTACGAAATTCCGACTTACATAGGGATCTAAGAATTCCTATTGTTAGCGATGAAATAAAAAAATATGCCATAAAACATAAGACCCACTTAGAAGGTCACATAAACATAGAAGCGTCAAAACTTCTACTATTTTCAAATGTCAATAGAAGGCTTAAAAGAACTAGGCCCCTCCAACTAGCGATAAATTCAGATCACCTTAACGGAGGTCTGTAATTCCAGTAGATCATAAAAAGTTAGCGCAAAATTAATGGTTAGTCTCTAAGACTAGTTTTAATATTCTAAAACAGGGCGGGTGTTTTTAGTGTGTTAAAGTCACACATAACTATTGTATGATTTTTGTCTTGATTTAGAACCAGAATTGTTGAAATCATTTACATTTGGTTTATCCAATTCCCAACCAGATGCTTCCAGATGTGTTTGACAGGAATCTATACCATAATTTAGTAATGTAGTTAAGTATGCTTTATAATGGTATAAGGAATCTGAAGGAGTGAGGTTTTTTCCGTTTAAAGTTACATTACATTGTTTAATTAAAGAGTGTAATAAATTGCTAACAACACTGGGCGATATGTTGAGGATAAATCTCGATATGTAACTCCATTTCCAAGCGAAACAAATTCTATAGTTGAAGGTGATGCCTCTAAAGAAGCTAAATGATTGTACGCTACCTCTTCTGAACGCAAAATACTTGTTTGTACGGGTAATGACGCAAAAAGATCAAGTTCGGATTTCATACATTCCATTTTTAATTGAATATATCGTAGGTTTTACTTTGTTGTTTTCGTCGCTTTTTCGGCTTCATATGTGTCTTTTTAGAAACTGATCGTCTTTTACAGCTCTTTGTGTTTCTCTTTGTCTTCGTCCACCATACATCGAATGCAGTTGGTTAATTACTGATTTTCGTAAATTTTTTATACCACCTTTGCTTTGATCAATTACAGCTTCTTTAATGTTTGCACCAGATGCTAGAACATTATCTTGTGTTAATGTGCCTCACACAAATGAGGCACATTAACGCTTACTTGTGAATATACTTGTGTTTACAGAAGAATTAATGAAATCCCAACCTGATGTAAAAACTTTAAGTAACGAATTAAACTTCCAAATATATTTCCAAAACCACGACCTCTTTGTATAGCTGGATAAAATTGTAATAAAGGTCCAATATCGTTTATCCCTCCATCTACTTGAGAGGAATAATATCTCACGTAAGCTCTTTCCATGTTTGATATGATATCATGTTTGAGTAGTAGTATTTATATTGTTTTTATGGCAATCAATGATTTTTAAAGTGTAATAAAATTTTCGTTGGATAGTAACTAGAAACAAAATTTATTCCATCGCCGTATTGGTTGCAAATTTGAATCGCTATCGTTTCAAAACAAGTTTTTTCTATAGGTATGTAATGGATGTTTTCAAATTCAATATTTGTAGATATTCTACAATTTTCTATGTTGATAGCTCTCAATGCACGGACTTTGCTACTTCCAAAAACAGATGATTGAACTATATCTGAATAAATCATTACCATTCCACTCACTCACAGCTAATTTGAATAGTTCGGGTAATTTTGTTTTAAAACCTTTTATATTTTTTTTCTGTTGAAATAATTCAGTTAATAATGTTTTTACATTATAACTCTGATTAATTTTTATATAGAAACTATCTTCATCAAAAGTCTGCGATATTCGAATTATATCACTTCGGTTAGATTTTGACACTTTTCTAAATGTTACATCATCATAATTTTTAGGATTAGAGATATATGCCAAAACATTATTAAAAAATTCTGTAAAAACCTGGTTTCGAGTAAATCCTGGATTAGGAGTTATATTTTTAATAAGTGTTGGCAAAAAATTAAACTTCCAATCATCCAAATGTAATTCCGAATCGTCATATGAATAATATGTGTAACCTATAGATTTTGTTACTTTGATTTTTTCAAGAGGTTTTTCAATGTTTGTTACATAAACATTATACTCCCCAATATTAATAAGAGTACAATTCTCTTTGTTAAATTTTTCCGTTTGTAGGAAATCGTTCAGATAAATTTCTGAAAGACCTACTTTCCAGTTTGCATTTCTTAAATCAAAGTGAATAGTCAATTTATTTTCGAATGAAGCTAAAGTGTTGTCTGGAAACAGTTTTAAATTAGCATTACTAAACAATGTTACATATAAGTCATCTTGACTATCCATTTTTGTTAATTTCTTCTAAAACATAAAATGTTGTACTATTTATATTTTGTCCACTCCGGTGTTGATGAAGTTCTTAATTTTGGACTTCTTAGTAAAGGTTTTAGTTTTCTTTTTTTTGTTTCAGGAAACTGTGAAAGTATACTTGAGGAAATTGAACTACCGGCCGAAGTTAGTGTCTTCTTTTTTTCAGGAGATGGTACAGCAACAGTAATTACATCACCACTTGGTGTTTCAAACATTCGATAATCCGAGCTTAGAGATGGTCTTTGTATTAGTTTTCGCCTTTTAACATTTCTTTTTGAGCTAATTGTTTAAATGAATTTTCATCATCTAAATCGTAATGTGTTAAATCGATATCCATATCTGAATGCTCTTTTGTAGGATCATATTCAAACACTTCATCAGTAACTAATGGTATAAAATTAGTCTGTGCTGATGTTGATTTGTATTCAGGTAATTCAGTTTCAGTATATGTAATTCGTTTAGAAAAGAATTTTGTTTGAGTGCCTGTATCAAATGTAAGATTATTAGCCTTTTCTGGTAATTTTTTTGCGTATCTTTTGTTAATTCCATATTTGAGGAGATTTTGACGATATACGTACCATTTTTGCAATGGTTTTAATTTTTTGTCATACAAAACTTTTTTCATTTTTGATCTAATTAATCCAAGTTTTTATCATCTTCAAATAATTTACTAAATTTTGAAAATATTTCTGGTGGCATTACAATCTTCGCTGCATTATGTCTTACTGAGCAATTTTCCTATTACACCAGATAATATATTTCCGATTAAAGTTGATAAAAACCCACCATGTTGAACTAATATTTTTCGTTTGGCTTTTATACTTTTCTTCGCACAGGCTAGAAATCTTAATTGCTTTTTATGTTTTTTTAATTTTGCTTTTTGTGCTGGTGATATTTTATTATTGCCATTTAATATATTCATTGCAATTTCAGCAATAGTTTTTATAATATCATCATCACAATATTTAAGAATATTTTCACGAAATTTTTTCTTGTTGCACTTTCCTAGTACATGTAATATATGTTGGGTTTTCTTCAATCGTTTCATACTTTTGACAGCTATTATTCAAATCACCCGTATCACAGAAGCATATACAATACTCTTTTGAAAAAATAATAGTTCTAATACGAAATAAATCGTTAATGTCTTGTGTTAAATCCAACACCATATAACCATGCGGTTTTGATGTTGACTCATTATATACTCCCAAGAAACCCTTTATATTTTCCAGATATAGTTGCCTAGCAAGAGGAAAAATCTGTGATTTGTCTCGAGCGTTTTTGAAAAGCACTAAATATTTACAATTTAATGAAATATCTCTTGAAAATTTTCCCTGATGAAAAACGTTTTGCGTTAACAATATAATGGATAAATTACGATGGTGTGAACCTTTGGTAAATAGTTCGCATACCTGTTTATTTGCAGAATCTAACATTAAATCATCTAAAACAATTAATGTAGGTTTATTTTCATTCTCACTAAACTTTTCCGGAATACTGGTAAAATATTTTTTTTCAGGAAAATCTATATTTTTCGGAATAGCTGAAATTTCTGGGTTACACTATTTTGTTGTTTCAATTTTTGGATGTATCAATTTGTTAATATTTTTAATTAAGTTGCACACAAATGTTGTTTTTCCACATCCAGATGGTCCCGCCATATATGATTAAAATATACCATTATTGGTTCGCGTTTTAAAAGTCAATAAAAGATAATTGGATTTGTTTTTCAAATATATAAAAGCAAAAACGTGTATATCTTATTCTCATTTTGATAGATGGAGGTGAAGGAAGTGGAAGAGTTTTTAAAATTATATTCCTCTGTTTTATTAAATGAGCATAAGCAACGTATTTTTCACATGTATAAATACATTCAAGAATTTTCAATAACAGGGAAATTTACGTCAATATACGAAACTCATTTTGCTCTTAGTCCACGGGCTTACGATACCTCGTCATCTGAACCGGATACATGTAACTGTTGCTCTATAGAAAATTATAAAATAGAATTGAAAAATCAGATTAAATGGTAAAAACATAATGTCAAGAGTACAAATAGTATTGGAAATACATAGACCAGCCAGACGAAACTTCCGTCGAAGAAAATTTATTCAGAAAGGTTTAAACGATACATGGCAAATCGATTTAGTAGAAATGATTCCATATGCAAAGTATAACAAAGGAAATAAATATTTATTAACTGTAATAGATATCTTTTCGAAATATGCTTATGCTGAGCCAATTAAAACTAAAAATGCTAATAACGTTTTACTGGGCATGCAAAACATTTTTAAACGTGCTGGAACGCTCCCAAAAAATATTCAATCTGAGTTTTTTAACAAAGAATTTAGAAAACTTATGGAAATAAAAAAAATTAATCATTATCATACATATTCTGAAATGAAAGCATCCATAGTAGAACTTTTCAACCATACTTTAAAAAATGTGGAAGCAGTTTAGTTTTCAGGGTAATTATAAATGGATATATATTTTGCCCTCACTTATTGAGAAATACAACTCAACATATCATCGTACAATTAAACTTCAACCTAAAAAAGTTACAAAAGCAAACGAGAAATATATTTTGAAGAATATTTACATGCAGCCGAAATTTTATCAGAAAGCAAAATACAAAGTTGGCGATTATGTACGTATAAGTAAATACAAAGGAAACTTTGCAAAAGGTTATCAACCAAATTGGTCAACATAAATATTTACAATTAAAGAAGTAAAACGTACAGACCCAAATACTTACAATTTACTTGATTATACAAAAACACCAATTTCAGGTTATTTTTACGAGCCTGAACTTACTCGAGTCAAAAATCCTGACACTTTTCTTGTTGAAAAAATATTGAAAAGAAAAGGAAATCAGATTTTTATTAAAGGGTTAGGTTTTGATAAAAATCACAATTCTTGGGGAAATAAAAACGATATTATATGAAACTAATGTGCTTTTTTATTTTTTATTATTTTTTTTTTTTTGCACATTTATAGTTAGCCATAACTCACCTCAAAATTTGCAATGTAAAAATACCAATGGTTGAAGTTTATTTATTCGCAAAAAAGTTAATATAATAAATCAATTTACATTAACATTAATTCATATCAAACACCTGGATTTTTTCTTTAAAAATTTTTTCTGCAACACAATAAATTTATTTGATTTTATAATCTCCTAATTTGTATGTACAATAACAGGAAATTTATTTTACATTATTTATTTATTTATTTATTTATTATACTGTTTAACACAAACAGTTTACAAAAAAGCATACAAATAACAATTAAAATTATACAATTAAAATCAATATAAAAAATTACATATTTGACTAATTATAAATATGTTCAAACTAAAATTAAAATTAAAAGTTAAAAATTATAAACTTTACATTACTACAAGAAAAACAAAACAAAAATAATCCTAATAATAGCGATTGTATAATTTTTGTTTTTGGGAGTTTTTTGAAAGTGTAATATTGACTAATATTTATGTTTGTTACCTATAATAAGCATTCTATTAATAGGTTCGAATTTGCCATAGTTAGTCCTATGATTATTAGTTTTAAATAAATTGCAAGAGCGAAGGCGTTGAAGATTTCTAATAATAATTTTACTAGAAATTAAATTAGATTTAACGTTACCCCTGACAATTTCTGTAATAAAAATGACATCAGAAACTTCACGTCAAAAATTTAAAGTACACAAATCAATAATTTTAGCCTTTGTTCATATGGTGGTAAAATAATGGGATTCGACCATGGCAAATGGCGTAAAGCAAATCTAAGAAAATTTTTTTGTATTGCCTCAATCCTATCAATGTGTACCATATAAAACGGAGACCAAACTTGACTAGCATATTGGTCTTACAAGACAAGTGTACAACGATTTAAGAACATAAGGATCTGAAAATTCCTTTGCAGAACGTTTAACAAATCCCAATAGTGAATTAGCTTTATTTTTAATATTATTATAATGGGTTTTAAAGCTAAGTTGGGAATCGAAGTACACCCCTAAGTCATTTATTGAGGTAACTTTAGGTAAACTAATACCATCTTAGTTATAATTGAAACAAATAGGACTAAATCGCCGTGTATAAGATATCAATGCGCATTTATTTACATTAAGTAGTAAACAGTTATTAACGCACTAATTGTTAAAATTTTGAAGATCATTCTGCATAAGGATGGCGTCATTATAAGATGTAATCTTTTTAAAAAGTTTCATATCATCAGCGTAAACTTGAAGCTCGCAATTAGAAATTAAAGAAGAAACATCATTTACTGATAAGATAAAAAGTAGAGGGCCAAGGTGGCTACATTGTGGAACTCCCGAATTTGCCACGAAAGGTTCTGAAATCACATTTTTAAATATAACACTATAGGAGCGATCACATAAATAAGAATGTATCCACTTAAGAAAAAATAGTGGAAAACCATATTTTTCAAGTTTTAGTAAAATAATATTATGTGGCAATAGATCAAATGCTTTACTAAAATCAGTATAGACAACATCTGTTTGAAATCCTTCTTCCATGTTATTAAGAAGAAGAGTTGTGGTTTCAACTAGATTAGTCACCGTAGATTTTTGTTTTACAAAGCCATGTTGGTTATCTAAGATTCCTACAATGATTATAAATTGAATCCGTTATAATTAATTCAAATAATTTAGGAATTGAAGATAGTTTAGCTATTGGGCGATAGTTAGTGATTTCATTTTTAGCATTCTTTTTGTGAATTGGCCTGATATAAAAAATTTTCCAAATAGGAGGAAAATATGCAGAATTTAATGAATTTTTAAAGAGTAATGTTAAAGGCGTAGTGAGAATGTTAGAAAACTTGCTCAAAATTATTTCTGGTATACCATCTGGTCCAGGAAAAGTATTATCACCCAGTTTATTTAGATAGCTGGAAACTATTTGTTCATTAATATTAATGTCAGTAAGAGAAGTTTTTTGATATGTGTTCATATAGGAGAAATAATTTTCATTTGGCGAAAAGAAGAATCACTATATGAAGTGCTAAAAAACTCACGAAAATATTTCGAAATAGTTAAAGGATCATTACTAGAAAGAGAATTGAAATTCATAAATGTTGGGTAATCATCACATTCACGTTTAGAGTTTAAGAATTTCCAAAATTTTTTCGGATCAGACTTTAATTTAGTTGCCATTAAGTTAATGTAACTATTATAAAGTATTTCAGAAGAAGTTTTAAAATTCTCAAACAATATGACAAAATTATTAAATTCATTAATATCTTTTGTTTTTAGATATTTATGCCAGGCTTTGTTTTTCTTATTTCTGAGAGATCTAAGCTCCTTTGTGAACCATGGTGGGCCAGAGTTAGAACATCTGTTTTTTGAAATAGGAACAAATTGTGTAAAACCTTCGAACATTATTTCATAAAACCTAATTGTCATTTGATTAAGGTCTATATTATTAAATATAGACGTGAAGTCATTGGTGTTTAAGAAATTTACTAGTTCGGGAAAGTTGGTTTTATTGAAATCAAACCTATAAGAATCTGCTGCTTCATGATTTATGGAATTAGTCAAACAATAAGTAAAATTTATTGAAGGGTGATAGGGGTTCAACGCAACAAGCGGTAACACCGATTCACAGAAAATAATTTTATTCCAATCAGAAGTAACTATTAGATCCAATTGTTTATCTTTAAAATTGCGGCAATGGGAAACCTGTTGTAAATCGTTGGTATTTAAACCATCAATAAATTGAGAATTAGCAATCAAAAAAGATTCTTCGTCATGATTGATTCAAGTTATATTAGGGAGATTAAAATCTCCACATAAAATTAACTCATCATTAGGACCAGAATTACAGCAAATCAAATCTATTACATTTAAAAGAGTAATATAAATATTTAAATTCGAAGAAGGTGGAATGTATGTGTTAACAATATTAACACTTTTATTAGAAAATTTTATGTTCACACCAATTATTTCAAGACAGTCCGCGTCAGAAATAGGAATTTCATTTGCATTAAATGAGTTTTTTACGGCTATCAATACTCCTCCCCCTTTAGGAATGTAATTATTAGATACATTAAGTTCCGAGTATCTGTCTTTTCTAAAAACCGAGTATGAGAAAAGCTCAAGATTATTAATAGAAGAATTTAGCCAAGTTTCAGTTAAAGCAAATACGTCAAAATTTAAATTTATTGAATTAAGTAGGACTTGTCTAGTTTTTGTTCTAAGACCTCTGACATTTTGATAATATAATGATAAATTTATCAAATTTGAAGGATCAATCAAAGATTTAGAGGTCTTATTTAAATATTATTTAATATGAAAATATTTATTATGGTTGTCATTTGTAACCTGCAAGTGATTGTAATAATTATTACTACAATGGTTACGGTATGCCTTTAAGTCGTCAGAAACATCTTTGGAAGATATACCTTTAATTTCGTGAAATCTAATATATAATTTGTAGAGTTTTTTATAATCGGTCGGTAAACCTTCGTTATCAATTAAGACTTTTACATTTATTCTGGCATTACCTTCCAATACCTTATTATAATTATCGTCAAACAAATACGACAAATACAATCTGACCATATTACAAACTTTATCATCTCTTAGCCTAGAAAGAGCTATTGTATAGTCCTTGTTGGCAAGAGATTGTTGTGTCATTCTAGTTATTGGTGGTAAAAGTGGGTTAATAATTGAAGGCTGAAGAGTTTCACCTTGCACAAATTTTACGAATTTAGAAGTAGAAGGAGTGTTTGGAGAAGTCAAAGAAGAAGGAGGAGGTTCAATAACTGTAGTAGAATTAGCATTGACAATTTCAGGCTCTTTACTTACTGATGAAGTATTTAAAGTGTTTGTATTGTTATTATTGTTCTGAATAGTATTGTGGTTATGACAAATGTTGCTCTGATTTATGTTTGAAGTACTGTTATTAGTATTTAATTTAGTGTTTATGGAATTATTTGAATCTGTTGAGTTAGAATTAGTTGAATTGTTAGCAGTTGCGCTATTATTAGGATGTACAGTTATATTATTAACGTTAATGCTAGTATTAATATTTCTATTGTCAGAGTTAATATTACTATTTCCAGAACTATTATTATTATTATTATTATTATTATTGTTATTATTATTATTATATACTATCACAACAATATCATTGCACTTACTTGTATTATTTACAAAAGCTTTTTCCGGAAACAAATCATGCAGCCGGTAAAAATACTACACACCTGTTTAGGTCATTGCACTATCTACTTGTTCTACATTATCTAGTTTATTTACAAAAGCTTTTTCCGGAAATTAATCATGCAATCGCCAAAAATACTACACACCTGTTTAGGTCATTGCACTATATACTTGTTCTACATTATCTAGTTGACCTTCTATAACACTGGCGCCATACATTACGTGATGACGTCAAGGCCGTCTGGCCAAAATGCCTTCATGCCTACTCTCCAAATTTATTTTTTTTTTTTTTTACACGCTAACTAAACGCTAGAAATGGATTCCTGTATACATAATATGTAGGTTTAGAGGGGAATTAGGAGGTAGGTTGGAAATGAATCTAAAAGGATTCGTTTTGAATTTATGCAAGTTGTAGTATGGGACATTATTAGAAGAGGGGAACACATTAGATGGAAGCATGTTCCTCATCTTAGCAGTTCTTACGACAAATGAGTTTCCATAACCAGTTTTAAACCATCTTGGAATTTCCATGGTGTAGAAATGAGCGCTTGCTGCTCCTCTGGTGTTACTTTAGAATTGTTTAAGAGGAGGCATAATTGACTTTAGTTCAATAGAGCAAGTGTCATTACCTGCAAGATATCTATAAAACAGAGAAATCGCTCCAATATTTCGACGAGAGCTAAGAGGAGTAAGTGTTACATGTTCGACAGGGTCGCCTATTAGGCGTAAGGCACGATTTTGAATTTTGTTGAGGTAACTCAAAGAAGTTTGGGATGCGCCAAATGTGGGAGTTATACTCCATCTTAAGTCGAATATAGGCTTTATAGATATTAGACAGATCCTTAGGAGAGAAATATGTTTTGCAACGTGATTTCGAAGTGAAAACATTTGGCAGCATTCTTAGCTATATAAAAATATGCTCATTCCACAAAATTTTTTGATTTAGCTGCAAACCTAAAATGCTTAGATTGTCTGATCGTTTAATATTTTCACCTTGGAATCGCAGAATCGGGTTAAACTGAGTTCTTACGCAGGAAATCAGGCAGCTTTGAGTTTTTGAAGTATTAAACTCAACTCTATTACTTTTACTCCAATCAGCTATTTTGGCTAAGTCATGGTTGACTTAACAAATCATTATACTTCTTTTTGAACTGATTGCGGAAGGTGTGACATTAGATTTATTAAGGAAATCGTAAGATGCCACTAGAGTGCTGTCGTCGGCGAAGCTATGGATTGGATTGAGGATAGAGATGAGTAAGTCGTTGATAAAAATCCGAAAAAAGAGTTGGTGATAAAGCGGAGCCTTGTGGGACGCCAGCGTTAATTTCGAGTGTCAGACATAAAACTGTCGACAAGGACACGAATTCGACAGTTCGAAAGATAATCCGCAAACCATTTCCAAAAAAGAATACCAAGACCAATAGCTCGGCATTTGTTCAAAAGAGCAGAATGCCATACTCGATCAAAGGCCTTTGAGATATCCAGAGCAACAACCTCAGATTCACGGGTACAGTGAATACTGGTGTTGAGTTTTTCGCTGAGGTATGTCAAAAATTCACCTGTAGATCTTTGGCTTCTGAAGCCATATTGCCTGTCATGTAAAATACCTCTGCAGTCAAGGTATCTCATCAACCGTTTGTTAACAAGAATTTCCATAACTTTGGAAATGACCGATATAATGGCTATTGGCCGGTAATTGGAGGGGTCGCTTTTGTCACCTTTTTTTGGGATCGGAGGAACTTGAGCAATTTTCCATTGACTGGGATATCGACCAGTCGAATATGATAATGAAAAAAGATTGCGCAGAGGTTTCGGAATCGGTGAGGCAATACGTTTAAGAACCATTGCAGGAATTCTATCGGAACCAGTGGACTTTCTAACATTCAGATTTTGGAGCACTTTCACTACAGTACGTGTTCTAAAGTACACCCTATGAAGAATTTTAACCCTAGTGGGATCAACAGAGTAATACTGGTGGAGTTTGTACTGTAGGAGGGAGCGTAGAATTTGCCGCAAAAGATTTTGCAAACAAATTCGCTTTAGCAACTGAATCTGATATGATAGAATTGTTTTTATCAATCAGCGGCGAAAAGGGTGATTCGCAAAAGTTATTCTTTACACTTTTCGCAAAAGTCCAAAACGAACGATTGCAGGGAGGTAGATTGATTATTTTGCATTTCAATCTTTGGTTATAAAGAAACTTTTGCTGGTTGATAATTCTCTTGCAATTGTTCCTGACAACTTTATAGTTCGTAAATGAGGACTTAGACGCATTTTCTTTGTAAATTTTGAAATGCTCTTCCTTGGATTGAATTCCTTCCCTGCAGATGTCATTAAGCCAGGATTTAGAATGGGATAGAGTTGAGGATTGTGGGTTTTCCGGCGAATAATGTTACCTGAATAAAAATTTTTTATTTTATTATCATTTAATAAATTTGAAAAGTTTCAAGTGAAATTTGATACATTAGTTAAGAAATTATTAGAATAATCCTAAAAAAATCGTTTTAAAAAATTGCTTTATTACATTTTAAAATTATTTACACCATGTGCAATTTTTGTGTTAACTTTTTTTAATAACATCAACTTAAATTAAAACTCCATTGAGAAGCGGAGCAACGTGCACCGGGTAATAGCCTGTTTGCATATAAGTATTATCATACCCGTTTGACTATAGGTCAAAAGAGTATACTAAATTTGCCATTATGTCATTATACTATGGCAATAGTAGTTTTCTTGAATTGCCAACGTTTGAATAAAATATAGTCGATGGTTTAGAAAAGGTTAAAAAATCTGCTTTTCAACTTATATTTTATTTTATACTTACCCGAAAGTTCTGCTATGCTTTTCCTCGTTTTTTTAAGATTTTATAAGAGAAATGTAGGCTTTTTTTATGGGAAAAAATGTTTTAAAATACTATGTATTTAAGCATAATATATACAAAATTGAATTTTTTGATTTATAAATCTCATTAATAAAAAAACTGCAATTTTACACTGAAATCTATTTTAAAAGAACAACAACTGCAAAGGAGATGAAAAAAATAAACTTACGAAAAAATGTAGAGAAGGAAAATGATATGTTATTCAAATTTAAGGATATTATTATTATTCGGATTTTTTATTAGCTTTTTTTTTATTATTATTAATATTATCTCATTTAGCTTTTGCACTATTTGAGGAAAGCAAAAAAGTTAGTCTTAAGAATAAAGTGAGCTTTTGGAATAAAGGTTAACTTGCATTAATGCCAAAAATTTTAAAATTTCATTGAATTTTTGTGCAAAACGCGTAAACTGGTGGGCTTTTATAATTACAATGATGGTTCAAAATTTTCAATAAAATTCATTTAATCGTTTAAGCAAAAAAAATTTATAGAAAATTTCATGCCCACGTCGTGGAAAATGAGTTAATCGAACTTAACAATAATTTTGTGCTGCCTCTCTTTTGTACTGCAAAAACAACCTATAAATTGGACACAAATCGAAAACAAAACATTTTTTGGAAGCCCGCCGGGCCGAAATGGGTTAATATATTCCAACCAACTTTATACAACTAATTCCGTTAGCTAACAGGAATATTTGTATAAAATTTTAAGTCAATCGGTCAAACCGTTTCGGCTCGACATCAAATATTGAAAAATCTTCATTGCGCCCTCGTGCCTTAATGGGTTAACCGAACTAAACAAAAATTTTTGTCAGCCTCTTTTTTCGACTGCAAAACCACCCTGTAAAATTGGACACAAATCGGAAACAAAAATTTTTTTGGAAGGTCCGCGGGCGAAATGGGTTTATATATTCCAACCAACTTTATAAAACTTTTTCCGCTAGCTAAGAAGAACATTTATGCAAAATTTCAAGTCAATCTGTCAAACTGTTTCGGCTCGACATCAAAAACATTGAAAATGCTTATTGCGCCCACGTGCCCAAACGGGTTAACCGAACGTAACAAAAATTTGCGTCAGCCTCTCTTTACGACTGCAAAACAACCCTGTAAAATTAGACACACATCGGAAACACAAAATTTTTTGTAAGCCCGCCAGGCCGAAATAAGTAAAATTCATTCTAACCAAATTTATACAACTTGCTTCGTTTGCTAAGAGCAAGATATGTACAAGATTTTAAGTCAAACAAATTGGTCAAATCGTTTCGACTCAACATCAAAAAACGGAAAAGCTTAAAACAGTTCTAGAGCCGTAATCTGTTGACTTATAAAAATGTGACATAGGCTATGTTACACTCCAGGCACTCAGAATTATTCCTGTAGAATTTTGTGAAAATCATTGTTTTCACGTGAATCCTGGACAAACAAACAAACAAACAAATCAACAAACAATCAAATTTTCTTCCTTGTATATAAGACTAGCGGATTTACTTGGCGTTGTTCGGGAGCCTGCAAATTGTAAAAAAGCAAGTTTCGGCCAACTTTTCGAAGTACTGCTTTGGTTAAAAAGAAAGCGTTCAAAAAATATTTGTGGAGTTCCGTTAAGGTTTTTTCGTTACTTTGCTATAAATTAGAAATGGTTTAACCGCTTGTCTTCAAATTTTGTTTATGTGCTCCTCTTTGAGAATGGAGTTCACTCTATTAACAGACTTGGAATTTGGAAACCCATGACGCCCCGACGATTGTCGAAAAAATAATTTTGAAATGATATTACGCCCAATTTTACAATCATATATAAACTCTTCAATATTTAAAGGGTTTATATAGATTAAAATTGTTATCCGTTTTATTAAGTAAACATTTTCTAAGATGCAAACGTCAACATGATTTAATGAACATATTTTTAAACAGCGAATTTGCTGATTTTTCAATATTTTTTACCTTGTAGAATCATAATCTTTCTAATCAAACACATTTGAATTTTTTAACATATTACCATAAAGAAACTATATACATAGAGTATTCACGTAGAACAAAAAAGTTAGACAAGTTTTCTTATTTTCTAAAATCAACTTTATCGTATTTTAGTTTATTTTTATTTTAATTTTTAGTTTTTTTTATTTTTTTGTTTGTATGTCAAACGATGTGTTTCCATTTGTATGTATTTCTTCTCTTTTTAGTTTTTCTCTTTTTGAATGTATATCATATCAATCGCTGTATCACGTATGTACGCAGTTTGTGTATATTTTGATTATAAAATAAAAAAATATTGATAGAAAAGAAGAATGAAATTTCTTTTTTTTGCTTTATATTTTTTTACTTGCATTATTCCAAATCTTTCAAATCGTTAGAAAATAATTCCATAAATTGTCTTCTAATGTACCTATGTATTTTAAATTTTCGTTAGTTTAAAATAGGTATGTAAAATTTTTTTATAATTTATAGGTTATTGACTACCTACGAAAAAAATATAATTAAAAATTTTTATCTTACTTAAAATTTGTTTTATTATTTTATTATTTAATTTAGAATTCAAAAAGGGAAAAAACTGGGTAAAATATTATATGGAAAAGTACATAAATAAGCTTTCAAAATTCATATTCCGTTCGGCATAAAAAACCCTTTAAGTATGTAAATACACATTATAAAATATACATATGTATGTATTTTGCGATGTCTTTTGTTCTGCCGGAACCATAATAAGAAAAACCACTAATTTCATTAAAAGTTTTTCTGAGAATATAATGCCTAACTCATTTATATTTTTGTAGTTAAGACCTATATTTAAATGTTTGATGTGGATCCATCTATTAAGGGAACTAAAATGGGGCAAATTAAGCATTACTTCATTTCTCAAAAATTTATAACCATTTTGGTGAATTAAAATGAATATTTATTGCTACGTTTTTTTCATCTTCGGACCATTTACTAACACTTTTAAAATTCATTTTTAAAAATTGTTTGGCTTCGATACGCAACTGCCTATTAATAATGCTACATAAAGATAAATCCAGTTTTTCTTTTTTTAATTTTTGCCTTAACTTTTTATTTTGATTTTTTAAGTAAATAATGTTTTTTTTTAAATTAAATTTTGTTTCTTAAAGAAAGCTAACCTTTTAAGAACTGTCGAATACTTTTTTAATTAAAACCCACAGGGTTAATTTGGTTTTGACCTGTTTGCGACTTTGAACAAAGATTCAGTGAAATTTTCAAATTTTTATAATAAGACTAATTTTTTTTCTTAAATAGTCTCAAATAGTTAAAAGCTTAATGAGATAATATTTATAATAATAAAAATAAAGCTAATAAATAATCCGAATAAAACTATCTTTAAAATTAAATAACATAGCATTTCCTTCTCCACATTTGTTCGTAAGTCTTTGTCTTTTATCTACTTTGCAGTTGTTGTTTTTTAAAAATAGATTTCAGTGTGAAATTGCAGTTTTCTTCAAATGAAATCTAAAAATCAAAAAATTCAATTTCGTATATATAATGCTTAAATACATAGTATTTTAAAACAGTTTTTCCAAAAAAGAAGCCTACTTTTCTCTCATAAAATATTAAAAAAAACGAGGAAGAGCGTAGTACAACTTTCAGGTAAGTACTAAACGAAATATAAGTTGAAAAGCAGATTTTAAACCTTTTCTTAACCATCGACTATATTTTATTCAAACGTTGACAATTCAAGAATATGTTAACTATCTATTACCCGGCGCACGTTGCTCCACCACTCAATGGAGTTTTATTTTAAGTTGATGTTATTAAAAAAGTTAACACAAAAGTACATGTTAATTTTAAAATGTAAATAAAGAAATTTTTTTAAAACGCTTTTTTTAGAATTAATCTTGCAAGTTTTTAGCAATTTTATCAAATTTCACTTGAAACTTTTCAAAATTATTAAATAATAATAAAAAAAAAATTTTAATTCAGTTATCATTATTCACCGGAAACCAACCATCCTCAACTCTATCGTCAAGGAGCACCAAGTTGTGAAGAAGCGCCACGTATAAAAAATTAGAGATAATCGTTCAAACTGTTTTGCAAACTGCTTTTTAAAGCTTTTGTTTCGCAATCGGTTAAAAGAACTCCACAAAACATTTTTGTAAGTGTTCCCCAAATTCAAAAAAGTTTTACCTAGTTTCAAAAATTGGACGTAATTTACTTACAAAAAATTGGTCAAGGCGTTTCTGCTTAAGAGTAAAGTAACGAAAAAATCTGTAAAAAGCTGCTGTGCCGCAATGAGTTAATGGAACTCAGCAAACCTGCTTTTGAGACTTTTAACAAGCAATATTTCGCAAAATTGGACGTAATATCCTTCCAAATTTTTTTTTGTACAATTGTCGGGCGGCAATTGTCGACCGGGCGTCGGGCACTAAAAAATCTATAAATAGCTGTTGGGCCTCGAAACTGCACAAATATTTTTTTGAGGCTTTCTTTTCAAGCAAAGCAGTGCTTCTAAAAATTGGCCGAAACTAGCTTTTTTACAATTTGCAACCTCCTGGACAACGCCGGGTAAATCTGTTAGTTTATTTATATAACTAGTTATTTCAAAATTTTTTTACTGAAATTATACACCGTACGAGTCGATTTTGGTTAGGCCCTAACGAACAATTATTGTTTTCAGAAAGATTATTTGTTTTTAATTTTATGCAAACAAATTTTATCATTTTTTTGTTGCTCAAACGTAATCGGTTTTAGTCGGTTTTTTTATTTTACAAAAAAAACTTAATAAAAAGCAACAAAAATATACGATGTTACAAAATTTTTAACAGAACAAAAACAAAATACAGTAGTTTCCATTTATAACGGCCATGAAGGGACGGAAAATATTCGTCGTAATGAATGTCGTTTTAAAAGAATGCAGTAAATTTTGCAAAAATTATTATAAGACTTGATATTTGAATTTTTTTTTGTATTTTTGATGCTTTATTTTGATTATTATAATTGAAATTGATAAGAACATAGAAGAATGTTTTTATTTTACGTTGATCTAATAAATACATAACAGCAATAATGCTAAAAACTAAAACCATTAAAATTGATTGATTACAATATACTATGTGTGTACCTATATAATTAAATATAAGCATACATAATATTATATTTTGTATATGGACGGTATATCCCAAACATTTTTAATAAATTTCGTTTAAAAACATGTCGGTATAGCCGAGTTATTGATATATACGAAGTTTTAATAAACGGATTCAAATATAAAGAAATTATGTATCCAATTTTTTATTTATTACCTTCCTATCGTTGTAAAAATCATATTGTTAAAACCGAGCTCGTTATAAATGAAAACTGCTGTATAAAACATACTTTTTTTTAAAAATATTGTAATTCTAGTTCACTTGCTAAATAAAAGAAGAATAAGAAAAACAAAACAAAAATTTAAAAAGATTTTAATCTCTTTGTTCAATGAACATTTGAACTAAACAAAAAAATAAAAACTACTGTATAAAACTTACATTTTTTAGCACAAAAATTTTGTAAAATGGTCCCTATATAGCTTCCCTCTGTCCGTCTGTATGTTTACAAAAACTTTTACACCGTTTTTAATAGAGAAAAGAAATTTTAACCACGAGCAGGTATTGCAAAAAAAATAATTTCGTAGAACAATTTTTTTCTGTAGCCCCACCCGTTACGGAGCTGCAGCCTCCCAAAGTTAAGAAAAGCCCTATATTCGAAAATTGAAATTTTGCTATTTTTAAACACATGTAACTTGAATACCTGTTCAAAATTTTTTTTCTTAAGGTACAAAATATGAAGGTCCAACATTATACTTTAACATATGTTAAAAGATCTTCTTAAATATAAAGCGGTTTTTTAAATTGTAGTAAGTGTCTCTCAGTTTTAACCACTTATGCTTAAATAGTAAAATTATGAGTAAAATTTTCATGGCTAATTCTAAATGCAATGATTTACATTTAAGGGTAATTCCCTTGAGTAAAGTAATATACATACAAATTTCTTTTGTTATAACTAAATTCTAATTATTATATCCTACACCTATGAAATAGGAAAAGGGTATATTAACTTTGGTATGGTGTTTGTAACCACATAAGGGAAGATGGAAAAGTATATATATTTGTGATCAACATGACCTTCTCAGTCGATATAGCCATGTCCGTCCGTAAACTAAAAGTTTTATCTTGACGAAATTTTAACTGTAGGTTACTATGACTTTAAGTAAGGCGGGGATTGCATATGGAAATAAAAAATCGGCCCAGGAGTTCGTATTCTGGACCTTTTAATCGTTGTAAGGGCTAACGAACATATAAAAAAAATATGGATAACTCAACAACTAATGACGCTACCTTCATGAAATATGTGCTGTATGTTAATAGTAACGAGACTATAGTAGGGATTGCGTGCGGTCTAGATCGGACCATTGGTTCGAATCCTAGAAGTTTTTGATCGAATTTAGGCCAAATAAGCATAATTCCGAAAAAAATTAAGATAGAATCTACAAATTTGGTATCACTGTGTCTCTTCCTATGTCCTTAGCGTTCTTGGACTAATTTAGGACCAATTGGAGTAGTGGGTCGGGGGTCATCCACACAGTTCTGATGACCTTAAAGCATATCTTTGAAATTAATAAAAAAAGTAGCTTAAAATTAACATAGCACGTTTCAATTGTGTACAAGGGTTCATTAGTATTAAAGGAATGATGCGGACTGCATTTAGGCGAAATTAGACAATGGGTTCAGATCCTGAAACTTTTTCATCGAATTTAGACCAGACGAGCATGATTCCGAATCCAAAGAAGATAGAACCTCCAAATTTGATATCAGGATATCCCTTCCTATTCCCTTAGTGTCCTCGAAAATTGGAAGCAATTGGAGTAGTGGGTCGGGGACCATCCACACAGTTCTGAAGACCTTAAAGCATATCTTAGAAATTAATAAAGATAGTAACTTTAAACAAATGTAGAAGCTTCAAATTTGGCACAAGGGTTTACTATTTTCTACGTGTTCGCTTAATTGATGATCAATTTGAGTGGTGGTTCAGGTAACTTTCTTAGACCTCCCAAGGTTTAAAGGCTTATCATTGAAATTTTTAAAAATAGTAATTTAAAATTAAGATAGAATGTTCCAATTGTGTACAAGGGTTAACATTTGTTGAAAGTATGACGGGAACTGCATATGGGCGAAATCGTACCATGGTTTCGGGATCTGGAACCTTTGAAAAGTAACTCAAAAATAATTACGCTATTTTGTTGAAATGTAAATTCTAGATTACTAGTAATGAAAGTAACATGGGAATTGGTTCTTGTCGAGTTCGGATTCTAGAAGTTTTTGATCTGATTGAGGCCACATGATTATAATTTTAAAACCAAATAAGATAGAACCTTATATTTGGGGCACAGGTATTTCTTCTTATTTGTTTTGTGTACGTGAAATTTTGGGTGAATTGGAAAATCGGTTTGTGTACCACCACCACTACTCCCAAGACCTTAAAGCATATATTCGAAATTAATAAATATTGAAACTTCAAATTTGATACACTATTTCCTATTTCCGTTCTTATTTAACACTTTTATATTTTTAAAAGGCTAAGAATTTTACTATAAAATATATTATGTATCTATATATATAAAAATGAAAGTTTGTTTATTTGTTTGTTTGTTTGTTTGTATGTAACGAGTTGGCTCCTAAACTGCCCAGCCGATTTTCATGAAAATTTGTATATAGGGGTTTTTGGGTACGGAAGGAAATCGTGGCCCAAAAATTTTGCTCTAACGGACCGCCAAGTTGGGGCTGTGGTGCAAGTATTTAAACTTCTTTGTTCTAAAATGAAAACGGTTTGACCGATTGACTTCAAATTTTGTATACGTGATGCTCTTTGAGAATTGAGTAGACGCTATTAACAGTTTTGGAATTTGTTAACCCATGTCGGGCCGACGGGTGGTCAAAAAAAATTTTGGGTCCAAATTTTGTCCGATTTTACGAAATTGTGCTTTGCCTTTAAAGAAAGCCCCAAAAAAATTTTTGTTGAGTTCCATTAACCCATTGCGGCCCAACAGCTTTTTATAGGTTTTTTCAATACTTTACTCTAAATTCGAAACGGTTTGACCGATTGACTTCAAATTTTGTATACGTGATGCTCTTTGAGAATTGAGTAGACATTATTAACAGTTTTGGAATTTGTTAACCCATGTCGGGCCGACGGGTGGTCAAAAAAAATTTTGGGTCCAAATTTTGTCCGATTTTACGAAATTCTGCTTTGGCTTTAAAGAAAGCCCCAAAAAAAATTTTGTTGAGTTCCATTAACCCATTGCGGCCCAACAGCTTTTTATAGGTTTTTTCAATACTTTACTCTAAGTTCGAAACGGTTTGAGCAATTGATTTCAAATTTTGTATACGTGATGCTCCTTGAGAATTGAGTAGACACTATTAACAGTTTTGGAATTTATTAACCCATGTCGGGCCGACGGGTGGTCAAAAAAAAATTTGGCTTCAAATTTTGTCCGATTTTATGATAATTCTGCTTTGGCTAAAAAGAAAACCCACAAAAAAATTTTATTGACTTGCATTAACCCATTAGGGCCCAACAGCTTTTTATAGGTTTTTTCAATACCTAACTCTAAATTAAAAACGGTTTGACCGATTTTCTTCAAATTTTGCATACGTGCTCCCCTGTGAGAATTGAGTTAACACTATTAACAGATGTGGAATTTGTTAACCCATGTCGGCCCGACGGTTGGTCAAAATAATTTTGGAAGATAATATTGTCAAAATTTGCGAAGTACTGCTTTGACTAAAAAGAAAGCCTCAAAAAATTTTGTTGAGTGATTTGGAAGCAAATTACGTCCATTTTTGCGTAATAATGCTTTGCCCAAAGAGAAAGTGTAGTTCCGTTAACCCAGTGGGGCACAGTGGTTTTTAATAGATTTTTGCGTTACTTAACTCTAAATTAGAAACGATTTGACCGGTTTACCTCAAATTTTATATGTGTGAAACAACTTGAAAATAGAGTTGAGTCTGCTAACAGTCGGTCCTACGATTTTTCAAAAGAAATTTTTTGGAAGTAAATTACGTCAAAATTTGGAAAGTAGTTTGTACTGCTTTGAATTACAGAAAGTTTCAAAAATTACTAGAACAATCCTAGAAAAATGGTTTTAAAAAGATTGCTTTCATTCATTTTAAAATTTACATGTGTAAACCGAGTGTAATTTTTGTGTTAACTTTTTGCAGTAACATCAACTTCAATTAAACCTCCATTGAGAGGCGCAGCAACGCGCACTGGGTATTAGCTAGTATTTTATAAATTAAAAACAAAATATTTTTTTAATAAACGACGAAATTTTTTTTTTTTTTTTAATTTTTATTACGTTCTACTATATTTTATTGAATGATTACCATAGGCAACACATAATTAATAAATGGTGTACGATACTTAAGTTGTAAAATCTGTTTTTATATTAAATGATATCTGTTTTTATAATTCAAATATTGAAAAGTTCTAAATGCGTCATTGTATTTTAGAAATACATTTATTGCATATTTTGATTATGAAATTTTGTGATAAAAAACTAATGAAAGCATTAATGGTTTTAAAAAACATTAAAAACCATCAAATTATATAAATGTTTATATTTATATTATGACAAATAAATATTTCTGTCGAAAAATTTTGAGTTTAATTATATAAAATATTAAAAAATAAGTAAATTAAGAGAATAAATTTAAATATTATTTAAAATTGAAATAATTAATCAAGGGTACTAAATCATTAAACCGTAATTGCACTACAGCTAAAAATCCTGAAAAGAAGTAATTGCTGCATGTGTAAAATCGAGATCAATTAGCTGCTGATAATTAATAATTGAACAGGTCATTTATTTATTTATTTGAAACCAAAGCAAGGTTGTTATAAGCATTATTAAATTTAAACTTATAATTATTCGCATTATAATATATACAATAAAAAAAAATAATTTGCTGACTTAGAACAACACAATAATACATACTACATTATCATCAATGATATTTATTTTTTTTTATTATGATTTGTTATTTGTTTTTTTTTTTTTGTCGTTTAGAAGTTACATTTAAAAAAAAATTATGAATCACACAGAACATTAAAAAAACATAAATTAACATACAAAATTCAAATTAGCTTAGTTTTACTTATTTAAAAAAGTGCAAAAAAATAATTTGTTTATAAGTAAAATGATACAATTTCTATCATTTGAAGTTTAGTTATAATTATGATAGGTACAATTAAAACAAGAATTATTTTAATATTTTTTTATTTTGCAAACTGGGCCATTGTTATTACTATGGTATTTATTATTATTTTTTTTTTATTTTAATTTATATAAATATTACCTAAACTTTGTTATTACTTAAAATTATGTCATTTTAAAATTAAAGTACGTCAATGTGGTACGATTTTTTAAGAATGTTGTGTAATTTAGATTTGTAAGCATTTTTTGAAATTGTATCCCAGAAAAGTTTGTTGAATTGATTAAATAATATGCATGGGTTCGTTTTTTCCCTATTCAGTTCTGTGAGTTGTTTCAATTAAAAATTTGATATGTCTTGTTGGCGTGACATTATTATTGATTTTGATTTTATCTTTAATAAGGTTAATATTGATCTTATTGGATAGGACATCGAACGTAAAACTGTTCGAGAGTAAGATTCTACGGGAATTTAAGCACAGTAAATTAACTAATTGTAGCCTTTCATGGTATGATGGAAGGTTATGAATGTGTCTGGGATTATCTAAATGTTTTTAAGCAAAAAGAAGGAACTGTTTTTAAATTTATTCAAGTCTTGCACTGTGAATGAGAGAACCTGCATTCCAAATAATATTGCCGTATTCTAATAGTGAACGAACGAGTGAGCAAAAGAAAGTTATTGTTACCCAAATATTGTTGAACTTTCTTGCTCTTCTTTTGATAAAACCTAGCGTTTTGTTGGCCTTTGATAACATTGATTCATAGTGCAGATTATAATTCAATTTGTTGTTCAAAATGATTCCCAAATCTGTGATACGATCTACGCGCCCTAGGTTGCAGTTTTGTAAGGAATAATTATGCATAATTGAGGATTTTTTACGTGAAAAGCTCATACTTAGCTCTAATTTAGATTGAAGGAAACAGCAATCAGTGTCATTTTTGATTACATGGTACATTTTAAGATCATCAGCATAAGTAAGGTGAGCAATGCCTGATAAACAAACAGAAACATCTCTTCAATATATCAATATATATAAATAAAATTGGTCCTAAGTGACTACTTTGGGGTACCCCAGACTACACAGAAATAGGGCTGGATATAAGTTAATAAAAAGTATTGTTAAAATTTCAAAAAATTATAAATTTTTTTATTTAACTTTATTGTTACAGGTAAATTTCATAACTGAAATACAATTTTCTTTCTTAAGACTAATTACTGATTACTAATTGCAACATATAAATCGGCAAAGTGACATGTTTTTACTTGTGCTTATTGTAGACATAGCTTCAGCATAAATTACCGCATGAAATATTTTTGTTGGAATTTTATGGGAACGAATTAATCGTTGTAATTTTGTTAAATTTAGCATAATTTTATGTTAAATGAATTTTTAATATAATTTTCGTTAACTCTTCCCTCTTTAAAATATTGCTTGTCCCAATCAATTAAAAATATGGATAATCGTTAAAATTGATTTGTTGAAAGCTGTTATCTTGTATAGGTGCAATATTATTAACTGTGTGGGTTTCAGGTTGTGGTTCTTCCGTTTTTTGATCCTGTAAGGCGATAAACATTATATTCTGTTTTTGAGGTCTTTTGGCCAAGAGAAAGGTAAGTACTATTGTGATAGTTATAGCAATTAGTCCGTATGTAGTAAATTGGTGGATTCTGGTTCTATATTTGGTTGATTCTATGGTTTATGTATTATTAATTTGTAGTTTATCCATCATTTGAAGTGCTAGTACGTTTGCTGGTAGTATGTGTGATCTGGATATTTCTCTTGAATGAAATCTTCTATCTCCTACTGTAATACTTGAGTTATGGAATTTTATGAGGAACGTTCCCACGAGGACTTGTTTTTCGTTATCTACTATTAGTGTTCCATTAAAGCCGTTAAGTAAAATTACTCCAGGTGATATTTCTTCTATTGGTCGCAAATGCTGGTTGTTCATTTTGTTGCATGTTGCTTCTGAAATCTTCAGTAGCTTGGGGGTGCAGCTGGTGTTGGTTAAATTGACGACGTCATTAATGTAGCAGATTGAAAGAAAGTTATGTGTTTTACATTTATTATTTCTTAAACCTAAAATTTTGATTTCAAATTTTAGTATATTTTCGTACAATATTTCTATAGCTAAATTTTTATTTTTGACTGGTCTTAACATGAGTTTTTGATAATATTTGATATCCGTAATAGGAATATTTCAATGTATAAAATTGATTTTGAATTTGATATTACTTTTACTTCTGAAAAATTAAGTGCTTCTTCAATAGTTAAAAAGCTTATATTTTCTTTTGTTAATGTTTCAATAGCAATATTAATTTCTTCTTCACTTAATATTAAGGAATTAAAGAGACCTAGTTTGGCCCAATGAATAGCATAATTATAATTTTTTAATTCATCTTTTAATATACTTAGTCTAAATTGAATACCCATAATAATTTCATTGTTTATTTGAACATCTGTTTCCAACAATTTGTTTATTTTATTTGCTAATTTATTAATATTATTTATTCTATTCGGATATAAACTGTTTATTATAACCTGATTATTATTTTCTAATAGATTTTTCAATTTTTGTTCAATTGTTATTAAATCTTCATGGTCGGGGGATGCAGCAAGCCATTTCCAAGCTCATCCTAAAAAATCGAAAGATCTTTTTAATTTTTTTATTTTTAAATTTTCATTCATATTTGTAATTTCTCAGATTTCATGGGATAGGATTGGGTAACGGGTATGATAACTATTAGGATCTTTGTTTACTAGTTTCTGCATATCTCTGATGGTTTCTTCGTATTTATCGAAATCTATTGCATGAAAGATTTTGAAGTTTCCACTTTTTATTTTTGCTATTCCGACACCTATGGTTACTAAGTGAGAGTTAGAAAAATCTAGTATTTGATCTTCTCCAACTACGAGAGAGTTGAAAGTCCTAAAAAGAAGAAAAAATGTTTAGATTTGTTTTTTATTTGTTTTTAATGTATAATTTTTCCTGATTGTGCTTTAAATGTTGATTGGTTATTTTCGGTAACTATTTCCCTTTGGTATTTAGGAGAGAGTTTAGAGCGTAATCTTTTGTTCTTCTTAACATAGATAATGTTTCCTACGTTGTAGTTTTTTATGGGTTGACGCTCTTTATTATGATTTTTTAAATCTATTTCCTTTTTTGTTTTTAATTTTTCTATATTGTCTTTCTGAGCTTTTTCGTTTTCCAGCATAAATTTTATGGTTGCGGAATTCAATGCTTTTTCGTTATCGAATACGATCATTTCAGGAAATCCGAATAAAAAGAGTATTTCCCTGAGTGGCCGTTTGATATCTTCTACGGCTTTGGATTTGATAATTTTGAATTGAGCATATTTGGAAAATTTATCCAATGCTGTCAGTACTAGTTTTTTTATACCCTATACCTATAGAATAGGTAGAAGGGTATATTAACTCAAAGGGTTTGTAACCACATAAAGGAAGCGAGCTAGATATGGAAAGTATATATATTTGTGAACAACGTGACCTCCTGAGTCGATATAACTATGTCCGTCCGTCTGTAGACACGATGACTCAAAAAATAATAGAGCTATTATGATGAAATTTTAACTGCAGGTTACTAGGACTGAAAGTACAGCGGGGATTGCCAATGGGCTAAATCTGCCCATGGGTTTGGATTCTGGAACTTTTAATTTATCGAAGGGCTAACGAATATCTATAAAAAATCACGATAACTCAACAACTAATGACGATATCTTCATCAAATTTATGCTGTAGGTTACTAGTAATGAAACTACAGCGGGGATTGCGTACGTTCGGGATTGGACCATGGGTTCGGTGCCTAGAATTTTTTGATTGAATATAGGCCAAACGAGCATAATTTCGAAACCAATGAAGATAGAACCTCCAAATTTGGTAGCGGAGTGTCTCTTTCTGTTTCCTTAGTGTACTTGAAATTTGGGACCAATTGGAGTAGTGCGTGGGGACCAGCTACTCAGTTCCGAGGACCTTAAAGCATATTTTCGAAATTAATAAAGATAGTAACTTCAAACAAATTTAGAAGCTTTAAATGTGGCACATGGGTGTTCATTACTATTTCCTGTGCGTCCCCCTAATTTTGGATTAATCGAAACGGTGGTTCCGTACCCCTCTTAGACCTCCCAAGGTTTAAAACCTAATAATCGAAATCAAGGCTAAAAATAGTAAGTTAAAATTAAGATAGAACGTTGCATTTGGGTACAAGAGTAAACTAGTATTTAAAGTACAGCGCGGACAGCATATGTGGGGAATCATACCATGGTTTCGGGTTCTGGAACCTTTGAAAAGTTCAAGGGCTAAAGAACATATATCTTAAAAACAGCATAACTAGAAAAATGATTCGAGTTCGGACAATGAGTTCGGGTTCTAGAAATTTTGATCGATTTGAGGCCAAACGAGTATAATTTCGAAGCCAAAGAATTTATTTCCTATTTCCTATGTGTCCCCGAAATTTAGACTTAATTGTAGTGATGGTTTAAGTGCTTCCTAAGAAATCCCAAAATTAAAAAGCTTATCTTCGAAATTTTTGAAGATAGAAACTTTAAATTTGATAGACGAGGGTTCTTTCCTATTTCCGTTTTTATTTATCACTTTTATATTTTTAAAAAGCTAAGAATTTTGCCATAAAACATGTATAAACTTTTTTAAATTAAAAACAAAATATTTTTTCAATAAACGATATATTTTATTTAATTTTTACCAGAGGTTATATATAATTAAGACATTGTGTACAATACTTAAGCTATACCTATTCAAAGTTACTTGCTGCATTTATGTAAAATTTATTTTTATATTTACATGAATTTTTATTTGCAATTTTTGTAAATTTGTAAATTTTTTTATTGTACTTTAGAAGTACATTTATTGCATGCGTTTATAAGCTTTTATAATAGGTATATAAACTAACAATTTAAAATAATTGCAATTTTGAAAAATTTGAATTATTAAATATATTATGTTTTGATTAGGTTTTTATGAAACTAGTAAGCATTTGTAATATTTTTGAATAGATAAAGTAACTAGAAAATGTTTTAAGTATTATGTTTTAAGTTAATTTGGTTAGCTATGTCTTACGATCAAGCTAATAAAAGCTTTTATGGTTTTGAAATGACTTATGATCTTCCCATTAAATTTGAATCAAATAGGTGTAGGGTATTTCTAAGTCGGTTGCACCGGCTGACTGTTTCTTTAATTTTTTAATATCTAAATTACTAATTTATGAAATGACATTTTCAAATGATAAGTTTAGATTTTGAATAAGGGCGATAGTATTACTTAAAGATTGGAAAGCCACGTTTTCTTATCCTGGTTATGACTGACGGTAAAATTTTTGACCAAAAAAATTACAAATATCATCAGGGCATGATGAGATTTTAAGATCCAAAGACGTTTGGGTAACCCGAAGATTTACGTTTTTTGTTAACAAATTCAAAGAATTTCCTAGGATTACTCAAAATGGAATTACCAATATTCTTTACGTAACTGTCGTGATGCGGTGGATTTTCTTTTAAATTCATCCGATAATTTTTTATGCTCATTAATAGTTTCAGAACTTGGATCATCTGAAGATTTAATGATTCTATATAATTAACTTGTATGATTACGTAGAGATCTTAGCTTCCTATCTAGCCATGGTTCCAGTAATTTGTCTTTTTTTAGAGAATAAGTTTTGATTAATATTGTTTAGTTCAATAATTACTGCATTATGATTAAGAGAATTTGCAAAGAGGTTTTCACTTTCATTTGCAGTATGGACTAAAACATCTTCATAAGTATTAGAAAAGGCTAGGTCTAACCATCTACCATTATTGTTTGGGTGTTGAATAATTTGTTGCATGTCATTTCCATAAAATGACCTTATAAGATTAAATTCAATTTCATACAAAAAATTAAATGGTAGTAGTTGATTATCTTCCTCAATGACAAAAGATAAAAGAGGACGATTAAAATCCCCCAAAACGAAAATGCTATCCTCATTCATAGATGTAATTATATTATATATGTCCAAAAAGTCACAATAGGAGGATTCTTCAGAGTTGAGAGGAAAATAAAGAACCCCTATGTAGATATTTTTCTTACTAGTAAATATTTTTAAAAATATATGTTCGAAATATACAGAAGTACTGCAAGATACTAATTCAGTAGGTATGCCGCTGTTAACAGCAATTAGTACACCACCACCTCTAGAAAGACCAGTTGATATGTAGTTACGATAATTTCTGTAAATTGTCCACTGATTGTCAAGAATTTTTTTATTTTTAAAGGAGTCGTTTAACCACGTTTCTGTAAGAACTAGGATATTAGAATTGCAGGAGTTGGCGTTGATGTAAAGATCTTTTAATTTACTTCTTAAACCACTGCAATTGTAATAAAACATCTTAACAGTTGTATTACGATTTTCAGCATTTTCCTTGCTGAAGTAAATACTATTTGAGTTTTTGGAACGAAAAACTTTTTTTCAGTTTCTCTGATTTTTTGAATATATTCACGCCTTCTACTCGACAAGTGGGACCGAAAGGCACTTAAGTCTTCTTTGCTTTTCTAGAAGACATTCCTTCTATTTCATAATATTTGTAAAATAAATTCATCAGTTCGTTGTAATCAGAGGCCTTCTTGTTGAATTAATATCTTCAAAAAAGTTTTCGTTTTGCCATCAATGCATACGTGATTATCTTGTTCAAAAAGATATGCAAGATACAATCTGATGTTATACAGGAGACTGGGTTCTCTAAACCGTGATAAAGCGTCGACATTGTCGCCATTATTAATGGAATTTTTTGTTAAAATTATTTTTAGTTGTAAGAGGGGATTGGCAAATTTTGGTGATAGGTTAATATTATTATTACTATTATTATTATTATTATCATTATTATTATTATTATTATTATTATTATTATTATTATTATTATTATTATTATTATTATTATTGTTGTAATTATTATTGTTATCATTATTATTATTACTATTATTATTATTATCGTTATTATTGTTATTATTATTATATATGTTATCAATGATAATATTGCCAACACGCGATGATATTGTGTGGGAATACACGAGGTTACTATAATTATTACTGATAGATGCTTTTGTATTATCTACTTCTGATGAAGTAGAAGAACGATTTGCTGCTATTTCAAAGCTAGTATCATTTTCAACTATTGATAAAGTAGAAGATTTTTTTTCGGCTATATCTAAGCTAGTGTCAAGTGTAGCGTTTAATATATCTGTTTGTGTATGTATTGAATTATTTGAAAAGAGTGTCAATTGTGTGGTATCTACAGATTTATTTATTTTTTGATTGGAAAATTTAGTGAAGTACTTGTGTTAAATATATTATTGTACGGATTGGGAATTTTTTTTCCTTTAGATACATTAACCTTCTTAGATCTATTCTGTAACTTAAGTATACTAGAATTTTTTACATTACAATTTATATTGTTATCTTTTTTTAACTTAACATACCTGAGTTTCCAACGACATAAACTGATGTTGTAGAATTAATGTAGAAAGTATCGTTGTTCGTTGAAGAACCAATCGTACTTTACTGCGATAGATATCTTAAAAACACGAACTTGTATCTTTTCCTTTTCGCTAGTTGTTTTGGAACAATTCTTTCTGCATTTATAATACTAAAGTCATTCTGAATTCATAATTCATTATTCATATTCATTCTGAATTCATAATTCATTAAGTACAGAAGTAATAAAAAAAAAAAATATATTTAAATATCACGTGTAGAAAAAAAAAAAAAAAGAAAATAAATTTCTTTTTATATTGAAATTGGATCTTTATTACTAAAATTAATTGAGGAAAAAAAAAAGCAAAAATCAGCAATATTAATAGTTGTTCCAACAACTATGGATTGCCATAAATGTAGAGTGAAAATTCGAGGAGAAACTGGGGTAAAATGTGCTGGAGTATGTGGTAAAATTTACCACTGCCAACCTAAATGTTCGGGATTGGACCAGTCAACTCTAGGAATTTTAGACCTAAATTCACGTTTAAAATATATATGTGATGAATGTATAATGTACATACAAAATATTGATCTGATATTACAAGAAATGGAAAGATCAGTGAAGAAGAACAATGATTATCTAGTGGAATACAAAGAGGAATTTGACCGGGCTATTAAAAATAATGAAAGGGAAATAATTGGATTACTAAAGGCGGTAGAGGAGAGATATATGGAACGGTTACAACATATTAAAACGGAACAAAAATATGAAATTGAAAAAATGAATAAATTAACGGAAACATTCAAAATGGAAAGTGAAAAAATAAATACCAGTATAAAAACATCAATACTCAAGAACGATGAACTGTGTACTGAATTGCAAACATATAGCAATAAAAATTTAAAAAATGAAAATGTAGGTTAAAATGTATCGTTTGCCGAAATATTAAAAAATGCAAGTGTCAGCAAAAAAACTGTGCCATCCATAAAAAAAGTTGTGCCTTTGATTGTGAAACCTAAGCAAAATCAAAAATGTGAACAAACTAAAGTGGATTTAAGTAAAAAAGTCGACCCAAAAAATCTAAAAATCAAAAATGTCGAAAATAGAAAAAATGGTATGGTACTAATTGAAACCGAAACAAAAGAAGAACGTGAAAAAATAAAAAATTTGTTAGAAAAAAAAATGGGAGATTATGAAATAAAAGTGCCAATTGAAACCAAACCAAGAGTGGAAATCATTCACATGGGAGTCAGTTATAAAGAAGATGAATTAATAAACAAATTAAAGGCTCAGAATCCTATCTTAGAACATAGTGTGATGAAAGTGATAAAAATTTATGAGGCAAGGAAAACAAACCAACCAGGTATAATGCCATAGTAGAAATAGATAAGGACACTTTCCCAAAGATAATTGGAAATGAAAAGGTCTCAATTGGATGGGAGCGCTGCAAAGTTTTTGACGCTATACGGGTTCTACGCTGTTTCAAATGCAAAGGCTTTAACCATAAATCTGCGGATTGTAAAAATGATGAGATTTGTGTCAAATGTCATCAGAAGCATAAAAGTGCTGAATGTAAAAAGGATGACATCAATAAATGCATAAATTGTCTAAAAGTGAATGAGAAGCTAAAACTTGGTTTAAATGTTGATCATAATACCTTTAGTGTGATGTGTCAGGTTTATCAAAAAAAACTGAGTATTAAAAAACAAAAGATTGGATATTAGCAATTAAAGACTAAATTTACGGAAAACAACAACTTATCTAATCTTGATAATTTTGATATGAAAGAAAATGGGAATAAAACTAATAATAATAATAATAATAATAATAATAATAATAATAATAATAATAATAATAAAAATTATAATAATAATAATAATAATAATAATAATAATAATGATAATAATAATAATAATAATAAAAATAATAATAATAATGATATTAATAATAATAATAATAATGATATTAATAATAATAATAAAACTGATAACGATAGAATTGCTGATATTAGTACAACAGGGACGGTAATAAAAACTGTTAAAAAAATAGTCAAACCAAAAGATGATTCATCAAATATTAAAACCAAAAATAATAGAAATATTTTAAATTTTTTACCTTTCACAAAGAAAATACATAAAAATATCACTACTGCGAAAGAATCTATAGTTGATGTAGCTAATCCAAATAAAATTAAAAAAACTGATTGCGTGGTTTCAAAAAATGAAGATAAAGAAAAGAATAAAACTTGCATTTCTCCAAGCAAACTCCAAATGCCAGATAACAAATATTCAAATTGGACTAAGGGAGAAACGCTCTGCCCAAACATTGAAAAAAATGTACAGGGAAATAGTAAAACATGCATCGATCCATTGGTCCCTCCTATTGTTAGACTAACAAGAAAAGCAATTGATACTGGTGATAATGTTTATGCAATTTCAAGACTAAGAGACCACAGAATTTATAACAATGTAAGGCTGTTTTTATCATATTTCCATGACAAGGATGATATTTGCTATGAAGGTGTCACTCAGACTAGTTTAAAAATACTAATTCATCAAGAGGGATTGCCAAATAACTACAAAGAACTTTCTCAACTTTATTTTATTTATCATGACAATACAGGAGTATCTAGAAAAGAAGCAATTCAAGACCTAGCTTATTACAGGAGGCATATTGATAATAAATACAGAGAATATTTGCAGAAAACAAGAGAAACTTGGCAAAATTATATGATTAGTAAACCTTGATGATCAATACACTCTCAAATTTAAATATTGTGCATTTTAATGCCAGAAGTCTCAGAAAAAATATTACCGAAATAGAATCATATATAAAAATTAAAAAATGTATTGACATAATTATGATTGGTGAAACTTGGATATACTCTGATGAGGAGATATTTTTTAATATTCCTGGGTATACAGCTTTATTTAATTCAAATAATTTAAATAGAGGAGGCGGGGCTGCTATTTATGTCAAACAAAACATACAATATAAAATATTAGAAGTCATAGAACAGTTTAATACCATAATTATATCATTATGCGGTACTAGTCCAGTTATTAAACTTGCGGTTTGTTACAAAAGTCCTAGTGAAAATAATAATACATTTATATCACATTTAGAATCAATTTTTAATAGATATAAAAATATTGTTAGGGTTGGCGATACTAACATTGATTTATTATCTGATACGGAACTCTCTATAGATCATACAAAACAATGCTAGAATCTAATGCTGTAGATGTAAAGAACAATTTAAGAAAGGAAAATGCTACTAGAGTTACAGAAAGCACTTGCACAATTATTGATCATGTTCTATCAAATTTAAAAAATGAAAAGTATGATTTTAAAATTTCTACTGAAGATGTTGTTAACTTAGACCATAAAGCCATTCAAATAAGGATAAATAAAGTTATAAAAAAACGTGAGCCCATTTTCAATAAGGAACTAATCGTTACAGATATCAAAAAATACAAAACTCAAGTTAGCAGTCTACTTTTAACAAATAATTGTGATAGTGTAGTTAATCTCATGAAAATATTACAATTGGCCAAAGAGAACTCCACTGAAAAAAAAGTAATAAGAATAAGAAAAAATAATGATTGGATGACTAAAGAAATAATGAACCTCATCCAAAAAAGAAATAAATTATTTAAAAACTTAAAGAAAAACCCTAACTCCCCAGAAATTCAAGCCAAATTTAAAAAATTGAAAAATAGTGTCACTAACGAAATAAAGAGAGAAAAGCAAAATTATTTTAACAATAAAATCTACTTAGCTGGGTCTGATCATAGAAAAATGTGGGAAGTGCTAAACAACTGTATGCTAAAAAGGTCGTCTAATTGCAGTAAAGTTATCAATGAAATAAATAACAATGGCATTAAAATATGTGATAATTTCGGTATTGCTAATACTTTTAACACGTATTTTAGTGAAATTGGAAACAAGTTGGCGGATAATATTATTGATGCAGAAAAATACACAGTAAAAAACACAATTACTTATCTAAGAAAAACAAATGAAATAGAAGTATTAAAAATCATTAAGCTGCTAAAAAATAGTTCACCAGGTGTTGATGGCATAACAGCATCAAATCTAAGACATGTGGAAACCATTATAGCACCCAAGCTCGCTTACTTAATAAATTATTGTTTAACAACTGGTATTTATCCTGAATGTCTAAAATCAAGTATGGTTGTGCCAATATACAAATCAGGAGCAACCAATGATGTATCAAATTACAGGCCTATTACTTTAACAAGTTGCTTGGGAAAAATATTTGAAAAAATAATAAATAATAGAATACAGAATTTTATTCAAAAGGTAGTAGGTTTTGATGATAATCAATTTGGATTTCAAAAAGATATTGGAACCGATTCGGCAGTCTTAGCATCAACAAACTCTATAGTGAGCAAATTAGATGCAGGGAACTATGTATGTTCAGTGTTCGTTGATTTAAAAAAAGCATTCGATACAGTTGATCATAGAATCCTGTTAAACAGACTCTATGAAATCGGTATAAGAGGAACAGCTCTGGATCTTCTTAGATCTTATTTACAAAATAGGAAAATAGCTACAAGAGTTAATGATGTATTGAGTAACCAGTGTAGTATAAACATAGGTGTTCCACAAGGATCAGTGCTTGGGCCTACTTTGTATCTGCTTTACATCCATAACATCCAATGTGCTAATTTACAAGCCGATTACAAGATATTTGCGGATGACACATTGCTCATTTACAGTGCTAAAACCAGAGATGAATTAGAAAGAATAATAAATGAGGATTTGTACAAATATATTAATTGGCTTAAAGGCAACAAATTAAGTATAAATGCTGATAAAACTAAATTTATCACATATAAAATGAGGAATAAAGCTGATATAAATCTAAAAATATTAATAAACAATGTCCAAATTGAAAGAGTTGATACATATAAATACCTTGGTGTAATAATTGATGAAAAACTGAGATGGGAAAATCATATCAATAAAATAGCATCCAAAATTGCGCCAATGCTTGGTGCCATTAAAAGAAGTGGAATTAAACTAAACAGGAAAGCTGCCAATAATATATATCATGCTCATATCATGTCACATATTAGGTATAATATATGTAACTGGTCCAGTTGCGCTACATGGCTGAAAGACAAAGTCAGTACTTTGATAAACAGAGCAATAAAAAATTTATACGAGTTTAGCTGGCTGACACCAACAATAGAAATTTATAAAAAAACGGGATATTTGATGCTTCCGGAAATTATTATTATGGAAAAAGCCAAATTAATTTTTAAACTGGAAAAAGGAATTTACAGGAAGAATATTAATGTTACAAAAAGAAATAGTGTACATAACTATAACACCAGAAGCCTGAACTATTTAAATCATACAAGATCAAGAACGGAGTTATCTCACAGCAGCGGATTATCCTCAGCTATAAGAATCTATAATAAGCTACCAAATGATCTTAAACAGACCTCTAACATCAAATTATTTGTTAAAAATCTGAAGTACCTACTAAAGCGGGATACCATATTGCTTGACAGCGTTATGCAGAATGAATAATTGTATTAACATAATAATAATTTAATTAATAGTATATAACTTTAATAACTTATATATATATATATTTATATATTGATATATATTATACACGTATACATGTATTTTTTTGCTTGTCTTTATTTAGTTTAGTTTTAGGTTAATCTGTGTTATTTTATACCAAAATCAATCAATTGTTTTGTTTATAGCACAGTTAAAATAAAAAAAAAAAAATAAATAAAAAAGTATTATAATATGTTATATAAAAGTAAAACTATAAAAAAAAACATTTGTAATAGACAATAAGAAAGCTAAATAAAGTATATCAATTTAAAAAAAAAAAAAGTTCTCATAAAACAATTTTTTAATATACTGCGGTTTACTTCCAAATGGTACTCCTTTCAACATGTACACTGCTGTGTCGCTGTCTAATTTTCCAACGTTAAAATTACATTAAACACTTTATTATCAACTTCAGTTGTGTTTGTTTTATTACATTTATTTGAAATGGCAGACTTTAACTCATCACGAATAGATGGGCACTTTGATTGGATGATGGTAAATTCGGTACACGTTGAGATCTCCGTGATTTTATGTTCCAAAGAAAGAAACATATCATCTCATTTATTGTTTGTGTTTACAACATTGTTAATTCCATTACGAAGTTCAGAAGACAAAGAAACCAAGGTGTCTTGTAATGGATTTACAAAACTGGGCACGTATAGCTCGATCAAATTTACTGGCATGTCTTTATTGTAAATTTTTTCTACTTTACTTGTCGAGGTATATTATTTTTAGTTATGACATCTAACGAATTACTAACATCAGCCATGGCCTTTAAGAATTTGCTAGTTAAATTCTCTATTTTTTGATTAAATACATTGATTATTGAGAGGCCAATATAACTCTCTGAGATATTATGTTTAGAAAATATTTTATTAGATAGGTTGTCTCAGTTCTTTGAGGTCTCCAATATATTTTCATTGTTAATTTGAATTACTCCATATAATTTATTAGCCATACCGTCTTTTTCTCTGCTTAGAGCAGTAATTCGTTCATCGATGTTATCATACATCGTTTTAAGAAGAGCATGGGTTATTTGACAGTCGGTACACACGAATAAATCATTCAAAGATTGATGAAATTGTACTCTAGCTGCTCTAATGCACGCACCATGCACCATTTCCTGTTGCTAAAACCTTTGTAGATTCATTTTTTTGAAGAATTATCCATAGCAGTGCAATTACTCATATCACATTTAAAATTCATACTTATTATTTAAAAAATGAAAGAACAAAAAATCGAAATTAAACACTTTTATTTTTTATTTTTTAATTCAAAGTTAAGAACAAAGAAATTAACGAAAAAATAGTGTAAATGACTAATTTAATTAATTAACTTAAATTTTTAAAAAAATATTTTTTTTTTATTGCAAACAAACACGTCTGCACTGATTAACGGTAGAATGTAGTATGATTGTATAATTGTAGAATGTAGTATCATTTAACAGATATCAGATAGCAGTTTGCAAGAGAATAGTTAAGTCGTTACTTTAAAAGTTAATCATTGAACTGATCCACATTTAAAAAACTGGATGAATAACTTGTGAAAGATTTAATTAAAATTCGTAAAAATTTAAAAAGAAAATTTCAATCTTTAAAAGTTCGGAAGACCTATTCGAGAAGAAGCTTTTACTCCAATTATAAAACCATTGAAAAAATTAACAAATGTTGTCAACCAACAACAACACCAATAACAATTTTCAAATAATTTTATAAAACCGGAAATTAAATTGCATGGTGACATTGATAACAACTTTAAGTTAGTGAGATCATTCCGGAAGTTAGCAACAAAAGTAATACTTATAGTAAATTTAAAACTTCAACGCCAACAGTGCCGTTCCTGTGTTGCTGGCCGCTCAAGTGCAAAAACAATACTGCCGCCCATATTAATTTTTTTTTTAATTAGAATTTGCGGATCACCTTTAAAAATTAATCCTTATGTTATTGTATACAGAATATAAAATCGAAATAAAAATGAGTGAAGAAAAAGTATTTATTTATTTACGACAACATGCTTTAAAAAGAGAAAGCTTTTTTTTTTTTTATTATAAAATGAAACTAAAATTTGTAAATCAACAAAAATGGTTTGTTATTTTATCTCAATAAATACAAAAGAAATTATTAGTTTCATTTAAAACAAATTATTAAGTTTAAGTATCAAAAAAAATATTTCACAATTTTACTCTTCTTGCCTTTGCAGAAGCAAAATCATCAATTACTTGAAATAAGTTTAAATCCTCACAAATATCTTTTTCTATCGATAACAAAGCAAGATTGGTTAGCCTTTCTTGCGACATCGACGACCTGAGGTAATTTTTAATTAATTTTAATTTAGAAAAATTTCTCTCTCCACATGCTACCGTTACAGGCAGTGTTAAAAAAATTCTTAACGCTATAGAAAAATTAGGAAATGAGGATATTAAGTCGTTTTGTATGATGTAATTTAAAGTCATTATAGGCTTTGCCGCAGTGGGAAATATTTCCCTAAAACTTAATATTTCGTTAAATAATTCAAAACCATTCAGGTCTTTTTCTATAACATCGTTAACATTAATTTGGAGAAAAACTTCCAAATCCAAGCAACATATTTTTAAAATATCTGAATCTATTGAATGGAAAGAATACAAAAAACCATAGATATTATAACATTGATCTAATAACGTAAATCTTTCCTCTACAGAATTATTCGCTCTATCTGTAATGCGAAAATAAAAATTAATTTTAAAGTTTTGTTTAGGATTTTCTACAAACTCATCACTTGATTCATATAAAAATTGACGAGGTCTTTTTCTTATGCGGGTTTGTGGAAATTCATTTTTTACATCAATAACTTGTGCAAGGTTTGTATTCATTAAAACTGGCATCGTTTCTTTTATCATTTAAAAATCTTTTTAAATTACCCAACGCTTTCATTCATTAATATCAGTGTTGGAATTTTGTAGAATTTTGCTAACTACGTCAATTTTTGAGAGTATATCATGCCAGATAATTAACGAACATAAAAATTTAAATAATTTTAATTTTTCAGATAACGAATTTGCCATATTTCTTTTGCTTATATCTCTACTTTGATCATCTCTTAAATTAATTAAACTTTCAGAAATTTCTTTAATATTTTGTTGCAAGGGTCTTATAGCGTTAATACGATTTGACCATCTAGTACCACTTAAAAGTTTTAAAGTTAAATTTTTAATTTTGATTTTTAACATATTCCATCTATATAGAGAGGCAGAAAAAAAATTAAATAATTCCTGAACAATATCGAAAAATCCAACGGTTTCGTTATTAATGTTAACAGCATCATTAAGGACTAAATTTAGGTTATGTGCTGCACATGGTACAAATGTTGCTTTGGGGTTAATATTTAAAAATCTTTTTGGAAGTCCTATATGCTTACCTCTCATGTTGGATCCATTATCATAGCCATGACCACGAACATTTTGTACATCTAAGCTAAATTTAGGCAACAATTCGTTAGTAAGGAAATTAAATAAACCTTCACCAGTCGTGTCAACTATTGGAGAAAAACAATGAAAATATTATTCGACTGTTACTTTATTTTGCGTCAACTTCACACACCGAACAACAAACGTGATTTGTTCGACGTGGCTTAAATCTGGCGTACAATCAAGTATAATAGAAAAATATTTTGAATTTTTTATAATGGTTGTTAATTTTTTTGTTACAGCTGATGCCAATAATTCAATGATTTTGTTTTGAAAATGGATTCCCAAATAGTGTGGCATATGACTTTTTTTTTGTTTTGATGTTTGTACGTTTCTTACATGTTCTGTTATTATCGGATCAAATTTAGATGACATTTTCAGCTTTCATGAAATTTCCGTTGCTGGGATGGTATAACTCTGTCGACGTTCCGCGAAATGCTAAACACTGACCAGATAAAAATTTACCAATAGATATCATTCTTTCATTAGTACCACGCCATCGTTTTGTTTCCATTTCATAATATGTTTGAAGCTCTTTATCTATTGTGCAGTTCTTTTCATCCGCAATTTTAATTCGCACCACTTTTTTGAACTTTCGATATGTTGTGCTCTATTTTCATGTTGAACAAAATACGTTGTTGCATGTCGCCAATCAGAATATCCACCACTGGTCAGCTTAATAATATATTTGCTGAATAATTTGCAGCAAAAACAAAAGACCATATTCAATTTAGTAGAGTAGACTATCCAGTTTCTGGAAAATGTTTCACCATTTTCTAAAGTTCTTAAAATAAATGTTGCAGAAAATCTTGCAAAGTTGCACTGGTCCTTTCTTCACTAAAATTTCTTTAGTTGACCTTCCTGACGTACTTGCCACAGGTTATTTTTGTGAGGATTCCAAAAACTGTGTTAAAGATCTACTTAGTTTCTCTATTTCTTTTAGTTTTATTTCTTTTTTTTTTTTAATAAGCACCAGATTGCCTTTTTCTTTTTCTTTCTGACATCTAAGAAGGTGTGATATTTTCTTATTCATAATAAAATTTCTAAATAGTAAAATTTACCTTTATTAATTATAATTAATTTGTTAGATCAACACCTATAATAATTGATATGAAGTAACTAATAACAAAAATGTATTACACAACTATCACTTGTAAATAATACTATTTCACTAATGTTAATGTTAATATATGCATGTAACATATAAGCAATTAAGTCTACATAGTCATGGCAATGTAAAAAACTCATGGCATACTTACAAATTTTTAATAGCAAAATTTAAAGTTTTGTCATAGAATGTAAAAAAAACTAAGTAAATTGGAAAATTCATAAAAAAAATAGGAGATGTTTTTATAAAAAGTTGTCTTCTACTTAATTCGACCAAGTTAATTTTTTTTTTACAATTTAGTACTCCAAATTAAAATAATTTTTTTTTTCATTTTTTTTTTTTAAATATAATAAGAGTTGGTCAGCGGCCACCCTTCGACTTCGCCGCTCACGTGCGGGGTATCTTTTGCACCCCCGCCAGGAACGGGCCTGAACGTCAAATACTACAAAAGTTGAAGCATCATCGATCCATGATAATTATTTATTTATTTATTTATTTATTCCGAGCTTAATTCAAGCAAGTTACAAAATTTACATTAAATTAATAAACTAAAATTAAACATTAAAAAAACAAAAAAGAAAGTAAAGATTATAGAAATTAATAATTTAATAATTAATTTTACATAAAAAATTTTTAAGAAAAAAAAAAGTGTGAAAAAAAAGTTAAAAATTATACTAATTATATTTAAAAAAAAAACAAAAAAGCTTCAATTAAGAAGACAAAGGTCAAAGAATGTAAGTCTAAAAATTTCAAGAACACAAATACAAGTTATTTTTTAATGATTGTTTAGTTTGGGAAAAGTTAATATGGGATTTATATATATTACAGAGAGACATCATTCTATTAATTGGTTCATATTTACCATAGTTAGTTCGGTGAAACTGTAAATTAAACAAATTAGCAGATCTTAATCTAGAATGCGAAGAAAAATTGAGCTTAGCGAGTAGTTGAGAAGAAGAAATGTTGCCTTTAATTAATTCAATTAGAAATACAATATCTGCAACTTTACGGCGCATTTCAAGTGTATTGAGATGTATTAAATTTATTCTATGTTCGTAAGGAGGTAATCTAAAAGGGTCCTCCCAAGGAAGAAGACGTAAAGCATACCTGAGAAATTTTTTCTGAACCGATTCAATTCTATTTATATGGACACCATAAAATGGACACCAAACTTGACTGGCATATTCTAAATTAGGTCTAACCAGGCAGGTATAAAGAGATTTCAATACATAAGGGTCTTCAAATTCTCTTGCCCAACGTTTAATAAAACCGAGCATAGAATTGGCTTTATTTAATATATCAGAATAATGAAGTTGAAATGAAAGTCTACTATCAAAGAGTACCCCTAAATCTTTAATTGAAGTGACTTTTGAAATAATTTGATTATTAAAAGAATATACATAAGAAATTGGACTTAAGCGGCGTGTAAAACTGATTGAAGCACATTTGGTAACATTGAGTTGGAGATTATTGTTGGAACACCAATTGTAAAAACGATTAAGATCAGCTTGTAGGGCTAATGCATCCTCCAAATTTACAATTTTTTTGAAAAGTTTCATATCATCGGCATAAATTTTAATGTGACTATTAATTATTAAAGAAGAAACATCATTAATAGAAATAATGAAAAGTAAAGGTCCAAGATGGCTACCTTGAGGCACCCCTGTGGGAGCTGCAAACTCAGAAGATATCGAGGATCTAAAAGAAACACTATATCTACGATCAGAGAGGTAGGAATTAATCCAATCTATAAAATAAGTCGGAAATCCTAATTTATTTAGCTTAAAAATAATAACATTATGTGGAAGAAGATCAAAGGTTTTGCTAAAATCTGTATATATTACATCTGTTTGGAAGCCATCTTCCATATTATTAATAAATGTAGATGTAGATTCAACAAGATTAGTAACGGTTGATTTAAGCTTTACAAAGCCATGTTGGAAAGGCGATAAAAAACAAGTACAATGATCATAAATAGAATCAAATACAATTAGTTCAAAAAGCTTAGGTATAGAAGAAAGTTTAGCAATTGGACGATAGTTAGTAACATCGTTTTTAAGATTTTTTTTATGAACTGGCTTAATTATGGCAGTTTTTCAAATAGAAGGGAAGATACCAGAAGCTAAAGAAGAATTAAATAAAAAAGAAAGAGGACCAGATAATGAAGATGAGCATTTATTTAAAAATATGTTAGGGATGCCGTCAATCCCAGGACTAGTGTTAAAATCAAGTTTTGTCAAATAGTTAAATACCAAATTAGTGTCAATATGAATATTACCCAGAGTAGTATTAGGAAAGTTTGATAAATGCAAAAAATTATCTTCATTTAACGAGAAAGCGGGCAAAGAATAACTAATTGAGAAGAAATCACGGAAAAATTCTGAAATAACATTAGAATCTATACTACTAGAATTTTTATAATTCATACACATTGGATATTGATCACTTTTTCTTTTGGAATTAACAAATTTCCAAAAGAGTTTTGGATTATTTTTAATATTTAAAGACATGTTTTGCACATAATTAGAATATAAATTATCAGACATTGTTTTAAATTCATTAAATAAATTTATGAAAACATTAAAGTCATAATTATTATTGCTTTTAATAAATTTACGCCAGGCTTTATTTTTTCTATTTTTTAATTTTTTAAGACTCTTAGTAAACCATGGCGGACTGGATTTATAACTATTGTCAACAACTAACGGAACATATTGTGAAATAATAGAATGAACAATTTTATAGAAATGATTAACTGCATCATTTAAATTAAAAGAGGTTAAAAATGAGAAATCATAACAACTTAAATAGTTATTAACAGCATCAAAATTGGCTTTATGAAAGTTAAAACGATAAGAAAGTTCAGAATCAATAATTGGAGGTATGAGAAAACAGAGAGACGAACAAATTGGAGGATGATGCTCATCAATTTCAACTAGTTCAAATGGACAGTTAATAATAGCAATATTCATCCAATTTGTCGTAAATAAAAGATCTAACTGTCTACCACGATTATTACAGATTGAAGATACTTGTTGAAAATTAAAAGAATTAAAAGAATCAATTACAAAGCACTCCGTATTACTAACTAATTCGTATGGAATGAAGTAGGAATCCTCATCGTGCGGAACCCATTAGGAAGATTAAAGTCACCACAGAGAATTACATCATCATTAACATTAAGTTTACTGACTAGTGAATCAATTTCTAAAATATATTTAGTATACACTTCGATACTAGATCCTGGAGGAATATAACAATTTATAATAATAACATTTTTTAGTTGTAGTTCAATTTTAACAGCAATTACTTCGATAATATCGGTAGGATCACATTGAGAAAGTAACAATTGCGATGAACAAAAAGTATTTTTAACAGCTATCAATACACCACCACCTTTAGGAACATTATAAGATAAACGACAATCATATCTATCTTTCCTATAAACAGTGTAAGAAGAAGAGAAAATTTCAAGATTATTTATTGAAGAAGTTAGCCAGGTTTCTGTTAAAACGAATAGATCAAAATCTAAAGCAGTAGAATTTAAGAAAACTTTTTTAGTTTTTGTGCGTAGACCTCTTACATTTTGATAATAAATAGTTAATTTAAAAGATTTATTATTAGGATGAGTGGGTTCCGCAAGACTAATATTAATATTAACTAGACTTTTTCTCGCTTGGAAGGGGACGAAAGTACTTATCATGATTTTCTCTCACACGTTGAAGATAGTTAATTCTATTAGATGAGATATGTGAGGCAAAAGATTTCAAGTCAGTTAGAGCATTTTCAGCTGAAATATTATATGTTTCATGATATTTTACAAAAATATTACGTAAGTCCTTAATATCAGTAGGAAGTCCTTCCTGTTGAATAGCTATCTTAAGCGATGTGTTTGTTTTACCACCAATACAAACATCATTTGATTTATCGTGAAGATATGCAAGGTAAAGTCTAACATTATCATAAATTTTACTGTCCCTTAGCCTAGCTAAAACGTACCTACTGTTATTTTTACTTTCATGAAGAGCTTTTTGAGTAAGTTTTACAACAGGCGGTTAAAGAGGATCTAAAATTGGTGGAGTTGTATTTGAGTTAGATAATAAAATATCCTCAGAATTAGCTAATAAGGGATTAGCTTGTGATTCAGGATGTAAAGATAAAGAAGTTGATCTATTAATTTTATTAGAAGAAGGTTTTGCTACAGTTAAGCTAGAAGGTTTACTTTGGGGCATGATAGTTTCACCTTGAACAAAATTTTGGTATTTATTAAATTTATTTGATACAGACATTTTGAATTTTGTAAATTTATTTTTTAGATAAGAATCGCTAATTTGTTTGTTATTGATGAATAATCAATTTCACAATTTCCTCTTCTTAATAAGTTAGAGCTTGATAAAGCATATGGATCATACTTTGATGAGTCATTAAATATTCGAAAACTTGAGAATGCCAATTTTGAAATAGATGAAATTACTAAAAATATTTTGATTGATAATGAAGTTTTTAAAGGAACAGATGGTCTGAATTGATATTAAAAAAAAACTTATAAACTATACCGAAAGTGATTTAACAATTGGTGACAACAATCATCACAATTAAATTGTATCTATAATTGAAGAGTTGAGAGAAGCAAATATAATTCACTAACTATTTACATTAACAATCAGTTAAAATCATGATGTCGCTTGATATATTTGGACGTAGTATAGTTTCTTTTTCTAGAACTACATACTCAAGCATTTCTTAGACTACATACTCAAGGCCACCCAGTCATAGGTTTTAAATTAACTTCTGAAGGAAATTATGGTATAGATAACAAAATTTGATCAAATGTCCACGAACCAATTGATTAAAGTGATGCAAATGTTCAAAACTAATGAATTTATATAAAAAAATTAAAAACAAATTATAATAAAATATAATTTTATATATACATCTTATATATAAATAAAGAATATAAATTTAAAATCCATTTAAATTTAAATTTTTAAAAAAAAGCAAACAATAAAATGTATTTTATTATACAATTAAATTAGTATTTTTGAAGATAATTTAGGATAAAGTTGTAGATTTATTTGGGTGGCTTGATGTTTCAGAGTCTTTTGTACATAGCGATGAGAAGGAATATGATGATGATGTTGATGATAAGAAAGTAAAAAAGAAAGTCTCATTTATGAAAAAGCCACAAATATATATATTGTACAAATGGAATACAGTATATGAGTTAGCTCGATAAAAATATTAGGAAATTAGGTATATATAAATTAGATGAATACACTTAATTTAGAGAGGTGGTTGGTAGGTATTGTGACACTTTGTCCTGGGAAAAAATCATGCCATATCGTACCGCACGACATATTGACCTACATTTTTGATTAATGACCAAGTCCTCTGGAAGTAAGGCACCCGAACAGAACTTTTCATCGAATTTAGGCCAAAAAAGCATAATTTCAAAACCAATGAAGATAGAACCTTCAAATTTGGTATCGGGGTGTCTCTTTCTATTTCCTAAGTGTCCTTGAAATTTGGGACCAATTGGGGTAGTGGGTTGAGGACCAGCCACACAGTTCCGAAGACCTTAAAGCATATTTTCGAAATTAATAAAGATAGTAACTTTAAACAAATTTAGAAGTTTCAAATTTGGCACATGGGTGCTCTTTACTATTTCCTGTGCGGTTCCTCTAATTTTGGATCAATCAGAGTGGTGGTTCAGTACCCCTCTTAAACCTCCCAAGGTTTAAAAACTTATCATCGAAATTAATGAAAATAGTAACTTCAAATTAAGATAGAACTTTTCAATTGTGTATAAGAGTTAACTAGTATTGAAAGTATGACGGGTACTGCATATGGGCAAAATCGAACCGTGGTTTCGAATTCTGGAACCTTTGAAAAGTTCAAGGGCTAAAGAATATATATCTTAAAAACAGCATAACTCAAAAAATAATGCTATTTTGATGAAATTTAAACTCTAGGTTACTAGTAATGAAAGTACAATGGGAATTGGTTCTGGTCGAGTCCGGATACTATGTTCGAATTCTAGATTCTGTTGATCGATCTGAGGCCAAACGAGCATAATTACAAAGCCAAAGAATATATTTCCTATTTCCTATGTGTCCCCGAAATTTAGACTTAATTGTAGTAGTGGTTCAGGTGCCTCCTAAGAAATCCCAAAATTAAAAAGCTTATCTTCGAAATTCATGAAGATAGAAACTTTAAATTTGATACACGAGGGTTCTTTCCTATTTCTGTTTTTATTTAACACTTTTATATTTTTAAAAGGCTAAGAATTTTACCATAAAACATATTTAATATAATATTTTATAAATTAAAAACCATAGGTGATATATGTAGGAAAATCCAACGTCTTTAATTTATATGATCTTCTTTTTAAAAAATTGTGGGAAAATCAAACGTCATTAATTTATATAGGTAATCGTCTTTATTCTTTTTGTTCTTGATTCTTTTGATTTATTTTTTAGAATGAATATACAAAATTTTTAAACTGACTATTTATACTTTCTAGGGGCCTCGGTGGTGCAGTGGGTAAGCATTTGGCTTATTAACCGAGGGGGTCCGGGTTCGATTCCCGGTCAGGTCATACAATATTTAATTTAAAAAAATTATTGAAAAATAATTTTTCTTTACGAATCCCCATGGTGACCAAATATAATATAAATATACAAATATATAATATAAACAAAAAAAAAAATAATATAGTAGTTATAAATAAATAGAAAGTATTTAATGAGGGGTGCACAACGGGCCGCAAGGCCTAGGTGTAAGGGAAACTTGCTTCCCCCCCCTGTCTAAACAACAACAACAACATTTATACTTTCTACTGATTCTGATCAATACTGTAATCCATTCTGATTTAATACTGTATACTTCAATACTGATCAATATCAATAAAAGCGACAGCTTGTGACAAAAAAAAACAATTATTAACTTAAAATAAAATCTTCAATTCTTACAAAAAATTACAACTAGTGACAAAAAAAGACAATTATTAACTTAAAACAAAATCTTTAATTCCTACACTCGGCCATTTGACATTCATCGGTCCTCCGATGACCACGGCTTTAAATGTTCTACACTGGTACAAGTTTTATTGGGTTCTTCATGTTGACCTACTTTAATAACATCATATCTATCATTTGCTTTTACTCCGCTAATTTTATAAGGTCCATGAAATTTATCCGCTAATTTGTTGTTGATAAATTGCGTCCGTTTGATCGCTACTAATTCGTTCATTTTATAAGGTATAAGAATTTTCCTCTTCTTGTTAAATCCTTTTTGATTTTCCTCCTGAACCTTCTTAATTTGTGTCTTAGCCTTCTCTCTTTCCATTTCCCGTCATTCCTGATGTTGTTGTAAAAAATTCTCCTGCAACAATTCTAGCAATCTGACATTCTGCCTTTGACGCATTGACACTCCTGTTAATAATTTAAAAGGTGATGTGCCAATACTTCTTTGATATGTACTGTTTATTGAACATTGCAATTGTGCTACATATTTGTACCACATCGCGGATTCTTTTTCTACTATTTTCGTTAAAATTGGAATAATACACCTATTTATCCTCTCTACTTGACCGTTAGATCTGGGCATTCCCGTTGTTGTTAAAACATGTTGAATCGGTTCTTCCTTACAATAATTTTGAAAATCCTTGGAAGTAAATGCGGCGCCATGATCTGAAATAATTTTTGCAGGATTCCCAAAAGTCATCTGTTGTACCCGTAATTTATCTAACACTTCTTTTGTCCCTGTTGACCTTGTGGGATAAATCCACACAAATTTCGTAAAAGCGTCAATTACTACCAATAAATACTTATACATTTTAGCAGTTTGAATCATCGGTCCTATATGGTCTATGTGGTACGTTTGCAATGATACGTCCTCTTTATCGATTGTGTGTAGAAACCCTTCATATTTACCATGTTTCCTTTCCACTAGAATACACGCAACGCAATTTTTTATGATTTTCCGAATTTTTTCTTTTAAATTTGCAATAAAATATTGCTGCGTAATTTGTTCTTCAACTTTTTTACAACCGAAATGTCCATTTTCATGGTATGTGCTTATAATTTCTTGCTCCATATCCTGTGGGACTACCAGTAACTCTAATCCATCTTTATATTTGTATAAAATGTCATTCTTTATTAAATAATCATTATAAGGCTTGACAGCTAAAACTTCGCAAATTGATTTCAGCGAGTCATCATTTAGTTGACATTGCTTAATTTTAATATTTAAATTTTCTTCTGTTGAGATATACATAACTGCATTTCTGCTTAATGCATCCACGTGCCTCATTTTTTCTCCTGTTCGATGTTCAATTTCATATTCAAAATCCTGAAGAAATAATGCCCAACGAAAAATTTTAGGACAAACATTTTTCTTGTCCATCGTTTGTTTAAACGCGTTACAATCCGTTATAATTTTAAATTTTTTATGTATTAAATATACGCGAAATTTGGTCAATGCTTTAATTACGGCCAGAACTTCCAGCATGTAGCTGTCATATTTTTCTTCTAACTCTGATGTTTTCAAAGACATATAATAAACTGGATGAAATTGTTGATCATCATTGTCACGTTGAAGAAGCACTGCCCCAAAACCATATTTAGATGCGTCAGTGTGTAATTGTGTTTCAGCATCTTGATTATAAATTTTAAGAACTGCATCCCCACATAATTCCTTCTTCAATTCATTAAACGAATACATTTGTTCACTTCCAAATTTAAATTCATTTTTTCCTCTTAACATATCTGACAGCGGTTTAGCAATCACGGAATAGTTGGCAATAAACTTCCGAAAGTATCCAGTCAGCCCCAAAAAGCTTTGAACAGCCTTGATGTTTGACGGTATTGGGAAATTTTGAACGTCCTTTATTTTATTTTTGGACGGTCTTATGGTTCCGTTTTCTATTATATGGCCAAGAAATTCCACTCTTCTTTCCAAAAACTGACATTTAGTCCAGTTGATTTCCAAACCTGCTTCTTCTGCTCTTTGTAGTACCTTCTTTAAATTTTTTATAGCTTCTTGTTCACTGCTTGCCAGTACAATAATGTCATCCATATATAACAACACCAACTTTTGTACAATATAATCCCGGAAAATTTCGTTTATATACCTTTGGAAAACGCGAGGCGAATTGCAAAATCCAAACGGAGTTCTTAAAAATGTATATTGTCCACTACTTGTGACAAAGGACAGAAACCTCTGGCTTTCTTCATTCACCTTCACGTGGAAGAATCCATTTTTAAAATCTAATGTTGAAAAAATTTTTACTGTTTGTAAGCTATCCAATTGCTCTTCGATTAACGGAACTGGATAGCGATCCTTGATTACCTTCATATTTAGTTTTCGATAATACACACACACCCGTGGTGAACCATCTTTCTTTCGCACCACCACTACTGGACTAGAATAATCAGATGAACAGGGTACTATGATCTTATCTTGAATCCATTTATTAATTTGTTGTTCTACCTCATCTTTTTCCTTAAAAGCTAGTCGGCGAGGTTTGTGACATACTGGTATATAGTCAGTCGTTGTTATTCTTAATTCTATACTTGTCTCAATGGATTTGTTCGGCTTATAGTTGTCAATTAAACTTTTAATTTCATTCGGGGTTTTTTCGTCATATTTTTTGTTACCTTCAATCACCATATTCATTAAAAAATTTTCATCATCAACTTCCTTAATATTTTTTTTTATTGAAATCATTCCATTACAAATAATTAGTTTTACATCTTTTAACAATTCTTTACCTAAAATCATTTTGACAGGCACATCATTTATATCTACTACATAAAACATAACCTTAAAAAAAATTCCATGAATTTCAATTTCTTCATTCAAATAACCCATAGTACTAATTTGTGCATTGCCAGCTGTTTTCAATTTCATTGTTTTATCAGGGTGAAAAGTTAAGTTAATTCTTTGTACTACATCCAACCTAATTAAATTTACATCACATCCTGTATCAATAAGACTTGAAACAAATTTATTTTTAATTTTAACCCATTTATTCATGCTTTGTTTATACTCATTTGTACTTGACATCATAATTTCCTTTTCAATATTTCTTTCAACTTTTTTATTTTTACATTCATAAGACTTATGCCCGAATTCGTTGCATTTAAAGCATTTTAACCCGTTGGCCATGTTTGGACATCTAGGCGCTACATTTACCAATTTTCCACAAGCATAACATCGAACATCCTTCGTTTTCTCTTTTATTTGTAGATCATCTCTGGACGTAAACCTGTTTTCATGTGGTTTGACCTTCGTATTTATTTTAAAATCCTCGTAAGCTCGTAATTTTAATTTGAACTCCTTGAAATTAGCTGCCCCATATAAAATACTTTTACCTGGATTATCTTCATTTATTCCATTTATTACGTACTTTATAATTGACACATTATCAATCCCATATGTAGTCCCCAGTTCTCTCATCTTCATGAAATAATCAAAAGTATTCTCATTATATCTCTTTTTTGTTTTCGCCATCACACTATGAGCGTCCGCTGCTGATAATCTGACGTCAAATTCTTCCATTAACTGATTTTTTACTTCATTCCAAGATCTTACTCTTCTCACCAAATTTTTTGCTGGATTTTTAAGTAATATTTTCGAGTATATTAATTTTTGTTGATTATTCCATCTACATGTATATGCCGCTTCTTCAAATTCTGTAATCCAGTCTTTTACAGAATATAAGTCGCTTCCACTGAATGTACTCAACGATTCTTCAATGTCTCTAAATAAAAAGGACACCGGCAAGTCCTCACTCTCTGATCCCGACCTTAAGTCTTCATCACCTTTATTTAACTGCTCCAATATTTTTTTCATTTTCATTCTTCATCAATATTCCTATTTAAATCTAATCTTCCTAATTCTTCTTCTAGCCGCTTTTGCAAGTCAGTCTTCCTTCCACTTCTTGATAAACCTAACTCTCCTAATTTGTATCTCAATTGTTCAACGTTCATACTTTTCAAATTTTCCGCTTTTTTATTTGCATTCATTGGCGTCTCAAAATCAGACATCATTTCTTCTTTTCTTTTTTTTTTTTAAACTGTACTTTACTTTTTGAATAACTTCTTTATATTCTTACAGTTCTATGTCCTCTTAGTTGAGCCCCCAATAATTCTAGGAAAATCCAACGTCTTTAATTTATATGATCTTCTTTTTAAAAAATTGTAGGAAAATCAAACGTCCTTAATTTATATAGGTAATAGTCTTTATTCTTTTTGTTCTTGATTCTTTTGATTTATTTTTTTGAATGAATATACAAAATTTTTAAACTGACTATTTATACTTTCTACTGATTCTGATCAATACTGTAATCCATTCTGATTTAATACTGTATACTTCAATACTGATCAATATCAATAAAAGCGACAGCTTGTGACAAAAAAAAACAATTATTAACTTAAAATAAAATCTTCAATTCTTACAAAAAATTACAACTAGTGACAAAAAAAAACAATTATTAACTTAAAATAAAATCTTCAATTCTTACAAAAAATTACAACTAGTGACAAAAAATAAACAATTATTAACTTAAAATAAAATCTTTAATTCCTACATATATAATTAAGTCATCGTGTACAATACTTAAGCTATATTCAAAGGTACTTGCTGCATTTATGTAAAATTTATTGTTGTATTTAAATGAACTATATCAAAAGTTCTAAATTTGTAATTATATTTTAAAAATACATTTATTGCATATTTTGCGTTTATCTTTTCTAATAGGTACATAAACTATCAATTTAAAATAATTGCAATTTTGAAAAATTTTAATTATTAAATATATTATGCTTGGATTAGCTTTTTATCACAAAATTTAATAATTAAATTTTTTTTTTACTTTAGTAATTGAATTTAAATAAATATATTTTCATTTATTTCAAGTTTTTTTGTTTTTTAATATTTTTAAATAGAAAAATTAGTAAGATTTTGTAAATAAATTAGAAAAGTAATTAGAAAATGTTTTTAGTATTAAAGTTAATTTGGTTAGCTACGTCTTACGATCAAACTAATAACAGCTTTTATGGTTTTAAAATGACTTATGGACTTCCCATTTAATTTAAACCAAAGAGGTGTAGGGTATTTCTAAATCGGTTGGACCGACTGACTGTTTCTTTACTTGTTAATTTTCTGATTAGGTACATAAAGAAAAAGATAAACAAATATTAAACCTTTGCAAAATTTTTTTTTGTTTTTTTGTTTGAAAGGACGTTAAAAAATATGAAAAAAACGAGGAAGATTATTGTTGCCCTTGTCAACTTTTAGTTACCCGTGCATACCCACTAACCGTTATTTATTTCTCTAATGCTGTAATATATTACACAAAAAATATAAAAAAGTAAAATAGTTTAAAAAAATTGAACTCATTATCCCATAATTTAAAAAAAAAAACAAAAAAAAATTGCCCCATTCTAAAAGTTAGTCCGAGTGATGTCCAACTTTGCCAAGTAACTTGTGACAATTTTAATTTTAACCTCCTAGCTTTATTATATTCACAGTTATTGAATTGAAAACTTTGTATGGCAGCACCCCGAAAATGGGGCCGTAACATTTTTAAACTTCATGTAAGTTCTTGATTCATTATATAACTAACAGTTTGAAATTTTCATCCTCGTAGTATAATTAGTTTTGAAGAAATTCATATTGGTGGAAAGGAGTTGTATGGCAGCCCCCCGATAATGAAGCCGTGACATTTTGAAATTTCATATAAGTGCTCGATTCATTATATAGCTAACAGTGTGTAATTTTCATCCTCATAGTATAATTAGTTTTGAAGAAATTCATATTGGTGCAAAGAAGTTGTATGGCAGCCCCCCGAAAATGAAGCCGTGACATTTTGAAATTTCATATAAGTGCTTGATTCATTATGGAACTAACCGTGTGTAATTTTTATCTTCCTGGTATTATTACTTTTGAGGAAATTCATATTGGTTTAAATAAGTTGTGTGGCAGCTCCTTAAAGCTTTGGTCTGGTTTTAACCAAAAAGAATAGGGAACCTAAAAAATGTCCAAAAAATTTTTTGTGTAAATTTCAAAACTCTAGCTCTAATTTTTCAATTCTATCTCTTGTAATTAATTTTTAATACACAAATATATTAAACCTAAGCAAAATAAGCATCATATTATAATCGTACTCATATAATGATCATCATGATCAAAAATTATCATCATATTCATAATGATTATAATTCATAAATCTCAAAGTACAAAGTCCAAATCTAAAATTTTTTTTAAAAATTTTACGCATTATTTAAATCATATGAAATCGTTACTCGAAAAATTTGTTATCTACAAAAAAAAAAAAAAAACAAAAAAAAAAACAAACAAAAACAAAATTCATATAAATTCATGTTAATACAAGATGTGCAGACAAATTTCAAATTTTTATATGAAAATATTGGAGTTAAAAAAGTTAGTTTTTCGAGAGCTACCCGAAGTTTTGGTCCGATCTTAACCAAAAACAAGTGATGAAAAAAAACCAAGGGTTTTTAAAAAAGCACATTTTCAAAATTATATTGTATTACATACTGAGTTTAACTTTGGAAATATTTACTTGGAAATAGTTACTGCTTACTTATAAGATTTACTGCTAAGAGTAAAGTTTTTATTTTAAAGTTGTTACAGCCCTTCAATGAGGAAGGTTGCCAAGTTTCTCAAGGATCTAACTTCATCTAACCCCCCCCCCTCCGCCCCCTCCTTGTTTTTAGATTCTAGGAATTAAATTGTGAATTCCACAAAAATTTGGAATTTTACTTAGAATTATACAATCTAAGCAAAAATGGGTAAAACTGAGAGACACTTTCTTCAATTTAAGGAACCGCTTTTAAATTTAAGAAAAACCTTTAGCATATGTTAAAATATAATGTTGGGCCTTTAAATTTTGCATATTAATAAAAAAAAAATTGGACAGGTATTCAAGTTACAGGTGCTTAAAAATAGCAAAATTTAAATTTTCGAGCCCTTATAGCTCCTAAACAGGGGGCTTGACAAAAAAATTTTGCTAGCCGGCTCCTACTAATATTTCAGGATCTAACTTCTCCCAAAATTTCAGGACCCTATCTTAAACCGTTTAGGAGATATATGGGACCAAAATTTTGCAAAAATTGAGTTTTATATAATGGTAAATTTTAGTACCGTATAGCAACCCTATACATTTAGGAGGCATATTTTTGAAAAGCCTATAAAAGCAGCTTTCTTCTACCGTTTTTTTATTGAAAATAAACCTAACAGAACTCTTGTTATATCAATTTAAATATAGGGCTTTTTTGGAATTTGCAGTGGCTGTAGCTTCGTCACCCTTCAAAATTAAGAAAAACTTTTGACACATGTTGAAATATAATTATAGAGCTTTGAATTTTGTATATCACTAAAAAAAAATTTGGACAGGTATTCAAGTTACAGGTGTTTAAAAATAGCAAAATTTCAATTTTCGAGCCCTTATAGCTCCTAAACATGGGGCTGGACAAAAAAATTTTTTTAAGCGATTCCTACTAATTTCTGAATATCTAACTTCTTCCAAAATTTCAAGACCCTAGCTTGAACCGTTCAGAAGATATGTGTGGCCAAAAATTTTGCAAAAATTGAGTCTTGTGTAATGTTAAATTTTAGTACCGTATGGCAACCCTAAACATTTTTCTTTTAAAAATTTATAAAGCTTATGAAACCAGCTATCGTTTGCCGTTTTCAGATTGAAAATATATTTAACAGAACTCTTGTTATAACAATTTAAATATAGGGCTTTTTCCAACTTTGGGGGGCTGTAGCCCCGTAACAGGTGGGGCTACAGAAAAAAATTCTTCTACGAAATTATTTTTTTTGCAAAAATTACCCATGGTTAAAATTTCTTTACTCAATTTCAAACGGTATAAAAATTTTTGTAAACATACGGACGGACGGACGGACGGACAGAGTGAAGCTATATAGGCACATTTTTACAAAATTTTTTGAAAATGTGCTAAAAATAGGGAACCTAGAAATTGATTGAAAAATATTTTGTGAAAATTTCAAAACTGTAGCTCCTTTAGTTTTTGAGTTATCGTGCTGACACACAGACGGACGGACGGACAGACACACATAGCTAGATCGACTGATTTTTCGATTCTGAGCCGATACGTACCCTTGGCACTATATCTAGCTCCTCTAGATCGATGCGTTACAAACGGAGGAGCAATTTTAATATACCCGATGTCATATATGTATGCACGGGTATAAAAAGAATCATAAGAAAACAAAAATATGGAAGAGTGCTTAAACATTTATAATTTATTACGATGCGTTTTGGTGCAGCAAATCTTTTGGATCAAAAAAAATAAATTGGAAATTCTTTAAAAGTTAAATCAGTTTTGTGTTTTAATAAATGTGGTTTTGAATACGCGAATTATAGAAAACGAGAAAAAAATAATTTTTGTAAAGAAGATGCGTAGTGTACCTTTACATAAAGAAAGAAAGAAAACAAAAGTTCAATTATCATGATGTAATATGTAGTAACATTACCTGTTTATATTATTTAAGAATGCTATATAATAAAATAGAATGATTCTGAACATATATACTTACTGCTATGTTTGATCTACATATATAACCCTTGACGTAAAGAATGAAAAATAAAAACAGATCCATTGCTTTTGGTAGCTATAGTTAACATAGAAATAAAAAATAAAACGGATGAGTCAATATGTTTAAATAATTTCATTTAACTGAAAAATCTTTAACAATTTTGCGATGATCAGGTGTTAAAATTCTAGAAATAATAATACCAACATTTTTCATGCGTCTTTGAAATCTGCTTCTATCACATGCGTATTGATGCCAATCACCTTTGTGAGCAGCTCTGTAAGCATAGTCCCATACTTACATGACTTAAATTTCTATATTTGTGTTGAAGTGAACATTTTTTTAGTTTTATTATTTAAATTCATATTATATGTATGAAGGTCTTCGTTTAGAATTTTTTTCTTTTAAGAGATACATACTCGTATATATATTAAAACAATTTTTAACTGCACATCTAAAATTGTGGTTTGTTAAATGTATAGGACATGATGTTTCAAAGTTATCAATCTTTTCTAATGGCCGCAAAACTCTGCTTAAATCTTCTATTTTAAAACTGTCAATTTACTTTTTAAGGAAAATTTTTTTTTGTTCTCCTTTAACATAAATTTTTTCAGCTGGTTCCAAATAATGTTTAATTATACATTTTACATCTAAATATTCAATTAAACCGCTACCCCATTTAAGTCCATTTATTTTATTTTCGCAATACTGATTGGTTTATCTGACTTCTTGAATAAGTTCTTCTGCAGGATATGGTTTATGTTAAATGGTTAATGAGTGATATACAATGATGATGGTTAAAATGTGATATACAATCGGAATTAAACTTCCTTTTTCAAGTATGGCTAGTTCTTTTATGAAATTTTGTTTATTATTTCCTAATAAAAATTGAAGATCAACTACTAAAACTTGTTTAACCATAATGAAGGTTATCGGTGGAATTATCTTTTCATTATTCAAATTTCTATTTATATTCATTTTTAAAAATAGTTTTTATATAAATATAGGTTAGTAATATTAGTTTCCACTAATACAACTATGATGTTTCACCCATTTACTATGATGGTTGCAGGACCACCCTGTTGTAGTAAAACTACTTTTATTCAAAATTTAATTAAATATAAAAAAGAAAATATACAACCAGAAATTATTAGAATTGTTTGGTGTAATCCAGACAAAAATGCTGTTCCAAAATATATGAAAGATGTTGAATATACTACAACTATACCACATTTTAATGATAATCAAGAAACCTTTGTTGATTGTAATCGATGATATGATGTTAAATGTGGTACGAGAACAATTAAAAATAGGAAGAATAGTACCTGTCTTTAAATCCCGTGATAAACAAGATCTAAACAACTACCGACAAATTTGCATAGGAGCAGTATTAGCAAAAATCGTCGAAAAAGTTGTTAATTCCCAAATCTGCAAATTTCTATATAGCAATAACTTATTATTCAAACAACAGTATGGTTTAAGAAAAAAATGTTATACAGAAATGGCACGTGTGGACATGGTAACCTTTGTACACAGCTTAAAAGATAAAAAAAATCAAAAATTATACAGAAATGGCACGTGTGGACATGGTAACCTTTGTACACAGCTTAAAAGATAAAATAAATCAGTATCTCTTGTTTTCATGGATTTATCTAAAGCATTCGATTTAGTTGACCCTAAAATACTTTTTAAAATAGTTCATTCATTTGGCATTAAAGGTCAGGCTGTTACGTGGTTTGCTTCCAATTTATGCAACGGTATTCAATATACACAAATTGGCAGTAGAATAAGTGATTCAGAAAACACAAAATTTGCAGAAGCAGACACCCATAAGGATTTACAGTGTAGAATGAATACCGAATTAACCAAAATCAGCGAGTGGATGCTTATTCAAAAATTAACGATAAATATTGGAAAAACCAAATTCATGGTAATTGGTAATTCTCCACAAAAATTAAATGTTCAAATTGCTGAAAAAAAAGAAAGTTGAAGAATATAAATATCTTGGTTTTTGGATAGATTCGAAATTTAAGTAGAACGTGCATACAACATATTTATCTACAAAACTTTCGTCAATTGCTGGTGTATTTAAAAAAATATCATACATGTAACCCAACTCTGTGAAAAGCAAATCTATTTTGCCTTTTTTCATAGTCACTTAATCTATGGAATAAATTTGCGGGGAACAGCATCAAAACAAAACGTACAAGATATACAAGTAATACAAAACAAAGCCTTAAAAAATTTATATCATTACAAATGGCTGGAAAATACACAGTATATTCATAGTGCAAACAATCTACTTTTAGTTAAAGATCTGATACTACAGGTACTCAAACTTATTTTACACACATATAATATATAGCATGATAATGTTCACACTGCAACAACATTAACTAACGCTGTGATCATCATTACATGAATACTCGCAATAAGCAATTATTGCATGTTGATCGTAAAAGAACAGCACAATTTGGTCTTTCAATTACAATGTATATCGCTGTTAATCTTTATAACAAACTTGACAATAATTTAAAAACACTAACAAGTTTAAAACTTAAAAAAGAATTAAAAGAACGAATTATTAGAGAATATAGTATATCTAGAACCTAATATAAATAGAATCAGTGTTAAACACTTAATAATATATTTTTTATTTATAATTTGAAACATCTGGTAACTTCCTTTATGTCAAAATTTCATAGTCCCATACTTACATGACTTAAATTTCTATATTTGTGTTGAAGTGAACATTTTTTTAGTTTTATTATTTAAATTCATATTATATGTATGAAGGTCTTCGTTTAGAATTTTTTTCTTTTAAGAGATACATACTCGTATATATATCAAAACAATTTTTAACTGCACATCTAAAATTGTGGTTTGTTAAATGTATAGGACATGATGTTTCAAAGTTATCAATCTTTTCTAATGGCCGCAAAACTCTGCTTAAATCTTCTATTTTAAAACTGTCAATTTACTTTTTAAGGAAAATTTTTTTTTGTTCTCCTTTAACATAAATTTTTTCAGCTGGTTCCAAATAATGTTTAATTATACATTTTACATCTAAATATTCAATTAAACCGCTACCCCATTTAAGTCCATTTATTTTATTTTCGCAATACTGATTGGTTTATCTGACTTCTTGAATAAGTTCTTCTGCAGGATATGGTTTATGTTAAATGGTTAATGAGTGATATACAATGATGATGGTTAAAATGTGATATACAATCGGAATTAAACTTCCTTTTTCAAGTATGGCTAGTTCTTTTATGAAATTTTGTTTATTATTTCCTAATAAAAATTGAAGATCAACTACTAAAACTTGTTTAACCATAATGAAGGTTATCGGTGGAATTATCTTTTCATTATTCAAATTTCTATTTATATTCATTTTTAAAAATAGTTTTTATATAAATATAGGTTAGTAATATTAGTTTCCACTAATACAACTATGATGTTTCACCCATTTACTATGATGGTTGCAGGACCACCCTGTTGTAGTAAAACTACTTTTATTCAAAATTTAATTAAATATAAAAAAGAAAATATACAACCAGAAATTATTAGAATTGTTTGGTGTAATCCAGACAAAAATGCTGTTCCAAAATATATGAAAGATGTTGAATATACTACAACTATACCACATTTTAATGATAATCAAGAAACCTTTGTTGATTGTAATCGATGATATGATGTTAAATGTGGTACGAGAACAATTAAAAATAGGAAGAATAGTACCTGTCTTTAAATCCCGTGATAAACAAGATCTAAACAACTACCGACAAATTTGCATAGGAGCAGTATTAGCAAAAATCGTCGAAAAAGTTGTTAATTCCCAAATCTGCAAATTTCTATATAGCAATAACTTATTATTCAAACAACAGTATGGTTTAAGAAAAAAATGTTATACAGAAATGGCACGTGTGGACATGGTAACCTTTGTACACAGCTTAAAAGATAAAAAAAATCAAAAATTATACAGAAATGGCACGTGTGGACATGGTAACCTTTGTACACAGCTTAAAAGATAAAATAAATCAGTATCTCTTGTTTTCATGGATTTATCTAAAGCATTCGATTTAGTTGACCCTAAAATACTTTTTAAAATAGTTCATTCATTTGGCATTAAAGGTCAGGCTGTTACGTGGTTTGCTTCCAATTTATGCAACGGTATTCAATATACACAAATTGGCAGTAGAATAAGTGATTCAGAAAACACAAAATTTGCAGAAGCAGACACCCATAAGGATTTACAGTGTAGAATGAATACCGAATTAACCAAAATCAGCGAGTGGATGCTTATTCAAAAATTAACGATAAATATTGGAAAAACCAAATTCATGGTAATTGGTAATTCTCCACAAAAATTAAATGTTCAAATTGCTGAAAAAAAAGAAAGTTGAAGAATATAAATATCTTGGTTTTTGGATAGATTCGAAATTTAAGTAGAACGTGCATACAACATATTTATCTACAAAACTTTCGTCAATTGCTGGTGTATTTAAAAAAAATATCATACATGTAACCCAACTCTGTGAAAAGCAAATCTATTTTGCCTTTTTTCATAGTCACTTAATCTATGGAATAAATTTGCGGGGAACAGCATCAAAACAAAACGTACAAGATATACAAGTAATACAAAACAAAGCCTTAAAAAATTTATATCATTACAAATGGCTGGAAAATACACAGTATATTCATAGTGCAAACAATCTACTTTTAGTTAAAGATCTGATACTACAGGTACTCAAACTTATTTTACACACATATAATATATAGCATGATAATGTTCACACTGCAACAACATTAACTAACGCTGTGATCATCATTACATGAACACTCGCAATAAGCAATTATTGCATGTTGATCGTAAAAGAACAGCACAATTTGGTCTTTCAATTACAATGTATATCGCTGTTAATCTTTATAACAAACTTGACAATAATTTAAAAACACTAACAAGTTTAAAACTTAAAAAAGAATTAAAAGAACGAATTATTAGAGAATATAGTATATCTAGAACCTAATATAAATAGAATCAGTGTTAAACACTTAATAATATATTTTTTATTTATAATTTGAAACATCTGGTAACTTCCTTTATGTCAAAATTTCTATTGTCTTATTATAAGAAAGAGAAAATCTACCTAAAAATAAATTGTACAAACTTTTGAAACTGATACAGGAGACATAATATCAGTTCCTTTAAGTTCCCAAAGAGGTAAGTAGTTCAGCAAGACGTGTTTTACAGTCAGCAACAGGTAATACTCAAACAGAACTTAATTTTCCAATACGAAAAAATAAATCAACAAGCTCATGGACAACATACAAGTAAATGATGAATTTTACGTTACTTTACGCGATTCATTCATGAATTATTACCCTGAAAATTCTTCTTCTTCTTTTACGAATAAAATAGATAAATACATGATTGTTTCAAATTGGAAAGTCGGTATTTTTGAAATAAATGTTAATAATTTTATACCAAATGTTTACGGTGAAGAGTGGGACAATATGCTTGATGTAGGAACTACATACATACCATACAATTCAAAACAAATGTTATGTCTCGAAAATATTTTTAATACCAACATTAATTCAAAATGTATGATCATTTCCTGGTTATTCAAGGAAAGAAGTTGTGCGGCAGTTGATTTGGGGAATTTTTAATTTTTTGAATGATACGAAGTGAGTAAGTTTAAAGCGACGCAAAGTGAGTAGCAAAACGAAAAAAACAGATATTTTTGGTTAATTATGATTGAGTGTATGAAGTCCGAGTTGGATATTTTTAGAACACAACCTATTAAGTCGAGTATATTACGATCTGAAGAAGTTTCCTACAACCCTATTGCTTCTTTGGATAATCCATCAGTAATAGAATTTGTTTCATTAGGTCATGGGGATACATATAGGGATCTTTCTTCTGCATATCTAAAATTGAAAGTACAAATTTAAAAAAAAAGATGGCACTCAATGGAATAATGATAAAAACACTGAAGGAAAATTCAATCAATAACCAAGTGTAGTCAATAATCTTTTACATTCATTAATAAAACAATGTAACGTACAGCGAAATGGAAAGAATATATCTCCATCTGATGGAAATTATCATTATAAAGCTTATATTGAATCATTATTAAATCATGGTACAGATGCCGCTACTACACTTTTCGAATGTGCGGGATAGGATCTCGATAAGCCAAATATAGGAAATAATGATAATAATGGTTCAAAAGAACGTCTAAAGTTATACCCAAATAGCAATGTAAAAAACAAAAAAAAAAAAAAACAAATAGCAATGTAGTAGAACTTATGGGAAAACTACATTTAGACATGTTTAATCAACCTACACTTCTCATAAACAATGTTGACATTCGAATTCTTTTAACACTTGAAAAACCAGACTTTTACTTTTTTTTTCAGATAATTCTGACGAATCTCAATTGAAAATTTTAAAAGCTACTTTATTTATGAGATATGTAACTCTTAATCCAAGATTACTATTAGCAGACAAAGCGGTATTAAAAAAAATTAATGCCAAGTATAATTACAAACGAGTAGAGGTAAAAAGTTTTACCATTCCACAGAATAGTTCATCGGTATTACTTGGTAATGTTTCATTGGTCAGTTACCAAATTCAATAATATTTTGTATGACAGAAAATATAGTTTATGCTGGAAAAAGATAAAAAAAGCCATACAATTTTAAACATTTCGATATTTCACAATTTTTTTAAACGTAAATGAAGTTCAAATACCTAAATCAGCAATTGAAACCAGTTTTTCGGATGAAAATAGTTGCTACACAAGAGCATACAGCACACTATTTTCAGCTACTGGAATTTACCACAATGATAAAGGTCATCACATAACAAAGTGCATGTTTAGTAATGGATTTTTCATGTTAGCTTTTCATTTAATTCAAGATGCATCAGGAATGAACTGTGTCAAGGTTTATTAAATCAGGGTACAGTTAGAATTGAGGCAAGGTTATCAAAACCACTTCCATCTTCACTAACCGCTATTGTTTATGGAAAATTTGATGTAAGCTTACAAATTGATAAAAACCGAAATATATTTACAAATCTATAAATACCACACATAAAAATTAATTTAAATAATTGACAAAATATGGCTGTCTTGTGCATTACTGGATGTAAGGTTTTGTTGCGATGATAATAATACCTTATTTGTAAAACATATTTGTATAGTTGGTATCAAAGAACCTTGTAAGAAGTTTGTGAAGGAGTTCAAGTATAAATTTCCAACTAGGGGATTTATAAATGATAATTTTGAAAATTATTCTTTTGGAACTGTGTATAACGATAAAATAAATAAAAAGCAAAGATTTTATATCAAACTAAATAAAAGAAGCAACCAAGTTATATGTTTTTAGTCAATTTGATTAAATATTTGATTCCTGGATGTTCAGGAGATAAATAACGTGTTGAGATGTAATAAACGAACGAGTAAAATTTTTAAAGGAGTTTTTGCTTTAGATCAACCAAAACAATTAAAAAACAAACTTTTAGAATGTAAACACAGATAAAGCAAAAGATCCAGGAACAGATTGGTTGGTTATTTATATTCCTAAACATGGTTGTATCGAATATTTTCATTCTTTTGGCAGAAAACCTGATAAATTAGAAATTTTAAGTTACTTAAAAAATCAATGTGTAGTTTTTAATGAAAAACAATTACAAAGCAATTATTCAGATGTCTGTGGACAGTATTGTTGTATTTATTCATGGTATAGATGTTGCGGTTATAGTATGAATACCTTTTTAAAAAAATTTAATATGTGCAATCATATAGAAAACGACAAAATAATTATAAATACTTTTCAAAAGCTTTCTGGAAAATATAAGTCGTAAAAGGCATAAATATTAAAACACTTTAAATAAATGTTAGTAAAATTAAAGAAATGGAGATATTAGGTCAGAGTTATAATTTATGGCTAAGCTATACATATTTCCTCAATAAAAGTCATACATTAAAAATTTCTGTTGGATTTGACTGTAAAACGTTTAAAGCTTAATGCATATTTCATCGTATTGGTAAAAGGGATATTGTCTTAAAATATTACGAATGGAATAAATTTTATTATCAATTTAACGCAAAACTCGATAAGCAGATGATAAAAGAGATAAAAGAGCGCTTACATTATGGGTTAGATCTTTGAATAGACAAAGCATAAGTATTAACAGAGAAGAAGCAGATCTGTTTTAGAATTTAAATGATTTTATTCAAGCAGTGATGACACATTATAAATCTGCTGAGTTAAATGTAAAAGAATATGTTGTAGAATATCTGAAATTACGTAATGAACAAAAAGTATTAAGGTTACAGAAAGAAATTTATATAGCAATGCAGCGTTTTAATGTACAATGTAATTATTTAAGACTATTTTTTGAAATGCCTGTAATGTTAAAACAAAAAATTTGTAACAATCTCCATAAAAAAAATAAAATAAATCACAATTAATAATATACTTAATTTTTGTTTTTATTTACATAAATCTTAAAAAATTATTTCTAAAAATATATTCAAAGTAATCAGGATCTCCCTCCTGATTATTTATACCTCAAATTTCATTAAATGGAACTCTTTTCTCATCTTCAGCAATTTCTTCTTCCACTTCTTCTTCTTCATCTTCCGATTCAACTATCTGAAAAGGAGGAATAAATTCCTCTTCTTCTTCGTTGTGCATGGTGGACGTAATTTCATTTTCTTGTATCTGGCATTGTGTATTTACACAGTCAATTTCATGAAACGGATATGTTGTAGAATCAGGCTGCATTTCATTGAGTTGCTACTAACAATCAAAATGGAAATGAAATAAAATTGAAAAAAAAAGCCGAGTTATATGCTCATGTAGAAAAAGTATAAAAGCAAATTAGACTCAAACAGACAATTAGTTTAAACCATGATTGGTCTATTATTTATGTATTATAATTATTATTACCTTTAACATTTTTTAAAACACAATGTCAGGAAAACAATTGGTTTTAACCTTACATACATTTTCTTCAGTATTATATTTCGTGCTATATATTTTGTAAGCGTAGTTCTTAAGACCCCTACTCACAAATTCAGTTATATAACTCCCCAAACCATAGCATTCTAATTCATCTGTTATGTGTTCAATAAATTCTCTTGTTGGAGGATCATATTCTCCTTCCCGGCTTACATACAAAACAGCGTCGGTGTCATAACCGTAAAGTTTAAGGCGTGCTTGCGTTGTTGTATAAGCTGCTATATATACATTGACAATTGGTAATGGTTCGGCTGCTTCCTCTTTATGTTGCCAGCTAACTACGATGTTATATTCATTAATTGGAAAAATTTTTAATTTAGCTAAACATTTCTTTCCAGGGTTTTTGTTTATTTTAGTTGATTCCAGTTTGACATCCTCTATATTTAAGAAATCTTCAATATATTTTATTTTTTCTTTATTGGTTTTATTTAATTTACTAAATATAAATTATTTGACAGTTGTGTAGACTATTTAATATTGGATGGTTGTCTCTTTCGTTTGATCTTGAATTATTTTGTTTATATTGGTCACTCTATTTACTTTAAATTATCACTTTCAAACTGTTCAATAATATTCAATTGTTTATTTATACCAAATAATAAAGAAACATTTAGACTATTTAAAATTTATACCAGCTGTGTAAACCATTTAATATGTTATTATATCTTTTGTTTAATTTTGAATAATACTGTTCTTATTTTTTATTTTTCAATTATATACATTAGAATTTTTAATCTGCGTAAATGTAGTCGACTTTATCGATATTTTAATATATAGTTTTCTCTCTTGTACAAATTTTGCATATTATGGTTACTGTTGCTTATTTTATCTTTTATACAGTATTTCTCTTTTATATAAATGGATAGTGATGATTGTTTAACAATTGATGATTATTTAAATATAGAATATTTTACAGAGATTGAACCCTAGCAGCAAAAACCTTGTACAAAAATAATCTCAATATTATTTACTTAAATATGCAAAGTTTAAGAAATAAATTAACGGATTTAGAATTATTAGTTAATTCATACCAATGCGACATTCATATTATTGTCTTATCAGAAATTTGGATAAGTAAATCAGAAAATCAATTTTTCAATTTGCCCGGCTATATAGCTTACTTTTCAAACCGCGCCAACTCATACGGAGGAGTTGCCACATACGTAAATGAGGACATAAGTAGCACTTTAATTTTTGAAGAAGAATTCGATAATTCAAACACATTAATAGTGAAATTATTAAAGCTTGACATAAATATAATCGCAGTGTATAAAGTACAAGAAACTAATAACAGCGACTTTATTCATAAACTAGATGATTACACTAGTCAAAAAGTAATTAGTAAAGGGGTTCCACAAGGTTCTATCCTAGGACCGGATTTATTCAAAATATATATAAACGACATGACAAAAGTAAAACTAAAAGGTGTGGTTCAGCCTTACGCTGATGATGCGGTCATAAAATATGCTACCACAAGCGAGCAAGATTTAAAAAATTTTATTGAAAACGATCTTAAAATAATTGAAGAATGGCTTGAAAAGCATCGATTAATTCTAAATGTAAAGAAAACTAAAATAATGTTATTTGGAAATAGAATCTTTAGTAATACAGATTATTCATATAAAGATAGCCCAATTGAAATAGTGAAGTCCTTCAATTATCTAGGCCTAGTACTAGATAACAAACTTAAATATAATCACCTTATTAATCACGTCATAAACAAAATAACCCCATTTATATTTCTTTTATGCAAACTTCATTACTTTTTAAATACCGATATGCTTCATTCCTACATTTTGTCAAATATTAATTACTTAAACCCAATTAGGAGTGGAACATCCCAAATCAATCTAAACAAACTCTATATTCTTCATAAAAAAATCTATCAAAATTATTCATAATTATCCAAAGAGATATCCAACACATTTATTGTACACAGAACAGTATATTAGTGTGGCCAATATTTGTAAATATGAGTTATATATGGTTGCTTTCAAAATTATAAATAATTTAATAAAACACAACTTGAGAAACACAAACACAAGAAATTGTAAGATGTTAGTCAATGATGTAATGTTAGTATAAATAAATAAATAAATAAATTTATTGTTATCAAATGATATTGTTATAGTTGTTATATACATATATAAAAACACTTATTTTTACTTTTGTTAAAAACTGTCAGATTATATATCTTATTAAATTATTAGAACAAATAGCTAAAGCTATGGTCACTTAAATCTGTATTTTATATAGTTTTTAATTAATAAAGAAAAAAAAAAAAAAAAAATTTGCTTGGCCGACCTGAAGCTTCTTGTTTAAATTTTATAAATTTATTCATCATATCGGTGAATAATCCGCTCGTATTTTTATTTTTATTATATATTACGGTTTCCTATCCCTAAATTTCATAAATTTCTAACAGTTTACACTTCTCTTCAGCAGCTTCTGAAACCTCATCAATTAGCCAAGCTCCTTACCTTTGGTTTAATGTATCATCATTGCTGTTGAATAAAGTTTTATGTCGGTTTGTAGTTAAACATTTTGAATGTCCGTGGTAATAGCAACCATGAAATTCAAATATTTCGTTAGTTTGCTCACAAAATCCATCTACCTTTACACTTCCAATAATTTTTTCTGAACACACACTGAATATCAATTTGTTGCAAGTTTTTTTTCCTAAATCAATCACTGGAGAGATATTTTTGAATGGTTATCTACTAATCTATATCCATTTTTTGGAAAAAGACCTATGGTGTTAGCTTTCAAAAAATGTCTACGAAATAAAAGGTTACACGCTGAAGCTATTGTAATGGCTTCCAGAAAGGGGTCTACATTGAATTCCTCTAAAAACATTTTTCTGAATTTAAGATATGCTTCGGTTAATATTTCGACATCAGTTAAGCAGTAACTCACAAAATTTTTGTGAAAGTTGAATTCACTATTTTTATTTTTTTTATACCATTTTAAAAACTCAACATATTCATATTTTTTCATATTATCAGGACTATAGTTTTCCTTTAGTGGTAAGCATCCAATATAATTTTCATTTTCTTTCTTGTTGAAAAGATGAGGAAAATAACCTTTTTTGAATTCTTTTGAGTGGTCAAAAGCTTTTGGTAACTTTACCAAAGACATTGGGAAGTAATTCAAAAAATCTATAAATAATCTAAATCTATATCTATTAGCATTAGTATAGTTTTAGTCCCTCGCATAATTAGTTTTCGATGAAGATCAGTGCTAGTTAATGCATAGTTTAAAACAAACTGATGATCAAATGCTTGACCATTGTGTGCAATGAGAAATATATGTTTAAATGTTTTTCTCAATTTTAAAATGTGTTCCATTAATTAATTTATTATCATTTCTTGTTCGAAAATTGTTGTTCTAAACTTACATTTTTGGCAAAAGAATAAAGATTCAATATTAATAAAGATATCACATCTTTGTTGAATGCCACACAAATTAGGTTTATGCTGTTTCAAATCCTTAGACACAACTTTTTCTTGTCTTGTCTCTAAATTATAAAATATATATAGAAAGTTTTGGATTTTTTTCTCATTTTTGTTTTGCTGAATGATTATCTGATACAAAATTTTGACAATTTTTGCAAAAAATCTCTCCACATGTATGGTTCCTATTTGTTTTAAAAACTTTACAGCAGTTTTTACATTTTTTAATTTCTTCACACTTGCTTATGTTGGTTGAAATAAAAGCTTTATGATTCTCCAAACATGTGAGACCTCGAAAAGTTCGATTACAGTCTTCGCACAATATATTTTTTATATTACCAGAACAGGCGGGCTCTTTTTGACAGCAAGGGCAACTTTTTGAGCATTTATGTGCATTTTTGTCATAGTATGGAATGTGACATTCTTCACAGTAGTATTTTGCAACAAAAGCAGCGGTGAGAGAGTCGATTACATTGTAATGTCGTTTGTAGTGTAACAAATTTAATCTTTTACCATCATTGGTTCCTTTGAATATTAATTCCCTACCTCTTGTTCCATATTTTTTTATTTATTTATTTATTTATTAATATCTCCAAAAGAGCTTTGAGCTCGTACAGAGTGTATACCTAAATTTAACTTCAAAAGCTAAAATTATCAATAGTTAATAAATGCATTAAAAAAAACAAAGAAAGAGTAAAAGCTTAAATTCAATATTTATAAAGTAAACAAAAACAGATTGAAAGAATAAAGTATAGAATTAAAATAAAATGATATAAACATTATGTAATAACTATTCAAAGAAAATAATAAACAAAAAGAGAGATTAATATGGCAAAGTAAACTCAAAAGTATTAAGTACAAAACAAAGTATAATTAATTATTATTAAATTAATTTTGTGCTCTTGTATTTCTTTATATTAACCCTAAGTCTGTAATTTGGAACGGCTTTTATTTCATTTGGTATATTATTATAATTTTTAACAGCTGTGGAGAAGACACTATCTAATCCTTTATATTTATATTCTTTGTTTCTAATATGTATTAAATTTGCGTTTCTTGTATTGTATGTGTGTACATCTCTATTATACATCATTACCGTGTTATGATATATTTAAAGACAACTATTTTGTATTCTGTTAAATACTCTTGATATTTTTTCAATTATTTTCCAATTTTTTCAAGGAATACCACAACCATCTGGTGGCATAATTACCCCCTGCTCTTTTTGTTAATTCTGTAGCTAGTGTAGTTTGATATTTTCCTGTATTCTTTAAGACACTCCGATAATAAACAAATTTTTCAACTTTGGCTATTGAAAAAATAATTGCGCGAGATAGGCATAAATTATCCGGGTTATTGATAGCAATATATATATAGCAATGATATCTTCTTTTCTTGCATTCCTCATAATAAAAGAAATAATAAATACATAATATTCTCTAAAAACAAGTTGTATATACCTTCTGAATTACTCTGAAAAACTTTCAATATTATATTCCAAATATCGTTAAACTTCAAGTCGCTTGCAGTTTTAAAGTTGAGAAATGCTGGACGATCTTGAAAACTTCCACCACAAAACGTTATCCCAATCATATCCGTTGGTCTTATTTCTCTAGTTACATGTTTGATTATTTATTCGATAGCGTCTTTAATCCAATCTGTTGGATTTCTGTTAACCGGTATTGTCCTAATTAAAACTTTATTTTCCGACCGTATATGTTGAACCGTATAATGAAATACATTGTATTGAATTTGAAAGTTTTTTTTATAAAAAACACATAATATAAAATAGAAAATTTTAACAACATTGTGACTAAATTGATTTATATCTATAAATTTTTTATTTTTAACTTTAAATTACATGTACTTTAAATCTTATAAAGAAAAAGTAAACAAGTGATGAAAAAAACCAAGGGTTTTTAAAAAAGCACATTTTCAAAATAATAATATTATAGTCATACTGAGTATTTTATCGGAATATAATGTTGAAGCTTTAATGTTAACGTTTAATAAACGAAATATATACGTTGGTGACTAAGTTACTACTTACTTATAAAAACAGTAAATTTTTTAATTTTTAAGTCCTAATAGCCCCTCAATAGGGGAAGGTTGATCAATTTCTCAAAGATCTAATCCTCACTACTCCCCTTCCCCCAACTTTTTTAAGTTGAAGGAATTAAATTATGAATTCTACCAAAATTTGAAATTTTACTTAGAATTTTACTATTTAAGCAAAAATGGTTAAAACTGAGAGACACTTTCTTCAATTTAAAGAACCGCTTTTAAATTTGAGAAAATCTTTTAGCATATGTTAAAGTATAATGTTGAACCTTCAAATTTTGTATATTAACAAAAAAAAATTTGAATAGGTATTCAAGTTACAGGTGTTTAAAAATAGCAAAATTTCTATTTTCAAGCCCTTATAGCCGCAAAACAGGGCACGTGACAAAAAAAATTTGTTAACCGACTCCTACTAATTTATAAGGATCTAACTTCTCCTAAAATTTCAAGACTCTAGCTTAAACCGTTTAGAAGATATGTGGGGCCAAAAATTTTGCAAAAATCTAGTTTTGCATAATAGTAAATTTAAGTACCATATGGGAACTCTGTACATTTAAGTGGTATATTTTTGTAAAGCCTAAGAAAGCAGCTTTCTTTTACCGTTCTTAGATTGAAAATAAACCTAACAGAACTCTCATTATACTAATTTAAATATAGGGCTTTTTTGGAATTTGCGGGAGCTGCAGCTTTGTCACCCTTCAAAATTAAGAAAAACTTATGACACATGTTGAAATATAATTAGAGCTTTCAATTTTGTAATTCACAAAAAAACAATTTGAACAGGTATTCAAGTTACTGGTGTTTAAAAATAGCAAAATTTCAATTTTCGAATATAGGGCTTTTCTTAACTTTGGGAGGCTGCAGCTCCGTAACGGGTGGGGCTACAGAAAAAAATTGTTTTACGAAATTATTTTTTTTGTAATACCTACTCTTGGTTAAAATTTCTTTTTTCTATTTCAAACGATGTAAAAGTTTTTGTAAACATATGGACAGACGGACAGACGGACGGACAGAGTGAAACTATATAGGCACATTTTTACAAAATTTTTTGAAAATGTGCTAAAAAATACTAGTAAAAATTTGATCTTAAGTTTTCTCAAATAGAAAGAACTAAAATCAGAATTTGCAACATTGTAGTCAAGACATTTTTAAAATATGATAAATCAAAGCAAAGTTAATAAATCAAAGTTAGAGATAAAGCATAGTTAATAAATCATAACTGCCATGATATAGCCATGTCCGTCCATCCGTCGGTACGATAACTCAAAATATAATGGAGCTATCTTGATGAAATTTTAACTGTAGGTTACTAGGACTTAAAGTACGGCGGGGATTTCATAAGAGTGAAATTGGTGCATGGGTTAGGATTCGGGACCTTTTAATCGTTCTAAAGGCTAACGAACATATAAAAAAATAAAGATAAAATTCATGAAATTTGTGATGTAGGTTACTTGTAATGAGACTATGGCAAGGATTGCGTGCGGTCGAGATCGGACCATGGGTTCGGAACCTAGAACTTTTTGATCGAATTTAGACCAAACGAGCATAATCCCGAAACCAATGAAGATAGAACCTCCAAACTTGGTATCATGGTGTTCCTTCCTATTTCCTTAGTGTCCTTGAAATTTGGGCCCCACTGGTGCAGTGGGTCGTGGACCAGCCACACAACAAAGATTGAGCACACACAATTTCCTTTATCCAGATTGCCAATTATGGATCTGATAGAATCATTGATTGCTTCATCTGTGCCATGAGATTTCTGGAAACCAAATTGATTAATATTGAATACACCGGAACTCTTGATAAATTCACCAATTATTTTATTGTTTATTTTTTCAAAACTCTTACACAAACTGCTGGTAAGTGCAATAGGTCTATAGTTCGAAGTATCCAACGGAATACCCTACACCTATGACATTGGAAAAGCGTATATTAACTTTGGTATGGTGTTTGTAGCCACCTAAAGGAAGCGAGCTAGATATGGAAACTTGCGTATATTTGTGACCTACTGAGTCGATATAGCCGTATCCGTCCGTTCGTAGGCATGATAACTCAAAAACTAATGGAGCCCTCTTGATGAAATCTTAACTGTAAGTTACTAGGACTTAAGGTACAGCAGCGATTGCATGTGGGCAAAATCGACCAATGAGTTCGGATTCTGAACCTTTTATTTCTTCTAAGGGCTAACAAACATATAAAAAAAACAACTAAAGAAACAGTCAGTCGTGAAGGCTAAGAATTTTACTATAAAACGTATTATGTATTATATTTTACAAATTAAAAACAAAATATTTTTTTAATAAACGACGAAATTTTTTTTTCTTTAATTTTTATTACCTACATTATATCTATATTTTATTGAATTACCATAGGCATCATATAAATAAGAAATTGTGTACGATACTTAAGTTGCAAAATTTATTTTTATATTTAAATGAATTTTATGAAAAGTTCTTAATTTGTCATTGCATTTTAGAAATATATTTATTGCATATTTTGATAATTAAGTTTTGTGGTAAAAAGCTAATGAAAGCATTAATGGTTTTAATTAACATTAAAATGCATCAAATTATATAAACTTTTATATTTATATTATTACAAATTAATATTTCTTTCGAATAACTTTGAGTTTAATTATATAGAACATTAATAAAAGTAAATTAAGAGGATAAATTTAAAAAATATTTAAAATTTAAATTATTAATCAAGGGTACTAAATCATTCAACGGTAAATGCAGTACAGCTAAAAATCCTGAAAAGAAGTAATTGTTGCATGTGTGTAAAATTTTATTGAATTGGATAAAAAGTTTTAAATATGTAATTTTGTAATTGCATTTTAAGAATCCATTTATTTCAATTTTATTTGTTGTTTAATATTTTTAAAGATATAAATTAGTAAGAATTTTTAATATTTTTTAATTGATATTATAAATTTGATTTCGTTAGCTATTTCTTTCGATCAAACAAATAAAAGCATTTATGGTTTTTTTTAAAATGACTTATGGACTTCTCATTAAATTTGAACCAAATATGTGCATAGTATTTCTAAGTGGGTTGCACCAACTGACTGTTTCTTTACTTGCTTTTTTTTCATCCCTTACTTGAATTTTATCAGCTAATTTAGACTCAAGGTTATGGATCGGATCAGAATCGAAAAATAAATCGATTTAGCTATGTATGACCGTCCGTCTGTCCGTCATCACGATAACTCAAAAACTAAAGGAGCTAGGATCTAGAAATTTTCGCAAATTTGTTTTTTTTGTTATAGCCGTTATCGCTATTTAAATCCAGCCATTTTGGTCCATGGGTTCGGGTAGCTGCCATACAACCTCGTTTTTTATATCTATTAGAGCTGCGTGTCTGAAATTTTGCCAAAAGTGATTAGTTTTATAGCCAAAGTTTCTGCAAAATTTGGTTGGTTTACTGCAGAGGGTTCGAGTAGCTGCCATACAACTTCTTATTTTGTATGAGCATTACTCTATAACTATTGAAGCTGGGTGTCTGAAATTTCGCCAAAAATAGTATAGTGTAATGGCCAAGGTTACAGCAAAATTTGGTTGGTCTACTACAGAGGGTTCAAGTAGCTGCCATACAACTACTTCTTTTATATGAGCATTACACTACACCTAATGAAGCTGGGTGTCTGAAATTTTGCCAAAAATAGTTTAGTGTAATGACCAAAGTTACTGCAAAATTTGGTTGGTCTACTGCAGAGGGTTTGAGTAGCTGCCATACAACTCCTTCTTTTATATGAGGATTACACTACACCAAATGAAGGTGGGTATCTAAAATTTTGCCAAAAATAGTTTAGTGTCATGGCCAAAGTTACTGCAAAATTTGTTGGTCTACTGCAAAGGGTTCGAGTAGCTGCCATACAACTCCTTCTTTTATATGAGTATTACTCTACACTTAATAAAGCTGAGTGTTTGAAATTTTGCCAAAAAAAAGTAACCGGATGATATAATGTATTTTGTACGGCCATGCGGGTATCCCAGAGTTGACACAGTCTACTCTACTACATTCTTCCTCGTTTGCAAATGTTCTCTATACGAGTAATGCTGGACGATCTTGAAAACTTCCACCACAAAGCGTTATCCCAATCATATCCGTTGGTCTTATTTCTCTAGTTACATGTTTGATTATTTATTCGATAGCGTCTTTAATCCAATCTGTTGGATTTCTGTTAACCGGTATTGTCCTAATTAAAACTTTATTTTCCGACCGTATATGTTGAACCGTATAATGAAATACATTGTATTGAATTTGAAAGTTTTTTTTATAAAAAACACATAATATAAAATAGAAAATTTTAACAACATTGTGACTAAATTGATTTATATCTATAAATTTTTTATTTTTAACTTTAAATTACATGTACTTTAAATCTTATAAAGAAAAAGTAAACAAGTGATGAAAAAAACCAAGGGTTTTTAAAAAAGCACATTTTCAAAATAATAATATTATAGTCATACTGAGTATTTTATCGGAATATAATGTTGAAGCTTTAATGTTAACGTTTAATAAACGAAATATATACGTTGGTGACTAAGTTACTACTTACTTATAAAAACAGTAAATTTTTTAATTTTTAAGTCCTAATAGCCCGTCAATAGGGGAAGGTTGATCAATTTCTCAAAGATCTAATCCTCACTACTCCCCTTCCCCCAACTTTTTTAAGTTGAAGGAATTAAATTATGAATTCTACCAAAATTTGAAATTTTACTTAGAATTTTACTATTTAAGCAAAAATGGTTAAAACTGAGAGACACTTTCTTCAATTTAAAGAACCGCTTTTAAATTTGAGAAAATCTTTTAGCATATGTTAAAGTATAATGTTGAACCTTCAAATTTTGTATATTAACAAAAAAAAATTTTTTTTGTAATACCTACTCTTGGTTAAAATTTCTTTTTCCTATTTCAAACGATGTAAAAGTTTTTGTAAACATACGGACAGACGGACGGACAGAGTGAAACTATATAGGCACATTTTTACAAAATTTTTTGAAAATGTGCTAAAAAATACTAGTAAAAATTTGATCTTAAGTTTTCTCAAATAGAAAGAACTAAAATCAGAATTTGCAACATTGTAGTCAAGACATTTTTAAAATATGATAAATCAAAAATAGTTTAGTGTAATGGCCAAAGTTACTGCAAAATTTGTTGGTCTACTGCAAAGGGTTCGAGTAGCTGCCATACAACTCCTTCTTTTATATGAGTATTACTTTACACTTAATAAAGCTGAGTGTTTGAAATTTTGCCAAAAATAAATAACCGGATGATATAATGTATTTTGTACGGCCATGCGGGTATCCCAGAGTTGACACAGTCTACTCTACTACATTCTTCCTCGTTTGCAAATGTTCTCTATACGAGTATTTATTATATGACTCCTGAAAATAGTCAGGAATTGTAGTATTTTTTTACTAGATAATCCTGTAGATTCATGATAATATAATATAGTTTAGAGAGTTCTTGGAAGATGTTTGGTAATCCTTCTTGATGTATATACATTCAGGCTAGTCTGCCTCATAATCTCATAGCAAATGTCATAAAATGATCATAAAAATAAAATAAAATAAGAAACATTTTTTTTTGAATATATACTTTTATTAAAGTAGTACTAGCCCTCTAAAATGGAGAAAATAAAAAATTTAAGGTATAACTTGGGAATTTCTTAATGTTTTAATATAAGAGTAAATTGTTGGTATAAGAAACAGTTCTTTTAATGTTTGAAAACTTTTAACCTTAAAATATTGAAAATTTTAATTAACCAAAAATTTATGGTAGATCTTTTGCATTTAAAAGTGTTTTAATATAAAAGTAAATTGCTGGATTAAGACTAACTGAAAGAAGAATTGTCTACCATTTCAACCATTTACTTTCATACAAAAACACTTTTAAAACTGCTTTTTAGTTTTATTTCAATTCCTTTACACAATTATTTATATAAAATTATTAAATAAAATATTTAATTTGGCAATTTCCAAGTTGGATCCAATTCATTAATAGTAATAATCGGTTTATCTATTAACTAATCATAAATTATTAAAAATGTTTTATATATATTAGGTATATTTAAGTTTGAATACATTCTCACATTGAACATTATTATGTATGTTTGTAAATGTTTCACATACACTACATGGTGTACCTACCTCTAAATCTAAACGCTACACTATTAAAATCTACTTAATGTAATTTGTTTTCAAAATTGTTGCACAATTATATTGTTCTTCAAAATATCCAAAACCAATTCAAAAATTAATTGTCAACATTTTTTTGTTAAGGTTTTGAATATATGCTTTAATTTTTAAAGACACTTGGTATAGGTATCTATACAAATAGGTATTCAAATTTTATTTGATAGAATTCTTATGATAATTTCTATAATGAATAATAAAACGATGGTGAAACTTCCGGAAAGGGGTTGTGAGCTATCAAGATGACGTCATCACATAACGGTACTAAATATCTCAAAGTTTTCGAATATATATACCATTAGTGGCGATGGCACCATCTAGTGGTCGAAAAATGCATTACAAAATGTTCCTAAGATTTTGCAGCATTTTTATTAAAATGTTATATTTTTCCTGTTAGTCCATAAACTGGAACCAACATATTACACTATTGTAGGGCATGATATTGTCTTTCATAAACATCTTGTTTCATCTGGATCGGTGCTACCATTTTTGAGATATTGCAATTTAAAGTGAAAATTTAAAAAAAAAAAAAAAAAAAATCAAACTTTCAAAAAAACTACTATAACTGTGAAATTTTCAAAAACACCCTGTATTATTATTATACCATTAGAAAGGTCTCTTAAAACTCTTTCCAACGGTATATAATAAGTATGACATATGTTGACAAATAGCCCCACCAGAGAACATAAATGCAAAAATGATACAACAATTTTATTAAAAAATACATTTTCATACTTTATTTGTCATAAATTTATTTTGCCTTTTTGTTTTCCATTTGAAATATTTATTTTAAAATTTAAGAATGTACTTTATAGTTTGATACAATATTGAGTTGGGTTTTGTTTAGAGGATTTTTGAGGTATTTATATGTATGTAAAGTATAATTAGAAAGGACCTTAGAGTTGGTTATAAAGTCAGAATTATACGCTTTTTCCAGAATATTTATATACTAAGATTTTGAAGATTGACAGGGTTTTGAGTTGGATATAAAATTACGCTTATACTGTTCCAACAACCTGTACAACATTCAAATGCGAAATAAAGCCATATCGAGAATTTTTTTACGTATGGCTTTATTTCGCATTTGAATGCGAAATAAAGCCATATCATTTTCTAAAATTTTACCAAATAAAGCCATATAGTAAAATTGATACAAACTCTAACACTAAAATGAAAAGAATGGTATAAGAATTCGGATACCTAATTCATTAAAAAAATTAATAAGTTTTTAATTTTTTTAATACACTGCAATAAAACATGTTAAATAATATTATATTTTCATTACGGGGGCTGCCGCCCCCGAACCCCCGCTAACTCATTTATTGAAGCTAGATTTTGAATCCAACACTAAAATGAAAAGAATGGTATAAGAATTCGGATACCTAATTCATTAAAAAAATTAATAAGTTTTTAATTTTTTTAATACACTGCAATAAAACATGTTAAATAATATTATATTTTCATTACGGGGGCTGCCGCCCCCGAACCCCCGCTAACTCAATTATTGAAACTAGATTTTGAATCCAACACTATAATGAAAAGAATGGTATGAGAATTCGGCATAGCTATTTCATACAAAAAATAATCAACCCTAATTAAAAAATATAAATATTCTGGAAAAGGGGGCAATCCTGCTTTTGAATCCAACTCCAAAATCCCTCCTAATTGAGAATCCCACATAAACACATATATATAAATATTCTGGAAAAAGCGTAAAGCCCTGCTTTTGAATCCAACTAACAATCCCACATATACACATATATAAATATTCTGGAAAAAGCGGCAATCCTGCTTTTGAATCCAACTCTAAAATCCCTCCTAATTGAGAATCCCACATATACACATATATAAATATTCTGGAAAAAGCGTAAAACCCTGCTTTTGAAACCAACTCTAAAACTCCTTCCTAACTATTTAAATAAAAAAGTTTGGAAAATTAAATTGCTTCTATTTTCACAAATAAAATTACTTCTGATTTTGTAGCCTAAGGGCCTTTCTAATTATATTTTTACATACATATTTAAATAAAAAAAATTTTAAAACTTTGAGGTTGTCACCTCCAAAATCCCTCAAAACAAATTGTCAGAACCAAACTCAATATTGTATCCAAACCTAAAATGCATTCTTACATTTTTAAATTTGCCAAAAAGGCAAAATAAATTTATGACAAATAAAGTATGAAAATGTATTTTTTAATAAAATTGTTGCGTCATTTTTGCATTTATGTTCTCTGGTGGGGCTATTTGTCAACATATGTCATACTTATTATATACCGTTGGAAACAATTTTAAGAGACCTTTCTAATGGTATAATAATAATACAGGGTGTTTTTGAAAATTTCACAGTTATAGTAGTTTTTTTGAAAGTTTGATTTTTTTTTTTTTTTTTTTTAAATTTTCACTGTAAATTGCAATATCTTAAAAACGGTAGCACCGATTCAGATGAAACCGGATTTATATGAAAGGCAATATCATTCTCTACAATATTTTATGATGTTGGTTCTAGTATATGGTCTTACAGGAAAAATATAGCATTTTAATTAAAATGCTTCAAAATCTTAGGAAATTTTTGTAATGCATTTTTCGACCACTAGATGGCGCCATCGCCACTAATGGTATATATATTCGAAAACTTTGAGATATTTTGTACCGTTATGTGATGACGTCATCTTGATAGCTCACAACACCTTTGCGGAAGTTTTGCCAAAACGATTTATACCCAGTTCTTTGTTTATGGTCTTTTATAATATTTGTAACAATAACATGGTTGAAAATCTAATTAGAAATATTAATGTCATTAATAAAATATATTCACTTAAATATTTTTTACACCAACAACAAAAAAAGCACTCGCTTATTCTGCCGATGTTAATTTAACTTCAGTAGAATAATACAAATTAATAAAATCATTTCGTAATCGTTACATTTTTTATTACACAGATTATGATTCGATTCTAATATACACATACAGAAAAAGTAAACAAAAACAAATGACTTATAAATTTTTGTTGTTGCATTTTAAAAATTTGAAGATGAATAAGTTACGTATTTTACTTTTTGTATGTTTCGTAATTTAAAAAATGTTTGGGGTCGTGGGTTCAAATTCGCTTCATGGTGAAATTTTTTTTTTAAATTTCAATTTAATTTTTTTTGTTTTATTTAAGTACCTACTTGTATAAATTTTAAATTAATGAACCAAAAGTGTACGGATAGACTTAAAAAACAACCCTTAAAATTTTTTATTTGAAACGATCGTCTATATAATTATTTGATCTATGGTTTTACATTATCAAAGTGAAGTATTTTAGTTTTTAAAGTTACAAATTTTTAAAGAAACTTTTCAAATAAATTAAATTTATTTGTAATTTTTCTTATTATTCCTGTTGAATTTAAAAAAAAAAAAATTTTACCTTTTAAGGAGGATCACATCTATTTACATCCGAAGCCACTTTGCTAACCATACAATTCTTATAAATTTGTGGTCAGATTTCTAATATAAATGTATCACTAACTGATAGAATGAAAAATAAACCCATAGACACAGGCAAGTTCATATAAAAGTATATGTAAAGATAAGAAAAATCTTACATTATCACATATTCTATGATCACTATATCTAGAAGTTGCATAAATATTTTCACCAGATTAAAAGGCATTTCTTTTTAATCTGACTATTGGTGGTGCTAAAAGATCTATAAAACTTTTACCTTTAGATTTTGTTAACATCGGTAGAGCTATCATTTAAAATATCTCCTTTAATCCAGTTGACATATTTATCTGTTGTCACATCTTTAACTTCCCTCTTTTTTTCAGCTTTGTTTTCATTCTCTTTCTTAAAATTTTTAGATTTATTATTGCAAATTGTACTATTATTATTAGTATTAGTTTTATTATTATCATTATCCATAATGGTATTATTTTTCTTTTTATTCGTCGTCGTTTATCGTCGGCTTCGGACGTGTTTATTCTTGCGGAAAATTAGTTTAAAATAATTTAATTATTAATTAAGTTTATAATATAAATAGCTTGAATAGTAAACAAAAAGCATAAATAATTAATTATGAAAAATCAGAAATTATGAATTTGTGGTCTATCAAATTTTTAAAATTTTAAAATTATTTTAGAACATAATTTTTTGTGAAGAGCAATAATCATCCATAAAAAAAAGTGGCCGCTTTTGTAATTTTTTTAATTTTTCTTCACAATTTTTTTTATTTATAACAAATATTTGCATTATAAAAACAACTTTTGTTTAATTGAGCATTTAAAATAATCAAAATTAAAAACATCTTGCAAATTAAAATTTAACACTACTACTTACTTATCTACGTATTGGTGAACATATATATTTTTTTTAATAGAATTAATTAATACACCAAATTCTATTAATTAAGAATAAATTTACTTTAAAATATGAACAAAATAAAAATGAAGCTATGTGATATTCATTAACATATATTTACACATATTGGTGCACATAAGTAATTATTTGATTTATAACAACTTATAAACAAAAATGCAATAAAATATCTTAATTTTCTATTATTTAATTTAATAACAATTTTTTTTTTAATTTATTCACAATTATAATATCTACAATTATAAAAGACTTAATATAATTTGATAAAAGTAAAATAAGAAAAAACTTTTACTTTAAAATTAAATCAAACTCTTTTATTTTAAACATGACATTCTTAATTTACAATATTCTAAATTAAACTAAATTTTATTAATATATAACTAATTTAAATAATAACGAGGAAGAGTGTGGTAGAATACACTGTGTCAACCCTGGGATACCCGTATGACCGTTATATAAACATTATATCACTATTATTACAAACATTAATTAATTTTGGCAAAATTTCAAACATACCATCTTTATTAGGTGTAGTAATGATCATATAAAACAAGGAGTTGTATGGCAGCTACTCGAACCCTCTGCAGTAGACAAACCAAATTTTACAGTAACTTTGGCCATTACACTAAACTATTTTTGGCAAAATTTCAGACACCCAACTTCAATAGGTATAGAGCAATGCTCATATAAACTAAGAAGTTGTATGGCAGCTACTCGAACCCTTTGGAGTAGACCAAAAAAATTTTGCAGTAACTTTGGCCATTACACTAAACTATTTTTGGCAAGATTTCAGAGACGCAGCTTCATTAGGTGTAGAGTAATGCTCATATAAAATAAGAAGCTGTATAACAGCTACTCGAACCCTTTACAGAAGACCAACCGAATTTTGCAGAAACTTTTGCCATAAAACTAAACTACTTTTGGCAAAATTTCAGACACGCAACTGTAATAGGTACAGAGTAATACTCATATAAAAAAAGAAGTTGTATGGCAGTTACCCGAACCCATGGACCAAAATGGATGGATTTAAATAGCGATGACGGCTATTGCAAAAACACTAATTTGCAAAATTTCAAGATCCTACCTCCTTTAGTTTTTTAGTTATCGTGGCGACGGACGGACGAACGGACCGACATACATAGCTAAATCGATTTATTTTTCGATTCTGATCCGATCCATACACTTGAGTCTATATCTACCCCCTCTCCTTCTCTGCGTCCCAACCTAAATGGCAAATTTATTATACCCTTAGACTATATAGTCATACGGGTATAAAAATATAAATAATTAAAATAATAAACACAAGAAACTAAAAAAAAAATAAATATAAAAAATTTAAATAATAAAAATATAAATAACTAGCAGATTTACCCGGCGTTGCCCGGGAGCGTGCGAATTGCAAAAAAAAACAAGCTTCGGCCATTTTTTTGAAGTACTGCTTTGGTTAAAAAGAAAGCCTCAAAAAAATATTTGTGGAGTTCCGTTAACCCGTTGCGGCCCAACAGCTATTTAAGGGTTGTTTCGTTACTTTGCTATAAATTAGAAATGGTTTAATCAATTAACTTCAAATCTTGTATTAGTGTTCCTCTTTGAGAATGGAGTTCACTCTGTTAATAGACTTGGAATTTGTTAACCCTTGCCACCCGACAATTTTTCCAAAAAAAATCTGGAAGGATATTACATCTAATTTTGCGAAATATTGCTTGGTCAAAGTTTCAAAAACAGGTTTGTTGAGTTCCGTTAACACATTGCGGCACAGCAGCTTTCTACAGATGTTTTCATTGCTTTACTCTTAAGCAAAAACGGTTTGACCACTTGAATGTAAATTTTGTATGCGTAAATGTATTTACTTATCATCCCTACGATTATTCAAAAAAAAAAAATTTTGTAAGTAAATTACGTCCAATTTTTTATGGTAGATAAAACTTCTTTGATTTGGGGAATGTTTAAAAAAATTTTTTGTCGAGTTCTTTTAACCGATTGCGCAACAAAAGTTTGCAAAACAGTTTTAAAGATTATCTCTAATTTTTCTTAACGTTTTCCTTCTGCTTCTTGACAATTTGGTGGCAATAAGATCAACTTAAATTAAAACTCCATTGAGAGGTCAATAGGGTATACCAAATTTGCCATTATGTCATTATACTAAGTAAATAGTAGTTTACTTGAATTGCCAGAGTTTGAATAAAATATAGTCGATGGTTTAAAAAAGTTTTAAAAATCAGCTTTTCCACTTTTATTTTGTTTTGTACTTACGTGAAAGTTTTTCCTCATTTGTTTATGATTTTATGAGAGAAATGTAGGCTTCTTTCTAAGAAAAACAGTTTTAAAATGCAACGTATTTAAGCATAATATATACGAAATTGATTTTTTTTTGATTTTTATATTTTATTTGAAGAACTGCAATTTTACACTGAAATCTTTTGTTAAAAATCAGCAACTGCAAAGTAGATAAAAAACAAAGCCTTACGAAAAAATGTAGAGAACGAAAATGTTACGTTATTTAAATTTAAAGATATTATTATTCATATTCTTTATTAGCCTTATTTTTATTATTATTAATGTTATCTCATTTAGCTTTTGCACTATTTGAGACTATTTGAGAGCAAAATAATTAGTCTTATTAATTAAGTGAGCTTTTGGAATAAAGATAAACTTGCGTTAATACCAAATATTTGAAAATTTCATTGAATCTTTGTGCAAAACTCGTAAACAGGTCAAAACAAAATAACCCTGTGGGTTTTTATAATTAAAATGCTGATACAAAATTTTCAATAAAATTCTTTTAATCGTTTAAGCAAATAAAATTTATCGAAAACGTCATGGCGTTGTCATGGAAAACGGGTTAATCGAACTTAACTAAAACTTTTTGCAGCCTCTCTTTTGTACTGCAAATTCAACCTGTAAAATTGGACACAAATCGGAATTATATAATTTTTTGGAAGCCCGCCAGGCCGAAATAGGTTAATTTATTCACATTCTCTTTTCGACTGAGAAACCGATTTGTGACCCTGTAAAATTGGACACAAATCAGAAATAAAAAATTTTTTGGAAGCCCGCCAGGCCGAAATGGGTAAATTTATTTCAACCAAATTTATACAACTAATCCATTTTTATTCAACAATCAACAATTTATTTCAACCATTATTTATACAACTAATTTCGCTTGCTAAGAGAAACATTTGTGAAAAATTTCAAGTTAATCCGTCAAGCCCTTTTGACTCGACATTAAAAACATTGAAAAAGCTTCATCAACACAACAAAAATTTGTGCCAGATTCTCTTTTTGACTGATAAACCACCTTGTAAAATTGAACACAAATAGGAAGAAAAAAATTTTTTGGAAGCCCGCCAGGCCGAAATGGGTTAATTTATTCCAACTTAATTTATACAACTAATTTCGCTTGCTAAGAGGAACATTTGTGCAAAACTGCAAGTCAATCGGTCAAACCGTTTTGACTCGAACTCCAAAAAACGAAAAAGCTTAAAACGGCTCTGGAGCCGCAACCTGTTGACTTATAAAAATGTGACATAGCCTATGTCACCCTCCGGGCTCTCAGAACTATTCCTTTAAAATTTTGTGACAATCGGACCAGTGGTTTCACGTAAATCCTGACAAACAAACAAACAAATTTTCTCCTTTATATATTAGACTAGCAGATTTACCCGGCGTTGCACGGAAGTTTGCAAATTGTAAAAAAGCAAGCCACAAAAAAATGTGGAGAAGGAAAATGCTATGTTATTTAATTTTAAAGATGTTATATTCGGATTCTTTATTAGCTTTATTATATACTTTTAGTTTTTATTATTATTTATATTATCTCATTTAGCTTTTAATTATTTGAAATTATTTAATGAAAAACATTAGTGTTAAGTGAGCTTTTGGAATAAAAGTTAACTTGCGTTCATACCAAAAATTTGAAAATTTCATTGAATCTTTGTTCAAAACGCGTAAACAGGTCAAAACCAAATTAACCCTGTGGGTTTTAATTAAAATCTTGGTACAAAATTTTCAATAAAATTCTTTTAATCGTTTAAGCAAATAAAATTTATAGAAAACTTCATGGTGTCGTCGTGGAAAACGGGTAAATCGAACTTAACTAAAACTTTTTGCAGCCTCTCTTTTAGACTGCCATATAAACCTGTAAATTTGGACACGAATCGGAATCACAAAATTTTTTTAAAGATCGCCAGGCCGAAATGGGTTAAGTCATTCCAACCAAATTAATACAACTAATTCTGCTTGCTAAGAGGAACTTTTGTGCAAAATTTCAAGTCAAACGGTCAAACCGTCGTAGTATTTATATGCCGTTTCAGCGGCTGGAGGAGCTTTTTTTAAAGATTTTATTTGTCGTTTCAGCGGCAGGAGGAGCTTTTTTAAAGTTTTTATTCGGTAGTTCTCCTAAAGCTATACAATAAAAATGTAATAAGTAAGCAGTTTTGTGCTTTTGAGTATTTTAATATCAGTTATGTTTAAATTTTAAATTAAAACAGTAATAAGCTTAAGCTAGTTTGAGTCTTTGAGTATTTTAAATTAAGCTTGGCGGTTAGAATATCAGTTATGTTTAAATTTCAAATTAAAACAGTAATAAGCTTAAGATATTGTGTTTACTAAGTTTTGTAATAAACTTGTGATAAGTAAAAAGTTTTGTGCTTTTGAATATTTTAAATTAAGCTTGGCGGTTAGAATATCAGTTATGTGTAAATTTAAAATTAAAACAGTAATTTAAGCTTGATTTAATATTTCCGTGAAAATTAAAGAAAAGTTTTTTATATTAAAAAAATAAGCTTAAGCTATTAAGCTGAATATTCTTAAATAGATATGAAAAGTTTTTTTAAATATCAGTTATGTTTAAATTTCAACTTAAAACAATAATAAGCTTAAGATATTGTGCTTACTGTTCTTAATTAAATATGAAAAGTTTTTAAAGTATCGTTTAAATACAAAGTTAATATACAAAGCAAAAAAATTTTTTTTTTTTTTTGTACAATTAGTGCTCAATGGCATAATGCCACCAAGCATATGTTTTTATATTATCTTCAGTTACATATCTTTTGTTATCTAATGAACTTAGACCTACTTTATTTAAAAATTTGATCTAAATATTTTCATTTCTTTTAAGCAAGTTTGATTTTTTAATAAACAATTTTTATAATTATCTAATGTTAAAGAATTGACAACATATTTCTTTATTCCTTTAAATTTTTTAATGGTTTTATTTTCATATGTTTGAAGAAAATACATTTCAGATTTTAATCCAATAAATTCAGAAATAATTTTTCCATTAAATTCATCTTTAAAAAGGCCCAGAACCTTTTTATTCATTAGAGGAAAATTAAATAAATTGTCAGATGGATAATCTTGTCAGATGGATATTTAAATCAATATATTTTTTTAACCAATTGCTTTGTGTGAATTTTATTACTCTATAAATTTTTTTGAGAATCAAGCCGTTTCGAAGACAATGTTTTAAGTTTCGATAATTTATAATATATTTACGTTTGTTTGTTAAGTCAACTAACAGTTTAGGAATTTTACCTTTCGATGGAACTTTGTTTTCAGCACAAAAAGGGAAATCATTGTGCAAATCATGTAGATGTTGAGGGTAATCTAAATCCACTTCCAAAATGTAATCCACTTCCAAACGTAACCGTAAAGTTTGCGAATCATCGGCAACTGAAAGCACATCAATATTTTCATGAGTATCAACCCACTGATAATCTTTATGTAGTAAATATTGGATCATTGCCCATCCATATAAATTGTTGGCATCTTCATATACAATGTATTTGGAAGGTTCATTTTGTTTATAAGATCCCCCCATAAATTTATTATTTGCAACTGAATGTCTAAGTGAGCATTGACTAATTCCACCACGTATCCCTTTTTAGCACATTTTCAAAAAATTTTGTAAAAATGTGCCTATATAGTTTCACTCTGTCCGTCCGTCTGTCCGTCTGTCCGTATGTCCGTATGTTTACAAAAACTTTTACATCGTTTGAAATAGAAAAAAGAAATTTTAACCAAGAGTAGGTATTACAAAAAAAATAATTTCGTAGAAGAACTTTTTTCTATAGCTCCACCAGTTACGGAGCTGCAGCCTCCAGCCTCCTGCTGCAGCTGCAGCCTCCAAAGTTAAGAAAAGCCCTATATTCAAATTGTTATAACAAGAGTTCTATTAAGTGTATTTTCAATCTGAAAACGGCAAAAGATAGCTGGTATAGATAAACTTTACAAATTTTTAAAAGACAAATATTTAGGGTTGCCATACGGAACTAAAATTTACAATTATGCAAAACTCAATTTTTGCAAAATTTTTGACTACACATATTTTCTAAACGGGGCAAGTCAGGGTCTTGAAATTTTGGGAGTAGTTAGATCCTCAGAAATAAGTAGAAGTCGGTTAACAAATTTTTTTTGTCACGTCCCCTGTTTTGCAGCTATAAGGGCCCGAAAATTGAAATTTTGCTATTTTTAAACACCTGTAACTTGAATACCTGTTCAAATTGTTTTTTTGTGAATTACAAAATTGAAAGCTCTTTAATTATATTTCAACATGTGTCATAGCTTTTTCTTAATTTTGAAGAGTGACAAAGCTGCAGCTCCCGCAAATTCCAAAAAGCCCTATATTTAAATTAGTATAATGAGAGTTCTGTTAAGTTTATTTTCAATCTAAAAACGGTAAAAGAAAGCTGCTTTCTTAGGCTTTACAAAAATACACCACTTAAATGTACAGAGTTGCCATACGGTACTAAAATTTACCATTATGCAAAACTCAATTTTTGCAAAATTTTTGGCTCTACATATCTTCTAAACGGTTTAAGCTAGAGTCTTGAAATTTTAGGAGAGTTAGATCCTTATAAATTAGTAGGAGTCGGTTAACAAAATTTTTTTGTCACGTCCATTGTTTTGCGGCTATAAGGGCTTGAAAATAGAAATTTTGCTATTTTTAAACACCTGTAACTTGAATATCTGTTCAAATTTTTTTTTTGTTAATATACAAAATTTGAAGGTCCAACATTATACTTTAACATATGTTAAAAGATTTTCTCAAATTTAAAAGCGGTTCTTTAAATTGAAGAAAGTGTCTCTCAGTTTTAACCATTTTTGCTTAAATAGTAAAATTCTAAGTAAAATTCCAAATTTTGGTAGAATTCATAATTTAATTCCTTCAACCTAAAAAAGTTGGGGGAAGGGGAGTAGTGAGGATTAGATCTTTGAGAAATTGGGCAACCTTCCCCTATTGAGGGGCTATTAGGACTTAAAAATTAAAAAATTTACTGTTTCTATAAGTAAGTAGTAACTTAGTCACCAACGTATATATTTCGTTTATTAAACTTCAACATTATATTCCGATAAAATACTCAGTATGACTATATTATTATTATTTTGAAAATGTGCTTTTTTAAAAACCCTTGGTTTTTTTCATCACTTGTTTAAAAAAATTATACATATCAACATCAGTTAATAACTATAATTTGATATCAGTGTATTTCAACATAGCCGCCCATGACAAAACAAATCGTTTTCATTTAAATTTTTACACAATGAATCAAGACTAGAAGCCATAAATCTGAAGCTATCGAGAAAACGAAAATAAAATGAATGATAATTATCTATTGGCATTTTTTTAGATAATGAAATATAACGTTCTTTATTCAAAGGAATGACACCAATATGTCCATTCACTTCGTTTAGCTCTTTAAATAAAAGATGACAATCATAGCCGGAAAAATTGTGAAAAAAAATTGGGAAAAAATGTGATCGTCTATACAATAAGTTGCAATAAGAATGAGCAGGACCTCTATAATTACTAATAAAGTGGCAATAAATGCTTACCACATATGTCACACGTTTCTTGAACCAATTCTTGCAGCTGCTCATCCAGTGTTAGCGGATTCATCGGCTTTGAACTCATAAAGAAGGTTGAATATAATTCACTGCATGTTTCTGTCAATGATTGGATAAATTCCTTAGCACAGTTAGCTCCAACAAATTCTTTGAAACAGCTGACTATCATCAAAAGAACACTTGTTGTAGTAAGAGAAAGCTACTGGAATATATTGATGAATGTTTGTTGTTGAAGACATCATGGGATCAGAATTGGATGTTGCAAAAGGTTGTAAAATACTCTCAGCATCGGCATAAATTACAAAAGGTGTTTTCAATTTTTGTTGATAATTCTTAAACTTCAGTGTATTTTTTTCAACAGACGGAAGCTTTGTAACTAGTTTATTGCATTCGGGTTTGTGTAAGTCACGTTGCTCTAATGTATAAAAATGTTGCATTGTTACAAATCGACTTATCAATCTTGATAAATGTTTTATGTAAACAAAATGAAATTTTTCATCCCTTTCCAAAAGTAATAAATTGACATGAAACCTTTTTTCACATTTTGTTAAATAAAATGGCTTTACAACCTCATATTTCTTGTTCATGACTTCCATTCCAAACAAATTTATGCTTATGTCATTATTAAGTTGTTCGAATAAATTTAATTCAGACAATTTAGCTGGAAATTGCATATTCCAAATTAAGTTGTAAAACATCACCAAACTTAAGGTTGACTATGGGTTGAGAAATGTCACTAATTTTGTATGAACATGTTCGATTTGCATTTTCACCGCAAGTTTGTAAGGCTGATACCAAACTCCACTTAAAACAGAAATTATCATTATTGTGGGTATTAATGCAGGCTTTTTTATCTTTTATGTTATAATATAACTAAAAACGCGGATTGGTTCATATTTATTAATATTTATTTCCATTTGTGAAATTCTAAACAATGCCCAGCCACTATCCTTTTCTTGGAAGTCTTCTTCTTGTTGTTGAATAACGTCTTTAGCATTTTCGAAAAAAATCATTAAGATCGTCTGCCTGTGTAATGCTAACCATTCGAGTTTAAAAAGATTTGATTGATATATTTTGAAACTCTTCTTCTGTTGGTTTTATATTTTCACCGAAAAGTTCAAGATTTGCCTGATATCGGTTTGAGCCTTTTCTAAAAAGTGTGATGGATTTAATATCGCTTCATTATCATTATCTCTAATAAATGTTTCTAGTCTATTTTGAAAACATTCATTAATACACCTAACATTAGTTTTAATGAATTCTGCTGCATTTTTATACCCTACACCTATAGAATAGGTAAAAGGGTATATTAACTTTGGTATGGTGTTTGTAACCACCTAAAGGAAGCGAGCTAGATACGGAATATTATATATATTTGTGATCAGCGTGACCTCCTGAGTCTATATAGCCATGTCCGTCCGTAGGCATGATAACTCAAAAAACAATGGAGCTATCTTGATGAAATTTTAACTGTAGGTTACTAGGACTGAAAGTACGGCGGGGATTGCATATGGGCGAAATCGGCCAATGGTTTCGGATTCTGGACCTTTTAATCGATCGAAGTGCTAACGATGATATATAAAAAATCACGATAACTCAACAACTAATACCGCTTTCTTCATCAAACTTGTGCTGTAGGTTACTATTAATGAAACTACTTCGGGGATTGCGTAAGTTCGGGATTGGACCATGGATTCGGAACCTAGAACTTTTTGATCGAATTTGGGTCAAACAAGCATAACTCCGAAACCAATGAACATAGAAACTCCAATTTTGTATCAGGGTGTCCCTTCCTATTTCCTTAATGTCTCTGAAATTTGGGCCCATTGGAGTAGTGGGTCGGGGACCACCCATACATTTCCGAAGACCTTAAAGCATATTTTTAAAATTAATAAAGATGACAACTTAAAAAAATGTAGAAGCATCAAATTTGGCACAAGGGTGTTCTTTACTGTCTCTTGCGTGTCCCCCTAATTTAATTAATTGGAGTGGTGGTCCAGTATCCCTCTTAGACCTCTTAAGTTTTAAAAGCTTATAACCGAATTTAATAAAAATAGTAACTTAAAATTATGATAGAACGTTCAAATTGTGTACAAGGGTTAACTGCTGCTTATTGTAAAAAATCTTGCGCTTGAAATTTGCTAAAAAAAAATTTATAAATATTTCAGTTATAAAAACGTTGTTGTATTTTTGAATTTTATTCCTCTAGCTAATGTCACTTTAAAGAGAGTATAATGTGGTACAGTTATTACACAAAAAAAAGCGAATTCAATTCTTAATATAAATATTGTTCTAATATACAATGTTCTGAGAATTTGATTGAATTTCTAAACATATACATATATTAATTGAACTCAAGTAGCCAAAATTCGAGTTAATGCTGTCCGTCATATAGAAAACTAAACATTTTAGTACGATTTGAATTTTTTTGTATCCGTTCCGTATGTATTCTGTTTCCTAATTAAAAATTGATGAATACATGCTTCAGTTCCTTTAAAGGCATTTTTTAAATCTGAGTAGAGCATGAACTGTCAAAAAAAAAAAATCGTGTTTTTTTTTTTAGCTCTGAGCGCTCAGAGCGTGTGATTAATTTTTATACCCGTATGACTATATAGTCCAAGGGTATAATAAATTTGCCATTACCTTTGTGACGCAGAGAAGGAGGGGGGGGTAGATATAGACTCAAGTGTATGGATCCGATCAGAATCGAAAAATAAATCGATTTAGCTATGTATGTCCGTCCGTCCGTCCGTCATCACGATAACTCAAAAAGTAAAGGAGCTAGGATTATGAAATTTTCACAAATTCGTTTTTATACAAAAACCGGAATCGCTATTTAAATTCAGCCATTTTGGTCCACGGGTTCGAGTACCTGTCATAAAACTTCTAATTTTATATGAGCATTACTCTACACCTATGGAAGCTGCGTGTCTGAAATTTTGCCAAAAATAGTTTAGTGTTTACTATAATGGCCAAAGTTACTGCAAAATTTGGTTGGTCTACTGCAGAGGGTTCGAGTAGCTGCCATACAACTCATTCTTTTATATGAGCTTTACACTACACCTGATGAAGCTGGGTGTCTGAAATTTTGCAAAAAATAGTTTAGTGTAATGGCCAAAGTTACTTCAAAATTTAGTTGGTGTACTGCTGAGAGTTCGAGTAGCTGCCATACAACTCCTTCTTTTATATAAGGATTACACTATACGAAACAAAGCTGGGTGTCTGAAATTTTGCCAAAAATAGTTTAGTGTAATGGCCAAAGTTACTGCAAAATTTAGTTGGTCTACTGCAAATGGTTCGAGTAGCTGCCATACAACTCCTTTTTTTATATGAACATTACTCTACACCTAATAAAGCTGAATGTTTGAAATTTTGCCAAAAGTAATTAACCGGATGATATAATGTATATGTTACGGTCATACGGGTATCCCAGAGTTGACACAGTCTACTCTACTACACTTTTCCTCGTTTTTCTTAAAGACATTTTGACGTTTGTTTAAGATTTTACTTGTAAAATAAAAATCAAAATGTTTTAATTTAATTTAATTTTTCGTGTTTATACCCGTGTATACATATATGACATCGGGTATATTAAAATTGCTCCTCCGTTTGTAACGCATCGATCTAGACGAGCTAGTTATAGTGTCAAGGGTACGTATCGGCTCAGAATCGAAAAATTAGTCGATCTAGCTATGTGTGTCTGTCCGTCCGTGTGTCAGCACGATAACTCAAAAACTAAAAGGGCTAGAGTCTTGAAATTCACACAAAGGCATTTTTAGACAATTTTTAGGTTCCCTATTGTTTTTGGTTAAAATCGGACCAAGGCTTCGGGGAGCTGCCATACAACTTTTTTGCACCAATATGAATGTCTTCAAAACTAATTATACTACGAGGATGAAAACTACACAAATTTAGTTTTATAATGAATCAAGCACTTATATGAAGTTTCAAAATGTTAGGGCTCCATTTTCGGGAGGCTGCCATACAACTTCTTTGCACCAATATGAATTTCTTCAAAACTAATTATACTACGCGGATGAAAATTACACACGGTTAGTTACATAATGAATCGAGCACTTATATGAAGTTTCAAAATGTTAGGGCCCCATTTTAGGGGGGCTGCCATACAACTTATTTGCACCAATATGAATTTCTTCAAAACTAATTATGCTACGAGGATGAAAATTACACGCTGTTAGTTTTATAACGAATCGAGCACTTATATGAAGTTTCAAAAGGTTACGGCCCCATTTTCGGTGGCTGGCATACAAAGTTTTCGATTCAATAACTCTGAATCTAATGAAGCTACGAGGTTAAAATTAAAATTGGGCAGTTAAACTGATAGGGCAAGTTACTTGGCAAAGTTGGACATCATTCGGACCACCCGACTTTTAGGGCCAATTTTTTTTTTTTTTGTTTAAGCAAAACTTATGGGATAACAATTAAAGTTTTTTTTTTTTTTAAGCTCAAATTATGGGACAATGAATTAAAAAGTTTTTTTTATTTTGTTTTTGTTTTTTTTATGGTTTTGTTTTTTTTTTTTTTTTAAGCCAAAATTATGGGATAATGAGTTAAATGTATAAGGAAAGTAAACTACGGTTTATTTTATACACCATAGTGGGTATGCACGGGTATCTAAAAGTTGACAAGGACAACTATAATCTTCCTCGTTTTTTATTAAATCTGAACGCTCTGAGCGTACTCTGTTCTGTTCATTAGAACGTGCTTATGTTGTTTAGAGCGTGCTCAGATCTCTGCTGTGATTTAAAAAAAAACGCTTCATATAATATTCGTTCGTTATGTCAAAGTAAAACTAAAAAAAGTTTTTATCATGAAAAAACATTATTCGCTGTTTAAAATGTAAAATAAAATTTTTAATTATCAGTGCTTAACCTTAATCAAAACATACAACGTACAATTTAAAAATAAACATTTAAAAATATAAGAAAAAGCGAAGACAATATTTTTAAACTATTTATCAATTTTTAAAATTTAAAAATCCGAGGTACAGTATATCGCGTTACGCGTATTTGGGTTGCTTTCATGTAAATTTATTTACATAATTACTTATTTCAAAATTTTTTGTCAGAAATTTTTCGCCGTACGCGTTGATTTGGGATAGGCCCTAAGTTACAAAACATTTAAATTACAAAATATTTTTTAAGAAAGTTTATTTTTTTTGTTTTTGCTTCCGTATGTTTCTTTCTGAATTAGTGAAGATTATGAAACATACTATCGGTATTTTCAATAATTTTGAATATAAGGTCTTTTTTAAAAAACAAATATTTTAAAAAAATATTATGGTATTAAAATTTTCTATTTTTGTTTTAAAACATTATCTTAGCAACATAAGAAAAAACAATAAACATATTTTTATACGCTTTGTCAATTTTTAAAAATTGGAGGTACTGTATGTCGCATACTTCGTGTGCTGTTATATAAATTCATGTATGTAACTTTTTATTTCAAAATTTTTTGTCAGAAATTATACACCATACGCGTTGATTTTGATTAGGCCTTAAGGAACCAATCATTTTAATTACAAACTATTTTTTTAAGAAAGATTTATCGTTTTAATTTTTTGCAAACATATTTTATAACAACAATTGTTATACATCTCTCAAACGTAATGGCAACTGCAGAATATATTTCAAAAGTCGGTTATTTTATTATTATAAAAAACTTAACAAAAAGCAACAACAACGAAGTAGCAAAATAATTTTTTTAGAACAACCAAAAAAAAACATACAGTACTTTTCGCTTATAACGACCATGAATGGACAGAAAATATGCGTCGTAATAAACGAATGTCGTTTTAAAAGAATGCTGTGAATTTGAAAAATTAGTATTAGAATTAAACATTGTAGAATATGCTAATTTTTGAGCGAACTCTTCGAACTCATTTGCTAGAATTTTACATGATGTTCCAGCTTCAAGCTTGTGTATAGTGCTTTTTCTTCTAATGAATTTTTTTTTGTATTTTTGATACGTTATATTTTTTTTATATTAAAAAATAAATAAGAAAATACTAAATTCATTAGACAGAAACTGAACGCCGTACCTACATGCTGATTTTGGTTGATCCATAAGAAACAAATCATATTTCTTAAGAAATATTATTTCTTTTTAATGTTTCTGCAATATTATTATTGGTATTTTTTAATAAATAAATTTTTTACAAAAATATTATTTTAAATTTTCTATTTCTATTTTTCGCTTTGTCAATTTTTAAATCTGAGGTACCAGTACGTCGCGTATTTCGGTTGCTCACATGTAAATTCACATACCTAACTGTGTATTCCAAAATTTTCTAGAAATTTCCAGAAATTATACACCGTACGCGTTGATTTTGGTTAGGTCCTAAGTAACATATAATTTAAATTACAAATTATTTGTTTAAAAAGATTATTTGTTATTTTTTTTCAATGTTTTTGCAAATACATATATTTTTTAAATATTATTACTCTCAAACGTAATGGCAACTATATTTCAGAAGTCGGTTTTTTATTTTACAAAAAACTTAACAAAAAGCAACAACAATTTATGATTTACAAAAAAAATTTTTTTTTATAACTGTATTATAATAAATTGCAAACAAAAACTAAATACAGTACTTTTCGGTTATAACGACCATGATGGGGCGGAAAATATACGTCGTAATAAACGAATGTCGTTTTAAAAGAATGCTGTAAATTTTGAAAAATTAGTATAAGACTTGAACATTGTAGAATGTGCAGATTATAGAATGGACACTTCGAAGTCATTAGCTAGAATTTATTTGATGTGTCAGCCTCAAGCCTAGGTATAGTGCTTTTTCTTCTAATGAATTTTTTTTTGTATTTTTGATGAATGTTTTTGTATTCAAAAATAAATAAAAAAATACTAAATTAATCACCAAGCTACATAATTAGATATAATAATTTTAAAAAAAAGAAATATCAATGTAATAAAAAACTTTAATTTTTAGGTAAAATTTAATTCTTTGGCAAAAAGTGTAAAGTTTATTATAATTAAAATTGCACCGAGTTCGTTATAAATGAAAACTACTGTATAAACCAAATGTATTGCTTTCATTTCGAACAGAACTCATTTTTTTTCGTTCACTTTTTAAGATAAAGGAAAAACAAAAACAAAAAAAAAATTTTAAAAAAATTTAAATCTCCTTGTTCATTGAATATTTGAACTAAACAAAAAAAAGAAAGATATACATAAGTCGGCGCCTATAATCTTTTGATTTAGATTTAGCTGCGGGTTACAACCGAAAATGAATTACATTTACACAGAAAGTCGGCGCATAATATTAGAGTCATAAGCCTCAACTTTTAACAGCGTGATCGTTAAATTCAAATTTACGTTAAATTAAAGACGGGTTTTCACCTGAAAAAACGTAATATTCTAAAAAAAAATATCATTGTCCTATGAGAACAAAAAAAACCTTTCTTTTGGTTGTTGTTTCATTAAAATTGGTGTTATAGTTTATCCGGAAAAAGGATGTTTATATTGGTATGGGGACAAATAAGCCGATTAAATATTATGATGATGATGATGTTGTCAATTCTTTAACATTAGATAATTATAAAAGTTGTTTGTTAAAAAATCAAACTTGTTTAAAAGAAATGAAAATATTTAGATCACATTTACATACAATTTATACACAAAATTTAAATAAAGTAGCTCTAAGTTCATTAGATAATAAAACATATGTAATTGAAGATAATATAAAAACATATGCTTTGGGGCATTCTGCCATTGAGTAGTAGTTGTACAAACAAAAAAAAATCATGTTAGCGTAACAAAAAATCACAATTATCTATAAATAAAACAAAAATATTATACACACATTAAATTTTTTTAAGCACAATATCTTAAGCTTATTAATGTTTTAATTTGAAATTTAAACATAACTGATATCAAACCACCAAGCCTAATTTAAAATACTCATAGACTCAAACTAGCTTAAGCTTATTATTGTTTTAATTTGAAATTTAAACATACCTGATATTCAAAAAACTTTTCATATCTAATTAAGAATACATATTCAGTTTAATAGCTTAAGCTTATTTTTTAAATTTATAAAACTTTTTTTAATTTTCGGGGAAATATTAAATCAAGCTTAAACTTTGATAATATTAACTTTGTATTTAAACCAAAAATTAAAAACTTTTCATATTTAATTAAGAACATTAAGCACAATATCTTAAGCTTATTACTGTTTTAATTTGAAATTTAAACATAACTGATATTCTAACCTCTAAGCTTAATTTGAAATACTCAAAAGCACAAAACTTTTTACTTATCACAATTTTATTGCATAACTTAGTAAACACAATATCTTAAGCTTATTACTGTTTTAATTTGAAATTTGAACATAACTGATATTCTAACCACCAAGCTTAATTTAAAATACTCAAAAACTCAAACTAGCTTAAGCTTATTATTGTTTTAATTTGAAATTTAAACATAACTAATATTTAAAAAACTTTCATATCTAATCAAGAATATTCAACTCAATAGCTTAACCTTATTTTTATACCCTACACCTATAGAATAGGTAAAGGGGTATATTAACTTTGGTATGGTGTTTGTAACCACCTAAAGGAAGCGAGCTAGATATAGAAAAGTATATATATTTGTGATCAGCGTGACCGCCTTAGTCGATATAGCCATGTCCGTCAGTCCGTCCGTCCGTCCGTAGGCACGATAACTCCAAAAATAATGGAGCTATCTTGATGAAATTTTAACTGTAGGTTACTTGGACTGAAAGTACGGCGGGAATTGCATTTGGGCGAAATTGGCCCATGGGTTCGGATTCTGGGCTTTTTAATCGATCGAAGGGCGATCATATATAAAAAATCACGATAACTCAACAACTAATGACGATTTCTTTATCAAATGTGTGCTGTAGGTTACTAGTAATGAAACTACTTCTGGAATTATGTAAGTTCGGGATTGGACCACGGGTTCGGAACCTAGAACTTTTTGATCGAATTTAGGCCAAACTAGCATAATTCCGAAACCAATGAAGATAGAACCTCCAAATTTTGTATCAGGGTGTCCCTACCTGTTTCCTTAATGTCTTTGAAATTTGGGCCCCATTGGAGTAGTGGGTCGGGGACCAGCCATACATTTCCGAAGACCTTAAAGCATATCTTTAAAATTAATAAAGATAACAACTTAAAAAAATGTAGAAGCTTCAAATTTGGCACAAGGGTGTTCTTTACTATTTCTTGCGTGCCCCCCTAATTTAATCAATAGGAGTGGTGGTCCAGTATCCCTCTTAAGTTTTAAAAGCTTATATTCGAAATTATTAAAAATAGTTAGGTTAAATAGCTGTTAGGTTTATTTTCAATCTAAAAACGGTAAAAGAAAGCTGCTTTCTTAGGCTTTACAAAAATACACCACTTAAATGTACAGAGTTGCCATACGGTACTAAAATTTACCATTATGCAAAACTCAATTTTTGCAAAATTTTTGGCTCTACATATCTTCTAAACGGTTTAAGCTAGAGTCTTGAAATTTTAGGAGAGTTAGATCCTTATAAATTAGTAGGAGTCGGTTAACAAAATTTTTTTGTCACGTCCATTGTTTTGCGGCTATAAGGGCTTGAAAATAGAAATTTTGCTATTTTTAAACACCTGTAACTTGAATATCTGTTCAAATTTTTTTTTTGTTAATATACAAAATTTGAAGGTCCAACATTATACTTTAACATATGTTAAAAGATTTTCTCAAATTTAAAAGCGGTTCTTTAAATTGAAGAAAGTGTCTCTCAGTTTTAACCATTTTTGCTTAAATAGTAAAATTCTAAGTAAAATTCCAAATTTTGGTAGAATTCATAATTTAATTCCTTCAACCTAAAAAAGTTGGGGGAAGGGGAGTAGTGAGGATTAGATCTTTGAGAAATTGGGCAACCTTCCCCTATTGAGGGGCTATTAGGACTTAAAAATTAAAAAATTTACTGTTTCTATAAGTAAGTAGTAACTTAGTCACCAACGTATATATTTCGTTTATTAAACTTCAACATTATATTCCGATAAAATACTCAGTATGACTATATTATTATTATTTTGAAAATGTGCTTTTTTAAAAACCCTTGGTTTTTTTCATCACTTGTTTAAAAAAATTATACATATCAACATCAGTTAATAACTATAATTTGATATCAGTGTATTTCAACATAGCCGCCCATGACAAAACAAATCGTTTTCATTTAAATTTTTACACAATGAATCAAGACTAGAAGCCATAAATCTGAAGCTATCGAGAAAACGAAAATAAAATGAATGATAATTATCTATTGGCATTTTTTTAGATAATGAAATATAACGTTCTTTATTCAAAGGAATGACACCAATATGTCCATTCACTTCGTTTAGCTCTTTAAATAAAAGATGACAATCATAGCCGGAAAAATTGTGAAAAAAAATTGGGAAAAAATGTGATCGTCTATACAATAAGTTGCAATAAGAATGAGCAGGACCTCTATAATTACTAATAAAGTGGCAATAAATGCTTACCACATATGTCACACGTTTCTTGAACCAATTCTTGCAGCTGCTCATCCAGTGTTAGCGGATTCATCGGCTTTGAACTCATAAAGAAGGTTGAATATAATTCACTGCATGTTTCTGTCAATGATTGGATAAATTCCTTAGCACAGTTAGCTCCAACAAATTCTTTGAAACAGCTGACTATCATCAAAAGAACACTTGTTGTAGTAAGAGAAAGCTACTGGAATATATTGATGAATGTTTGTTGTTGAAGACATCATGGGATCAGAATTGGATGTTGCAAAAGGTTGTAAAATACTCTCAGCATCGGCATAAATTACAAAAGGTGTTTTCAATTTTTGTTGATAATTCTTAAACTTCAGTGTATTTTTTTCAACAGACGGAAGCTTTGTAACTAGTTTATTGCATTCGGGTTTGTGTAAGTCACGTTGCTCTAATGTATAAAAATGTTGCATTGTTACAAATCGACTTATCAATCTTGATAAATGTTTTATGTAAACAAAATGAAATTTTTCATCCCTTTCCAAAAGTAATAAATTGACATGAAACCTTTTTTCACATTTTGTTAAATAAAATGGCTTTACAACCTCATATTTCTTGTTCATGACTTCCATTCCAAACAAATTTATGCTTATGTCATTATTAAGTTGTTCGAATAAATTTAATTCAGACAATTTAGCTGGAAATTGCATATTCCAAATTAAGTTGTAAAACATCACCAAACTTAAGGTTGACTATGGGTTGAGAAATGTCACTAATTTTGTATGAACATGTTCGATTTGCATTTTCACCGCAAGTTTGTAAGGCTGATACCAAACTCCACTTAAAACAGAAATTATCATTATTGTGGGTATTAATGCAGGCTTTTTTATCTTTTATGTTATAATATAACTAAAAACGCGGATTGGTTCATATTTATTAATATTTATTTCCATTTGTGAAATTCTAAACAATGCCCAGCCACTATCCTTTTCTTGGAAGTCTTCTTCTTGTTGTTGAATAACGTCTTTAGCATTTTCGAAAAAAATCATTAAGATCGTCTGCCTGTGTAATGCTAACCATTCGAGTTTAAAAAGATTTGATTGATATATTTTGAAACTCTTCTTCTGTTGGTTTTATATTTTCACCGAAAAGTTCAAGATTTGCCTGATATCGGTTTGAGCCTTTTCTAAAAAGTGTGATGGATTTAATATCGCTTCATTATCATTATCTCTAATAAATGTTTCTAGTCTATTTTGAAAACATTCATTAATACACCTAACATTAGTTTTAATGAATTCTGCTGCATTTTTATACCCTACACCTATAGAATAGGTAAAAGGGTATATTAACTTTGGTATGGTGTTTGTAACCACCTAAAGGAAGCGAGCTAGATACGGAATATTATATATATTTGTGATCAGCGTGACCTCCTGAGTCTATATAGCCATGTCCGTCCGTAGGCATGATAACTCAAAAAACAATGGAGCTATCTTGATGAAATTTTAACTGTAGGTTACTAGGACTGAAAGTACGGCGGGGATTGCATATGGGCGAAATCGGCCAATGGTTTCGGATTCTGGACCTTTTAATCGATCGAAGTGCTAACGATGATATATAAAAAATCACGATAACTCAACAACTAATACCGCTTTCTTCATCAAACTTGTGCTGTAGGTTACTATTAATGAAACTACTTCGGGGATTGCGTAAGTTCGGGATTGGACCATGGATTCGGAACCTAGAACTTTTTGATCGAATTTGGGTCAAACAAGCATAACTCCGAAACCAATGAACATAGAAACTCCAATTTTGTATCAGGGTGTCCCTTCCTATTTCCTTAATGTCTCTGAAATTTGGGCCCATTGGAGTAGTGGGTCGGGGACCACCCATACATTTCCGAAGACCTTAAAGCATATTTTTAAAATTAATAAAGATGACAACTTAAAAAAATGTAGAAGCATCAAATTTGGCACAAGGGTGTTCTTTACTGTCTCTTGCGTGTCCCCCTAATTTAATTAATTGGAGTGGTGGTCCAGTATCCCTCTTAGACCTCTTAAGTTTTAAAAGCTTATAACCGAATTTAATAAAAATAGTAACTTAAAATTATGATAGAACGTTCAAATTGTGTACAAGGGTTAACTGCTGCTTATTGTAAAAAATCTTGCGCTTGAAATTTGCTAAAAAAAAATTTATAAATATTTCAGTTATAAAAACGTTGTTGTATTTTTGAATTTTATTCCTCTAGCTAATGTCACTTTAAAGAGAGTATAATGTGGTACAGTTATTACACAAAAAAAAGCGAATTCAATTCTTAATATAAATATTGTTCTAATATACAATGTTCTGAGAATTTGATTGAATTTCTAAACATATACATATATTAATTGAACTCAAGTAGCCAAAATTCGAGTTAATGCTGTCCGTCATATAGAAAACTAAACATTTTAGTACGATTTGAATTTTTTTGTATCCGTTCCGTATGTATTCTGTTTCCTAATTAAAAATTGATGAATACATGCTTCAGTTCCTTTAAAGGCATTTTTTAAATCTGAGTAGAGCATGAACTGTCAAAAAAAAAAAATCGTGTTTTTTTTTTTAGCTCTGAGCGCTCAGAGCGTGTGATTAATTTTTATACCCGTATGACTATATAGTCCAAGGGTATAATAAATTTGCCATTACCTTTGTGACGCAGAGAAGGAGGGGGGGGTAGATATAGACTCAAGTGTATGGATCCGATCAGAATCGAAAAATAAATCGATTTAGCTATGTATGTCCGTCCGTCCGTCCGTCATCACGATAACTCAAAAAGTAAAGGAGCTAGGATTATGAAATTTTCACAAATTCGTTTTTATACAAAAACCGGAATCGCTATTTAAATTCAGCCATTTTGGTCCACGGGTTCGAGTACCTGTCATAAAACTTCTAATTTTATATGAGCATTACTCTACACCTATGGAAGCTGCGTGTCTGAAATTTTGCCAAAAATAGTTTAGTGTTTACTATAATGGCCAAAGTTACTGCAAAATTTGGTTGGTCTACTGCAGAGGGTTCGAGTAGCTGCCATACAACTCATTCTTTTATATGAGCTTTGCACTACACCTGATGAAGCTGGGTGTCTGAAATTTTGCAAAAAATAGTTTAGTGTAATGGCCAAAGTTACTTCAAAATTTAGTTGGTGTACTGCTGAGAGTTCGAGTAGCTGCCATACAACTCCTTCTTTTATATAAGGATTACACTATACGAAACAAAGCTGGGTGTCTGAAATTTTGCCAAAAATAGTTTAGTGTAATGGCCAAAGTTACTGCAAAATTTAGTTGGTCTACTGCAAATGGTTCGAGTAGCTGCCATACAACTCCTTTTTATACCCGTGCATATATATATGAACATCGGGTATATTAGATTTGCTCCTCCGTTTGTAACGCATCGATCTAGACGAGCTAGATATAGTGTCAAGGGTACGTATCGGCTCAGAATCGAAAAATTAGTCGATCTAGCTATGTGTGTCTGTCCGTCCGTCCGTCCGTCCGTCCGTCCGTCCGTCCGTCCGTGTGTCAGCACGATAACTCAAAAACTAAAAGGGCTAGAGTCTTGAAATTCACACAAAGTCATTTTTAGACAATTTCTAGGTTCCCTATTGTTTTTGGTTAAAATCGGACCAAGGCTTCGGGGAGCTGCCATACAACTTTTTTGCACCAATATGAATTTCTTCAAAACTATTTATACTACGGGGATGAAAATTACACACGGTTAGTTTTATATTGACTCCGGCACTTATATGAAGTTTCAAAATGTTAGGGCCCCATTTTCGGGGGGCTGCCATACAACTTCCTTGCACCAATATGAATTTCTTCAAACCTAATTATACTACGCGGATGAAAATTACACACGGTTAGTTATATAATGAATCGAGCACTTATATGAAGTTTCAAAATGTTAGGGCCCCATTTATGGGGGGCTGCCATACAACTTCTTTGCACCAATATGAATTTCTTCAAAACTAATTATACTACGAGGCTGAAAATTACACACGGTTAGTTATATAATGAATCGAGCACTTATATGAAGTTTCAAAATGTTAGGGCCCCATTTTCGGGGGGCTGCCATACAAAGTTTTCGATTCAATAACTGTGAATCTAATGAAGCTACAAGGTTAAAATTAAAATTGGGCAGGTAAATTAATAGGGCAAGTTACTTGGCAAAGTTGGACATCACTCGGACCATCGGACTTTTAGGGTGGGTCAATTTTTTTTTTTTGTTTTTTTTTTCTTTTTTGTTTTTTTTTTTTTTTTATTTTTTTTTTTTTTTTTTTAAGCTTAAGTTATGGGACAATGAATGAAAACTTTTTTTTTTTTTGTGATTTTTTTTTTTTTTGTTAATTTTTTTTTTTTTTTTTTAAGCTAAAGTTATGGGACAATGAATAAAAATTTTATTTTTTGTTTTGTGATTTTTTTTTTTTTTTTGTTAATTTTTTTTTTTTTTTTTACGTGAAAATTATGGGGTAATGAGTTAAATGTATAAGGGAAGTAAATTACGGTTTATTTTATACACCATAATGGGTAAGCACGGGTATCTAAAAGTTGACAAGGGCAACTATAATCTTCCTCGTTTTATATGAACATTACTCTACACCTAATAAAGCTGAATGTTTGAAATTTTGCCAAAAGTAATTAACCGGATGATATAATGTATATGTTACGGTCATACGGGTATCCCAGAGTTGACACAGTCTACTCTACTACACTTTTCCTCGTTTTTCTTAAAGACATTTTGACGTTTGTTTAAGATTTTACTTGTAAAATAAAAATCAAAATGTTTTAATTTAATTTAATTTTTCGTGTTTATACCCGTGTATACATATATGACATCGGGTATATTAAAATTGCTCCTCCGTTTGTAACGCATCGATCTAGACGAGCTAGTTATAGTGTCAAGGGTACGTATCGGCTCAGAATCGAAAAATTAGTCGATCTAGCTATGTGTGTCTGTCCGTCCGTGTGTCAGCACGATAACTCAAAAACTAAAAGGGCTAGAGTCTTGAAATTCACACAAAGGCATTTTTAGACAATTTTTAGGTTCCCTATTGTTTTTGGTTAAAATCGGACCAAGGCTTCGGGGAGCTGCCATACAACTTTTTTGCACCAATATGAATGTCTTCAAAACTAATTATACTACGAGGATGAAAACTACACAAATTTAGTTTTATAATGAATCAAGCACTTATATGAAGTTTCAAAATGTTAGGGCTCCATTTTCGGGAGGCTGCCATACAACTTCTTTGCACCAATATGAATTTCTTCAAAACTAATTATACTACGCGGATGAAAATTACACACGGTTAGTTACATAATGAATCGAGCACTTATATGAAGTTTCAAAATGTTAGGGCCCCATTTTAGGGGGGCTGCCATACAACTTATTTGCACCAATATGAATTTCTTCAAAACTAATTATGCTACGAGGATGAAAATTACACGCTGTTAGTTTTATAACGAATCGAGCACTTATATGAAGTTTCAAAAGGTTACGGCCCCATTTTCGGTGGCTGGCATACAAAGTTTTCGATTCAATAACTCTGAATCTAATGAAGCTACGAGGTTAAAATTAAAATTGGGCAGTTAAACTGATAGGGCAAGTTACTTGGCAAAGTTGGACATCATTCGGACCACCCGACTTTTAGGGCCAATTTTTTTTTTTTTTTGTTTAAGCAAAACTTATGGGATAACAATTAAAGTTTTTTTTTTTTTTAAGCTCAAATTATGGGACAATGAATTAAAAAGTTTTTTTTTATTTTGTTTTTGTTTTTTTTATGGTTTTGTTTTTTTTTTTTTTTTAAGCCAAAATTATGGGATAATGAGTTAAATGTATAAGGAAAGTAAACTACGGTTTATTTTATACACCATAGTGGGTATGCACGGGTATCTAAAAGTTGACAAGGACAACTATAATCTTCCTCGTTTTTTATTAAATCTGAACGCTCTGAGCGTACTCTGTTCTGTTCATTAGAACGTGCTTATGTTGTTTAGAGCGTGCTCAGATCTCTGCTGTGATTTAAAAAAAAACGCTTCATATAATATTCGTTCGTTATGTCAAAGTAAAACTAAAAAAAGTTTTTATCATGAAAAAACATTATTCGCTGTTTAAAATGTAAAATAAAATTTTTAATTATCAGTGCTTAACCTTAATCAAAACATACAACGTACAATTTAAAAATAAACATTTAAAAATATAAGAAAAAGCGAAGACAATATTTTTAAACTATTTATCAATTTTTAAAATTTAAAAATCCGAGGTACAGTATATCGCGTTACGCGTATTTGGGTTGCTTTCATGTAAATTTATTTACATAATTACTTATTTCAAAATTTTTTGTCAGAAATTTTTCGCCGTACGCGTTGATTTGGGATAGGCCCTAAGTTACAAAACATTTAAATTACAAAATATTTTTTAAGAAAGTTTATTTTTTTTGTTTTTGCTTCCGTATGTTTCTTTCTGAATTAGTGAAGATTATGAAACATACTATCGGTATTTTCAATAATTTTGAATATAAGGTCTTTTTTAAAAAACAAATATTTTAAAAAAATATTATGGTATTAAAATTTTCTATTTTTGTTTTAAAACATTATCTTAGCAACATAAGAAAAAACAATAAACATATTTTTATACGCTTTGTCAATTTTTAAAAATTGGAGGTACTGTATGTCGCATACTTCGTGTGCTGTTATATAAATTCATGTATGTAACTTTTTATTTCAAAATTTTTTGTCAGAAATTATACACCATACGCGTTGATTTTGATTAGGCCTTAAGGAACCAATCATTTTAATTACAAACTATTTTTTTAAGAAAGATTTATCGTTTTAATTTTTTGCAAACATATTTTATAACAACAATTGTTATACATCTCTCAAACGTAATGGCAACTGCAGAATATATTTCAAAAGTCGGTTATTTTATTATTATAAAAAACTTAACAAAAAGCAACAACAACGAAGTAGCAAAATAATTTTTTTAGAACAACCAAAAAAAAACATACAGTACTTTTCGCTTATAACGACCATGAATGGACAGAAAATATGCGTCGTAATAAACGAATGTCGTTTTAAAAGAATGCTGTGAATTTGAAAAATTAGTATTAGAATTAAACATTGTAGAATATGCTAATTTTTGAGCGAACTCTTCGAACTCATTTGCTAGAATTTTACATGATGTTCCAGCTTCAAGCTTGTGTATAGTGCTTTTTCTTCTAATGAATTTTTTTTTGTATTTTTGATACGTTATATTTTTTTTATATTAAAAAATAAATAAGAAAATACTAAATTCATTAGACAGAAACTGAACGCCGTACCTACATGCTGATTTTGGTTGATCCATAAGAAACAAATCATATTTCTTAAGAAATATTATTTCTTTTTAATGTTTCTGCAATATTATTATTGGTATTTTTTAATAAATAAATTTTTTACAAAAATATTATTTTAAATTTTCTATTTCTATTTTTCGCTTTGTCAATTTTTAAATCTGAGGTACCAGTACGTCGCGTATTTCGGTTGCTCACATGTAAATTCACATACCTAACTGTGTATTCCAAAATTTTCTAGAAATTTCCAGAAATTATACACCGTACGCGTTGATTTTGGTTAGGTCCTAAGTAACATATAATTTAAATTACAAATTATTTGTTTAAAAAGATTATTTGTTATTTTTTTTCAATGTTTTTGCAAATACATATATTTTTTAAATATTATTACTCTCAAACGTAATGGCAACTATATTTCAGAAGTCGGTTTTTTATTTTACAAAAAACTTAACAAAAAGCAACAACAATTTATGATTTACAAAAAAAATTTTTTTTTATAACTGTATTATAATAAATTGCAAACAAAAACTAAATACAGTACTTTTCGGTTATAACGACCATGATGGGGCGGAAAATATACGTCGTAATAAACGAATGTCGTTTTAAAAGAATGCTGTAAATTTTGAAAAATTAGTATAAGACTTGAACATTGTAGAATGTGCAGATTATAGAATGGACACTTCGAAGTCATTAGCTAGAATTTATTTGATGTGTCAGCCTCAAGCCTAGGTATAGTGCTTTTTCTTCTAATGAATTTTTTTTTGTATTTTTGATGAATGTTTTTGTATTCAAAAATAAATAAAAAAATACTAAATTAATCACCAAGCTACATAATTAGATATAATAATTTTAAAAAAAAGAAATATCAATGTAATAAAAAACTTTAATTTTTAGGTAAAATTTAATTCTTTGGCAAAAAGTGTAAAGTTTATTATAATTAAAATTGCACCGAGTTCGTTATAAATGAAAACTACTGTATAAACCAAATGTATTGCTTTCATTTCGAACAGAACTCATTTTTTTTCGTTCACTTTTTAAGATAAAGGAAAAACAAAAACAAAAAAAAAATTTTAAAAAAATTTAAATCTCCTTGTTCATTGAATATTTGAACTAAACAAAAAAAAGAAAGATATACATAAGTCGGCGCCTATAATCTTTTGATTTAGATTTAGCTGCGGGTTACAACCGAAAATGAATTACATTTACACAGAAAGTCGGCGCATAATATTAGAGTCATAAGCCTCAACTTTTAACAGCGTGATCGTTAAATTCAAATTTACGTTAAATTAAAGACGGGTTTTCACCTGAAAAAACGTAATATTCTAAAAAAAAATATCATTGTCCTATGAGAACAAAAAAAACCTTTCTTTTGGTTGTTGTTTCATTAAAATTGGTGTTATAGTTTATCCGGAAAAAGGATGTTTATATTGGTATGGGGACAAATAAGCCGATTAAATATTATGATGATGATGATGTTGTCAATTCTTTAACATTAGATAATTATAAAAGTTGTTTGTTAAAAAATCAAACTTGTTTAAAAGAAATGAAAATATTTAGATCACATTTACATACAATTTATACACAAAATTTAAATAAAGTAGCTCTAAGTTCATTAGATAATAAAACATATGTAATTGAAGATAATATAAAAACATATGCTTTGGGGCATTCTGCCATTGAGTAGTAGTTGTACAAACAAAAAAAAATCATGTTAGCGTAACAAAAAATCACAATTATCTATAAATAAAACAAAAATATTATACACACATTAAATTTTTTTAAGCACAATATCTTAAGCTTATTAATGTTTTAATTTGAAATTTAAACATAACTGATATCAAACCACCAAGCCTAATTTAAAATACTCATAGACTCAAACTAGCTTAAGCTTATTATTGTTTTAATTTGAAATTTAAACATACCTGATATTCAAAAAACTTTTCATATCTAATTAAGAATACATATTCAGTTTAATAGCTTAAGCTTATTTTTTAAATTTATAAAACTTTTTTTAATTTTCGGGGAAATATTAAATCAAGCTTAAACTTTGATAATATTAACTTTGTATTTAAACCAAACTTTAAAAACTTTTCATATGTAATTAAGAACAGTAAGCACAATATCTTAAACTTATTTTAAACATAACTGATATTTAAAAAACTTTTTATATATAATTAAGAAAATTCAACAATGATTTTATAATTTATAAAACTTTTCTTTAATTTTCACGGAAATATTAAATCAAGCTTAAATTACTGTTTTAATTTGAAATTTAAACATAACTGGTATTCTAACCGCCAAGCTTTATTTAAAATACTCAAAGACTCAAACTAGCTTAAGCTTATTATTGTTTTAATTTGAAATTTAAACATAAATGATATTTAAAAAACTGTTCATTTCTAATCAAAAATATTCAACTCAATAGCTTAAGCTTATGTTTTATTTATAAAACTTTTTCAATTTTCACGGAAATATTAAATCAAGCTTAAACTTTGATAATATTAACTTTGTATTTAAACCAAAAATTAAAAACTTTTCATATTTAATTAAGAACATTAAGCACAATATCTTAAGCTTATTACTGTTTTAATTTGAAATTTAAACATAACTGATATTCTAACCTCTAAGCTTAATTTGAAATACTCAAAAGCACAAAACTTTTTACTTATCACAATTTTATTGCATAACTTAGTAAACACAATATCTTAAGCTTATTACTGTTTTAATTTGAAATTTGAACATAACTGATATTCTAACCACCAAGCTTAATTTAAAATACTCAAAAACTCAAACTAGCTTAAGCTTATTATTGTTTTAATTTGAAATTTAAACATAACTAATATTTAAAAAACTTTCATATCTAATCAAGAATATTCAACTCAATAGCTTAACCTTATTTTTATACCCTACACCTATAGAATAGGTAAAGGGGTATATTAACTTTGGTATGGTGTTTGTAACCACCTAAAGGAAGCGAGCTAGATATAGAAAAGTATATATATTTGTGATCAGCGTGACCGCCTTAGTCGATATAGCCATGTCCGTCCGTCCGTCCGTCCGTCCGTAGGCACGATAACTCAAAAAATAATGGAGCTATCTTGATGAAATTTTAACTGTAGGTTACTAGGACTGAAAGTACGGCGGGAATTGCATTTGGGCGAAATTGGCCCATGGGTTCGGATTCTGGGCTTTTTAATCGATCGAAGGGCGATCATATATAAAAAATCACGATAACTCAACAACTAATGACGATTTCTTTATCAAATGTGTGCTGTAGGTTACTAGTAATGAAACTACTTCTGGAATTATGTAAGTTCGGGATTGGACCACGGGTTCGGAACCTAGAACTTTTTGATCGAATTTAGGCCAAACTAGCATAATTCCGAAACCAATGAAGATAGAACCTCCAAATTTTGTATCAGGGTGTCCCTACCTGTTTCCTTAATGTCTTTGAAATTTGGGCCCCATTGGAGTAGTGGGTCGGGGACCAGCCATACATTTCCGAAGACCTTAAAGCATATCTTTAAAATTAATAAAGATAACAACTTAAAAAAATGTAGAAGCTTCAAATTTGGCACAAGGGTGTTCTTTACTATTTCTTGCGTGCCCCCCTAATTTAATCAATAGGAGTGGTGGTCCAGTATCCCTCTTAAGTTTTAAAAGCTTATATTCGAAATTATTAAAAATAGTAACTTAAAATTAAGATAGAACGTTCAAATTGTGTACCAGGGTTAACTAGTGCTTAAAGTTAGGCGTGGACTGCATAAGGGCGAAATCAGCCCAAGGGTTCGGATTCTGGATTTTTTTTATCGGTTTCAGGGCTAACGAACATATAAAAATAATCACGATAACTCAACAACTAATGACGCTATCTTCATGAAATTTGTGCGGTACGTTATTGGCAATGAAACTACGGCGGCGATTGCGTACGGTGAGGATTGGACAATGGGTTCGGAACTTAGAACTTTTTGATCGAATTTATTATTTATTTATTTATTCCATTAACCAAAACAAGGTTTTTACAAACAAAAAAAAAGAAAATATCTTATACTATTATTCATAATTTAAAATTTTAAACAGAATTTATAAAAAAAAAAAAAGTGTAAGAACAATTAACAAAAATTAGAATACTTAGGTCAAATTACAATACAAAGTTTTTTTTACTGTACAAAATATTAAAAATTTAAACAAAAAAATCCTTACCGAACAAAAACAAAAAAGCAAAAGCACTGTATGAACGATTTTAATATAATATGTTAATAGGTATTTGAACTTGAAATTATTATTAAGTTTACAAAATAGGTTCTTTTAAAAATTTTTGGTTAAGTTTATATTTAAAAGTGTTTCTAGATATATCTGTTGAAAAAAGATAACTATGTTTATTAAATGTAGTGCAAACATCTGTTTATAGGTTCATTATTTGCGTATTGAGTTCTGTGAGTATTTTTAATCAAAAATTTAGTGTTTCTTGTTTGTCTAACTTCGTTATTTATTCTGACTTTATACGTTAGAAACTGAATATTAATATTTTTATTTAAGATATCGAAAGTAAAGCAGGATGAAAGAATTTCCCTGCGTGATGCAAGAGTTAATATTTTCAAGGTATTTAGTCTTGTAATGTAGCTTGGAAGAGTGGAGTACTCTGAAGGGTCATATTGGTTTCTTAGAGCAAATAAAAGAAACTGTTTTTGAACAGATTCAATTCTTTTAGAGTGTGTTTCAAATGCCGGATCCCAAACAATGTGACCATATTCTAAAGTAGATCGAACCAAAGAACAATAAAGTGCTTTTGTTACTGCTACGTCATTAAACTCTTTGGCCCTTCTTTCAATGAAACCAACATTTTATTTGCCTTTGCAATCATGTGTTCGTAATGAAGATTAAAATTTAATTTATCATCCAAAAGAATCCCAAGATCGGTCATGCTATTCACCCTTTCGAGAGCTAAATTGTCTATTGAATAATTGAAAAGTATTGTATTTCTTTTACGTGTAAAGCTTATGACCTTGCATTTCTCAATATTTAGTTCTAATCTATTGGATATGCACCATTCATGTAAAGAAAGCATGTTTTCTTGAAGTAATTGAACATCAGAGTTATTCTTAATAACATGAAAAATTTTAAGATCGTCAGCAAATGCAATATGAGATACACCTAATAATTTTTCAGAAAGATTTGAAATGAATACATTGAATAGAAGTGGACCTAAATGGCTACCTTGAGGCACACCAGAAGTAACATAAATTGGGTTTGAGAAATGGCCTTGGAATTTTATGTTCTGAGTTCTTCCAGTAAGATAAGAGCCAAGCCATGCCAAGAAAGAACCAAATATGCCCAAAGTTTCAAGTTTCTTCAGCAAAATATTATGATCAACACGATCGAAAGCTTTGTTAAAGTCCGTATAAATTGCGTCAACTTGATAACCCTTCTCCATTTCATTTAAGATTTCAGAAGTGTAAACTACAAGATTTGTAGTAGTAGAGCGACCTTTTCTGAACCATGCTGTTGTTCATTTAGTTTCATATTAATAATAGGTGTGATTTTGCCCACCACAATTTTCTCAAACAATTTTGGGATAGTCCAAAGGATGGCTATTCCTCGATAGTTTTCGATAGAAGCTTTGTCTCCTTTTTTATGAATAGGGGTCAAAAAAGATGATTTCCAAGCAGATGGGAAGGTTCATGTCGAAAGTGATATATTAAATATAATGTGAAGTGGAATTTAGGACAAACGAGCATAATTCCGAAACCAATGAAGATAAAACCTCCAAACTTGGTATCAGGGTGTCTCTTTCGATTTCCTTAATGTCCTTGAAATTTGAGCCCAATTGGAGTAGTGGGTGTGGACCAGCCACTCATTTCCAAGGACCTTAAAGCATATTTTCGAAATTAATAAAGATAGTAACTTGAAACAATGTAGAAACTTCAAATTTGGCACATGGGTGTTCTTTACTATTTTCATCTCATTACATCTCATTTACATCTCATTAATTTTTTTTTGCGTGTCCCTCTAATTTTGGATCAATTGGAGTGGTGGTTCAGTACCTTTCTTAGACCCCTAATGTGTAAAAGTTTATCATCGAAATTAATAAAACTAGTAACTTAAAATTAAGATAGAACGTTCCAATTGTGTACAAGGGTTAACTAGTATTGAAAGTATGACGGGGACTGCATATGGACGAAATCGTACCATAATTTGGTGTTCTGGAACCCTTGAACAGTTCAAGGGCTAACGAACATATATCTTAAAAACACCATAACACAAAAAATAATGCCACTATTTTGATGAAATTTAAACTCTAGCTTATTAGTAATGAAAGTACCATTGTAATTGGTTTTAGTCGAGTTTGGTCAATGAGTTCGGATTCTAGAAGCTTTTGAGCGATTTGAATCCGAATGATTATAATTTCGAAGCCAAAGAATATATTTCCTATTTCATATGTGTCCCCGAAATTTAGACTTAATTGTAGTGGTTCAGCTATGTTCAAAGGTACTTGCTGCATTTATGTAAAATTTATTTTTATATTTAAATGAATTATATGAAAAGATGTAAATTTGTAATTGTATTTTAGAAATACATTTGTTGCATATTTTGTGTATAAGCTTTTCTATTAGGTATATAAACTAACCATTTAAAATAATTGCAATTTTGAAAAATTTGGATTATTAAATATATTATGCTTTGATTAGGTTTTTATCACAAAATTTAATAACTAGATTTTTTTCATTTTGTAATTGAATTAGAATAAATATATTTTCATTTATAACAAGTTTGTTTGTTTTTTAATATTTTTAAATAGATAAATTGGTAAGAATTTATAATATTTTTTAATAGATAGTGTAATTAGAAAATGTTTTTAGTATTATAAAGTTAATTTGGTTAGCTATGTCTTACAATCAAACTAATAACAGCTTTTATGGCGTAAAAGTGACTTATGGATATGTCATTAAATTTAAAACAAATAGGTGTAGGGTATTTCTAAGCCGGTTGCACCGACTGACTGTTTCTTTACTTGTTCTTATGTTCATTTGTTCGAATGTGGTAGTTCCAAAAATTATTTGAGATGGTTGTATAGCACTTCTTACAAAATTTTGTATTTTTATAACTTTCTGTGTGGTTTTTTATATGTCTATTTATATTATCTGGTCTTGTGAAAACTTTTTGGCACTCATTACATTCCAATTTCATTTTTTTATTTACTAAACTCATTTTTAATTTTTTTTTTTGTTACTTTAAATTAAAACCTAAAAATTTTTTTTTTTTTTCTTTGAAGGAACATTTTCGGACCTTCACAGACCGTTTCGGACTTTCACAGATCGAAACTAGTCTTGAAGACAGGCTCCTTTTCTTTCAAAATAAATAAAAAAAAAAAAAAAGCAAAAACAAACAAATTCAATTTAAGGAAAAAAATTTTTTATTATTATACTTTATGTATCAAAAACATCTTTTTATAGATTTATTTGATTTGATGATTAGGGAATAGTGATGGTGCGAATTTCTAAAAAAAAGTTAATATGGTAATACGATGCAACATTGTTGTAGTATTTGAAAAATATAATATTAATTAAAAAGTTGTCCAGGATATTGCAGCCGATGTAATGTATCAACAACTTTAATAGATTTATTTGATTTTGTAATTAGAATAATAAGCTTCCTACAAAAAAAAAAAAAATAGTTAATACGCTAATAATATGCAACATTGTTGCAGAATGAAATTCATATTGAGCTTTTTAAATGTCTTTATCCGGTGGTTTTAAAAATTATATAAATATATATATGATCTTATGTTATAATCCATTTTTAGTTACTAATAATTTTTACTTAAATTAAAACTAACAAAAAAAAAAAAAAAAATGAGTTCAGCAAATCAGAATAGTTTCAAAATATGTCAATCAAATCTTTTCAAACTCGAATGGTTAGCATTACACAGGCAGACGATCTTAATGATTTTTTTGAAAATGCTAAAGACGTTATTCAGCAACAAGAAGAAGACTTCCAAGAAAAGGATAGTGAATATGAGGTTGTAAAGCCATTTTATTTAACAAAATGTGAAAAAACGTTTCATGTCAATTTATTGCTTTTGGAATGGGATGAAAAATTTTATTTTGTTTACATAAAACATTTATCAAGATTGATAAGTCGATTTGTAATAAGGAATACTCATCAAATTTATATTTGTAATATGTCCTTGCAACATTTTTATACATTAGAGCAACGTGACTTACACAAACACGAATGCAATAAAGTAGTTACATAGCTTCCGTCTGTTGAAAAAAATACACTATAGTTTAAGAATTATCAACAACAATTGAAAACACCTTTTGTTATTTATGCCGATGCTGAAAGTATTTTACAACCTATTGCAACATCTAATTCTGATCCCATGATGTCTTCAACAACAAACATTCATCAACATGTTCCAGTAGCTTTCTCTTACTACATCAAATGTTCTTTTGATGATAGTCTAAGCTGTTTCAAAGAATTTGTTAGAGCTAACTGTGCTAAGGAATTTATCCAATAATTGACAGAAACATGCAGTGAATTATATTCAACCTTCTTTATGAGTTCAAAGCCGATGAATCCGCTAACACTGGATGAGCAGCTGCAACAATTGGTTCAAGAAACGTGTCACATATGTGGTAAGCATTTAGATTTTAATAATAGAATTAGAGACCATTGCCACTTTACTGGTAATTATAGAGGTCCTGCTCATTCTTATTGCAACTTATTGTATAGACGATCAAATTTTTTCCCAATATTTTTTCACAATTTTTACGGCTATGATTGTCATCTTTTATTTAAAGAGCTAAACGAAGTGAATGGACATATTGGTGTCATTCCTTTGAATAAAGAACGTTATATTTCATTATCTAAAAAAATTACAATAGATAATTATCATTCATTTTATTTACGTTTTCTCGATAGCTTCAGATTTATGGCTTCAAGTCTTGATTCATTGTGTAAAAATTTAAATGAAAACAATTTGTTTCATATAAAAAAAGAATTCAATAATAATGAAAAATTTAAACTTATGACTCGAAAGGGTGTTTTTCCCTATGAGTATTTAAATTCCATTGAACGACTTGATGAAACAAGATAATTTTACCAATCAAATGACAAACACACCATGTTCCGAGGAAGACTACATTCATGCAGTTAATGTATGGAATACGTTTAAAAATGTTTTTAAAAAGGATTATTTTAAATTAATGAATAATGCTGTTTTTGGTAAAACAATGGAAAATATAGATAAAAGAAAAAATGTCAAAATAGCTACCTCTTGGGAAAGTCAAAATAGAACTTTAGGTGCTCGAGCATTAATAGCAAAACCAAATAATCATAGCCACTCTTGATTTACTGAAAACTTGATAGCCGTTCAGCTTAATCATACAAATATTTATATATTTAGGATTTACGGTACTCGAACAATCTAAAATTCTAATGTATGATTTTAATTATGATTATATTAAACCTAAATATGGTAGTAAGGTTTTTTTAAATTATACAGACACTGACAGTTTCAGTTATACTATACAAACAGATGATTTTTACGCTGATATATTTAATGAAATACCAAACCGTAATGTTACATTAGATTATCCATCTGACAATTTATTTAATTTTCCTCTAATCAATAATAAGGCTCTGGGTCTTTTTAAAGATGAATTTAATGGAAAAATTGTTTCTGAATTTATTGGATTAAAATCTAAAATGTATTTCCTTCAAACATATGAAAATAAAACCATTATAAAAGCTAAAGGAATAAAGAAATACTAGTATCGCCCTGTGCTCGAGATTCAAGCTATTTTTGCTTTTAAATTTACACAAAAAATTATATTTTTTTTCCTATACGTAATAAAATATATTGCAACAATGTTGTGAACAATTCTTGCGCTTGAAATTTGCTAAAAAAAAATTTGTAAATTTTTCAGTTATAAAAACGTTGTTGTATTTTTGAATTTTATTCCTATAGCTAAAGTCACTTTAAAGAAAGTATAATGTGGTACAGTTATTACACAAGAAAAAGCGATTTTAATTCTTAATATAAATATTGTTCTAATATAAAATGTTCTGAGAATTTGATTTAATTTCTAAACATATACATATATTTACTGAAGTCAAGTAGCCAAAATTCGAGTTAATGCTGTCCGTCATATAGAAAACTAAACATTTTAGTACGATTTGAATTTTTTTGTATCCGTTCCGTATGTATTCTGTTTCCTAATTAAAAATTGATGAATACATGCTTCAGTTCCTTTAAAGGCATTTTTTAAATCTGAGTAGAGCCTGAACTGTCAAAAAAAAAAAATCGTGTTTATACCCGTATGTCTATATAGTCAAAGGGTATAATAAATTTGCCATTACGTTTGTGACGCAGAGAAGGAGGGGGGGTAGATATAGACTCAAGTGTATGGATCGAATCAGAATCGAAAAATAAATCGATTTAGCTATGTATGTCCGTCCGTCTGTCCGTCTGTCCGTCTGTCCGTCCGTCTGTCCGTCCGTCTGTCCGTCTGTCCGTCCGTCACCACGATAACTCAAAAACGAAAGGAGCTAGGATCTTGAAATTTTCGCAAATCCGTTTTTTTGCAATAGCCGTCATCGCTATTTAAATCCAGCCGTTTCGGTCCATGGGTTCGGGTAGCTGCCATACAACTTCTTTTTTTATATGAGGATTTCTCTGTACCTATTACAGCTGCGTGTCTGAAATTTTGCCAAAAGTAGTTTAGTTTTATGGCCAAAGTTTCTGCAAAATTTGGTTGGTCTACTGCAGTGGGTTCGAATAGCTGCCATACAACTTCTTATTTCATATGAGCATTACTCTATACCTATTGAAGCTGGGTGTTTGAAATTTTGCCAAAAATAGTTTAGTGTAATGGCCAAAGTTACTGCAAAATTTGGTTGGTCTACTGCAGAGGGTTCGAGTAGCTGCCATACAACTCCTTCTTTTATATGAGCATTAAACTACAGCTAATAAAGCTGGTATGTTTGAAATTTTGCCAAAAGTAATTAATGTTTAAAAATGATATAATGTTTATATAACGGTCATACGGGTATCCCAGAGTTGACACAGTCTACTCTACCACACTCTTCCTCGTTTTTTTTTAGCTCTGAGCGCTCGTGTGATTCATTTTTATACCCGTATGACTATATAGTCCAAGGGTATAATAAATTTGCCATTACCTTTGTGACGCAGAGAAGGAGGGGGGGTAGATATAGACTCAAGTGTATGGATCGGATCAGAATCGAAAAATAAATCGACTTAGCTATGTATGTCCGTCCGTCCGTCATCACGATAACTCAAAAAGTAAAGGAGCTAGGATTATGAAATTTTCACAAATTCGTTTTTATGCAAAAACCGGAATCGCTATTTAAATTCAGCCATTTTGGTCCACGGGTTCGAGTACCTGTCATAAAACTTCTAGTTTTATATGAGCATTACTCTACACCTATGGAAGCTGCGTGTCTGAAATTTTGCCAAAAATAGTTTAGTATAATGGTCAAAGCTACTGCAAAATTTGGTTGGTCTACTGCAGAGGGTTCGAGTAGCTGCCATACAACTCATTCTTTTATATGAGCTTTACACTACACCTGATGAAGCTGGGTGTCTGAAATTTTGCAAAAAATAGTTTGGTGTAATGGCCAAAGTTACTGCAAAATTTAGTTGGTCTACTGCTGAGAGTTCGAGTAGCTGCCATACAACTCCTTCTTTTATATAAGGATTACACTATACGAAATGAAGCTGGGTGTCTGAAATTTTGCCAAAAATAGTTTAGTGTAATGGCCAAAGTTACTTCAAAATTTGGTTGGTCTACTGCAAATGGTTCGAGTAGCTGCCATACAACTCCTTTTTTTATATGAACATTACTCTACACCTAATAAAGCTGAATGTTTGAAATTTTGCCAAAAGTAATTAACCGGATGATATAATGTATATGTAACGGTCATACGGGTATCCCAGAATTGACACAGTCTACTCTACTACACTCTTCCTCGTTTTTCTTAAAGACATTTTGACGTTTGTTTAAGATTTTACTTGTAAAATAAAAATCAAAATGTTTTAATTTAATTTAATTTTTCGTGTTTATACCCGTGCATACATATATGACATCGGGTATATTAAAATTGCTCCTCCGTTTGTAACGCATCGATCTAGACGAGCTAGTTATAGTGTCAAGGGTACGTATCGGCTCAGAATCGAAAAATTAGTCGATCTAGCTATGTGTGTCTGTCCGTCCGTGTGTCAGCACGATAACTCAAAAACTAAAAGGGCTAGAGTCTTGAAATTCACACAAAGGCATTTTTAGACAATTTCTAGGTTCCCTATTGTTTTTGGTTAAAATCGGACCAAGGCTTCGGGGAGCTGCCATACAACTTTTTTGCACCAATATGAATTTCTTCAAAACTAATTATACTACGCGGATGAAAATTACACACGGTTAGTTATATAATGAATCGAGCACTTATATGAAGTTTCAAAATGTTAGGGCCTCATTTTAGGGGGGCTGCCATACAACTTATTTGCACCAATATGAATTTCTTCAAAACTAATTATGCTACGAGGATGAAAATTACACGCGGTTAGTTTTATAATGAATCGAGCACTTATATGAAGTTTCAAAAGGTTACGGCCCCATTTTCGGGGGCTGGCATACAAAGTTTTCGATTCAATAACTCTGTCAAAGTAAAACTAAAAAAAGTTTTTATCATGAAAAAACATTATTCGCTGTTTAAAATGTAAAATAAAATTTTTAATTATCAGTGCTTAACCTTAATCAAAACATACAACGTACAATTTAAAAATAAACATTTAAAAATATAAGAAAAAGCGAAGACAATATTTTTAAACTATTTATCAATTTTTAAAATTTAAAAATCCGAGGTACAGTATATCGCGTTACGCGTATTTGGGTTGCTTTCATGTAAATTTATTTACATAATTACTTATTTCAAAATTTTTTGACAGAAATTTTTCGCCGTACGCGTTGATTTGGGATAGGCCCTAAGTTACAAAACATTTAAATTACAAAATATTTTTTAAGAAAGTTTATTTTTTTTGGTTTTGCTTCCGTATGTTTCTTTCTGAATTAGTGAAGATTATGAATCATACTATCGGTATTTTCAATAATTTTGAATATAAGGTCTTTTTTAAAAAACAAATATTTTAAAAAAATATTATGGTATTAAAATTTTCTATTTTTGTTTTAAAACATTATCTTAGCAACATAAGAAAAAACAATAAACATATTTTTATACGCTTTGTCAATTTTTAAAAATTGGAGGTACTGTATGTCGCATACTTCGTGTGCTCTTATGTAAATTCATGTATGTAACTTTTTATTTCAAAATTTTTTGTCAGAATACGCGTACACACCATACGCGTTGATTTTGATTAGGCCTTAAGGAACCAATCATTTTAATTACAAACTATTTTTTTAAGAAAGATTTATCGTTTTAATTTTTTGCAAACATATTTTATAACAACATTTGTTATACATCTCTCAAACGTAATGGCAACTACAGAATATATTTCAAAAGTCGGTTATTTTATTATTATAAAAAACTTAACAAAAAGCAACAAAAACGAAGTAGCAAAATAATTTTTTTAGAACAACCAAAAAAAAACATACAGTACTTTTCGCTTATAACGACCATGAATGGACAGAAAATATGCGTCGTAATAAACGAATGTCGTTTTAAAAGAATGCTGTGAATTTTGAAAAATTAGTATTAGAATTAAACATTTTAGAATAGGCTAATTTTTGAGCGGACTCTTCGAACTCATTTGCTAGAATTTTAAATGATGTTCCAGCTTCAAGCTTATGTATAGTGCTTTTGCTTCTAATGATTTTTTTTTTGTATTTTTGATACGTTATGTTTTTTTTTATATTAAAAAATAAATAAGAAAATACTAAATTCATCACGTGCCGTACGCTTTTATTTAGGTTGGGACGTAAGGAACAAATAATTTTTTTTAAAAAATATAATTTTTTTAGTTTTGTAAACATATTGTTGGTATTTTCAATTATTTTGTTTTAAAAACAATTATTTTAAAATATTTTATTTTTAAAATTTATTCGTAGGAACATAAGAAAAAAAAAATTATAATATTTTTATACGCTTTGTCAATTTTTAAATTTTAAAACTTCGAGGTACAGTACGTCGCGTATGCTTTCATGTAAATTTATTTACATAACAACTTATTTCAAAATTTTTTGACAGAAACTGAACGCCGTCCCTACATGCTGATTTTGGCTGATCCATAAGAAACAAATCATATTTCTTAAGAAGTATTATTTCTTTTTAATGTTTCTGCAATATTATTATTGGTATTTTTTAATAAATAAATTTTTTACAAAAATATTATTTTAAATTTTCTATTTCTATTTTTCGCTTTGTCAATTTTTAAATCTGAGTTACCAGTACGTCGCGTATTTCGGTTGCTCCCGTGTAAATTCACATACCAAACTATGTATTTCAAAATTTTCTAGAAATTTCCAGAAATTATGCACCGTACGTGTTGATTTTGGTTAGGTCCTAAGTAACAAATCATTTAAATTACAAATTATTTTTTTAGAAGAGATTATTTGTTATTTTTTTTCTATTTTTTTGCAAATACATATATTTTTTAAATATCATTACTCTCAAACGTAATGGCAACTATATTTCAGAAGTCGGTTTTTTATTTTATAAAAAACTTAACAAAAAGCAACAACAATTTATGATTTACAAAAAAATTTTTTTTTTATAACTGTATTATAATAAATTGCAAATAAAAACTAAATACAGTACTTTTCCGTTATAACGACCATGATGGGACGAAAAATATTCGTCGTAATAAACGAATGTCGTTTTAAAAGAATGCTGTGAATTTTGAAAAATTAGTATAAGACTTGAACATTGTAGAATGTGCAGATTATAGAATGGACACTTCGAACTCATTAGCTAGAATTTATTTGATGTGTCAGCCTCAAGCCTGGGTATAGTGCTTTTTCTTCTAATGAAATTTTTTTTGTATTTTTGATGCGTTATTATGAATTTTTTTATATTCAAAAATAAATAAAAAAATACTAAACTAATCACCAAGCAACATAATTAGATATAATAATTTTAAATAAAAGAAATATCAATGTAATAAAAAACTTTAATTTTTAGGTAAAATTTAATTCTTTGGCAAAAAGTGTAAAGTTTATTATAATTAAAATTGCACCGAGTTCGTTATAAATGAAAACTACTGTATAAACCAAATGTATTGCTTTCATTTCGAACAGAACTCATTTTTTTTCGTTCACTTTTTAAGATAAAGGAAAAGCAAAAACAAAAAAAAAATTTTAAAAAAATTTAAATCTCCTTGTTCATTGAATATTTGAACTAAACAAAAAAAAGAAAGACATACATAAGTCGGCGCCTATAATCTTTTGATTTAGATTTAGCTGCGAGTTACAACCGAAAATGAATTACATTTACACAGAAAATCGGCGCATAATATTAGAGTCATAAGCCTCTAGATATTTAAATCTAGTTAGATATTTAAAAAACTTTTCATATCTAATTAAGAATTTTCAGCTTAATAGCTTAAGCTTATTTTTTTAATTTATAAAACTTTTTTTTAATTTTCACGGAAATATTAAATCAAGCTTAAACTTTGATAATATTAACTTTGTATTTAAACCAAACTTTAAAAACTTTTCTTATTTAATTAAGAACAGTAAGCACAATATCTTAAGCCTATTACTGTTTTAATTTGAAATTTAAACATAACTGATATCCTAACCACCAAGCCTAATTTAAAATTTTCATAGACTCAAACTAGCTTAAGTTTATTATTGTTTTAATTTGAAATTTAGACAGAACTGATATTTGAAAAACTTTTCATATCTAATTAAGAATATTCAGTTTAATAGCTTAAGCTTAATTTTTTAATTTATAAAACTTTTTTTAATTTTCGCGGAAATATTAAATCAAGCTTAAACTTTGATAATATTAACTTTGTATTTAAACCAAACTTTAAAAACTTTTCATATGTAATTAAGAACAGTAAGCACAATATCTTAAACTTATTTTAAACATAACTGATATTTAAAAAACTTTTTATATCTAATTAAGAATATTCAGCTCAATAGCTTAATTTTATAATTTATAAAACTTTTCTTTAATTTTCACGGAAATATTAAATCAAGCTTAAATTACTGTTTTAACTTGAAATTTAAACGTCACTGATATTCTAACCGCCAAGCTTAATTTAAAATACTCAAAGACTCAAACTAGCTTAAGCTTATTATTGTTTTAATTTGAAATTTAAACATAAATAATATTTAAAAAACTTTTCATTTCTAATCAAAAATATTCAACTCAATAGCTTAAGCTTATTTTTTATTTATAAAACTTTTTCAATTTTCACAGAAATATTAAATCAAGTTTAAGCTTTGATAATATTAACTTTGTATTTAAACCAAACTTTAAAAACTTTTCATATTTAATTAAGAACAGTAAGCAATATATCTTAAGCTTATTACTGTTTTAATTTAAAATTTAAACTTAACTGATATTCTAATCTCTAAGCTTAATTTAAAATACTCAAAAGCACAAACCTTTTTACTTATTACAATTTTATTGCATAACTTTAGGAGAACTACCGAATAAAAACTTTAAAAAAGCTTCATTGGGCCCTCATGCCCAAACTGGTTAACCTAACTCAACAAAAATTTGAGCCAGGCTCTCTTTTCGGCTGCAAAATCACCCTGTAAAATTGGGCACAAATCGGAAACAGAAAATTTTTTGGAAGCCCGCCAGGCCGAAATAGGTTATTTTTTCCAACCAAATTTATACAACTAATTCCGGCTGCTAATAGGAACTTATGTGTAAAGTTTCAAGTCAATCGGTCAAACCGTTTTGGCTTGACATCCAAAAAACGAAAAAGCTTAAAACGGCTCTGGAGCCGCAACCTCTTGACTTATAAAAATGTGACATAGCCCATGCCACCCTTTGGGCTCTCAGAATTATTCCTTTAAAATTTTGTGACAATCGGACCAGTTGTTTTTACGTGAATCCTGGACAAACAAACAAACAAACAAATTTTCTCTTTTATATATTAGATTAAAATAATAAATACAAGGAACAAGGAAAAAAAAAAACAATACTTGTCTGTCAATAATTCTTTCAATTAATAGTGTGGTAAATTTTATTGATGGGGCTTGCGACGTTAAGTATCGATTTATTTTATGTATATCAACTCAGTAATTTAATTAATTTAAAAGCAAATATTAGTATTTTTATATAATACTAGCTAATACCCGGTGCGTGTTGCTGCGCCTCTCAATGGAGGTTTAATTGAAGTTGATGTTACTGCAAAAAGTTAACACAAAAATTACACACGGTTTACACATGTAAATTTTAAAATGTATGAAAGCAATCTTTTTAAAACGATTTGTCTAGGCTTATTCTAGTAATTTTTGAAACTTTCTGTAATTCAAAGCAGTACAAACTACTTTCCAAAATTTGACGTAATATACTTCCAAAAAAATTTTTTTGACCAATCGTGGGCCCGACTGTTAACAGACTCAACTCCATTTTCAAGTTGCTTCACACATATAAAATTTGAGGTCAACCGGTCAAATCTAATTTAGAACTAAGTAACGCAAAAATCTATTAAAAGCCACTGTGCCCCATTGGATTAACGAAACTACACTTTCTCTTTAGGCAAAGCAGTATTGCGCAAAATTGGACGTAATTTGCTTCCAAATCTTTTTTTTGTCAATCGTCGGGCCGGCATGGGTTAACCAATTGCAAGTCTGTTAAAAGAAGTTAAGAAAATCGGTTAAACCGTATCTAATTTAGAGTAAAGTAACCAAAAACATTATAAAAAGCTGTTGGGCCGCAATGAGTTAATGGAACTCAACAAAATTTTTTTGTGGGCTTTCTTTTTAGCCAAAGCAGAATTTCGTAAAATCAGACAAAATTTAAACCCAAAATTTTTTTTGATCACCCGTCGGCTCTACATGGGTTAACAAATTCCAAAACTGTTAATAGTGTCAATTCAATTCTCAAGGAGCATCACGTATACAAAATTTGAAGTCAATTGGTCAAACCGTTTCGAATTTAGAGTAAAGTATTGAAAAAACCTATAAAAAGCTGTTGGGCCGCAATGGGTTATGTTATGTTAAAAACGTTATGTTTTAATTAATACATATATTAATTGTTACAATATTAATTTATTTCACTTTTGTTACAATATTAATTGTTACAATATTAATTTATTTTTTAATTACATATATTAATTGTTACAATATTAATTTATTTTTTAATTACATATATTAATTCAGTCTTAACTGATCAAATATCAAACTCTGACTGCTAGTACATTTTATTTTTAATAATTAGGTATCTTCGAAATAAGGAAAAGAAAACAAAGAATGCCAAGCGTTCCAATTTTAAGTGGTACGCTTGGGTCAAAAGATATCATTTTATTTTCGGTCAATGTGCATTGCACATGTTAAATGCTATCTTTTGTACTTTCTATTTTTATATTAAAAAAAAATATGAATAAACTGACCTGTTCCAATTTTAAACATAACAAATAAATTTATTTATAAATTTACTATATGCTTAACATTACTGAGTCATAATATTCATTTCAGTATGTTACATTTAACTGTGTTACTTAGGATCATATTTCAATAACGAAAAAGTGAATAAATAAATGAATTAATGTTATTGAAATATGATTTGTTTTAATTATTTACTATATTTTACCATTAATAAGGAAGAGTATCATAAATCTCGAATTCGCTTCATAACAGTTAATGGAACTCAACAAAATTTTTTTTGGGGCTTTCTTTTATGCCAAAGCAAAATTTCGTAAAATCGGACAAAATTTGGACCCAAAAATTTTTTTGACCACCCGTCGGCCCGACATGGGTTAACAAATTCCAAAACTGTTAATAGTGTCAACTCAATTCTCAAGGAGCATCACGTGTACAAAATTTGAAGTCAATTGGTCAAACCGTTTCGAATTTAGAGTAAAGTATTGAAAAAACATATAAAAAGCTGTTGGGCCGCAATGGGTTAATGGAACTCAACAAAATTTTTTTTGGGGCTTTCTTTTATGCCAAAGCAGAATTTCGTAAAATCGGACAAAATTTGGACCCAAACATTTTTTTGACCACACGTCGGCCCGACATGGGTTAACAAATTCCAAAACTGTTAATAGTGTCTACTCAATTCTCAAAGAGCTTCACGTATACAAAATTTGAAGTCAATCGGTCAAACCGTTTTCATTTTAGAACAAAGAAGTTTAAATTCTTGCACCACAGCCCCAACTTGGCGGTCTGTTAGAGCAAAATTTTTGGGCCACGATTTCTTTCCGTACCCAAAAACCTCTATATACAAATTTTCATGAAAATCGGCTGGGCAGTTTAGGAGTCTATTCGCTACAAACAAACATACAAACAAACAAACAAATAAACAAATAAACAAACTTTCGCTTTTATATATATAGATATATTATAATCAATATCAAAATTAAAAAACAAATATAAAATAAACTTAATAATAATAATAATTAAATATTATATTATTGAAATAAGAAATATTCAAATATTAAAAGAAAACAAAATGCCAAACAATAATAATAGTTGTACCTGCTATAAATGCAAAAACAAAATAATCCACGAATAAATAAAGGAATTACTTGGGATTGAAACTGCACTAATTGGTTCTGTGATCAGTGTACTGAATTGGAAAATGAAGATATCCGCGAGTTCTCTCAGAAACCTGATAAATATTGGTTTTGTGGTCAATGTAAGTCAAAGAAAAAAAAAAAGAAAATCTATGAATGCTAATGCAAATATTGCAAATAAACAACTGATGCAGCTGAGTCTCTAAATCATAAGCTGCAGCAAATACTAATTAATCAAAAATCTCAACAATCTGATATGCAAGAATTACAAAATAAGGTTAAAGAGCTAAAAGGATATTTAGATAGCATAATAGTGCAAAATATTACAGAATGAAAACCAGTTGCTCAAGGGTCAGGTGTTGCATAATAGATCAGAATTAGAAAAAAATTAAACAAAGAGGAATTAACAAAGAGATTGAAATCATTGGAGTTACAACAGATAGTGAACCCAGTGCTTTTGTAGTCAGAATTGCACAAGAGCTTGAAGTGAATCTGGAAACAGGAGACATAAAAAAGATATACAAATTACCTTAAAAGTTCTAGAAATCAGGTGATTCTGAAAAAATTGTAATTAAATTTAATAACATTGAAACGAAAGAAAAAATTATGAAGGCTAAGGAAAATAATAACTACCAATTAAATTTGATACTGTCAAAGATAAATTAAGTCAATATGTCATTAAAGCAACAAATATAAACAGTATTGCAATTGAAATGACTAAAGAAATTGAAAATATAATAGATAAAAAAAAAGTAAATACGCAGCACCTTGGATAGACAATGAATGTGTGCAAATGATAGAAAGAAAAGATTATTGGTATAAAAAATATGTTCAAAATAAAGAGTCGGAATATTTGAAAAATAAATACTCGTATTGGCTCAACAGATAAACGACTTTAAAGAGAATTAAGAGAGGAAAATTTGACAGGAAAAGTTTTGAAAAGGTAAAATTGAAAATTGGGAATGTGTAAAGAATATTATAAATGGCCAGAAACCTAAAAAAAATTAATTTTTTGTTGATAATGAAATGAATGACATAGACAAAATTGATAAACTAAATAAATTTAATAATTTTTATTGCATTATTGGGCAAAATTTAAGTTTCATTGAATAGATAGAAATTTAACTATAAAATTGACCTCTCAAATTTAAAAGCTGTAGGGTCAGATGGAATGTTGCCGGAAGTAATTGAGTATGTAAAGAGGAAATGACTGACAATATAAAAAAAATTGATAAATGCATCACTAAAACAAGTTGTTATGCCAAAACCAAATCGAATAAAGTTATTCCAATTTACAAGAGTGGGGATACTGAAAATATCAATAACTTTAGACTAATATCGGTTTCAACATTTTTTTCCAAAATAATTGAAACATATGTAAATAATCTCCTTCGAAGTACATAGAGCGAACAGAACTGACGAGCAGAAGTCAATATGGTTTTCAGAAAAAGTCAAGCACGCAAGCAACTTTGTTTGATATGATAAGCAAGGTTCAGAATGGGATAGATAATAATAAAAGAGTGGTTGTAATAGTTTTTGAAAGAAAAAATGCATTCGATTGGGTTGACAGAACCATATTGTTTGAATGCGTGATAAAAGGCAAAGAATACATTTGGTTTAAAAGTTACTTATCGGAAAGGTTGCAGTATACTGAGTGTGAAGGATTAAGAAGTACAACTATTGGTTTGAAATATGGAATTATATAGGGAAGCTCATTGGGTCCTAAATTGTTTTCTTGTTACCTAACTAGTTTTCTGAAAATTAAGTTGTTCAGTGAACCATTCCAGTTTGCAGACGATCTGGCAATAGTATACAGTGAGCGGTCATTTAAAGAATTAGAGACAATAATAAATAAAGATATGTTACAAGTCAGTTGCTGGGTGAGCAAAAAACATAAATTACTATTAATACAAATAAAACCAAATTTATTTAATTTAAAGAGAAACTGATGGATAACATTAGTGTATCCTTTAACGGTGTTAACATAGAAAAAGTTGAAAATTATAAATATCTTGGAGTTATAATCGATAATAAACTTAATTGGGTACCGCAAATTCTTGAGCAAACAAAAAAAGGCAGAAAAATAACAGGTATATTTAGATTAATCGAGAAAAGAGTTCCTATGCAAATTAAAAAATCTATATACTACAGTATGTTTCATGCTACAATAACATATGCAATACAAATTTGGGGGAATGTGTTTAATAATAATTTAAACTTAATTCAAAAATTGCAAAATAAAGCAATAAAGAACCTTTTTGGCTATAACCGAAGAACTCCGACGAAAGAAATACATCAACAACAAAGTATATTACCACTTCATCTGTTAATAAAAAGTAAAAGTATAGTAAAAGTATCTAAGCTTGAATAATGAAATTCATAGATATAACACAAGGTCAGCTGAAAATATTAGAATAAACTCTTCGAGAATCAGATTTAATGAACAAGATGCGATACATAGTATAGGATATAAGAACTATAATGAATTGCCATCAGAGATCAGCTGCGTGTCTGCAATTTTGTCAAAAGTTGTTTAGTTTTATGGTCCAAGTTTCTGGAAAATTTGGTTGTTCTACTGCAGTGGATTGGAGTAGCTGCCAAATTCTTATTTTATATTACTCTCTACCTTATGAAGCTGGGTGTCAATAGCCAAAGATTCTGCAAAATTGTGTTGGTCTACTGTAGAGGGTTCGAGTAGCTGCCATACAACTCCTTCTTTTATATGAGCATTACACTACACTTAATGAAGTTAAGTGTCTGAAATTTTGCCAAAAATTGTTTAGTGTAATGGCCAAAATTACAGCGAAATTTGGTTGGTCTACTGCATAGGGTTCGAGTAGCTGCCATGCAACTCCTTCTTTTATATGAGTATTCCACTACACTTAATAAAGCTGTATGTTTGAAATTTTGCCAAAGGTAATTAACCGGATGATATAATGTATATGTTACGGTCTTACAGGTATCCCAGAGTTGACATAGTCCACACTACTACACTCTTCCTCGTTTTTATTATTATTAATATTATCTCATTTAGCTTTTGCACTATTTGAGGAGAACAAAAAAAAATAGTTTTATTAATTAAGTGAGCTTTTGGAATGAAGGTTAACTTGCGTTAATACCAAAAATTTGAAAATTTCATTCAATCTTTGTGCAAATCGCGTAAGCAGTTCAAAACCAAATTAATCCGGTTGGCTTTTATAGTTAAAATGGCGATATAAAATTTTCAATAAAGTTCATTCAATCGTTTAAGGCAATAAAATTTATAAAGAACTTCACGGCGTCGTCATGGAAAATGAGTTAATCGAACTTATTAAAAATTTTTTTCAGCCTCTCTTTTGGACTGCAAAATCAATTTGTAAAATTGAAGACAATCGGAATCAAAAAATTTTTTGGAAGCCTGTCGGGCCGAAATGGGTAGTATATTCCAACCAACTATTTACAACTAATTCCATAAGCTAAAAGGCACATTTGTACAAAATTTCAAGTCAATCGGTCAAACTAATTCGGCTCGACATCTTATAGAAAAAGCTTCATTGTGCCCTCGTGCATAAACGGGTTAACCGAAATCAACAAAAATTTGTGTCAGCCTATCTTTTCGACTTTAAAACCACCCTGTAAAATTGGACACAAATCGAAAACACAAAATTTTTTGGAAGCCCCCCGGGCCGAAATAGGATAATTTATTCCAACCAACTTTATACAACTAATTCTGTTTGGTAAGAGGAACATTCGTGCAAAATTTTAAGTCAATCGGTCAAGCCGTTTCGACTCGACATGAAAAAAACGAAAAAGCTTAAAATGGCTCTGGAGCCGCAACCTGTTGGATTATAAAAATGTGACATAGCCTATGTCCGGGCTCCCAGAATAATTCCTCTAAAATTTGGTCACAATCTGAACAGTGGTTTTCACGTGAATCCTGGACAAATAAACAAATTTTCTTCTTTGCATTTTAGACTAGCAGATTTACCCGGCGTTGCCCGGCAGCGTGCAAATTGTAAAAAAGGTAGTTTTAGCTAAGTTTTTAAATTACTACTTTGGTTAAAACGAAAGCCTCAAAAAATATTTGTGGAGTTCCGTTAACCCATCGCGGCCCAACAGCTTTTTATAGGTTTTGTCGTTACTTTGCTATAAATTAGAAATGGTTTAATCTATTGACTTCAAATTTTGTATATGTGTTTCTCTTTGAGAATGGAGTTCACGCAGAACGCTATTAACAGACAAGGAATTTGTTAACCCATGCCGACCCGACGATTGTTAAAACAAAAATTTTTAAGTTAATTTCGTCCTATTTTTGAAAGTAGGTAAGACTTTTTTGAATTAGGGGAATGTTTAAAAAAACGTTTTGTCGAGTTTTTTTAACCGATTGCGAAACAAAAACTTTTAAAAACAGTTTGCCAAACAGTTTGAACGATTATATCTAATTTTTCTATACGTGGTGCTTCTTGACAATTTGGTGCTCCTTGACGATAGAGTTGAGAATGGTGGGCTTCCGGCGAATAATGTTAACTGAATCAAAATTTTAATTTTTATTATTATTTAATAATTATGAAAAGTTTCAAATGAAATTTGATAAACTTGTTGAAAAATTGCAAGAATAATTCTAAAAAAACCGTTTTAAAAAAATCTCTTTATTGCATTTTAAAATTAACATGTACACCATCTGTAATTTTTGTGTTAACTTTTTTCAATAACATCAACTTAAATTAAAACTCCATTGAGTGGCAGGGCAACGTGCGCCTGCAATAGCTAGCTTTCATATAACTATAGGTCAAAAGGATATACTAAATTTGCTATTATGTATATACTATGTCAATAGTTTTCTTGAATCGCCAATGCTTGAATAAAATATGTTCGATGGTTTAGAAAAGGTTTAAAAATCTGCTTTTCAACTTGTATTTTGTTTTGTACTTACCTGAAAGTTCGTTCTTCCTCGTTTTTTTATGATTTTATGAGAGAAATGTAGGTATCTTTTTTGGAAAATCTGTTTTAAAATACTTTGTATTTAAGCATAATAAATACGCAATGATTTTTTGATTTTTAGATTTTATTTGAAGAAAACTGCAATTTTACACTGAAATCTATTTTTAAAACAACAACTGCAGAGTAGAAAAAAACAAAGACTTACAAAAATATGTAGAAAAGGAAAATGTTATGTTATTTAATTTTAAGGATATTATTATTCTGATTCTTTATTAGCTTTATTTTTATTATTATTAATATTATCTCATTTAGCTTTTGTACTATTTGAGACTATTGTAGTGTATCTTGAACTGTTTACAAAATTATTTCCATGACTGTAAATACAAATTCATTAAACTAGATAATTATGCTGATCAAACACTTTGTGTGGTCATGTATGATCAATTACGTACATATGTTTATTTTCGTTAACATACAAAAATAAACCAAAACAAATTTTGTAAAGAAGAAGATCAAATTACATCTTCATTCTAAATTTTTACGTTATGATTTGTTTTTGTATTCTTGTATGAAATATAATTGTTCATAATAATATTTTGAAGATAATAACATATGCATATGGAAATAAAACTAGGTCAGTGCAGTACATTACTTTTAACCCATATTTAGTTCTTAGAAACAAAGCAATAAATTATTATAATTCATTGACTTTAATAAATTGTATTGATTTGGAGAAATCCAAAATAGTATATAAGCATTGATATTTTGTTAAATAAATCAGAACTTTTCTGACTAAACAAATCAAAACGTCTTTTTAATTCTTTCAGCAATTTACTTTGCTTTAATTATTTAGGAAGATATTTTAATTTTTTATATAGGAATAATTGTCAGATATAATAGATTTAGAAATTAACAATAATAATGATAATTATATAGATAACCGTGCCTTATGAATAACGGTAAACGGCAATTAGCTTTGCGGCAGTAAGAGGCGTTCATTACGCCGTATAAATATATGGTGACATATGTATGTGCCAATAGGGGTGGACTATAATAGTACAGTTATCTGCACATGCATATAAGGAACGATATTGACGGATAAATATAAATGAATATAAAAAGGTAGAAATAATACGCTAAAATTATTACATGGCGACCCTGCCAATTATTTTCTTAACATTATTTGGATACTTCGCTTAAATGTTATGATGGAACTGAAGTCGGACCAGCAGTTTAATGATCTTTTCAATAAAATCATCAAAGATATCGAACGATTATAGGAAGAAATTGAAAACAAGAAGGAAGAAATTAAAAATTATAAAACTACAAAAACTACAACATTTGAAGAATGTAAAGCGAGACAAGTAAACAACAAGCCAAGACGTAAAAGAGGAGGAAAAAAGGTGGTAGCAAGAAAATTAAGAGAAAGACTATATAGAGCACTACCGTACACGGCGAGTAAAACAAACAAAAGTGACATCCTTAGACAAATATGTAAAAAAGAATCAAAGAATAAAAATAAAAGAATCTTACTAACATGGGATGGTTCTCAGGTGAATCATCATCAACGATAGTTCAACAAATTAATCTACAAACTGAAGAGATACTGAAGGAAGTTCTCATTACATCAGCAATTATTTTCATCTATGAAATCACCAAATACTGGGTGAATAAGAAAGCAGCCAAAAGGGCATTAAAAAAAGGATAGCTGATATATAAACAATTTTTTTTTTACTTGCAAATATATTGTAGTTGTAGAAAATATTTTTTTTTTACATTTATAAATTAAAATAATTAATTAATAATGTTAATAATTAAATCTTTATAAATTTTATTCAAAAACTATATTTAAAAAAAAATGATTACATAAAAAAAAAAAATGTAAATTTTAAACAAATAAAATTTAAAATTTTTTGCTTTTTAAAAATATGTACTTATATGAAATAAAAACTTATTTTTTTTAAAATTTATTGAACTTAAAAATTGAAAAACTTGCCTATTTATTAAAGACTCTAAAAAAGAATCCCACAAGAACATATACACAAACATTTATTGATGAAAAATATAAGGAAATAAATGAAATTTGGGAATATTATGATAAACACTTTAAAAGTGACATACAGCTAGAAACAAACTTAAAATTAAAAGAAATAATAAGACAAATAACTACATTTTTGAAACCAAAAACTGAACCAGAAGAACAAAAGATGGCAAATTTTGAACTCACAACTGCGATAAAAATAATCCCGCAATTTGAAATACACGAATAAAAATTCTTCATCTAAACTGACAAGAATACGTGTAGATTTGATGGAGTACAACTTTGAAATAATATTCAAGCAAGGCAAAATGAACACCAATGCTGATGCACTTTGCTGAGAATAAAAATTGATTCAGCCAAACTTATAGAAATGATACCCAAAAATAACATAAATGTTATAACAAGACAAATGAAAAATAAAAAGGAGGAAAAATTAAATGAAAACGATAAAAATGAAACCACCGAAACCTTAAACGCAAGTTTGAAAACTGATTACCTTCACATTTGGAATGCAACATCATTATCACAAATAAGATATTTAAAAAAACTGAAATTCAGAAATAATAAAAATTATTATAAAGATAAAAATGAAATAAATCTAACTGGTACCAGATATAAAAAGAAAAATTATGAAAAATATAAAAATAAAATAATAGCAGCAAAAAATGAAATAATTGTAGAATATAGCGATAATTCATTATCAGAGATAAAATTGATTCTGAAGAAGCTTTTATTCAAGACAAGCAATTATGATATTAAAGAATTGCAAAACCAATAATTGAAAAATTTATACTAAAATATTGATGTTTCAAAAAATTAAAAACTGATAAAGGTTCAGAATTCACAAATGAATTACTGAAAAACATTTGCAAATTTTTAAAAATTGACAAAGTAACATCAACATCTTATCATCATGAAACACTAGGTTCCATTAAACGTAATCACAGGGTGTTAAATTACTCAACTCAACACCACATTGCACAACTAAATACTCACCTTTTGAATTGGTTTATGGAAAAAAAAGTACACTTTCATGTGAATTTTAAAAAATAAAAATTGTATATATAATGTAGAAGATTATTTAACTGAATTAAAAATTAAATTAAAACATGCAAATGACAAAGCAAAACACTATCTTACTAAAAATAAAGATAAGCAAAAATTTGAACAGAATGTAAATAAATCTAATTTTAAAATTAATGATTATGTATATATTATAAAGAATAATAATAAGAAAAAATTAGACAATCCATTTAAAGGTCCATACAAAATTATAAAGCAAAATTCTACAAATAGTACATTATTAATAAATGATAAAGAAGTAGAATTACATAATAATAATTTAATTAAATCTAGAAATAATCATAAATAAAAACAAAAATATTTTTTTTTACATGTAGGATATTAAACTATCTAAAAATTAATTGTACAAATTTTTACATGATATAAGATTGAAATGTATTATTTCAAATTTTAAGAAATGTAAAATAATACATTTTTTCTTTGGGGGAAGGATGTAGTGTATCTTGAACTGTTTACAAAATTATTTCCATGACTGTAAATACAAATTCATTAAACTAGATAATTTTGCTAATCAAACAATTTTTGTGTTCATGTATGATCAATTACGTACATATGTTTATTTTCGGTAACATACAAAAATAAACCAAAACAAATTTTGTAAAGAAGAAGATCAAATTACATCTTCATTCTAAATTTTTACGTTATGATTTGTTTCTGTATTCTTGTATGAAATATAATTGTTCATAATAATATTTTGAAGATAATAACATATGCATATGGAAATAAAACTAGGTCAGTGCAGTACATTACTTTTAACCCATATTTAGTTCTTAGAAACAAGGCAATAAATTATTATAATTTATTGACTTTAATAAATTGTATTGATTTGGAGAAATCCAAAATAGTATATAAGCATTGATATTTTGTTAAATAAATCAGAACTTTTCTGACTAAACAAATCAAAACGTCTTTTTAATTCTTTCAGCAATTTACTTTGCTTTAATTATTTAGGAAGATATTTTAATTTTTTATATAGGAATAATTCTCAGATATAATAGAATTAGCAATTTACAATAATAATAATAATTATATAGGTAACCTTTATGAATTTTATTTAATTAAACGATTAACTGAATTTTAATCGAAAATTTTGTACCAACATTTTAATTATAAAAGCCTACCGGGTTAATTCGGTTTTGACCTGTTTACACGTTTTTTACCGTTTACACGTACAAAGATTAATTTTTTAATAAGTTATCCTTTCTTCCAAAAACTCACTTAATTAATAAGACAATTTTTTTTTTGCCCTCCTCAAAAAGTGCAAAAGTTGAATGAGATAATATTAATAATAATGAAAATAAAGCTAATAAAGAATCCAAATACATTTTTTCGTAAGATTTTGTTTTTTATCTACCTTGCAGTTGTTGTTTCTTAAAAATAGATTTCAGTAAAAAATTGCAGTTTTTTTTCTAATCAAATCTAAAAATCAAAAAATTAAATTTCGTATATATTATGCTTAAATACATAGTATTATAAAACATAAAAAACGGGTATATTAATTCTTATATGTAAACTAGTTATTACCTGGTGCACGTTGCCCCGCCTCTTAATGGAATTTTAATTTAAGTTGATGTTATTGAAAAAATTAACACAAACATTACTCATAGTGTACATGTTAATTTTAAAATGTAATAAAGTAATTTTTTAAATCGAATTTTTGAAGATTATTCTAGCAATTTTTCAACAAATTCATCAAATTTCACTTGAAATATTTCATAATTATTAAATAATAATAATAAAAATAAAAATTTTAATTCAGTTAACATTGTTCGCCGGAAATCCACCATCATTAACTCTATCGTCAAGGACCACCAAATTGTCAAGAAGCTCAACGTATAGAAAAATTAGAGATAATCGTTTCAAATGTTTTGCAAGCTGTTTTTTAAAGTTTTTGTTTCGCAATCGGTTAAAAGAACTCGACAAAACATTTTTTTAAACATTCCCCTAATTCAAAGAAATTTTATCTACTTCTAAAAATTGGACAATTGTCGGCGGCATGAGTCAACAAATTCCAAATCTGTTAATCGAGTGAACTCCATTCTCATAGAGGAACACTTATTCAAAATTTGAAGTCAATCGGTTGAACCATTTCTAATTTATAGCAAAGTAACGAACAAACCTATAAAAAGCTGTTGGGCCGCAATGTGTTAATGAAACTCCACAAATATTTTTTTGAGGCTTTCTTTTTAACCAAAGCAGTACTTCGAAAAATTGACCAAAACTTATTTTTTTACAATTTGCACGTTCCCGGGCAACGCCGAGTAAATCTGCTGGTACTAAATTAAACAAGTGATGAAAAAAACCAAGGGTTTTTAAAAAAGCACATTTTCAAAATAATATAGTGTTTCATACTAAGAATTTTATCGGAATATAATGTTGAAGCTTCAATGTTAACTTTTAATTTAAGAAATATATACGTTGGTGACTAAGTTACTACTTACTTATAGAAACAGTAAATTTTTTAATTTTTAAGTCCTAATAGCCGCTCTATGGAGAAGGTTGCCCAATTTCTCAAGGATCTAATCCTCACTACTTCCCTTCGCCCAACTTGTTTAGGTTCAAGGAATTATATTGTGAATTATACCAAAATTTGGAGTTTTGCTTAGAATTGTACTATTAAGCAAAAATGGTTAAAACTGAGAGACACTTTCTTCAATTTAAAGAACGGCTTTTAAATTTAAGAAAACCTTTTTACATATGTTAAAGTATACTGTTAAACGTTCAAATTTTGTATATTAACAAAAAAAAAATTTGAACAGGTATTCAAGTTACAAGTGTTTAAAAATAGCAAAATTTCAGTTTTCGAGCTCTTATAGCTGCTAAACAGGAGACGTGACAAAAACATTTTGTTAACCGACTCCTACTAATTTCTAAGGATCTAACTTCTCCTAAAATTTCAAAACCCTAGCTTAAACCGTTTAGGAGATATGTGGGGCCAAAAATTTTGAAAAAATTGAGTTTTGCACAATGGTAAATTTTAGTACCGTGTGGCAATCCTAAACATTTTAGCACAGTATTTCTGTAAAGCCTAATAAAGCAGCTCTCTTTTACCGTTTTTAGATTGAAAATATAGCTAATAGAACTCTTATTATACCAATTTAAATATAGGGCTTCTTTTGAATTTGCGGCGGCTGTAGCTTCGTCACACATGTTGAAATATAATTAAAGAGCTTTCAATTTTGTAAATTACAAAAAAAAAATTTGAACAGGTATTCAAGTTACAGGTGTTTAAAAATAGCAAAATTTCAATTTTCGAGCCCTTATAGCTGCAAAACAGGGGACGTGACAAAAAAAATTTGTTAACTGACTCCTACTTATTTCTGAGGATCTACTACTCCCAAGATCCTATCTTGGCCCGTTTAGAAGATATATCTAGCCAAAAATTTTGCAAAAATTGAGTTTGGCATAATGGTAAATTTTAGTACCGTATGGCAACTCTAAACATTTGTCTTTTACAAATTTATAAAGTTTATAAGGCCAGCTATATTTTGCCATAAGTTTGAAAATACACCTAATAGAACTCTTGTTATAACAATTTGTGTATAATAACTAGTGGGGCTACAGAAAAAAAATTCTTCTACGAAATTATTATTTTTGTAATACCCACTCGTGGTTAAAATTTCTTTTCTCTACTTCAAACGACGTAAAATTTTTGTAAACATGGGAACGGACGGACGGACGGAAAGAGTGAAACTATATAGGCACATTTTTACAAAATTTTTTGAAAATGTGCTAAAAATGAAATGAAAATGAATTAATAGCAATGTAACGAAAAAAGCTGTTGGGCCGCAATGGCTTAACGGAACTCAACAAATATTTTTTTGCGGCTTACTTTTTAACCAAAGCAGTATTTTGAACAATTTGCCAAAACTTGCTTTTTTACAATTTGCACGCTCACGCTCCCGGGCAACGCCGGGTAAATCCGCTAGTTAAATATAAAAAAGAAAATATACAACCAGAAATTATTAGAATTGTTTGGTGTAATCCAGACAAAAATGCTGTTCCACAATATATGAAAAATGTTTAATATAGTACAACCATACCAGATTTTAATGATAAACAAGAACTTTTGATGATTGTAGTCAATGATATGATGTTAAACTCTCATGATAAGTATGTGTGTGATTTATTTACTAGAGGTTCACATCATACGAATTTGTCTGTAATATTTGTAACTCAAAATATATTTCATCAAGGTAAATTTTCAACAGATATTTCATTTAATGTAAATATTTAGTAAAATCCAAGAGATTTATCACAGATATTATCTTTAGCTCGTTAGATTTATCCAAATCAAATCAAAGCATTTGCAAAGTATTTAATGAAGTGATGTCAGACCCATATGGGTATATATTAATAGATTTTAGTCCAGACATTAACGATATATTTCGAATAAGAAGTGATATATTTGGAAAAAATTTCTGCTTTTGTACAAGAATTTGGGGGAGAATATGAAACAATTAAAAACCAATCGACACATATTGCATCTGTTCAAAAGACAAACAAAAATTTCAAAAAGTAATAATAAAACATTATGATTATGATACATTATAAAAACTTTTTGTGAAATTGATTTAAATTTGTTAAAAGGGAATTGTAATCTGAGTAAAAAAGCCACAACTCAATTACGAAAGTATAAAAAGGAATTGAGATGACTCATTTGCGGTAACAAATATATAAATAGCTTAAGAAAAATCATTATTTAACGAGGTGGATTTTTACCTACACTTCGTACACTACTTTCAGAAATAATAGGAAATTTTATAAAATGAATAACAAACATTTAACAAAATGATTATGCTAAAACTAGAGGTTTATGAGAAAATGAAACAAAATGCAGACGTAGAAGTGAATGAGTTGGATAAAGCTTTGAAAAAAATTTTGTTAAATAAACACCTGACAGATACACAAAAATAGTCTTTATATCTTCAAAATTTATTTAAAGTAAGAAACAAAAATAGAGTTCTTTCTGCAAATAAAGAGGAGCAGGTAAAAATTACAGAAACAAAAGGTACTCATCGTGCAAAATCTATGTATGTAGATGAACAAGCTCAATCAAATGTTCCTGTATATAAGGATGCTGCAATACAAGAATGTGTATATGAAAAAGAAGTTGAGGAAGAATTCGATGACGAAATGGAAGAAGAAATTTTTAAAAAAGCATTGTCTGCTGCTTCAGCTGGAGAACGTCTAAGAAAAAGAAAATCTATTAGAAATAAAAATGTACAAATTTTTGAAACTGATACGGGAGACATAAAACAGTTCATTTAGACAGCCCAAGCCCCCCAACGAAGAAAGAAAAAACTATAAATAGCAAAGAGTTAAATAGTTCAGCAAGGCATGTTTTACGGTCAGCAACAGGTAATACTCAAACAGAACGTAATTTTATAATACGAAAAATTACTTCAACAAGCTAATGATGAACATACAAGTAAATGATGAATTTTGCGTCACTTTACTTAGCGATTCATCCATGAATTATTACCCTTAAAATACACTGTCCTCTTTTACAAATAAAATGAATAAATACATTATTGATTCAAATTGGAAAGTCGGTTTTTCTGAAATATATGTTTATAATTTTATAACAAATGTTTACGGTGAACAGTGGGCCAAAAGTACACAAATTTATATGTCAGGTATGAAAAACGATATGCTTGGTGTAGAACTGCAAACATGCCATACAATTCAAAACAAGTGTTATGAGACTGGAAAATAATTTTAATACCAATTATAAGTCAAAATGTACGACCTTTTCCTAGTTATTTTAGGAAAGAAGTTGTGCAGCAGTTGATTTGGGGAATTTTTAACTTTTTGAATGATGATAAAAACTACACTGCCTCAGATAAAAACTAAGATTTTCCTGAAAATTTGACCTATACTACTATCTGTTAAAGTAAACCAAAGGAAGATATTAAGATCCGAACAGGATTCTAATATACTTTAAAGGAACTTTTAAAAACATGTTTTCAGCAAGTATTACTCAAGACAAAAGAGCTTAAACAACATAAACTTCGAGTACTTGAAGCTTACAAACTTTTAATTAACAGTTTAGGTTTATTTTCTGTATGAAAACCGGATATGTTTTTTATATATACTGATATTATTAAAGCACAGAATGTAGTTGGAAGATGAGTAAGATGTTTAAGAACTACAACATAGAGAATACTTTAACAGACATTGTGCAGAAATATAACAATATTCAATATTGTAATGTGGAAAAAACTTTTGATAGAATTTGGGCATTATTATGTGATGAATATGATTATAAAATAAATTTTTGCACCAGCAGTATTCCTACAAAAGTTGTATTGCATTTCAAAAAAGTATAAATAAAAGGAATTAAAAAACATTATATATTATTTTATTTAAACATTATGGAGAGAGCATACTATAATAATTAATTAGTTCAATCTGGAAAAGGACTTGACGATATTGTCCCTTTGTTACATTCAGTTGTTCCTTACCAAAGGGGGCATGGGTTAGGAAGCTTTTTCGTTGGACTTTTCAGATATTTTAAACCAATATTTACGTCTGGAGCTAATATAATAAAAAAGGAGGTTATTAACTCTGGTATTAATGCATTGTCTGAAATTGCAACAGGTGCAAATTTAAATGTAGTTGTATAAAAAGAGATAATTAAAAATGTAAGACGAGGTACAGTTCAAAACCTCAATGAAATGAGAAATGTATGGACAAGGGAAAATTAAAAAAAAAAAAACTATAAAAAGACCACTCATTAATAATTTTAAATTTTTTACGTCAAAGCGACGCAAAATGAGTAACAAAAAGAAACATAAAGATATTTTTGGTTAAGTATGATTGAATGTATGAAGTTTGGATATTTTTAGAACACAACCTATTCAATCGAGTATATTACGATCTGAAGAAGTTTCCTACAACCCTTTTGTTTCTTTGGATAATCCATCAGTCATAGAATTTCTTTCATTAGCTCATGAGGATACAAATAGGGATCTGTCTTCTGCATATTTAAAATTGAAAGTACAACAAAACTCAATGGAATAGTGATAAAACACTGAAGAAAAATTCATTCAACAACCAAGTGTAATTAGTATAGCTAAATGGAAAGAATTTATCTCCATCAGATGGAAATTATCATTATAGAGCTTATATTAAATTATTATTAAATTATTGTACAGATGCCGCTACTACTCATTTGAAATATGCGGGATGGGATCTCGATGAACCAAATATAGGAAAATATGATAATAATGGTTCAAAAGAACGTCAAAAATTATACCAAAATAGCAATGTAGTAGAACTTATGGGAAACCTTCATTTAGACATGTTTAATAAAGCTACACTTATCATAAACAATGTTGATATTCGAATTCTTTTAACACTTGAAAATTCAGACTTTTCCTTCTTTTCAGATCAGTTTGACAAAACTCAACTGAAAATTTTAAAAGCTACTTTATTTATAAGACATGTAAATAAACACAGATAAAGCAAAAAATCCAGGACCACATTGGTTGATTATTTATATTCCTAAACATGGTTGTATGGAATGAAAAACAATTACAATTACAAAGCAACTATTCAGATGACTGTGGGAAGTATAGATGTTACGGTTATTGTATGAATACTCTTTTACCTTTCAAAAGCTTTTTGGAAAATATAAGTCTTACAAGCTTGTGTTCCCAAAACTTATAAGTAAAATAGTGATAATAAAAAATAAAAATAAAAAAATGAAAACCAAACAAAATCAAAACAATCAAATCAAAACAAAAAACAAAAAAAAATATGTAAATAAATTAAAATTGTAATTATAAATTCTATATAAAAAAAAAAAAAAAAAATTACATTTAAATAAATCAAAATTAATTATGAATTCTATAGGGCCAGACGGCTAAAAGCTAAGGTCCCAAAATTACCTATATATATTTATGAATTTTATTTATGTTACTAATATTATTTAAAAAAAATTGTAATAAGAGTTAAAATTGTGAAGCGAGTTAAAAAGTAATTTTAGTACATGGTGTCTTAGATAGTTTCCATATTAGAAATGAGGTTGTTATTTTTGTGACTTTGGATATATTTAAAACGAGTATGAAGCGAGTTGGAACAAATTAAAAGATCTTTGAACGATCGTGTGTGGGTGTGTGTCTTTGTTACTAAAACACTTCTATCAGTGGATATGCTGGTGGCAGTGCCTGTAGCGGGGGTAATTTTTTTTTACTGACAACTGAAAAAACGTAAGGAGAATTCTGCGTTTTGTTTTAAATATTAAAGAAGAAAAGAACGAACAAATTATATATTAGAAAAAATTTTTAAAAACTAAAATGACGTCGGGGAATTTTTTTCAATTATTTCTTATCTGCATTAAATGGTATACAATTTTTAAAAATTAAGAAGACATTAGTGACTTTAAAAAAGCAAGTTTCGGACAATTTTTGGTACTTTGTTTTGGTTAAAAAGAAAACCACAAAAAAATATTTGTGGAGTTCCGTTAACCAATTGCAGCCCAACAGCTTTTTATAGGTTTTTTCGTAACTTTGCAATAAGCTAGAAATGGTTTAACCGATTGACTTCAAATTTGGTATATGTGTTCCTCTTTGAGAATGGAGTTCACTCTATTAACAGATTAGGAATTTGTCAACTCTTGCCGGCGGACAATTATCCAAATAAAAATTTTGGTAGGATCTTACGTATAATTTTGCGAAATCTTGCTTGGTCAAAGTCTCAAAAACAGGTTTGTTGAAATCCGTTAACCCATTGCGGCACAGTAGCTTTTTACAGATTTTTTCGTTCCTTTATTCTTAAGCAGAAATGGTTTGACCAATTGACTTTTAATTTTGTTGCGTACATGTATGTATATACTTATCATTCCTAAGATTATTAAAAAAAAGTTTCAAGTGAAATTTGATAAATTTGTTGAAAAATTGCTAGAATAATCCTAAAAAAATTGATTTATTACATTTTAATATTAAGTACACCACGCGCAATTTTTGTGTTAAGGTTTTTCAATAACATCAACTTAAATCAAAACTCCATTGAGAGGCGGAGCAACGAGTACCGGGTAATAGCTAGTTTACATATAAGTATTATCAAAAATTATACATATACCGTAAAGTTCTGAATACAATTCCCGGGTACTCTGATTGGAAAATGGCAATATTCTGAAAAAATAATAAATCTAATTAGTATACCCAGGTACACTAATTAGTTTTCTATACCCGGGTTCACTATTCGGAACAACAAAAAATTATATATGATAGGGAATGTATTATGGAAAATAGAGTTAAAGCAATTGGTATAATTCACAAAACAAAATAACTATATTACTTATTCAAAATAAAAAAATATATATACATAGCTTATTAATAATAAAAAAAATCTGCAAATATACATTAATTAAATTAATAATAGAAAAACTAGATACATTTATTAAGATATAGTCTGATTAAATTTTTTAAATAATTTTTTAAACTATTACTTATTAGCCATTTAAACCAATTCGAAAAGCTCCTGTGTATCAACTTCACTTGGATTTTCGCTGATATATTCATCATCATCAGAAGAAGTCTGACTATCAATTACACGTTCATCGATAGTTTCTATATCATCATCAAAATTCGCTAAGTTTGCATTAGCTTCATCAACCCCGACCAGCTCATAAGTTGTATTATTTGGTTCGGTTTGGATTTCAGAAATATTTGATTCATGTACATCCCCACAAGATTTAAGAATGTTTTGAAGGCGACTATTTAATTTTTCCAAACATATTTCTTTTCTAAACTCTCCAACTCGGCAACACTCAAATGACCTTTCAATGATTTCTGGCGAAATTTGTTTTAAAGCTGAAGATGTAAAATCAACAATATCTTGATAAGTTTGTTTTTTCCTGTATCCTTTTTTTGTAAATTCCTCTTTACCATTTATAAGCCAATCATTCCAAGCAGCTCTCATAAAATTTTTAAATGGATAGTTAATTGAAACATCCAATGGTTGTAAAAATGATGTAGTTTTTGGAAGTATTATGATTGACTCTGCATTGCATAGCTTCTTTAGTTCTTTTGTCACTTCATCCATTAAATGGCAACCATAAGAATCCATTATTAAAAGTAACTTTTCAATACCAAAAAAACTGTTCTCTTTATGGAAACACGTTTTCATCCAACGTAACATTAAATCTGTGGTCATCGAACCACCCAAACTAATACAAAGATCGATGTCTTTTGGCAAATTAACTTTTGGAATTTTTTTTAATCCTTTTAGTATAATAAGAATGCGTACCAATTTTCCCGCAGCGGAGATACATAGAACAACAGTGAACCTACCTAATTTGTTTTGGTAAAATTAATGACTTTATTTATAAAATAATGAGATTTATTTAATACAAAATTGTAATAAGGAAAGGTAGTATAGATAAAATAGATAAGGAGTTATTTATCTAGGATTTATAATTTTTATTATTACTTTAATAAAAAACTTTAATAAAATTTATAATTTTTATTAAAACAGTCAAAACATAATTCCAATATAAAGTTCGAAATTTATTTGAGAAAAAACAAATCCAATTAGTGTACCCGGGGTACTTTATTCGGGGGGAAAATGTCAATCTTCTTAAAACCATTGCCGCATATGCTATCTCTTTCTCACTAATACTTTTTTGCACTATTCATAGAGTTTGCCTTTATAGTTTTTCTAGGTATCAAAAAATATGTGAAATATGTATGAAATATAAAAATAATAAGATTATTAAATTTTAATAATAAAATACAAGCTCATATAGAAAAATTTTAAAAATAACCTCTGTTTTCTTTTATTTTTTATTACTTTTTTCAAATAAAACTTATTTACTAGTTATAATTTTTTATACCCAATATAGAATTTTGATTTTGTATCAAACCATTTAACCAAGTATCAAACTATTAATATCGTCGTACAATATTTGAGTTAATTTTTTTTTTTTTTTATGAAGATGTGTATGTAAATGAATGCAATATTGCCATATCATTTGCATGATTAAAAAATTAATTTTTTTTTTAATTTAAGTTTTAAAAACTTCAATATTTAAAAAAAAAATCAATTTTAATTTTTTAGAAATTTAAAACTGATTAGTACAACTGATTAGTCATTCGAGTACAAACACTGTAGAAGTCTGCAAGTAGTAGACGAAATACGCGTATCAGTTATGTTAAGCTAATTTAGTTAAATTTAAAGGAAACTAGGTACTCAAATTTTTTAAAAATAAAAATTTAAAATATTTTACCAAAACGCTCTAAATCATAAAATAAAATTAAAAAATATATTTTATAAATTTATAACTGATAAGTAGTTTTAAGAATTTTAACAAATAATTTTCGTTGTTGTATTAATATTTTATAATCATAATATTTATATAATATAAGTTATATTATAATATGAATTATAATTAAATTATAATATAAGTTATACTTTAAATATTATATACAGGGTGTTCCCGACTCGATGGTCTTCCTTCAAATGGGTGATCGGGCATATCGAGCAGAACAAAAAATTCTATGAAAGGGGGGGGTCTATTTTCATTAGTTTAGAAGTTATGGGGCCGTAACTGTTTTTCGACCATAATTTAGTTTTATTTCGATAAAATTGGAACTAAATAGGATAAAACAAAAATAAGTATAGCATTTAAATGCTTAAGTACTATCAAACATTACTCTAAAGTTTCTCAGTCTGAGGTTATAAGGGATTAAAGTCCAATATTTTTAACAAAATATCAATTAAATCCCTTTTATCAAGAAAATAACGGTATTAACATAACAGTTTTTTTACTTCAAAATATTACCCTTCTCTTTCCCTGCATTTTGAGTATACTAGCACTTTTATAGCTCAAAAACTTTGAAAGTTATAAAGTAAAAACTTTTTTGTGATACCTGAAATTTAACTAAATTTTAATTTTTTTCAAAAATTTTTTTCAACAAGTATTCAATTTTGTGTACGATGTACGGAATTTTAATTGTACACACTAAATATCCAATTTTCATTTTGTAAAAATTCCTAAATTTAGTCTATTCTTAAAATTCATTTGATAGTAAAAAACAAATTCGTTTGTCTACTCTTCGCTATGATGTTATATTATTTGAATACCTAAAGCAGTAAAATAAATAATTTAAAAACAAAAATTTGATTGAATATTAGAAAAATAAATATTTATACATACATACATACATAATATAGTGTATTATTTATATTTGATTAAGTTATTTATATTTGATTAAGTTAAGCCAGTTGTTAAATATATGTATATTTACATTGGCATTTGGTTTTATCAGTATTACATTGAAACACACAAACGCATTAAAAAATAAAATTAATTTACCATCTCTATAACTTTTTTATACCCGTGCATACATATATGACATCGGGTATATTAGATTTGCTCCTCCGTTTGTAACGCATCGATCTAGACGAGCTAGATATAGTGTCAAGGGTACGTATCGGCTCAGAATCGAAAAATTAGTCGATCTAGCTATGTGTGTCTGTCCGTCCGTCCGTCCGTCTGTGTGTCAGCACGATAACTCAAAAACTAAAAGAGCTACAGTTTTGAAATTTTCACAAAATATTTTTCAATAAATTTCTAGGTTCCCTATTTTATTAAGATCGGACTAAAACTTCGGGTAGCTCTCGAACAACTAACTTTTTCAAGTCCAACATTTTCATACAAAAATTTTAAATTTAGCTATGCACCTTGTATTTTACTTAACATGAAATTATATGAATTTTGTTTTTTTTGTTTTTTGTTTTTGTTACAAAAAGTAGATAACGATTTCGAGTTAGATTTTATATGATTTAAATGATGCGTAGTTTATTTAAGATAAGCAAAAAAGAACATAAAGATTTTTTTTAAGTAAATGGCTTATTGATATTGATAGATATTTATGAATATATATGATGAATCATCATGATGATTATTATATGAATAATGATCATATGAAGCTGATTTGGCTTAAGTTTAATATATTCGTGAATTAAAAATTAATTATAAGAGATGGAATTGAAAAATTAGAGCAAGAGTTTTGAAATTCACACAAAACATTTTTGGGACATTTTTGAGGTTCCCTATTCTTTTTGGTTAAGACCAGATCAAGGTTTTGGGGAGCTGCCACACAACTTCTTTGCACCAATATGAATTTCTAAGAAACTGATTATACTACGAGGATGAAAATTACACACTGTTAGTTATATAATGAATCGAGCATTTATATGAAGTTTCAAAATGTTACGGCCCCATTTTCGGGGGGCTGCTATACAACTTCTTTGCACCAATATGAATTTCTTGGAAACTGATTATACTACGAGAATGAAAATTACACACTGTTAGTTATATAATGGATCGAGCACTTATATGAAGTTTCAAAATGTTACGGACCCGTTTTCGGGCAGCTGCCATACAAAGTAATCAATTCGATAACTGTGAATCTAATGAAGCTACGAAGTTAAAATCAAAACTGGGCAGGTAAAGTAATAGGACAAGTTAGTTGGCAAAGTTGGACATCACTCGGACCAACTTTTAGGGTGGGCTATTTTTTTTTTTTTATGGGATAATAAGTTAATCAAATTATGGGATACCTAATAAGTTAAATATTTTTTAAACTATTTTACTTTCTTATATTTTTTTTGTAATATTTATAATAGCATAGGGGAAATAAATAACGGTTAGTGGGTATGCACGGGTATCTAAAAGTTGACAAGGGCAACTATAATCTTCCTCGTTTTAGTTTTTTTTTACTTTCTTTTTAAGAAAATAATAATAATATAAAACAATGTGTAGGATGAGAAAGGTATATGTTTTTTCTAATGTATAATATCGTTTTTACTCTTTCGTGGGGCATTGGATTTCACAAAATATAGTGAGAGATTTACCAGAAAGTTCTACTACGCTTTTACTTTTTTTATGATTTTATTAAAGAAATGTAGGCTCCTTTTTTGGAAAAAATGTTTTAAAATACTATGTATTTAAGCATAATATAAACGAAATTGATTTTTAATTTTCAAATTTTATTAAAAAACAAGTAAAGAAACAGTCAGTCGGTGCAACCTATTTAGAAATACCCTACACATATTTGAATCAAATTTAATGGGAAGTCCATAAGTAATTTTAAAACAATAAAAGCATTTAGTTTGATCGTAAAACATGGCTAACCAAATTTACTTTATAATACTAAAAACATTTTCTAATTACTTTATCAATTCAAAAATATTAACAATTCTTACTAATTTATCTATTTAAAAATATTAAACAACAAATTACAAAATTACATATTTAAAACTTTTATCCAATGCAATAAAATTTTACACACATGCAGCAATTACTTCTTTTCAGGTTTTTTAGCTGTAGTGCATTTATTGTTGAGAGATTTAGACCCTTTGATTCGTTATATTAATTTTAAATAATTTTTCAATTTATTCTCTTAATATACTTATTTTTTAAAGTTTTATATAATTAAACTCAAAGCTATTCGAAAGGAATATTAATTTGTTTATATAATTTGATAGTTTTTAATGTTGGTTAAAACCAATAATGCTTTCATTAGTTTTTTATTACAAAATTTAATAATCAAAATATGCAATAAATATATTTCGAAAATACATTGACAAATTTAGAACTTTTCACATAATTCATTTAAATATAAAAATAAGTCGTACAACTTAAGTAACGTACACAATTTCTTAATTATATATTACCTATGGTAATAATTCACTGAAATATGGATATGATATAATAAAAATTGAAAACAACAAAAATTTCTTCGTTTATTAAAAAATATTTTGTTTTTAATTTATAAAATATAATACATAATACGTTTTATAGTAAAACTCTTAGCCTTTCAAAAATATAAAAGTGTTAAATAAGAATGGAAATAGGAAATAGTGTATCAAATTTGAATTTTTTATCTTTATTAATTTTGAATATATTATGCTTTAAGGTTTTGGGAGTAGTGGGACTGGTATGCAAACCTCTATTGCAATTCATCCAAAATTTCACGTACACAAAACAAATATGAAGAAACACCCCTATTATAAGGTTCTATCTTCTTTTGTTTCAAAATTATACCATTTTGACCTGAATTCGATCAAAAGTTTCAAGAATCCTAACTCGACCAGAATCAATTCCCATAGAACTTTCATTACTAGTATCCTAGAATATAAATTTTATTAAAATAACGTAATTAGTTTCTGAGTTATGATGTTTTTAAGATATATGTTTGTTAGCACTTAAACTTTTCAAAGGTTCTAGAACCCGAAAGAATAGTACGATTTCGCCAATGTGCAGTCCCCGTCGTGATCATAAATTAAGGGAACACGTAGGAAATAGTAAAAAAAAACCCTTTAAAACCCTTGTGCCAAATTTGAACTTCTACATTTGTTTGAAATTACTATTTTATTATTTACAAAAATATGATTTAAGGTTTTCGAAACTATGTGGATTGTTCGCGATCCACTTTTTCAATTGGTTCCAATTTTCGAGGACACTAAGGGAATAGAAAGGTACACCCTGATACCGAATTTGGAGGTTCTAACTTCTTTGGATTCGGAATAATGCTCGGTTTGCCTAAATTCGATGACAAAGTTACAGGATCCGAACGCATGGTCGAATTTCGCCTATATGAAGTACGCACCGTTCTTTCAATACTAGTGAACCCTTATACACAATTGAAACGTTCCATCTTAATTTTAAGCTACTTTTTTTATTAATTTCTATGATATACCTTAAGGTCTTCAGAACAGTGTGGATTTCTCCGACCCACTGCTCCAATTGGTCCTAAATTTCAAGAACTCGAAGAACATAGGAAGAGGCACACTCATACCAAATTAGATATTCCTACAAAAGTTGTATTGCATTTCAAAAAAGTATAAATAAAAGGAATTTAAAAACATTATATATTATTTCAATTGGATATTTTTAGAACACAACCTACTCAGTCGAGTATATTACGATTTGAAGAAGTTTCCTACAACCCTTTTGCTTCTTTGGATAATGCATCAGTCATAGAATTTCTTTCATTAGCTCATGAGGATACAAATAGGGATCTGTCTTCTGCATATTTAAAATTGAAAGTACAACAAAACTCAATGGAATAATGATAAAAACACTGAAGAAAAATTCATTCAACAACCAAGTGTAATTAGTACAGCTAAATGGAAAGAATTTATCTCCATCAGATGGAAATTATCATTATAGAGCTTAAATTGAATCATTATTAAATTATTGTACAGATGCCGCTACTACTCATTTGAAATGTACGGGATGGGATCTCGATAAACCAAATATATGAAAATATGATAATAATGGTTCAAAAGAACGTCAAAAATTATACCAAAATAGCAATGTAGTAGAACTATGGGAAAATTTCATTTAGACATGTTTAATCAGCATTCACTTCTCATAAACAATGTTGATATTCGAATTCTTTTAACGCTTGAAAAACCAGACTTGTACTTTTTTTCAGATGATTTTTCGAAACTCAACTGAAAAGTTTAGAAGCTACTTTATTTATGAGACATGTAACTAATAATTTTACTATTAGCACACAATGCGGTATTAGAAAAAACTAATGCCTAGTACAATTACAAACATGTAGAGATAAAAAGTTTCACCATTCCACAGAATAGTTTATCGGTATTATTTGATAATGTTTTCATTGGTCTGTTACCAAATTCAATAATATTTTGTATGACAGAAAATATAGGTTATTCTGGAAAAAGATAAAAAAACCTATACAATTTTTAACATTTTGTATTTTACTTAAAATAGTTGCTACACAAGAGCATACAGTACACTATTTGCAGGTACTGGAATTTACCACAATGACAAGGGTCATCAGATAACAAAGTCTATGTTTAGTAATGGATTTTTCATGTTAGCTTTTGATTTAACTGCAGATGCATCTGGAAATGAAGTGGATCAAGGTTTATTAAATCAGGGTACAGTTAGAATTGAGGCAAGGTTATCAAAACCAATTCCATCTACACTAACCGCAATTGTTTATAGAGAATTTGATGGAAGATTACAAATTGATGAAAACCCAAATATATTTACAAATCTATAATTACCACACATAAAAATAAATTTAAATAATTTACAAAATGTCGCTGTCTTGTTCACTACTGGATGTAACGTTTTGTTGCGATGATAATAAGACCGTATTTGTAGAATATATTTGTATAGTTGGTGTCAAAGAACCTTGTAAAAAGTTTGTAAAAGAGCACAGGTATAAATTTCCAACGAGAGAATTTATAAATGATAATTTTGAAAATTATTCTTTTGGAAATGTGTATAACGATAAAATAAATAAAGAGCTGGGTCAAATACTAGAAAAAGTTTATGTTATTATAACAAATAAAAAAATTAAAAAAGAGTTTTTATCGAACTACATAAAAGATGCAACCAAGGTATATAAGGAATGTTGAGATGTAACAAACAAACTAGTAAAATTTTTTGCTGTAAAGGAGTTTTTGCTGTAGATCTTCCCAAACTTCCCAAAACGAAACAAGCTAATTTATTTGTAAACACAGATAAAGCAAAAGATCTAGGAACACATTGATTGGTGATTCGGACAACCTGATAAATTAGAAATTTTAAGTTACTTAAAAAATCAATGTGTTGTTTTTTAATGAAAAACAATTACTAAGCAACTCTTTAGATTTCTGTGGACATTTCTATTGTGTTTATTCATGGTATAGATGTTGCGGTTATAGTATGAATACCTTTTTAAAAAAATTTAATATAGGTAATCATGTAGAAATCGACAAAATAATTATAAAAACCTTTCAAAAGCTTTTTGGAAAATACAACTCGTTACAAGCCTGTGGTCCTTAAACTTATAGGTATTAAAGCAATCTTAAATTAGAAACAAAAATTATACATATATAGATAAAGCAAGTAGAACAAAAAATGTCAAAAAGATTTCTCTTAATTTTTTCTTAAAACCATTGCCCCATATGCTATCTCTTTCTCACTAATGCGTTTTTGCACCATTCATAGAGTTTGCCTTTATAGTTTTTCTAGGTAGTTATCAAAAAATATGTGGAATATGTATCAAATATAAATCATCAGTCTTAACTTATTTGTTGACCTATACACTGCACGCGCTTTAATTAATTTTATTTTAATAGTTTATTACTTATTAATTATTAATTTCCGCAGTGCAATTATATTTTCGTTAATATAATAAATAAAATCACAAAAAAAAAATATAAATAAAAATTAAGTTAACAAATTCTTTCTTTTAAACTGTGTCATTACATTATTGAATTTTTTTATTAAAAGTGATACTTAAATTTTAAAAGCATTTAATTTAATTTGCCTTGTATTTTTTTTTTTTATATTGATAATATTTCCAAACTTTTTCTTTGCCAACTGTATCATATTACATTATTGAAATTATTTTTTTTATTAAGTGATACTTAATTTTAAAGGCATTTAATTTAATTTTTAACATTTTAAAAACTTTTTTGAACATTTTTTTCGTTTATTTCTGCTGAATTCATAACTTTTTGGTTTTTTGTTAAGTTAAATTTAAAAATAAACTTTACTATGGGATTCAAATGTAATCTTGCTAATTGTACAATTTCTGATTACAAATCTAATTTTGTGGTTTGTAAAGCGTTCTGCAAACGTAAGTTACATGGTGTTTGTATTGGAGCCAGTAGGGATTGGTACTAGCCTTCTTTACAAAATTGGTTTATATGTGATGACTGTCAGCATCATAAATCGGTTTTAAGACATATGTTCGACAACCTTAGTAATTCCATAGCTGATATGAACGATAGGAATACCGGCTTATTAAATAAAGCAATTTTGGTAATTGATTCAAATCGCAATTCATTCAATGATATGGCTAAATCATTTGATTTACTATGCAACACAATGGCGGAGAAATCTACCGGTTCTAATCACACATTAAATAATGAGTTTAACGACTTAAAAACTGAGCTATTACTTCAAATTTCTGCTCAATTTACTAAAAATTTTAAGAATATTTCCAAGTCGTTAGAAGCTGGTTCCAGCAGTGCTTCATCAATTTTTGCAGTTCCTAAAAATTTTGAACGTATGGAAGCAGCTGTTATTTAGCATATTAATACGGTTCACCAGGACTATGCCAGCACTAATGTTGAAATGTTACATAATTTTTGTACCGAACTGCATAATTCTAGATTACAAGCTCAAAATTCCGAATATAGCAGTAAAATACAAACTTTTGATAAGGCAATTCAAGTTGATACACTACTTGATTCTCCTACAAATTGCGTTAAAAGCTTGGAAACAGATTTTGCAATTTTACATAAATTTGGGACCCAATGGACTAATGATGAATGGAGTGGAAGAATCACCAAGCTAATGGATTGTAACAAATCATCAATCGTCAAAGATAGTAACTATTCGTCTACTTTTGTAAAGGGCGTTCCTTGCTCGTTTGATGAAAATAAGTTAACTCAATTTATAAAAGAAGAATTTAACATTGGTTCGGTAGTGTGTACTAATTTAACACCTAACCGTATAAAGAAGAACAAAAAGAAATATTTATGCTTTCTTATCACTGGTTCTGTTTATTCTATGAGAATTTTACAACATCCAAGCAACGTCAATATATGGAATAAAATTGGTGCAGCTATTGAATTAAGTAAGCCTCAGGTCAAAGGTAACCTAAATAAAAATATGGAAACAGTTTTACAAGACACTAATATAGGTTATACAATAAGAAATTCTAAATTAAATTATAAATCCTCTTTAAACACTAAATCTAATTTAACAAATTTACTTGATTTATCTTTTCCTATACCTCCTACTAATTTTTCTAAATCAATTGATATTTCAAATACTAAAACACTAATTAATCCTAACAAATCTGATATTATTGCACAAACTGATACTAATACTATTCCTATTTCGAATATTAATATAAAAAATAATTTTTAATATAAAAAGGTCATTTCTAGTAATTCAAATGATCTTTCCAAATCAGGTAAAACAAATTAGCGATATCTAGATTAAGGGACTTATCTAAAAAATAAATATTCAAAATTCAAAAAGTCTGTATCAAATAAATTTAATAAATACCAAAATTTTGTTCAAGGTGAAACTATTATGCCCCAAAGTAAACCTTCTAGCTTAACTGTAGCAAAACCTTCTTCTAATAAAATTAATAGATCAACTTCTTTATCTTTACATCCTCAATCACAAGCTAATCCCTTATTAGCTAATTCTGAGGATATTTTATTATCTAACTCAAATACAACTCCACCAATTTTAGATCCTCTTTTACCGCCTGTTGTAAAACTTACTCAAAAAGCTCTTCATGAAAGTAAAAATAACAGTAGGTACGTTTTAGCTAGATTAAGGGACAGTAAAATTTATGATAATGTTAGACTTTACCTTGCATATCTTCACGATAAATCAAATGATGTTTGTATTGGTGGTAAAACAAACACATCGCTTAAGATAGCTATTTAACAGGAAGGACTTCCTACTGATATTAAGGACTTACGTAATATTTTTGTAAAATATCATGAAACATATAATATTTCAGCTGAAAATGCTCTAACTGACTTGAAATCTTTTGCCTCACATATCTCATCTAATAGAATTAACTATCTTCAACGTGTGAGAGAAAATCATGATAAGTACTTTCGTCCCCTTCCAAGCGAGAAAAAGTCTAGTTAATATTAATATTAGTCTTGCGGAACCCACTCATCCTAATAATAAATCTTTTAAATTAACTATTTATTATCAAAATGTAAGAGGTCTACGCACAAAAACTAAAAAAGTTTTCTTAAATTCTACTGCTTTAGATTTTGATCTATTCGTTTTAACAGAAACCTGGATAACTTCTTCAATAAATAATCTTGAAATTTTCTCTTCTTCTTACACTGTTTATAGGAAAGATAGATATGATTGTCGTTTATCTTATAATGTTCCTAAAGGTAGTGGTGCATTGATAGCTGTTAAAAATACTTTTTGTTCATCGCAATTGCTACTTTCTCAATGTGATCCTACCGATATTATCGAAGTAATTGCTGTTAAAATTGAACTACAACTAAAAAATGTTATTATTATAAATTGTTATATTCCTCCAGGATCTAGTATCGAAGTGTATACTAAATATATTTTAGAAATTGATTCACTAGTCAGTAAACTTAATTTTAATGATGATGTAATTCTCTGTGGCGACTTTAATCTTCCTAACATTAAATGGGTTCCACACGATGAGGATTCCTACTTCATTCCATACGAATTAGTTAGTAATACGGAGTGCTTTGTAATTGACTCTTTTAATTCTTTTAATTTTCAACAAGTATCTTCAATCTGTAATAATCGTGGTAGACAGTTAGATCTTTTATTTACGGCAAATTGGATGAATTTTGCTATTATTAACTGTCCATTTGAACTAGTTGAAATTGATGAGCATCATCCTCCAATTTGTTCGTCTCTCTTTTTTCTCATACCTCCAATTATTGATTCTGAACTTTCTTATCGTTTTAACTTTCATAAAGCCAATTTTGATGCTATTAATAACTATTTAAGTTGTTATGATTTCTCATTTTTAACCTCTTTTAATTTAAATGATGCAGTTAATCATTTCTATAAAATTGTTCATTCTATTATTTCACAATATGTTCTGTTAGTTGTAGGCAATAGTTATAAATCCAGTCCGCCATGGTTTACTAAAAGTCTTAAAAAATTAAAAAATAGAAAAAATAAAGCCTGGCGTAAATTTATTAAAAGCAATAACAATTATGACTTTAATGTTTTCATAAATTTATTTAATGAATTTAAAACATTTTCTGATAATTTATATTCTAATTATGTGCAAAACATGTCTTTAAATATTAAAAATAATCCAAAACTCTTTTGGAAATTTGTTAATTTCTAAAGAAAAAGTGATCAATATCCAATGTGTATGAATAATAAAAATTCTAGTAGTATAGATTCTAATGTTATTTCAGAATTTTTCCGTGATTTCTTCTCAAGTAGTTATTCTTTGCCCGCTTTCTCGTTAAATGAAGATCATTTTTTGCATTTATCAAACTTTCCTAATACTACACTGGGTAATATTCATATTGACTCTAATTTGGTATTTAACTATTTGACAAAGCTTGATTTTAACACTAGTCCTGGGATTGACGGCATCCCTAACATATTTTTAAATAAATGCTCATCTTCATTATCTGGTCCTCTTTCTTCTTTATTTAATTCTTCTTTAGCTTCCGGTATTTTCCCTTCTATTTAGAAAACTGCCATAATTAAGCCAGTTCATAAAAAAAATCTTAAAAACGATGTTACTAACTATCGTCCAATTGCTAAACTTTCTTCTATACCTAAGCTTTTTGAACTAATTGTATTTGATTCTATTTATGATCATTGTACTTGTTTTTTATCGCCTTTCCAACATGGCTTTGTAAAGCTTAAATCAACCGTTACTAATCTTGTTGAATCTACATCTACATTTATTAATAATATGGAAGATGGCTTCCAAACAGATGTAATATATACAGATTTTAGCAAAGCCTTTGATCTTCTTCCACATAATGTTATTATTTTTAAGCTAAATAAATTAGGATTTCCGACTTATTTTATAGATTGGATTAATTCCTACCTCTCTGATCGTAGATATAGTGTTTCTTTTAGATCCTCGATATCTTCTGAGTTTGCAGCTCCCACAGGGGTGCCTCAAGGTAGCCATCTTGGACCTTTACTTTTCATTATTTCTATTAATGATGTTTCTTCTTTAATAATTAATAGTCACATTAAAATTTATGCCGATGATATGAAACTTTTCAAAAAAATTGTAAATTTGGAGGATGCATTAGCCCTACAAGCTGATCTTAATCGTTTTTACAATTGGTGTTCCAACAATAATCTCCAACTCAATGTTACCAAATGTGCTTCAATCAGTTTTACACGCCCCTTAAGTCCAATTTCTTATGTATATTCTTTTAATAATCAAATCATTTCAAAAGTCACTTCAATTAAAGATTTAGGGGTACTCTTTGATAGTAAACTTTCATTTCAACTTCATTATTCTGATATATTAAATAAAGCCAATTCTATGCTCGGTTTTATTAAACGTTGGGCAAGAGAATTTGAAGACCCTTATGTATTGAAATCTCTTTATACCTGCCTGGTTAGACCTAATTTGGAATATGCCAGTCAAGTTTGGTGTCCATTTTATGGTGTCCATATAAATAGAATTGAATCGGTTCAGAAAAAATTTCTCAGGTATGCTTTACGTCTTATTCCTTGGGAGGACCCTTTTAGATTACCTCCTTACGAACATAGAATAAATTTAATACATCTCAATACACTTGAAATGCGCCGTAAAGTTGCAGATATTGTATTTCTAACTGAATTAATTAAAGGCAACATTTCTTCTTCTCAACTACTCGCTAAACTCAATTTTTCTTCGCATTCTAGATTAAGATCTGCTAATTTGTTTAATTTACAGTTTCACCGAACTAACTATGGTAAATATGAACTAATTAATAGAAAGATGTCTCTCTGTAATATATATAAATCCCATATTAACTTTTCCCAAACTAAACAATCATTAAAAAATAACTTGTATTTGTGTTCTTGAAATTTTTGGACTTACATTCTTTGTCCTTTGTCTTCTTAATTGAAGCTTTTTTGTTTTTTTTTTTTTTTTAAATATAACTAGTATAATTTTTAACTTTTTTTTCACATTTTTTTTTTCTTAAAAATTTTTTTTTATGTAAAATTAATTATTAAATTATTAATTTCTATAATCTTTACTTTCTTTTTTGTTTTTTAATGTTTAATTTTAGTTTATTAATTTAATGTAAATTTTGTAACTTGCTTGAATTAAGCTCGGAATAAATAAATAAATAAAAATAATAAGATTATTAAATTTTAATGATAAAATACAAGCTCATATAGAAAAATTTTAAAAATAACCTCTGTTTTCTTTTATTTTTTATTACTTTTTTCAAATAAACTTATTTACTAGTTATAATTTTTTATACCCAATATAGAATTTTGATTTTGTATCAAACTATTAATATAGTCGTACAATATTTGAGATTATTTTTTTTTTTTTTTTATGAAGATGTGTATGTAAATGAATGCAATATTGCCATATCATTTGCATAATTAAAAAATTAATTTTTTTTTTAATTTAAGTTTTAAAATCTTCAATATTTAAAAAAAAAATCAATTTTAATTTTTTAGAAATTTAAAACTGATTAGTACAACTGATTAGTTATTCGAGTACAAACACTGTAGAAGTCTGCAAGTAGTAGACGAAATACGCGAATTACAAGATCGATTATAAGGATCTCGAAAAAAAACAATTTTAATATTTTAATTTAAACTGATTTATTTGACCGCTATAATAATAATTGATTTGTGTTAACAAAGTTACAGGTATTTATATTAATTAATTGCTTGAATCAGCATTCACAGGTTGAATTAAAAGTGCTGATTCTAGCTTACAAAATCGTGAGAAACTAATTATATTTTAATTCGCATATTGAAATTTGATATTCATTAATTTAACAAATTACGTTAAAAATATTAATTAAAAATTTATAAAGGTAAGTTAAGTTAAATGTAATTTGATATTAAACAAATAGAAAATAAAGGTATTTAATATTATGAAATTATATGTATGTTGTTATGGTGTATTCGTAACTCCTCCCCCCTTAGAATGAAGCGATGACCACAGGAACTTTGGTGTGGAAGTTTCTGAGGTTGGAGCTGCAGTAATGTTGATTGGTATACTATATGTGTTGAATTTTCTTAATATAAATATTGCCAAAATGGTGATACTAGCTCTTAGTATTGCGAGTATGAAAAACGTGTAGTTGGTTTTAAGTTCCAGTTGATTTTGTACAAATTTAAAATCGTGTAATTTTAGTTTTGGCAAGTGAAGTGATTGATTTGACGGTTTTGGGTGAATCTCATTGAAGATTGTTGGGTAGATGTAAATATCGTCGAAGTAAATTTTTGGATTATCAGCATAAGTGATGTTATTGATTTCAATTTTGCAGTTTTTATATTGGATGAGAATAGTGCCTTTAATTTGTTGAGTTCTATTGCTGCAATTGGATGTAACTGAAGTTTGCGGAAAGTTGATTAGCAAAATGAAGTTTGGTTCTGGTTGTGAAATTGAAGTTGTTTCTGTTGTTTCTTGAATTGTGCAATGTGCTGGTTTATTTTTTATAATTTGTCCCAAACATGTTGATTTATCTGTTTCTTCTTTGGAGATTGAATACTTACAAAAATATGTACCTTCTACTCTTGGACATTCGGAATTTAAATATTGAATCTCATTTTTATTTAAAATAGCATAAGGTAAAATTTTAATTTCGTTAGTTTTGTTAATGGGGATAGGAATTAAATGAAATAAGGAGTAAATTTCATTTGAAAAAATAGGGATTTTTATATTAAAGATAATGTTAGAATGATTATAATATGCCTGAAGGTTAAGAAGTTCATATATATTTTCTTCAGAAGTAATATTGATAGACCCTTGAAAGTTATTATATATTTCATTTATTTCTTCCGTCTTTAAAATTTGTTTTGGTATTAAATTTAGTTTAGCATAAACTATTGATTCTGCGATATTCGTTATATGATTGGTTAAAAGATCTATATTATAATTAATTTGATTTAAATATTGCAAATAAGTAATTAATTGTAAATCTCTACGTATAGAATTTTGTGTTTCGTCTTGAAATAGTTTCAAATAATTCATTATACTCTCTTGTTCTGTATTAATATGTTTAACAATTTTTTTAAATCTATTTAGCATTTGAATATTAAGAGCTGTTTGACTGTTAAGTTCATTTTTTATTTCAGTTTGATTTGATCTTAAAATATCGATTTGGTTATTAATTTTTTCGGCGTCGTATGCGTCCATATTTCCGGTCAAGATTTTTATAGTGGTACCTAGTCCGTTAATAAGTCCTCTTTTGGGTCTATATTTAGGTATTAAGGAATTCAATTTATTGTTTAGTTCTAAAAGTTTCATTTTTGTTATATTAACAGAATTTTCAAGATTTTTATTATGCGATATTATGTTTATGGATTCGTTTATTTTTATTATATTTTCTTTGTATGTGTCAAGTTCAATTATATGTAATAAGTTATTATATCCTAATATTGTTCTCGCTGGTCCCAGTTGTAATGGTATCAATCCTTGCCTGTTCGTCAGGTCTTGAATCTGTATTATTTGTCCCATTGTTAATTGTATTAGTCTGAAATAATCGTTTTCTTTTAATTCTACATTTATGCAATTTTTTATTTTTATTAGTTAAAACAGTTATTTTTCGGTTTCTTTTTACTTTAAGTTTTGAAAATTTAGGACTCAATTTATTTCTTTTATATTCCTTTCTAAATATTATTTCATTTTTTTCTAAATTTATAGGTTCTTCTCTATTTTGATTTAGTTTATCTATATTTTTATTAGTGGATCTAACCATTTCTTCTCTAATCGAAGGATATAAAATGTTTTGAAATTTATTAAGTTCTCTTAGATATTCATGTTCATTATTAAAGTTATTATCTCTAAAGAATTTAAAAGTTCTACCATGAAATAGTTCGTAAGGCGTTAGTTTAGTACTAGAGTGTATAGCATTGTTATAAGTAATTAAGGTTTCAAGTAGGATATTCTCATGGTCTGTTTCAATTTTATTTTCTTTAAATTTTTGGGTTATTAATCTATAGATTTCAGTGAGTGTTGAATGCAGTCTTTCTACTGGTGAATTACTGCTTGTTTGTTGGTAATACGTGAAGTGTAGTTTAATTTCATATTGCTTGCAAAGATCTTTAAATATATTTGAATTAAACTCATTTCCTTGATCACAGATTATTTTAGAAGGAATTCCGTAGAGACTAATGAAGTGTTTTACATTTTTTACTATAGTTAAGGTATTTCTTGAATTAATGGTGAAAGCAGCAGCAAATTTTGAAAATTTGTCGATTATGGTAAGAATTTGATTATGATTTATGCTATAAATATCCATATGTATTATTTCTAACGGTTTTGAAGGAATTTCTGGTTTTTCATATTTTAATTTGGGTGGATTCCTGTCATATTTTAAGGTTTGGCAAGATTCGCAGTTATTAATAAATTTTGTTATTTCAGTTTTTAGGTATGGAAAGTAGTATGTACGTTTAAGATGAAGTAATGTTTCATCAATGCCACGATGGTTATTTTTGATGTGGTATTCTTTTATGATTCTTTCTTGTTCGTCTTTGTCTGTGATGTCTATAAGAATTTCTTTACATCTAATAATTTTAAAAGCTTTATTTTGTGAGAAATATTTTGAATAGGTATTTTGAATAGTATTAAAAGTTTCGTCATCAGTAAAAATGGCAGTTATTTTATTTGGAGGGAAAAATTTTTAAAAATGTCCGTTATTTCAGGTTCAAAGAATTCGTGCATTCGAATTTTTCTACGTTGTTTATTTTTAAACAATGTTTCTACATAAGTAGCTAGTCTCTTGTCAGATTTCTCTAATATAATTTGGATATTAAAATCATTTAGTGGTTTTTCTGAGGTAGGAATAATGTTTGAGTTTTCTAAATCTATATGATTAACATCTTCGATTTTTATTCTGCTAAGTGCATCAGCGTTAGTATTATATTTTCCGCTTTTATGGATTATTTCGTAATCGTATTCTTCCAATTTTAATTTCCATCTAATTAATTTTGCATTGGGTTCTTTAAGGTTCATAATCCATGTCAAAGGTTTGTGGTCGGTTATAATTTTGAAATGTCTACCAAACAAGTACGGGCGGAAGTATTTGGTTGCCCAAACAATTGCCAAAAGTTCCTTTTCTATTGTGGAATAGTTGAGTTCGCTATCACTCAAAGTTCTGCTGGCGTAGCAAATAGGTTTGTCACTGCCGATAGGACCTTGAGATAAAACGGCACCTATGGCGAAATTACTAGCATCTGTAGTTAAATTAAAAGGTTTTGAAAAGTCGGGGTATTGTAATATTGGGTCATTCATTAAAATTTGTTTACACATCTCAAAGGTGTCAATATAATTTTTATCTAAGGTTATGGTTTTTCCTTTTTTCAAACAAATAGTTAGTGGTTTTACAAGTTTCGCAAAATCTTTAATAAATTTACGATAGTATCCTAACAGTCCTAAAAATCCTTTTATTTCCTTTTGAGTTTTTGGAATAGGGAAGTTCTTTATTGCTTTTATTTTATCTGTATTGGGTTTTATTCCTTCTGCTGATACAATGTGTCCTAAAAAGGAAATTTCTTTATGAAGAAATTCAGATTTATCCAGTTGTATTTTTAAGTTCGCCTCACGTAGTCTACTAAAAACTTTTTCTAAATTTTGCGTATGTTCTTGTAAAGAAGTTGAATAAATAATAATGTCGTCCAAATATACCAAACAAATATTTCCTATTAAATCTCTTAAAATGTTATCCATTACTCTTTGAAATGTGGATGGCGCGTTTTTTAGACCAAACGGCATCCTTAAGAATTCGTAGTGTCCTTGTTCTACAGTAAAGGCAGTTTTTGCTATATCTTTGGGATCCATTTCTATTTGGTGGAATCCACTTGCTAAATCTAATGTTGTAAAGTAGAGGCATCGTCCTAGTTTGTCTAAAATTTCGGTAATATTGGGTATTGGGTAACGGTCCGATATTGTTTTTTCATTTATCTTTCTATAATCGATTACCATTCTCCATTTAATTTTTCCAGAAGCATCTTTCTTCTTTGGAACTATCCAGACTGGGGAGCTCCATGGAGAATAACTAGGTCTTATGATTTTTTGATCAAGCATCTCATTTATTTGTTTTTGGATTTCCTGTTTATGGATATATGGGTATCTATATGATTTAGTATAAATTGGAATTTCGTCCGTCGTTGGAATGCTGTGTTTAATTTGATTACTAAATGAAAGTTTTTGATCAGGTTGAAAGAAGATATCGCTATATTTTCGGCAAGTTTTAAATAGGTTTTCTTTTTCTTCGGAATTGAGGTGGTCAGATCGTATTAATTTTACTATGTCTGTATTAATTTGTGAAGTTTTGGGTATTAAATTAAAGTTATTTAACTCTACATAGTCATTTTTGTCATATGGTTCAACTTTAAGTGGTTGCTCTATATACAATAATTGATCAGAATTTGATATGTTGGAAATTTCTAGAGAACTTGTTCCATTTTTACTAGCATAAATTCCCTCGGAAACATATAGATTTTCGTTTATTTTGGTTGGTTTAATATATACATCTCCTTTAAGTACATCAATTGGCAGATTGACAATAACTTTACTATTGGCAGGAATACAGAATTTTCCTGAAGTTCTATTTATTTTGTAAAGTAGTGGTAGAGTTGCATTTGTAGTGGTTATAGTGTCATTATTAAAATCAATTTTTGAATTAGTTTTGGTTAAAATGTCAAGTCCTAAAAGTCCATCAAAGTAGTCATGAAATTTAAATATTAAAAATTTGAAATATCCTGGTTGTTTAAATTCTTTAAATACGGGAATTTGGGTTTCTTTATCTAATTCATATTCTTTTATTATTGTTTTAATTATAATTGGCTTGCACTTTTGTTGGGTTTCAGCGAATTCTGGATTTATAAAGGAACAAGATGCTCCTGTATCGATCAAGAATCTGAGGGGTCTACCGAAAGGAGAATCTATTAGTATATATGGAAGAGATGTTCCATGTTTATTTATTTCTATGTAACCTGTTGGTTCGTGGAGGCACAGCTCCGAAAATTTTGGTCTTCCTTATTTTGGTCATAATATTCGTCCAATTGTTGTTTATAATTTTTATTAATCAATGTTATTACGATATTTGTCGTGGTTATAAAAATAATTATTATTTCTTTCAGTTTCCACGTTAAATAGTTCTTCCGCAAAATATCTAGGGAAACTATTGGTATTACTAAAATTGTTATTAGGCTTATATGATTGATTGTTATTATTGTTATTCGGAAAATTAGTATTTCTATTAAAATTATTATTATTTCGTCCATTGAAATAATTGTTATTTCTATTAAAATTTGGGAAGTTGCTATCTCTATTAAAGGGTTGTGATTGTTGTTGGGTTCTATATTTAAATTGTCCTTGATCGTCTTTTGTGTCCATGGGTTGATATTGTCTATATTGAGAAAGTCTTTGTTGAACAGGAATAAAATTGTAATTTCCATTGTTTGTTGTTTGTGGTCTTGATTGGGGATTAATTTGTCTATTGGAATAATTATTAAAGTTTATTCTAGGGTTTATGTTTGAATTTTGTCGGTTTCTAAAATTCTGTCTATTACTATTTAAATTATTTATAGGTCTATTATTGTCTGATTTCATATAAAAAATGTTTTGCTCTTTTATGCAATAAGTCAGTGCGTTTGGTAAACTATCGGGTCTCATTGCTCGTATCATTGAACCTAGAGGTTCTTTTAGTCCAGTCAAGAATACGTTTAAGCACATTTCAGAATAAAGTTCTTTCTTAGAATTAACAACATTTCTGTCATCTTCGTGAGTTAGAATATTATTAAGAAGAGTCGCTTGTATTTCGATTATTTCACTGTAGTAAGTTTCTACAGTTCTGTTCCCTTGTTTCATGTTATATAGGTCTTTAATAAGCGAAGTTTCTGTTCTTTTGTCTGAGTAATGTAACACGAGATTAGTTTTTATGTCTTCCCATATAAGCGCTGTTCCATAAATATTTAAGACTTCATTCGCTTGTACAATTATTTTGTTTCGTATGGCACGTAACAAGATTTTTGAGTATGGTGACCCATCAGCGTCATTTGTATAAGTTAAAATTTCTTCAACGTTAGTAATGAATTCGTACAATAACCTAGGGTTCCCATCGAATTTGGGTAGGTCCTTTATTGCGTCCGGAATACGCAATGAATTAAAAATATTCGTTGGAGTGTCTTGGTCTTGTTCGTTAGCCATTTTTGAAATAGGGTTATTAAGTGAATTATTATTTAAGCTATTCAAATTTGGATTTTCTATATTAAAACTTCTTAGAGAGTTTAATGAGCTATCTGATTCTGAGTCGTTCGGAAAATTTTCAAATGATCTATTAAATATTCTTCTTAATTTTGGGTACGGTCTATCATTACCTTTAAGTAGGTTAAATTTAGGCATAGATTATTTTTATTATTAGGATAGGATATATAAGTAAGTATAAGCAAATTTATAAAACTTAAAAAATGAGAGATTCAATATAAAAAGTCACTTACATTAAAATATCCAAGAGCTTTGGCATCATTTGTATTTTTTATCTCCTTGATTTAGTTGAATTTTTCGGCATACACAGCACAGTTCACACAATTTTGCACACACACAGTTTAAAATTTTGCACACCTTTTAATAGTTATTATTGTATATTTATATATTTTGATTTTGTTATATTAATTAATTTTTACAATGTTCCTTTGTAAAAATTTTTCAAAATTAATTTTTTTTTTTTTTTTCACAATATAGTTTTTTTCAATTTTAAGTTTACAATATATTTTGTTTTAATTTTACAATATACTTTTGTAAAATTATATATATATATTTTTTTTTTTTTTAATTCACAATATAGTTTTTTTCAATTTTAAGTTCACAATATATTTTGTTTTAATTTTACAATGTACTTTTGTAAAATTATATATATATTTTTTTTTTTTAATTCACAATATAGTTTTTTGTTTTAATTTTAAGTTCACAATATATTTTGTTTTAATTTTACATTCGCAAAAAAAAATTTTATTTATTTTATACTTTTATAATTTTTGACCGTACCGTGTTGCTAGATCCTTACACCATTAAGTGTTGATACACAAAGTATTGATATCGTTTAACCAGACTCAGTTAAACTTTAAGCCAGAGTAGTCTTGGGCAATATCAATTTTTATACTTTGGTGTATCCTACCGACTGCGCCAATTACAAGATCGATTATAAGGATCTCGAAAAAAAACAATTTTAATTTTAATTTAAACTGATTTATTTGACCGCTATAATAATAATTGATTTGTGTTAACAAAGTTACAGGTATTTATATTAATTAATTGCTTGAATCAGCATTCACAGGTTGAATTAAAAGTGCTGATTCTAGCTTACAAAATCGTGAGAAACTAATTATATCTTAATTCGCATATTGAAATTTGATATTCATTAATTTAACAAATTACGTTAAAAATATTAATTAAAAATTTATAAAGGTAAGTTAAGTTAAATGTAATTTGATATTAAACAAATAGAAAATAAAGGTATTTAATATTATGAAATTATATGTATGTTGTTATGGTGTATTCGTAACTCCTCCCCCCTTAGAATGAAGCGATGACCACAGGAACTTTGGTGTGGAAGTTTCTGAGGTTGGAGCTGCAGTAATGTTGATTGGTATACTATATGTGTTGAATTTTCTTAATATAAATATTGCCAAAATGGTGATACTAGCTGTTAGTATTGCGAGTATGAAAAACGTGTAGTTGGTTTTAAGTTCCAGTTGATTTTGTACATATTTAAAATCGTGTAATTTTAGTTTTGGCAAGTGAAGTGATTGATTTGACGGTTTTGGGTGAATCTCATTGAAGATTGTTGGGTAGATGTAAATATCGTCGAAGTAAATTTTTGGATTATCAGCATAAGTGATGTTATTGATTTCAATTTTGCAGTTTTTATATTGGATGAGAATAGTGCCTTTAATTTGTTGAGTTCTATTGTTGCAATTGGATGTAACTGAAGTTTGCGGAAAGTTGATTAGCAAAATGAAGTTTGGTTCTGGTTGTGAAATTGAAGTTGTTTCTGTTGTTTCTTGAATTGTGCAATGTGCTGGTTTATTTTTTATAATTTGTCCCAAACATGTTGATTTATCTGTTTCTTCTTTGGAGATTGAATACTTACAAAAATATGTACCTTCTACTCTTGGACATTCGGAATTTAAATATTGAATCTCATTTTTATTTAAAATAGCATAAGGTAAAATTTTAATTTCGTTAGTTTTGTTAATGGGGATAGGAATTAAATGAAATAAGGAGTAAATTTCATTTGAAAAAATAGGGATTTTTATATTAAAGATAATGTTAGAATGATTATAATATGCCTGAAGGTTAAGAAGTTCATATATATTTTCTTCAGAAGTAATATTGATAGACCCTTGAAAGTTATTATATATTTCATTTATTTCTTCCGTCTTTAAAATTTGTTTTGGTATTAAATTTAGTTTAGCATAAACTATTGATTCTGCGATATTCGTTATATGATTGGTTAAAAGATCTATATTATAATTAATTTGATTTAAATATTGCAAATAAGTAATTAATTGTAAATCTCTACGTATAGAATTTTGTGTTTCGTCTTGAAATAGTTTCAAATAATTCATTATACTCTCTTGTTCTGTATTAATATGTTTAACAATTTTTTTAAATCTATTTAGCATTTGAATATTAAGAGCTGTTTGACTGTTAAGTTCATTTTTTATTTCAGTTTGATTTGATCTTAAAATATCGATTTGGTTATTAATTTTTTCGGCGTCGTATGCGTCCATATTTCCGGTCAAGATTTTTATAGTGGTACCTAGTCCGTTAATAAGTCCTCTTTTGGGTCTATATTTAGGTATTAAGGAATTCAATTTATTGTTTAGTTCTAAAAGTTTCATTTTTGTTATATTAACAGAATTTTCAAGATTTTTATTATGCGATATTATGTTTATGGATTCGTTTATTTTTATTATATTTTCTTTGTATGTGTCAAGTTCAATTATATGTAATAAGTTATTATATCCTAATATTGTTCTCGCTGGTCCCAGTTGTAATGGTATCAATCCTTGCCTGTTCGTCAGGTCTTGAATCTGTATTATTTGTCCCATTGTTAATTGTATTAGTCTGAAATAATCGTTTTCTTTTAATTCTACATTTATGCAATTTTTTATTTTTATTAGTTAAAACAGTTATTTTTCGGTTTCTTTTTACTTTAAGTTTTGAAAATTTAGGACTCAATTTATTTCTTTTATATTCCTTTCTAAATATTATTTCATTTTTTTCTAAATTTATAGGTTCTTCTCTATTTTGATTTAGTTTATCTATATTTTTATTAGTGGATCTAACCATTTCTTCTCTAATCGAAGGATATAAAATGTTTTGAAATTTATTAAGTTCTCTTAGATATTCATGTTCATTATTAAAGTTATTATCTCTAAAGAATTTAAAAGTTCTACCATGAAATAGTTCGTAAGGCGTTAGTTTAGTACTAGAGTGTATAGCATTGTTATAAGTAATTAAGGTTTCAAGTAGGATATTCTCATGGTCTGTTTCAATTTTATTTTCTTTAAATTTTTGGGTTATTAATCTATAGATTTCAGTGAGTGTTGAATGCAGTCTTTCTACTGGTGAATTACTGCTTGTTTGTTGGTAATACGTGAAGTGTAGTTTAATTTCATATTGCTTGCAAAGATCTTTAAATATATTTGAATTAAACTCATTTCCTTGATCACAGATTATTTTAGAAGGAATTCCGTAGAGACTAATGAAGTGTTTTACATTTTTTACTATAGTTAAGGTATTTCTTGAATTAATGGTGAAAGCAGCAGCAAATTTTGAAAATTTGTCGATTATGGTAAGAATTTGATTATGATTTATGCTATAAATATCCATATGTATTATTTCTAACGGTTTTGAAGGAATTTCTGGTTTTTCATATTTTAATTTGGGTGGATTCCTGTCATATTTTAAGGTTTGGCAAGATTCGCAGTTATTAATAAATTTTGTTATTTCAGTTTTTAGGTATGGAAAGTAGTATGTACGTTTAAGATGAAGTAATGTTTCATCAATGCCACGATGGTTATTTTTGATGTGGTATTCTTTTATGATTCTTTCTTGTTCGTCTTTGTCTGTGATGTCTATAAGAATTTCTTTACATCTAATAATTTTAAAAGCTTTATTTTGTGAGAAATATTTTGAATAGGTATTTTGAATAGTATTAAAAGTTTCGTCATCAGTAAAAATGGCAGTTATTTTATTTGGAGGGAAAAATTTTTAAAAATGTCCGTTATTTCAGGTTCAAAGAATTCGTGCATTCGAATTTTTCTACGTTGTTTATTTTTAAACAATGTTTCTACATAAGTAGCTAGTCTCTTGTCAGATTTCTCTAATATAATTTGGATATTAAAATCATTTAGTGGTTTTTCTGAGGTAGGAATAATGTTTGAGTTTTCTAAATCTATATGATTAACATCTTCGATTTTTATTCTGCTAAGTGCATCAGCGTTAGTATTATATTTTCCGCTTTTATGGATTATTTCGTAATCGTATTCTTCCAATTTTAATTTCCATCTAATTAATTTTGCATTGGGTTCTTTAAGGTTCATAATCCATGTCAAAGGTTTGTGGTCGGTTATAATTTTGAAATGTCTACCAAACAAGTACGGGCGGAAGTATTTGGTTGCCCAAACAATTGCCAAAAGTTCCTTTTCTATTGTGGAATAGTTGAGTTCGCTATCACTCAAAGTTCTGCTGGCGTAGCAAATAGGTTTGTCACTGCCGATAGGACCTTGAGATAAAACGGCACCTATGGCGAAATTACTAGCATCTGTAGTTAAATTAAAAGGTTTTGAAAAGTCGGGGTATTGTAATATTGGGTCATTCATTAAAATTTGTTTACACATCTCAAAGGTGTCAATATAATTTTTATCTAAGGTTATGGTTTTTCCTTTTTTCAAACAAATAGTTAGTGGTTTTACAAGTTTCGCAAAATCTTTAATAAATTTACGATAGTATCCTAACAGTCCTAAAAATCCTTTTATTTCCTTTTGAGTTTTTGGAATAGGGAAGTTCTTTATTGCTTTTATTTTATCTGTATTGGGTTTTATTCCTTCTGCTGATACAATGTGTCCTAAAAAGGAAATTTCTTTATGAAGAAATTCAGATTTATCCAGTTGTATTTTTAAGTTCGCCTCACGTAGTCTACTAAAAACTTTTTCTAAATTTTGCGTATGTTCTTGTAAAGAAGTTGAATAAATAATAATGTCGTCCAAATATACCAAACAAATATTTCCTATTAAATCTCTTAAAATGTTATCCATTACTCTTTGAAATGTGGATGGCGCGTTTTTTAGACCAAACGGCATCCTTAAGAATTCGTAGTGTCCTTGTTCTACAGTAAAGGCAGTTTTTGCTATATCTTTGGGATCCATTTCTATTTGGTGGAATCCACTTGCTAAATCTAATGTTGTAAAGTAGAGGCATCGTCCTAGTTTGTCTAAAATTTCGGTAATATTGGGTATTGGGTAACGGTCCGATATTGTTTTTTCATTTATCTTTCTATAATCGATTACCATTCTCCATTTAATTTTTCCAGAAGCATCTTTCTTCTTTGGAACTATCCAGACTGGGGAGCTCCATGGAGAATAACTAGGTCTTATGATTTTTTGATCAAGCATCTCATTTATTTGTTTTTGGATTTCCTGTTTATGGATATATGGGTATCTATATGATTTAGTATAAATTGGAATTTCGTCCGTCGTTGGAATGCTGTGTTTAATTTGATTACTAAATGAAAGTTTTTGATCAGGTTGAAAGAAGATATCGCTATATTTTCGGCAAGTTTTAAATAGGTTTTCTTTTTCTTCGGAATTGAGGTGGTCAGATCGTATTAATTTTACTATGTCTGTATTAATTTGTGAAGTTTTGGGTATTAAATTAAAGTTATTTAACTCTACATAGTCATTTTTGTCATATGGTTCAACTTTAAGTGGTTGCTCTATATACAATAATTGATCAAAATTTGATATGTTGGAAATTTCTAGAGAACTTGTTCCATTTTTACTAGCATAAATTCCCTCGGAAACATATAGATTTTCGTTTATTTTGGTTGGTTTAATATATACATCTCCTTTAAGTACATCAATTGGCAGATTGACAATAACTTTACTATTGGCAGGAATACAGAATTTTCCTGAAGTTCTATTTATTTTGTAAAGTAGTGGTAGAGTTGCATTTGTAGTGGTTATAGTGTCATTATTAAAATCAATTTTTGAATTAGTTTTGGTTAAAATGTCAAGTCCTAAAAGTCCATCAAAGTAGTCATGAAATTTAAATATTAAAAATTTGAAATATCCTGGTTGTTTAAATTCTTTAAATACGGGAATTTGGGTTTCTTTATCTAATTCATATTCTTTTATTATTGTTTTAATTATAATTGGCTTGCACTTTTGTTGGGTTTCAGCGAATTCTGGATTTATAAAGGAACAAGATGCTCCTGTATCGATCAAGAATCTGAGGGGTCTACCGAAAGGAGAATCTATTAGTATATATGGAAGAGATGTTCCATGTTTATTTATTTCTATGTAACCTGTTGGTTCGTGGAGGCACAGCTCCGAAAATTTTGGTCTTCCTTATTTTGGTCATAATATTCGTCCAATTGTTGTTTATAATTTTTATTAATCAATGTTATTACGATATTTGTCGTGGTTATAAAAATAATTATTATTTCTTTCAGTTTCCACGTTAAATAGTTCTTCCGCAAAATATCTAGGGAAACTATTGGTATTACTAAAATTGTTATTAGGCTTATATGATTGATTGTTATTATTGTTATTCGGAAAATTAGTATTTCTATTAAAATTATTATTATTTCGTCCATTGAAATAATTGTTATTTCTATTAAAATTTGGGAAGTTGCTATCTCTATTAAAGGGTTGTGATTGTTGTTGGGTTCTATATTTAAATTGTCCTTGATCGTCTTTTGTGTCCATGGGTTGATATTGTCTATATTGAGAAAGTCTTTGTTGAACAGGAATAAAATTGTAATTTCCATTGTTTGTTGTTTGTGGTCTTGATTGGGGATTAATTTGTCTATTGGAATAATTATTAAAGTTTATTCTAGGGTTTATGTTTGAATTTTGTCGGTTTCTAAAATTCTGTCTATTACTATTTAAATTATTTATAGGTCTATTATTGTCTGATTTCATATAAAAAATGTTTTGCTCTTTTATGCAATAAGTCAGTGCGTTTGGTAAACTATCGGGTCTCATTGCTCGTATCATTGAACCTAGAGGTTCTTTTAGTCCAGTCAAGAATACGTTTAAGCACATTTCAGAATAAAGTTCTTTCTTAGAATTAACAACATTTCTGTCATCTTCGTGAATTAGAATATTATTAAGAAGAGTCGCTTGTATTTCGATTTTTTCACTGTAGTAAGTTTCTACAGTTCTGTTCCCTTGTTTCATGTTATATAGGTCTTTAATAAGCGAAGTTTCTGTTCTTTTGTCTGAGTAATGTAACACGAGATTAGTTTTTATGTCTTCCCATATAAGCGCTGTTCCATAAATATTTAAGACTTCATTCGCTTGTACAATTATTTTGTTTCGTATGGCACGTAACAAGATTTTTGAGTATGGTGACCCATCAGCGTCATTTGTATAAGTTAAAATTTCTTCAACGTTAGTAATGAATTCGTACAATAACCTAGGGTTCCCATCGAATTTGGGTAGGTCCTTTATTGCGTCCGGAATACGCAATGAATTAAAAATATTCGTTGGAGTGTCTTGGTCTTGTTCGTTAGCCATTTTTGAAATAGGGTTATTAAGTGAATTATTATTTAAGCTATTCAAATTTGGATTTTCTATATTAAAACTTCTTAGAGAGTTTAATGAGCTATCTGATTCTGAGTCGTTCGGAAAATTTTCAAATGATCTATTAAATATTCTTCTTAATTTTGGGTACGGTCTATCATTACCTTTAAGTAGCTTAAATTTAGGCATAGATTATTTTTATTATTAGGATAGGATATATAAGTAAGTATAAGCAAATTTATAAAACTTAAAAAATGAGAGATTCAATATAAAAAGTCACTTACATTAAAATATCCAAGAGCTTTGGCATCATTTGTATTTTTTATCTCCTTGATTTAGTTGAATTTTTCGGCATACACAGCACAGTTCACACAATTTTGCACACACACAGTTTAAAATTTTGCACACCTTTTAATAGTTATTATTGTATATTTATATATTTTGATTTTGTTATATTAATTAATTTTTACAATGTTCCTTTGTAAAAATTTTTCAAAATTAATTTTTTTTTTTTTTTTTCACAATATAGTTTTTTTCAATTTTAAGTTTACAATATATTTTGTTTTAATTTTACAATATACTTTTGTAAAATTATATATATATATATTTTTTTTTTTAATTCACAATATAGTTTTTTTCAATTTTAAGTTCACAATATATTTTGTTTTAATTTTACAATGTACTTTTGTAAAATTATATATATATATTTTTTTTTTTAATTCACAATATAGTTTTTTGTTTTAATTTTAAGTTCACAATATATTTTGTTTTAATTTTACATTCGCAAAAAAAAATTTTATTTATTTTATACTTTTATAATTTTTGACCGTACCGTGTTGCTAGATCCTTACACCATTAAGTGTTGATACACAAAGTATTGATATCGTTTAACCAGACTCAGTTAAACTTTAAGCCAGAGTAGTCTTGGGCAATATCAATTTTTATACTTTGGTGTATCCTACCGACTGCGCCAATTACAAGATCGATTATAAGGATCTCGAAAAAAAACAATTTTAATTTTAATTTAAACTGATTTATTTGACCGCTATAATAATAATTGATTTGTGTTAACAAAGTTACAGGTATTTATATTAATTAATTGTTTGAATCAGCATTCACAGGTTGAATTAAAAGTGCTGATTCTAGCTTACAAAATCGTGAGAAACTAATTATATTTTAATTCGCATATTGAAATTTGATATTCATTAATTTAACAAATTACGTTAAAAATATTAATTAAAAATTTATAAAGGTAAGTTAAGTTAAATGTAATTTGATATTAAACAAATAGAAAATAAAGGTATTTAATATTATGAAATTATATGTATGTTGTTATGGTGTATTCGTAACTCGCGTATCAGTTAAGTTAAGCTAATTTTGTTTAATTAAAAGGAAACTAGGTACTCAAATTTTTTAAAAATAAAAATATAAAATATTTTACCAAAACGCTCTAAAAATCATAGAATAATATTAAACAAGTAAAGAAACAGTCAGTCGGTGCAACCGACTTAGAAATACCCTACACCTATTTGGTTCAAATTTAAGGACATATCCATAAGTCATTTTAACACCATAAAAGCTGTTATTAATTTGATCGTAAGACATAGCTAACCAAATTAACTTTATAATACTAAAAACATTTTCTAATTACACTATCTATTAAAACATATTACAAAATCTTACTAATTTATCTATTTAAAAATATTAAAAAACAAACAAACTTGAAATAAATGAAAATATATTTATTCCAATTCAATTACAAAATGAAAAAATTCTAATTGTTAAATTTTGTGATAAAAAGATAATCACAACATAATATATTTAAAAATCCAAATTTTTAAAAATTGCAATTCTTTTAAATGGTTAGTTTATATACCTAATAGAAAAGCTTATAAACGCAAAATATGCAATAAATGTACTTCTAAAATACAATTACAAATTTTTAACTTTTCATATAATTCATTTAAATATTCAAATAAATTTTACATAAATGCAGCAAGTACCTTTGAACATAGCTGAACCACTACAATTTAGTCTAGATTTCGGAGACACATAGGACATAGGAAATATATTCTTTGGCTTTGAAATTAAACTCGACCAGAACCAATTCGCATGGTACTTTCATTACTAGTAACCTAGAGTTTAAATTTCATCAAAATACCGGCATTATTTTTTGAGTTATGGTGTTTTTAAGATATATGTTTTTTAGTCCTTGAACTTGTCAAGGGTTCCAGAACCCGAAACCATGGTACGATTTCGCCGATATGCAGTCCCGTAATACTTTCAATACTAGTTAACCCTTGTATACAATTGGAACGTTCTATCTTAATTTTAAGTTACTAGTTTTATTAATTTCGATGATAAGCTTTTACACATTTGGGGGTCTAAGAGAGGTCCTGAACCATCACTCCAAATGATCCCAAATTAGGGGGGCACGGAAGAAATAGTAAAGAACACCCTGGGCCAAATGTGAAGCTTCTACATTTGTTTCAAGTTACTATTTTTATTAATTTCGAAAATATGCTTTAAGGTCCTCGGATCTGAGTGGCTGGTCCCCGACCCACTAGTCCAATGGGGCTCAAATTTCAAAGACACTTACGCAATAGGAAGGGACACCCTGATACCAAATTTGGAGGTTATATCTTCATTGGTTTCGGAATTACGCTAGTTTAGCCTAAATTCGATCAAAAAGTTCTCAGTTCCGAACCCATTGTCCAATCCTCACCGTACGTAATCACCGCCGTAGTTTCATCACCAATAACCTACAGCACAAATTTCATGAAGATAGACTCATTAGTTGTTGAGTTATCGTGATTTTTAATATATGTTCGTTATCCCTGACACCGACTAAAAGGTCCAGAATCCGAACCCATGGGTGATTTCGCCCTTATACAGCCCGCGCTTTACTTATAGTACTAGTTAAGTTGTACACAATTTGAACGGTCTATCTTAATTTTAAGTAAATATTTATAGTAATTTCGATTATAAGCTTTTAAAACTTGGGAGGTCTGAGAGGGGTACTGAACCACCTCTCCAATTGATCCCAAATTAAGGGAACACGCAAGAGATAGTAAAGAACACCCTTGTGGCAAATTGGAAGCTCCTACATTTTTTCAAGTTGTTATCTTTATTCATTTTAAAGATATGCTTTAAGGTCTTCGGAAATGTGTGGCTGGTCCCCGACCCAGTACTCCAATTAGGACCCAAATTCCCAAGGCACTTCGGAAATGGGAAGGGACACCCTGATACCAAATTTGGAGGTTCCATCTTCATTGGTTTCGTAATTATGCTCGTTTGGCCTAAATTCGATCAAAAAGTTCTAGGTTCCGAACCCATGGTCCAATCCCGACCTTACGCAATCCCCGAAGTAGTTTCATTACTAGTAACCTACAGCACAAATTTGATGAAGATAGCGTCATTAGTTGTTTAGTTATCGTGATTTTTTATATATGTTTGTTAGCCCTTCGATCGATTAAAAGGTCCAAAATCCGAACCCATGGGCCGATTTCGCCCATATGCAATCCCCGCCGTACTTTCAGTCTTAGTAATCTACAGTTAAAATTTCATCAAGATAGCTCCATTATTTTTTGAGTTATCGTGCCTACGGACGGACGGACGGACGGACGGACGGACATGGCTATATCAACTAAGGCGGTCACGCTGATCACAAATATATATACTTTTCCATATCTAGCTCGCTTCCTTTAGGTGGTTACAAACACCATACCAAAGTTAATATACCCCTTTACCTATTCTATAGGTGTACTTTACTTTACTTTAATTCCTTTAACCCCTATTGGGGCATAGGGCAGAAACAAACTCCTTCCATCGCTCGCGTTCTTTAGCCAGACGCTTCACTTGCAGCCAGGTTTTCTGTTGTGACCCTGCTTCAGCTAAGACGGTTGTCCTCCATGTTTTCTTTGGCCTTCCCACTCGTCGTGTCCCTTGAGGATTCCAATCCAAGGCTTGCTTTGCAATTTCTGTATTGTCTTTCCTCAAGGTATGTCCGATCCACCGCCATTTCCGTTTTCGGATCTCGACATCGATCGCGACTTGGTTAGTTTGCTGCCACAGTGCTCTGTTTGAAATAATGCGTGGCCAGCGGATTTTCAATATGCGACGAAGGCATCGGTTAATATACACCTGCAGTTTTTTAGTGATGGTTGCGGTGACTTTCCATGTTTCGCAGGCGTATAAAAGGACACTTTTGACGTTTGTTTCGAAAATTCTTAGCTTAGTGCGCATGGTGATTGCGTTCGATTGCCATACCCTAGAGAGAGCGCCAAATGCAGTACGGGCTTTTCTGATTCTGTTTTCAATGTCAAGCTCAGCTCCTCCATCTGGTGTCAATATACTACCCAGGTATTTAAACTGCTCTACTTCTCCTACTGCTACTTCATTGAAAAGTATGGCTTGATGTGTGCTGCGGCTCGTCCTAATAATCTTTGTTTTTTCAACATTGATTTTTAGCCCAACTTTGATCCCGTTGTTATGTAGGGCTTGACACATTTCGTTGAGTGCGCTACTTGAATGTGCCATTAGACACACATCATCGGCATAATCTAAGTGGCTTAGGCGTTTGAATGTATGCCACTGTATGCCATTTCTCTCATTTTCACCAACAGCGGTAGTCATAACGTCATCAACTACCGTTAAGAACAATATTGGTGAGAGTATGCATCCTTGACGCACACCTTGCTGCACTTCGAAGGGTTCAGTCAGCTGTCCGCAGTGCAAGACGTAGCTCCTTGCATTTTCATAGGAAGCTTTTATGATGGCTACTATCTTTTCTGGAATTCCTCTCCTATTTAAGGATTTCCAGATGTACTCCTGCTTTACGCGATCAAAGGCTTTCTCAAAATCTACGAACATTAGGTGTAATGGTGAGTTTAGTTCTGTAGATTGCTCAATAATGATACGTAGGGTGTTTATGTTATCAACACAAGAATGGCCGCTACGAAATCCTGTCTGGTGCTTTTTGAGCGTTGAGTTAATTCTTTCTTTGATGCGTTCTAGTACTATTCTCGCCATAAGCTTGGAGAAAACGGATAATAGTGATATACCTCGCCAGTTATTGCAATTGGTCAGGCTACCTTTCTTAGGTATTTTAGCAATAACTCCTTCTTTCCAGTCACTCGGGTATATTTCTTCTTCCCATATAGCCTGAAATAAGGGAAGAAGTATAGATGCCGTTGTGTCTGGGTCTGCTTTTAAGAACTCTGCTGGTATACCATCTATTCCTGCTGCCTTGTTGTTTTTTAATGAGCTGATTGCTGATTTGATTTCTTGTACGGTTGGATTGCCCGTGTCAATGCCTCGAAAAGATCTGCGGTTTTGGGGGCTCACGGGTGTTGACTGTTCGACAAACTGATCATTGAGCAGTTTACAAAAATGCTCCCTCCATCTTCGCAGTTGATCTTCCATCGTTACAAGTAGTTTGCCATTTTCGTCGGCAATTGGTTTTTGCGCTCTATTTTTACGGCCAGAAATTTGCCGTGTGATTTTGTAGAGCTCTGCAGCATCATTTCTGGCAGCAGCAGTTTCCGCTTTCTTTGCAAGGTCTTCCATATGTTTTCTTCTATCTCGTCTTACACTGCGCTGTGTTAACTTATGTGCTTCTTGATATTGAGTGCGAAGGATGTCTCTTTGGTGTTGATGTTGGTGGTGATTAATGTTATTCTTCAGCTGCTTCCTCCGGTCTATAAGATCCCATGAAGCTTGAGACATCCATTGATCCCCTCTTCTTCGCATCGCACTCGGCACATGTTCCAAACCAGTGTCAATAAACGCTTTTTTGATATGATCCCATCTGTCGTTTATAGATATTAAGTTGTTCGATGTTGCGGTTCTGTCACGAAGTTTATTTACAAAATTGCGACAAGTTGATGGGTCTTTTAAACCGTTGACATCGAATTTCGGTATTCTGGTTTGGTTTAACAATCTACGCTGGACAGCTGCTGTGCGTAACTGTAGACTGGCTACTACCAAATGGTGATCACTTCCGATGTCTGCACTTCTTCTGTTTCGAACATCGCAGAGGGATTTTCTGGTCGATTTGGTTTTGAACTTGACCATTCGGAGACACCCATGTAACTTTATGACAAGTTTTGTGTGGAAACAGGGTTCCGCCAATTGTTAGTTGTCGTTCGTTGCAAAAATCAACTAACATTTCGCCATTATTGTTCCTTGTTCCCAGCCCGTGCCTGCCCATTACACGCTCTAATCCTACATTTTCCGTGCCGACTTTGGCGTTTAGATCGCCTATGACGATTTTAATATCGGCTTTTGGAGCGCTGTCATAAGCATTACTCAATTGGGTGTAGAAATTAAGTTTCGCTTCTTCCTCTGCGTCTTCGGTTGGAGCATAACAATGGATGATCGTGATGTTTCTTACTCTGGATCTGAAACGTGCTGATATCAATCTTTTGGAAATAGGAGCCCAGCTTATTAGACTGTGCTTTGCGCCAGTAGTCAACATGATACCAACACCACCTATTCTTGGTCCAGTTTGGTGTTCATCTTCGCCAGAGTATAACATGAATGTTTTCCCTGTAGAGGATGTATGTTCTCCAAGTCCTCTCCATTTGGTTTCGCTGATGCACATTATTTGGATGTTAGCTTGAAGCATTTCACGTTCTGCTTGCTCATATTTTCCAAGATCTAGCAAGGTACGGACGTTCCATGCCCCAATCAATGTGCGAACCTTATAATTGAAGGTCGGCTGTTGCGAGCGATTTCTTTCGTTTGTTTTTGATTCTTTTATCTTTGATTTATTTCCACTATTTTTGCATGAAATTCTTCGCACCCCCACATCCGATGTGCGATTTACTGCAGTTCTAGGAGCTACAGGAGGATTTCCTTCATTTTGAAGGTTACCCCGTGAGGACCGATTTTTCCACGTTTTTGATTTCATGTTTTGAATACTAGAAAGTAGACCTTCTTGTGTTTCCAGAGATATGGATGATAACGCCATAAGCTCAGATCTGACAGGCACACATGCCCTGCGGACGGTCAGATACATCTACAATTTAGGCCGCCCACTGTGGGTACAGACGCCTTTCATAGCCGCTTCTTGGAAGTACAGACGCTACTCGTATTTGTGTTTAATTTCGGAGTTTACCTCTCCTAGCCTTTGGGAATCCAATCCCACGTAGAACAAGGCAGCACTATCGGCAGTTACTTTGAGAAGAGAGTTCCAGGAAGGAGTCTAGGTAGCTATGCTACCAGGCCAACACTACAACCCACTCCTCTATTTTCGCTGCGCATCCCATATGGGTGGCTCATCCGCCTTCTTCGCCGTTGGACTTACATCTCATCCGCCTCCGAAGCCGTTGACCGGTTTTCACGTGTATCCTCGTCAGGAGCCCTCACAAGGTGCTATCAGCCGGGCCAGCTGAACCTAGGTTTTTTAACGAGGTTGGTACTCCTCCCCCTCCTCTTTTCTCATCCTGGCTTGGGACCGGCATTGGCAGAGTTCTATAGGTGTAGGGTATAAAAATATATTTTATAAATTGATAACTGATTAGTAGTTTTAAGAATTTTAACAAATAATTTTCATTGTTGTATTAATATTTTATATTTTAAATTATAATATTTATATAATATAAGTTATATTATAATATGAATAATAATTAAATTATAATATAAGTTATACTTTAAATATTTTATATATTCAAAAAATAATTTCCAAATCTTACATAACTTTTAGAAAAACTAATTCTTTAAAGTTTTAATATGTAAGTTTTTAAAATCTTATTTGTTGAAAAATCAGGGTAAATTACATTAGTCTTTTAATATGGTAACAACAGAAACTGTATAAGCTTTTAATATACAATATGATCAATAGACGTGTTGATCAAGTCAAGTGTATTGAAATGTATGTTTGTGTTCATTTACATATGTGTTTATATTTTAATATGATTATAGTGTATAATCAATATAAGCATATGTGTTTATATTTTAATATGAACATAAGTTAAAACGAAGAAGAGTGTAGTAGAGTAGACTCTGTCAACCCTGGGATACCCGTATGACCGTTATATAAACATTATATCATTATTATAAACACTAATTACTTTTGGCAAAATTTCAGACACGCAGCTGTAATAGGTACAGAGAAATGCTCATTTGAAAAAAGAAGTTGTATGGCAGCTACCCGAACCCATGGATCAATATGGCTGGATTTAAATATCAATGACGGCTATTGCATAAAAACGAATTTGCGAAAATTTCAAGATCCTAGCTTTTTTAGTTTTTGAGTTATCGTGCGGACGGACGGATAGACGGACGGACGGATAGACGGACGGACAGACATACATATCTAAATCGATTTATTTTTCGATTCCGATCCGATCCATACACTTGAATCTATATCTACCCCCTCTTCTTCTTTGCGTCTTTGCGTCACAAACGTAATGGCAAATACAAATATTATGCCCTTTGACCTACAGTCATACGGAATATAAGAACACTGAAAGATGGTGTAGGTAATTTTTTCATAGTATTATTTTCAATGGCTGGGGTTTTATATTTTAACCCTTGATGGCTTGTCGTTTCATTGTGAAATTATGTATTAAATTGCGGTTTCTAGTGTCAAAGGGGCTAAAAAGTTAAAGCCAAAAAGTTATAAAAGAAAAATTTAAATTTGAGCGGTAAGTTGTCGTTTTATATTCATAAATTTTAAGTAATAAATTAAAATACGTGCTAATAATAAATAAAACGAGGAAGAGTGTAGTAGAGTAGACTGTGTCAACTCTGGGATACCCGTATGACCATAACATATATATTATATCATCCGGTTAATTACTTTTGGCTTTATTAAGTGTAGTGGAATACTCATATAAAATAAAGAGTTGTATGGCAGCTACTCGAACCCTCTATCGTAGACCAACCAAATTTTGCAGAAACTTTGGCCTTTACACTAAACAATTTTTGGAAAAAATTCAGACACCCAGCTTCATTAGGTGGAGAGTAATGCTCATATAAAATAAGGAGTTGTATGGCAGCTACTCGAACCCTCTGCAGCAGACCAACCAAATTTTGCAGAAACTTTGGCCATTACACTAAACAATTGTTGGCAAAAATTCAGACACCCAGCTTCATTAGGTGGAGAGTAATACTCATATAAAATAAGAAGTTGTATGGCAGCTACTCGAACTCACTCCACTAGACCAACCAAATTTTGCAGAAACTTTGGCCATAAAACTAAACTACTTTTGGCAAAATTTCAGACACGCAGCTGTAATAGGTACAGAGTAATGGTCATATAAAAAAAGAAGTTGTATGGCAGCTACCCGAACCAATGGAACAAAATGGCTGGATTTAAATAGCGGTGGCGGCTATTGCAAAAAAACGAATTTGCGAAAATTTCAAGATCCTAGCTCCTTTAGTTTTTGAGTTATCGTGCGGACGGACAGACGGACGGACGGACGGACAGACAGACGGACGGACATACATAGCTAAATCGATTTATTTTTAGATTCTGATCCGATCCATACACTTGAGTCTATATCTACCCCCCCTCCTTCTCTGCGTCACAAACGTAATGGCAAATTTATTATATCCTTTGACTATATAGTCATACGGGTATAAAAATAAGTTAAAACAAATGTTTACTAGAATATTATAGTTTTAAGTTTGCTTTGTTTTTATAGTTTTATGTTATAGTTTGTACAGACATATGTAGATACTTAGTTTTAAGAACCTACATAGTAGCTAGGTACCTACATGTTTATTATTTTTAAAATTTCGTTTTTTTAAAGGGTTTTTATGCCGAATTAAACGTTATTTATTTTATTTATTATATAACTTCAATTCCGATTTTTCCCTTCTCCAAAAATATAAAATTAAAATTGAATTTTTAAATTGATAGTGTTTTTGTTTTTTAATTAAACTAAATTTTTCAGATATTATTTTACTTTTCCCATCTCACCTATTTAATTTTATTTCTCAACAATAGTATTCAATTTTATATACGATGTACGGAATTTTAATTGTACACACTAAATATCCAATTTTCATTTTGTAAAAATTCCTAAATTTAGTCTATTCTTAAAATTCATTTGATAGTAAAAAACAAATTCGTTTGTCTACTCTTCGCTATGGTGTTATATTATTTGAATACCTAAAGCAGTAAAATAAATAATTTAAAAACAAAAATTTGATTGAATATTAGAAAAATAAATATTTATACATACCTACATACATAATATAGTATATTATTTATATTTGATTAAGTTAATTCAGTAGTTAAATATATGTATATTTACATTGGTAGTTGGTATTATCAGTATCAGTATTATTATTGAAACACACAAACACATTAAAAAATAAAATGAATTTACCATCTCTATAACTTTTTTTTAGTTTTTTTTTAGTTTTTTTTTAAGAAAATAATAATAATATAAAACAATGTGTAGAATGAAAAAGGTATATGTTTTTTCTAATGTATAATATCGTTTTTACTCTTTCGTTGGGCATTGGATTTCACAAAATATAGTGAGAGATTTTTTGTTCTACTTGCTTTATCTATATATGTATATTTTTTGATTAGAAATGAGGTTGTTAGGTTTGTGACTTTGGGTTGAATTGAAGCGAGTTAAAAAGTAATTTTAGTACATAGTATTTTAGATAGTTTCTATATTGGAAATGAGGTTTTCATTGTTGTGATTTTGGATTAAATTAAAACGAGTATGAACGAGTTGGAACAAATTAAAATATCTTTGAACGATCGTGAGGGTGTGTGTCGTTAATACTAAAACACTACGATCGGTGGATGTGGTGGTGGACAGTGCCTGTAGCGGTGGCAATTTTTTTAAACTGACAACTGAAATAACGTTAGGAGGATTCTGCGTTTTGTTTTAAATATTAAAGAAGAAAAGAACGAATCTAATATATAAAAAAGAAAATATGTTTGTTTGTTTGTCCAGGATTCCCGTGGAAACCACTAGTCCAATTGTCACAAAATTTAGTAAATTTATTAATAATAAAAAGAGATAACCATAATATATTAGTAGAACAATTATTATAAATCAATTATACAAAGAAGATAGTTGCATATAACTTATATAAATAAATGCATATATCTGCCTGTTCATTTATATTGGCGTTGTCATCGGTTAATTGCAAATATTATAATTATTCAATTTTTAACACTCCTCCCACAACGGCAATTTTCTTTCAGTTTAGCAATTATGTACTAATTATTTTTTGTTGTTTTAAGTTAAACATTCCTAGGTTATATATACGCTTCTTAAACTTTGAACCAGTAAGAGTTTTTGTGAAGACGTCTGCTGGCATTGAATTGCTGTTAACATACTGCAGTTTAATTTTACCTTCTCCTACAATATCTTTAATGAAGTGATGTTTTATGTCTATATGGTTATTGCGATTGTTCACTATGTCATTTTGTGCCATACACTGCGCACTTTGATTGTCATTATAGAGGATTATTGCTTCGTTTTTTCTAAAGCCTATTTCATATAGCAGGTTTCTCAAATAAATAGCTTCTTTAGCTGCTTCGGTCATTGACATATATTCAGTTTCAGCGGTTGATAAAGCTGGTGTTTTTTGTTTCTTTACTTCCCACGAAATTGGTCCATTCGACAATTTAAAGAAATATCCTGGGTATGATTTCCTGTCGTCTTTATTACCCATCCAATCGGCATCTGCATATCCTTTAATATCTTCTCTACTATTTCTAAAAAGTAAGCCAAGATTATCAGTTTCTTTTAAGTATCTTACCACTCTTCTCGCAGCATTCCAGTGTGCCATCCCAAAATTATTATTATATTGGCTGAGAACGCTAACAATATGGGCTATAAACTGGACGAGTTGTGATAGCCAGATATAACAAGGAGCCAATCAGGTTTTGATATGGTATTTTATCCATTTTTTGTTTTTCATCTGATGTTTTAGGGCACATCTCTTTTGAGATTTTCACGTTTGGATCTGCTAGTAATTTAATTTCGTTACAATTAGTCATGTTAAATTTGTTTAAAATTTGTTCAATAAATTTTCTTTGGGTAAGGACAATACTGCCATCTTCCTAGAAATTGTTTTGGTTTTCCAATGTATCTTATTTCAAAACATTTCTCTAATTTTTCATTAAACCATCTTGCGATATATTCGTTACTTGCGAAAACAATGATGTCATCTACGTAAATTCCAATATATAATAAATTTTCTTTATTCTGATAAGTGTAAAGACAAGGTTAACTTTTCATACGAGTGCAACCAATTTTTTGTAAGAATCCGTCTAATTTTTGATACCATATACGACCACTTTGTTTCAGGCCATATAGAGCTTTGTTAAGCTTGCACACTTTATTTTTAAGTGATTTCACATTTGTTTCAAAAATTTCATAATATGGAGGGACTTCCATATAAATTTCTTCATTTAATTCCCCATTCAGATAAGCGGTTGTCACATCGAATTGATGGAGCGCCATTTTCTTTTGTAGTGCTATTGCTATTAATGTTCGAATAGATCTCTGTCTAGCAACTGGAGCATAAGTTTCGTGAAAATCTATCCCTAGGATTTGTGAGCATCCTTTAGCCACCGGTCGTGCCTTTCTTTTAATTATGTTTCCCTCTGCGTCATATTTATTTGTAAAAACCCATCGGCATTTTATAAAATTATTATTTTTGGGTTTGTCGACTAATATCCAAGTGTTACTTCGGCGGTGAGCTTTTAACTCATCTAAAATTCCGTTATTCCATTTTTTTTCATATGGATTTGCATCGATGTCTTTATTTAAAATTGTATCATTTCCTTTTTCACTTAAATTTTCAAATGCATTATCTTTATAAATTTTTAACTTTTTTCTAGGTCTTCCTCTTGTTCCCAGACGAATTATTTTTGGTCTTCCTCTTTTATATCTAATAATTTATTGTTCGCTATTGTTAATATTTTCGTTTTGTTCTGCAGTTTCTTCAATATGTGTACTGTCATTTTTTGTTTCTAATTTACTGCTAATTTTTGGTTCGTCGTTGGTAATATTTTCATTTTGTTTTTCAGTTTCTTCGATATGTGTACTGTCAACTTTTGTTTTTATTTTTTTTTTTTTATATTATATTATTTATTTTTATTTTTTATTTTATTACTACTTTTTAAATTTTTAATGTCTTCATTTATATCATAATTTTCGATTTGAATATATGTAGTTGCATCTTCGTTAAAATTATTTTGTAGTTCATTTAGAAAGATTATATCTCTACTTTTCACGACCTTATTATTCCACGGTTTCATAATCTGTATGCTTTTGCCTTTTGACAATATCCTACTAAGTAAAATAGTGTTGATCTAGATCCAAATTTTTGTTTACCAGGTTCCTTTTGTAGAACATATACGCGTGTTACAAACACTCTAAAGTAGCCTACCTCTGGTTTTCTACCATTCCATTTATAATATGGAATTTCTCCGTTCAAACTTGATGTATTGCGTATATAGTTTGCTGTTGATACTGCCTCTGCCCATAAATATTGTGGTAATTTGGACTGAAGAAACATTGATCTGGCCATCTCAATTAAAGTTCTGTTTTTTCTTTCTGAAACGCCATTTTGTTGAGGCGTGTATTCTGCTGATAGTTCGTGGCGTATATCATTTTGATCTTGTGTAAAATTATTATTAATATATTCCTTACCATTGTCGGTTCTTAAATTCTTAATACGATAACCAGTAGCATTTTCGACCAAGGTTTTATATTTTTGAAATGCAGTTAAAGCTTCGCTTTTGCACTTTAGAAAGTACACATCTGACCACCGTGTCGCATCATCGGTAAAGGTGATAAAGTACTGAGCTCCGCCACTTGATTTTTGTTTAATTGGACCGCACACGTCACTATGTATGAGCTCTAAGGGTGCTCTTAGGTTTTCATTTTTAGATTTCCGTTTTGGGAATGGTTGGATAGTTTGCTTTGCCTGTATACAAATTTCACATTTTGGTAAATTCTTAATAATTGTTTCGATGTTTACACCAGATATTTTGTTGGTTGTTATCATGTCTTTTAACGTTTGGTAATTCAGATGCCCATATCTTTGATGCCATAAAGATAAATTTTTATTTGTATGGACCATATTTGCTTCATGAATTGTTTTTTCTTTTACTCAATATAAATTTCCTCATTTTTCAGCTTGTGCCCCTGCGGTAGGGAAATAGAATACTTTCGCAGTATGAAATGCTTTTCGTAAAAGGCGACTAAAAGTTCAAACAAAAATCCCGAAGCGACTGACTCGGAACGAGCGGCTCTCTGGTCTGAGTCTGATCCCTGAGGGACGGCAGTTAAACTCCTGGTAGTAGGTAAAATGCAACCAATATATAAAATAGAAAATATGAATAACTATAATAAAGAAATAAATCCGGTAGGGATATCTACCAAAGTATCAGCAGAAGCCACGGCTACTGGCGAGGGCTTTGCTGATCTTATAAGAAGGTCAGAGGAGTCGCCAGTAGCCTAAAATTCAAAAAACAATGTAGCGGACCCATTTAAGAAGATCGGAAAAATTAACAGATCACCACCAATTAGAGAACTCCAAAATGAACATGCACTGTATAACAAATGGCAGAAGGCTGTCGATGAAACAACACAACTAAAGGAGTTGCTAAGCAATATGGAAAAACAAATACAGCATCTTAAAAATGAAATTATTAATTTAAAGATACAGAAACCACAAGTTCTACAAGTTTCACAAGTTCAACATGTATCAAAGTCAGAAAACAGTAAAAAAATAATATACTCTACAGATGAGGAAGAATTAGCGAAAGAGACTAAGTGGATAAGGGTAAAACAGAAACAAAAAAAGAAGTTAAATGACTCACTTACCCCTCCAAACGCAAAAAAGATGGACTATAAAACCACTCCAAGTAAAGAAACTTCTCCAAAAAAGGTTATTTCGCCAAAAAAAATAACCGATCTGGAAAAAGTTAAGAAAAAGCAATCTCCACCGCCAATAATTGTGGATGAATTTAATAACTATAATGAATTCTGTGAGAGAGTAAAAAAAGTAATAACAGAAAAACAGTTTGAGATGAAACTCCTTGGAAAGAATTGTGTAAAAATCAATTTGTTAGATGAAGATGCTTACAGAACTTTAACAAAAGCGCTATCAGAGTATAATTATAGTTGGCACTCATACGAAAGCAAACAGCAAAGGCCAATACGAGTTATGGTGAAGAACCTGCCTCACTCGTGTAAAACAGAAGAAATAATTAAAGATCTTGAAAATAGAGAATATAAAATAATAGGAGCTGCAAATAAACGTAGCTGGAAGAATAAAGAACCATTAAACATGTTTATGTTAACCTTCAAAGCGGAAGAAGATATTAGCAGAATATACGAGATTAAAAGTATTCTAAAATGTATTGTGAATATCGAGCCCCTAAAAAAAAATAAGCTTGTGGTACAATGTAAATCATGCCAGGCATACGGTCACACACAAAAATATTGTGGAAAAACCCCAAGATGCGTAAAATGTGCAGGTAGGCACCATACCAGGAAATGTTTAAAACCTAAAACTGAACCACCAAAATGTGTTCATTGCGGAAATCAACATCCAGCTAATTATAGAGGCTGCATAATCGCAAAAGAAATGCAAAAAAGTGAGAGTGAAAATAATAAACTTTAAAAAATAAATTAAAATATATTAACAGAAGATAATTGTGAAAAATAACTTTTTTAAGTGATAAAGAAATATAAAGATCACTTCAAATTTTTTTTTTTTAATTGTCAAATTGAATCTAAATATAAAAAAAGACAAACTGCTGCTGCTGCTGACCAGCGTGCCCTTATGTTATGTAAGTGTTATTCACACATGTAAAATACTTCTAATTACAAATACATACTTACATTCAAAAGAGAAAGAAAAAATGAAACTGATAAAATGTAAATTATGAACAGAAAAAAAAAATCAAAACGTATGAGAAATCTGTTAACAGGTAGATACAGAAAATTTGAATAAAAACGTATAAAGAAATTTTTTACATTTCAGTATGTCTACTTTTATTTAAATACACTTACAGAACTAATAACTAACTTTAATTTGTAGTTTTTATTTTTTATAAATATAATAAAAGACGCTGCTACTGTTGCAATATGTTAATGTTAAGTGTTATTCACACATGTAACATACTTCTAATTACAAATTCTTACATACAAAAGAGAAAGAAAAAATAAAACTGATAAATGTAAATTATGAACAGAAAAAAAAAATCAAAACGTATGAGAAATCTGTTAACAGGTAGATACAGAAAATTTTTTATAAATATAATAAAAGATTCTTCTGCTCTTTAATTATGTTAATGTTAAGTGTTATTGACACATGAAATGTAACATACTTCTAATTACAAATTCTTACATACAAAGGAGAAAGAAAAAATGAAACTGATAAAATGTAAATTATGAACAGAAAAAAAAAACCAAAACGTATAAGAAATCTGTTAACAGATAGATACAGAAAATTATAATAAAAGTAAAGAAATTTTTTACATTTCAGTATGTATACTTTTATTTAAATACACTTACAGAACTAATAACTAACTTTAATTTGTAGTTTTTATTTTTTATAAATATAATAAAAGACGCTGCTACTGTTGCAATATGTTAATGTTAAGTGTTATTCACACATGTAACATACTTCTAATTACAAATTCTTACATACAAAAGAGAAAGAAAAAATAAAACTGATAAATGTAAATTATGAACAGAAAAAAAAAAAATCAAAACGTATGAGAAATCTGTTAACAGGTAGATACAGAAAATTTGAATAAAAACGTATAAAGAAATTTTTTACATTTCAGTATGTCTACTTTTATTTAAATACAATTACAGAACTAATAACTAACTTTAATTTGTAGTTTTTATTTTTTATAAATATAATAAAAGACGCTGCAACTGTTGCAATATGTTAATGTTAAGTGTTATTCACACATGTAACATACTTCTAATTACAAATTCTTACATACAAAAGAGAAAGAAAAAATAAAACTGATAAATGTAAATTATGAACAGAAAAAAAAAAATCAAAACGTATGAGAAATCTGTTAACAGGTAGATACAGAAAATTTTTTATAAATATAATAAAAGATGCTTCTGCTCTTTAATTATGTTAATGTTAAGTGTTATTGACACATGAAATGTAACATACTTCTAATTACAAATTCTTACATACAAAGGAGAAAGAAAAAATGAAACTGATAAAATGTAAATTATGAACAGAAAAAAAAAAAATCAAAACGTATGAGAAATCTGTTAACAGGTAGATATAGAAAATTTTAATAAAAACGTTAAAGAAATACTTTACACTTTAGTATGCATACTTCTATTTTATTATCACTTACAAAACTAAAACAATGTATTATAATGTTAACTTAATGTTCTTTAGGTAACGAATTTCCTTTTATTGATTCAGTAGCGCAATAGCAGGAAAAAAGAATATATATAAAAAGAGAAATTAAAATTATACCTGTCGTCCGACAGGCTTTTTTACTAGTAAATTATAAAATATCAATATAAAAAGTTCTTTATTGTAAAATATGCAAATGCAAATTTTTTTCTTTTTGTAATTTTTTTTGGCAATAATTACTCAAAATTTTTCTATTGAGTGAAAATAGCAAATATTAAAAAAAAATCAAGATGAGTGTTATTTGCTTATTAGAAAGCTGTAATAAACCAATTAAGAATAATGAGAGCTATATAACATGTGCATATGGGTGTAGTAAAGCTATACATATAAAATGTGCTAAGCTGGATAATAGTGTAATTCATTTAATAAATACAAATAAAAATATAAATAGTTGTGATTTATGCTCAAACAATGGTTTACAAAACATTAACAAAACTGTTTTAAAATTATCATTAGAATTAAAAGAAATGAGAGAAATAATGAGTGAAAATAATAAAAACATAAAAGATGGTAATGTTGATGTAAATAAGGCATTCGGTGAACATAAAGTATTTATATCAAAAGAAATTAAAATATTAGAAGATAATAAAAAAAACAATTTAAAAAAAAATTTACATCAACAAGTTATGCCGATACGTTGAAATTACCAATAATTGTGAAACCAAAAGATAATAAACAAAAAAGTGATGTAAAAAAAAATTAAATAAAATCAAAAATTATTCCCTCAACATTGCAAGTAGAAATCGAAAAATTAAAAGAATTAAAAAATGATGGTGCAATTGCTATTACTTGTAAAAATAAGAATCTGTTAAAATAGTAGAAGATGCAATAAAAGAAAAATTAGGTAAAAATTATGAAATTCATGTAACTAAAGAAATAAATCCCAAGATATTAATTGTGGGAATGAGTGAAGAAATATCTAAAGAACTAGTTTTGGATGCAATAAAGAAGCAAAATAGTATAGAATTTAGTGAGGTGAAAAGTTTAAAGGTATATAAGGCTCAAAAAAATAAAAAATATTATTTTAATGCAATAGTTGAAATGGATGGAAATGCATTTAAAAAAATTATGGAAATTGGAAAAATTAATATTGAATGGGATCGTTGTAAGGTATATGAACATTTACAAATTTTAAGGTGCTTTAATTGTTATGGTTTTAATCATAAGGCTACAGATTGTAAAATGGAATTTGTTGTTTTAAATGTGGTGAAACTGACCATAAATCAAATGAATGTCAGGAAGCTGTTCAAAAATGTGTAAATTGTATAAGAGCTAAGATTAAATTAGGTCTTACAGACTTCAATGTGGAACACGACTCCAGAAGTGTATCATGTCCTAGAATTTAGTGAGGTGAAATGTGTATCATGTCCTAGAAAAAAAATTATGTATCATGTTATGTTATTTTTTTATCATGTTATGTAAAAAAATTAAATGTTGCAAGAAGTAAAACAGCATATAAACAATTAAAGAATGTTGAAGGTGTTTGTCTTAATATACAAGGTACGATAAATAATTTTGCACAAATAGAATCGGTACTTATTCCTAAAAAGTACGATTTTATTTCATTAACTAAAACTCATTTAACGAAGGATGATGATGATAGTTTAATTTATATAGAGAATTATAATATTATAAGAGTAGATTCAACTTCAAAACATACGGGTGGTATACTAATTTATTTAAAAAAATGTTGGAATTATGAGATAATAAGCTACTTTAGCTCAGCATTGAATTGGTGGGGGATAAATGTAAAAATATATAAACAAAATCGATATATTAATGCCACGGTGGTGGTATACAGATCTCCAAAATATATAAATATCAATTCAGATTTTTATCTGAATTTTTCAAAATGGATAGAAGATATTGGAGAAAATACAGAAAAAACTATTATTATGGGAGACTTTAACATAAATTGGCTAATGAACAGTAATACAAAAAATTTTTTAGAAGGTATAATAATTCATGATAATGGGTTTAAATAGGTAGTGAGACAACCAACACGTATCACCATGTGTTCTAAAACACTAATTGACTTGGTAATGGAAAATGACAAATATAATGTAAAACTAATGGTGGACAACCAGTTAAAAATAAGTGATCATGAAACAATAGTAATAAGTATACAAAATGAAAATACTCTAGATGTTAAAAAAACCATTAAATATTTTAAATACAATAAGAATATATTTAGGGCAAAAGTATGCCAAAGTGAATTGCTAACAGTATATTGTACAAATTGTAATTTGAAAGCTGATATTTTTAGTAAATCTCTAACTACAATTTTAAAAGAATTTGTAAAAAAGCAAACCATAAGAGTAAGTTGTCAATGGTATACAGAAGAACTAAGAATTATGAATATAGAAAAAGTTAAACAATACCAGAGAGCAATTTTGATAGATAATATAAATGAGTGGCATAGGTATAAACATATTAGAAATATTTATTCCAACAAACTTTTTGAAACAAAAAATAGTTTTATTAATAATCAAATTGAAAATGCAAGAGACCAAAAATCTATGTGGCTTAAAATAAAAAGTTATATATTAAGAAAACCAAGGAATGAAATCAAAGAAGTTTGTTTCGGGAGTAAAATATATTCAAAAGAGGCTGAGATTGCTACAAAATTTAATCAATATTTTGTAGATAGTATAAGTGAAATAAATAGTAGTATAGCATTTAAGCAATATAGTAATATCATTGACAACTATTCTTATCAATTTAAATTACAGTTAATTAGTATTGAAGAATTAAAAAAAGTTATAAAATCATTAAATAACAAAAGAGATCTTAATATGATGAATAAGAATATTTTTATTGAATGTTTTGATTTAATTGGAGAGAATTTTTTAACTATTGTTAATGAATCGTTGAAATCAGGTACTTTCCCTGATACTTGGGAAGAAACTGTTGTAATTCCCATTCCGAAAGTAGCTGGAACAAAAAATTGTAAAGAATTTCGTCCTGCGTATGCAATATGAACTGCATTGAATCAAAAATATTAGAAAAAATTGTTTTTGAACAATTAAAAAACTATTTTGAAAAAAATAATTTAATCGCTAAATTGCAATCAGGCTTTAGAAGAGGACACAGTTGTGAATCTCTACTTAATCTGGTTATAACTAATTGGAAGGATGCAGTAGACGATAAAAGGACAATTGTGGCAGTATTTCTCGACCTACGCAGAGCCTTTGAAACAATAGATTTTTTTTTTTTTTTTTGTCTTGGGGTAAGGATGGTGGAAATCGTCGAAAGATACTGAGCGCAACCACAGTTATGTGTGACTTTAACACACTAAAAACACCCGCCCTGTTTTAAAATATTAAAACTAGTCTTAGAGACTAACCATTAATTTTGCGCTAACTTTTTATGATCTACTGGAATTACAGACCTCCGTTAAGGTGATCTGAATTTATCGCTAGTTGGAGGGGCCTAGTTCTTTTAAGCCTTCTATTAACATTTGAAAATAGTAGAAGTTTTGACGCTTCTATGTTTATGTGACCTTCTAAGTTGGTCTTATGTTTTATGGCATATTTTTTGATTTCATCGCTAACAATAGGAATTCCTAGATCCCTGTGTAAGTCGGAATTTCGTACGTACCAGGGAGCACTCACCATGTTACGTAGCACTTTGCTTTGAAATGTTTGAATTCTCTGAATATGTGTTCGTTTGGCACACCCCCAAAGTTGTACGCCGTACAACCAGATAGGCTTAATTATTTGGTTATATAACAAAATTTTGTACTCTATTGGCAATTTAGATTTTCGACCTAGGAGCCAATACATTTCTCTATATTTTTGTTCTAATTCTATTCTTTTCTTTTTGACATGTTCTTTCCATTTTAGCTTGACATCTAATGTCATTCCTAGGTATTTTGCCTTGTTTTCATGAGGAATATCTACCCCATTTAATTGTACGGCTGGGGGATTTTGAATAGGTTTATTTGTAAAATTTACTTGCACTGATTTCAGTTCATTTAGTTTGATTTTCCATCTTTTGGTCCAAAGATATAATTTATCACTTGCTTTTTGTAGTTTATTTGTAGCCTCGCCGACATTTGATCCTACTGCCATTATTGCAGTATCGTCAGCAAAAGTCGCTACAGTTATTTCTTGAAATTGGGGCAAGTCACTAGTATACAGCAAGTATAATATTGGACCCAAGATACTTCCTTGAGGCACACCCGCTTTAACTTCTCTCAGTGTAGAGTACTCTTCATCCTGTTTAATTCTAAACAGTCTATCAGTTAAGTATGATGAGAGTATATCTACATATTTTTTAGGTAATAGTTTCCGCAACTTATAAATTAAGCCTTCGTGCCAAACTTTATCAAATGCTTGTGCTACGTCTAGAAATATTGTAGAGCATATTTGTTTTTCTTCTAGAGCTTTCTCAATTATATCAGTAATTCTATGTACTTGGTCAACAGTAGAGTGTTTTTCTCTAAAACCAAATTGATAGTTTGGAATTAGTTTTCTATTTTTTATTATAGGTTTCAACCTTTTTAATAACAGTTTCTCAAAGAGTTTTGACATAATTGGTAACAGAGAGATAGGTCTATAAGACTGCGTTTCGTTTGGAGGCTTTCCTGGCTTAAGTATCATAATTATTTCTGCCACCTTCCAAACGTTAGGTACATAATTTAACCTTAACATAGCATTTATTATATATGTTAACATTGTTATCCCTTTTTTCGGGAGTTGTTTTAGAATGTCTGCAGTAATTAGATCGAAACCTGGTGCTTTTTTTGACTTCAGAGCTTTAATTTCTTCAACCATTTCTATATGAGTAATTAGTTCAATGGCATTTTCTTCTCTTCTGAAATCATTTTCAATGTAGAGGTCTGACTCTATTTCATTGGGCCGAAAAATTTCTTCCAGGTGATCTGCGAATGTTTCGGCTTTTTCTTTATTATTTTTTGCCCATTTACCATCCATTTTCCGAATTGGTGGGACTGGCACTACAGGTTTTTTCAAACTCTTTGTTGCTTTCCACAAAGAGTAATTTCTTTCTTTTTTAGCTGATAAATTCTCAACATATTTTTCATATGATTTGTTTTTTATTTCAAGAATTCTTCTTTTAAGATTCTGCGTTATTCTATTCAACACAGTTTTATCAGCTGGGTCACGTGTTTCATGCCATCTTCGTCTAGCTCTTCTCTTTAGTTTAATCATATTTAATATATCTCTAGGATAATTAGGTCCTGCTGTCATGTATGTACATTCTTTTGTATTATTCCATGCAGCATTTTGGACAATTTTATTAAGATTTTCAATTGCTAAATCTATTTCATCTTTAGTTGTTATTTTAACCCTTAAATTTATATTATTTTCTATCTCTTGTTTAAAGTTGAACCAATTTGTTGATTTATTAACAAGTGTAGGCTTATTTTGTTTCTTAACAATTTTTTCATGCAGGTTTAGTACGACAGCCGAATGGTCTGAGTCTAAATCCTCATTATTTTCTAGGCTAATAAAATTTGGAGATATTTTTTTTGTTATGAAGAAATCCAGTAGATCAGGAGTTTTTTTTGTATCAGTAGGCCAATAAGTTGGTTCGCCTGTAGAATGAAAATAGCAACCCAACTCTCTAATAGCTTTCCTTAGCTCTCTTCCTCTTGTTGAGGTAAGTCTTGAACCCCAATCGATATGTTTGGCATTGTAGTCACCTCCTAGGATGAACCTATCCTCAAGTCGGTTCAAGAGGTCTTTAAGGATCATATTCTTTAAATTGTAATTAGGAGGGCAATATAAAGCCCCAATATTTAAATCCTGTTTAAGGGACTTAACACGTATTACTGAAAGTTGAAATTCATCAGTTTCTATTTTACACTCTTCGTGATGTAGTAAAGAGTTTTTCACCAAAATTGCACTACCTCCTCGCGGCTTATTACTAGGGTGTGTCGCATTATAACATGTGAAACCTATTATTTTTAATTTTGACTGTCTTGTCATATGAGTTTCTGATAGGAGACACACATCAATGTTTTTAGTTTTGAGAAATAGCTCTAATGCTAGTTTTTTATTTAGTACGCCGTTTGCGTTCCATGTAGCAATACTAATTTTATTTTATAAACAATAGATAGATTAATTTTATTAAAAAAACTTCAAAGGTATGGTGTTACTGGTACTGAAATAAAATGGTTTGAATCGTATCTACAAAATAGAAAGCAACGTACAAAAGTAAAAGAATGCATTTCAGAAGTAATAGACACAAAGCTTGGTGTACCTCAAGGATCAGTTCTTGGAGTATTTTTGTTCTTAATATACATCAACGATGTTCAGAAATGCATTAAATTTAATGAAATTGCACTTTCACCGCGGATGATGCTCTTTTATATATAATAGGTGATAATGTAAATGATTGCGTTAATAAAATAAACTTAAATTTACAAAATTTAAATGAATGGTTCCAAATGAACAAACTAAAAATAAATATTGATAAAACTAAATGTTTGATAATTAATAGTAAATTAAATAATAACCTTGTTGTTTTTAATAATGAAAATATAGAAATAGTTAATGAAATAAAATATTTAGGGGTGATTGTTGGTAATAATATAAATTTCAAATCGCATATTGGCTACATTTGTAAAAAAATTGCTAAAAAAATTTACTTTTTTTCAAAACTTAGAAAGAATATCACATTAGCTTGTGCAATTAATTTATATAATGTTATTATAAAACCCCACTTTGAGTATTGCTCTTCAATAATTTTTATGTCAAACCAAAGTATGATGAGTAGGTTACAAAAACTGCAAAATAAATCAATGAGGATTATATTAACACGTTGACACTAATGACGACTATGGTCGTCATCGAAAATTTTTTAAATTTACAAATGACGACTATATCGTCTTGAAAATTTTTTAATTTTCAAAACTACTGACAACTTTTACAATTAGCAACATTTGAATTTTTTCTGTTCAAAATTTTTTAAATTACTTAATGACGGAAATAGTTGTCATAGTACCATACAAATTTACATTAAACAAAAAATAATTTGTTTTTTTAAGAGGATCAACATTTTTTTTGGGTAGTATTTTTTGAAAAATATTGTTTTAGGTTTGATTTTTTCGCTTTTTATTAATTTTTCATAGTCATGGATCCATATGATAAACATCAAAAACAAATACAGAAATTATTTGAAGAGGTAACTAGTGATGTGGAAGACAGCGATAGCGATTTTGAAGCTGACGAATCATTTGAATCGTCTAACTCTGAATCTGAAATATTTGATGACTATAGGGATCCGGATTATGTGCCTGATAACGATTCTATAAATGAACAAGAAGATGATTTGCAAAACGAACAACATGAAGCTCCAGAACCTGAACCTCAATCTTCTGCAAATAATAGAAACTGGTGTGCTGATACAAAAGACATTCCAGATTTTTTATTTGATACTAATAATTGTGGAATAAAATTTGATATAACGGAAAATTCAACCCCACGAGAAATATTTGATAAAATATTAACAGATGATTTAGTGGAGTTGTTTGTAAAATGTACAAATATTTACGGACATAAACTGATTAGTCAAACGCAGAAAAAAACTCGGAGTTCAAAAAAACTAAATTTTGTTGAAACAAATAAGGAAGAAATTTTAAAATTTTTAGGATTAAGTCTTCTTCAAGGTCAAAATACATCTCCATCAATTAGAGATACTTTTTCGAAAAATGCGTTATATTATAGTCCAGTATTTTCACATGCTATGAGCGGTCGCCGTTATCTACAGTTATTACGTTGTTTTAATTGCCATCTGTCTGGGGAAGAGGAAGAGGATGAGAGCAGATTGCATAAAGTTTATCCGTTACTAAATCATATTTTACTCAATTTTCAAAATGCAATTGCACCCCCTAAAAATTTGTCGTTGAATGAGTCTCTTTTATTATTTCGTGAGCGAATTATTTTTCGCCAATACATAAAAGGGAAAAGAGCTAGATACGGAATAAAATTATATGAGCTAACCACATCTTCAGGTAACATTTTAAATATGGAAATATACCAAGGAAAATACTCAAATCCGGCGTCAAATTCAAAAACCATAGATTTAGTAATAAGATTAATGCATCCATATCTAAATAAAGGTCACCATTTATATATGGACAATTTTTATAACAGCGTTAACTTATCGAAGGAACTTTTGACCTTTAAAACACATACGACAGGAACTTTAAGATCTAACAGAAAAGATAATCCGGAAGACATAGTCAATCAAAAGTTGAAAAAAGGGGATCATATTTGGCGAAGAAAAGGGGATGTATATGTGTCACTATGGAGAGACAAAAGAAATGTTTTGTCAATTACAACAGCACATCATCCACAGCTAATCGAAACTACTAACCGGTATGAGCAACAAAAAATTAAACCAAACGATATAGCTGATTATAACCTAAACATGTCCGGGGTTGATCGTTGTGACCAAATGACTTCGTATTATTCCTGCCCTCGCAAGACAGTTAGATGGTACAAAAAAGTTTTGTTTCATCTTTTAGATGTGTCTGTTTGGAACAGTTTTTATTTATATAAAAAGTTTCACCAAAAGGATAAGTTTAAAAGCTTTAGAGAAAAACTAATATCTTCTCTCATATGCCTTCCTCCGGACTGCACTGGAAGAGATTTGGCTTTACTAAAAACAAATCGAGGTCGAAATTTCAAAAGATTGAGGTTGGACTTATCTTCACCAGTTGGATCACCAAGCACATCTGCAGCTACTTCTCCTCATAATTCAAATCCTGGCTCGCCACGTATACGTTATCAGCATTATTTAGAACGCATTCCAGTTCCTTCTACATCTTCAAGAAAAACTTACTTTTTAAGGTGTAGATTTTGTTTTTCGAAAGGTGTTAGAAAAAATACTTCTTGGAGATGCAAATCATGTCCGGATAAACCCTCACTTTGTGTAGAATGCACAGAACATTATCATGATAATTTTTTACAATGATTTTTTAAAATTTTAAATATTGTATTTTGTTTTTGTTTTTATTTTTAGTTCTTGTTTTTTTTTATTATTTTTGTTATAATTTATGGAATTAATATGTTTATGAAAAAATAAATGAATTATGAAAAAAGTAAAATGAATTTCGTTATCATTCTTTTAAATTTCTTTTGACGTCTATAGTGGTCATTTGCATTTTTAAATTGTTATATATGATCACAAGGTAAATGACGACTATAGATGTCATGACGAACATAGTCGTCATTTTTTTCTTATTAGAAAATTAACTTAAGAAAATTAAATGACGACCATTGACGTAGCAAATTTTTTTTCACAAGCCCCCCTCAATACGATTCTCCTGCACATTTAAATTATTTACTTCTTGGTCCTAGGTTAATATCTAAAAATATAGCAGATACGAATGTGTGTTTTTTAAGAAAATTCACTTCCAGAAAGTGCGTGTCAATGTGTTAAAAGTTAATAGATATACAGCTAGATTATATATGTTAAATACATTAAATTGGTTAAGCGTAAGGCAAAAAGTAATAATGAATGTTTTAATTCAAGTATTTAAAATTAAATATGGTTTATTACCTAATTATCTATCTGAAAAGTTATTGTATGTAAAAGAAGTTCATAATTATTATTTAAGAAATAGATTAGATTTTAGATTAGATGTAGTAAGAAATGAAAGAAATAAAAAAATATTGTTTTACAATGGATTAAAAATGTATAATGCCTTACCAAATGAAATAAAAATATAATGAAAATTAGATGTTTATAAAAAATTAATTAAGTATATTAAAGAAAATATTTCTTATATTTAAAAAGATTATAAAAACAAAATGTGATAATTGTTAAACTAGTTTTAAACTAAATAAATAAATAAATAAGAAAATAAAAAATAAATAAATAAATAAAAAATCAAATTTAAGATTATGAGCCCAAATTCACAACAACGGAATATTCCAGAATACGCTAAAAAGCAAATCAGAAACCATCTGCAAACGTCGCAAGTGAAGCAAGATTTCCAGACAAATAGAAGCAGTAAAACTTATGCCCAAGTTGTTGCGGGTAAAAAACTTAATAATAATAGCGAACAAGAAAATGATTTAAAACAATCCATTCTGCTTATACTAAAAAAGTAACTAAAATAGAAAGTTCTATGGTCGATACGGATTGTAGAATTGGAGCTCTAGTGCAGTACCAAAAACCGGCCTCGAAATCGAAAAGATGAATAAACTAAAAATTCTTTCATGGAATGTCAATGGACTGCTACAACACCAACAAGAGCTACAAGCAGTCCTTGACATAAATAATATAGATGACAAAACAAACGCATATTTTCATGAAGTTGATCATAGCATACATCCAGGTAACTCTGCTAGAGGAGGAAGTGCAGTGATTATAAAACAAAGTATACAACATTTTGAAGAAGCCAAATTCGAAACAGAAGAAATACAAGCTATGGCCGTAAACGTAAAATGTAAAAACTACTTTATTGTAGTAGCAAGTATATATTGACCACTTAAGTACTCTCTGAAGAAACATCATTATTTAGATCTTTTTAAGAAACTAGGAAAAAAGTTTGTTATAGGAGGTGATTTTAATGCCAAAAATACACACTGTAGATCACAGCTTACAACAACCAAAGACAGGGAATTTTTTCCAAGCAACAAGCAAATTTGGGTGTGAAATCATATCAATAGGAAAACCTACATATTAGCATACAGATCCAAATAAAATACCTGATTTAATATATTTTTTCATAATTAAAAACATTTCGAATAATTTCATACAGATAGAAGATAGGCAGGAAATGGACTCTGACCACTCACCAATTCTGCTAACCGTAAGTGAAAACGCTATTGAAAAGCAGAGCATTCCGATTCTCGCCAATAAATACACTGACTGGGAAAGCTTTAAAGTATGTCTGGAAGAAAAAATACAACTAGCTGTACCGTTGCAATACAAAGAATAATTGGATGCGGAGGTGGAAACTACATTAAAGATATACAACTTATAGGGTGAGAAAATACTCCAGTAATTAAACAAAGAGTAAAAGAAAATAAATATCCAGCCGAAATCCTAGAACTAATTGCAATAAAACGCAGAGCAAGGAAAAAATGGCACCAAACTAGAGCTCCACAAGATAAAACTAGGCTAAATAATCTCACCCAACAACTAAGAAGAAGAATTAAGGAAGTGAAAAACAAATCGATAAATTTATATTTGGAAAAGCTAACAAATGATAAAAGTACTGATTACTGTGAATCTAAAAAAACCTATTGCAGCAATTCCTCCAATTAGAAAATTGGACGGAAAGTGGGCGAGAGATAATAAAGAAAAAGCCAAATTATTTGCGGAACACCTAGAAAAGATATTTCAAGAAAACACTGGAGAAGAAGATGAAGATCTAGATGTAGAACAAATTCAGGAGCAAGAGGAAATCGCATTAACAAATCCAGCTGAAGTGAAAAAAGAAATTAAAAACAACATTAAATCTAAAAAAGCTGCGGGATATGATTTAATAACCGGACAAATTCTGAAGCAGCTACCAGAAAAGGCAAAAGTTAAAATAACAAATCCTATAAATGCTGCATTCAGGCTGAAATATGTGCCGAAATTGTGGAAAGTGGCCGCGGTCATTATGATACCCAAAGCAGGGAAACCACCAAATGAGATATCGTCTTATAGACCAATCTCTCTGCTGCCTATAATGTCAAAACTATTTGAAAAAATTTATCTAAGAAGACTAAAACCGGTTATTGAAAGGAAGAATCTAATTCCGGACCACCAACTCGGCTTTAGAGAAAAAACGCAACAATAGACCAGGTACACAGAATAACAAACACTATTGAAAAAGCTTTAGAGGAGAAGAAAGTCTGTTCAGCAATCTTTTTGGATGTGACTCAGGAATTCGATAAGGTGTGGCACAAGGGATTGAGTTGTAAACTGAAAACAATCCTTCCAAAAGAGCATACGGAATTGATAAAAAGCTATCTATCAGACAGATACTTCTACATAAAACAAGAAGGAAAATATTCCGATCTTAAAGAAATCAGTGCTGGAGTTCCTCAAGGAAGTGTACTTGGTCCAATACTGTATCTGTTGTATACTTGTGATTTTCCTGCACTAGAAAATAATATAATTGCGAAGTTTGCTGATGATACAGCGGTTTTGGCTGTCGGAGATAACAATAAATAATCTACAGAAAAACTGCAGAGAGCTATGACAAAAATCCAAAATTATACAAAAATAAAAAAATAAACAAATAAAAAAATTGACCATAAACCAGTATATATAAATGGTCAAGAAATACCTTATTCAAATACTTCCAAATATCTTGGTATGACATTAGATGCGAAGCTTTGCTGGAAAGCCCACATCAAAAACAAGAAAGAAGAGCTACAAATCCGTTATAGAAAAATGTACTGGCTCATAGGTAAGCATTCTACCTTGACAATACAAAACAAACTTCTGCTCTATAAACAAATATTGAAACCAGTATGGTCATATGGCATCCAGCTATGGGGATGCAGCAAAAATAGTAATAGAGATGTTATTCAGAGGTTCCAGAATAAAGTTCTAAGAAATATTGTGGAAGCGCCCTGGTTCATCAGAAAGTATGACCTACATAGAGATATGCAAATAGAATTTGTAGACAAAGAAATCCAAAATTTTGCAAGAAGTCACTAAAAAGGACTCCAAAATCATGTAAATGTCGAGGTAGTCCAGCTTTTTTTTTTTTTTTTTTTTTTCTTTATTTTTATAATTTTAAAATTTATATTATTTACAAAACATAGTTTGGTTGGGATTATAATAATTTGTTTTTAGACCTTAGCCTTAGCCTTTGGTCTCATAAATTACAAACGTATATTTTTTTCATTTTTGAAATTTACAATTTTTTTTTAAAAATATATACATTAATGTGTTAATATTTAATATTAGATATCATTTAATTAGGTAAAATTAATATAGATATAAAAAATAGATATTAATTAACTTATTTACAATTTAATTACATCTTATTTTTCATTTTACATAGATATTAAAGATTACAAGTTTTTCATAATATTTCTTTTAAATTTTTACTTATTCAAATATTTTACTTTATACATACTTAATTCCTTTCCTTTCCATTCAGAGTTTATTTTATATTTTATTTTATATTTCAGTTAAATTTCTTTACAAACAAAAAAAAAAAAAATAAAAATAATGTCTATTTTAATATGTGTACGTTTTCTTAATGTTGCTCCAACACATATGCTTTAATTCTATTTTTAAAGATTACTATGTTATCTATTACTTTTAAGATTTCAGGGAGTTTATTGTACACTTTTAAGCAATTATATAGACAATTATTTTTCTGGTTGTTAGTGCGAAATAAAGTTAAGTAGAAATTGTCTTTGTTGCGAGTATTATGGGCATGAATATCAATACTTCTATTTAATAAAAAGTTATGCTTAATTTCGTTATTAACTATTTTGAAAGCTAGGATATATAATTCGTATTTACATATACTAGTAAAGCTAATATATTGAGTAGAGTATAGTAAGCTAGAAGGATATTGAATTGGATATCTATGGATTATCTTTATACATTTTTTGTTAAGGACGTCAAGTTTATTAAGGTAAATTTGAGGAGCTCTGCTCCAAATTGGATTTAGATAAGTGATGTGTGACTTAATAAATGAAGAGTATATCGTGAATAATGCTTTGATTGAAAGAAAATTTCTTAGCCCACGTAAAATGAAGATATATGGAGTAACATTTTTTATTACGTGCTCAATGTGGTGGCTCCAAACTCCTTTACTATCTAGAATTAAGCCTAGGTAGTTGAACTTTTTAACTACTTCGATAACATCATTGTTGTAGGTAAACCTGGTCGCTGAGTTTAGAGATTTGTTATCAAAAAATAAAACTTTGGTTTTTTGCACATTCAAACTAAGACGATGTTTTTCTAACCAAGCTTGAATGATATTAAGATCATTTTTTATTGCATTGGTTAAATCTGCCTCATTATCAGCAGCATACTTAATCACCGCATCATCTGCATATAACTGTATAGTTCCTTTTATGTTTAAACGGGGGATATCATCTATATAAAGTTTGAAGAGATCAGGACCCAATATGGATCCCTGTGGTACTCCTTTAGTTATTGATTTTTTTAAACTATAAATGTTATTTACCCGAACCATTTGCTCTCGATTACTAAGGTATGATTTAAACAAACGCAACTGTGAGTCAGTAAGATTCAGTTTTGCTAATTTATGTAACATTATTTCGTAGTCAACGCAGTCAAATGCTTTCTGAAGATCAAGGAAGACACATCCCACATATTTTCTATTGTCTATATTTTTAGAAATAAAATCAGATAAGTGTAAGCAAGCAGCTGTAGTATTTGATCTTTTTTCAAAACCAAACTGGTCTTCGCTTAAAATGCCATTAGATTTTATAAAATAATTTAGCCTATTTTTAATTATAATTTCGAATATTTTCGAGAAAGCTGGTAATATGGAGATCGGACGATAATTGGAGCAATCAGTTTTATCCCCTTTTTTAAAAATTGGAGTTACAATAGCTGTTTTGAGTGAAAGAGGAAAAGTACCCGATTGGAAAGTATTGTTAATGAATTTTACCAAGATTGGAATCAGGTATTCTGCGAACCTTTTAATAAATTTGGTTGAAATACCATTAAATCCTGTTGCAGCGTTAGAATTTAAAGACTTTATCGCTGCACTGACATATTCTGTATTAGTTATTGTTAATTGGAAATTAGAATATATTGATCGCCCGAATTGATTCATATAATTTTGATCAATAACATTATTCAAAATTTGTATTTCTTGAGTGACATTAACAAAATAATTATTCATTCTCTCCGAAATATCAAATGGATTTTCAAGCGTATTATTGTTGTAATGAAGAGATTTTAATTGATTTTTATTTTCACCATTTTTATCTGTGTTGAAAATTAACTCTTTATATAATTTCCAAAGTTGTTTGTTATCTAAATTTTTTGAAATTTTATCCGAACAGAATTTTTTTTTTGCCTCGTGTATTAGCTTTTTCACTCTATCTCTATATTGTAGGTATAAATTATTTATATTATCGTTATTTGGGTATTTTTTTTTGTATTTGAAAAAAGAATTTCTAATTTTAATATTGTTAAGAATTTCAACCGTGATCCATTCACTTTTATGTTTTGTGTTTTTAATTAATACATTTTCAGTGTTGTTTTTGATTGCCGAGCTAAGATCGTGTACAAAGTTATCAAAGTTCGAATAGGAGTCAAGATTTGACCAGATGCTTTCATTTGCTATTTTATTATAGTTTAGAACTGTTTTGTATTGCAATATTTTAGTTTTCGTGGGATTATGACTAATACTAACAAAAAACATTTGGTGATCGGACAGACAAGTATCTAAGACATGGAAATGATATTTTTTTTCAATTATGTCAGTTATTAGGTGGTCTATAACTGTTTTACTCTGTGATCCTAATCTAGTACCGTATTCTTCTGATATGTTATTATAAACTATAAAACCGTTACTAAGTAACGTATTAACATATGAACTTGTTTCTAAACTATCTCTATTTAAGAGATTAATATTAAAATCACCTACTATTACCGACCTTTTATATTTGTAGGTAATTTCATGACCTTGGTTACGAAATCCGAGATACGTGTCTCGTGTGACCTATAAATTCCTATTATATTAAGATTTTCCTTTAAAAGTTTTACACCTAATATATTGCTATTTTCAAACTCCTCACTCAAAATTATATTGCTGTTAATATCATTTTTAAAGTAAATAGCGACCCCACCATACGCATTAAGCCTATTAGCGAAGTAAGGAGTGAAACCAGGAATGTTAAAAAATTCATTCTCGGAGAAGTGTAACCAAATTTAACACAATCACATGCACATCACAGACAAAATCTTCAATTAAAATTTCAACATCGGACAATTTTTGACGTAAACTTTGAATATTAAGGTATATAATATTTAAATTATTTTTATAAATTTGTATAGTTGATTTATCAAAATTTAAATAATGCTCTACTCTGATATCATCTTTAACGTTCTCGATGTTGTTGGAAATCATAGGAAAAAGAACCAATAAAAATAAATTATTAAATAAAATATTAATAAATGGAGACGATATCTTATAATAAATAAATAATTTATCAGCTGTTTTATTATCCACAAAAAAAAAGTTTAGTACACTTGATATGGTAATGCATATCAATCGAATTATTATCTGTTTCAACCATAAGAGAGAAAGAGAGAAATAGTGTAAGTTATTATAAATAAATTGTTGTTTACTAAATGCAATTAATAAAATGTGTATTATATAATATATAATATTCATATGTTATTAAAACGGATGACATTAGTGTTGACAATTTCATGTCGTCAAAAGTGTTTGTTTTGTAAATAAATTTTAAATATTTAAAAAAAAAGAGTGCAAAAAGTTTATTAAATAAGTGTTTAATTTTAGAAAAAATATTAAAGAGATGTGTTAAAATAAATAAATATTGTTTATAATTTAATTGTAAGATTAAAAAATAAAATAAAAAATTTTGTAAAGATATAAATTTATAGAATAAAAAGATGTTTTTAATATTGTTATTATAATAATAAAAGCAATATATTTTGTTATTGGAATATTGATTGTTAGAAGAAAAAATATTTTTTGTTAATAAATTAAGAAAATATGTACATGAAATAAATTTTGTTAATGAAATGTAGCTTTTTAAATATATAATTAAGTTTTAATGAAATGTTAATAAAATTTAAAATTTGGAAAAAAATAGAAGTATGAATGTAGCAGTATAAGAAATTTTTGTTTTTTAAAAATTCAAAATGAATGTAAATTTTATAAAGATGTATATAGAAAAATTGCTTGTATAATGCAAGAAAAAAAATATATTTAATACAATATACAAAATTAAAATGAAAAGTGTTTTTATGAATATAGTTATTCATTAATTTTAAAAATGTTTTTAATATAGATAATATCATTATGATTATTAATAGAGTATACCTTGGAGTTATTAGTTTGACGTAAGTATATTTTTCCTGCTTTAACCCATAGGAACTGCATACTTTGAGTTGTCTTAATTTTCCTGGCTTCATAATACAGTTTCGATTGAAGTGGAGATAAATGGTGTCGAAAAAATATTTCTTTATTTCCTTGTTGAACTAAATTGAATTCTGCAGTAAATAAGTTTTTATATGATTTTTTTTAACATTAGCTCATCTTTTGCTTTTTGCGAATTCTATTCAACGATATATAGATTTTCTGATTTTTTGTCTTGTTCAGAATGTCGTTGTAGTAGTGAAACTTTTTTTATATCTCCATCAGTAATACTAGCGTTGATTTTTTTGGCAATATAAAGTACCACTTTATTGCAATCTTGGATTTCAGACGGTAGACTGGCCAAAACAATATTGTTTTTAATTTTTTCCTGGGTTGGAGCATCTAACAATATTTCCAATTTGTTAACTTTTTTCTATAAATTCTCTACTTTTTCCTGTGATACATTCAATAGCTTTTTTAGATTTTGATTTTCTTGGTGGATAAATTTGTTTTGTTTTATAATTTCGTCCATTTGTACACTAAAATAATTTTGTGATTTATGTATTTCCATTATCGTAGTGCCCATAATTTTTAGATACTTTGCCAGTTTAGTGTCTAGGGTACAATCATTTAAATCCAGTGACAATAACTCATTACATATTGTATTACTGTGTATATTGCTATGAGATTTTTGTTGAACTTCAAAAGTACTTACATTTTTGTTTCCAGGAGTACTTGTTATTCTATCCGGTTTCTCAGTATCTTCGCCATGTTCTATTATTTCTATAAAACTGGTTACACCTAATGATTCGCTGTGTGACAAATTTGGACATTTTGGACAAGTCCATATTCTTCTTCCAGTCACAACGTCATTATAGATATCATCCGGGATAGCTGCGCATTTGAGGTGGTAAAGCGCTTTACACTCACTACCACAGTGCAGTCCTCTTTTTTGCTTTGATGTAATATTTTCATTGCACGAAACGCACTGAAGTTTTGACATAATTATTTTACTATTTATGGATCTTAATTCTTGAGATAGTATACTTATATTTTTTATTTTTTATATTTTGTTTTTTTTCGCTATCACAGTCTCTAAATTATATTATCATAAATTATCAAATTGTTATTTTATTATATATTATATATCAAAATATATATGTGTATATTTTCGATTGTTAATTTTTATAGGTTAATCAATTTTTTGTTTGGTTTTTAAATGTTAAAAATGTTAATTTCTATTTTATTATTTTATTTTGCAATTAATTTTAATTAACTATTTTTTAAAAATTTTTATATAAACTTTTGATAATTATTTTAATTTTTTTTAACTCAATAAAATAATTTAGTTTTTCCGCTAAAAAAATATACGTCTGTTCACCTGACTTGACTTTGACAGTTTTTTTGCTTCTGGATAATACAAATATAGCCAGACGACTCAAAAGAGTAAAGCCTTTTGAGTTAGTGTAGCTATAATAAGAGAAAGAAACAGTTAGATAAACATCGCTGGATGGAATCTACATTTAAAACTAAAACAAATACAGATAAAAATTGCTCATTAGCCCTATAGGACTAGATCGCAATAGAGGAAGGATGTGGTTTAGTGGGTAAGAATCCCACACGCAATGGCAAGCTACGGGGCTCATTGTGTCTTTTGAAGATTCCATTCCAACCTACGTAAAAATAAAAAAAAATAAAATTTTACCTTGTAAAATAACTTAATTTTTGTTATTGGTTATGATTGCTAAATTTTTTTCAAATCTTATATGATGATTATTTTGTACAATTTTTGTTACTGATAATAAGTTTACACGTAATTTTGGTACATATAATACATCTCGTAAATTTATGCGATTTCCCAGAGTTGATATAAAGTTTACAGATCCAGTTGCGTTTACTTTAATCGTTTGTTCATTTGCTAGATTTAGTTCAATGTTTTCAGTTTTATAAATTTTTGATAATTTATCAACATTGTTAACCATATGCGAAGTCGCACCACTATCAAGAACCCATTCGGTATCATTTAGTTTATTATAATCACTTATTATCAAGGTAGATTCCTCGGTCAATTTGCTAAATTCTTTAAAATTTCTTTTGTATTTACATTCAAAGGCTTTGTGTCCAGGTTTTTTACAATTGTAACATAGAATTTTATGTCTAGTTTTATTTTTTAGTTCAGATTGATTTCTAAATTTGTATTTTGAATAATTGTTTATCATGAATGCTTCTGATGTTGGAGCTGATGTTTGGGAAGAATGAGCATTGAGTTCTAAAATTATTTTTGTTTTTAGGGTATCAACTTTTGGAAGTACATCTCGGATTCAATAGCAACTCTAAAAGTTTGAAAGGTATCTGGAAGACTGTATAATAAAAGGATTGTTAATAAGTCGTCATCCATTTGCATATCTATGGATTTTAGTTTATCTACAACTTCAAAAAAATTATTAATATGATCTTGGATTTCTACATCACTTTTTGCCTTTTTTAATACTAAGGTTTTTATTAAATTTGCCTTTCGAGCAGGCCCTTTTGAATCAAACATACCTTTTAGTTTATTCCAAACGGAGTTGGAAGTTTCACAATCTTTAACATCCTTTAAATAAGGTGCACTAATAGATAACACTAAATCTGCCCTGGCTTTTCTATCCAATTGTTTCATTCATTTTTGTTTTTTCTTACTTTATTTAAATAATACTTTATTTTAATAATTACTGATCACTTAGATCAAAATAAATTATTATCGATAAAAACAAAAAATTTTTTTTTTTAAAGATGACCAGGATTTTAGCAGATTTTTTTTTTTATTATATTTATTTAAAGACTCGTGTCTGGGCCCATAACCTTTGTTACATTTATTTTATTCGGACTAAGTAAATTCATTAATAATAAAAAGAGATAACAATAATAATATATTAGTATAAAAATTATTATAAATCAATTATACAAAGAAGATAGTTGCATATGACTAATATAAATAAATGCATATATCTGCATGTTCATTTATATTGGCGTTGTCATCGGTTAATTGCAAATATTATAATTATACAATTATTAACAAACGTAATTTACTTACAAAAATTTTTTTTTACCAATCGTAGGACCGGCATGTATATATATAAAAAGCTGCTGTGCCGTAATGGATTAACGGAACTTAACAAACCTTTTTTCTAGACTTTCTCTTTGAAAAAGCTATATTTCGCAAAATTGGACGTAACTTTCTTCTAAATTTTTTTAGGACAATCATCGGGTCGGCAAGGGTTAATAAATTCCAAGTCTTTTAATAGAGTGAACTTCATGCTCAAAGAGGAGCACATATACAAAATTTGAAGTCAGTCGGTTAAACTATTTTTATTTATAGTAAAGTAACGAAAAAACCTATAAAAAGCTTTTGGTCCGCAATGGGTTAACGGAACTCAACAAATATTTTTTTGAGGCTTTCTTCTAACCAAAGCAGTACTTGGAAAAATTGGCCAAAAATTGCTATTTTGCAATTTGCACGCTCCTGGGCTACGCCGGGTAAATCTGCTAGTGTATTATACAGGGTGTCGCGAAACAACCGATATGGTTTGAATGTTAAATAACTTTTTTTTTAATGATTAATTATTATTATTATTTTGTTATACAGTATATTAATGGGGAATATTTTTAGCTTAAGTATGAAAAATTACATCTCGCAAGTGGTGACCATTTTCGGGTTCGAACATTCGTGCCCTTTCCAGTACATTTTCCATAACTTTTCGTAAATTTCCGGTATTATGGCTTGAATTTCATTGCGAGTGTTTTGTTTTAGCTCTGGTATGGTCGCTGGCTTGTTTACGTATACCCTTTCTTTCAAATAACTTCAAACAAAACAGTCTGGCGCTATTAAATCTGGTGAACGTGAGGGCCAATTGAAATCGCTTCGGCGCGAAATAATGTGTTCGCTAAAGAGGTTTCGTAACAGAGCCATTGTGTTCTTCGCAGTGTGGGCTGTGGCTCCATATTGTTGGAACCACAACTGTGGATGGTTTTCTACAGCTGGCCACAAAATATTTTCCAGTGTCGTTCGATATTCAGCACCAGTAACCGTAACTGAGCCGCCATGTGCATTTTCACAGAAATATGGACCAATGATCTTTTCAGACAAAACACCGCACCAAAAAGTACACTTAAGTGGGTGTAATTGGCGCTGATGAACTGTTATCATTCAATTGGAAATGGGCTTAATCGCTCATTCTTAATTCTTAATTCTTCTGCTTTTTGTAGGAATAAAATGCAGTAATCAATCCGTTTTTGGTATGCCATCGGCTTTAATTCTTGCACAAGCTGAACCTTATACGGGAACATGTGCAATGTGGCTAAAATCCACTGAACGGACCTCCGCGACAGCCCCAGTTGTGCCGAACCTCTTCTTGTTGATGTTTCTAGACTGTCCTGCACACTATCCACAACACGTTGGATATTTTCTTTCGTGTGGAACGTACGTGGTCTTCCGGTACATAGATGGTGTCTTACTGTACCATGTTGTCGAAAATTTGCAAACAGGCAGTTTATTGTTGATGCTGAAGGTCCAGTACGCACTTTAAAAAAAACGATGATAAGCACGCTGTGTCAAAACAATTGACCGTTGATTTTCAAAATAAAATTCAACAATTGTTGATCGCTGTTCTGTGTACTGTTTCTTTCAAAACCCCAAGTTCAAAAAATTCTGAAATAAAAATAAAAAATATAAGTAAATTTAAAAAGTTATTAAACATTCAAACCATATCGGTCGTTTTTTCGCCACCCTGTATTTTATAAATTAAAAACTAAAATATTTTTTTTTAATAAACTATTAGATTTCTTTTTTTTATATTTTATTATTTCAGATATTTTAATGAATTATTACCATAGGTCGTATATAATTACATAAAAAACGTACGATTCTTAACTTGTGTTCAAAGTTAAGTTTGTGATTGTATTTTAGAAATACATTTATTGCATGTCTTGCATTTATAGGCAAGCATTTATTATTTTCAACTTTTTAAAATTAGCATTACAAAATTTTGTGCCAAAAAGCTAATCAAAGCATTAATGGGTATACCCGTAGGACTGTAAGTCAAAGGGTATAATAAATTTGTCATTTCGTTTTCATTAATGTTTGTATTACGGTTATACGTGTATCCCAGATTTGACACAGTCTACTCTACTACACTCTTCCTGGTTTTAGTAACTTTTAGATAACATTAAAAACTAATATATAGAAGTTGCTCTTAGTTTACAATAAAAACAAATATATATTAGATTATAAAGCTATATAAGAGTGAATAAAATATCACAAATTAACATTTCTTTCGAATAACTTTGAGTTGTAATGAAAATTTTAATCACAGGTAGCAAAAGAATTATGATTGTAATACTTTTTTATAATAGAAGTGCTCAAAATTGCATATCATATACATATAAAAGATGCGAATTAACCAAATCTAATCCAAATTTTTCAATGTGAAATAATCTTTTCCGTACCTCTAATCTGGATTTGGTCATATTTCAAGGAGCATTAAATAGGAGACTCTTAAATCTATAAAATAAATCAAACCAGAATTTTTCAAATTAAAAAATTAAGAAAATTAAATTATGTATAACATTAAAAAATTAGTAAATTAAGAAAATAAATTTAAAAATTATTTAAGATTGAAATAATTAATCAAAAGTATTAAATCAGTCAACAGTAAATGTGGTACAGCAAAAATCTATAATCCTGAATAGAAGTAATTGCTGCATGTTTGTAAAATTTGTTAGAATTGTTAAAAGAGTTTTAAGCTTGTGAGTTTGTAATTGCATTTCATATTGTATCATATATTCATTCATTTACTTTTATTTCATTTTCTTTTTCAATTTTTTTAAATAGATAAATTAAGAAGACTTTTCAATATTTGTTTTTAGTAATATACATAAATTATATGCGTAAAACTTTTTTCCAAATTTTCAACGGGTCTTTAAAATTGATAAAAAAGTTTTTTAGTTAAATAACATTGTTGCTTAGATAATAAAATTTAAAGAAAAGTTCAAAATTTTTTTTTAGTAAAAATTTAATTCTCAGAATATAAAAATTTTATGCGGGAGGAAGTGGGGTTAAATTCTTTGCAACCACCATAAGTTTGGTTAGGGAAAATTTCGGAACCTTCTCCATTCAAGGGCTATTAGGACCTAAAAATTAAAAAAATTATATTTTTTTTAATCTTATTAATTTAGCCACCGTGTAAATACATATTTCCAAAATTAAACGTTAACATTGAAGGACCACCATTATATTTCGATACTCGATAACATGTATCTTGTTTAGATTGGAATTACATAAGTTTCTAAAAATTTTTGATTAGAAAAACTGATGGTGATAAGGTTTTTGTTATAAGTTCAGGGGAAGATTTAGGATAAATTCAAAATATTAATTAATTTAATTCTGATATGCATAATATGCTACAAAATATAAAATCTAATTCTTTTGATCTAAATAACAAAAACCGTGCAAACGTTAGTAATAACAATGTTAGTAACTGTTTTTGCATATACCAAAATAAACGTAGTGTAAGAAAAAATTTTAATTATTTATACCCTATACCCTAAAACTCTTCCCGGTTGTAATTATTTTATCTGAAATTTGGATTTATGACTATGAAGCATCGTTGTATAACATTCCAGGTTATCGCTTATTTACTAATTACAATAATTCTTATGCTTTAGGTGGAATAGCTGTTTTTGTAAAGAATGAGTGTTTCCGTATTTCCAATAATTTGGTTTTGAGAAGTGCTGATATCATTAGAATTAAATTAAATTTTAAAGGTGAAGAGTATGTTTTTTACTGTGTATATCTTTAAATAAATGATGTAAATAAAGTTACCTTTCTCGAACAAATTGAAAATTTATTGAGAAAAGATAAATCGAAAAATATAATTTTTATAGGTGATATAAATATTGATATTTCAAAAGATAATTCTGATACTGAACATTCTATGTCTTTAATTTATCATGAAGTTATATTGATCATATTTTTATTAGAGAAGATAGGAAAAATAATTTAGGTTTTAGTGGAGACATCTTAGATCCTAACGTTACAGATGACAGATCAATGGTTTTATAAAAAATGTAAACAAATCGGATCCAATAAATGAAATTTCATACATTGATTTCGATAAACTCAATAATCTGTTAAAATATGAATTTTGGGAATCAGTATATTCTGAAAATAGTCCATCTGTTCCTTTTGAATTGGTTTTAAATTCATTAAAATCTCATATAAACGTGTGCACAATCACTAAGAAGAATTAAGCTTTGGATGACAAATGATCTATACAAATTTATAAATGTTAAAAAGAACAATGAAACCAATAATAGAAAAAATACGGCAAGAAGAAGAAATTCCAGAAAAATGGGAATAATTATTAAATTAACCAAGAAAGGAGACCTAACAGAATGTAGAAACTGGAGAGTAATAACAGTGCTAAATATAGTAACAAAGATTATAGCCCTAATAATATATGCCAGAATAGTAGAAAAACTAAACAAACAGCTACATAAGAGATGACCAAGCGGGCTTTCGACAGAGCCGAGGGTGCACCGAACATGCCAACACAGTTAAGTTAATAGTCGAACAGTCGGTGGAATGGAACAGCCCACTATATGCAACATTCATAGACTTCGAGCGTGCTTTCGACACAGTTAAAAGAAGCACGATATGGGCCGCACTAAAGAAACATAGAATCCCAGCTAAAGTCATAGGCATGATAAAAGCCCTGTACAACAGTGCCAAAACAGTTGTATCACACAATGGTAAGCTGAGAACTCCAATCACCACAACAAGAGGAGTTAGACAAGGATGCCCCTTATCGTCACTGTTATTCATAGAAATAACAGCACTACATAAAGGAATCAGATGGCAATTCTCACAGAAACTGCAGAAATGGTGGTGCAAACAGTGAAATAGAACGCAGAATAGCAAAAGCTAGAATTGTCTTCGGAAGGCTATAGGCAGTATGGAAATCAAAACACATAGCACGTGGAACTAAAATAAGAATCTTCGAGGCAGGTGTCAAATCCATACTGCTATATGGAAGCGAAACATGGCTTGTATTAAGAAATACCAAACAAAAATTACAAGTCTTCATGAATAAATGTCTATGAATAATATGTCGCCTATTCTGGCTGCGGCGAATAATGAATGAAGAACTCTGGGTAATGACGAGGCAAGAGCCGATATTGGTCCAAATTAGAAAAAAGAAGAGGAAGTGGATTGGTCACATTCTAAGGCGGCCAACAACATCAGTAGCACGCCAAGCCCTAGATTGGAACACACAGACTAAGATAAATGTGGGAAGACCAAGAACAACCTGGAGGAGATCAGTCCAGAGAGAATGTGACCTATCGGGAAAAGCATGGTCCGAATTAAAGAGGTAAGCGCTAAAAAGAGACAGTTGGAGAGGCTATGTGGAAGCCCTATGGAATAATAAGGAAAAAAAAAAAAATTTATAAATTTTAAAAATAAGCTTCTCAACAAAGCCAAAAAAACTTAAAAGTTATTATAAAAAAGTTTGTCGAAGAGTAAAATTAGAGATTGATAAAGCTCGAGATAATTATTATATTTACAAATGAGAACAATGTAATAGGAATGTAAAAAAATAATGGAATGTTGTAAATAGTATATTAAATAAGAACAATGAAAATAAAAACATAAATAAAATTGAAATTGACAATATTATATCCACCGATATGAATCTAATTGTAAACAAATTTAATAGTTATTTTGTAGATATTTCCAAAAAATTATAACCAAATATAAACCAACTAAATACCAGTACAAATTTTAATTGTGACCTATCGTTAAATCTAGTTATGGATGAGTTTCAAAGTAATAGTTTTGTTTTCAATAAATAACTTCGAGAAATTTTTCCAAAAAGTTCGATCTTTAGATAACAAAACTTCTTGCACTAGCGATGCCATACCAAATAGGATTTTGAAAAGTATATCATTTTATATTGTTGATGTATTAACAATTATTTTTAACATGAGTTTTGAAACAGGAATAAATTTCTTTTGTCAAAATCAGTTTGGATTTCGAACTGAAATATCAACTGATGATGCCATTTTAAAAGTTTGCACCGAATTGTATAATGGCCTTAATAATAATTGTAGAACAATTGGTCTCTTCTTGGTTATGGCTAAAGCTTTTGATTTAGTGGACCATAATATTTTACCAGACAAACTCTATAGAGTTAGTTTCAGGGACATGTACTATTCCCCTATTGGTTCAATTCATTGAAGTAATAGGAATCAAATAGTAAAAATTAATAAAATTTCCAGTAAGGAACTAGTATTAAAATTAGGTATATTAGACCTTTGTTATTCATAGTCTATATTAATTCTTTATTCAGGCAAAAACAGGTCAAGCTACAGCCTTTGTTGATGATATATCGCTTAATTACATTTGTAAATCGTATTAAGATAACCTAATAAAAATTAAAGAAGTTCTTTAATTGTTAGGGCGATGGTTTACATTTCACAAACTTGTTATTTCGGAAAAAACAAGCAAAAAAAAAAACCAAGGGTTTTTAAACAGCACAATTTCAAAATTAAACAATGTTTCATAATTAGTTTTACGTGGAGAGTATATTGAAAAAGTTTCTTACTGAGTTTTTTATCATTTATTTTTATAGAAATATCTCTATAAAAATAAATGATAATATTATAATTTAGTTATTTTATAAATTTATTAATAATGAATAATAGTGAAATAAATACTTAGAAAACAATCGCTGTTAACAAGTGCGAACTATAATGTTGAAGCTTCAATGTTAACGTTTAATTTTGGAAAAACTTACTGGTGAATAACTTACTGTTTTATAAAAGCATAAACGTTTTAATTCTTAAGACCTAGCTTTAAAAGGGAAGGTTCCCAAAATTTTGGTTAGTAAACTTATGATGGATCTGCTCATTCCCTTTCTGTCCTCACCCTTCCATTTTTTTAAGATTCCAGGAAATCAATAGTGAACTCCACCAAATTTGGAATTTCAGCCCTAATTTTATTATCATAGCAAAAATGAATAAAACTAAGAGACAATTTCTTCAATTTAAAGAAACCCTTTTAAATTTAAGAAATACCCTTAGCATATGTTAAAACATAATGCTGCAGCTTTAAATTTTGTATATTTTTAAAAAAAAATTTTAACAGGTAGTCAAGTTACAAATGTTTAAAAATAGCAAAATTTCAATTTACGAGCCCTTATAGACAAAAAAAAATTACTAACCGATTCCAACTAATTTTTGAGGATCTAACGTCTACCAAAATTTCAAGACCCTCCTTTAGTTTTTGAGTTATCGTGCGGCAAATTTATTATACTCTTTGACTATATAGTCATACGGTATAATGACTATATAGTCATACTGATAAAAAAAATAAATGATAATATGATAATTTAGCTATTTCATAAATTTATTAATTATGAATAGTGAAATCAATACTTAGAATACAATCCCTATTAACAAGTGCAAAATATAATAACGCAGCTTTAATGAAATTTAACTAAATTTGAATTTTTTTTTTATATGAATTATTAGAATAAAATTTTTGTTACTACTTTATCTTCATATCAAAAGTGCACTTTGATTATTTTGTTATCATACGTTATTATCATATTTTTAAATTTCAAGTGTTTTATGTAAATGGAAAACCAGTTTTGTTTTTAAATAAACAAAATATTATAAATGATAAATTGTAATTTTTATCATACAAAAAAAAAAAAAATTCAAATTTAGTTAAATTTATGAAATAAATTTCAGGTATCACAAAAAAGTTTTTACTTTATAACTTTCAAAGTTTTTGAGCTATAAAAGTGCTAGTATACTCAAAATGCAGGGAAAGAGAAGGGTAATATTTTGAAGTAAAAAAACTGTTATGTTAATACCGTTATTTTCTTGATAAAAGGGATTTAATTGATATTTTGTTAAAAATATTGGACTTTAAGCCCTTATAACCTCAGACTGAGAAACTATAGAGTAATGTTTGATAGTACTTAAGAAATCTGCATTAATAAGCGTTTAAATGCTATACTTACTTTTTTTTTATCTTATTTAGTTCCAATTTTATCGAAATAAAACTAAATTATGATTGAAAAATAGTTAAGGCCCCATAACTTCTAAACTAATGAAAATAGACCCCCCCCTTTCATAGAATTTTTTGTTCTGCTCGATATGCCCGATCACCCATTTGAAGGAAGACCATCGAGTCGGGAACACCCTGTATAACTAACTGTGTGTAATTTTCATCCGCGTAGTATAATTAGTTTTGAAGAAATTCATATTGGTGCAAAAAAGTTGTATGGCAGCACCCCGAAGCCTTGGTCCGATTTTAACCAAAAACAATAGGGAACCTAGAGATTGTCTAAAAATGAATTTGTGTGAATTTCAAGACTCTAGCCCTTTTAGTTTTTGAGTTATCGTGCTAACACACAGACGGACGAACAGACACACATAGCTAGATCGACTAATTTTGCGATTTTGAGCCGATACGTACCCTTGACACTATATCTAGCTCGTCTAGATCGATGCGTTACAAACGGAGGAGCAATTTTAATATACCCGATGTCATATATGTATGCACGGGTATAAAAATTTTAGTGAAGCTATATAGGCTCATTTTTACAAAATTTTTTGAAAATGTGCTAAAAAGAGCTTTTTCCAACTTTGGGGGCTGTAGCTCCGTAAGTAGTAGGGCTACAGATAAAAGTTCTTCTACGAAATTATTTTTTTTTTTAATACCTATCGGTGGTTAAAATTTCTTAACCTTATTTCAAACGGTGTAAAAGTTTTGTATATATACGGACAGACGGACGGATGGACGGACAGAGAGAATCTACATAGGCACAATTTTTCCAAAATTTTTTGAAAATGTGCTAACTAGTATAGTGTCATTCAGATTATCAACACAGGAATTTTCAAATCACGAACTTATATTTCACTCTTTCGATTGTAGAAAACATAAAATGGTTAACCATATTTGTGGAATAAGTAATTATGATAAAAATACTTCTTGCCCAAGAACTCCTAGCTGCTTTAAAATTGAATTTGTAAATGAATATAAGTACTTAAGTGTTGTTTTCGATTGGAACTTGAATTGGAAGGAACACATAAATACAATAAAAGAGTATCTACATTTAATTACAAGAAAAATGTTTCTCTTGAAACCATATTGCAAGAGAAAACTGTTATAAAACATTTACTATGGTCTTGCCCAATCAAAACTACAATATGGTACTGCAAGTTGGGGTGGTTCTTACCCAAACGCAATTGAAACACTATTAATGAGACAAAAACATATAATAAGACTAATATGTAATAGAAATAGTTACGCGAGTAGTTGGCCTCTTTTTTTTTAACTTCATGTCTTACCTTGCAAACACCTTTATGTTTTCAAAGTTCTTAAAATATTTTTCTTGCGAAGTGGAAACGCAAATAATCTGCGTTCGAATTCCTTTTATACATTGAGCACAAATATTAGATCACTTGTCAATATACCTGGAATCAAAAACACAATTTTTTCGTGTTTTTTTGTTTTTACTGCCGCTACGGAGCTACAGCCCCCAAAGTTGGAAAAAGCCCTATGTTTAAATTGTTATAACAAGAGTTGTGTGAAGTGTATTTTTAATCTGAAAACGGAAAAGATAACTTAAAAAATTTTTACAAATTTTTTTAAAAAATGTTTAGGGTTGCCATACACTATTAAAATTTACCGTTATACAAAACTCATTTTTTGTAAAATTTTTGGCCCTGTATATCTCCTAAACGGTTTATGCTAGGGTCTTGAAATTTTGGGTGAAGTTAGAACCGCATAAACTAATAGGAGTCGGTTAGTAAAATTTTTTTGTAACGTACGCTGTTTAGGAGCTATAAGGTGTCGAAAATTTAAATTTTGCTATTTTTAAGCACATGTAACCGGTCTTGCAACAGAAATTTAAACTGAAAACTGGATTTGAAAGTTAAAAATACTGGATTTCAGAATAAAAAACTGTTTTTAATATTTATTAATCTATATATATAAAAGCGAAAGTTTGTTTAGTTGTTTGTTTGTTTGTATGTAGCGAGTAAACTACTAAACTACGTAGCCGATTTTCATGAAAATTTGTATATAGAGATTTTTTGGTACGGAAAGAAATCGTGGCCCAAAAATTTTGCTCTAACGGACCGCCAAGTTGGGGCTGTGGTGTGGTGCAAGTATTTAAACTTCTTTGTTCTTAAATGAAAACGGTTTGACCGATTGACTTCAAATTTTGTATACGTGATGCTCTTTGAGAATTGAGTAGACACTATTAACAGTTTTGGAATTTGTTAACCCATGACGGTCCGTCGGGTGGTCAAAAAAAATTTTAGGTCCAAATTTTGTCCGATTTTACAAAATTCTGCTTTGGCTTAAAAGAAAGCCCCAAAAAATATTTTGTCAGTCAATACCAATTGACTTCAAATTTTGTATACGTGATGCTCCATGAGAATTGAGTTGACACTATTAACAGTTTTGGAATTTGTTAACCCATGCCGGGCCGATGGTTGGTCAAAAAAAAATTTTGGGTTCAAATTTTGTCCGATTTTACGAAATTCTGCTTTGGCTTAAAAGAAAGCCCCAAAAAAATTTTGTTAAGTTCCATTGACCCATTGCGGCCCAACAGCTTTTTATAGGTTTTTTCAATACTTAACTCTAAATTAAAAACGGTTTGACCAATTGACTTCAAATTTTGTATACGTGATGCTCTTTGATAATTGAGTAGACACTATTAACAATTTTGGAATTTATTAACCCATGTCTGGCTGACGGGTGGACTTTACTCTTTTACTACTTTACTCTAAATTAGAAACGGTTTGACCAATTGACTTCAAATTTTGTATACGTGATGCTCCATGAGAAATGAGTTGACACTATTAACAGTTTTGGAATTTGTTAACCGATATCGGGCCGATGGTTGGTCAAAAAAATGTTGGGTCCAAATTTTGTCCAATTTTATGAAATTCTGCTTTGGCTAAAAAGAAAGCCCACAAAAAAATTTTATTGACTTGCTTTTATTAACCCATTGGGGACCAACAGCTTTTTATAAGATTTTTCAATACTTAACTCTAAATTAAAAACGTTTTGACCGATTTTCTTCAAATTTTGTATACGTGCTCCCCTGTGAGAATTGAGTTGACACTATTAACAGATTTGAAAATTGGTTAACCCATGTCGGCCCGACGGTTGGTCAAAATAATTTTGGAAGCTAATATTGTCAAAATTTGCGAAGTACTGCTTTGGCTAAAAAGAAAGCTTCAAAAAAATTTTGTTGAGCTCCATTAACCCATTCCGGCCCAACAGCTTTTTATAAAGTTTTTGGTTACTTTACTCTAAATTAGAAACGGTTTAAGCGATTTTATTCAAATTTTGTATAAGTGTTCCGTTTTGAGAATGAAATTAACTCTTTTAACAGACTTGCAATTGGTTAACCTATGCCGGCCCGACGATTGACAAAACAATGATATGGAAGCAAATTACGTCAAATTTTGCGAAATACTGCTTTTCCCAAAGAGAAAGTGTAGTTCCGTACCCAATGGGGCACAGTATGGCTTTTAATTGCGTTACCTAACTCTAAATTAGAAACGATTTGACCGGTTGACCTCAAATTTTTTATGTGTGAAGCAACTTGAAAATGGAGTTGAGTCTGTTAACAGTCGGTCCTACGATTGATCAAAAATAAATTACGCCAAATTTTGGAAAGTAGTTTGTACTGCTTTGAATTACCGAAAGTTTCAAAAATTACTAGTATAATCCTAAAAAAATCGTTTTAAAAAGATTTCTTTCATACATTTTAAAATTTACATGTGTAAACAGTGTGTAATTTTTGTGTTAACTTTTTGCAGTAACATCAACTTCAATTAAACCTCCATTGAGAGGCGCATCAACGCGCACCGGGTATTACTAATAATATGAAAAACATTCAAAACATATTATATAATTTAATTACAAAAATAACAACATTAATTTAAAAATAGAACATGAATTTAATTTAATCATGACTAAAATTAGACAAATAAACTGTACAGACGATCAGTTTCATATAAAAATTTTATTTAAAGTCATTTTAGAATATTAAATAGCAAAAATCTATAAAATATTTTTTTGCATTTTCTATTTTTGTAATTTAAATATTCTAAAATATTTAATTACAAAAAATTTTGTCTCCGAAAAAATGCTTAAAATTTTGGTCGTCTATATAGTTTACTTAGTCTACGCTTAAATTCAATAAGGTACAAAAAATGAACACATTAATTCATTAACCTATATATTAAAGCGAAAGTTTGTTTATTTGTTTTTTTGTATGTAGAGAATAGACTCCTAAACTGCCCAGCCGATTTTCATGTAAATTTGTATATAGAGATTTTTGGATACGGAAAGAAATCGTGTCCCAAAAATTTTGCTCTAACGGACCGCCAAGTTGGGGCTATGGTGCAAGTATCTAAGCTTCTGTGTTCTAAAATGAAAACGGTCAGACCAATTGACTTCAAATTTTGTATACGTGATGCTCTTTGAGAATTGAGTGGACACTATTACCAGTTTTGGAATTTGTTAACGCATGACGGGCCGACGGGTGGTCAAAAAAAACTTTGGGTCTAAATTTTGTCCGATTTTACGAAATTTTGCTTTGGCTTAAAAGAAAGCCCAAAAAAAATTTTGTTGAGTTCCATTAACCCATTGCGGCCCAACAGCTTTATAAAGGTTTTTTCTATACTTTACTCTAAATTCGAAACGGTTTGACCAATTGACTTCCAATTTTGTATACGTGATGCTCCTTGAGAATTGAGTTGACAATATTAACAGTTTTGGAATTTGTTAACCCATGTCGGGCCAACGGGTGGTTAAAAAAATTTTGAAAGCCCATAAAAAAATTTTGTTGAGTTCCATTAACCCATTGCGGCCCAACAGCTTTTTATAGGTTTTTTCAATACTTTACTCTAATTTCGAAACGGTTTGACCAATTGACTTCAAATTTTGTATACGTGATGCTCCTTGAGAATTGAGTTGACACTATTAACAGTTTTGGAATTTGTTAACCCATGTCGGGCCGATGGTTGGTCAAAAAAAATTTTGGGTTCAAATTTTGTCCGATTTTATGAAATTCTGCTTTGGCTAAAAAAAAAGCCCACAAAAAAATTTTATTGAGTTGCATTAACCTATTGGGGCCTAACAGCTTTTTATAAATTTTTGGGTTACTTTATTCTAAATTAAAAGCGGGTTAACCGAATTTCTTCAAATTTTGCATATGTGTTCCGTTTTGAGAATGAAATTAACTCTTTTAACAGACTTGCAATTGGTTAAGCCTTGACGGCCCGACGATTGACAAAAAAAAGTTTTGAAAGCAAATTTAGTCCAATTTTGCGCAATACTGCTTCTCCCAAAGAGAAAGTGTAGTCCCGTTAGTCCAATGGGGTACAGTGGCTTTTAATAGATTTTTGCGTTACTTAACTCTAAATTAGAAACGATTTGACCGGTTGACCTAAAATTTTATATGTGTGAAGCAACTTGAAAATGGAGTTGAGTCTGTTAACAGTCGGTCCTACGATTGGTCAAAAAAATTTTTTTGGAAGTAAATTACGTCAAATTTTGGAAAGTAGTTTGTAATGCTTTGAATTACAGAAAGTTTCAAAAATTACTAGAATAATCCTTGAAAAATCGTTTTAATAAGATTGCTTTCATACATTTTAAAATATACATGTGTAAACCGTGTGTAATTTTTGTGTTAACTTTTTGCAATAACATCAACTTCAATTAAACTTCCATTGAAAGGCGCAGCAACGCGCGCCGGGTATTAGCTAGTATCTAATATATAAAGGAGAAAATTTGTTTGTTTGTCCAGGATTCACGTGAAAGCCACTGGTCCGATTGTCGCAAAATTTTAAAGGAATAATTCTGAGAGTACGGGGAGTTGCGGCTCCAGAGCCGTTTTAAGCTTTTTCATTTTTTGGATGTGGAGTCAAAACGGTTTGACCGATTGACGTGAAATTTTGCACAAAAGTTCCTCTTAGCAACCGGAAGTAGCTGTATAACTTGGGTTGGAATAAACTAACCTATTTCGGCCTAGCGGCCTCCAAAAAATTTTGTGTTTCCGATTTGTGTCCTATTTTACAGGGTAATTTTGCAGTTGAACAGAGAGTATGACACAAATTTTTGTTGAGTTCGGTTAACCCATTTGGGCACAAGGGCGCAATGAAGCTTTTTCAATGTTTTTAATGTCGAGTCAAAACGGTTTGACCAATTGACTTGAAATTTTGCACAAATGTTCCTCTTAGCAACCGGAATTAGTTGTATAAATTAATAAATTGCGGCCTTTTATGAATTTTTAATTAATAAATTGGAATAAATTAACCAATTGCGGCCTGGCGGGCTTTCAAAAAATTTTGTGTTTCCGATTTGTGTCCTTACAGGTTGATTTTGAAGTCTAAAAGAGAGGATGCAAAATGTTTTAGTTAAGTTCGATTAACCGATTTTCCACAACGACGCCATGAATTTTCTATATATTTTATTTGCTTAAGCGATTAACAGAATTTTATTGAAAATTTTGTACCAGCATTTTAATTAAAACCCACAGGGTTAATTTGGTTTTGACCTGTTTACGCTTTTTGAACAAAGACTCAATGAAATTTTCAAATTTTTGGTATGAACGCAAGTTAACTTTTATTCCAAAAGCTCACTTAATTAATAAAACTAATTTTTTCCTTAAATAGTCACAAATATATCAAAGTTCAAAAATAAATAAGATAATATAAATAATAATAAAAATATAGCTAAGAAAGAAGCCAAATAAAAATTTCTCTATAATTAAATAACATAACAATTTCCTTCTCCACATTTTATCGTAAGTCGTTGTGTTTTATCTACTTTGGAGTTGTTGTTTTTTAAAAATAGATTTCAGTGTGAAATTGCAGTTTTCTTCAAATGAAATCTAAAAATCAAAAAATTCAATTTCGTATATATGATATACTACATAATATTTTAAAACAGTTTTTCCAAAAAAGAAGCCTACGTTTCCCTCATAAAATCATAAAAAAACGAGGAAGAGCGTAGTACAACTTTCAGGTAAGTACTAAACAAAATATAAATTGAAAAGCAGCTTTTTAAACCTTTTCTAAACCTTTGACTATATTTTATTCAAACGTTGATAATTCAAGAAAACTACTATTGACATAGTATAATGACATAATGCAAATTTAGTATACCCTTTTGACCTATAGTCATTTTAATTCAGTTAACATTATTCGCCGGAAACTTACCATCCTCAACTCTATCGTCAAGGAGCACCAAATTGTCAAGAAGCACCATGCATAGAAAAATTAGAGATAGTCGTTCAAACTGTTTTGCAAACTGTTTTTTAAAGTTTTGTTTCGCAATCGATTAAAAGAACTCGACAAAACATTTTTTTAAACATTTCCCTAATTCAAAGAAGTTGTACCTACTTTCAAAAATTGGACGTATTTTACTTACAAATATTTTTTTGAACACTCGTCGTGTCAGCAGGGGTTAACAAATTCCAAGTCTGTTTGTAAAGTGAACTTCATTTTCAAAGAGGAACACATATACAAAACTAAAGTTAATAGGTTAAATCATTTCTAATATATAGGAAAGCAACGAAAAAACCTATAAAAAGCTGTTGGGCCACAATGGGTTAACCGAACTCTACAAATATTTTTTTGGGGCTTCATTTATAAACAAAGTAGTATTTCAAAAAAATTGGGTGAAACTTGCTTTTTTACAATTTGCAACCTTCCGGGCAACACCGGGTAAATCTGCTAGTATAATATATAAATATTAATAATAATAAAAGTTATTTTTGCGTTGGTATATATTGTCAGAAAAATTTTTAAGCATTTTTTCTGAAACACTTAAATTGCAACAATTTTCTCCATTTTTTATCATAATGTCTTTTGTCAATAACATTCCTCTCAATGTTTCTATTGCTAAACGATTTCTTACTTTTGATTTGTTAATATTAATATGTGAAAATATTCTCTCTACGTTCGCCGTCGAATGTGGTAAAATTAAAATATTAAAACTTTATTTGTACATAAGAGGAAATGCTAACAAGCCATCTGATTGCTTAATTTTCGGTACTGTTGTTCAAAATTCCTGTACGTCGAAAAAAAACTTTAACTTCCAAGTAAATATTACTGTTTTTTTAACAAAAAACTGTTTTTTAACAAAAAAACTGTCTCTGTGACAACACTGCCTGTAACTTTACCTGTCCAATTTTTTTTTTTATTAATGTATAAAATTTAAAGGGTAAACTTTATATTTTAAAATATGTTAAATGTTTTTATTAATTTTAAAAGCGGTTTCTTAAATTGAAGAAGGTGTCACTCAGTTTTAGCCATTTTTGCTTAGGTATATTCTAAGTAAAATTCTAAATTTTTTTGTAAAATTCTAAATTCACAATTTAATTCAATTATTTAATTAATTTTAATTACAATTTAATTCACAATTTAATTAATTCAATTAATTACACAAATTAATTGGTTAGATGTAGTTAGATCCTTGAGAAATTTTGCAACCTTCCCCATTGAAGGGCTATTAGAACTTTAAAATAAAAAATTTACTGTTAACAGTAAATTTTATAAGTAAGCAGTAACTTAGTTACCAGTGTATATATTTCCAAAATTAAACTCAGTATGTAATGCAATATACTTTTGAAAATGTGCTTTTTTAAAAACCCTTGGTAACAACAGAAATTGATCATTCTTAACTTAACTGCTAAGTTAAAAGAATGATTCTAATATTCTTTCAAACAATTAAAATTTTTTTTTTCACTGTTTACTAAGATTTACTCATATTTTTTATTTGCAAATTATATTATATTTAGGAAATTTTTTACTTCCTTTTTACTAAATTACTCTTTTAAGTTATATATAGTATACTAAATTTAATCTTAAAAGTACTGTTTATATGTATTTACCAAAAATAATATTGTAATGTAATGAAATGAATACAAATGAAAAAAAGAGTAAAATATTCCAGTAATAATATTTATTATCAATTAATTTTTTATATATATTTTTTACATGTAACTCAGTATGAAGTATAATATAATTTCGAAAATGTGGGTTTTTAAAAAACCTTGGTTATTTTCATTAATTACTTATTAAAGCAAAAAACAAATAATTAAAAAAGAACGAGGAAAACTGTAGTAGAGTGAACAGTGTCAACTCTGGGATACCCGTGTGACCGTAAAATATACATCACATAATCCGATTAATTACTTTTGGCAACATTTTATATACACAACTTATTATACTTTCAGCTTAATGTACAAAAAAAAACATAAGTTGAAAGGCAGCTCTTCAAACCTCTTCCACTACACCGAGGAAATTTTATTCAGACTTTGGCCATTAAAATTTATTGATAAAATTTCAAACATCCAGCTTTATTAGGTATAACGTAATGCTCACATCAAAAAGAAATTATATGGCAGCTACTCGAACTCATGGAGCAAAGTCGTTGGATTTAAATACCTATTTCGGCTATTGCATAAAAACGAATTTGTGAAATTTCGGAATCTACGTCCATTATTTTTTTTTTCAATTTTCATGTGGAAAGACATGCACAGCTAGATCGATTTCCTTTTCGATTTTGATCCGATCCATTCCTTTGAGTCTATATCTGCCTTCCCTCCTTCTTTGCGTTACACACGTAATGGAAATTTTAGTATACCCTGTTGATAAAAAGTGTAAGCGTCACATCTACAACCATCAGGATGTTAACAGAAGATCACATTGCTAAAAATTTTACAAAACAGAAATCATCATCCCTTTTAAAATTTTAAAATTTCAGATTTTTAGAAAAACAACAACAATTTAAACGAAGAAGAGTGTAAACTCTAGGATATCCGTATGACAGTTATATCAATACAATATGATCCGGTTTATTATTACTTTTGACAACATTTTAAATACATAACTAATTAGCTTCAGTTATGTTAAAAAATATATATAAGTTGAAAGGCAGCTGCTCATCTAAACTCGTCAATTACAGCGACTTTATTTTATTCAGACGTTGGTCATTAAAGTGAACTACTACTGAAATAATTTCAGTCATCCACCTTTATTAAGTTCAGGGTATATACTCATATAAAAGATGAAGTTGTGTAGCAACCACTCAAACCCTATGCCCTACCCCAACTAAATTTTGCAGAAATATTGGTCATGAAAGTAAACTATTTTTGGTAAAATTTCATAAAGCCAGCTTCATTAGGAATAAAGTAATGCTCATATAAAAGAAAAAGTTTTCTGACAGCTGCTCGAACCCACTGCACTAGACCAAACAAAATTTGTACAAACTTTGGCCATAAAAATAGACTTTTTGTTACCAAAATTTCAGACACTCAGTTTCATTGTAGGTATAGAGTAAGTCTCATTTAGAAAAAGAAGTTGTACGACAGGTACTTGAGTCCGTGGAGCAAACTGGCTGGATTTCAATAGCGATGACAGCAATTGCATAAAATCGTATTTGTGAAAATTTAAGAATGCCAGCTCTTTATTTTTTGATTTATCGTGGGGACGGACGGAATTACATAGCTTGATTGATTTACTTTTCGATTCTGATCAGATCCATGCCTTTGAGTCTATAATTACCCGTTTGCTTCACAAACGTAATGGAAAATTTAGCACACTGTTTTCCTATAGTCATATGGGTATAAACAAGTGATGAAAAAAAACCAAGGGTTTTTAAAAAAGCACATTTTCAAAATAATATTATATTACATACAGAGTTTAACTTTGGAAATATTTACTTGGAAATAGTTACTGCTAACTTAAAAAATTTACTGCTAACAGTAAAGTTTTTATTTTAAAGTTGTTATAGCCCTTCAATAGAGAAGGTTGCCAAGTTTCTCAAGGATCTAACTTCATCTTACTTCCTACCAACCCTCCCTTCCCCCTCCATTGTTTAGGTTCTAGGAATTAAATTTTGAATAAAAATTTGGAATTTTACTTAGAATTATACAATCTAAGCAAAAATGGTTAAAAGTAAGAAATTCTTTCTTCAATTTAAGGAACCGCTTTTAAATTTAAGAAAAACCTTTAACATATGTTAAAATATAATGTTGGACCTTTAAATTTTGTATATTAAAAAAAAAAAAATTGGACAGGTATTCAAGTTACAGGTGCTTAAAAATAGCTAAATTTAAATTTTCGAGCCCTTATAGCTCCTAAACAGGTGGCTTGACAAAAAAATTTTGTTAACCGACTCCCACTAATTTTTAAGGATCTAACTCCTTCTCCTAAAATTTCAAGACCCTAGCTTTTACCGTTCAGAAGCACATGTGTGTGGCCAAAAATTTTGCAAAAATTGAGTTTTGTGTAATGTTAAATTTTAGTACCCTATGGCAACCCTAAACATTTTAGCCTTTTAAAAATTTATAAAGTTTATGAAACCAGCTATCGTTTGCCGTTTTCAGATTGAAAATATATCTAAAAGTACTCTTGTTATAACAATTTAAATATAGGGCTTTTTCCAACTTTGGGGGGCTGTAGCCTCGTAGCAGGTGGGGCTAAAAAAAAAAATTCTTCTACGAAATTATTTTTTTTGCAAAAACTACCCATGGTTAAAATTTATTTTCTCTATTTCAAACGGTGTAAAAGTTTTTGTAAACATACGGACGGACGGACGGACGGACGGACAGACGGACGGACATAGTGAAGCTATATAGGCACATTTTAACAAAATTTTTTGAAAATGTGCTAAAAACAATTTTTCGATTTGTTGATGGTTATACAATTACTTTTCGAATCGCGCTAACTCATAGGGAGGAGTCGCCACAGTTTTATGGCCAAAGTTTGTGTAAAACTTGGTTGGCCTATTTCAGTGTGTCGAGTACCTGTCACACAACTACTCCTTTTATATGAGCATTACTCTACACTTAATGAAGCTGGGTGTCTGAAATTTTGGCAAAAATAGTTTAGTTTTATGGGTAAAGTTTGCGCAAAATGGGTTGGTCTACTGCAGTGAGTTCGAGTAGTTCCCATAAAACTTCATATTTCATATAAGCATTGATGTATACATAATAAATCTGGATGTTTTAAATTTGGTCAATAGTGGTTAACCAAATGATTTAATGTTTATATTACGGTCATACGGGTATCTCATGGTTGACACAGTCTACTCAAATACATGCGTCTCGTATAATTTAAATATGATCACAGTTTTAGTCTTTTTCGGTAAACATATATGGGATCAGAATTGTTTACACATTATTATTAAAGCTTCTACCAGAGAAAAGCAATTTTTAACTCCTTATGAATATTACCAAGTGAAAAAGGCACATTTTCAAAATTATATATTGTTTCATACTGAGTTTAATTTTGGGAATATATTATATAATGGTGACTAAGTTACTGATTTATAAACATTTTTACGTCCTAATAACCCTTCAATGGAGAAGGTTAACAAATTTCTGCAAAGCAAACTTATGATGGTTCTTCAGGATATAACCTCACCTCTCCCCTTCCAAAATTTTGTGGTTTTAGGTAGTAAATTATGACTTCTTCTAAAATTTAGAATTTTTCTTAAAATTTTATTATCTAAGTAAAAATAATAAAAACTAATAAACCCTCTCTTCAATTTTACGGACCCTCTTTTAATTAAAGAAAAATCTTTAACACATGTTAAGATATAATTTTGGAGCTTTAAATTTTGTACATTACTAAAAAAAAGTTTGGAGGCATATCAGGTGCATATGAATAGCAAAAATTTAAATTTTCGACCGCAGCTTCTCAACAGGGGGACGTGACAAAAAAACATTTTAACAACTACTACTAATTTCGGACGATCTAACTTCCCTAAAATTTCAAGTTTCGAACTGTATATTTTGTGCGATAGTGATTTTAATTTTTTATTTTATTCAAAAATAAATTTGTCAAATGTCGTGCCACTTAATTGGTGTCGATCATATTATTTTAAACATTACCTCTTTTAATATTTTTTATACCCTACACCTATGAAATAGGCAAAGGGTATATTAACTTTGGTATGGTGATATAGCCATGTCCGTCCGTCCGTCCGTAGACACGATAAAGACTAACAAATCAAATCAAAAACTATCTTGATGAAATATTAACTGTAGGTTACTAGGACTTAAAGCACGCCGGGTATTGCATATGAGCGAAATTAACGCATGGGTTTGGAATCGGGACCTTTAATTCGTTCTAACGAACATATAAAAAATAAGGATAACTCAACAACTAATGGCGCTACCTTCATGAAATTTGTGCTGTAGTTTACTTGTAGTGAGACTATGGCGGGTATTGCGTGCGGTCGAGATCGGACCTTGGGTTCGGATTCTAGAAGTTTTTGATTGAATTTAGGGCAAGCAAATACAATTCCAAAAATAATGAAGACAGAACCTTCAAATTTGGTATCTGTGTGCCTCTTCCTATGTCCTTAGAGTTCTTGAAATTTAGGTTCAATTGGAGTAGTGGATCGAGGACCATCCACACAGTTCTGAAGACCTTAAAGCATATCATTGAAATTAATAAAACAAGTAAAGAAATAGTCCGACTTAGAAATACCCTACACCTATTTGGTTAAAATGTAATGAAGAGTCAACAAGTCATTTTAAAACTATGAAAGCTCGTATTAGTTTGATCCTAAGACATATAGCTAACCAAATAACCTTTAGAATACTAAAAACACTTTCCAATTATTTTATCAATTCAAAAAACTATATATAATATTTAAAATTAAAACATTAACACTCCGTTCTAGACCCTCTCTAAAATTATTTGTGATAAATCTTTATTTTAAAGCAAATTCAATTGTAAAAAATTATATAAAAATAATTTTAATAACTGTAGTTTAAAAAAACATTTTTCTTAAAAAAATTTATTAAAATAATTTATATTTAATAGTAAGTGTAATATACATCTTCTCATTAATTAAATACTTCAAAAATATATAATTATGAGTAAATGAATCAATTTTTTTTTTTTTTTTATTCCTTTTCCACTCCTTTAAGGAGTATAGGGCATTCACCACGTTTTTTATTTTTAACTAGGCGTCAGTTTCTTTAATCATAATATTCACTAAGCCGTTGATTACTCGGCTGTAGCTATTGTATAAGGTTATGAAATATGAATGCACAAATGTTAACTTTGTGCGCCATCTATAATCTTACACAAGAATTATTTATATATTTTTATTAAATTTTATTTTATATTACGATATAAACTATTACGATATAATTAAACAATTTTACGATATTTTTTTATTGGATATGATCTGACCGGGGTTTGAACCCGAGACCTTCCACATGAAAGGCGACGTCTTTACCGCTATGCCATTGATCAGATGCATACTGATGTATAATATTTAGTTAGGCTCAGTCGCAAAATGAATTTTAAAATATAATAAATTTTTTTTCAGTTAAATTAAAAATTTATTTTTTATTGATATTTTGATAAGTATAAAATATTTTATATACATATGTATATATATATATTAAATAATAGCATAAAATAACATAAAAGAATTAAATATAATTAGCGAATTATTAACAATATGAATTATTATATATTCTATTCTATATTTTTTAATTTCGAAATGCTTACTTACCTCACTATTAAATTTGTATTTACACTAAGAATTATTAATTTTTGCACTTAAAGTATTTGCATTAGTTTATAAGTTACCGTGCTTTTCGATATATATTTGTTAGTCCTTAAACCCTAAGGGTAAAGAAACATAAATCTTAAAAACACCATAACTAAAAAACTAATTACGCTATTTTGATGAAATTTAAATTCTAGGTTACTAGTAATGAAAGTACCATGGGAATTGGTTCTGGTCGAGTTCAGACAGTGAGTTCGGATTCTAGAAGCTTTTGACCGAATTGAGGCCAAACGAGTATAATTTCGAAACTACAGAATATAGAACCTTATATTTGGGGCACAGGTGTTTCTTCTTATTTGTTTTGTGTACGTAAAAATTTGGATGAATTGCAATAGCGGTTTGCGTACCACCTCCACTACTCCCAAGACCTTAAAGCATATATTCGAAATTAATTAAGACAGAAACTTCAAATATGATACACTATTTCCTATTTCCGTTCTTATTTAACACTTTTATATTTTTAAAAGGCTAAGAACTTTCATCTAAAAATCCTGAAAAGAAGTTATTGCTTCATGTGTGTAAAATTCTATTGAATCGGATAAAAAGTTTTGAATATGTAATTTTGTTATTGCATATTACGAATCCATTTATTTCAATTTTATTTGTTGTTTAATATTTTTAAATAGATAAATTAGTAAGAGTTTTTAAAATTTGGAAAAAAAATTTAAAAATGATTTAAAATTGAAATAATTAATCAAGGGTACTAAATAATTCAACAGAAAATACACTATAGCTAAAAATACTGAAAAGATATAATTGCTGCATGTGCGTAAAATTTTATTGATCCATCCATCCACTATCCATTTATTTCAAGTTTATTTGTTGTTTAATATTTTTAAATAGATAAATTAGTAAGAATTGCTAATATTTTTGAATTAATAAAATAATTAGTAAATTTCGAACAGAACTCATTTTTTGTTCACCGGAATTTTGGAGAGATAAAGAAAAAAAAACAAAAACAAAACCAAAATTTTAAAAAAATCGTAAGACATAGCTAACGAAATTAACTTTATAATACTAAAACCATTTTCTAATTATTTTACCAATTCAAAAATATTGGAAATTCTTACTACTTTATCATTTTAAAAATATTATCAAAAAAAAAAAACTTGAAATAAATGTGTTCATAAAATGTAATTATTACAGAATTACATATTTAAAATTTTTATCCAATTTTACACACATGCAGCAATTACTTCTTTTAAGGATTTTTAGCTGTAGTGCATTTACTGTTGAATGACTGAGTTATTTAGATTATTTCAACTTTAAATATATTATCTTAATTTACGTATTTTTATATGAATTATGATATATATAATTCAAAGTTGATATTTTAATTTTTTTAAGTTAAAAAATTCTGGTTAGATTTAATTTATAGATTTTTAGGATTGTTTTTTTAGTTTTCTTTAAAATAGGACGTGAGCTCCATCAAACTATTATAGATGCCGATTTATGTCTTTCTTTTTTTGTTTAGTTCAAATGTTCAATGAACAAGGAGATTGAAATTTTTTTAAAATTTTGGTTTTGTTTTTGTTTTTTTTTCTTTATCTCTCCAAAATTCCGGTGAACAAAAAATGAGTTCTGTTCGAAATGAAAGCAATACATTTGGTTTATGGAGTACTTTTCATTTATAACGAACTCTGTTCAATTTTAATTATAATTAACGTTACACTTTTGCCATAGAATTAAATTTTACCTAAAAATGTAAGTTCTTTATTACTTTCAAATTTCTTTTATTTAAACTTATTATATCTAATAATTTTGCTTGGTGATTAATTTAGTATTTTTATATTTATTTTTGAATATAAAAAAAATCATAATGCATCAAAAATACAAAACAAAATTTCATTAGAAGAAAAAGCAGTATAGGTACATAGGCTTGAGGCTGACACATCAAAAAAAATTCTATCAAATGGGTTCAAAGTATCCATTCTAGAATTAGCACATTCTACAATTATTATTAATATATTTGTCTAGGATGAGGTGTAACAAACGCATTCAATTAAATGTGTTTTGGTGGATGGGTTTTATTTTAGAAAATAAAAATACAAACTAAATAGAAAATAAACAAAATGTTATCATATTATTATTCATTACATGGTGCAGTGGTTAAGGCAGTAAGCTTTTAATAGAAATTTGTGGGTTCAAATCCATCTTGGGGCAAAACGTTTTTTTATTTTTTTTTAATTCTATAAAAAATTTTACAGAAAACTCGCATTTATTATTTTAATAATTATTAATTTCTTTTTTTTTGTTATTATTTTTATTTTAAAATTCAAAAATGTGTTACAAAACAATACATATGCTAGGTATATATACAATAATTTTAAATTATTTGGCATATACGTAAAAATCAAATAATATGATGGTTTAATTTTTTTGACTAGGTATTTTTTTTTGTTTTTTTCTTTTTGATTCTTCGTAGGTACGCACTATTTACTGGTATATAAACAATTTGATTATATATATGTAACAAGTTAATATTTCAATTCTGTTACCAAAAATTTTATAAATAGAAATACATTGAAACTAAATGCAAAAAAATTTTATATATAGAAATACATTGAAACTAAAAACAGAACACCTCACCTCACCAACATTTATACATATTTTTTGAATTTATATAATATTTTCAAACTTAATAACTAAATAGAAACTGAATACAAAACAAAAAAATGTTAGCAGATTATTAATCATTGTATGGTACAGTGGTTAGGGCGCTAGACTTTTAATAAAAAGATCCCGGTTCAAATCCATATTACGGGAAAGCTATTTTATTTTTGAATTCGTCTTTTTTTTTTCATCATTCTTTTTGTAACAAAATCCTTTTATATAAGAAATTTTAATTTATTCATTTATTCATATTTTATGTACAATAATTTTAATTTTTTTGTTTTATTATTTGCCACACGAAAAAATCAAATATCGTATTAATTTTTTCTTTTTGATTCTATTTAGGTACGCATTATTTACGTAAACAATTTGATTATATTTAAAAAGTATTTAAATTCTTATGACAAAAATTTTATATAATATAGAAATACATTGAAACTATATGCAAAAAAAAAAAAAACAATTTAATATTCATTATTAAAAAATGTACACACTTCCCCTCACTTCACCTACATTTACATTTATAATTTATTTTTCTATTTAAAATTAAATGCGAAAACAAGAAAACAAAAAATAAAAACGAAGCAAGAAATGTTACATCGATGGCTTAGTGGTAAGGACGTCGGCCTTTTTAAAGAAAAGTGCCGGTTCAAATCTTAGTCAGGGCATATTTATACTCGTACAAACAAAATGTTTTTTTTTTAAGTTCATCTTTTTTTTTTCTTATTTATTCTTTTTGTAATTAAATATAATAATTTTTATGTGCGAAACTCTTATTCTATAAAAAATTTTATAGAAAACTCTCATTTATTTTAATAAATATATACAATAATTTTAAATTTTTTTTTTTTATTATTTGTCATACACGTAAAAATCAAATAATATAGTATTAATTTTTTTGACTAGGAATTTTTTTTTTCTTTTTGATTCTATTTAGGTACGCACTATTTACTCTCTCTTAGATAAACAATTTGATTATATGCAACAAGTTATTCAATTCTGTTACCAAAAATTTTATAAATGAAACACATTGAAACTAAATGCAAAAAATTTTATATATAGAAATACATTGAAACTAAATGCAAAAACAAAATACAATTTAATTTTCATTAATGCAAAATGTAAACAGCATACCTCATCTCACCAACATTTATACATATTTTTTGAATTTACATATATTATAATATTTTCAAACTTAATAACTAAATAGAAACTAAATACAAAACAAACAAAATGTTATCAAATAATTAATCAGAGTATGGTACAGTGGTTAGGGCGCTAGACTATTAATGAGTAATACGTCCCGGTTCAAATCCATGTTGTGGCAGAAATATTTTATTTTTGAATTCGTCTTTTTTTTATCATTCTTTTTGTAACAAAATCCTTTTATATAAGAAATTTTAATTTATTCATTTCTTTCTTTTTGTTATTATTTTTATAAATTAAAAATGTTTTTCAAAAAAATATAATTGTAACCATATATACACATTCTATATACAATAATTTTAATTTTTTAGTTTTATTATTTGTCACACGAAAAAATCAAATATGGTATTAATTTTATTGTGTAGGTATTTTTTTTTCTTTTTGTTTCTATTTAGGTATGCACTACTTACATAAACAATTTGATTATAATATGTAACAAGTGTTATTAAATTTTTATGCCAAACATTTTTTAAATAGAAAATAATGTTTAAGAGAAAAGTGAGTTTAGAAAAGAGTGCGTAGATTCTTCTTTCTTGTATATCTGATTCTGATGCTAATCTGCTATTTTATTTTCCTTCGCCCTCTAACCTTCTCCTATTCTAACAATTTTTTACTTGTTTAATATAATGAAGTACGTCATTCTATGGCGGGCCAACATCTAGTATTCAATATTTATACTAATTTTTTAAAATTCACAGCATTTTTTTAAAACGACATTCGTTTATTACGACGAATATTTTCTGTTTTTTCATGGTCGTTATAAGCGAGCTCTACTGTATGTATTTTGTTTTGCTAAAAAAAATTATTTTGCTAAGTTTTTTATAATTATAAAATAACCGACTTTTAAAATATATTCTGTAGTAGCCATTACGTTTGAGAGCTGTATAACAAAAGTTGTTTTAAAATATGTTTGCAAAAAGTTAAAAACGAAAAATCTTTCTTAAAAAAATAATTTGTAATTTAAATGATTTGTTCCTTAGGGCCTAACCAAATTCAACGCTTATGGTGTATAATTGCTGACAAAAATTTTTAAATTTGTAGTTAAGTGCATGATATTACCTGAGAATAACTTACTGTATCTCGAATTTTTAAAATTTAAACATTGACAAAGCATATAAAAATGTTATTGTTTTTTCTTATGTTGTTGTTGTTCTAAAAATAAAATATTTTAAAATAATATTGTTTTTAAAAATACCTATATTTTTTTAAAAAATACATTACATAATATTCAAAATAATTGAAATACCTATAATATGTTTGCAGAAACAAAAAGAAAATAACAGTTCTTAAAAAAAAATGCTGTGTTCTTTAGGGATCAACCAGAATAAACGAGTACGGCGTGTAGTTTCTATCAAAAAATTTTGAAATAAGTAAGATGTTATGTACTGTACTTCGGAATTTAAAATTTTAAAATTTGACAGAGCGTATAAAAATATTGTAATTGTTTTTTTCTTATGTTGCTACGATTAAGTTTTGAAATCGATACGCTAATATTTTAAAATAATATTTTTTTTTTTAAAAAACATACATTCAAAATAATTGAAAATACCTATATTATGTTCGCAAAGCAAAACTAAAAAATAATCTTCAACTTAAATAAAAGCGTTCGGCATCGGCGTATAATTCCCGTCAAAAAATTTACAAATAAATAGGTAAATAGGTAGATCGACCAAAATACGCGTAACGCTATGTACTGTACTTCGGATTTTTAAAATTTACAAATTCACCTAATGTATAAAAATATTGTTTTTGGTTTGTCTTATATTTCTAAGATTATGAATTTTATTATTAATTAAGTATGTTTAAATTTGTTTTATTTATTTTTATTAATTAATTTACTAGTATTAAAATACTAGGAATTCTTAGTTTTTATAAAAATATAATTTATTATCTTAAATGGCTTAAAACCAAAACTGAATTGAATTGTGTTTGAGAATTCTTACATTTGTATAGTGTAAAAATTACCTACGTTGGTCTTTTAATAATATAATTTATCATTCTTATTCTAGTTTAGGAGGTTCTTATTTTATTTTTAGTACAGTTACAACATTTATATTTAAAATTTGGTTCATTGCTTATTATTACAATATTCATGTTTAAATTTAATTCATTTCTTATTATTGCAATATTCATATTTTATATTTCTGGTATTCCAATTCTAGTATTTACTTCTGGTATTCTTATTATTGTTTATAAGAATTTTTATATTGTTTAGTAGAATAAAAAATGTATTTATAGTATGTATTGAATCATATTGGAATATTCAATTTGGAAAGTGGTAATGAAAAAATGTAGTTTATTAGGTCACAAATATTTAACATGTGTTTGTTTTGTAAATGAACATTTGAGCTTGTACTCTATATAAGGTATTTAATATAATTTATATTATATGAAATATTTAGTATAAACCAAATTTGTTTATGAAGGATGTAAAACAAAAGTTATATTTATATGATTCTTTGAGTAGGTAAACATTATCTTTAGATAATGGACTGTAATGTAACTCCATCCCCCTTAGACTGAGGCTCCGACGAAACTATTACGATGTTTCCCTTGTTAAAGTCTCTTTTTATAAGGTAAGTGATAATTGATATAAGTGAAAAGGTTATTATTATAAAAATACCATAATTAAAGTAATTGTTATATTTATGTTTAGTATGAACTTCTTCAATTATTTTTCAATTGTTGGTAATGTCACTTAAAATTTATTCCTTAGAATCTAGTTCAATATTAGTTTCAGTATTTGTTATATTTATATTTGAAAAAGGATAAGAATAATGATTTTTAATTTTTAAATTGTTATTTATAAATGTAAATCTTTTTATAGTTACAGAACAATCTTGGAATTTAATTAAACTATTTTTATATAACATTAAATTTTCTTGATTACAATCTTGACTAATATTGGTATCTTTCAAATTTTTTAGAATAATGAGACCTGGTTTTATTTCTTTTATTATTTCTTTTGTGTTCAAACTCATTTCACAAGTAGCATGAGTGGAACTTGTAATTTTATTTATACATTCATCATCTACTTGAATCAAATTCTTTTTTTGGTTATCTTTTGCGTTATTATAAAAATTTTGACAATACTAATTCTTTATTATCCTTATTAGGAATTGGTTCAATTATAATTTCTGAATATGTCATATTGGTATATTAGGGAGGTAAATTATGATGAGTATTTGGTTTTGATAGAACGCAACCGAAATTTTAATGTCCCTAAAGGATTCTATGTCGGTTAAAATATCTATTTCGTTGGGTGGCAAAATGTTGCTAGATAAAATATTAAGTTTGGTCATGACATAATAGTCTTAGATGTTCATTTATTGTATTGTGAAGTAGTTCTACGTCTGAGTTGGAGGTATGGTTATTATTGGAGGTAAAATGAATTTGGATATTATTATTTTTCAAAAACTGTTGTAAGGGTATCGCTTTCAATCCTAGTTCGTTGTCGACTGTTAGTTGTTTAAAGCTTCCTACTGAACCTAAGTACTGCAGAATCGCCCTTCTGAGTTCTATCCAGGTTCCTCCTTCAATTTTGATGGCCTGAGCGTATATTGAAAATTTGTCTATCAGTGTTAGAAATAATGTTTTATCTAAACTTTAAAAAACGTCACCATGAATAATTTCTCTAGGTCTCTTTGGGGTTTCGGTTATTTTAAATTTTTCTTTAATAGGTTTACGCTCATATTTTTCTTTATTGCAGATTTCACAATTGTTTAAAAATTTTGTGATTCTATCTTTCAATTTTGGGTTATAGATTCTATTTTTTAATTGCGCGAAACTTTCGTTTATTCCCCTATGGTTATTTCTGATATGTTCCTTTTCGATTTCTTCGGCTAGAATGTTTTCGTCCGTAATGTCTTCGAGTAACTTTTTACATCTTATAATTTTAAATTCTTTATTGCTAAGATAAGCCTTATTTTTAAAAGTTTCATAAAATTTAGAGAAGAACAATTCTTCTTAAATTAAAATTGTATTAGTTTTTGTAATATTAAAATGATTATGGATTATAGTTTTGATCGTTTCATGGTCTAGAAATTTGGTAAAGATAGTTTTCCGATTTTTGTTAAATAGTTTTTCTGTTTTGATTTTAAGAGAGCCGGAATTGGTTTTTTTGATGATAATTTGATTTTTGTAGAAGTTTAATGGGGATTTCCCTAGATTTACATAATTAGTAGAATTTTCTTTCTTATTATCTTTAATAGTTTTGGATTCATGTCTTTTAATTATTTTTTCGCATTTTTGCTCTAATTTTATGTGAGCATTGTTTATTTTGTTTTCAAATCCTATTTTCAAATCAAGTAAAATAGGTATAAGCTGTTATTTCTAAGATCAATTTTAGCATTATATTTTCTTAATATGTTGTTGGCTATTAGACCATTATATTTATCATGAAAATTACATATTAAGAAATCGATTGTTTCATCGGTATTTCCTAATTCGGAAAATAGCGGAACGCGATTTTTTCACTTGGGAGTTATTGATGTCCGATGTGTCCATTGGTTCTGGACCAGTTGGATTATTATTTTCCCTATAATTGTAATTTCCATTATTATTGTAACTCCTTTATGGATCATTGTTATTGTTATTATTATAATTCTTACTATAATTGTTACAATAATTATTATTATTTCGAGACTTTAAGTTAAACCTATTTGATCTCCTCTTAATTTTATTAAAGTTCGTTTGTTGATTATTATTTGGTCCGCATGTTCGGGGATTATTGTTATTAATATGATTATAATTTCACGTATTATGGTTGTTGTTGTTATTATTATAGTTCCGAGAGTTATTGTTATTATTATTATTTTATTTTCGAGAACTATTGTTATTGTTATTTTGAGCCCGATTTGGTCTTACATTCGAAAATTCATTTGTCGTGAACGCATGACCAGATTGGAATAGGATTCCTACATGCCAGAATTGTTCTGGTTCTGGTATTTTACTTTTAAATATGTTTAAGGCGGTCTTTATGTTATTGCGAGCACATTCATTGGCCGCAGCCCCTGGTCCTAGTATCGTTATCGTTTTATTATTTAATTCTCTTAACTTATTTTTTATTTCGTTGTAGAAGTCTACATTACAAGTTTTAGATGTTATAGCCCTTAATTTGTCATATAAACCTTCAATGCTTTCCCTTTCACCGAAGTTGTTTTGTAATAAAGTTTTGATATCTGCCCAAGAGATTGCTTGGCAGTTTATCTCTTTCATTTCTCTAGCCTTACCCCGTAATTTACTTTTGATTATGTCCGAGAATATAGTTTGCGATAGGGTATCGTATGTTCCCAGTATCGGATGTACTCTATCTTCCAAATTAGTAAAGGTTTGTAAATCTCTACTGTAACGGTTCTATTGTTAATGTGTTTACTTCTTCGTTAACCATTTTAAGAATTAATATTGTAAAATATATGTATATTATAAATTAATTAACTAAATATTTTATATATTTTTTTTTAAAACGAAGGAATTTGGTTGAGAGAAGACGAAAAAATTTGATTACATAAGTTTATACTTGAAAATTTAATTTTACAATTTGTTTTTTTAAAATAACTCGAAAAAACAAAAAAGAATTGTTTTACATGTACAAGCTTAAACGCGGAAGATTACAGTTGCCCTTGTCAACTTTTAGATACCCGTGCATACCCATTAACCGCTATTTATTTCCCTAATGCTACTTAATAATGTAATTATACCTAATTACAAAATAAATATAAAAATGTAAAATAGTTAAAAAAAATTTAACTCATTACACCATACTTTTTGCTTAAAAATAAAATAAAATTTTAATTCATTTTAATACCATAATTTTTGTTAAAAAAAAAAAAAACAAACATAAAAAAAAAAAACAAAAAACGGCCACCCTAAAAGTTGGCCCGAGTGATGTCCAACACTGACAACTAACTTGTCCGATTACTTTACCTGCCCAGTTTTAATTTTAACCTCGTAGCTTCATTAGATTCACAATTATCGAATTGACAACTTTGTATGGCAGCTGCCCGAAAACGGGGCCGTAACATTTTGAAACTCCATATAAGTGCTCGATTCATTATATAACTAACCGTGTTCAATTTTCATCCTCGTAGTATAATTAGTTTTGAAGACATTCATATTTGTGCAAAGAAGTTGTATGGCAGCCCTCCGAAAATGGGGCCGTAACATTTTGAAACCCCATATAAGTGCTTCATTCATTATATAACCATCCCTGTATAATTTTCATCCCCGTAGTATAATTGGTTTTGAAGAATTTTGAAACTTCATAAAGGTTCTTGATTCATTATGAAACTAACCATGTGTAATTTTCATCTGCCTGGTATAATTACTTTTGAAGAAATTCATATTGGTTTAAATAAGTAGTGTGGCAGCTCCCCGAAACCTTGGTCTAGTCTTAACCAAAAAGAATAGGGAGCCTCAAAAATGTCCAAAAAATATTTTTTTTGTGAATTTCAAAACTCTAGCTTTAATTTTTCAACTCTATCTCTTTTAATTAATTTTTATTTAATTAAACTTAAGCAAAATAAGCTTCATATGATCATATTCATATAATGATCATCATGATAGATAATAATCATCATATTCATAATGATTATATCACTCAATAACAAAATAAAAAGCATACAAAATATTACACATATACATATTATATGAATACTTATAAATTATTTATAAAGCCATTTACTTAAAAAAAATCTTTGTGTTCTTTTTTGCTCATCTTAAATTTTTTTTTAAACTACGCATCATTTAAATCATATGAAATTGTAACTCGAAATCGTTATTTACAAAAACAAAAACAACAAAACAAAAAAAAAAACAAAATTCATATAATTTCATGTTAAATATAAGATGCATAGCAAAATTTAAAATTTTTATATGAAAATATTGGAGTTAAAACAGTTAGTTGTTCGAGAGCTACTCGAATTTTTGGTCTGATCTTAACCAAAAAAAAGCTGGGAACCTAGAAATTGATTGAAAAATATTTTGTAAGAATTTCAAAACTGTGGCTCCTTTAGTTTTTGAGTTATCGTGCTGACACACAGACGGTCGGACAGACACATATAGCTAGATCAACTTATTTTTCGCTTCTGAGCCGATACGTACCTTTGACACTATATCCCGCTCGTCTAGATTGATGCGTTACAAACGGAGGAGCTATTTTAATACACCCGATGTCATATATGTATGCACGGGTATAATAACTTTTTCTTTTTTTTTTTTCCGAGGGAATGGAACGCTCGAAAGCCACCCATTGAAACTGTGCCGTATTTCGTTGGTTAGTGAGCGACTTTAACGCACTAAAACCAAACTTTAGGAAGGAACCTGTGATACAAATGTACAGTTTGGTTACGGGGATGGGATATGAAAGGATTTTAGGATTGTCGGAGGTTATTTGGGTATTTTGGATTATGGTGGATGGGGAAAATTTGTAGGGATATTTAGGAGAAAGATGTTAATATTCTTCTTAAAATTATTTAAGTCGTACACATACGAATTACCAACTTTAGGAAACACATTGGACGGAAGGAAGTTAAAGATAGAATATCATTAATGAATATTAAGAAGAGGGTGGGAGAAAGTACAGAACCTTGAGGAACACCAGCGTTTAGTTTAATTTTGTCAGATGATAAACCATCGACCAGCAAGCAAAACCTTTATGATCCAGACATTTCAATAGCTTTTGGTTTATAATTTTTTCCATTACTTTGGAAAGGACCAAAGTTATAGCTATAGGACGGTAGTTAGAGGGATCGCTTTTACTACCTTTTTTTGGAATTGGAAAAAACGTGCGCAATCTTCCATTGGGCAGGATGAATATCCGAAGTTAAGGATAAATAGAAGAGGTTTTGAAATGGTAGAGTAGGTTTTTTTAAGAACCATCGTTGTGATTCAACCGGGACCGGTTGATTTGTTTGTATCTAGATTCTTCAAGATTTTCATCACTGCTCGCGTTCTAAATTATATTCTACAGCCAACTTCTGGAATATTTGGTGGGCTTTGGGTTGACTTTGGCAGTGTTGAGTTAAAGGAAAATTGTTTGCCAAACATGTTCGCCTTTTCTTTTGAATCTGACATAATTGAGTTGTTTTTATCAATAAGCGGAGGGAAGGAGGACCCGCTAGTGTCCTCTTTTAGATTTTTGCAAACGTCCAAAACGATTTGCAATTCTTAGGCATATGTAGGAATTTGCGTTTCAACACTCGGTTGAATAAAAATTTTTGCTTATTAATAACTCTACGATATTGACCAACCACGATATTGTTGGCCCTATCAGACTCCAACCTGCTGTTCCGGTATTGCTTAAAAGCCTCTTCCTTTTTCCGAATGGCTTCTTTGCAAGTGCGATTAAACCATACTCTGGATTCTCGTTTAATACTTTTCATGGAGTAAGGAATATACAACCTCATTCTAAGTAAAATTGTTTCACTAAGCGCATTTGCAGCGAAGTAGAAATTTTTACCGCAGAAGAACAATGACCAGTCGAATGCTTTGAAAAAATAGTTTAATCTATCTCAGTTAGCACGACTATATTGCCATACTAATTTTTTGGGAGGAATCCTTCGGCTGGCTAATCTGCTTACCGGGAAGCTTGTGCTCACCAGACAGTGGTCAGAGCTCCCCAGGGGACAACCAACTGAAACTACATATTTTTCAGGGTGAGTGGTTAAAAACAGATGCAAGAGGTGACCCTCTTGATCAGCTCGGTCGGGGACCCTAGTGGGATTTTGGACAAGTTGAGAAAGATTAAATAGTGAGGCAAATAATTCAACTTGCTTCCCAATTGAGTTTTGACTCAAAGAAAAGTTACTTGAAAAATGAAGCCAGTCTTTGTTGTGTACGTTGAAATCCCCTGCTAGAACAATTTCGGTTTCTGGACATGATTCCGAAATTTCATTGATCTGTTTTGAAAGATTGTCAATTTCCACAGCAGTTTCTTGTTAATTTGAATTGGGTGATCTGTATAAAAAACAGAAATGTATGACATGCTTTTCAACGAAAATTTTAACCCAAATATAATGGAAGGTTGGGCTAGAAGGTTTATATTTATCTAGGGTGTTGAAAGCAATGTAATTTTTAATGTAAATAGCGATTCCTCTTTTGGGTACGAAGTGTGAAACAAGTGAGTAGCCAGTAATATTAAAATTATCATTTTGTCCACTGACTTGTGTTTCACCAAGGGCTAAAATAGCTGGTTTTGTAGAGTTAAGATGACATTATACGGCACGAAAATTAGTTTGTTGGCCCCGAATATTACAAAAATTAACTTGAAAATTGGGAATTTTAATAGCAATTGGTAAAAATAGATTAAAAAAAAAAAAAATTTAAGTTTTGAAAAAGAAAAATATAAAACTTACGGCGTATATAGGTGTATTATAGGCGTGTAATATGTTATTTATTATCAAATCTGTTGCTGTTGTTGCTTGTTGGGAATTTGTCGGTTTTATTCGCTTGTGGGCCTTGATCTCGTCCTAGCACACGTTTTTAGTTCTTTCTGAAATTTGTTGATACTTCAAATGGTGCTTACCGTTGTACCTTGTTGTGATTGTACGTTGTCCTTAATGTTTTCTCCTTTTTAATTGGTTTAGTGACTGTTATATGCTTTGTGTTTGTAGTTTTTACTGCCCAGGTTTTAAGTGATCCTCGGGAGTTTATATTTTTTATTAAATCGTTTTTAGTGGAAAAACAATATTTATAGAATCCGCAATCCTTTATTCTTTGAATTACAGTTCTGTTACTAATTAATTTTTTACTGGATTGTTTTGTTTTTGCTTATTGAGTATCACTATCATCGTCATTTAAAAATTGTTTGTTCTTTTTTAATAAACTTAATTAATTCTTAATTATTTTGGGTATATACCTTTTTTTTTTTTTTAGAAAAAAATTTCTCTTAATAACTTTAGTGTTAAAAGAAAAATTTACGTTAACTTTAAAAAGCATTTTTTTTTCAAATATATATTTCTTTTTATTTTATTTAATTACGTTCGATACGTTATTTTATTCCTTTTCCACTCCTTTAAGGAGTATAGGGCATTCACCAAGTTTTTATTTTAAACTAGGCTTCAGTTTCTTTAATCATAATATTCACTAAGCCGTTGATTACTCGGCTGTAGCTATTATATAAGGTAACGAAATATGAATGCACAAATGTTAACTTTGTGCGCCATCTATAATATTACACAAGAATTATTTATATATTTTACGATATAACTATTACTATTACTATAAATATTACGATATAATTAAACAATTTTACGATATTTTTTTATTGGATATGATCTGACCGGGGTTTGAACCCGAAACCTTCCACATGTAAGGCGGCGTCTTTACCACTACGCCATTGGTCAGATATATTGATTCGATACGTTATGAAGTGTTAAAACACAAATGAAGTTGATATCATTCAATCAGACTCAATTGAACTTTAAGCTTTATGGTGTCTTTAGCAATTTCAATTCTCACTAAACGTATCCCATCCTCGTCGACAATTTTATTATTAATTAAGTATGTTTAAATAAAACGCGGACACTTTGTTTTATTTATTTTTATTAATTAATTTTCTAGTATTAAAATACTAAGAATTCTTAGTTTTTATAAAAATATATTTTATTATCTTAAATGGCTTAAGACCAAAACTAAATTTAATTGTCTTTGGCAATTTGTGTAAAAATTATCTACGTTGGTCTTAATAATATAATTTATTATTCTTATTGTAGTTAAGTAGGTTCTTATTCTATGTTTAGTACAGTTACAACATTTATATTTACATTTGGTTTTAAAAAAATTAAGGTTTTTATGCTGAAATTTATAAAGTCTAATTTTTAAAATGGAAGAGTTATTGGTAATCAAATAAAAAATATGATTTAACATAACCTATTCAAGAGAAAATTCATGTATTATGAAAAATTTATTTAAAGCAATCTGCCGAAAATTATTTAATTATCTACTCCTCTCATCTACTCTTTTTCAAGAGCTGGTGTGGTAGCTACTGGCTGGCAGTATATGAGAGTAAAAAAGAGTAGTTTACTCGTCATATAGGAACGCAAGTAATAACATTTGTTTGTTTGAAGAAACTTATGAGTATACATTTTTAGTAACATTTGTAGTAAATATTTCAGATTTTATTATTGAAATGTAGTGCCTACTTGCCTATGTAGCTATTTAAAAATGGAATAAGGGGGGGAAAAATTTATCAATTTTTTAATTGATTAGTTATTTTTTTTTGAAATTCTTTGTAAATATGTTATAAATCTTAAAATTGCGATTTTAAAAAAAATCTCGACTTCTGTCAATTTAACTATTTTTTTATACTTCTGGCAGCTTCAATATAATATAATACTAAGTACTAAGCTTACGATTTTATAGTGTTAATTAAAACCATTAATTCTTTGATTAGCTTTTTATCACAAAATTTAATAATTCAAATTTTTCAAAATTGAAATTAATTTAAATTCCTTGTATATGTACTTATTAGGAAAGCTTAAAAATGCAAAATATACAAAAAATGTATTTGTAAAATACAATGACAAATTTAGAACATTTCATATTAAATCATTTAAATATAAAAATAAATTTTACATACATACAGCAAGTAGCTTTAAACAAATCTTAAGTATAGCATATTATTTTTTAATTATATATTACCTATGGTAAAAAAAAAAAATTTAATGGCTTATTAAAAAAAAAAAATTTGGTTTTTAATTTATACAATATAATACATAACATATTTTATGGTAGAATCCTTAGTCTAAAAATATATAGTTTAAAAATATGAAGTGGTAAATAAGAACGGAAATAGAAAAAAATCCTCGTGTATCAAATTTAAAGTTTTTATCTTCATGAATTTCGAGGATAATCTTTTAATTTTGGGATTTTTTTATAGGCACCCGAACCACCATTACAATGAAGTCGAAACGAGGAAGAGTGTAGTATCGTAGACTGTGTCAACTCTGGGATACTCGTATCACCGTAATATAAACATTACATCATCCGGTTAATTACTTTTGGCAAAATTTCAAACATACAGCTTTCAATTTATACTTTGGAATATCAAGGAGAGGTATCTGAACCACCACTCAATTTATCATAAATTAGGAAGACACGCATGAAATAGTAAAGAAACCCCTTGTGCCAAATTTGCAGCTTCTATTTTTGTTTCAAGTTTATATCTTTATTAATTTCGAAGATAAGTTGAAGACCTTCGGAAATGGGTGGATGGACCCCGACCACCTACTTCAATTGGTCCCGAATTTCAAGAACACTAAGAAAGTAGGAAGAGACGCCTGGAAACCAAATTTGTAGGTTCTTTCTTTATTGGTTTCGGAATTATTTTTGTTTGGTCTAAATTCGAACAAAAAGTTCTTGGATCTGAACCCATGGTTTTGAACTTGGCCGTCCGAAATTCCCGCAGTTGGTTTATTACTAGTAACTTACAGCACAAATTTCATGAAAATTGCTTCATTAGCTGTTGAGTTATCGTGATTTTTTATACATCTTTATTAGCCATTAGCCCGATTAAAAGGTCCAGAATCCGACCCGACGGGCCGATTTCGCCCATATGCAATCCCCGTCGTACTTTCGATACTAGTAACCTACAATTAAAAAAAGTAAGGTGCTTTTCCTCTTTCCCTTTTGTTTGCGAGATTTGCCTTCACTTTATTATCTTAAAATGTTATTATCTAAGGAAAAATAGTTAAAACTAATAGACACTCTTTTCAATTTTAAAAACCCTTTTTAAATTTAAGAAAAACCATATATTGAAATATAATATTGCAGCTTTAAATTTTATATATTAATTAAAACGGGGAAGAAGGTAGTAGAGTGGGCCGTGTCAACTCTGAGATACCCGTATGACCGTTATATAAACATTATATCATTATTATTATAAACATTAGTTACTTTTGACAAAATTTCAAACATACCAGCTTTATTAGGTGTAGCGTAATGTTCATATAAAAGAAAGAGTTGTATGGTAGCTACTCGAACCTTATGCAGTAGACCAACGAAATTTTGCAGTAACTTTGGTCATTACACTAAACTATTTTTGGCAAAATTTCAGACACCCAACTTCAATAGGTATAGAGTAATGCTCATATATAATAAGAAGTTGTATGGCAGCTACTCGAACCCTTTGCAGTAGACCAACCAAATTTTGCAGAAACTTTGGCCATTTTACTAAACTACTTTTGCCAAAATTTGAGACACGTAGCTGTAATAGGTACAGAAAAATACTCATATTAAAAAAAGAAGTTGTATGGCAGCCACCAGAACGCATGGACCAAAATGGCTGGATTTAAATAGCAATGACGGCTATTGCAAAAAAACGAATTTGCGAAAATTTCAAGATCCTAGCTCCTTTAGTTTTTGAGTTATCGTGCGGACGGACGGACACACATAGCTAAATCGATTTTTTTTCAATTCTGATCAGATCCATACACTTGAGTCTATATCTACCCCCCTTTTTTAATGACAAGGTTTCTTAACAGCATAATTATGCATTCTTTTTTAGCACATTTTCAAAAAATTTTTAAAAATGTGCCTATATAGTTTCACTCTGTCCGTCCGTCCGTCCGTCTGTCTGTCCGAATGTTTACAAAAACTTTTACATCGTTTGAAATAGAGAAAAGAAATTTTAACCACGAGTAGGTATTACAAAAAAAATACTTTCGTAGAAGAACTTTTTTCTGTAGCCCCTCCTGTTACGGAGCTGCAGCCCCCAAAGTTGGGAAAAGCCCTATATTCAAATTGTTATAACAAGAGTTCTATTAAGTGTATTTTCAATCTGAAAACGGCAAAAGATAGCTGGTTTTATAAACTTTATAAATTTTAAAAAGACAAATGTTTAGGGTTGCCATACGGTACTAAAATTTACCATTATGCAAAACTCAATTTTTGCAAAATTTTTGGCCGTACATATCTTCTAAACGGGCTAAGCTACGGTCTTGAAATTTTGGGAGTAGTTAGATCCTTAGAAATAAGTAGTAGTCGGTTAACAAGTTTTTTTTGTCACGTCCCCTGTATTGCAGCTATAAAGGCCCGAAAAATGAAATTTTGCTATTTTTAAACACCTGTAACTTGAATACCTGTTCAAATTTTTTTTTTGTGATTTATAAAATTGAAAGCTCTTTAATTATATTTCCACATGTGTCAAAGGTTTTTCTTAGTTTTGAAGAGTGACGAAGCTGCAGCCCCCGCAAATTCCAAAAAATCCCTATATTTAAATTAGTGTAATAAGAGTTCTGTTAGGTTTATTTTCAATCGAACAACGGTAGAATACAGCTACTTTTATAGGCTTTACAAAAATATGTCGTAATAATGTATAGGGTTGCCATACGGTACTAAAATTTACCATTATGCAAAACTCAATTTTTGCAATATTTTTGGCCCCACATATCTTATAAACGGGCTAAGCTAGGTTCTTGAAATTTTGGGAGTAGTTAGATCTTTAGAAATAAGTAGAAGTCGGTTAGCAAAATTTTTTTGTCAGCTATAAGGGCTCGAAAATTGAAATTTTGCTATTTTTGAACACCTGTAACTTGAATACCTGTTCAAATTTGTTTTTATTAATATACAAAATATGATGGTCAAACATTATACTTTAACATATGTTAAAAGATTTTCTTGAATTTGAAAGCGGTTCTTTATATTGAAGAAAGTGTCTCTCAGTTTTAACCAGTTTTGCTTAAACAGTAAAATTCTAAGTAAAATTCCAAATTTTGGTATGATTTACAATTTAATTCCTTGAACCTAAAAAAGTTGGGGGAAGGGGAGTAGTGAGTATTAGATCCTTGATAAATTGGGAAAGCTTTCCCATAGAGGAGCTATTAGGATTTAAAAATTAAAAGAATTACTGTTTCTACAAGTAGTAACTTAGTCACCAACGTATATATTTCTTAAATTAAACGTTAACATTGAAGCTTCAACATTATATTCCGATAAAATACTCAGTATGAAACACTATATTATTTTGAAAATGTGCTTTTCTAAAAACCCTTGGTTTTTTTCATCACTTGTTTAATTTGAGGCAATAAGGAGGTATTTGAAAGATTTATTGAATTTGAATATTCAACCAAATAACCATCGTTTTTAACACAGTCTATCGCATAATATAAGACTTCTTCTGAAGCCGGTTTTTTTAAAACATTTTCGTTGATTTACATATTCATTTGTCATATCGGTGATTAGATCATATGAAATAAAGTTAGACTGTATCCAAATTTCATACTGTGTTTTTTGTATGAGAACTACTATAACTTTTACCATCACCTATATCTAACAGCCATTGACTGTATTCGGGATCGTTTGCGGCTCTCATATTTTGTCGTAAAGATAATAAACGGTAGTGTTTCCATAAATGCGATTTTTTTATGGTTAAATTAATAACAGACGCACGATTTCCTTCTTTAACAATCGTCAAAACTTGCTGAAAATCTCCTTCTAGGACTATTAATTTGCCTCCAAAAGGCAAATCATTTTTCATTAAATCAAGAAAAACTAAATCTATAATTTCCAGAGATATATCAGAAGCTTTTGGAGCTTCGTCCCAAAATGTAGGATATTTTTTCTTTACACTATTTTTTGTTTTTTTAGGTTTTTATAAAAAACCAATGCTAAGTATTTATGTATAAGTATACAACACATTGATTGAAGAAAATTTCGATTTGAAATACATACGTGAATTTATTTCTTTCAAAACAATTTGAATACTTTAGTTTAAATACAAATATTGTATTAAACTGAAACAATCATGTTGGAACCCATCTTTGCCACTTTGGTATTTATTAACAAAATTTAGTAATTTTTTCTTCCTTTAACTTAACCGCCGATGATATAATATTTTCTAACTTAAGTCTAATTAATAAGTTGAGAAACAAACTTCAATTTAAAACAATTAATCGTCTTGTGTTAGCTAAAATAGGTTCTTATGAAAACTCAATAATAAATTACATTATGTATGAGAATGGGCAACCAAAATCGTTTTTTAAATCCATTTTTTTAGGTAGTTTTTTTGAAGTCCAAAGCGGAATGTCTGCGAAAAAAAAATTCAGCTCCGAATAAGAAAAACTCGGAAGTGAAAGTCATATATTTACAGATGTCATAGTAAATTTTTTTTAAAATTTTTTTTGTATCTAGTAAATTTGTATTTTTTAAAGAAAACGAGGAAGAGGGTAGTAGAGTAGACTGTATCAACTCTGGGATACCCGTATGACCGTAACATATACATTATATCATCCGGTTAATTACTTTTGGCAAAATTTCAAACATTCAGCTTTATTAGGTGTAGAGTAATGCTCATATAAAAGAAGGAGTTGTATGGCAGCTACTCGAACCCTTTGCAGTAGACCAACCAAATTTGCAGTAACTTTGGCCATTACACAAAACTATTTTTGGCAAAATTACAGACACCCAGCTTCATTTGGTGTAGTGTAATCCTCATATAAAAGAAGGAGTTGTATGGCAGTTACTCGAACCCTCAGCAGTAGACCAACTAAATTTTGCAGTAACTTTGGCCATTAAACTAAACTATTTTTTGAAAAATTTCAGACACCCAGCTTCATCAGGTGTAGTGTAAAGCTCATATAAAAGAAGGAGTTGTATGGCAGCTACTCGAACCCTCTGCAGTAGACCAACCAAATTTTGCAGTAACTTTGGCCATTATACTAAACTATTTTTGGCAAAATTTCAGACATGCAGCTTCCATAGGTATAGAGTAATGCTCATATAAAATTAGAAGTTGTATGGCAGGTACTCGAACCCGTGGACCAAAATGGCTGAATTTAAAACTCGATTCCGTTTTTTGCATAAAAACGAATTTGTGAAAATTTCATAATCCTAGCTCCTTTACTTTTTGAGTTATCGTGATGACGGACGGACGGACGGACGGACATACATGGCTAAATCGATTTATTTTTCGATTCTGATCCGATCCATACACTTGAGTCTATATCTACCCCCCCTCCTTCTCTGCGTTACAAACGTAATGGCAAATTTATTATACCCTTGGACTATATAGTCATACGGGTATAAACATGTCTTCTACTAACTTTGTTCAATAAAATATTTTCTTGTATTTTGTAAATTGCTGCAACATAAAATTTATATCTTTTGTTTTTTCGCATACCTACCTGTTATTGTTTTATAAAGTATTTCGGTATGAAGATGGTTTTTTTTTGTGTTTATAATAGGTAATTCAAAACAAAAATACCTCAATTTTTATTATTAACGAACCTAAAATACATTCATTTAATACAAAAAGTACTATTTCATTTCGGCGTGGAAAATATTTAAATTTCATAGTGGCAACCCTCTAATCAATTTGCCACTTTTTCTAAAAAAATCGGTTCGTATTTTTTTATGAATGGGTATGTAGCTATATTTACAATATTGAATATTGAATATAGGCGTCAAACAAATAAAACAAAAACAAATTTCTATTCTCCTCTGTTCTATACTCTTCTAAATTTTGTTTTAGAAAAAAAAACAAAAATAAACATTCCGTAAATCTCAATTCGTACCTCAATGTTGATATGATTTGATATGTTTCGTACCTCAATGATGATTTTTTTTCTTTATTCTTGTTTTTTGTTTCTCCAATCTGTTTGCCACTTTTTCTAAAAAATCGGTTTCTAATTTTTTATGAATGGATAGGTAGGAACATCAATATTGAATATAGCCAAGCCATCAAACAAATAAAACAAAAACAAATTTCTATTCTTCTCTGTTCTATATTCTCTCTACATGTAAATTTGGTTTTTGAAAAAAAAAACAAAAGTAAACATTTCTTAGATCTCAATTCTTACCGTATCGTACCTCTATGATATGAATAGTTTTAATTTTTTTTTCTTTATTCATGTAGGGGAAATAAATTTCAAAATATAAGTATTGCCATTATTATTTATTATGTGAAGAATATTTATAACAATTTTAATGTGCAATATTTTTTTACATGTTGGCAATGTCTGCCCAATGGCGAATATTATCGGGTTAATTTCTTTTGGCAAAATTTTAAATACACATCTTTATTAGATGTAGGGTAATGCTCATATAAAAGATAGAGTTGTATCGCAGCTACTCGAACTTACTGCAGTAGACCAACCAAATTTTGCAGAAACTTTGGCTATAATACTAAACTATTTTTGGAAAAATTTCAGACACGCAGTTTTATTATGTGAGGAGTAAGGCTCATATAAAAGAAGGAGTTGTATGGCAGGTCCTCGAACCCGTAGACCAAAATGGCTGGATTTAAATAGCGATGACGGCTATTGCATAAAACGAATTTGTGAAAATTTCAAAATCCTAGCTCCTTTATTTTTTGAGGACGGACCGACGGACAGACGGACGGACATACATAGCTAAATCGATTTATTTTTCGATTCTCATCAGATTCGTACACTTGAGTCTAAATCTAACACCCTCCTTCTGTGCATCACAAACGTAATGGAAAATTTAGTATGCCCTTTTGACAAATAGTCATACGGGTATAATTACGGAGACACAATGCAAATAGGAAAAAACCCATTATACCAAATTTAAAGCTTCAATATTTATTTCAAGTTACTATTTTTATTAATTTCGAATATATGTTTTAAGGTCTTGGGAATAATGCGGATGATAGGCAAACCACTAATGCAATTCATCCGAAATTTTACGGACACAAGCAAATAAGAAAAATTACTTGTGCGCCGTATTTTAAAGTTCTATCTTCTTTGGTTTCGAAATTATAATCGTTTGGCCTTCATTCTGTCAAAAGCTTCTAGGTTCCAAAGACATTGTCCGATTTCGACCATAAGCAATCACCCCGGTATTTACTAGTTACCTAGAGTTTAAATTTCATCAAAATAGCGTCATTAGTTTGAGTTATCGTGTTTTTTGAATAAAAGTTCGTTAGTCCTTGAACTGATCGAAAGATTTCAGAACCCGATTCCATGGTCCGATTGATGGTGTCCCCGAAATACTTTCAGTACTAGTTAACCCCTTTACACTATTGAAACGTTCTATCTTGTTTTAAATTAATAATTTTATGAATTTCGATGATTAGCTTTTATACCTTGGAAGGTCTAAGATCTGAACCACCACTCAATTGATCATAAATTAGGAAGACACGCATGAAATAGTAAAGAAACCCCTTGTGCCAAATTTGCAGCTTCTCTTTTTGTTTCAAGTTTATATCTTTATTAATTTCAAAGATATGCTTTAAAGCATTCAGCACTGTGTGGATGAACCCCGATTACCTACTTCAATTGGTCCTGAATTTCAAGAACACTAAGAAAATAGGAAGAGACGGGTGGAAACCAAATTTGTAGGTTCTTTCTTTATTGGTTTCGGAATTATGCTCGTTTGGCCTAAATTTCAACAAAAAGTTCTAGGATCCGAACCCATGGTAGGGATCTTGACCGTACGAAATTCACGCAGTTGGTTCATTACTATTTACCTACAGCACCAATTTCATGAAAAAAGCTTCATTAGCTGTTGAGTTATCGTGCTTTTTTATACATTTTCGTTGGCCGTTAGCCCAATTAAAAGGTCCAGAATCCGAGCCGACGGGCCGATTTCACCCATATGCAATCCACGTCGTACTTTCGATACTAGTAACCTACAATTAAAAAAAGTAAGGTGCTTTTCCTATTTCCCTTTTGTTGGCGAGATTTGGCTTCACTTAAAATGTTATTATCTAAGGAAAAATAGTTAAAACTAATAGACACTCTTCTCAATTTTAAGAACCCCTTTTAAATTTAAGAAAAGCCATATATTGAAATATAATATTGCAGCTTTACATTTTGTATATTAATTAAAAAAAATTTCGACGGGGATTTGAGTTACAGGTGATTAACTTTTGATTCATTTTCGACCTCTTACAGCTCGATAACGGGCGGGCTATAGAAAAAAGTTCTTCCATAAAATTATTCTTTTTCCAATACCTAGCCGTAGTTAAAATCTGTTTTCTCTATTTCCAACATATTTCGCACTTGTTGACATGTTTTCTTGAGTGCTATTAATATATACTTAATATTGATTTCATTATTATTTCTAATTAATAATGAATTGATACAATAATTAAATTATAGTATTATCATAAAATACTAATTTATTAATTATATTTGTTCTAATATTATCATAAAATATTCAGCATGAAACACTATTTGATTTTAAAAATGTGTTTTCATAAAAAGCCTTGGTTTTTTTCATGACTTGGTTATATAAAATTCTGTTCAGCTTTATTTCCATTGGTTTTTCTAACAAAGCCGGTCGACTTTATTTTGTTCAACTTCATTGCACTCCTAATTTGAAATTTTATTCTGTAATATTATTTTTTTTGGTTCTGTTAATTTCTAACATTGATGTATTTCTAATGCAATATTTTGATACATCAATATAACAAAAAACGAGCAAGAGTGTTGTAGAGTAAACTGTGTCAACTCTGTGATAACCGTATGATCGTAATATAAACATATGTTGCATGGCGAATATCATCGGGTTTATTTCTTTTGGCAAAATTTTAAATACAAATCTTTATTAGATGTAGAGTAATGCTCATATAAAAGATGGAGTTGTATCGCAGCTACTCGAACCCACTGCAGTAGACCAATCAAATTTTACAGAAACTTTGGCTATAATACTAAACTATTTTGTTCAAAATTTCAGGCACGCAGTTTCATTAGGTGTAAAGTAATGCTCATATAAAAGAAGGAGTTGTATGGCAGCTACTGGAACCCACTGCAGTAGATCAACCAAATTTTTCAGGAACTTTGGCCATGAAACTAAACTACTTTTGGCAAAATTTCAGACACCCAGCTTCAACAGATATAGAACTCGTGGAGCAAACTGGCTGTATTTCAATAACGTTGACGACAACTGCATAAAAACGTATTTGTGAAAATTTAAGAATGCTAACTCCTTTATTTTTTGAGTTATTGTGGGGACGGGCGGACGTACTTTGCTCAATCAATTTATTTTGCGATCCTGATCCGATCCATACACAAGAGTTTATACCTACCCCTCCCTCCTTCCCTGCGTGACAAACGTAATGGCAAATTTAGTATACCTTTTTACTTAGAATCATAAAAACACATTATTAAAATGTTAATTTAAATGTTAAGTTATTGCAAATTTCTTTTCGTTAATTATTTAGTGTTTGAGAAGATAGGCAAAAAAAATCGAAATATTTGGAAGGTATTTCTAACATGTATGTTTTGCTAATATAATTAGATTGGTCTCTAGTGTCTAATCATTGCGCATACAGGAATTACTCCTTCCTTTGAGTAATCATGAGTTAAAAAATCATTATCATAAAACTTCACTATTAATAAACTATAACTATCTAATACGAAACTGCTTTCTTTTCAAAGTGAATGGCATATTTACACAGTTTACACATTAGCTCTATTCTAGGAAGGAAAACTATCTTACCAAGGAAATTGCCTGTAACAATTTCTAATTTTAAAGAATTTTCTATCATATTTCTAATAATTAATTGAGTTCCATTTACTAAAACAAAACTTATATTCATATTCCTAATTAGAATGACTACCGCCTCTTTTTTTAATTTTTCGCAAGAAATGGCTAGTTCTGGGGGTGTTTTGCCGGCAAAAAAATGATATTATCTGTTGAATCTAATAAGACGGAAACCACACAATTATAACATTTTTCAGGTCAATTAAATTTAAATTTATTCACTTATTTTAAAACAACTTTCATTTAAAGGGCTAATGATAACTTTTAAATCAATATTCTGAAAATCTTCAATCGTTTCCCCAAAAACATGATTTATAAATTAATAACGTATATTAATAATCACTTCACTAAATTTATTGGGAACCACATTATTACCTAATAGTAAAAGCCATTTTGAAAAATTTAGCTCATTTGTATTTGCTGTCATATTCTTTTTCGGAAGGATTTGTTGAAAATCACCACCAAATAAAATTACTTTTCCACCTATTTGTTCATTACATTGAGTTACATATTTCAACAAACGATCGATACAATTCATTGCCAAAGCAGGAATAATTTAAGCCTAATCAATTAATATAAAATTTGTTTGACGAAGTACATTAGCTTTTCGAGAACAGATTTTATACAAGAAACTGAAGTATCTGTTATTGGAACTGGTAAACCATACTTTTTATTTACAGTTTTTCCCTCGTAAATGTAAATAATATCTTAAAATTTGTAATTTAAAAAAAAAAATTGTGTTGCATCTAGATTTACTTAAATGTAGCAAATCTATATACTTACTTTTGTTCGAACGAGAATCATAAAAAAAAATAATAATTTAAATAAAATTAAGGTAAATTTTATTTTATATTTTCTTTATTTGACTGTAACTTTTAGAGTGAATCTTAATTCTAAATTTTATAATTAACTTTACAAATTTATTTTATTCTAAAACCGTGAGAAACTTTACAATTCATAATTTTCACGGAATCAATTTACAAAAATTATTTTCTATATAGGAACCGTTATTCGTGAACTCTGTAATTTAATATGAAAAAAACTTTTTTAGTAATAATTAATAAGAGGAAAAAAAACATTTATGCAAAAGGTGTTGTCTGTTCAGGTGGAGATGTAACTCCTCCCACCTTAACTTTCGACTCCTGTCGAAAGTCTTTTAGTTGAATATTTACATTCGAATTTTTTACTTTACGTTTTATAAAAATTAAAAATACTATTATAACTACCACTAGAATGATCACCAAATTTAAACTTACATTGGCGTACCATCTCCAGTTACTGTTCGCTTTAATTTCTTCAATGTGTTTCGTATTATTAATGTGTTGAGATATAGGTCTTGTAAATGAAATTCGTTCGTTATTTGTTCAATAGTTATGATACGTTCAACTTCGGGAAGATTTTTGCTATAGTATTCTTTTTGATAATTTTCATAAATAAAGGTTCCTATGGAAATTTTACAATTTTCGATTTTTAGAATATTTATAACTTTATTGTTAATTTCATTTTGTTGGCCACAGTTATTTATTACAAAAGTTTCTTTCAAATTTTTTGTTATTTCAATATTACTATAAATTACCTTAATTTCATCTAATAAATTTTTTCGAAACTTACATTTCATTTGCTGCGTGTTTACTAAATTTGCGATACATTGTTCTTTATAAAGTATTAATTAATTTTTAAAAATGTTTTTATTTTCAATATTTACAAAAATTTTTTGATTGCTTATAATAATCTTACTTATATTAGTATCTAATTCTAAAACTATGTCTTTATTAGGAACTTTTTCTATTATTGTTCTAAAATAGTTTTCTTTTATAAAATTTGGTATGGATATTACGAAAATGATAGTTTGTTTTTTATAAAGAATACAATTTTTAATGTACGGTAAAATTTCTACAGTTATATTATTATCATTTATTTCATGTTCATTTAAAATGTTCCTAGATAATATTTCAAGTTTGCTTGCAAGGATAATTTGTTTAATTTTAGTAATTTCTTTTGACAAAGTATTGATATTTCATTAATCTGCTGTTTGTACAATAAATAATCTAAATTTATTACTTATTTTACTTATTTTATCTTCAAATTCGTTTATAATTAAAGTTACATTATTTTGGGCGTTATTAATATGACTTGAAACTTCTTTGATCTGATTTGAAATCTGCTCATTAATTGTTACCTGTTTATTTAAATTTCCAATTATGTTTCCGTTATTTAGTTCTATTAGTTTGAAGCGTTCTAGAATTTCTTTGCGATCTTCATTGTCCATAACTCCGATTAAAAATCTGAGAGTATTTCCAGCCAGATTTATTAAACCTCGTTTATTGTAATAATGTGGAATAATGTTGAAAAAACTTTCTTTTAGATTTTTAAAATTTACAAGAAGATTTTGAGGAAGTTCGGTTGTTTTATTAAGTTGTATAATGTTGTTTTGTATTCTATTAATGCTGTCTTAGTAGTAATTAAGATCTATTATGTGCATAATGCGCTTATAACTGTCAATAATTTTAAGTTCTGATTCTTGAAACAAAACATAGCCATTTCCAGATTGAATGCGATTTATTTCAATTGAAGATTGTGCAAAGATGTGCGGAATAATGAGAAATAAGATAATTAACATTTTGCCTGAAATAAAATTTTGCATTAATTTTGATATTGCAGTTTTTTTTTGGAATGGTTAAATATTTCAGTTTTCTTTTGAAATGGTTAAATATTTCAGTTTTCTTTTGATAACGGGGATAAATTTCTTTATTAATTTTAAAATAATCCTCTTTTGTCTCGACAATATTAATTTTTTTATGATAAGGTTGAAGTTTATTTACGCGATTTAATTTTAGATAGTTGCAGAATTTCCCTTCAGTTCTGTTTTTATTTTTTGAATTAATAGTTCTATTTTTAATTTTTAGGAGATTTTGTTTTATGAGTGGATATTCTTGGCGTTCAATGTTTCCGTTTAGGAAATCAATTGGTTTTTTTAAATTAGATGAATGTATTATTTCATTATAAATTTTCATAGCTTTGATTACGGGATTTTCATCTAATGGTATAGATTGTTCTTTCTCGGTTACGGCGAAAATTCTCAAGTGTTCGTTTAGAGTATTATGGAACCTTTTGATGTCAGAGTTACTACTTTTGTTGTTAGGTGTAGTAAAGTGCACATCAATTCCTTCACTTTGCAGAAAGTTCTTAAAATTTAGGCTGTTAAAGCCTTTTTCTTGATCGGTAATTATTTTTTTGGGTTTACCGAAAGAGCGATGTATTGCATTAGAGCAGTTTTTAGGTCCATCCAGTTGTGCGAACTTAGAGGAATCATTTGAGCGTGTTTTGTGAACTTGTCGATAATTTTTAAATAAGGTTTACCCTTTGTATGAACTATTTCTAAAGGAGCATTAAGAGTTTCCGTTATTTTGAATGGTAGTTTTAACGGATTTCTTTCGTATTTAGCCGTGTTACAGATATGGCAGTTGTTTATTACCTTTTGAATTTCCAATTTAAATTTTGGAAAATAATACTTATTTTTAAAATTGAGAAATACTTCATTTATACCTCTGTGATTGGTTCTATTGTGTTGTTCTAATATTTTTTCTTGTAACTCCGCCCGATCTTTTATATCTTCCAGTAAAAATGAACATTTATTTAATTCTATAGATTTGTTTTTGGCAAAATGCTTAAGGTAAGTATTTTGGAATAGGCTGTAAATTTTTATATCATCAATCATTATACCAACAATCCCTCTTGGCAGTATATGATCTTTTAAAATATGAATAAAAAGGTTTTCATCAGGAGCTGGATGGGTAAATATTAAAAATTTTCTCTGATTTGACCGTTTTTGGAGAATAACTTGTGTCTTATAAAAATTCAAATGTGATTCAGAAATTGGGATATAATCTGTATTGTCTTCATCTGCTGATTGCATGGTAGCATCAGTAGGCTTAATTTCGTCAATTTCCATCTCATCTAAATTTATTTCCACCCGTGATAAAGCATCAGCTATTTTATTCTCTTTGCCGGCTAAATATTCTATATCAAAATTGAACTCTTCCAGTTTTATTTTCCACCTTTGCAATTTTGAATTAGGCTCTTTTAAATTATGAAGCCATTGCAAGGGTTTGTGGTTAGTTTTAATGGTAAACTTGCGACCAAAAAGATATGGGCGAAAGTACTTTACTGCCCACACCATAGCGAGCAATTATTTCTTAATGGTAGAGTATTTACACTCATGTTCATTAAGTGTGCGCGATGCGTAACAAACTGGATGGTTCTCTTGTGTGAGAACAGCTCCAAGCGCACAGTTGCTTGCGTCAGTAATTAAAGTAAACTTTTTGAAAAATCTGGATAGATAAGGATAGGATCGGTAGTAATAAGGAGTTTTAATTTATTAAAAGCTTCATTGTATTCTGTATTGCTAAGATCTATTCGCTTTTCTTTTTTTAGACAGACTGTTAAAGGTTTTGCAACTTTTGCAAAGTCTTTAATAAATTTACGGTAGTAGTCGACAAGACCAAGAAATGACTTAATTTGTTTTTGGGTTTTTGAAATAGGAAATATAGTAATAGCCTTGATTTTATTAGGATTAGGCTTAACACCGTTGGTAGTTATTATATGTCCCAAAAATTCCGTTTCTTGTTTAAAGAACTCACTTTTGTCCAATTAAATTTTTAAATTGGCTTCCTCTAACTTTTTCCTAACTTTTTGTATGTTAACGAAATGTTCGTCCTCACTTGTGCTAAAGATTATAATATCGTCCAACTAGACGTTACAATATTTACCAATGAAATCTCGTAAAATAGAATCCATTAACCTTTGAAACGTTGCAGGAGCGTTTTTAAGACCAAAAGGCAAACTGACAAATTCAAAGTGACCGTTGATGGTACTAAAGGCGGTGTTTTTAATGTCATCTTCAAGGATTTCAATTTGATGGAAATCCTTGGCCAAGTCAAGGATAGTGAAATACATAGCTCGACCGAGTTTGTCAAGTATGTCTTCCATATTTGGTATGGGGTACTTGTAGTCTACTGTGAGGTTGTTTAACTTTCGATAGTCTATTACGATGCGCCATTTTTGTTCGCCTGACGCATCTTGTTTTTTTGGGATAACCGAAATAGGTGCCGAGTAAGGCGAATTACTGGGTCTAATAATACCTTGTTTTAACATGTCATTCATTTGTTTATTCACCTCTTCGCGGTGTACTTCTGGATATCGATAAATCTTCATATAAATAGGAAGCTCATTAACGGTATTAATTTTGTGCTTAATTTGGTGCGTGAATGTCAAGTCGACACCTTCATGATAAAAGGCTTTGTTATATTTTTTCACGATTTTCAATAATTCACCCTTTGTAATTTTGTCAAAATGGTCGCATCTAATATTTTTTCATTTAAAAATATTTCGTTTTGAAATAATTCCAATTTGTTTAATGGGACTGGAACATGAAATTCCATCTCTTCTTTCTCATTAAAGAAGATAGGAATTTCATTTCCAGAATGTAATTTTAATAATTTATTTTTATAGTTTAACTCAGCTTAAAGAGGAAATAAAATATTATTGCCTATTAGTTCGCCGAACTTATCGTGAAAGGTTATTTCTAAGAATTCTATTTTGTTGTCTGAATCAAATTCAGTAAAAGGATTTATTGTTACTAATTTAGAATAATATTGCTTAAAGTTTTAATATTTACAGGTTCTATTATACTACGGTATATTGGATTACATATCCCAGGATTTATTATTCATGGTACCTGAGTCTATAATAAACTTTAATGGTGTAACTTTTGATTGATGTTTTATATAAGGAAGTTGTTGTTGGCTTCCGACGATTCTAAGGGAAAATCTTCTATTTGGTTTTTTATTTCTAATGAATGGACCCTTGTATTAACGGTTTGGTTATTCCTAAATTCCATTGGTTCTGTTCTATTATTTCTAAAATTTGAATGATGTGATCTGTTAAATCGATTAAAAGTATTTGATCGGTTAGTTAAGGAATTGACGTTTTGTGAATTGTTATAATTGTTGTTATTATTTTGGTTGTTATAAAAATTTTTGTTTAATTGATTATTATAGAAATTACTTGAATAATTATTATATGGATGATTATTATTTGAATGATTATAATTTTTTCTAAAGTTGGAATTTCCGTGATTATTATGTGGGTTTTGCGAATGAAAATTTTTTCGCTGGATTATTTTTATTTGAAGGAGCTTTTGTTGGATTGTAGTAAGCGTAATTACTTTCATGCAAAATGTCAATCGCTTTTTCTAAGGTCTCTGGATTTCTTCTATAGAGAATCGAACGCATTGGTTCGGGAAGTTTTTCTTGAAATATTTTGAGGCCAGTTTGAATATTGGCTTCTATTATTTGAACTGATTTTGGTTCCCCTTTAGATTTATTATTTAGAATACGAAGAATTTTTTGAATCTGATTATATATCGATTCGGCATCGATAAAAATAAAAAAGTTGTCATAGTATTTTTTGATGTATAAAAAGCTTTTGATTATGTTGACAGAAATATACTTTTAAGAATTCTGTTTGAGCATGGTGTAAAAGGCAATGGATTTAACTGGTTTTCAAGTTATTTATCAGATAGGTTTCAATATGCGGAATGTTATGGAGTACGAAGCGAACTACGATGTGTTAAGTATGGTGTAATACAGGGCAGTGCACTAGGGCCTACCCTGTTTTCTTGTTATATAAGCGGCTTACTAAACACCACATTATTCGGTAAGCCGTTTATGTACGCAGATGACCTTGCTATTGTATACACAGAAAATACATATAGCAATCTAGAGGAAAAAATAAATGCAGATATGAGTAAGGTTCAGAATTGGATGATGAATCACAGTTTAACAATAAATGTAAACAAAACTAAATGTCTGTTAGTTAAAGGAAAACCCAAAGATCATTTAAAAATAATGTTTGAGAGTTCAGAAGTAGAAGTGTTCCGCAGCTATAAATATTTAGGCGTAATCGTTGACAATAATCTCACTTATGAGCTACCAATCCAGGAACAATTGAAAAAAGTAAGGAAAGTGGCAGGTATCTTTAAATTAATAGGTAATCGAATTCCTTTTAATGTAAAAAGATCAGTATATTTCAGCATATTCCACTCCGCAACTACTTACGGTATTCAAATTTGGGGTAATGTTTGCAATAACAAATTAAATTTACTACAAGTAGCTCAAAATAAAGCCATTAAAAATCTATATGGATTTAAAACAAGAACCCCAACGCGGGAAATTCACAGTAAACACAATATTTTACCTTTGCAACTTCTGGTAAAAAGTAAACTGGCAACACAAATACATCTAATTATTACGAATAAAATTAACTCAAGAGTTATACCGACTTTAAATAATGAAGTTCACACTTACAACACTAGAAATTCTAGTCAGCTAAGAATCGTATCTTCAAAAGTCAGATTCAACAATCATGATACTATATATAACACAGCCTACAAAAACTTCAATGAATTGCCTGCAGAAATTAAAAATAATACCAATGACAATGTCAAGTTCAAAAAGAAGATAAATGAATACTACATCAGTAAAATCTAAAATATCCGATTATGATAGCAATAGTTAACTTGAATTTTCTATATTTCATTTTATTTTTTGTTCTTCTTTGTTTTTTGTCTTGAATGAATTATTAGTGATAATTTTTATAATTTTTATAATCTCTACCATTTTATATACACAGTCATATAATCATTATATTATTATTGTATAAATAATTTCTAATTATTTTTATTATTTTCTAAATTATATTATTAATTTCTAGTTTATAATAGTTTACTTATATACTTTGTTTTATATATTACGTTTGCATTTTTGAATTACTATTTACTTGTTCTTTATATTTATATTTTTTTTTGTAAATTATATCTTTGTTAAAACTTAAAATTTTATATACAAACACTCTATACGAGCACTAGTGCTCTCTGAGTTTAAATAAATGAAATAAATAAATAAATATACAGATCAACACTGTTAGTCGTAAAAGAAACACTTCGTAATTCGTCAAATATTTGGAAAGACGTTCGCTTATCACTAAAATTTTTTATAAGAACAGATTTCATACCAGACCAATTGTTTGTTAGGCGGTTATTAATTCCGATAACTTTAACCTAGCTTTACCGCGAAACTTTAATTCTTTTTAATAAAATTACCTGACTATTTACATTAAGACTTATAATTAATGGTAAAATGGATTCGACTATTTCTATAAAGGTAAATAACGACTCACCATTTCCATCAAATTCAGGTAGGTTTTCTATGTATTTCAGCGGGTTGATATTTAAATCCAAAGGTTGAACACCAGGTTGTTGGTCTACCATTCTGATTTCTTAGGTTAATTTACAGCTTAATTTTTTATTTGAAAACTTTTTGATTTCCAACTTATTTTTGAATTTTGTTTTTTTTTTGTTTTATTAACAATTAATTTTAAAATTTATTTGAAAACTTTTTGATTTCCAACTTAATTTTGAATTTTGTTTTTTTTTTGTTTTATTAACAATTAATTTTAAGATTTTTGTTTTATTTATATTTTATTTTTTATTTTTGTTTTCTTGTTCCTTTTTATACCCTATACCTAAAGAATAGGTAAACGGGTATATTAACTTTGGTATGGTGTTTGTAACCACCTAAAGGAAGCGAGCTAGATATGGAAAAGTATATATATTTGTGATCAGCGTGACCACCTAAGTCGATATAGCTATGTCCTTCCGTCCGACCGTAGGCACGATAACTCAAAAAATAATGGAGCTATCTTGATGAAATTTTAACTGTAGGTTACTAGGACTGAAAGTACGGCGGGGATTGCATATGGGCGATATCGGCTCATGGGTTCGGATTCTGGACCTTTTAATCGGTCCAAGGGCTAACGCACATATATAAGAAATCATGGTAACTCAAAAACTAATGACGCTATCTTTGTCAAATTTGTGCTGTAGGTTACTAGTAATGAGACTAAGGCGGGGTTCGGAACCTAGAACTTTTTGATCGAATTTAGGCCAAACTGGCATAATTTCGAAACCAATGAAGATAGAACCTCCAAATTTGGTATCGGGGTGTCCCTTCCTATTTCCTTAGTGTCCTTGTAATTTGGGCCCCAATGGAGTGGTGGGTGGGAACCAGCCACACATTTCTGAAGATCTTAAAGCATATCTTTAAAATTAATAAAGAAAGCAACTTGAAAACATGTAGAAGCTTCAAATTTGGCACAAGGTTGTTCTTTACTATTTCTTGCGTGTCCTCCTAATTTGGGATCTATTAAAGTGGTGGTTCAGTAACCCTCTTAGACCTCCGAAGGTTTAAAAGCTTATAATCGGAATTACTAAAAGTAGTAACTTAAAATTAATATAGAACGTTCCACTTGTGTACAAGGCTTAACTAGTATTTAAAGTACATCGCGGACTGCAAAACGTTTCTAAGGGCTAACAAACATATATAATAAATCACGATAACTCAACCACTAATGATGCTATCTTTATAAAATTTGTGTTGTAGGGTACTGGTAATGAAACTACGGCGGTGATTGCGTATGGAAGGGAATGGACAATTGGTTCGAAACATAGAACTTTTTAATTGAATTTAGGCCAAACAAGCATAATTACAAAACCAATGAAGATAGAACCTCCAAATTTGGTATCAGGGTGTCTCTTTATACTTCCTAAGTGTCCTTGAAATTTGGGACCAATTGGAGTATTGGGTTGAGGACCAACTACACAGTTCCGAAGACCTTAAAGCATATTTTCGAAATTAATAAAGATCAAATTTAGAAGTTTCAAATTAATCACTAAGAATTAATAAAAATCCTAAGCGAAAAAAAAAAATGTTTAATGAATTTAGTCGTATTTACAAAACAAATATTTAAATAAAATCTGATCAGAGTTAAACCTTACAATCTAAAAATTGATATATTTCATAATCCTCGCTCTAACCATCAGACGGCTTGGTTACTTATACTCTACTTGCTAACTGTTAATATCTACAAAAAAAGCACGTGAATTAGCAGCAGTTTCTTGCCTTTTATTATATATTAGATTAGATGGAAAATAAATTTGTTATACGTGAACACTTAAAATAACATTTTAATAATTTTTTTTTTTGGTTATGTTTATGTATGTAAATATTACATTAGTAAAACTTTAAAGTTAGAAATCATTTCCTACGTTTTCAAACACTAAAAAATTAACGAAAGAAATAATATACTACGTGTATACATAGCACTTAACGTAACATACCGCTCGGTAATCACAGTTTGTCTTTTATTAAAATTAGATATCATCTGTTTATATTTTTTTGTATTATAGAAATATGTGAAAATTAAAATCCTAAAAGTTTATTGAAATTCAAAAGTAATATATTTCATACCCAAAAATTGCCAAGCAGAAATATGGGATCTGTTTTTTTTTTTATTATGATCATCATATTATAATTTTTCAATAATTTATTTAAGTGTATGTGAATATAAAAATTTTGAGAAACAAGTGATGAAAAAAACCAAGGGTTTTTATAAAAGCACATTTCTAAAACAATATATGGTTTCTTACTAAGTATTTTATCATTTATTTCTATAAAAGTATATATAAAAATAAATGATTATATTATAATTTAGTTTCATTTATTTCTTAATTATAAGACTAATAGTGAATATAATCCCAATATAACCCCAATGCACTCAAGAAAACCTGTCAATAAGTGCGAAATATAATGTTGGAGCTTCAATGTTAACGTTTAATTTTGGAAAAACTTACACTGGTGAATAAGTTACTGTTTTATAAAAACATAAAAGCTTTAATTTTTAAGACTTAGTAGCCTTTAACGAGGAAAGTTCCCAAATTTTTCCTTAGCAAACTTATGATGGAACTACCAACCCCGTCCTGTCCATCTATTCCCTTGTTAAAACTAAGAGAGAATTTCTTAAACTTAAAGAGACCCTTTCAAATTTAAGAAAACCCTTTAAAGTATTTTGAAACATAATGCTGCAGCTGTAAATTTTGTATATTTGTGAAAAAAACATTTGAACAGGTATTCAAGTTACGGGTGTTTAAAAATAGCAAAATTTCAATTTTCGAGCCCTCATAGCTCCTAAACAGGGGCTTGACAAAAAAACTTTATTAACCAACTCCTATTAATTTTTGAGGATCTAACTCAAAAAATGAGTTTTGCGTAATTGTAAATTTTAGTACCGACGCGTTTGGCAACCCCAAACATTTGCCTTTTAAAAATTTATAAAGTTTATAATGCCAGCTATCTTTTTCATACACCTAACAGAACTCTTGTTATAACAATTTAAATATAGGGCTTTTTCTAACTTTGGGTGGCGGTAGCTCCGTACTGGTGGTGCTAGAGAAAATAATTTCTCTACGAAATTAATTTTTTTTGTAATATCTACCTGTGGTTAAAATATCTTTACTCTATTTCATACGGTGTAAAAGTTTTGTAAACATACGGATGGATGGACGGATAGAGTTAAGCGATATAGGCACATGTTAACAACATCTTTTGCAAATGTGTTAAAAACTCAGCTTTTATACCGAGTGTATCCTATATGTGGTATTATTTTCAAATAATCGAATTATGATTATTTTTATATGGATATTTCTTACTTGATGTTACGTCCAAAACCTTAACTTTTTATACCCTACACCTATAGAATAGGTAAAGCGGTATATTAACTTTGGTATGGTGTTTGCAACCACCTAAAGGAAGCAAGCTAGATATGTAAAAGTATATATATTTGTGATCAGCGTGATCTCCTGAGTCGATGTAGCCATGTCCACCCGTCCGTCCGTCCGTAGGCACGATAACTCAAAAAATAATGGAGCTATCTTGATGAAATTTTAACTGTAGGTTACTAGGACTGAAAGTACGGTGGGGATTGCAAATGTGCGAAATCGGATTCTGAACCTTTTAATCGGTCCATGGGCTAACAAACATATATAAAAAATCATGATAACTCAATAACTAATGACGCTACCTTCATCAAATTTGTGCTGTAGAGTACTAGTAATTTGACTATAGCAGGGATTGCGTAACGTCGAGATTGGACCATGGGTTCGGAACCTAGAACTTTTTGATCGAATTTAGGCCAAACTGGCATAATTCCGAGACCAATGAAGATAGAACCTCCAAATTTGGTATCAGGGTGTCCCTTCCTATTTCCTTAGTGTCCTTGAAATTTGGGTCGCATTGGAGTGGTGGGTCGGAGACCAGTCGAACATTTCTGAAGACCTTAAAGCATATCTTTCAAATTGATAAAGACAGCAACTTGAAAAAATTTAGAAACTTCAAATTTGGCACAAGGTTGTTCTTTACTATTTCTTGTGTTTCTCCCTAATTTGGGATCAATCAGAGTGGTGGTTCAGTACCCCTCTTTGGCCCCCAAAGTTTAAAAGCTTATCATCGAAATTAATAAAAATAATAACTTAAAATTAAGATAGAACATTCCAATTGTGTACAAGGGTTAACTAGTATTGAAAGTATGACGGGGCCTGCATATGGGCGAAATTGTACCATGGTTTCGGGTTCTGAAACCTTTGAAAAATTCAAGGGCTAACGATCATACATCTTAAAAGCAGTATAACTCAAAAAATAATGCTCTATTTTGATGAAATTTAAACTCTAGGTTACTAGTAATGAAAGTACCATGGGAATTGGTTTTGACCGAGTTCGGATTCTAGAAGCTTTTGATCGATCTGAGGCCAATCGAGGATAATTTCGAAGCCAAAGAATATATTTTCAATTTCCTGTGTGTCCCCGAAATTTTGACTAAATTGTAGTGGTTGTTCAGGTAGCTCCAAAGAAATCCCAAAATTAAAAAGCTTATCTTCGAAATTCGTGAAGATAGAAACTTTAAGTTTGATACACGAGGGTTCTTTCCTATTTCCGTTTTTATTTAACACTTTTATATTTTTAAAGGGCTTTACCATAAAACATATTTTGTATAATATTTTATAAATTAAAAACAAAATATTTTTTTAATAAACGATTAAATTCCTTTTTTTTCAATTTTTATTATATCATATATTTTATTGAATTATTACCAAAGGTGATATATAATTAAGACATTGTGTACAATACTTAAGCTATATTCAAAGGTACTTGCTGCACTTATGTAAAATTTATTGTTATATTTAAATGAATTATATGAAAAGTTCTAAATTTGTAATTATATTTTAGAAATACATTTATTGCATATTTTGCGTTTATAAGGTTTTCTAATAGGTACATAAACTAACAATTTAAAATAATTGCAATTTTGAAAAATTTTAATTATTAAATATATTATGCTTTGATTAGCTTTGATTAGTGAAGAATTTGAATACATTCGATAATTTTAATAAAGGAATATATTTGGAATATATATATCTAGTATAATTTATGCAATTGGAGTAATTGTTTATATTTGCATAAAAATCAAATAAGTGCAGTAATGAATAAAGCTTTCAAAACATTATTGAAATTGAATAAAAGAACCAGGCAGGACTAATCTTCTTCTTCTAATATATAAAGAATAAAATTTGTTTTTTGTTTGTTTATTTGTTTGTTTTTTTTGTGTTTGTTTGTCCAAGATTCACGTGAAAACCACTGGTCAGATTGTCACCAAAATTTAGAGAAATAATTCTGAGAGCCCGGGCGGTGACATAGGCTATGTCACATTTTGATAAGTCAACAGGAAGCGGCTCGGACTGTTTCTTTACTTGTTTTCTTTAGTATCGATAAAAATACAAAAATCTTAAAAATTTTTAAAACAAAAATAATTTTTTAAAAAAGTTTGTTATATGTTATAAAATTTAAAGGAAAATACCTAGAAAACCGTGTATAAAAATGGATTTAAAAAAATTTCAGTTTAAAAATCTATATCATGTCGTCTTCAAAAGTTAAATATGAAAGAAATTATTTCCATTTCATTATTCAATTATGAAATACATATTTCATGCTTGTTTAAGAAACAGATACAATTATTTCCACTTAAATGTTTAGTTTTTAACTATTTCATGCTGGGTCACTATGTAGGCATAACTGTATTTATTTTTATTATTTCTGAAAACTTTTAGTAATATCTATATTTCATCTATAGTAATATCTACCTTCATGGAATTTGTGCTGTAGGTTACTATAATGAGACTATGACGAAGATTGCGTGCGTTCGAGATCGGACCATGGGTTCGACTCCTAGAAGTTTTAGATCGAATCCAGGCCAAACAAGCACAATGCCGAAAACAATGAGATAAATTTTTTCAGACGAACCATATAAATTAATAGAAAAAGTAGCTTTAAATTAACATAGAATGTTCTAATTGTGTGTAAGGGTTAACTAGTATAGGCGAAATATAGGCGAAATCCGACCATTGGTTCGGATACCGGAATTTTTCATCGAATTTAGGCCAACGAGCATGATTCCGAATCCAAAGAAGATAGAATTTCAAAATTTAGTGTCAGGGTGTCCCTTCCTATTCCCTTAGTGTCCTCGAAAATTGTAGTAGTGGGTCTGAGACCATTCACATAGTTTCGAAGACGTTCAAGCATATCATCGAATAATAAAGATATTAACTTTAAATATAGAAGCTTCAAATTTGACACAAGGATGTTCTTTACAATTTCCTACGTGTTCCCTTAATTTATGATCAATTGGAGTGGTGGTTCAGATAACTCTCTTAGACATCCCAAGTTTTAAAGGCTTATCATCGAAATTAGAAAAACAGTAACTTAAAATTAAGATAGAACGTTCCAATAGTGTACAAGGGTTTACTAATATTGAAAGTATGACGGGGATTGCATATATGCAAAACCGTACCGTTTTGGGTTCTGGAAGCTTTGAAAAGTTCAAGGACTAACAACCATGTATCTTAACAAGTAAAGAAAGAGTCAGTCTGTGCAACTGACTTAGAAATACCCTACACCTGTTTGGTTCAAATTTAAAGAATAGTTCATAAGACATTTTAAAACCATAAAAGCTTTTATTAGTTCGATCTTTTATAGACTGCTATTTTTTTTTTTTCGTTAGACATAATTATTTTATTTATTCAAAAATATTAAAAATTCTTACTAATTTATCTATTTAGAAATATTAAAAAAAAAAAAAACTGGAAATGTTGGAGACATTTATTTCAATTCAGTAACAAAATTGGAAAAATCTGGTTAGGTTTTTATCACAAAACTTGATAATTAAAATTTTTCAAAATTGAAATTAATTTAAATTCCTAGTATGCGGACTTATTAATAAATTCCTAGTATGCGGCTTATAAATGCAAAATATACAATAAATGTATGTATTTGTAAAATACAATGAGAAATTTAGAGCTTTTCATATAGTTTAGAGAGAGAAAAATTAAGGTTCTTATTATGTTGAATCGCTTTTATTTTCTGATTTATTAAAAGTTTATAAAATGTACAATAGGTATAAAAATTAGTTTACTAAGCATATTTGAATTTTAATAATTAAAACGCGTTGCAATGTGATCACTTTATAACGTGGTCACTATGCAATGAGTTTTGTGTATGTTAATTTATGGGAATCAAAAAAAATAGAAGATTATACCGGATGCGCATGTTATTATTAATGCGCGTGGGAATTTGTTTAGGGAGGAAAGGTGAACGGATAATTTTATATAACACCTCCCCCCTTAAAAAAGTTTGCAGCCTCTGCAAACGGACTGCTTACAGAGATGTTAATGTCTTGTTTTTCTTTATTTTTATTTTTTGAATTGTTTTCGGAATTTTTTGTAACCCGATTGCAAAATGTGATTCCCTTAAATTTACATATTACAAATGATAAAAGTACAATTATAGATAATATAATAAAAATTGTTATAAAAAAAGATGTACTTATAATATTGTGTTTGTATTCGAATAGTTCAATTTTTTCTCTGTTTATAATATTATTTTTATGTATAAATTCTAAAGTTAAATTATTTAACACTTTTGTATAATTTACATGTAAGGTTTGAATTACAAGAGCATTGTTTGAATAATTTTGTACTTCATTATTAAAGTTAAATTCATTAATTTTAATTCTACAATTATTAAATTTGATAATGTTATTATTTTCTATTACCATTTCGCGTTTGTTACAGGTTTGATTTATTTGGGTAATATCTAAATTTTTCGTTATCAAAAGATCGTCCAAGATTAATTCGATTAATTTTTCTTTAAAAACTTTTACTTTACAAATATTATTAATTTCAAAAATGTTTCTAATGCATTTATTTGAATGTAACTTAAGATTTTTCTTTAAAACGATTCCTGCAATATCTTCAAAAATTTGGTTGTCAAGTATAAGGACCTTTTGGATGTCAGAATCTAGTTGTTCGCCCTGGGAGTTTGGGAATGGAATAACAGCGGCGTTGTAATATTTTCCTTTACAAAAGTTTGGAAGACCAATGGCGAAAATTAATGTTTTGTCCATAAATAGAACTCCGTTTGTAATATAGGGTAAAATTTCTACGGTGATATTGTAAGTATTTATCTCTTCATCCGTAAGAATGTTATGAGCTAGAATTTTTAATTTGCTCATCATAATTATATCGGATATTTTTTCCAATTGTTTATTAAGGAAGTTAATGTCAGCAAAAGCTCGAAGTGTAAAGTAAAATCTTTCTGTTTCAGTTGTTGAGTTATAAGTAATAGATTTAAATATTTGGTTGTACTTTTTTTGTTGGGAGTTTACAAAATCAGTTACTTCGTTAAGATTTTTTATTAAATCGTTATTAATTATGACTTGCTTATTAATTTCATTGGCGACCTGTTCGACATTATTATCTAGATTTTTTAAGTGATTCTGAATATCGGCGGCATCTTCGCTGTCCATATTGCCCGATATAAATTTAATCGCACTGCCTAGAAAGTTAATTAATCCTCGTTTATTTCGTGTGTTGTTTTTGTGAATATGAGGGATTAAAAGATTTAAGTTATGTTTAGCTAGAGTAAGTTCCCTATTTAGAAAGTGTTCCTGATCCAGTTTATCGAGCTTCAAAATTTGTAAGTTGTTTTCGAAATTTTTAATAGATTTCTCGAATATCTTCAAGTCAATAATATGAATTATTTTTCTATAATTATTGACAACATTCCTTTCGTTTAATTTTAGTACGGTATAACCATTTTCATTTTTTATAGGGATTACTTCTATGTATTGGCTGCGAACGCATAGCAGATGTACGGTTACTATTGCAATGAAGATTGCAAGATTCATCTAAAATTAAAAAAAAATTGTCTTACTATTAATTTTGAAATTTAAATTTTCTTTTTCTTTGGGTGTTATTATACCTAGTATTACGTTTATTACTAATATCGACAATTTTATCATTTTCTATTCTATGCTCATGTATCTTTTTATATTTAGGTTTCATTTTGCCTACACTACGATTCTGTACAACGTTTTCTTGAACTATGTAGCTTTTATCTTTATTCTTATTTAGTTTTTCGATTCTAATTAATTTATCTTCTCGAAATTTTTCTGCTAACATCCTAATTTCTTCGCAACTAATATTTTTTTGAATGAAATCTATTGGTCGTAGTCCCGTTGTGGTGTGAATTGTATTGTTATAAAATATTATGGCTTTTCTAACTCTTTCGTCGAGGTCTTCTTTGTCTATTTTATCTACTTCCATTATACGAAGGTGTTCATTTAAAGTACCGTGTAATCTTTCTATGTCGCTATTCCCTGTTTTGCTACCCGCTGTAGTTACATGGCGTTCTATTTTGTTTTCTTTTAAGAATAGCTCTACTGAGTTATGGAGCATACAGCGTTCATTGTCATATATAAGTTTGTCCATTTTTCCTAAGTACATTATTCTTTCTTTAATTGACTTCAATATTGAGATCCAAGTTCTATCGTTTAATTTATGCAGGGTTGCATATTTACTGAATTTGTCTATAGTGGTAAGGTACATCACGTTTCTGATAGGAAACCAGATGTCGATGTGGACTATTTTATTAAAAGAGTTAGGGCTTTCTGAAATTTTTAAGGGAATTTTTATGGGATGCCGATCGTGTTTAGCTAGGGTGCATGTTTCGCAATTGTTAATAAAAATTGTAATTAGTTTTAGTAGGTCGGGATGATAGTACTTTTCTTTTAGTTCTTGGAACACTTCATTTATGCCTCGATGGTTATTTTTTAAATGCTCTTCTTTTATAATGGATAAGACTTGTTCTTTATCGGATATATCGATAAGTTTTATATTTGATTTCACTAATTTTAGTTTTTTATTGCTAGAAAAGTTAGAAACGTAAAGGTCTTGGAATTTCACGAATAATTCAGTATCGTCGCAGTAGACACACATTATGCCTTTATTTATTATAACCCTCTTCATGATTTCAAGTAAATCGGTATTTGCGTCAATGGTAATAATATTCTGAATTTTTTTTCTTTTGATTACAGTTCGAATTTTTTCTTTTTCTCCTTTTGTGAGATATATCTGATTTTTATACAAATTAATAGCTCTATCGGTAATGTAGATGTAGTTTGTTTCATCTTCTTCCGCACTGTGAATTGTTGCGGCTGTTGAGGAAATTTCATTATTTTCATTTTCTAAACTTTCTATGGTTTCAGATGTATTTGGTTCGTTTATAGTTAAATTTATGCTATGGTGTAATACGTCAGTCTCGATTTCGGTGTTGATAAATCTGCTTAGTCCATCTGCAACGTGGTTTTCTTTACCTTTGAGATATGTTATGTTAAAATCATACTCGTTCAACTGTAATTTCCACCGTTGCAATTTCATATTGGGTTCTTTTATATTACTAAGCCAAACAAGTGGCTTATGATCAGAATTTACTACGAATTTCCTTCCATACAGATAAACGCGAAAATATTTTATTGCCCATACTATTGATAAAAGTTCTTTTTCGATAGTAGAATATTTAATTTCGTGGTTATTTAAAGTACGCGACGCGAAGCAAATTGGGTGTTGGTTTTGACTTAGTACCGCTCCGATTGCGTAATTGGAAGCGTCTGTGGTCAAAACGAATTCCTTATTAAAATTAGGACTTTTAAGTACGGGGTCATTAGTTAGCAAAAGTTTCATCTTTTCAAAGGAATTAATGTAATCTTGATCTAATTTATTCACTTTTGCACCTTTTTTTAAAAATTTGACCATAGGATACGCAACTCTTGCGTAGTCCTTTATGAACTTACGGTAATAACCGGTGATTCCAAGAAATTGTTTAATTTCCTTGGTGGTACTTGGAAGTTTCATTTTAAGAATAGCTTCAATTTTTTTATTGTCTGGTTTTATACCGTTGTTAGTAATAATGTGTCCTAAATAGTTTGTAGATTGTGCTGCGAATTGGCACTTATCTATCTGTATTTTTAAATTTGCGTCCTTTAAGCGTTGTAAAATTTTCCTAATTGAGTCTAAATGTTCCTCTATACTTGTTGAAAAAATTAAAATGTCATCTAAGTAGACGACACATATTATGTTAATATATTGCTTTAGTACATCGTTAATAAGTCGCTGAAAGGTAGCCGGCGCGTTTTTTAAGCCGAACGGCATTCGATTAAATTCGTAATGGCCATTTGCGGTTGAAAACGCAGTTTTAGCACGGTCCTTTTGGTCAACTTCTATTTGGTGAAACCCTTTCGCCAAATCGATAGTAGTAAAGTAGTTACATTTCCCTAATTTATCAAATATTTCTTCAATATTTGGAGTAGGGAATTTGTCTTCTACGGTTTGTTCGTTTAATTTTCGATAGTCGACTACTATTCTCCATTTCTGTTTTCCTGAGTTGTCCGCTTTTTTGGGAACAACCCATATGGGAGAATTGTAGGGACTATTGCTGGGTTTTATGATGTTCTGCCTCAGCATTTCCTTAATCTGACTATCTACTTCCTGGCGGTGGATTTCAGGGTACCGATATAGTTTATTGTAAATAGGTCTATCAGTTTTTGTAATTATTTTATGCTTTATTTTACTTGTAAATGATAGACCTTCTCCTTCCTTGAAAAATAAATTTTGGAAATCTAACAGCAGATTTTTCAACTTGTGAAAATCTTTTTTGTTTAAATGACTAAAAAAATTTTCGTATGGAATTTTATTGTTATTATTATCTCTTTTTTCAATAAATGTTTCTTCGGACTTGCTATTGTAACAATTATTAGCGTAAATTTCTTCATTAAAGTTTAAAAATATAGGGATAGTAGCGTTATCTGTTATTAAACGTCTACCTTTGTAATCGATTATTGAATTTAATTTCACTAGAATATTATTTCCTATCAATCCATCGAATTGGTTGTGGAAATCGTACTCCAAGAATTTTACGAAATAATTTGTTAAATTAAATTCTTTAAATAGTGGAATTCTGTATTGAATATTACTTTTTATGATACGACCGAGAACCTTTAATGTATGTGAATGTTCATTTAGCTTCCACTTTGGATTACACAGATTCGGATTTAAAATGCTGTGCTCGGCACCGGTATCAATAATGAATTTTAGTTTTTTAACTGGGGTATTAATGGTTATATAGGGTAGGAGTTTTGGGCTCTTGTTCGAAAATTTCTAGGAACATCGTTTGTTGTATTTACCAAAGTGTCCATTGGTTCAACTTCGTTTCTATTTCTACTTTGTCTATTGTAGCTATTACTAGATCTACGGGATTGAATACTTCTTGTATGTTGCATTTCTTGATGATTTCCGTTATCATTATTACTAGAATTATTGTTATTCGATTCATAGTTATTATTTCTATAAAAATTAGGAGAGTTATTATTTCTATGAAAATTAGAAGAGTTATTATTTCTATGAAAATTAGAAGAGTTATTATTTCTATAGGAATTTGGGTTATAATTATTATCATAATTATTTCTGTTTTGATTGTGAGAATTATTTTGATTATTATAATTGCACACATTTCCATTAGTTTTTATGTTAGACAAAGAAAGATATCCGAATTCTTTTAATGTTTCATAAGCTTCGTCCAAAGTAGTTGGGTTTCTACATCCAATAAGATTTCGAGCTAATAGTGGTAAATTTTCTCTAAAATGTTTAAGAGCTATTCTACTATTTCCTTGTATTTCGTTATTATTTATTTGTCCTGCTAATAAACGTGTATTATTTATTCTAAATAAGAGTGAACTTATTTTTCTATAGAAAATTTCTATGGTAGAAGTGCAACGTGTAGTTCTCAATTCGTCTAATAATTCGGAGACAGGAGTACGCTCTCCATAATTTCGGATAAGACTTGCTTTTATACTGTCCCAATTGTCCCTTATACCGTCTCTTATAACGCATTCTTTAGCCTTTCCTTCGATTTTATCTAAAATGTACCCTATAGCGATTGGTTGAGCGACATTATTTAAAACATTTATTAACGGAACTAGTGTGTCTATTCGGTTGACAAATGACAGCAAATTATTTTTGCTACCATTGAAGGGAGTGACATAAGAGATTTGTTTGGCGACGTAAGACAATGCATTAAGAACTTGATTATCCATTTTATTTTGTTAAAATGACGGATCTTTTGACAACAAAAAATTTTACAATTTAATTAAATAATGAAATTTATAATTTTAATAAATTTAGGTAAACAGTTTATTTTAGAATTTAGAGTTTTTAAATTTTAAAGCTAAAAATTTTCTTTTTTCTTTTTTTTTTCTATACAAGGATCTAATACTTAATTTTATTTTAAAGTTTTAAATTGATCTTAAAGTTAAAAAAAAATTTTAAAGCTAATATCTAATAATTAGTTTTATTTTAATTTAATAATTACATACTTTTATTTTAATGTTTATTTTAATTATTTTGAAGTTAAAAATTTTAAAGCTAATATCTAATATTTTTGTTTTATTTTTAAGTTTATTTTAATTATTTTAAAGTTAAAAATTTTAAAGCTAATATCTATTAAGTAATTTTATTTTAATGTTTTAAGTCTAAGATTTTTTTTCTTTTTGTACTTATTATGTACTATAGTTACAGGAAAAAAATTTTATAAGCTATTAAATAAGTAAATATGTACTTGCATTTATTGTAGATTTTTGTTCTTAATTATTTTTTTTGTTGATCTTCAGTTGGAACTTGATGCCCTAGATGCTCGAGATGTTTTTCTTCTTTTTTTCTTTTTTTTTTTGTTGTTTTAGAGTTGAGAATGAAATTAGAGCTGACCTTGAGTTTAGATCGTACGATTCGAGTTCTGGTCGATGGTTTATCATCTGACAAATTTGAACTGAACGCTGGTGTCCCTCAAGGTTCTGTTCTTTCTCCCACCCTCTTCTTAATATTCATTAATGATCTTCTATCTTTAACTTCCAATCCAATTCACAGTTTCGCAGATGACAGCACCCTTGTAGCTTCCTATGAATTCCATAGCCGCTGTAACATTAATCATCAGGTTAATACAACAGCAAAAAATTTCACTGTCAGTGAGCTAAATAACGATTTAGCAAAAATTCACAAATGGGGTGAAAATAATCGTGTTCAATTCAACACGAAGAAAACCCAATGCTGTCTCATCTCGCGAAAAATAGCAACTTCCATTCCCAACTTGATTTTTCAGGGAGAAGTTTTGCAGCACTCAACAGATTTAAATATTTTGGGCATCGAGTTAAACCAGAAATTGACTTGGTCGAATCACATTTTTGGTATAGCTAAAGATGCAGCTAAGTGTTTGGGTTTTTTGTATCGCTGTAAAACTTTCTTCTCTCCATTAGATCTCCTCAATATCTATAAAACATATATTAGACCAAAAATGGAGTATAATGCACATATCTGGGCTGGTGCACCCCAATCAGCGCTGGGATATCTTGATAAAGTGCAAAACAGAGCTATTCGTCTTATAAATGATCCCAGTGTTACCTCAACGCTCACTCCACTTAGCCATCGGCGCACAGTCTGGTCACTTACCCTGTTTTATAGATACCTAGTGGGGACGAACACCTGTTCTAAAGAAATAAAACAATTAATGCCTCCACTCAAAGTTTTCCAACGTGAAACAAGGAGTGCAACAGATGCTCATCCCTACTGCGTCGAATTGTTAAGATGGCGAAACACGGCTTATGGAAATTCGTTTGTTATGCGCATGTCGAGATTATGGAACCACATTCCGTCCAATGTGTTCCCTAAAGTTGGTAATTCGTATGTGTACGACTTAAATAAATTTAAGAAGAATATTAACATCTTTCTCCTAAATATCCCTCCAAATTTTCCCCATCCACCATAATCCAAAATTCCCAAATATCCTCCGACAATCCTAAAATCCTTTCATATCCCATCCCTGTAACCAAACTGTACATTTGTATCACAGGTTCCTTCCTAAAGTTTGGTTCAAAAAGGGTGTGGTTTTGGTGCGTTAAAATCGCACACTACCCAACGAAATACCGCAAAGTTTCAATGGGTGGCTTTCGAGCGTTCCATTCCCTCGTAAAAAAAAAAAAAAAAAAAAAGATACAATGCTTTGAACTTGACAAACTGCAATGTATTACTTTTTGTTTTTTTTTTTTTTGGTTTTTATTTTTAAAGTTTTAATAAAAAATTGTTCTTCACATTGTTCTTTAAATAGTTTTTAGTAACTTAAATAATTTTACACATTTAGATAGATAGTTTTTTCTTTTTTTTTTTTTTTTGTTATTTAAATAATTATCGGTATTTTATAATTGATTTTATTCACCGTATTATTTAAAATTTTGTTTTGATAATTTTATAGTATTAATTTAAACAGTATTAATATTAGTTTTTGTTTTATTAAAATTAGTTTTTATAATTTCACTGTGCACTAATTTTTTTTTTTTTTTTTTTTTTTGTTTATGTTTGATTTAAATAATTATCGGTATTTTATAATTGTTAATTTTATTCACCGTATTATTTAAAACAATTTTTATTTTTTTCACCGACTGCGCCAGTTTAGAGAGAGAAAAATTAAGGTTCTTATTATGTTGAATCGCTTTTATTTTCTGATTTATTAAAAGTTTATAAAATGTACAATAGGTATAAAAATTAGTTTACTAAGCATATTTGAATTTTAATAATTAAAACGCGTTGCAATGTGATCACTTTATAACGTGGTCACTATGCAATGAGTTTTGTGTATGTTAATTTATGGGAATCAAAAAAAATAGAAGATTATACCGGATGCGCATGTTATTATTAATGCGCGTGGGAATTTGTTTAGGGAGGAAAGGTGAACGGATAATTTTATATAACAATATAATTCATTTAAAATTAAAAATAAAGTACTTTTGTAATGTTCGTAACTTCAATATCGTACAAAATTTCTTAAAAATTATATATTACCTATGGAAATAATTCAGTAAAATATATGATATAATAATAAATTAAAAAAAAAGAAATTTTTGTCGTTTAAAATACTTTGGTTAAAAAGAAAGCCATCAAAAAAATATTTGTGGAGTTCCATTAACACAAATTTTTAAGACAATTGATAATGTTCTGAAATTTAAACATGAGATTAAATGCATGTTGCTAGAAGTCAATTAAAAATTGTAAGTTTTACTTTAAACAACTGTAAATTAAAAACATTTTAATAAAAAAATAAAAAAAAACAAGAAAAAAAAAAAAATTATAAAAATTATAAAAATAATAAAATAAATGTAAGCTTAAATATAATTCTAGTTTATTTTACTTTAAATTATAAATGGCCTTATATAGCTTATGTAAGGCCTCATAAAAACTAGTTTTGTTAAGCTTTGTAATTCGAAGTTTTAATAAAAAAAAAAAACACATTGCGGCTCAACAGATTTTTATAGGTTTTTTCGTCACTTTTCTATAAATTAGAAATGGTTTAACCGATTGCCTTCAATCTTAGTATATTATTTCCTTTTTGAGAATGGGTTTCACTCCATCAACACATTTGGAATTTGTTAATCCATGCCGCCACGACGATTGTCAAAAAAATAATTTTAGAAGGATATTACGTCCAATTTTGCGAAATATTACTTGGTCAAAGTCTCAAGAAAAGGTTTGTTGAGTTCCGTTAACCCATTCCAGCTTTTTATAGGTTTTTTGCTGACAGATGCCTGATTGACAATTGCCGCCCGCCAATTGTACAAAAAAAAATTTTGGAAAATATTATGTCAAATTTTGCAAAATATTGCTTGTTTAAAGTCTCAAAAACTGGTTTGTTGAGTTCCATTAACTCATTGCGGCACAGCAGCTTTCTACAGATTTTTTCGTTACTTTACTTTTAAGCAGAAACGGCTTGACCAATTGACTTTAAATTTTGTATGCGTACATGTATATACTTATCATTCCTACGATTATTCAAAAAAAAAATAATTTTGTAAGTAAATTACGTCCAATTTTGAAAGTAGGTAAAACTTCTTTGAATTCGGGGAATGTTTAAAAAAATCTTTTGTCGAGTTCTTTTAACCGATTGCGAAACATAAGCTTTAAAAAACAGTTTGCAAAATGGTTTGAACGATTATCTCTAATTTTCTATACATGGTGCTTTTTGACAATTTGGTGCTCCTTGACGATAGAGTTAAGGATGGTGGGTTTCCGGTGAATAATGTTAACTGAATTAAAATTTTTGTTTTATTGTTAATTAATAATTATGAAAAGTTTCAAGTGAAATTTGATAAATTTGTTGAAAAATTTCAAGAATAATTCTAAAAAAAGCGTTTTAAAAAAATTTCTTTATTTACCCAAAAAAAAATTAACATTGTAATGTAATTTTTGTGTTAATTAGTATACCCGTTTGACTATAGGTCAAAAGGGTATACTAAATTTGCCATTATGTCATTATACTATGTCAATAGTAGTTTTTTTGAATTCCCAACTTTGGAATACAATATAGTCGATGGTTAAGAAAAGGTCTAAAAATCTGCTTTTAAACTTATATTGTGCTATATACTTACCTGAAAGTTCTACTACGCTCTTCCTCGTTTTTTTATGATTTTATGAGAGAAATATAGCCTTCTTCTTTGGAAGAACTATTTTAAAATACTATGTATATAGACATAATATATACGAAATTGAATTTTTTGATTTTAAGATTTTATTTGAAGAACTGCTACTTTACACCAAAACCTATTTTTAAAAAATAACAACTGCAAAAAAGATAAAAAACAAAGACTTACGAAAAAATGTAGAAAAGGAAAATGTTACGTTATTTAAATTTAAAGATATTATTAAGCTTTACTTTTATTATTATTAATACTATCTCATTTAACTTTTGCACTATTTGAGACTATTTGAGAGGAAAAAAATTAAAATAAAGGTTAATTTGATATAATACCATTGAAAATTTCATTGAATCTTTGTTCAAAACGCGTAAAAAGGTCAAAACCAAATTAACCCTGTAGGTTTTTATAATTAAAATGCTGGTACAAAATTTTCAATAAAATTCTTTTAATCGTTTAAGCAAATAAAATTTATAGAAAACTTCATGGCGTCGTCGCGGAAAACGGGTAAATCGAACTTATCTACAACTTTTTGCAGCCTCTCTTTTAGACTGCAAAATCAACCTGTAAAATTGAACACAAATCGGAAATAAAAAATTTTTTGGAAGATCGCCAGACCGCAATGGGTTACTTCATTCCATCCAAATTTATACAAAAAATTCCGGTTGCTAAGAGGAACATTTGTACAAGTGCGATGCGCAATGGGTTAATTCATTCCATCCAAATTTATACAAAAAATTCCGGTTGCTAAGAGGAACATTTGTGCAAAATTTTAAGTCAATCGGACAAACCGTTTTGACTCGATATCAAAAACATTGAAAAAGAGTCATTGCACCATCGTGCACGATCGGGTTAACCTAACTAAACAAAAATTTGTGTCATCCTCTCTTTTCGACTGCAAAATCATCCTTTAAAATTGGACACAAATCAGAAACACAAATTTTTTTTAAAACCCGGCAGACCGAAATGGGTTAATTTATTCGAACTAAAATTATACAACTTATTCCGGTTGCTAAGGGGAATATTTGTGCAAAATTTCAAGTCAATCGGTCAAACCGTTTTGACTCGACATCAAAAACATTGAAAAAGCTTCATTGCGACCTCATGCCAAAACGGGCTAATCGAACTCTACAAAAATTTGTGTTAGCATCTCTTTGCGACTGCAAAACCACCCTTTAAAATTGGACACAAATCGGAAACACAAAATTTTTTGGAAGCCCGCCAGGCCAAAATGGGTTAATTTATTCCCACCAAAGTTATACAACTTATTCCGGTTGAAAAGGGGAACATTTGTGCAAAATTTCAGGTCAATTGGTCAAACCGTTTTGACTCGACATCAAAAAAACGAAAAAGCTTAAAACGGCTCTGGAGCCGTAACCTGTTGACTTTTTAAAATGTGATATAGCCTATGTCACCCCCCGGGCTCTCAGAATTATTATTTTATAATTTTGTGATAATCGGACCAGTGGTTTTCACGTGAATCCTAAACAAACAAACAAACAAATTTTTTCCTTTATATATTAGATAAAACATAATATGTTTTATGGTAAAATTCTTAGACTTTTATAAATATCAAAATGTTGAATAACAACGGAAATGGGAAATAGTGTATCAAATTTCAAGTTTCTATCTTCATTTATTTCGAAGTTAAGTTTCTTAATTTTGGGATTTCTTAGGAGGCACCCGAACCACCAGAACACTTAAGTCTTAATTTCGGAGACACAAAGGAAATTATAAACAAGTAAAGAAACAGTTAGTCGTGCAACTGACTAAGAAATACTCTACACCTATTTTATTCAAATTTAATGGGAAGTTCATAAGTCATTTTAAAACCATAAAAGCTTTTATAGGTTTCATCGTAAGACATAGCTAACGAAATTAACTTTATAATACTAAAACCATTTTATAATTATTTTATCATTAAAAAAAAATTAAAAATTCTTAATAATTTATCTATTTAAAAATATTAAACAACAAAAAAACTTGAAATAAATGGAACGCAAACTGCAATAACAAAATTACATATTTAAAACTTTTTATCCAATTCAATACAATTTTACACACATACAGCAATTATTTCTTTTCAGTATTTTTAGCTGTAGTGTGATTTACTGTTGATTGATTTAGTACCCTTGATTAATTATTTCAATTTTAAATATCTTGTAAATTTACTCTTTTTAATTCACTTATTTTTTATATAATTAAACTCAAAGTTATTCGAAAGAAATATTAATTTGAAATAATATCTATATAAAAGTTTGTATAATTTCATGGTTTTTAATGTTAGTTCAAACCATAATTCTTTTACTAGCTTATTATCACAAAATTTAATAATCAAAACATGCAATAAATGTATTTCTAAAATACAATGCCAAATTTAAAACTTTTCATATAATTCATTTAAATATAAAAAAAAATTGTGCAACTTAAGTATCGTACACAATTTCTTAATTATAAATTAATTATAGAATTAAAACCAAAAAAAATTTCGCCGTTCATTAAAAAAAAATTTTGTTTTTAATTTATAAAATTTATTTTAATTTATAAAATATAACAGTGTTAAATAAGAACGGAAATAGGAAATAGTGTATCTAATTTGAATACATCGAATACATGCTTTAAGGTCTTAGCAGTAGTGTGAGAGGTACGCAACCGCTATTTCAATACATTCAAAATTTCACGTACACAAAACAAATAAGAAGAAACACCTGTGCCCTAACGATAAGGTTCTATCTTCTTTGGTTTCGAAATTATCCTCGTTTGGCCTAAATATGGTTAAAAGTTTATGGAATCCGGACACATTTTCCGATCTGGGCGAGAACGAATTCCCACCACAGTCTCATTACTAGTAACCTACAGCACAAATTTCATGAAGGTAGCGCCATTAGTTGTTGAATTATCTTTATTTTTTTTAAATGTTCGTTAATCCTTAGAACAATTAAAAGGTCTAGAATACGAACCCATAGGCCTCTTTCGCACATGTGCCATCCTCGTCGTTCTTTAAGTCCTAGTAACGTTCAGTTAAAATTTCATCAAGAAAGCTACATTAGTTCTTGAGTTATCATACCTACGGGCGGACGGACAGGCATGGCTATATCGTCTTAGGAAGTCACGCTGATCACAAATATATATAATTTTACATGTCCAGCTAGCTTCTTTTAGGTAAACACCATACCAAAGTTAATATACCCTTTTCTTATTTCATAGGTGTAGGGTATAAAAAGACTGTTATACCAAATTTAAAGCTTCTATATTTATTTCAAGTTATTATCTTTATTAATTTTGAATATATGCTTTAAGGTCTTCGAAAATGTGTGAAGGGTTCCCGACCCATTACTTCAATTGATCCAAATTCAGGACAATAGGGAAAAAGGAAGAGACATCATGATACCAAATTTGGAGGATATATCTTCAGGTTTCGGAATTATGCTCGTTGGGCCTAAATTCGATTAAAAACATCTAGGTTCCGAAAACATGGTCCAAACGCGACCGTACGCAATCCACGTCATATTTTTATTACTAGTAACTTACAGGACCAATTTGCTGAAAATAGCGTCGTTTGTTGTTGAATTAATGATGATTTTTTATCGACCGATTAAAAGATCCAGAATCCAAACCAATAGCCCGATTTTGCCCATATACAATCCGCACCGTACTTTAAGTCCTGCTAACGTAAAATTAAAATTTCATCAAAATAGCTCCGTTATTGTTTGCGTTACCTTGCCTACGGGCGGACGGACGAACATGGCTATATCGACTCAGGAGGTCACGGTGATCACAAATATATAGTTACATCCACGCCACCCTCTGCTGATGATTTATACCTACTGTACCAAACAATATTGTACAAGAAAATGGAATTATTCTACAAGAACGGAAAATGCCATTTTCTCTAAATTAAATCGAATTTCAATTTTTCTTTTAATTTTACATTTTACGTTTTCTTTATTTTAAACTCACTTGAACCCAAGTGCTTTATTTCATAATCGACCAAACGTTTTTTACATTAAACAAATAAATATTTTTTTAAATAACTAATTAGCTGATCAAACATTTTTTTTTGTTAAAACTTTTAAAATAAAATTAATTTAAATTTATTGAGAAATTATCGAAAAACGCTGATAATGTAAAATCAGCATTTTTCTTTTCTTTTTATTACACACTTAAAATGTGAAATGTAAAATATTACGTAAAATCTAAATTGTATTACGTAACTAAAATTTTATACTAAGTTAAGTAAATTAGTTTAAGAAAATTTTCAGTTCTTTTTCTGACAACAAATAATAAAGTACTTTTTTTGGAAATTAAAGATTTTTTTTGTTTTATTAACATTTTTCCAAATAAAAAATTTTAAAAACATTAATGGCGCAGTCGGTAGGATCCCAAAAATTAGTATAAGGGATCAAGTGATAAAAAATTTTTTAAAGAAAATTTAATAATAAAAGAAAACTCTTCAAAAAAAAAAAAAAATATAAAGGAAAAAAAACTCAAAACACAAATAAAAGTTTTAAATTTAAAACCTTTTGTATAATACAGTTTAAAATTATTTCCATAAATTTATTAATAAAATTACTAAAATAAATTACCGTAAATATAAAAACAAAATTCTAAACTTATAACAATTACAACAAATAAAACAATCTAATATCTAAATAAATAAAATAGTTCAAATCAAAAACACAAAAAAAAAAAAAAAACATTGTTTTACCTATTTAAAAATAAACAAGTAAAGAAACAGTCAGTCGGTGCAACCGACTTAGAAATACCCTACACCTATTTGGTTCCAATTTAAGGACATATCCATAAGTCATTTTAACACCATAGAAGCTGTTATTAATTTGATCGTAAGACATAGTTAACCAAATTAACTGTATAATACTAAAAACATTTTCTAATTACCCTATCTATTAAAAAATACTACAAATTCTTACTAATTTATCTATTTAAAAATATTAAAAAACAAACAAACTTGAAATAAATGAAAATATATTTATTCCAATTCAATTACAAAATGAAAAAATTCTAATTATTAAATTTTGTGATAAAAAGATAATCAAAGCATAATATATTTAATAATCCAAATTTTTAAAAATTGCAATTATTTTAAATGGTTAGTTTATATACCTAATAGAAAAGCTTATAAACGCAAAATATGCAATAAATGTATTTTTAAAATACAATTAAAAATTTACACCTTTTCATATAATTCATTTAAATATAAAAATAAATTTTACATAAATGCAGCAAGTACCTTTGAACATAGCTGAACCACTACAATTAAGTCTAGATTTCGGAGACACATAGGACATAGGAAATATATTCTTTGGCTTCGAAATTAAACTCGACCAGAACCAATTCCCATGGTACTTTCATTACTAGTAACCTACTGTTAAATTTAATCAAAATACCGGCATTATTTTTTGAGTTATGGTGTTTTTAAGATATATGTTTGTTAGTCCTTGAACTTTTCAAGGGTTCTAGAACCCGAAATTATAGTACGATTTCGCCCATATGCAGTCCCCGTCATACTTTTAATACTAGTCAACCCTTGTACACAATTGGAACGTTCTATCTTAATTTTAAGTTACTAGTTTTATTAATTTCGATGATAAACTTTTACACATTGGGGGGTCTAAGAAAGGTGCAAAAATAGAGGGACACGCAGTAAATATTAAAGAACACCCATGTGCCAAATTTGAAGCTTCTCCATTTTTTCAAGTTGCTATCTTTATTAATTTTAAGGATATGCTTTAAGGTCTTGGGAAATGTGTGCCTGGTCCCCGACCCACTAGTCCAATGGGGCCCAAATTTCAAAGACACTTACGAAATAGGAAGGGACACCCTGATACCAAATTTGGAGGTTCTATCTTCATTGGTTTCGGAATTATGCTCGTTTGGCCTAAATTCGATCAAAAAGTTCTAAGTTCCGAACCCATTGTCCAATCCTCACCGTACGTAATCACCGCCGTAGATTCGCAGCCAGTAACCTACAGCACAAATTTCATGAAGATAGCCTCATTAGTTGTTGAGTTATCGTGATTTTTTATATATGTTCCTTAGCCCTGACATCGATTAAAAGGTCCGGAATCCGAACCGTTGGGCTGATTTCGCCCTTATATAGTCCGCGCTGTACTTAGAGTACTAGTTAACCCTTGTACACAATTTGAACGGTCTATCCTAATTTTAAGTAACTATTTTTAGTAATTTCGATTATAAGCCTTTAAAACTTGGGAGGTCTGAGAGGGGTACAGAACCACCACTCCAATTGATCCCAAATTAGGGGAACACGCAAGAGATAGTAAAGAACACCCTTGTGGCAAATTGGAAACTTCTACATTTTTTCAAGTTGTTATCTTTATTAATTTTAAAGATATGCTTTAAGGTCTTCGGAAATGTGTGGCTGGTCCCCGACCCACTACTCCAATGGGACCCAAATTCACAAGACACTTAGGAAATAGGAAGGGACACCCTGATACTAAATTTGGAGGTTCTATCTTCATTGGTTTCGGAATTATGCTCGTTTGGCCTAAATTCGATCAAAAAGTTCTAGGTTCCGAACCCAAGGTCCAATCCCGACCTTACGCAATTCCCGAAGTAGTTTCATTACTAGTAACCTACAGCACAAATTTGATGAAGATAGCATCATTAGTTGTTGAGTTATCGTGATTTTTTATATTTGTTCGTTAGCCCTGAAACCGATTAAAAGGTCCAGAATCCGAACCCATGAGCCGATTTCGCCCATATGCAATCCCCGCCGTACTTTCAGTCCTAGTAACCTACAGTTAAAATTTCATCAAGATAGCTCCATTATTTTTTGAGTTATCGTGCCTACGGACGGACGGACATGGCTATATCGACTAAGGCGGTCACGCTGATCACAAATATATATACTTTTCCATATCTAGCTCGCTTCCTTTAGGTGGTTACAAACACCATACCAAAGTTAATATACCCCTTTACCTATTCTATAGGTGTAGGGTATAAAAAGGAAAAACAAATAACTAAATTTCCTACTAATAATACTTATAATAATATACCATTATACTGGTACAAATAAAATAAACTTTTTGTGTAAATATACGTGAACATCATTCAACAAAATTAATACAACGAGATCAACAAAGAGATTGGAGCAGAGATATACAATGTCATTAACACAGGACCAAACAGCAACGAGTCAACCATTGGTTTTGCAGATCGATCCGATTAAATACATCGAAAACCTGCCAACATTTAATGGAAATGGTGAGAATTTGAATACATTTTTAGAATTAGTTGAAAGTGTAATACCTATAATTTTAAAATATGACTCTTCAAGTCAAGTTATATTGTTAAATAGATTAAAAAGTAAATTAATTGATAAGGCTAGGGAAATTATAGAGATTAACAATCATGTAGAAAATTGGGTTGAGATAAAAAATGTGCTTTTAAATAATTTCGGAGAAAAAAAATCTAGTCAGGAATTATATGACAATTTACGAAACGTTAATTTCTCTACAAATAGTGTAGATTTGTATAATAGTATGAAAAATTGTTTACGTAGGTTAAATAACAAAATAAAAAATGAAGTAAATTCTCCATATACCGTGCAAAATAATGCTAATACGGCTTTAAGGGTTTTTATGGATAAAATTCCAGAACCAATGCGTTCTATACTTTATAGTAGGAACCCCGATACTCTTGAAAAGGCTATGGACATTCTTTATGAAGGTGGGTATGCTTATTTTAGTCCGTATAGGAATACTTTTCGAAATAACGGAAATCAAAATGCCCAAAAATTTAAAAATAATAATTATTCACAAAATTTTAGTAATTACGCTAGAAATACCAATTTTAGAAATAATATCACATATACTAACAAAAATCATAATAAAAATCACAGTAATAATAACGATCACAGATTTCAAAATACTTCTAATATTAATAATAGATATGATTCTAACAGTAGAAATAATACAAGTCAAAACAGAAGATCTTATCAAAATAATAATACCAATTTTGCAAATGGACAAATTCCTCAAAGTTCACAATCTAAACGTATGGACGTAGACCACACAATACAAGCCCATATGAATAACGTAACTGCAAACGAAGTACAAAATTTTCAGTTGATTGCCTCGGAACCACAGAACAACGACTTCCTTATATAAAAATCCAATCCAAAGGAAGACCACTTAAGTTTATTATAGACACTGGAGCGACAATGAGTGTTATCAATACAAAAATTTGTAATCCTATTTATAGTATAAAAATTAATCCAATTAGCGTAAAAACACTATATGTAATACTAAAGTAAGAATTGATTGTTTTCTTGATTTGGTTTTGACACTAAATTAGAATTCCTGGAATTACAATTTCATGACAAATTTGACGGTCTATTAGGTAATAATATTTTAATCCCCTTCATAACTGAAATTAATTATGAAAATCAAATAATCAAATTCAAATCAGGTAACGAAATTCCTTTTTTTTCAATGAAAATGAAGAAAAACAATATTTTATTCCTTTTCCTCTCAAAGAACTTGAGATATTTCAAAATGAAATTTTTCTTGACCAAAATGAATTTAGAATAAACCATCTAGATGACGTGACAAAACAAGAACTTCTGAGTATAATAAAGAGGTTCGATAAAGCTTTCTATCATGAAGGTGATGATTTATCGTTCACTCACGCTATTAAACATAATATTAAAACTACTAACGAAATTCCAATTTACACAAAATTATATCGCTATCCTGAAATCCACCGCCAAGAAGTAAATAATCAAATTGAAGAAATGCTTCAACAAGGTATCATTAGAAATAGTGATTCCCCTTATTCCGCACCTATATGGGTTGTCCCGAAAAAATTGGATGCATCACAAAAACAACAGTGGCGCATCGTAATCGATTATCGGAAATTAAATAATATTACTGTTGACGACAAATATCCCATACCTAATATGGAAGATATTCTAGATAAATTAGGTCGGGCTATGTACTTCACTACGCTCGATCTTGTCAAAGGTTTTTATCAAATCGAAGTCGCACCAGAAGAAATAAGGAGAACCGCATTCAGTACCTATAATGGACACTATGAATTTGCCAGGATGCCATTTGGTCTTAAAAATGCTCCTGCAACATTCCAACGTTTAATGAATTCGGTACTTAAAGAATACATAGGTAAATGTTGCTATGTATATCTAGATGATATAATTATCTTTAGTACAAGTAAAGAGGAACATTTTGACAACTTGAAAAAAATTTTAAATAAATTGAATAACGCTAACCTCAAAATACAATTGGATAAAAGTGAATTTATGAAACAAGAAACTGAATTTCTTGGTCATATCATCACGACTAAAGGTATTAAACCTAATCCAAATAAAATAGAGGCCATAACGAAATTTCCAATACCTAAAACACAGAAACAAATTAAAAGTTTTTTAGGGTTAGTTGGGTATTACCGAAAATTTATTAAAGATTTCGCAAAAATTTCAAAGCCTTTAACAAATTGCTTAAAAAAAGGAAAACATATCAATATCACAAATCCTGAATATAAAGAAGCATTTGAAAAATTAAAACTTTTGATCATTACTGATCCAATATTGGTCTATCCTGATTTTTCAAAAAAATTTGTAGTTACTACAGATGCAAGTAATTTCGCGATCGGTGCTGTTCTATCGCAGAATAACCACCCAGTTTGTTACGCCTCACGTAAACTCAACGAACATGAGTGTAAGTATTCCACAATCGAAAAGGAACTACTTGCGATTGTCTGGGCAACTAAATATTTTCGCCCATATATCTTTGGTCGCAAATTCACTATCAGAACAGACCATAGACCTTTACAATGGTTGCACAATTTGAAGGAACCTAATTCAAAATTGCAAAGATGGAAAATCAAACTAGAAGAATTTAATTTTGATATCGAATACCTTGCGGGAAAGGAAAACAAAATTGCTGACGCATTATCTAGAGTACAAATCAATGTTAATGAAATGGATATTGATGAAATACACTTTACAAATGCGGTTGCAAATTCTGTTGAAAATAGTGTTGACAATGAAATAGATATTGATGAAATTCGTTCAACCGATGCTACTATTCACTCAGCGAATGAAGATAACTCTGAATATATTCCAATTTCTGAATCACCAATAAATTTCTATAAAACCCAAATTATTATAAAAAATGGTTCTCCACAAAACTTCAAATTAATAAATATCCATAAGAGAAAACGGAAAATTTTTACACATCCTGATCCAAATGAAGAATTCTTCTTAGAGATTTTTAAAAATCATAATCCTAATAAAGGTATAGTTGGAGTTATGATTGAAGACATCAAAATTTATAGTGCTTTCCAAAATACATATTTGAAATATTTCTCGAAAAATAAGCTATTAAAATTAAATAAATGTTCGCTCTTACTTGATGATATTTTATATCGTCTAGAATTACAAGAACTCATCCTCGACCAACATGTGAAAACAAACCACAGAGGTATCAATGTCGTTTATCTAAATTTAAAAAACAAATATTATTTTTCTAAATTTAAAGAAGAAATTCAAAGAGTCATAAACAATTGTCACATTTGCAATTCTGCCAAATACGAACGTAATCCTCTAAAACTACCACTTAAAATTTCGGAAACTGCCAGTAAACCTATAGAAATAGTTCACATGGACATTTGGTTCAAAAACAAAGGCAATCCATACTTTACTTTTATAGATAAATTTTAAAAACATGCGCAAGTTTATCCTATTAAGTCAAGGAACTGTTCTGACCTAAAAATGGACTTATGAAATATCTTGCTTCTCTTGGTAAACCCAAAAGAATAGTTACAGATAGAGAAAAAGGTTTTAATAGTCTAAATTTTAAAAATTACTTGAGCAGTGAAGGAATTGAAATCCATTTTACTACTCCAAACAATCACAATAGTAATGCGGATATAGAAAGATTCCACAATACGCTAAATGAACATCTTAGAATCTTACGAGTATTTGAAAAAGAAGAAGGCTTATCATCTGACGAAGATCCTATTGTAAAAGTTGTTAAAATCTATAATGAAACGATCCACTCTGCAACTAACAGAAGACCAATTGACTTTGTAAACGGCACCATTTCATCCGCACAATATCCTTTTATCCAAGAAACATTAATAAAATCTAAAACTAAAAACATAAAAAAGCTTAATGAAAACAGAAAAAAAACAAAATGCTTCGACATGTTTAAAACTTAACCGTGTCACAAAACTTCAACCATATTACACCAAAACTGAAATTAAAAATCAAACTGAGAATCACTTTCAAATTAATAATGAAAAATTACCTAGATACATTAGCCAATTTAAGAAAAAATTCAGATATGAAAACTAAAATCAAAATAAAAATTAACTAAGTCAATATGACACCTCATCTATTTTAAGATAAGACTTTTGATTACGTTATCCATAATAAGGAAATAATCAGAATTACATTTTGACACATACATTTTAATTTTTTTTACTAACAAATAATAATACTAACAATTGCAAATTACGAATAGCAAACTTGAAATAATTTACTTTATTATTACCTTAGGAATCATTTGTGTCAGCATGTTTTTACTCTGTATTATCAACATAATTGCATGCTCTCATATTGATATTCATGAGATACAAAATAGGAATGGGTATATTCTCGTACAGGATTCTAAAATAAATATCATGTATAACTATACAAAGAAGTTGTATGAAGAGACTATAAATAAAATAGCACAAAATGTAGAACAATTACAAAATAAAAACACAACTTCCACTAACCTTTTGCATGACTTGAAACATTTGCAAGATGATTTTAGTAGCATTATCCCACATCATATACAAAAAAGGGGTTTAATTAACTTCGTAGGTAACGGTCTTCGCTTTTTAACGGGCACCATGGATAATAACGACAGGGATGAAATTCAACAACATTTAAAAATTATTGAAAAAAATAATAATGCATTAATAAATAACGCGAATCAACAAGTTTCTATAAATCAAAACTTATCCGATCACATCCAAAATATAACTAACCACATTAATCCCTCTCAAAACAAAATATCAACTGAAATTAATAACTTACAAAACAATATAGAAAAAATTAATGAAGATATTAAATTACTTAGAATAGAATTAGAAATAGAAAAAAACATAAAATTATTAGCAAAACAAATATCTAATATTAAGGAAATAATACTATCCAGTAAATTAGAAATTTTATCAAAAAATATTTTGACAAACGAAGAAATTGACAATTTTAATATAACTTTAGAAAAATTACCGTTTATAAAAAACAATGTTGCACTTTATGAAAACAAAATTGTATTTATTATCTCAATACCCAATTTCTCATGCGATGTATGTTATAAAACTAAAATTATAAAAATTCCAAACAAAAACAAAAACTTAGAATTAGATAATGGCATTGAAAAAATTTTTACATGTAAGCAAAAAATTTTTAAGTATTTAGAAAAAAATGTAATATTGTTCTCAGATTTAATGCCATTTGATGATAAATGCATATCAAATTTATTAAATACAGACGAAATGATTTGTACTTACCATAAGATTGATACTAGAGACATAGAATTAATTAACAATAATGTAGTAATAACAAAAAATTTGAATGAAACATTTTTATTTAATAATTGTAATTCACAAAATAAAATTAAAATTAGAGGTAATAACTTAATAAAATTCTCAAACTGTAAAATTTCTATAAATGATTTTAAAGTAGATGATACTCAATTTGAATACTATGTAAATAAAATTTTACCACATGTCGAACGTGAAATAAAGATAAAGAAAATAGTAAATGAATTTGATCTGGAAACATTGCACGCAAGCAATATAAAGAATACCAGACATATTGAAGAAATTAAACATGATCATACGTGGAAATGGTACACCAGTATAACCGCAGATTCATTAATTTTTATAATAATAATAACACTCATTTTAACTATAATTCGCTTGAAATTTCGAAACTCGAAGTTTGTCGTACCAAATTTAAATTTTAAATTAAACGGTATCTGCCGGGAGACAGATTCTAATGAGGGAGGAGTTACATCCACGCCACCTTCTGCTGATAATTTTATACCTACTGTACCAAACAATATTGTTCAAGAAAATGGAATTATCCTACAAGAACGGAAAATGCCATTTTCTCTAAATTAAATCGAATTTCAATTTTTCTTTTAATTTTACATTTTACGTTTTCTTTATTTTAAACTCACTTGAACCCAAGTGCTTTATTTCATAATCGACCAAACGTTTTTTACATTAAACAAATAAATATTTTTTTAAATAACTAATTAGCTGATCAAACATTTTTTTTTGTTAAAACTTTTAAAATAAAATTAATTTAAATTTATTGAGAAATTATCGAAAAACGCTGATAATGTAAAATCAGCATTTTTCTTTTCTTTTTATAACACACTTAAAATGTGAAATGTAAAATATTACGTAAAATCTAAATTGTATTACGTAACTAAAATTTTATACTAAGTTAATAAATTAGTTTAAGAAAATTTTCAGTTCTTTTTCTGACAACAAATAATAAAGTACTTTTTTTGAAAGTTAAAGATTTTTTTTGTTTTATTAACATTTTTCCAAATAAAAAATTTTAAAAACATTAATATATATACATTTCCACATCTAGTTCCTTTAAGTACAAACACCATACCAAAGTTCATATATTCTTTACCTATTCCTTATGCGTAAGTTATAAAAACACCGTAGCTCAAAAACTACTGACGCTATTTTGATGAAATTTAAATTCTATGCTACTAGTAATGAAAGTACCATGGAGATTGGTTCTGGTCGAATTCGGAAAAAGAATTCGGATTCTAGAAGAAGAAATGAAAGAAAATAGCACCTTATATTTCGGGCAAAGGTATTTCTTCTTATTTGTTTTGTGTACGTGATATTTTGGATGAATTGGAATAGCTCCCAAGACCTTAAAGCAATTCGAAATTAATAAAGATAGAAACTTCAAATTTAATACACTATTTCCTATTTCCGTTCTTATTCAACACTTTTATATTTTTTAAAGACTAAGAATTTTACTATAAAACATATTTTGCATTATATAGGGTGTTCAAAATTGAGGTATCATTTTAATTTTAATAAAAATAGACTTTTTTTTGAAATATTAAATATATTTTTATTTTAATTTATTACAAATAGGTTCCGGTTAATTTTCAGTGTCGAAGCATTTTCTCTACCAAATTTTGTTCGAAATTTCCTAATTACATCTTGAAAACTTTTACCATTTTCAAAAAATGTTGTAATAACAAAAATACGTTTTTCCACATTAACTAATCGGAATGTATTTAAAATATACCTAAAGAAATCTCCTAAAGAAACCTATAAAAAGTGCAGGTAGAAAAAAATGGCGGCAAAATCAAAATGATCCTCAATTTTGAACACCCCTTATTTTATAAATGAAAAATAAAATATTTTTTTAATAAACGACGAAATTTCATTCCCTACACCTATGAAATAAAGAGTAAATTAACTTTGGTTTGGTGTTTGTAACTACCTAAAGGAAACGAGCTAAAAATGGAAAACCATACATATATTTGTGATCAGCGTGACCTCCTGTGTCGATGTAGCCATGTCCTTCCGTCCGACCGTCCGTAAGCACGATAACCTGAAAAACTAATGGAGCTATATTGATGAAATTTTAACTGCAGGTTACTAGGACTTAAAGTACGGTGGGGACTGTATATGGGCGAAAGCGGCCCATGGGTTCGGATTTTGAACTCTTTAATCGTTCTAAGGGCTAACGAACATATAAAAAAATAAGGATAACACAACAACTAATGGCGCTATCCTTATAAAATTTGTGCTGTGGGTTACTAGTAATGAGACTATGGCGGGGATTGCGTGTGGTCGACATGGGTTCGCGTCCTAGAACTTTTTGATCAAATTTAGACCAAACAAGCATAATTCAGAAAACAATGAAAATAGAACCTTCAAATTTGGTTCCATTGTGTCTCTTCCTATGTCCTTAGAGTCCTTGAAATTTTAGACCAATTATAGTAGTGGGTCGAGGACCATCCACTCAGTTCTGAAGACCTTAAGCATATCATTGAAATTAATAAAAAAAAGTAGCTTAAAATTAAGATAGAACGTGCCAATCGTGTACAAGGGTTCACTAGTATTGAAAGGAAAGATAGAAAAAAAAATCAAAATATTTATAAGTTATTCTAACATTTACGTATTTCTAATGTTATACTTACATAAATAAACTAAAAAAAAAAAGCTGCTTTAAAATGTTAATGGAAACGTTCAGGTGTTCCGGTTTCAGCCGGGAGACCATCTTCACATGTAGCTTTTTTCTAGTAGCTTCCGTATTGCTTTTTTGATCTCCGCTTTTGATGGATTATTTATTCAGAAGTTGTAATTGATATTATGTGTGCGATTTTCGGGTCTGGTTTCTTCTTCGTTTCTGCAAAGTGTTTTCTTCATATTCGGATTTATTCTTCGGAACAGGTTATTAGTTCATCGTTTTGGTTATTTATTGGGTGATTTTTATTGTTTCTTTTAGCAGTGATCTGGTTTACGATTTTATGTAGCTCTCTTGAGCTGTCATGCATTTCAGCCGTTTCAGCCTTAATCGCGAGATGGTTAATGTATGTTCTTTTATCTCTTCCTGCGGTTATTTTAATTTCTTTAGCTAAATTATTTTATCGTTGTCTTATAGCATTATTGATATTCAATTGCTGTTTTAGGTTGTTTTTCTTGCGACTGAATTGTCTCGATTTGTGCTTCTGCTGTGTTTAGGAGAGTCTCGGCAATGTATTACCATGTGTGTGGTTGATCTGATGTGAGAGTTTGCCATATTGTTTCTACCATATTATTTCTTATTTCAAAGTTACGAAGTTGTTGGAGATTTTTCTTTATTCTTATGTCTCTTCCTGATTTTCTTTTGTATTTCTGCCATATTATTATGTCTCCGGTTATTAATTCCTGATCGCTTCCTATATGCACACTTTTTTGATTTCTGACATCTTGCTGGGTGTTTCCCCGTTTTTTGTTGATACATATATGGTCAATCTGGTTTTTCGTTTGACCGCTTTGTGAGGTCCTTGCGTACTTATATATGTCTATGTCGCCGACAACTAGTTGGAATGTTTGGCATAGATCTGGTGAAATCAATACTTTACCTTGAACCGTTCAAAAGATATGTGGGACCAAAAAAGTTACAAAAATTGAGTTTTGCATAACGGTTTACGGTACTAAACGGTTAATTTACGGCAACTTTATAAATTTTAACAATACATTTTTGTGTAGACTATAAAAGTAGATTTCCTCTACCGCGGATTGAAAATAAATGTTGTTATACTAATTTAAATATTGGACGTTTTTGGAATTTGATACATACCCACAGTTAAAATTTATTTTCCCTATTTCCAACGGTGTAAACATACGGACAGACAGGCGGACGAACCAACGGGCATAGTGAAACTAATAAGCAAATTTTTTAAAAAATTTTGGAAAATGAGCTGAGCATCGGACTTACGAAATTACCGATTATAACATTCGTTAAAATATCGATTTTAACATTCATAAACATAACCAAAGCAAGTAAAGAAACAGCCAGTCGACTTAGAAATACCCTACACTTCTTTGGTTCAAATTTTATTGGGAAGTCCATAAGTCATTTTAAAACCATAAAAGCTTTTATTAGTTTAATGGTTTGATTAGTAGGACATAGCTAACGAAATTAACTTTATAATACTAAAAACATTTCCTAATTATTTTGTCACTTCAAAATATTAAAAACTCTTACTAATTTATCTATTTAAAAATATTAAACAACAAATAAAATTGAAATAAAGGGACTCGAAAAATGAAATTACAAAATTATATATTTAAAACTTTTTATCCAATTCAATAAAATTTTACACACATAAAGCAATAACTTCTTTTCAGGGTTTTTAGCTGTACTGCATTTACTGTTGAATGATTTAGTACACTTGATTAATTATTTCAATTTTATATAATTTTTTTTTTTTTTTTTTTTGTTAAGCGCTAACTGTTCAACTATTAGACTAATAAGCCTGTCTGTACCATAGGTACATGTTGGAACAGGGTTAAATTATATTCGTGTTATTAGAATTCGTCTTATTGAATTCATCATACAATTTTACCATGAGATATTACTAGGCCTTATAACCTGTAGAAACGTCTTAGATTTTCAATATTTACAATTCTATTTTTATACCCTACACCTATAGACTAGGTAAAAGGGTATATTAACTTTGGTATGGTGTTTGTAACCACCTAAAGGAAGCGAGCAAGATGTGGAAAAGTATATATATTTGTAATCAGCGTGACCTCCTGAGTCGATATAGCCATGTCCGTCCGTCCATCCGTAGGCACGATAACTCAAAAATAATGGAGCTATCTTGATGAAATTTTATCTGGAGGTTACTAGGACTGAAAGTACGGCGGGGATTGCATATGGGCGAAATTGGTTCGGATTCTGGACATTTTAATCGATCGAAGGGCTAACGATCATATATAAACATCACAATAACAGAACAACTAATGACGCGTTCTTTATCAAATTTGTGCTGTAGGTTACTAGTAATGAAATTACTTCGGGGGTTGCGTAAGTTCGTGATTGGACCATGGGTTCGGAACCTAGAACTTTTTGATCGAATTTAGGCCAAACGAGCATAATTCCGAAACCAAGGAAGATAGAACCTCCAAATTTTGTATCGGGGTATCCCTTCCTTTTTCCTTAATGTCCTTGAAATTTGGGCAGAATTGGAGTAGTGAGTGGGGACCAGCCACTCAGTTCCGAGGACCTTAAAATTTTGTCCCTCAAATTTTGTACCTTTCTTAGACCCCCCCAATGTGTAAAAGTTTATCATCGAAATTAATAAAACTAGTAACTTAAGATTAAGATAGAACGTTCCAATTGTGTACAAGGGTTAACTAGTATTGAAAGTATGACGGGGACTGCATATGGGCGAAATCGTACCATAATTTCGGGTTCTGGAACCATTGAAAAGTTCAAGGGCTAACAAACATATATCTTAAAAACACCATAACTCAAAAAATAATGCCGCTATTTTGATGAAATTTAAACTCCAGGTTACTAGTAATGAAAGTACCATTGGAATTGGTTCTGGTCGAGTTTGGTCAATGAGTTCGGCTTCTAGAAGCTTTTTATCGATTTGAGGCCGAACGAGTATAATTTCGAAGCCAAAGAATATATTTCCTATGTGTCCCCGAAATTTAGACTTAATTGTAGTGGTTCAGCTATGTTCAAAGGTACTATCTGCATTTATGTAAAATTTATTTTTATATTTCTAAAAAATTGGTTTGTATTTTTTTATGAATGGATAGGTAAGAACATTTACAATATTGAATATTGAATATAGGCATCAAACAAATAAAACAAAAACAATTTCTATTCTTCCCTGTTCTATATTCTCTTTACTTCTAAATTTTGTTTTAGAAAAAAAAAAAACAAAAATAAACATTTTGTAGATCTCAAATCGTACGTATCGTACCTCTACGATATGAATAGTTTTAATTTTTTTTTCTTTATTCATGTAGGCGAAATAAATTTCAAAATATAAGTATTGCCATTATTATTTATTGTGTGAAAAATATTTATAACAATTTTAATGTGCAATATTTTTTTACATGTTGTGAACAATTGTGTATTATATATATGATTAAAACCAATAATGCTTTCAATAGCTTTTTATCACAAAATTTCATAATCAAATATGCAATAAATGTATTTCTAAAATACAATGACAAATTGTATTAAAAATTAGAATTTTTCATATAATTCATTTAAATATAAAAATAAATTTACAATTTAAGTATCGTAAACAGTTTCTTAATTATATATAAAATATGGTAAAAATTCAATAGAACATAGATATGATATAACAAAAATTAAAAAAAAACAAAATTTTGTCGTTGATTAAAAAATATGTTGTTTTTAATTTATAAAATATAATACATAATATGTTTTATAGTAAAATTCTTAGCCTTTGTGTTAAAATCAAAGTGTTAAATAAGAACGGAAATAGGAAATAGTGTAGCAAATTTGAAGTTCTTTATATTTATCAAAATATCAATAAAAAATTTTAAAATTCATTTTGCGACTGTGCCTACCTAAATATTATACATCTGTATGTATTCATTTACTCGTAGTTATATATTTTGCAAGAATTTAATTAATGAGAAGATGTATATTACACTTGCTATTAAAACAAAATTATTTTAATAAAATTTTATAAGAAAAGTGTTTTTTTAAACTATAGGTATATAAATTAATTTTATATAATTTTTTAAGTTTGAATTAGCTTTATATTTAAGATTTATCACAAATAATTTTAGAGAGGGTCTAGAACGAAGTGATAGTGTTTGTTTAACCAAATTTTAAATATTATACATATATAGTTTCTGGTTAAATAGAAAATATAGTAAGAATTTTTAATATTTTTGAATTGATAAAATAATTAGCAAGTGTTTTTAGTATTATAAAGTTAATGTGGTTAGCTATTTCTTACAAGCAAACTAATACGAGCTTTTATGGTTTTAAAATGACTTATTGACTCTTCATTTCATTTGAAGCAAATAGGTTTAGGGTATTTCTAATTCGGTTGCACCGACTGACTGTTTCGTTGCTTGTTTTATTAATTTCAATGATATGCTTTAAGGTCTTCAGAACTGTGTGGATGTTCCCCGACCACTCCAATTGGTCCTAAACTTCAAGGAATCTAAGGACATAGGAAGAGGTACCCTGATACCAAATTTAAAGGTTCTATCTTCATTATTTTCGGAATTATATTTGCTTGACCTAAATTCAATCAAAAACTTCTAGGATCCGAACCTATGGTCCGATCTTGACCGCACGCAATCCTTGCCATAGTCTCATTACAAGTAACCTACAGCACAAATTTCATGAATTTTATCTTTATTTTTTTATATGTTTGTTAGCCTTTAGAACGATTAAAAGGTCCCGAATCCTAACCCATGCACCAATTTCACTCATATGAAATCCCCGCCGTACTTTAAGTCCTAGTAACCTACAGTTAAAATTTCATCAAGATAGCTTCATTAGTTTTTGAATTATCGTGCCTACGGGCGGACGGACATGGCTATATCACCATTCCAAAGTTAATATACACTTTTCCTATTTCATAGGTGTAGGATATAAAAAAGAAATGATTTAAATACTTAGGCATAACAAATTCCTTTTTGTTAATTCTATAGTGCTTGCAAAATAGGAAAAAAAAATTAAAATGTTAAATAGTTATTTCAAACATTTCTGTATTTCTAATGTTATATTGACATATAACCTAAACAAAAAAAGCATTATAAAATATTAAATAAATGTTCACGTTTACATTTGTTTTCGTTAATTCTTTAGTACTTGAAAAGATAGGGAAAATCTGTCTGATAGCTCTGTGGTAAAGTAGCGGCTTTTCAATCGAAAAGTCTCCGATTTAAATCGTGGTCAGATCATATATAATAAAAAAGTATAGTGCATATTACAATAATTTAATGATAAGTCCAAATGTCAAATCGGCAAAGGATTAATATTATCAGGCAATATTTACTATTGCCTGGTACTACAAATATATAAATAAAATAAATATATAAAAGATAGGAAAAAAAATACAAATATTTAAAAGTTATTTCTAAATTTTATGACTTTTCAAATATAATATTTATATACATAAAGATAACCAAAAACAAATTATTAAAATGTTAATTCAAATGTTCAGATCTAACAAATTTCTTTACGTTTATTCTTTAGTGTTTGAGAAGAAATAAAAAAAAAACCATCAAAGTGTTTCAAAGTTATTTTAATATTTATGTATTTCACATTTAATACATAAACAAAACCATTAAAGGAACAGCCTGTCGGTTTAACCGATTTAGAAATACCCCACAACAAATTTAATGAGAAGTCCAAAAGTCATTTTAAAACCATAAAAGCTTTTATTAGTTTGATCGTAAGACATAGCTAACCAAATTAACTTTATAATACTAAAACCATTTTCTAATTATTTTATCTACTCAAAAATGTTAAAAATTCGTACTAATTTATCTATTTCAAACTATTAAAAAACAAAAAAACTTGAAATAAATGTTGAATACATTTACATATTTCATTCAATTCAATTACAACATTGGAAAAAGTTTAATTATAAAATTTTGTGATAAAAAGCTACTCAAAGCATTAATGTTTTTAATTTATTTTATTCAATTACAAAATAAATTTTTTAAAGCTTTTTTCCAATTCAATAAAATTTTACACACACGCAGCAATTACTGCGCCTCAGGATTATTAATTTTTGTCTTACTGCATTTGTTGTTGAATGGGTTTAATGAATTTATTTTCTGAATTTACCTTTTTTTTAATGTTATACATAAATTAATTTTTAATATTTTAGTTCTGCTAATTGAAAAAAAATCTGGTTTGATATAATTTATAAATTTATAGGAATCCTATTTATTTTCGTTGAAATAAGACCTGATCCACATTACAGAAATATTGAAATATTGAACATTACAGAAATATTGCAATATTTCAAATAAATCAATTTGAAATATTGCGATTAGAATTGGTTAATCCTCATCTTTTATATTTCTGATATGGAATGTTGAGCACTTTTGTTATAAATAAGTATTACAATCAAAATGCTGCGGTTATCTGTGTCACTAATTTTCAATAACCTCAGGGTTATTCGAAAAAAATATTAATTTATGATAACAAATATATAATGGTTTATAAAATTTAATAGTTTTTAAAGTAAATTAAAAACATTAATGCTTTGATTAAATTTTTATCACAAAATTTAATAATTCAAATTTTTCAACATTGAAATATATTTAAATTCTTAGTATATGTACCTATTAAAACCTGTAAAAGCTTATAAATGCAAAATATGCAATAAATGTATATCTAAAATACAATGACAAATTTAGAACTTTTCATATAATTCATTTAAATATAAAAATAAATTTTACATACATGCAGCAAGTACATTTGAACACAACTTAAATAAAAAAACAATTAAAGAGACAGTCAGTCGGTGCAACCGACCTAGAAATACCCTACATCTATTTGGTTTGAATTTTATTGGGAAGTCCATAAGATATTTTAAAACCATAAAAGCTTTTTTAAGTTTAATGGTTTGATTATTTTAACTCACGAAGGGTGACCTCAGAAATATATATACAATATATATATACGATCACAAATATATATACTTTTCCATATCTAGCTTGCTTCCTTTAGGTGGTTACAAACACAATACCAAAAAAATCAAAATACATTTATACATAAAATACATAAGGTCTTTCTTACATTTATGTTTCTAAAGTAATATTGACATAACCACCTAACCTAACCAAAAAAAAAACATTTTTAAAATGTTAATTTAAATGGACCAGTATAACAAATTTCTTTTCCTTCTAATCTAGTATATAAAAACAAGAAACTGCTGCTATCGATATTAATATTTAGCAAGGAAAGTATAAGAAACCGAGTGGTCGGTTGGAAAGAACGGTTCATCGCAAATTTTACAAAAATGTATCATATATACATAGATAGTAGCGCATGAATTAAATATTCTTGTTTTAGCGTTTGTTTGGTTATTGCAACTTTTAGAAATATTTATAAAAATAATCAGCAAAAATTTTAATTTAAGCTTTATTTGTGCACACAATTTTAATTAAATTTCTACATCATCATAAAAAAGAGTAAAAATGCATTTTTTTAATAAAATTCTTTAAATGTGTATTTTGTTGAATAACCCTTACATAAATATATAAATAAATAATAATAATAATTTTAACATCAATTGAATGCTAAGCACTTTAAAAAATATGAAATTTACAATTTAAATTATATTGACCAACAATAAGAACATCCGTCTTTATTTCTCTTAGTATAACACTGGTACTGTACTACTCTGTATTGTAAAAAAATGCGCTTCTTTACTATTATACTTACAGAAAGCTTATTTCCAAAATGTTATATAAGCTTTTTACAAATAGTCTTTTTCATGTGACAACATGAAATGACAAAATAAATTTTACAGTTTTATTAAGAAAGTTTTACAAAGCGGTGGCGTTTCTTATTGTTAAAAGACTTCATAGAACATAGAATTCTTTGGATAGGTTAAATGAATATAATTATTAATTGTAATATTAAGAAAACATAAAAATAAAAAATTATTTTAAGCGAACGTTGACAGTGCGAAACTAAAATAGGTATAAATACAATATTTTTATAAAAATATATTTCTTGAAAATTAAAATTTTTGAAAACATAGTATTGAACACTGAAATTTAATGAAATGATTTAAGATGTTGCAGCATTTAAATTATATTAAGATGTTATGAAAGAATATTAATATGTATTTATACAAGTATATTACTATTGTATACAACTGTCGCATTGCAGATAAAAATTTAATATAAAAAAATATAAGCAACTGCCGAATGCATAGTTTAAACGCTCTTCCATTAATTAATTTTCGTCATAAAAGGAAAAGTTCCATCATCTTAGTTTATAGAGGAACAGTACAAAAAATTCAAGTAAAAATTATGATATTACTCGCAGATTTGCCCAGCGTTTCCCGGGAGTGTGCAAATTGTAAAAAAGCAAGTTTCAGCCAATTTTTTGAAGTACTACTTTTGTTAAAAAGAAATCCTCAAAAAATATTTGTGGAGTTCCATTAACCTATTGTAACCCGACAGCTTTATATAGGTTTTTTCGTTACTTTGCTATAAATTAGAAATGGCTTAACCTATTGACTTCAAAATTTGTATATGTGTTTCTTTGAGAATAAAATTCAAGCTATTAAAAGACTTTGGAATTTGTTAACCCATGCTAACCCGACGATTGTTCAAAAAAACATTTGTAAGTAAATTACGTCCAATTTTTGAAAGTAGGTAAAACTTCTTTGAATTAGGGAAATGTTTCAAAAAATGTTTTGTCGACTGTTAACCGATTGCAAAACAAAAACTTTAAAAAACAGTTTGCAAAATAGTTTGAACTATTATCTCTAATTTTTCTATACGTGATGCTTCTTGACAATTTGTTGCTCCTTGACGATAAAGTTGAGGATGGTGGGCTTCCGGCAACTGAATTAAAATTTTTATTTTTATTATTATTTAATAATTATGAAAAGTTTCAAGTGAAATTTGATAAACTTGTTGAAAAAGTGCAAGAATAATTCTAAAAAAAGCGTTTTAAAAAAAATCTCTTCATTACATTTTAAAATTAACATGATGGTGGTGTAATTTTTGTGTTAACTTTTTTCAACAACATCAACTTAATTTAAAACTCCATTGATTCAGTGCTCAGTGCTCCGGTAGTTTACATATAAGTAGCTAGTTTACATATAAGTATTATAATCCCCGTTTGACTATAGATCAAAAGGGTATACTAAATTGGCCATTTTGTCATTATACTATGTCAATAGTAGTTTTCTTGAATTGCCAATGTTTGAATAAAATATAGTCGATGGTTTAGAAAAGGTTTAAAAATCTGCTTTTCAACTTATATTTTGTTGTTTACTTACCTGCAAGTTCTACTATGCTCTTCCTCGTTTATTTTATGATTTTATGAGAGAAATGTAGACTTCTTTTTTGCAAAAAATACTATGTATTTAAGCATAATATGTATAGAAAATTATTTTTGATTTTTTGATTTTATTTGAAGAAAACTGCAATTTTAAACTGAAATCTGTTTTTAAAAAACAACAACTGCAAAGTAGATAAAAAACAAAGACTTCCGAAAAAATGTAGAGAAGGAAAATGATATGTTATTTAAATTTAAGGATATTATTGTTCGGATTCTTTATTAGCTTTATTTTTATTATACGCGTAAACAGTTCAAAACCAAATTAAACCTTAAAAGAATTTTATTGTACCAGCATTTTAATTATAAAAACCGGGTTTTTATAAGTAGTTTATTAAATTCTTTTAATCGTTTAATCAAATAAAATTTATAAAGAACTTCATTACGTCGTCGTGGAAAACGAGTTAATCGAACCTAATTAAAATTTTTTACAGCCTCTCTTTTGGACTGTAAAATCAGCCTGTAAAATTGGACACACATCGGAAGCATAAAATTTTTTGGGGCCCGCCAGGCCGAAATCGGTTAATTCATTCCAACCAAATTTATACAACTAATTCCGTTTGCTAAGAGGAATATTTGTGCAAAATTCAAGTCAATAGGTCAAGCCGTTTTGACTCAAAAACATTGAAAAAGCTTCATTGCGCCGTCGTGCCCAAACGGATTAACTGAACTCAACAAAAATTTGTGTCGGCCTCTCTTTACACCTGCAAAATCACCCTGGAAAATTGGAAACAAATCGGAAACACAAAATTTTTTGGAAGCCCGCCAGACCGGAATTGGTTAATTCATTCCAACCAACTTTATACAACTAATTCCGGTTGCTAAAGGAAACATTTGTACAAAGTTTCAAGTCAATCGGTCGTTTTGACTCGACATCAAAAAAACGAAAAAGCTCAAAACTGCTCTGGAGTCGCAACCGGTTGACTTGTAAAATAACCTCCGGGCTCCCAGAATTATTCTTTTAAAATTTTGTGACAATCGCACCAGTGGCTTTCACGTGAATCCTGGACAAACAAACAAACAAATAAACAAACAAAAAAATTTCTTCTTTATATATTAGATAATTCTGTATTTATATACGCCTTCATAAATTAAGATTTTATAATTAAAAAACAAATAAAAATTGAGGAATCGTGTAACTTGAATTGTACTCGATTCGCAATAGTTACATTAAATAAAATTTTTAGCACATTTTTAAAATATTTTGTTTTGTACATAGTTTCATTCTGTCCGTCCGTCGGCATATTTACGAAAACTTTTACACAGTTTAAAATATAAAAAATAAATTTTAACTACGGGTAGATATTGCAAAAGCAATAATTTGATGGAAGAAATTTTTCCTGTAGCCCTATGCGTTACGGAGCTGCAGCCACTTGAAAACTGAAATAGCTCTAAATTTAAATTATTATAACAAGAGTTCTTTTAGGTTTATTTTCAAACGGTAAAAGGCAGCTGCTTTTAAAATCTTTATAAATTTGTGAAACGCTGTTCAATGGGTTGCCATACCGCACTAAAGTTTTCCGATATGCGTAATTCAATTTTTGCAAATTTTTGGCCTCTCATATTTTCTGAACGGCTCCAGTTAAAAACTTGAAATTTTAGGAGAAGTTAGATCGTCCGATGTCACGCCTCCTATTGAGAAGCTGAGGTCGAAACTTTAAATTTTTGCTATGCATATGCACCTTATATGTGTCCAAAATTTTTTTTAGTAATGTACAAAATTTAAAGCTCCAATATTATATCTTAACATGAGTTAAAGATTTCCCTTTAATTAAAAGGGAGTCCTTAAAATTGAAGAGAGGGTTTATTAGTTTTTACCATTTTTGCTTAGATAATTAATTTTTAAGAAAAATTCCAAATTTTAGAAGAAGTCACTATTTAGCCTCAAAACCACAAAAGTTTGTAAGGGGAGAGGTGAGGTTATATTCTCAAGAATCATCATAAGTTTGCTTTGCAGAAATTTGTTAACCCCATTGCAGGCCAATTAGGACGTAAAAATTTCTCATGTTATAAATCAGTAACTTAGTCACCATTATATATATTCCCAAAATTAAACTCAGTATGAAACACTATATAATTTTGAAAATGTGCTTTTTTGAAATGGTTTTTTTTATCACTTGTTAATATTCATAAGAAGTTAAAAATTGCTTTTTATAAATTTTCAAAAGAATTGGTAGACGCATTAATAATAACTAGTAACGCCCTGTGCTCGAAATTCGAGCTTTTTGTGTTTTTAAATTTACATAAAAAATCCGTTTTGTGTAATTTATATTAGACTAACATTACACGAACCTTATTTTTTTTCCTTTACATAATAAAATGTATGGCAACAATGTTGTCAACAATTCTTGCGTTTAAAATTTGCTTAAAAAAAAAATTTATAATTTTTTCAATTCTAAAAACGTTTTTAAGTATTTTTAAATTTTATTCCTGTAGCTTAACGCGCTATAAAGAGAGTATAATTTTGTACAGTTACTACAAAAAAAAAGCGATTTACATTCTAAATATAAATAGTGTTCTAATATATAATGTTCTGAAAATTAAATTTGATGATGATGTATTCTGTATCTTAATTAAAAAGCTTATTCATAGAGCATAATATTTGCAACAAAATTTAACATATCTATCATAATTCATAAGTAAATAAGTTAAGTATTTAGTGTTATATTATATTGAAGCTGCCAAAATACAAAATAATAGTTAAGTTGACAGAAGTAGAGATTTTTTTTAAAATCACAATTTTATTTTTTTTTTTTTTTTTATTTATTAAACCAAAACAAGGTTTTTACAAAAAATATCTTACAGCTATTGAAAAAAACAAAAAAAAATTAAAGCTAACCAAATGCACAAAAAAAAAAAAAAAAAATACAAATTTGATTACTAAGTTAAAAATTTACAATGAAAAATTAAAAAGTTGTACTATATACTAAATTTTAAAACAAAAAAACAAAAATGCTTACAGGACAAAAACACAGTATGAGATATAAATAATTGAAATGTATGTGATATGTATATGAACTTGAACTTGAAATAATTTTAAATGTTTACAAGGTAATTAGGTAATTTAAGTATTTAGGTCATTTAGGAGTTTCTGTTTTAATTTATGTTTAAAAGAGTTTCTTGATATGTCTGATGAAAAAAGATGACTGTGTTTGTTGAATATAGTGCAACATCTGTTTATTGGCTCATTTCTTCCGTATTCTGTTCTGTGTGTATTTTCTAATAAAAATTTAGTGTTTCTTGTATTTCTGACTACATTGTTTAGTCTAATCTTATTTACTAAGAATTGAACGTCAATACTTTTTTTTATGACGTCAAAGGTAAAGCAAGATGAAAGCATTTGCCTACGTGAAAATAAGGTTAACATATTCAATGAATTAAGTCTTACAGCATAGCTTGGAAGAGTAGAATAGTCTGTAGGATTATATTGGTTTCTCAAGGCAAACAAAAGGAATTGTTTCTGAACGGACTCTATTCTATTGGAATGTAATTGAAACGCTGGATCCCATACGATGTTACCGTATTCTAGAATAGATCGAACTAACGAGCAATAGAGAGCTTTTGTTACTGCCAGGTTATTAAATTCTTTAGCTCTTCTCTTAATAAAACCTAACATTTTGCTTGCTTTGGAAATCATATGATCATAGTGAAGATGGAAGTTAAGCTTATAGTCCAGAAGAATGCCAAGATCGGTTATACTGGACACCCTTTCAAGAACTATGTTATCTATTGCATAGTTGAAAAACATTGTAGATCTTTTACGTGTGAAGCTTATGACCTTGCATTTCGCTATGTTAAGTTCTAATTTATTGTAGAAACACCATTCTTGTAAAGAATGTAAATTTGATTGAAGTAATGCCAAATCAGAATTGTTTTTGATAACGTGGTAAATTTTAAGATCGTCAGCAAATGCAATATGTGATACACCCTCTAATTTTCTAGAAAGGTCTGAAATAAAAATATTAAATAGAAGTGGGCCTAAATGGCTACCTTGCGGCACTTCTGAGGTGACATTAATTGTGTTTGATAAATAACCTTGAAATTTAATATTTTGAGTTCTTTCAGTAAGATAAGAGCAAAGCCAAGCGAGGAAAGAACCTGAAATGCCTAAAGTTTCAAGCTTTTTAAGCAAAATATTGTGATCCACACGATCGAAAGCTTTGCTAAAATCCGTGTTGTTGTTCGTTTAATTTTGTATTTATGACGGGTGTAATTTTACTAACTACAATTTTTTCGAACAATTTTGGAATAGTGGATAAGATAGCTATACCACGGTAGTTTTCGACGGAAGCTTTGTCACCCTTTTTATAAATGGGGGTCAAAAAAGAAGATTTCCACGCATACGGAAAAATGCCTGTCTAAAGCGATAGATTAAAAATAAAATGAAGCGGTTGCGTCAAATAATTGGCACAATTATATAAAAAAGAAGGTGGGATCAAGTCGGGTCCTACACCTTTTTTTGTATCAAGGTTGGTAATTGCTTCAAATATTTCGTTTTCAGAAAGATATAGATCTGTAATAATTGAATTAGATCTATAAGTTAGATAGGAAAAGCGAAATTGATACGCGAATGTAATGGCCTATAAACTTTTTGAAAACAATCTGCAAAGAAATTACAGATTACATTAGGGCAAGAAGAAAAAACATTATCTTTAGACATAGAACTTGGATATCCATATGTTTTTCGCTTTGTATTAATGAAGTCAAAAAACTTTTTTGGATCTGTAATTAATTTATTACCAATTTCATTGACATAATTATCGTATGCTAGATTTGACTTCTGTTTAAATTCTAAAACAAGATCGTTGTACCTGTTCAGTAAAATAACATCAGGTTCCTTCGTAACTTTAATTTTTTTGTAAAGTTTGTTGCGTTGATTACGCAATGTCCTAATTTCTCTATTAAGCCAAGGTTCTGTTGTTTTATCTTTTTTACGAATTTTTGGCACAAAGCAGTTAATTATGTCAAATATTTTTAAGTAAAAGATAGAGATTGAAGAGTTAATATCCTGTTGTATTAACAGGTCGTCCCAATTTAAAATTGATAAAGCATTATTAATGCTTTGATAATCAGCGTTAAAAAAGTCATATACAATATTATTATTGTAAGATTTCGCGAATTGAGGCATAGAAGTGGAAATTTCGAAGATGATGCGTTATGATGAGGAGTGTTAGTGAACAGGTTGACTGCATCATCAGCGAGTTTTACCACCTCTCTGTCATATGCATTTGAAAATGCAAGATCTAGCCACTTATTGTTTTTATTTGGAAAATTTATAATTTGTTGTAAATCATTACCATAGAACTCCGAAATAATGTCAAAATCAATTTCATCATGAAAGTTAATTGGTAATAAAAAATTATCTGAATCATCTTCTATAAAAGATAATGATGGACGATTGAAATCGCCAAAAATAAAAATTGAATCATCCTCATTCATTTTAGATATAATATCGTGATAAATATCGAAAAATTCAGAATATGAGGAATTGTCAGAATTTGGTGGAAAGTAAACAATTCCTAGGTAAAGAAAATTATTACCTAAGTTTACTCTAATAAATTGGTGATCGAAAGTGTGGGAGGTCCTAGTGATTAGTGGAATACTAGAAAGGTTATTATTTACTGCAAGTAAAACCCCGCCTCCACGGGTGCAGTTTGTAGAGAAAAAATCCCTATCCTTTCTATAAATCGACCAATTATTGTCCAGTATTTCTTCATTTATGAAGGAATCGTTTAGCCATGTTTCGGTAATAGCAAGCACAACGAAGTCACAAGACTTAGCATCAACATATAATTTTTTTAGTTTACCTCTCATACCACTACAGTTGTGGAAGAAGATTTTGAGATTGTCACTAAGATTACATTTATTATCTGTTGGTTTTAACTTCTTAAAGCTAGATCTTGTATTTACTAAAATAAGATTAGTGTTAATTTTTAAAATTTATAACATATCTATATTGATGAATTTTTCCTCCCCTTATTCCTTTTTTAAATTTAGTAGCTACATAGGCAAATAAGCACTACTTTTCAATAATAAAATCTGAAATTTTTACTACAAATGTATGTACATATACAAAAAATGATTCTAATTTTTTTACTTTACTTTATATTATACCTATTTGTATAGGAGTAAACTACTCTTTTTACAGCTACACCACACCGCCTCTTGAAAAATAGTTGATGAAAGGAGTAGATAATTAAATATTTATTTTATCTAAATTAAAGCATGCGACGTAATTTTTATACGGCAGTACGTCAATATGTCTATCTATATATCAATAAATTGATACGCGCGTACACACAAAAATATTTATTTGAATATTTTAATTTAGTACAAAAAATTTTATTAATTTCATATAATAGGTAGGTATATTTTGAATTTTTTTCAATATAAGATATTTTTTAAAACATAATCTTAGAAATATAAGAAAAACCAAAAACCATTTGTCAATTTGTAAATTTTAAAAATCCGATTACAGTACATCGCGTTACACGTATTTTGGTTGCTCTCATGTAAATTCATATACCTATTTATTTGTAAATTTTTTGACAGAAATTATACGTCAACTTTTATTTAAGATTATTTTTTAGTTTTTTTTTGCGAACATATTATAGGTATTTTCAATTATTTTGAATGTATGTTTTTTAAAAAAAAAAATATTATTTTAAAATATTTTATTTTGAAAACTTAATCGTAGCAACATCAGAAAAAACAATTGCAATATTTTTATACGCTTTGTCAAATTTTAAAATTTTAAATTCCGAAGTACAGTACATAACATATCTACTTATTTCAAAATCTTTTGACAGAAAATGCACGCCGTACGCGTTTATTCTGGTTGATCTGTAAAGAACACATAATTTTTCTTAAGAAATGTTATTCTTTTGTTTCTGCAAACATACTATAGATATTTCAATTATTTTGAATATATGTAAAGTATTTTTTAAAAAAATATAGGTATTTTTAAAAATAATATTATTTTAAAATATTTTATTTTTAGAACAATAACAATATAAGAAAAAACAATAACATTTTTATATGCTTTGTCAATGTTTAAATTTTAAAAATTTGAGGTACAGTAAGTTATTCTCATGTAATATAATGTACTTAACTACTAATTTAAAAATTTTTGTTAGCAATTATACACCATAAGCGTTGATTTTGGTTAGGCCCCACGGAACAAATCATTTAAATTGCAAATTATTTGTTATACATCTCTCAAACGTAATGGCAACTACAGAATCTGTTTCAAAAGTCGGTTATTTTATTATTATAAAAACTTAACAAAAAGCAAAACAATATACGAAGTAACAAAATAATTTCTTTAGAAAAAAACAAAAAACATACAGTACTTTTCGCTTATAACGACCATGAAGAGACAGAAAATATTCGTCGTAATAAACGAATGTCGTTTTAAAAGAATGCTGTGAATATTGAAAAATTAGTATAAGACTTGAACATTGTAGAATGTGCTAATTCTAGAATGGACACTTCGAACTTATTTTTTAGAATTTTATTTGATGTATTGATATTCAAAAATAAATATAAAAATACTAAAATAATCACCAAGCAACACTATTAGATATAATAAGTTTAAATAAATGAAATATGAATGTAATAAACCACTTACATTTTTAGGTAAAATTTAATTCTTTGGCAAAAAGTGTAACGTTTATTATAATTAAAATTGAACAGGGTTCGTTATAAATGAAAATTACTGTATAAACCACATATATTGCTTTCATTTCGAATAGAACTCATTTTTTCGTTCACTTTTTAAGATAAAAAAAACAGAAATAAAACAAAAATTTTAAAAAAATTTCAATCTCCTTGTTCATTGAATATTTGAACTAAAAAAAAAAAAAAGACATAAGTCGGCGCATATAATAGTTTGATTGAGCTGCGAGTTACAACCGAAAATGAACTACTTTTAGCCAGAAAGTCGGCGCATAATATTAGAGTCATAAGCCTTAACTTTTAACAGCGTGACCGTTGAATTCAAATTTACGTTAAATTAAAGATGGGTTTTCACCTGAAAAAACGCAATATTCTAAAAAAAATATCATCGTCCTATGAAAACAAAAAAAAACCTTTCTTTTCGTTGTTGTTTCATTAAAATTGGTCTTATAGTTTACCTTGAAAAGGGATGTTTATATTTGTATGGGAAAAAATAAGCCGATTAAATATTATGATGTGTAAACAATTCTGACCCCATTTATGTTTACCGAAAAAGACTAAAACTGCGATCATATTAAAATTAAACGAGAAGAGTTTAGTTGAGTAGACTGTGTCAATTCTGGGATACTGGGATCAAAAGTCTATTAAGTACTTGTGACCCATAAGTTAGTTCAAAGTTCACAGGACTTTTGAGTCTGGGACCACACAATGTCAGCCGTATCATTTATAGACTTTTAAAAATAGCTCATCTCATTTCATTTTTGATTTAACTATAAGATATGCTCACACTTTTCATTGTAAATAGAAGTCTCTTCACAAATCTTCATGTAATTTTTTTCTATTCAAATATTTTTTCAGAAAAAAATCAAGAAATCTATTTCGTTTCTAAATTTGAAAATAATCAAATATGTTAACACGTTTAAAAATTCATGATTTTCACTGCACCGTTTTTAAATTAAAAATTTTTAGACTAGAAATATAAGTATAACTTATAAGTTAAATAATTTAAAAGTTTTATAAATAGAAAGAACAAAAAATAAATGTATTACAATTTTTGAAATAAAGGCTTTTTCAGCAGATTTACTTGCCGGTTCCCGGAAGTTTTCAAATTTGTGTTTTATAATCTACTAGCAGATTTACCTGGCGTTGCCTGGAAGCGTGGAAATTGTAAAGAAGCAAGTTTCGGCCGCTTTTTCGAAGTACTGCTTTCGTTAAAAAGAAGGACTCAAAAAATATTCGTTGAGTTCCGTTAACCCATTGCGGCTCAAAATCTTTTTATAGGTTTTTTCGTTAGTTTACTATAAATTTGAAATGATTTAACCGATTGAGTTCAAATTTTGTATATATGTTCCTCTTTCAAGGAGTTCTATTAACAAGCTTGGAATTTGTTAATACATGCCAACCCAAAGATTGTTAAAAAACAATTTTTTGAAGGAAATTAAATCCAATTTTGCGAAATATTACTTGGTCAAAGAGAAAGTTTAAAAAAACAAGTGATGAACAAAATCAATTGTTTTTAAAAAAGCACATTTTCAAAATAATATAATGTTTAATACTGAGTATTTTTTCAGATTATAATGTTGAAACTTCAATGTTAACGTTTAATTTAGGAAATATATACGTTGTTGACTAAGTTACTACTTACTTATAAAAACAGTAAATTTTTTAATTTTTAAGTCCTCATAGCCCCTCTTTGGCGAAGGTTGCCCAATTTCTCAAGGATCTAATCCTCACTACACTCCTTCCACCACCTTTTTTAGGCTCTAGGAATTAAATTGTGAATTCCACCAAATTTTGGAATTTTACTCATAATTTTACTATTTAAACAAAAATGATTAAAACTGAGAGACACTTTCTTCAATTAAAGAACCGTTTTTAAATTTAAAAAATCTTTTAACATATGTTAAAGTATAATGTTGGACCTTCAAATTTTGTATATTAAGAAAAAAAAATTTGAACAGGTATTCAAGTTACAGGTGTTCAAAAATAGCAAAATTTCAAGCAGCTAAACACGTGACGTAACAAAAAAATTTTGATAACCTGTTTTGTTTAAATTTTGTTGTCCTACTAATTTCTAGGGATCTAATTTCTTCTAAAATTTCAAGTCCCTAGCTAAAACGTTAAGAAGATATGTGGCTCAAAAAATTTTGCAAAAATTGAGTTTTGCATAATGGTATGTTTTAGTACCGTATAGCAACGCTATACATCTTAGCGATGTAATTTTATGAAGCCTAAAAAGCAGCTCTCTTTAATCGTTTTTAGATTGAAAATATAGCTAACAGAACTTTTGTTATACTAAGTTAAATATAGGGCTTTTTTGGAATTTGCGGGGGTTGTAGCTTCGTCGCCCTTCAAAATTAAGAAAAATCTTTGACACATGTTGAAATAATAATATACTTTTATCTAATACAGAAAAAAATATTAATATCTAGCGCTGCAAGAAAAGTGCAACGCACGATAAAATATTCTATTGAACGAATTGTATTGTGTTTTCATTTTAGTGTAAAAAGTGTTTGTTTACAAGATTTTCTGATAATTTTTAAATTAAAGCATTTTAAAATTAAAGTTGTTAAAATTAAAAATATAAATTTATTAAAAAACTAAAAGTATAATATTAAAAAACGTACATACGCGTTTGATTAATTTTAAAAATTTGAATTTTAATAATATTTTAAATAAAAAAAAAAAATAAGGATAGAAATAGAATTATAGAAATGATTTTGAATACCATAGCAATTTTCCATTTTGTTCATAATTTAAATGCATAAAATAAAAATGTACCAAAAGTGATATTGAATGAGTTTTGGTACATTTTTATTTTAATGAATGTTATTTAATTTTGCTGCAAATTGTTCAGTACGACAATTTAGCGCTGTCATTCAGTGTAATGCTACTTCATTCTGAACGTGACTATTGCTTAAATTTTTTCAAAGATTTTTTACATCAAAAAAAAGGGTACAAAACAAATATAATATTATCGGAATAGGTTACATGCAAAAAAAAAAAAATAAAACAAAAAAAAAGGCATTTTATCAGTCAGTGGTGTGCTGTTTATCGTTGTTTATTTCAAATATTACAAAAATATGAGTCATAAATTGAAATATTTTGAATTTGATATACATGTATTAATTAATAAAATTGCTCCTACGTTTGTAACGCATCGATCTAGATATAGTGTCAAAGGTACGTATCGGCTCAGAATCGAAAAATAAGTCGATCTAGCTATGTGTGTCTTTCCGTCAAAAAACTCAAAAACTAAAGGAGCTAGGTTCTTGAAATTTTCGCAAACTCGTTTCTTTGCAGTAGCCGTCATCGCTATTTAAATCCAGCTATTTTGTTCCATTCCGTATTACTATTACTCTGTACCTATTACAGCTGCGTGTCTGAAATTTTGCCTAAAGCAGTTTAGTTTTATGGCCAAAGTTTCTGCAAAATTTGGTTGGTCTACTGCAGTGGGCTCGAGTAGCTGCCATACAACTCCTTATATGAGCATTAGCTGGCTGTCAAAAATTTTGCCAAAAATAGTTTAGTGTAATGGCCAAGGTTACTGCAAAATTTGGTTGGTTTACTGCAGAGAACTCGAGTAGCTGCTATACAACTTCTTCTTTTATATAAGCATTACACTACACCTAATAAAGCTGTTTGTTTGAAATTTTGTCAAAAGTAATTAACCGGATGATATAATGTATACGTTACGGTCATACAGGTATCCCAGAGTTGACACAGTCTACTCTACTACACTCTTCCTCGTTTTGTTTAAAACCAGACCAAAGCTTCGGGGAGCTGCCACACAACTTATTTAAACAAATATGAATTTGTTCAGAAATAATTACACCAGGAAGATGAAAATTACACACGGTTGGATCCATAATGATTCAAGCACTTATATGAAGTTTCAAAATGTTACGGCTTCATTTTCGGGGGGCTGCCATACAACTTCTTTGCACCAATTCGAATTTCTTCAAAACTAATTATACTATTGGGAAGAAAATTTTATATAATGAATCGAAATTTTATATGAAGCTTCAAAATGTCACGGCCCCATTATCGGGGGGCTGCCATACAACAACATCTTTGCACCAATATCAATTTCTTCAAATCTAATTATACTACAAGGATGAAAATTACACACGTTTAGTTATATAATGAATCGAGTACTTATATCAAGTTTCAAAATATTAAGGCCCCATTATCGGGGGGCTGCCATACAACTTACTTGCACCAATATGAATTTCTTCAAAACAAATTATGCTACGAGGATGAAAATTACACACGGTTAGTTATATAATGAATCAAGCACTTACATGAAGTTTCAAAATGTTACGGCCCCATTTTCTGGGGGCTGACATACAAAGTTTTCAATTCAATAACTGTGAATCTAATAAAACTAAGAGGTTAAAATTAAAATTGGGCAGGTAAAGTAATAAGATAAGTTACTTGGCAAAGTGGGACATCACTCGGACCAACTTTTAGGGTGGGGCAATTTTTTTTTTTGTTTTTTTTTTGTTAAGCAAAAATTATGGGATAATGAATTAAAATGTTTTTTTTTAATCAAAAATTATGGGATAATGAATAAAAAATTTTTTTTTTTTTTTGTTTATGGTTTTTTTTTTTTTTTAAGCAAAAATTATAGGATTTGTTGTAATTTATAATAGCATAAGGATAATAAATAATGGTTTATATTACACATTACAGTGGGTATGCGCGGGTATCTGAAAGTTGACAAGGGCCACTACAATCTTCCTTGTTTTTAATATTTTTAATAAAGTAGAATATCTTAATTGCAATGTTAATTTTTAGCACATTTTCAAAAAATTTTTCAAAAATGTGCCTATATAGCTTCACTCTGTCCGTCCGTCTGTCCATCCGTCTGTTCGTCCGTATGTGTACAAAAACTTTTACACCGTTTGAAATTGTAAAAAAAATAATTTCGTAGAAGAATTTTTTTCTGTAGCCTCACCTGTTACGGGGCTACAGCCTCCCAAAGTTGGAAAAATCCCTATATTTAAATTGTTATAACAAGAGTTGGGTTAGATTATTTTAAATCTGAAAATGGCAAACGATAGATGGTTTTATAAACTTTATAAATTTTTAAAAGTCAAATGTTAAGGGTTGCCATACGGTACTAAAATTCAAAATTACGTAAGACTCAATTTTTACAAAATTTTTGGTCACACATATCTTCTGAACGGTTCAAGCTAGGGTCTTAAAATTTTGAGAGAAGTTAGATACTCAGAAATTTGTAGCAGTCGGTTTACAAAAATTTTTTTGTCAAGCCCCCTATTTAAGAGCTATAAGGGCTCGAAAATAAAAATGTTGCTATTTTTAAACACCTGTAGTTTATATACCTGTCCAAATTTTTTTTATTAATATACAAAATTCAAAGCTCTATACTTATATGTCAACATGTGTGAAAAGATATTCTTAATTTTGAAGGGTGCCGAAGCTACAACCCCTGCAAATTCCAAAAAAGCCCTATATTTAAATTGGTATAACAAGAGTTCGGTTAGGTTTATTTTAAATCGAAAAACGGTAGAAGAGAGGTGATTTTACAAAAATACTTCGCTAAAATGTTTAGGGTTGCCATATGGTACCAAAATTTACCATTGTGCAAATCTCAATTTTTGCAAAATTTTTCGCCCCACATATCTTCTAAACGGTTCAAGCTAGGATCTTCAGAAATTAGTAGGAGTCGGTTAACAAAATTTTTTTGTCAAGCCTCAGGACTCGAAAATTGAAATTTTGGTATTTTTAAACACCTGCAACTTGAATACCTGTTTAAATATTTTTGCCTTAATATACAAAATTTAAAGGTCCAACATTATATTTGAATGTATGTTAAAAGATTTTCTTAAATTTAAAAAGTTCAGTAAATTTGGTTCTTTAAATTGAAGAAAGTGTCTGTCAGTTTTAACCATTTTTGCTTAATAGTAAAATTCTAAATAAAATTCCAAATTTTGGTGGAATTTACAATTTAATTCCTAGAACCTAATAAAGTTCGGGGGAAGGGGAGTAGTGAGGATTATATCCTTGAGAAATTTGGCACCCTTCCTCATAGAGGGGCTACTAGGACTTAAAAATTAAAAATTTACTGTTTATTATAAATAAGCAGTAACTTAGTCACCAACGTGTATATTTCCTAATGAAACTTTAATAATGAAGCTCCAACATTATATTCCGATAAAATACTTAGTATGAAACACTATACTATTTTGAAAATGTGCTTTTTTAAAAACGCTTGGTGTTTTCGTCTCTTGTTTTAAAAACGATGGCTAATTAAACTACTAATACACAAATATGTTAGCAAGACTTAGTTATTTCATATCACAATCCATTTTCATACAATGTACTTCGATCATCAATTGTATTGATAGAGCAGCAACGGATATGTATTTTAAAGAGGATATAGAGGCAAATATAAAAAAAAATGAATTTAAGTGTTTTTTTAATTTTGTTAAAATTGTAATAGCAAAGCAGGGATGATATTCAGAAAAATTTTGAAGTAATAAAAAGATTAAGTTTTTAGATTCTCACTAATCAAATTGGAAACGCGTTCGAAAATAAATTTTCAAAAACATCAATTTTTATTTTTTTACCAATATTTATACAAAACGTAATTTAAATATTTGTCGAAGCAATTGTACAGGGGTGCTACTGGTATAGTCCTAATATATAAAGTGCTAAAAATTTGATTAAATTTCTAAACATATACATATATTTACTGAAGTCAATTAGCCAAAATTCGAGTTAATACTGTCTTTCATATGAGAACTGCGATTTTTTTCTAAATATTTTAGTACGATTTGAACTATGCTATATGTATTCTGTATTCTAATTAAAAAGGTCTATAAATACATAATATGTACAATAAAATTTAATATTTCATAATTCATAAGTTTAGTATGGAGCTAAAGAAGTACAAAATAATAGTCAAGTTGACGGAAGTCGAAATTTTTGTTTTCATTTCAATTTAAAGATTTATAATATACCTACATAGATATAAAAAATTTTACTACATGGAATAAAAGTTTTTCAAGAAATCTCCATTATTAAATTTAATAGGTGAGTACGAACTACATTTCAATAATTAAACTCTGAAGTTTTTACTAGAAATGTATGCCTATCTAACGTTCTGAAAAACATTTGGAATTTAGAATTATACTATTTAAGCAAAAATGGATAAAACGATTTAAGGAACCCCTTTTAAATTTAAGAAAAAATTACTATTCTATAATTATTATAAGGGTATTCTTAAAAATAGCAAAATTTCAATTTTCGAGTCCTTATAGCACCTAAACAGGGGGCTTGACAAAAAAATTGTGTTAACCGACTCCTACTAATTTCTAAAAAAAAATAAAAAAAATATTGCAATAATTGGATTTTTCATAATGGAGGGGCGTGGAGGGAAACAGAACTCTTGTTATAACAATTTGAAAATATAGTTTTTTTTTAACTTTGGAGGAGTTCTTCTATAAAATTATTTTTTTGGATACCTGATTAAATTTCTTTACTCTATTTTAAACGCTGTAAAAGTTTTGTAAACATACGGACGGACAGAGTGAAGCTATATAGGCAGATTTTTACAAAATTTTATGAAAATGTGGTAAAAATGATTTAATCAATAGTACTCAGGTAAAAATTTAAGTTACTAAATTTAAATATAAGTTACCAGAAATTATTTGTAATCTGATACTTTAAGTAAATGAACTCAAATAATTTCATAACTGTAATATAAGTTCATATGCATTGCTTAATGTAATTCGTTTACTACAGTACGGTGCGGATGTGTTTACTTTTTTCTTTATCGATTATAATTATTTTAATTAATAAAAGATAAAAAAAAAGCATAATCTGCAATTACACAAAAAAAAACAAATTATTATATATATTAATTACGCGAAGTGGCTTCGTGCCAAAAGTGCAAACTAAAAATTAAAGGAGAAACGGGTATAGAATGAGCAAGTGTGCGCAAAAAATTCAATCGATGTAATTAAAAGTACTAAAGCAAGTGTAAATTTAAAAATGAAGAAAGAGTTACCTTTAATAATAAAACCGAAGAATAAGCAGAAAACTAAAAAAACAAAAGGTGATTTAAATACAAAGGTGGATCCAAAAAATTTGAAAATAAAGAATATTGAAAACAAAAGTAATGGGATGATTTTAATAGAAACGGAAACCATCGAAGATCGTGAAAACATCAAAAAGGAATTAGAAAAAAAAAATGAAAGAGAATTAGGATATCAAAGTACCTGTGATCATTAAACCTAATATAGAAATTGTGCACATGAATAATAAATTTAGTGAAAATGATATTGTGGAAAAACTTAAAAAACAAAATTCTTTTCTACACATGAGTGAACTTTAAGTATTAAAGATATATTCAGTGAAAAAATACAACAAAGAAATGTTTAATGCAATTATAGAAGTTTATAAGGAATCATTCCCAAAAATAATAGCTAACGAAAAATTATGTATTGGATGGGAAAGGTGCAAGGTCTTTGATGCCATAAAAGTCTCTAGATGTTATAAATATAAAGGATTTAACTATAGGGCTGCGGAATGCACGAATAAAGAACCATGCTTGAAGTGCCACCAACAACACAAGACAAGTGAATAGCAAAAAGAGGAAATTAATAAATGCATTAATTGCTTAAAATCGAACGAAAAATTCAGTTTGGGGTTGGATGTTAATCATAAAATTTTTAGTAGATCATGTCCAATCTATAAAAATAAATTAAGCATAAGAAAACAAAAAATCGGATACTAGCAATTAAGGAAAATAGAAGAGGAAGATAACAAATTAAATATAAATGTAAATGAAAATAAAAAAAGTGATTCTGCATGCAAAACTGATAATTTTAATGATAATATTAATAAGAATAATACTAATGTATTAAACCAAGTATTAATCTTCTTTTTATCTTTATTATAATCAATTTTGTTAGTCTTTTCACTGTAATGGTTAATATTATTATTATTTTCATTTTTTATATGAGTTATATCACTGTTAGTTAGTATAAAAGAAAATATTAGAGACACTAACAGTGATATAACTCATATAAAAAATGAAAATAATAATAATATTAACCATTACAGTGAAAAGACTAACAAAATTGATTATAATAAAGATAAAAAGAAGCGTAACTATATTCTTTCATATTTTCCAAAATTATGGTCAAATAAAAACACTATCCTGAAAAGTAATATAAAAATAAATAAAACTATTAATAATAAATCAAAAAGTAGGATTTAAAATGATAAAATTAATCAAAAAAATGATAATAATAATACAGAAAAAGTAGAAAATGATAGTACAAGTAAGATTAAAAACGATAATAGTAATAATAATGTAGAAAAAAAAGACTCCAAATACCCAAACTGGAATAGAGGCAAAATAATAAATCCACAGAACACAACTGAAAGAAAAATAGGTTACTCCAAATTCCAAGATGATAGCAAAAGTTTTGTTGATCCAGTGTCACCCCCAATTCTAACGCTTACAAAAAGAGTAATTGAAAATGGAGATAGTGTATATGTTCTTTCCAGATTACGGGATTACAGAATATATAACAATGTGCGATTATATTTAGCATAGTTCCACGATCAAAATGGTATTTGCTTTGATGGTATAACACAAACCAATATAAAGGTTTTAATTAATCAAGAAGGACTACCAACTGACTATTCGGAACTTCGGAGAATATATGACAGATACCACTAAAACATAGGAATCTGCAAGAAATATGTTTCGAATGATCTAGCTACATATAGACGACAAATACAGGGAAAATCTTTAAAAGACAAGAGAATCTTGGCAAAATTACATGATCGGCAGATAATAATGGCAGAACAAGAAAATATAATGCAAATTGGAGATCTAAAGATATTGTATTTAAATATATCTAGCATTAGAAATAAAATACTGGAACTGGAAACATTAATTAATGAATATAAAGAAATAGACATAGTAATAATTACAGAGGTTTGGATTAATGATTATGAAAAAGATACCTACAACATCCCCAATTATCAAGCATTTTACAACAGTAGAAATAAAAAAAGAGGAGGTGGGACTGCCATTTTTATTAAAAATAATATCAGTTTCCATGAAATATGTAAAAATGAAAAATATAACTTTACTGTAATTGAAATCCTGAACTCAAAACCAAAATTAAAAATCGTTACATTTTATAAAGCTGGAAAACAGCAACCTATTTATGGAGTTTCTTGAACTTAAACTGGTAGATAAGGCAAATCATATATTTTTTGCAGATACCAATCTAAATCTATTTGAGAACTCCAATATAATTATTAAGTATAAGGATATTATAGCAACTTCTGGATATAGCATAGTTAATAAAACGGAAAGTACAAGAAATAAAACTAACTCTAGCACCTTAATTGATCACATATTAACAAACTAAAATGGCAATTATGATGTTAATTATATAATAGAAAATAACTGCCTATCGGACCATCAGTTGGCAATAGTAACTATTAAAGCAATTTACATTAAGAAGTTACCAATGAAAAAGTACAACATAAAAAAAATTGATTATAATCAAACGCGTTTCATAGTAAAATACAAAATAGAAAATAATAATATACCAGAAATCGAAACCTTAGTAAAAATTATACAAGAAGCAAAAAGAATATGTACTAAGACAATACCAATGAGAACGAGAAATAATAGCTGGATAACACCTTTTATTCATGACAAACTGAAAATAAGAAAAGCATTATATAATCGACATAAAAGTGATCCGACCAATAATGAAAAAAATGTCTTGTAAATAGTCGGTATAAATGGTTGGTATAAAACACATAAAAATGAAGAAAAAGGTAGAACAATTAATAAAAAAAGAAAAAAAAAATTATATTAATAGAAATATTGAAAAAGCCGGGAGAGATTCTAGGAAATTATGGAAAATATTGAATAATTCTATAAAAAATACCAATGAAGATAAACTGAAAATGTTAGTCATTAAAAGCAATGGTGAAAAAACTAAAAATGATGATGAAACTGCAAATACTCTCAATAAATTTTTACTGAAATAGGAGAGCGTATTAAAAGAAACATTCTAAATACCAACGATTTTACTAACTGCTCACAAAATCAATTTAATAGCAACTCGTTTTTTCTAATTCCAGTTATAGAACCAGAAATCTATCAAATTATTATGAATTTAAATAAAAATGCAACTCCAGGATTGGATAAAATTACAGTGAGAGATCTACAAGAGTTGGTCAATATTATGACCCCATCTTTAGTGAAACTGATAAATGAAAGTTTCACTAATGGTATATTTCCTGATTCGTTAAAAAAAGCATATTTAGTTCCTTTTCACAAAAGTGGGTCAAAAGAAGACTGTGATAACTATAAACCAATTTCAATTCTAAACTCAATTTCAAAAATATATGAAAAATTTATTACTTCAAGAATAAGAAGTTTCATTACTAAAACAATAGGCTTTGATGCTAATCAATATGGTTTCTTAGAAAAAAATGGTAAAGAAAAAGAAAACAAATGATAATATTACGCTTAAGGTAAAGGATACTATAATAGAACAAGTTGATAATGTTAAGTACTTGGGAATGATAATTGATGAAAACTTAAAATGAGATAAACATATAAAAAGCATTAAAAAAAAATTATTCCTATAACAATGGCTGTCATAGGAATGGTAATTAGCTTATTTTGTAATTTGTTATAATTTATAAATACAAAATCAGTTTTCGGCGCAAAAACAGACTATCTAATAAATTAAATTACTAATATAATATCTATTAACTTTGTATATAAACTTTTAAGTTATTTATTAAAAAGAGTGTTAACATTTAACAAAAATAGAGACATACCAGCAGATAATATGGCAGCAGAAATTGAAGAATTAAGATAAAAAATCCGCTTTATGGAATTACAACACCAACGAGATTTAGAAAGTTTACGACAACATAAACCGCAAACAAGGTTCAACTTAACAGAGGACCAGATGCTTAACAGATTCCAGCATATCAAAACCTTCACTGCAAATAATGACTACAGTTTAAAGGAATTCATCAACGCCGTAGAAAATGTAGGAGCACTATGTGGAAATAATGTAAATCTGTTGCAGTTTGGTTTACAGTTCGTATTTAAATAGTAATTATCAGGAGAACCCAAAAAATGTATTCAGCGTCTATGCGATAATTTGACCTGCTGATGCTGTAAAAATGAATTAAAAGCAGAATTTCGTCCAATGTAGAGCTATAAAAGACTAATGGATGAATGCAGAAATATTAAGGTTGGTAACTTAAAACAATTATTTAGTAAAGTTAATTATCTTAATAGTCAATTAAACGAATACGATGACAACAAACCAGAAAATTATAAACCAAAGTTGTAATGATCAAAACTTAGTTGATATAATAAAAGATATATAAATAAAATATTTAACGTTTTTGATGATTTATGTTTATTAGATGGAAAAGAAGTGATTCATTATAATAATAGAAAAAACTTTTCAAATATCAATAATAGCAATAATAAAAAAATTTTAATTATGAAAGAAATAAAAATTTTAATTCGCAAAATTTTGATCATGATAGAATAAATAAAGGTTTTAAAAATTGTTATCAAAATCAATATCCAAGTTTTAATAGACAAAATCAAAATTTCAATAATCAAAATCAAAACTTTAATAATCAATATCAAAGAAATAATAATTCCCAATTTAATAAAAATCAGATTAAAGATCGTTCCATGAGAACATAAAATTCTAGACCAAGACAAGAATATAATCGTACAAATAATAAATCAGGCATAGAACCAATGGAATTAGACATTGAAATAAGTGACGTGACTTTTACAAAAGAGTCTCGGGGAAAGAATTCCTGATAACTAGTTTGACCATTGAAAACCAAAAGATTAATTGTTTAATTGATATTGGTTCTTTATATTAGAATTTTACTTAGAATTATGCTATCTAAGCAAAAATGGATAAAACTAAGAGACACTTTCTTCAATTTAAGGAACCCCTTTTAAATTTAAGACAAACCTTTAACATATGTTAAAATATAATATTGGACCTTTAAATTTTAAATATAAATGAAAAAAAAAAGACGGGTATCCTTAAAAATAGCAAAATTTCAATTTTCGAGCCCCTATAGCACCTAAACAGGGGGCTTGACAAAAAAATTTTGTTAACCGACTCCTACTAATTTCTAAAGGTCTAACTTCTGCTCGAAAATTTCAAGACCCTAGCTTGAACCGTTATAAAGATATGTGTGGCTAAAAATATTGCTATAATTGGATTTTGCATAGTGGAGGGCGTGGAGGGGAACAGAACTCTTGTTATAATAATTTAAAAATAGGGTTTTTTCAAACTTTGGAGGCTGAAGATCCGTAACGGGAGAGCTACAGAAAAAAGTTCTTCTACAAAATAATTTTTTTGCAATACCTACCCGTGGTTAAAATTTCTTCACTCTATTTTAAACGCTGTAAAAGTTTTGTAAACATACGGACGGACAGAGTGAAGCTATATAGGTACCTTTTTACAAAATTTTATGAAAATGGGGTAAAAATGATTTAATCATTAGTACTCAGGTAAAAATTTAAGTTACTAAATTTAAATATAAGTTACCAGAAATAGATTGTAATCCGATATTTTAAGTAAATGAGCTTAAATAATTTCATAACTGTAATATAAGTTCATATGCATTGCTTAATGGTAATTACATTGTAACTCGATATATTCTTCTGTAAATGAACTCTGTTATTATTCTGTAAATAAAATAATATTTTATTCAATATCTTATTGCTTAAGTTAAACTATTTTTTTTGTAAATGTAAATTAATGCAAACAAAACATATTTATATGATTTTAATTATTTGGCAATCGAAGTTCAATAAATTGTAATTAGCTTATTTTGTAATTTGTTATAATTTATAAATATAAAATCAGTTTTTGGCGCAGAAACAAACTATCTAATAAATTAAATTACTAATATAATATCTATTAAATTTATATATAAACTTTTAAGTTATTTATTAAAAAGAGTGTTAAAATCTGACAAAAATAGAGACATACCAGCAAATAATATTATTTCATCGCTCAATTCATTAACTGCAGAGAATAACAACAACAACAAAGAAGTCACTATGGAGTTACTGTATCAAGAATTAGTAAAGATAAGAGATATTAACGCTCGATTTTTAAGTAAGTTATCATTGGTAAGAGAGGAGAACATTATACTTAAGAAAAAAATCAACACATTGGAGCAAAAGATTAATGTTATAAAACAAAAAAAAAAGAATAATGCAATTGAAATTGCTGGTAATACAAATCTCAAAAACAATAACGCAATACTAACGGCAAAGAAAATTTTTTATGATTATTTACAATTAAGTGTTGATGAGAATAATATTAGTAATTCTTGTGTTAAAACATTAAAAAATATTAAAACGAAAAATAAAGAAGGAAAAAATTATGAAGGCAAAATCATCAAATTTAGAAAAACTCAACGCATCTACTTTTGGTTAAAAAAAAGTAGAATCTACATAAACGAAGTATTTACAAATTATACCAAAGCTTTGTATATGGAAGCAAAAAAAATTAAAAAGCAAAACAATTTTATGTATTTATGTTGTCAAAATTGCAAAATATTTCTTAGAAAAGTGGAGGGTGATAAGGCCATTGTTATAAGTTCATCCGAAAATTTATCAAAAATTAATTCTTGATTTATTAAACTTATAAATTTTATTTTTTTTATTTAAAATGATAGTTGATATTTCTAACTTCGATGACGAACTTTTTAACAATGATCTTACATTACCTATTATTGATAATGTTGCAAATTTTAATAGTAATTGTTTTAATAATTTTGTTATAGTCCATCAAACCATTAGAAGCTTAAGGCAAAATTTCAACTATCTTATTTCTGAACTTGAAGGTTTTAAATCACTACCAGATTTTTTATTTGTCTCGGAAATATGGATATATGATTTTGAAATTTCGGATTTTCACATTTCAGGGTATGACTTTTATGCATGTACAAATGGTAATTATGTTTCTGGTGGTGTTGGTTGTTTTGTAAAAAATGTTTATAAGTGTGTAGTTGTTAACTATAATCTTAAGAGTGCTGATATTTTAAAAATTTCGTGTACAGTCAATGATGTTAATTTTACCTCCTTATGTATATATAGGTTTCATAAACACCATTTTAGTGTATTCCTTAATGAATTCTCCAATTTGTTACATAATGAAAATGCAAAAAATCTTTTCGTGGTAGGAGACATAAATCTAGATAATATATTAAAGGAAAATGATGATGTAACAAATCTTTTAACATTGCTGGCAACCCACGGGCTAACTTCCATAATAAACGAAACAACTCGTCCATCGGGTATTTGCATTGACCATTTTTATGTTCGATCATCTAGACTCGAATTAATTCAAAAAATTAATTTAGATCTGAATATCACTGATCACTGCATGATAGGGTTAATTACGAAAAAATTGAGTGAAGTCAAACAAAATAAAAACAGTAATGTCAAACAACTAAAGAAAATAGATTATGCAAAATTGAATTTAAGTTTACAGTATGAGTTCTGGGAAGAAGTTCTGGTAGAAAATGATATTTCCAAAGCTTATACCATCTTTAGTAAAATTTTGCAGGCACATATCTGTAGATGTAGTACAACTCTTACTTTACGCAGCAAATATAAGAGTTTAAAACAGTGGATTAATAATAAGTTAATTAATGAAATAAATTTAAAAAATAAGTTAGGTAAAAAATGTAGTAACTAATAGGGCACCACATAGTCATAATCTTAGGAAAAAATATAAAAAAATTAGCAAAAATTTAAAAACGACAATTAACTTACAGAGGAATAATTTTTATAAGAATGATTTACAAAAAATCAAGGTAATCTTAAAGGTGAGTGGCAGGTGATTAACAATATTTTAAGTAAACTAAAAAATAAAAGTAATACTATTGTAGTGGAAAAAGATGTTTATGTTTAAAAAGATGAACTAGAAGTTCCTAATTTATTTAATGATTATTTTATTGATGTTACTGTAAACTTGATTTCTCAAGCCAACCCTTATAGTTGCAATTATACTTCTAATTCTCTGGAACACTATAGAAATAATACTAGTTTTGGTTTTGAACCAATTTCTTCTCTCGAAATAGTTAAAGCAATAAAAACACTAAAAAATTCGTATTCCTGTGGGTATGATGGTCTGTCTAATATTGTCTTAAAAAAAATACATTTAATGATCTGTGATATTCTAGCGCATATTTTTAACAGGAGCATTCTTTCAGGAGTGTTTCCTGAAGCTCTTAAGTGTGCAATCGTAATTCCTTTATTTAAACAAGTGAGGGAAAAAAACCAAGGGTTTTTAAAAAGCACATTTTCAAAATTATATACGGTTTCTTACTGAGTATTTTATCATTTATTTTTATAAAAATATATATTATGATAATATTATAATTTTGTTATTTCATTAATAATTAATTATATGACTAATAGTGAAATACATAGAATACAACCCCAATGCATTCAAGAAAACCTGTTAATAAGTGCAAAATATATATAAGAGTTCCAATGTTAACGTTTAATTTTGGAAAAACTTACACTGGTGAATAAGTTACTGTTTTATAAGAACATAAAAGTTTTAATTTTGAAGACCTAGTAGCCCTTCAATGGGGAAGGTTCCCAAATTTTTGCTTATCAAACTTATGATGGATCTGCTCACCTCCTCCTGTGTTCACCCTTCCATTTTTTTCCGGTTCTAGGAAATCAATTTTGAACTCCAAAAAAATTTGGAATTTTACCTAGAATATTATTATCTAACCAAAAATGGTTAAGACTAAGAAACAATTTCTTCAATTTAAAGAGACCCTTTCAAATTTAAGAAAAACCTTTAACGTATGTTGAAATATAATGCTGCAGCTATAAATTTTGCATATTTGTAAAAAAAAATTTGAACAGGTGTTAAAGTTACATGTGGGTGAAAATAGCAAAATTTCAATTTTCGAGCCCTTATGGCTCCTAAACAGGGAGCGTGACAAAAAAATTTTGTTAACCGACTCCTATTAATTTTGGAGGACCTAACTTCCTAATATCAAGAGCCTAGGTTGAACCGTTTAGAAGATATATGGGGCCAAAAATTTTGCAAAAGTTGAGTGTAGCCTAATGGTAAATTTTAGTACCGTATGGTAACTCTATACATTTTAGCTTTATATTTTTGTGGAGCTTATAAAACCAGCTATCTTTTGCCGTTTTCAGATTGAAAATACATTTAACAAAACTCTTGTTATAATAATTTAAAAATAGGGCTTTTTCCAACTTTGGGGGGCTGTAGCTCCGTAACGGGTGGGGCTACAGAAAAATATTCTTCAACGAAATTAATTTTTTTGTGATATCTACCCGTGGTTAAAATTTCTTTACTCTATTTCAAACGGTGTAAAAGTTTTTGTAAACATACGGACGGACGGACGGACGGACGGACGGACGGACGGACGGACGGACGGACAAAGTCAAAATTAAGAAAAACCTTTGACACTTATTGAAACTTTCGTTTTGGAGCTTTCAATTTTGTATACAAATAAAATAAAATTTTGACAGGTATTCAAGTTATAGGTGTTTAAAAGCTAAATTTTTAGCAAAATTTCAATTTTCGACCCCTTACAGCTCCTAAAGAGGGGGCGTGACAAAAAAAATTTGTTAACTGACTCTTACTTATTTCTAAGGATCTAACTTCTCCCAAAATTTCAAGTTTCTAGATTTAGCCGTTCCGAAGTTATGAGGGACCAAAAATTTTGTAAAACTTAGTTTTGAATAACGGTAAATTTTAGTACCGTATGGTAACCCTATTCAATTGACTTTTAAAAATTTGTAAGGCTTATAAAAACAGCTGTCTGTTACCGTTTTCAGGTTGGAGATATACTTTATAGAACTCTAATTATAACTGTTTAAATATGGGGCTTTTTTCGACTTTGTGGGGCTGTAGCTCCGTAACGGGGAGGGCTACAAAAAAAAGTTTTAACATTAAATTATTTTTATTGCAATACCTACCCATTCCTGATATTTTTTTGTCAATTGTAGGTAAAAAGGGACGGACGGACGGACGGACAGAGTGAAGCTATATAGGCACATTTTTACAAAATTTTTTGAAAATGTGCTAAAAAGGGGATTGCAAGAATTTGAATAATTACAGACCAATTTCACTTATCCCTTAAATAGCAAAAGTTTTTGAGAAAATTGTAAAAACGAAAATGTTAGCTTTTCTGAATAATACAAAATTTTTTAATCCGGCTCAATTTGGATTTAGAAATGGCATTTCCACAGAAGATGCGTTATTAAAATTTTGTTGAAAAGTGTATGAAAATCTGCCATAAATTAATTTTTAATTATTATACATGTAGCAGTTCTGTTTGTTCGTTCAATAGTAATATTTTTTGTAGTATTAATTGTTTTGACTTAGAAATTGTGGAACAGTTTAAATATTTAGGTGTTACTATTGACAATAAAATGAGTTGGGCTCCCCATACAGAATTGCTTAAAAGTTATTTTCGTTCCACCCTATGTAGTTTTTTCCGTTTGCAGGAATTATGTTCTACAGAAGTTTTAATGACTTTCTATTATGGCTTATTCCAATCCAAATTGCAATATGGTATTGCGTGCTGGGGAGGAGCTCATTGGTACAAGATACAGAAGAATGTGATAAGAAAAGTATGTAAAAAACCGCGTTTGCATCTTAGCTTTCATCTTTTCAAAGAGACAAAAATTTTGCCCGTTCGTCATTTGTATTATTACAAAGTGCTAAAAATGTTCTTTATCAGATCTGGATATTTAAATAATAGATTTTCAAGTATTTATCGCTTGAAGAAATTGTCTCTTAGTTTTTAATTGTAGATAAAATTCCAAATTTTAGTGAAGTTCACAATTGAATTCCCGGCAAAAATTAAAGGGTAGGGACAGGAGGGGGATGGGCAATCCTTTGAGGATTGGGGATTGCTTTGGGGATGGGCAAAGCAAAAATTTGGGAACCTTCCCCATTGAAGGGCTACTAGGTTTTACAAATTAAAACTTTTATGTTTTTATAAAACAGTAACTTAATTTAAACGTTAACATTGAAGCTCCAACATTATGTTTCGCACTTATTAACAGGTTTTGTTGAGTGCATTGGGGTTATATTCTAAGTATTTCACTATTAGTCATAATTAATAAATTGATGAAATAACTAAATTATAATATTACCATTTATTTTTATATATATTTTTATAAAATTATATGATAACATACTCAAAAATCCTATATAATTTTGAAAATGCGCTTTTTAAAAACCCTTGGTTTTTTTCCTCACTTGTTCTTAATATTTTTAATAAAGTACAATTTCTTAATTGCAATGTTTATACCCGTGCATACATATATGAACATCGGGTATATAAAAATTACTCCTCCGTTTGTAACGCATCGAAATATAAGAGCTAGATATAGTGTCAAGGGTACGTATCGAATCAGCATCGAAAAGTGAATCGATCTAGCTATGTGTGTCCGTCCGTCCGTCAGCACGATAACTCAAAAACTAAAAGGGCTAGAGTCTTGAAATTCACACCAAGTCATTTTTAGACAATTTCTAGGTTCCCTATTGTTTTTGGTTAAAATCGGACAAAGGCTTCGGCGAGCTGCCATAAAACTTTTTTGCACCAATATGAATTTCTTCAAAACTATTTATACTACGGGGATGAAAATTACACACGGTTAGTTTTATAATGACTCCGGCACTTATATGAAGTTTCAAAATGTTAGGGCTCCATTTTCGGGGGGCTGCCATACAACTTCCTTGCACCAATATGAATTTCTTCAAAACTAATTATACTACGCGGATGAAAATTTCACACGGTTAGTTATATAATGAATCGAGCACTTATATGAAGTTTCAAAATGTTCGGGCCCCATTTACGGGGAGCTGCCATACAACTTTTTTGCACCAATATGAATTTCTTCAAAACTATTTATACTACGGGGATGCAAATTACACACGGTTAGTTTTATAATGACTCTGGCACTTATATGAAGTTTCAAAATGTTAGGGCCCCATTTTCGGGGGGCTGCCATACAACTTCCTTGCACCAATATGAATTTCTTCAAAACTAATTATACTACGCGGATGAAAATTACACGCGGTTAGTTATATAATGAATCGAGCACTTATATGAAGTTTCAAAATGTTAGGGCCCCATTTTCGGGGGGCTGCCATACAAAGTTTTCGATTCAATAACTGTGAATCTAATAAAGCTACAAGGTTAAAATTAAAATTGGGCAGGTAAATTAATAGGGCAAGTTACTTGGCAAAGTTGGACATCACTCGGACCATCGGACTTTTAGGGTGGGCCAATTTTTTTTTTTGTTTTTTTTTCTTTTTTGTTTTTTTTTTTTTTTATTTTTTTTTAAGCTAAAGTTATGGGACAATGAATGAAAATTTTGTTTTTTTTTTTTTGTGATTTTTTTTTTTTGTTAATTTTTTTTTTTTTTTTTAAGCTAAAGTTATGGGACAATGTATGAAAATTTTGTTTTTTGTTAATTTTTTTTTTTTTTTTTTACGTCAAAATTATGGGGTAATGAGTTAAATATATAAGGGAAGTAAATTACGGTTTATTTTATACACCATAGTGGGTATGTACGGGTATCTAAAAGTTGACAAGGGCAACTATAATCTTCCTCGTTTATTTTTAAAAATGATAACCAATCAAACTACTAATACACAAATATGATAGCGAGATTTCGCTATTTCACATCACAATTCATTTTCATACAATGAAATTAGATCATCAATTGTATTGATAGAACAGCAACGATATGTATGTATCTAGAATAGATATGTATTTGAAATATGTATGCAAATATAAAAAAAAATTAATATGAATTGAATTTATTTTTTAATTTTGTTAAAATTGTAATAGGAAAGCTGGTATGATATTCAAAAAAATTTTAAAGTAATAAAATGATTAAGTTTTTAGTTTCTCAATAATCAAATTGGAAACGCGTTCGAAAACAAATTTTTAAAAGCATGAATTTTTATTTTATTAGCAAGATTTGTACAAAACGTAATTTAAATATTTGTCGAGGTATTAAAAATTTTCTAAAGTAACTCAGTATTACAAAGAACTTCAAAATGACAGTATTAGGTATCTAACGCTAAAAAAGATAAAATACTTTAGCAAAAATTTTCTTGATAGAATATGTCTGAATACTCTCTTCTTAATTTTTTTCTCTCATTAATTCTCCTTTTTCCTCTAAATTTATATGTTCGATACGAATTTGTTTAGCTATTGGTTTGTTAATTTTAATATAAATAGGTCACTGGTTCAGTTTGAATTTGGTTAATTTTTTTATAGTTTAAATATTCTCTTTCGTTAAAGTTGTTTTCTTCTTCATATATACCCTTTTTAATAGTCAGATTTTCGGTTAAAAATTTTTGTTCTTTTAAATATATTAAACCTTCCTTTTCTTTTACTGGTAGTGGTACTGTAAGAAATGAATTAGAAAGCATTTCATCTTCGAAATACATAGATAAAACCCTATGTTTTATTTTCTAAAACTTTTAGTAATATAAGACGTAGTTACGAAGATTTGTACGGCGAACTTCGAGATACTGTATTTAGGACTAATTGCTTCGACTTCTACAATGAAATCAAAAATAAGCTAAGAAGACTAAATAATAAGACATATTTCATTCTTGGTTCTTATATAATATTATAAAATTATTCATTCTTGTTAGAAATAACAAAAGAACTGCCCTGAAATTCTTCAAAAGCAAAATACCTGAACCTATGAAAACAGTAATTATTTGTAGAAATCCAAATAGTTTAGAATCCGCCATGAATATACTTTTTGAAGGCGGTTATGTTTATGAAAGAGATAACCAAACTCAATTTAAATCAACAGACAAACAAAAAAGGTCAAATTTCAAACAAAAGTTTCAATGACCTCAAAGTCAAAATAACATAACCAAAATAATAAAAACCAACAAAAATTTAACAGAAATAACAGGTGAAACAATTCTTCTAATAATAATCAACAAATCCAAAATAATAGAAATTTCCATAATCCTAAAAACAGAAACCAAAACAATAACGATAACTATAATAGGTACCATAGTAATAATAATAATAATAATGATCAATATAATAGGTACCAAAATAACCACTATAACCAATGGAAGTAAATAAACATGTAAGAGTAGAAAGTTTTCACTTAAATGCCTCATAAGCAAACTACCCTATATAAGGGTACAAACAAAATCATACCCAATTAAATGAATTATAGATAAAGGAGCAACATACTCAATATTAAATCATAGTCTATGCCACCCAAAATGGAAAATACCATCCAATTTTTAAAAAAATAAAATACCCATGTCTAAAGAATTGAGAAACCCTAACAAAATGGTAGAATTTTTAAATTGCACAATTCCACAATTCTTACGATGGGCTGATTGGAAGCGATATTCTGAAACCTCTGAAAGCCGCAATTGATTATAAGAATAATCAGTTAATTATTGCGACAGGGTTTTATCTATGTATTTCGAAGATGAAATGCTTTCTAATTCATTTCTTACAGTACCACTACCAGTAAAAGAAAAGGAAGGTTTAATATATTATAAGAACAAAAATTTTTAACCGAAAATCTAACTATTAAAAAGGGTATATATGAAGAAGAAAACAACTTTAACGAAAGAGAATATTTAAACTATAAGAAAATTAACCAAATTCAAACTGAACCAGTGACCTATGAAAATTTTAATTTATATTAAAATTAACAAACCAATAGCTGAACAAATTCGTATCGAACATATAAATTTAGAGGAAAAAGGAGAATTAATGAGAGAAAAAAATTAAGAAGAGAGTATTCAGACATATTCTATCAAGAAAACTCTTAATAGAATAAGTCTTAATAACTTAAGCTACACAAAAGTTATCAAACACAAAACTCGTACAGTTAATGATATACAAATTTCAAATCTAATATACATATAAAGAAGAAAATTTTCTTGTTTGTTTGTTCAGGATTCACGTGGAAACTACTGGTCCGATTGTTACAAAATTTTAAAGGAATAATTCGAGAGCCCGGGGTTGACATACACTATGTCACATTTTTATAAATCAAAAATCCGCCGCCGGGAAATCAAAGTCCGCTCCAGAGCCGTTTTAAGCTTTTTCGTTTTTTTGATGTCACATCGAAACAGTTTGACCGATTGACTTGAAATTTTGCACGAATGTTCCCCTTAGCTAGCGAAACTTGTGTTGTATAAAGTTGGTTGGAATATATATACCCAATTCGGCACGGCGGGCTTCCAAAAAAATTTTTGTTTCCAATTTGTGTTTAAATTTCCAAGGAGGTTTTGCAGTCGACAAGAGAAGCTAACACAAATTTTAGTTGAGTTCGATTAATCCGTTTGAGCACGAATGCGCAATAAAGCTTTTCAATGTTTTTGATGTTGAGCCGACAATTTGACTGATTGATTTGCATTTTTGCACAAATATTCCCCTTAGCTGATAAAAAAATTTAAATGCTAATTTCTAATATTAATAATAATAAAAACACGGAGAAAAGCATTCAGTCTGTAAAGCCGACTTAGAAAAATTTTTACACTAATTTGGTTCAAATTCAATGAGAAGTCCATAAGTCATTTCAAAACCATAAAAGCTTTTATTAGTTTTATTGTAAGGCGTAGCTAACCAAATTAACTGTTGCGATGAAGTTTATTGCCTGAAGTGTTTTATTTTAGAAATAAAATATCCAAAATTATCATAAGCAGGCCAAAACATATTTTATTTAATTTTTATAAAAAAAAAAACAAAAAATATAAAATAAAAAAAAAGTTGTTTTTGATTGTAAATTAATTTAAATGTCTATGAATTAGTTCATTTCAGTTTTAAAAATCACAGAGATTTTCGGGAAATTTTAAATAAATAGTAAAACATTTAGGTATTAAAAATCGAAACTATGCTTCACAGGTTAAGTTGTGGAGTAAGTCTTCAATACTTTCAGTGAAAATCTGAATTGAAGGTAATGGCACAATGTACGCTTTGGTGCTTTGCTTGCTTTGCTTTGAAAAGTAATAAAAGCAATTTGAAATGTTCCTTGAAACGTAGTTTACAAAATTTACTTGTTTGGCTTTATTTTAAAATTAAATAAAAATATTTTTAAAATTTTTGTTTTAAGGTTTTGAAATCAACTATAATATCCCTTTAAATTATTTTTTCTGTATATATATATATTTTTTAAACAAAAATTAATTTAAAATAGTGGAACTGCAGTAGTGCCGTTCCCAAACTCCCCGCTAAACAAGTTATAGAAACTCTGATTGTGATTTGTGAAAACGACTCACATGTTTTAATAATTATAATTATGGAGAAGAGAACTGTTGTCCGACAAGGGCAAAATTTTTTTCTGTTAAAAATTTATATTAAGTTTTACTTTGATAAAATAGATTTTATGATATTTGTATATGAAAATACGAATTTATTTTATAAAATTGAGTTTAATTGCATTTAAAAAAAAATATTTAAAAAAAATGTTGCCTTGGATTTAGTTGGTTGAACACAATCTACGCCTTTAAGTTTAAAATGTAAGAAGCCTAAACACCATAAAAATAAAGTTTTAAAAAATATCAGACAATATTATATACAAAAAATTCCCTTTTTCTTTACTCCATTATTTTAAAAAGTACAAATTATACATTATTCAGAAATTTCAAGAACTAATGTTTTTCAAAATAAAATCTAATTTAATATATTAATGAATTACGTCATTCTAACAGCTAGTATTGAATATTGAATATAGCCAAGCCATCAAACAAATTTCTATTCTCCTCTGTTCTATATTCTTCTTAATTTTGTTTTAGAAAAAAAAAAAACAAAAATAAACATTTCGTAGATCTCAATTCGTATCATATCGTACCTCGATGATATGAATAGTTTTAATTTTTTTTTCTTTATTATTGTAAATATGTATTGCAAATTAAGTAATTTTGATAGATGTGAAAATAATTAGTTTAGCAATTATGTATATACTAGCTAATACCCGGTGCGCGTTGCTGCGCCTCTCAATGGAGGTTTAATTGAAGTTGATGTTACTGCAAAAAGTTAACACAAAAATTACACTCGGTTTACACATGTAAATTTTAAAATGAATGAAAGCAATCTTTTTAAAACCAGTTTTCTAGGATTGTTCTAGTAATTTTTGAAACTTTCTGTAATTCAAAGCAGTACAAACTACTTTCCAAATTTTGACGTAATTTACTTCCAAAAAATTTTTTTTGAAAAATCGTAGGACCGACTGTTAGCAGACTCAACTCTATTTTCAAGTTGTTTCACACATATAAAATTTGAGGAAAACCGGTCAAATCGTTTCTAATTTAGAGTTAAGTAACGCAAAAATCTATTAAAAGCCACTGTGCCCCACTGGGTTAACGGAACTACACTTTCTCTTTGGGCAAAGCAGTATTACGCAAAAATGGACGTAATTTGCTTCCAAATCACTCAACAAAATTTTTTGAGGCTTTCTTTTTAGTCAAAGCAGTACTTCGCAAATTTTGACAATATTATCTTCCAAAATTATTTTGACCAACCGTCGGGCCGACATGGGTTAACAAATTCCACATCTGTTAATAGTGTCAACTCAATTCTCACAGGGGAGCACGTATACAAAATTTGAAGAAAACCGGTCAAACCGTTTTTAATTTAGAGTTAGGTATTGAAAAAACCTATAAAAAGTTGTTGGGCCCTAATGGGTTAATGCAAGTCACTAAAATTTTTTTGTGGGTTTTCTTTTTAGCCAAAGCAGAATTTCATAAAATCGGACAAAATTTGAACCCAAATTTTTTTTTGACCACCCGTCGGCCCGGCATGGGTTAATAAATTCCAAAACTGTTAATAGTGTCTACTCAATTCTCAAGGAGCATCACGTATATAAAATTTGAAATCAATTGGTCAAACCGTTTCGAATTTAGAGTACAGTATTGAAAAAACCTATAAAAAGCTGTTGGGCCGCAATGGGTTAATGGAACTTAACAAAATTTTTTTTGGGGCTTTCTTTAAAGCCAAAGCAGAATTCCGTAAAACCGGACAAAATTTGGACCCAAAATTTTTTTTGACCACCCGTCGGCCCGACATGGGTTAACAAATTCCAAAACTGTTAATAGCGTCTACTCAATTCTCAAAGAGCATCACGTATACAAAATTTGAAGTCAATCGGTCAAACCGTTTCGAATTTAGAGTAAAGTATTGAAAAAACCTATAAAAAGCTGTTGGGCCGCAATGGGTTAATGGAACTCACCAAAATTTTTTTTGGGGTTTGCTTTTAAGCCAAAGCTGAATTTCATAAAATCGGACAAAATTTGGACCCAAAATTTTTTTTGACCACCCGTCGGCCCGACATGGGTTAACAAATTCCAAAACTGTTAATAGCGTCTACTCAATTCTCAAAGAGCATCACGTATACAAAATTTGAAGTCAATCGTTTAAACCGTTTTCATTTTAGAACAAAGAAGTTTAAATACTTGCACCACAGCCCCAACTTGGCGGTCCGTTAGAGCAAAATTTTTGGGCCACGATTTCCTTCCGTACCCAAAAACCCCTATATAAAAATTTTCATGAAAATCGGCTTGGCAGTTTAGGAGTCTATTCGCTACAAACAAACAAACATACAAACAAACAAACAAACAAACAAACAAACAAATAAACAAACTTTCATTTTTATACCCGTATGACTATATAGGCAAAGGGTATAATAAATTTGCCATTACGTTTGTAACGCAGAGAAGGAGGGGGGGTAGATATAGACTCAAGTGTATGGATCGGATCAGAATCAAAAAAAAAACCGAATTAGCTATGTATGTCCGTCCGTCTGTCCGTCCGTCCGTCCGTCCGTCCGTCCGCACGATAACTCAAAAACTAAAGGAGCTAGGATCTTGAAATTTTCGCAAATTCCTTTTTTTGCAATAGCCGTCATCGCTATTTAAATCCAGCCATTTTGGTCCATGGGTTCGGGTGGCTGCCATACAACTTCTTATTTTATATGAGTATTTCTCTGTACCTATTACAGCTACGTGTCTGAAATTTTGGCAAATGTAGTTTAGTTTTATGGCCAAAGTTTTTGCAAAATTTGGTTGGTCTGTTGCAGTGAGTTCGAGTAGCTGCCATACAACTCCTTCTTTTATATGAGCATTAGTCTATACCTATTAAAGCTGGGTGTCTGAAATTTTGCCAAAAATAGTTTAGTGTAATGGCCAAAGTTACTGCAAAATTTGGTTGGTCTACTTCAAAGGGTTCGAGTAGCTGCCATACAACTTCTTATTTTATATGAGCATTACTCTATACCTATTGAAGTTGGGTGTCTGAAATTTTGCCAAAAATAGTTTAGTGTAATGGCCAAAGTTACTGCAAAATTTGGTTGGTCTACTGCAAAGGGTTCGAGTAGCTGCCATACAACTTCTTATTTTATATGAGCATTACTCTATACCTATTGAAGTTGGGTGTCTGAAATTTTGCCAAAAATAGTTTAGTGTAATGGCCAAAGTTACTGCAAAATTTGGTTGGTCTACTGCAAAGGGTTCGAGTAGCTGCCATACAACTCCTTCTTTTATTTGAGCATTATATTTCACCTAATAAAGCTGGTATGTTTGAAATTTTGCCAGAAGTAATTAATGTTTATAATAATACAGATATAATGTTTATATAACGGTCATACGGGTATCCCAGAGTTGACACAGTCTACTCTACTACACTCTTCCTCGTTATATATATAGATAGAAGATTTGGAAAGAATAATAAGAAAGGATTTTGATATTTTATATTATTGGGATATGTGTATTTATTACAATTAAACTCTACTGGTTTACATTTATCAAGATTATATTTTGTATTTTACTTATCTAATATTTTATCTAATTCAAAATAAAATTGACTTACATTAATTAATTTAACTGCATCAGCCTGTTCTTTTAATGCCAAATAGGATTCATGAACACCAAATTGATTAGTTGATCTCTAATTTGTTGCGATAATAATCTCCTAATTGAAATTGCTGCTCGGTCTTGAATTTTTGTTGTTAATATTCTACATATGTATCTTTTTTAATCAAGATCCGCTACGTGGTTCATTCTTGATTCTGCTTCTTGCAAAAAATAGCTTAATTCTATTGAGTTAGAGTCATTTCCAGTAAATGACTGAACAGATCTAGCCTCCGTTACAATGTATCTAAATGTCACCATCATTTTATTATTATTGACTTTTATTTTAAATTTAAGTTTTTATTGTTATGTAGATACATTAGTTTTCTTATTTATTTTATTTAGTTTACGAATTTTGATTGTTGAATATGAATTTTAATATTTTAATTATGTCAAAAATTTTTGTTTTATATTATTGATTAGGTATTCATTTTAATAAATGTGTTTTTTTTTAAATTAATTTTACAATTGATTTGGTATTAATATTAATTAATGTTCTTTTTTTGTTTATTTTAGGTAAGTAACAACGTTGATAACTAACTTAATTTTTTATTTATCAACTTAATCCTTATTAAAGAGGAACGGTAAGTTTGTATTAAATAAAAAACTATTTTTTGTGAATGAAAAATTATATATTTTGTTTTATTTATAATCTTCACTGATTCCTTATGCAAAATCCAGCCCTGCTGCACCAATTTTAGCTTCTTTAAAGTTCGTTAGCTTTGTCTCAAAACAACAAAAAAAAACTATATTGATTAAATATAAATCAGAAATATATATCAAAACAATATTTTTTAACATGGGCAGCCCTATCGCTAATAAATAAACTTATTTAAATAGGTCCATACCGTACACACATATATATATATATATATACTAACATTTTTCAGAAAATATTAAAAATTTTTTGTCTATAATTATACCTTACACGTCAATAGGAAAAGGGTATATTAACTTTTGTATGGTGTTTATAACCACCTAAAGGAAGCGAGCTAGATATGGAAAAGTATATATATATTTATGATCAGCGTGACCCCCAGAGTTTATATAGCCATGTTTGTTTGTCCGTCCATCCTTAGGCACGATAACTCAAAAACTAATAGAGCTATCTAGATGAAATTTTAAATCTAGTTTACTAGAACTTAAAGTATGACGGGGACTGCATATGGGCGAAATCGGCCTATGGGTTCGGATTCTCGTCCTTTTAAACGTTCTAAAGGCTAAAGAACTTACTTACTTACTTAGGTGGCGCTACAGACCATGAAGGTCCTGGGCCTGACGTAGCGTTCCTCTCCACCTCGTTCGGTCCCGAGCAGATTCTCTCCAGTTGGAGATTTGGAGCCTTCTGATGTCTGTCGAAATCTCGTCTCTCCAACGAAGGTTTGGGCGACCTCTGCGACGTGTTCCCTCTGGCCTGGCTTCGAGTATCTTTTTAGCTGGAGCATTGTTGTCCATTCGCTCAACGTGACCTAGCCATTGCAGCCTTAATTTTTCTTAGATCAGATCTTAATTTTTTGAACTAGGTCTACGTCACCGTACAGCTGATAGATCTCGGCATTGTATCTTCTTCTCCAGGTCCCATAGTCGCAGTAAGGACCGAACACTCGACGAAGAATCTTTCGCTCGAAAGTTCCAAGTGCTTGCTCACTTGCTCTGGGCAATGTCCAGCATTCTGCTCCATATAGTAGCACCGGAAGTATGAGCGTTTTGTACAGTTGCACTTTGGAACTGCGCGAGAGGAGTTTTGAACCCAGTTGTTTTGACAAACCGAAGTAGCAGCGGTTTGCTAGGTTTATTCTTCGTCGGATCTCCACATTGATGTCATTTGCGGAGTTTACATTTGTACCTAGGTAGACAAACTCCTTAACTACCTCAAAGTTATATGTACCAACATTGATGTTTGGACCTGCTCGATGTATTCTGGCCTCTTTATTTGTTGATAACATATACTTCGTTTTGTTCTCGTTCACTAGAAGACCCATTTTCTTTGCTTCTTCTTCAATACGGACGAAGGCTTCGATGACAGCTCGTTGTGATGTTGCTATTATGTCGACGTCGTCCGCGAAGCCTAATAGCTGAACAGATTTTCTGTAGATTGTTCCTTCGGTGTTGACACCAGAGCAGCGTATAATCTGTTCGAGCACTAAATTGAAGAAGTCGCACGACAGTGCATCACCTTGACGGAAGCCGGTTAGGAAGGAAGGCTAAAGAACAAATATCCAAAATCACAATAACTCAACAACTAATAGCACCTTCATGAAATTGGTGCTGTAGTTTACTAGTCATGAAACTACGGCGTAAATTGCGAACGGTCGAGATCGGAACTGGGTTTCGGGGACCATTCACACAGCTCCGAAGATCTTAAAGCATATCATCGAAATTAATAAAAATAGTAACTTAAAATTAACAGTAACTTTCGATTGTGTACAAGGGTTAACTAGTATTGAAAGTACGGCGGGGACAGCATATGGATGAAGTCGGATCATGGGTTCGGGTTCTGGAACTTTTGATCGGCTCATGGACTAACGAACATGAATCCAAAAAACACGATAACTATAAAACTAATGAAATTATTTTTAAGAACTTTGAACACAAGGTTACTTGTACTGAAAGTACCGCAGGAATTGCATATGGGTGAAGTCGGCCCATGGGTTTGGATTCTGAACCTTTTATTCGTTCTAACGGTTAACGAAAAAATATCAAAAATCAGCATACCTCAACAACAAATGACGCTATCTTCATGAAATTTGTGCTGCAGGTTACCTGTAATAAAAATACAGCGTGGATTACGTACGGACAAGATCGAACCAAGGCTTCGGATCCTAGAACTTTTTGATCGAATTTAGGCCAATTCCGAAATCAATGAAGATAGAACCTGTAAATTTGGGATCAGGGTGTCTCTTCCTATTTCCTTAGTTTCCTTTTATGGTTTTGAAATGACTTATGGATTTCTCATTAAATTTGAACCAAATTGGTGTATTTCTAAGTCGCTTTAACCGACTGACTGTTTCTTTCCGTGTTTTTATTAATACTAATATTACAAATTTGCATTTAAATTTTTTTATTGAATAACAACTTTACAAAATTACTAATTTTAAAAATTTTTTTATAAAAATTTAAAAAAGAGTCATTTGAAATGTCATTTAGCTTTTGCACCATTTGAGGAAGCAAAAAATTTAGTTTTATTAATTACGAGTAAGTAACCTTTTGGCAACTAAAATTGTATGCAGCCTTTCTTTTGGACTGCAAAATCATCCTGTAAATTTGGACACAAATCGGAAAATTTTTTTAGAAGCCCGCCGTGCCGAATTTGGTTTATATATTCCAACTAACTTTATAAAACAAATTTTGCTAGCTAAGGGGAACATTCGTGCAAAATTTCAAGTCAATGGCTCAAGTTGTTTCGATGTGACATCAAAAAAACGAAAAAAGCTTAAAACGATTCTGGAGCTGCAACCAGCTGACATAAAAACTTAGCACCAAGAACTATTCCTGTAAAATTTGGTGCCAATTTGACAAATGGGTTTCACGTGAATCCTGAACAAACAAAAAAATAAGAGAGTTTTCTTCTTTATATATTAGATTTGAAGTTGGTGTATCATTAACTGTACGAGTTTTGTGTTTGATAACTTTTGTGAAGCTTAAGTTAGAGTTTTCTTGATGTCTGAATACTCTCTTCTTAATTTCATTACTTCTATTGCTTCGAAATACATAGATAAGATCCTGTTGCAATAATTAATTGATTATTTCTATAATCAATTGTGGCTTTTAGAGGTTTCAGAATATCGCTTCCAATCAGCCCATCGTAAGAATTGAGGAATTGTGCAATTTAAAAATTCTACCATTTTATTAGGGTTTCACAATTCTTTAAACCTGGGTATATTAACTTTTTCAGAAATTTCAACGGTATTTGATATATTTTCAACTGAAACATTATTGGATGGTATTTTTCATTTTGGGTGGCAAAGACTAGGATTTAATATTGAGTGTGTTGCTCCTTTATCTATAATTAATTTAATTGGGTATGATTTGTTTGTACCCTTATATAGGGTAGTTTGCTTGTGAGTCATTTAAGTGAAAATTTTCTACTCATACATGTTTATTTACTTCCATTGGTTCATAGTCGTTATTTCGTAGGTGGTTATAGTGGCTATTTTGGTACCTATTATATTGATCATTATTATTATTATGATACCTATTATACTGATCATTATTGTTATTACTATGATACCTATTATACTGATCGTTATTGTTTTGGTTTCTGTTTTTAGGATTATGGTAATTTATATTATTTTGGATTTGTTGATTATTGTTAGCAGAATTGTTTAACCTGTTATTTCTCTTAAAATTTTGTTGGTTTTTATTATTTTGGTTATATATGTTATTTTGCCTTAAGGCCATTGAAACTTTTGTTTGAAATTTGACCTTTTTTGTCTGTCTGTTGATTTAAATTGAGTTTGAATATCTCTTTCGATTCTAGGCTCGTTGATCGCAAGCATTTCATCGCGATGGAATTCATCGCAAGCAATTCATCGCGATGGAATTCATCGCAAACAATTCATCGTAAGCAATTCATCGCAAGCAATTCATCGTAAGCAATTTATTATTATTTAATTATTTAACTCTGGTAGCCAGAACAATCGCGCGATTTTTTTTTTTTCTAACATTGTATATACAAACACACATATAAATATTCTGGAAAAAGTGGTAATCCTGATTTAGAATTCAACTCTAAAATTTAATATTACATTACGTATCGGATATTCATCGCAATAAACTTCGCGATGAATATTTCCTTGCAATGAATTGCTTGCGATGAACTTTGTTGTGAATTTGTTATTGCGATAAACTAGCCGGATACCTCTCTTTCTTATGTTTATGATATACTTTTTATCATTGCGGATTCTAAACTATTTGGATTTCTACAATTAATTGCTGTTTTCATAGGTTCAGGGATTTAGCTTTTGGAGAATTTCAGGGCAGGTGTTTTATTATTTCTAACAAGAATAATCTTATGTTATTATATAAGAACCAAGAATGAAATTTGTCTTATTATTTAGTCTTCTTAGCTTATTTTTGATTTAATTGTAGAAGTCTAGGCAATTAGCCCTAAATACAGTAGCTCGAAGTTCTTCGTAGAAATCTTCACAACTGCGTCATTCACCAAAATGATTTTGTAATATAAGCTTAATTTCTTGTCAAGTATCAACTATCTATTTCAAATAGCTTTTAATAGAATTGAGAGATAATCAAGTCAATACCCTGTTCGATTAGCAGGTCGTCCCAACTCATGACTGATAAAGCATTATTAATACTTTGATAATCTGCATTGATCAGTTCAAGGGCTAACGAAATTATATTCAAAAACACATTAACTCAAAAACTAATCACGCTGTTTTGATGAAACTTGAACTCTAGGTTACTAGCAATGAAAGCTCCGTGATGATTGCTTTTGTTCAAGATTGGATAATGAATTCGAAATTTAGAAGCTTTAGATCGAATGGAGACCAAAGGAGCATAATTTCGAAAACAAAGAAGATAGAACCTTAAAGGTTGAGGCACAAGTGGTTTTTCTTATCTTGGTCCGTAAAACTTTGGATAAATTGGAATAATGGTTTGCGTACCACCCGAATTATTCTCTAGACCGTAACCGTTTTTATTGAACAATTTTATGTTTTTAAAAGACTAAGAATTTTATCATAAAACATATTATTGTATTGTATTTTATAAATTAAAAACAAAACATTTTTTTAATAAACAGTTAAATTTCTTTTATTCTAATTTTGATTTGATAATATATTTTTTATTGAATTATTACCATAGATTATATATAATTAAGAAATTGCGAATGATATTTAAGTTGTGTTTAGAGGTAATTGCTGTTTGTATTTAAAAGTTTATTGCGTTGGTTACGCAATGTCCTAAGTTCACTGTTCAGCCAATGTTCTGTTGTCTTGTCCCTTTTGCGAATTTTAGGAACATAGGAGTTAATTATCTCAATTAGCTTTGAATTAAGAGATAATCAAGTCAATATCCTGTTCGGTTAACAGGTCGTCCCGACTGATGACTGATAAAGCATTATCAATGCTTTGATAATCAGCATTAAGAAAGTCATATACAAAAATATTATTGTAAGATTTGGTAAAAAGTGGTACAGCAGTGGAAAATTCGAAGATGATTGCGTTATGATGCGGAGTGTTTGTAAAAAGGTTTTCTGAATCATCAGCGAGCTTTTCCACCATTCGTGAATACAAGATCTAACCACTTATAATAATTATTCGGAAAGCTGATAGTCTGGTGTAAATCATTACCATAAAATACATGAATAAGATCGAAATCTATTTCGTCCTGAAAGTTGATTGGTACTAACAAATTATCAGATTCGTCAACAATAAAAGATAAAGAAGGACAGTTAAAGTCCCCTAAAATTATAATTGAATCATCCTCATTCATATTTGATATAACAAGTTGGTATATCTCGAAAAATTCAGAATATGAGGAATTGTCAGAATTAGGAGGAAAGTAAACAACACTAAGGTATAAAAAATTGTTACCTAATTTTAACTTTAATAAATTGGTGATCGAAAGAGTGGTAAGTCCTAGTGATTAATGCCACACTAGATAAGGTACTGTTTACTGCAAGTATTACACCACCATCACGGGAACAATTTGTAGCAAGATAATCCCGATATTTTGTATATATCGACCAAGTACTGTCCAAAATTTCTTTATTAACAAGGGAATTGTTTAACCTTGTTTCATAGTGATAGCCAGAATATTAAATTCAATGTATATGATTTCTTAAGCTTTCCCCTCATACCACTGCAATTGTGGTAGAATAATTTCAGTTTATTAGAGGAGCTAACGCTATTTTTATTTTTGATACTATGGTTAGACAGTGTAACTAAATTGGAATTAGTGTAGGAATCGATATAGAATTTTGAATTTAAATTATTACTTGCTGCTCGGCCGAAAAAACTTATTATAATTTTCACGAGACTGATTGTAGTAATTGCTATTGCAATGACTACGAAAAGCACTAAGATCATCTTTTACCTGTTTGGAAGTGAAACCAATTTTAATGTGATACCATAAAGAAATCATATACATAGAGTATTCATCTAGAACAAAAAATGTTAGTCAATTTTGTTGATTTGAAATCACCCCAATACGGTATTTGAAATCATTATCGTAAAAAGATGACCGCATTTTTGGTATACATAGTAAAATAAAATTGAGATTATTTCTTTGCTTTATTTTTATTTGTCGTTTTATTTTGTTTGTTTGTCAATCGATGTATGTACAATTGTTTATATTTCCTTATCAAGTTGGGCGATTTCTTTTTAAAAAATTTTATTTAATATTTTTATTGTTGTTTTTTTTATTCAAGCACTAAGTGCTATTCTAATAAAAATGTAAAAAATTTTAATGTACTTTTTGATAATTTTTAAACTGTCTCGTTAGATGAAAAAAGTTTGCTTTGCAGGCATTGTTTGAAATTTTAAATGAGTGCAGATTTTTATTTAAAAAAGTATTCGACAGTTCTTAGAAGGTTAGCTGTCTTTAAGAAACAAAATTTTATCTAAAAAAAAACATTATTTACTTAAAAAATCAAAATAAAAAGTTAAGGCAAAAATTAAAAAAAGAAAAAAAGGATTTATCTTTATGTAGCATTATTAATAGGCAGTTTATCTTGCGTATGGAAGCCAAACAATTTTTAAAAATGAATTTTAAAAGTGTTAGTAAATGGTCCTAAGATGAAAAAAACGTAGCAATAAATATTCATTTTAATTCACCAAAAGGGTTATAAATTTTTGAGAAATGAAGTAAAGCTTAATTTGCCCCATTTTAGTTCCCTTAATAGATGGATCCCCATCAAACATTAAAATATAGGTCTTAACGACAAAAATATAAATGAGATAAGCATTATATTTTCAGAAAAAGATTTAATTGAAAGGTTGGCTGTATTGGTACTCGATGAAACAGCCATTAGAAGGCTATACTATAATAGTGCACTGGATGAAATTAGTGTTTTTTCTGATTATGGTTCCGGCAGAACAAAAGACATCGAAAAATACATACATACATATGTATATTTTATAATGTGTATTTACATACTTAAAGGGTTTTTTATGTCGAATGGAATATGAATTTGGAAAGCTTATTTATATACTTTTCCATAATATATTTTACCTGGCTTTTTCCCTTTTTGAATTCTAAATTAAATAATAAAATAATAAAACAAATGTTCAATAAGATAAACAAAAATTTTTATTTATATTTTTTTAGTAGGTAGTTAAAAACTTAAAAATTATACAAAACTTTTACATACCTATTTTAATCTTAAGACATACTCTTTCGCTTTTTTTTTAATTTTAATGAAAATATTTAGTGAATCATCATACATTATTTAAATTTAAAAATATTTAACCTTTAAAAAGAACAATAATAATAATACAATTTTGCTGACACTTGCGTTAAATTTTAAATTATAAAAAAAAAAAAAAAAAAAAAAAAAAAAAAAAAATAATTTAAATACAAACATTAACGATAAAATTTCTGTAAAGTGTATAATAATTTCGCAAACTTTTGAATTTTGTGCTAATTAATAATTGTTTTGTTTGTTGACCTCTATTTTCATTAACTATTCACAATGTCAAACAAAATTCTTAACAACAATATTTCCGCAATTAAATGTGCTCATGTCACGTGCGGTAATTATGACGCAAAATTGGATTTGCTGAAATGTAAAGGCTTCTGCGGTAAAAAACTACATGGAACTTGTGTAGGTCTAGAAAGAAATTGGCATTCTTCTAGACTTTGTAACAATTTCGTGTGTGATGAATGCCTTAACATTCATGATCTCTTGGCAAATATGAACAACAAAAACTTAACAAGCTTGCTTGATATCAAAGATGATCAAATGCAAGTGTTAAATAAAGCGATTAAAGTTATAGACAACACAAACAATGTCTTATTGGATTTGTGTCAACGCTTCGACGACACAAATCCATTAGTTTTATCTATGTCAACTAACGAGACGGTGACGATTGCAGATATAAAGAACGAAGTTGCCCACAACCTGGCAGAAATGAAATCAATGATCTTCGATAAATTGGAAAAAACAAATAAAATGGACAGGCTAGAGGATGAAATATCCTCTCTTAAAGCGGATATTAGGAAGCTTTGTGTCATTGGGTCGAAAGCCTCCAATACGTCTATAAATAATGTAGACAAACTGAAAGACGAGATCTGTTCACTAAAAACAGATATAAGGAAGCTTTCTGAAAAAGTCGAAGCCGGCTGTCATGTGAACAAATGCTTTCAAATAAATGAAAAAAAGACCGTTAAAGAAGTTTGGTCGCAAACGGATCAGCTTGTCAGTTTTATTTCTTCTATCGATACTGCTACTACTACTTTGGGGCCTGAGTACTTCAAACCGTCAACTACTGTATCAGCTGTCAAATCAATGTCGAGTTTATCCGCTAATGCCGGGAATGACATCTCATTACATAGTGAATTAGCAAAAGCGGAATCTTCTTCTAACACAGCAAATATTGCTACCTTACCAACCAATGGTTCCACCAACTTTTCAAATCAACCTACATTCAACGGCTCATCTGGTAACATCGCCCTTTACTTTTCAAAATGTCCAGCATTTACAACCGTAAGAAGTTTATATAGTTTTTTAAAAAATAAGTTTAAATGTAATAATATTAGTATAGTTAACATTACACCAAAAAATTTAAAATATAAACCGAAATACAAATCGTTCAAGGTTATGGTACCTATTTCCAATGTTAATGATATAATAGCTTATAAACAATGGGAAAAAGGTACCATAGTTCAACACTTTAAAGATTCTACACTAAACAAATCAAACACAAGCTCAAATAAAACTATTCTCAATCCTTTTGCTATCCCTTTTAACACTGTTAAACCAAAAAAAGTTCATTTCAGCACTCAAACAATTAACACTGATAAACAATCCTCGGTAAGAAAAAAAGATGGAAATTTTGTTCAAGGTGTAACGTTGAAACTGGGTTTAAATAATAAAAATGAAGCTGAATTAAATAAAAGCAATAATTATCCAAATTTTGTTCAGGGAGACACGTTGGTACCGTCATGTAGTAATCCAATTGATAAAATTAATAGTAATAACATTAATAATAATAATAATAATAATAATAACAATAATAATAATAATACTAATAATAATAATAATAATAATAATAATAATAATAATAATAATAATAATAATAATAATAATAATAATAATAATAATAATAATAATAATAATAATAATAATAATAATAATAATAATAATAATAATAATAATAATAATAATAATAATAATAATAATAATAATAATAATAATAATAATAATAATAATAATAATAATAATAATAATAATAATAATAATAATAATAATAATGATAATAATAATAATAATAATAATAATAATAATAATAATAATAATAATAATAATAACAACAACAACAACAACAACAACAACATCAACAACAAAAACAACAACAACAATAATAATACTAGTAATAATAATAATACTAGTATTAATAATAATAACAGCAATCAACATATTATTAATAACAATAACAATAATAAGCTCTTGCTTTCACAAGATCCGCTCATATCTCCAATCATTAGAATGACAAAGCAATCATTAACTGAAGATTGTAGATATGCACTCTCTAGATTCAGAGATGAGAGAATTCTTTATAATGTGAGACTCTTTCTTGCTTATCTACATAATGATTCCAATAATCGCGTCTTAGAAGGCAAAACGAGGACTCACTTATCAGTACTTATTCACAATGAAGGACTGCCATCTAATTATAAAGATTTGTATAGCCTCTATCTCAGATTTCATGAAAATATAGGCTTCACTGCTAAAGATGTCGAAGCGGACCTTAAGGCTTTTCGTAGTCATTGTGACAGTAACTACTATAATCATTTGTACCAATCTCGCGAGAACTATAACAAGTTTTTTCGTCCAAACACGAAATAATTATGCAAGTCTCGAACAAAATCCTAATATCGATTCTTACACTAATTCCAATTTAGTCACACTGCCTAACCATAGTATCAAAAATAGCGTTAGTTCCTCTAATAAACTGAAATTATTCTACCACAATTGCAATGGTATGAGGGGAAAGCTTAAGAAATTATATATTGATGCCAAGTCATGTGAATTTAATATTATTGCTATCACTGAAACATGGTTAAACGATTCCTTTGTTAACGAAGAAATTTTGGACAGTACTTGGTCGATTTATAGAAAAGATCGGGATTATCTTGCTACAAATTGTTCCCGTGGTGGTGGTGTACTACTTGCAGTAAACAATACCTTATCTAGTGTGGCATTAATCACTAGGACTTACCACTCTTTTGATCACCAATTTATTAAAGTTAACTTAGGTAATAATTTTTTATACCTGGGTATTGTTTACTTTCCTCCTAATTCTGACAATTCCTCTTATTCGGAATTTTTCGAGATATACCAGCAGGTTATATCAAATATGAATGAGGATGATTCAATTATAATTTTAGGGGACTTTAACCGTCCTTCTTTATCTTTTATTGTTGACGAATCTGATAATTTGTTACTACCAATCAACTTTCAGGACGAAATAGATTTCGATCTAATTAATGTATTTTATGGTAACGATTTACAACAAATTATCAGCTTTCCGAATAATTATTACAAGTGGTTAGATCTTGCATTCACGAATGCATATGATAAAGTGGTGGTAAAGCTCGCTGATGATTCAGAAAACCTTTTTACAAACACTCCGCATCATAACGCAATCATCTTCGAATTTTCCACTGCTATACCTCCTTTTACCAAATCTTACAATAATACTTTTGTATATGACTTTCTTAATGCTGATTATCAAAGCATTAATAATGCTTTATCAGTCATCAGTTGGGACGACCTGTTAATCGAACAGGATATTGATTTGATTATCTCTCAATTCTATGCAAAGTTATTTGAGATAATTAACTCCTTTGTTCCTAAAATTCGCAAAAAGGACAAGACAACCGAACCTTGGCTGAACAGTGAACTTAGGACATTGCGTAACCAACGCAATAAACTATACAAAATAATTAAAAATTCAAAAGAACCTAATAATGACTTATTAAACAAGTACAAGGATCTTGCTTTTGAATTTAAACAAAAATCTAATTTGGCTTATGATAGATATCTCACTAACGTAGGCGACAAATTAATTACAGATCCTAAAAAGTTTTTTGACTTCGTTAACACAAAACGTAAAAGTTATGGTTATCCAAGCGTAATGTCAAAAGACAATACGTTTTCTAATTGTCCTAAAACGATCTGCAATTTCTTTGCTAAGTCTTTTCAAAAAGTTTATCGTCCACACGAGTCTCCAATTAATTTCGATTTCTCTAACTTAATTAATAATTCAAATCCTATTTTTACGGACTTATATCTTACCGAAATTGAAATATTTGAAGCAATCACTAAACTTGACACTAAAAAAGGTATAGGACCTGACCTAATCCCACCGACTTTTTTATACAACTGTGTTAATTATCTAACTTATCCACTTCATTATATTTTTAATAAATCTCTTTCTTCAGGTATTTTCCCTCTTGTTTGGAAATCTTCTTATCTTACCCCTATTCATAAAAAGGGAGATAAATCATTCGTCGAAAATTACCGTGGCATTGCTATTTTATCAACTATTCCAAAGTTGTTCGAAAAAATGGTTGTTAACAAAATTACGCCCATCATTAATACAAAACTAAACGAACAACAACATGGATTCAGAAAAGGTCGTTCCACAACAACAAACCTTTTGGTTTATACTTCTGAAATCCTTAATGAAATGGAAAATGGGCACCAAGTAGATGCTATTTACACGGACTTTAGCAAAGCATTCGATCGTGTTGATCACAAAATTCTACTAAACAAACTTGCAACTTTAGGTATTTCTGGCTCTTTTCTTTACTGGATATTCTCCTATATTTCAAATAGATCGCAAAATATCAAATTTCAAGGATTTTTGTCGGACCCAATTAATGTTACATCAGGAGTACCACAAGGTAGCCACTTAGGACCACTCTTGTTTAATATATTCATTTCCGATCTTTCTAGTAAACTTTTCGGTGTGTCACATGTTGCATTTGCTGACGATCTCAAGATTTATCATGTAATTAAAAATAGCTCTGATGTTGCATCACTTCAGACAAATCTTAATTCTCTACAAGAATGGTGCTTCTCTAATAAACTAGAACTAAACATTGAAAAATGCAAGGTTATAAGTTTTACACGTAAGAGATCTACCATTTCATTCGGTTATAATATAAATAATGTAATCCTTGAAAGGGTTAGAAGCATTACCGATTTAGGGATTCTGTTGGATGATAAACTGAACTTCCATCTCCATTATGAGTATATGATTTCCAAGGCAAACAAAATGCTCGGCTTTATAAAAAGAAGAGCTAAAGAATTTAGCAGCATTGCTGTAACTAAAGCTCTTTATTGTTCTTTAGTACGTTCTATTCTTGAATATGGTAATATTGTGTGGGATCCTGCATTTCAAATACATTCTGATAGAATAGAATCCGTACAAAAGCAATTTCTTCTTTTCGCTTTAAGAAATCAATATAATCCTAGAGATTATTCAATTCTGCCTAGCTATCTCGAAAGACTTAATTCATTGAATATGTTAACGTTATCCTCACGCAGGCAAATTCTTTCTTCCTGCTTTACTTTTGACGTCTTAAGAAAAAACATTGACGTTCGGTATTTATTGGATAGCTTTAAAATAAACAATGGTGCGAGAAATACGAGAAGCACTAAATACTTAGTTGAAAATACTCATAGAACTGAATATGGAAAAAATGAACCAATAAATAGATGTTGCATTACATTCAATAAACACAGTCATCTTTATTCTACACAAATTTCTCGATACACTTTTAAACATAAATTAAACTTAAAATTCATTCATGACCTAAGACAATAATTTTAACCTTCATTATATCATATTACACTTCAAGTTCATATTATTTTTTTTTTAATTTAGTTATTTTATACAGTTAGTTAATACAGTTAGTATTCATAAATTTAATTTCAACTGTGTTTTTGCTTTGTATGCATTTTCTACAAATAAACAAATAATTATACTTTTGATTCTTAATGTTTTTAAAATTTTTTTGGCAATGTAATCAAATTTCATGTTAATTATAAGTTTTAGTTTTAAGAATTTTTTTGTAAAAACCTTGTTTTGGTTCAAATAAATAAACTAACGAAAATTTTAAATACATAGGTACATTAAAAGACAATTTATGGAATTATTTTCTAACGATTTGAAAGATTTGGAATAATGCAAGTAAAAAAATATAAAGCAAAAAAAAGAAATATCATTATTCTTTTTCTATCAATAATATTTTTTTAATAAAAATATACACAAAATGATAATATATACATGATACAGCAATTGATATGATATATATACATCTAAAAAAAAAAAACAAAAAACAGAAAACAAAAAAGAGAAGAAATAAATACAAATGCTCACATCGATTGACATACAAACAAAAAAATAAAAAAAACTTAAAATTAAAATAAAAATAAACGAAAATACGATCAAGTTGATTTTACGAAATAAAAAAACTTGTCTAGCTTTTTAGTTCTACGTGTATATGATTTTTTTACGTTGATACTTAAAATAAAGGCCATATAATTCCTTGTAATTAGATGGTAACCCCTCATTATGTATCAACACAAGTAAATTTGTTATTGTTTTATCCTCAATTACGCGATTATTTTTGTCATCGTGCAAAAATGCAAGAAATAGCCTCACATAATTTAGAATTTTTTCATTTCTAAATCTGGAAAGTGCGTAAGTACCTACAGTCTTCCGTTAGGGATTTCTGAGTCATTCTTACTATTGGAGGTAAAAGAGGGTTTAACGAGATTACCCCTTCATTGTTTAAAATTAAAAAGAGTCAGAAGTTATTCTAATTAGGAATACGAATATTAGTTTTGGTTTAGTAAATGGAACTCAATTAATTGTTAAAGATATGTTAGAAAATTCTTTAAAATTAGAAATTGTCACATGGTCAATTTGTAAAGTAGTTTTTCTTCCTCGAATTAGGTTAATTTGTACTGATGTAAATATGCCATTCACTTTAAAAAGACAGTAGTTTCCTATTAAATTAATCTGTATTCACCCATGGACAACTGTACGTAGCATTTAGTAGAGCCAAATCTGCAAAAGATGTGACAGCTCAAATTGACCAAACCAATTTACAAGGTCAGTTCGAACAGCTTGTGGGTTATTATACAAAAAATATAGTTTATCGCGAAATTTTATGTCAATGATTTGTTTACATTTCAAAGGAAGGAGTAATTCTTGTTTGCGCAATGATTACACAGTTGATTAAGCGATTACGCGTACAGGCCAATCTATTTTTAGCACATTTTCAAAAAATTTTATAAAAATGTGCCTATATAGTTTCATCCAGTCCATCCGTCTGTCCGAACGTCGGTCCGTCCGTCCGTATTTTTATAAAAACTTTTACACCGTTTGAAATTGAGTAAAGAAATTTTAACCATGGGTAGGTATTGCAAAAAAAATTATTTCCTAGAACTTTTTTCTTTAGCCGCACTTGCTACGGGGCTACAATCTCCAAAGTTACAAAAAGCCCTATATTTAAATTGTTATAACACGAGTTCTGTTAGGTTTATTTTCAATCAATCAACGGTACAAGAGGGCTGCATTTATAGGCTTCACAAAAATATATCCCTAAAATGTATAGCGTTGCCATACGATACTAAAATTTACCAATAAGCAAAACTCAATTTTTGCAAAATTTCTGGCCCCACATATCTTTTAAACGGTTCAAGCTAGGGTCTTGAAATTGTGGGAGAAGTAAGATCCCCAAAAGTTAGTAGGAGTCGGTTAACAAAATTTTTTGTCAATGTTTAGGATCAAGAAGAGCTCGAAAATTCAAATTTTGCTATTTTTAAACACTTGTAACTTGAATACTTCCTCAATTTTTTTTTTTACAAATATACAAAATTTGAAGCTGCAGTATTATTTTTCAACATATGTTAAGGGTTTTTCTAAAATTTAAAAGCGGTTCTTTAAATTGAAGAAATTGTTTCTTAAATTTAACCATTTTGCTTAGATAATAAAATTTTTGGTAAAATTCCAAATTTTGGTGGAGTTCATAATTGATTTTCTATAACAAAAAAAAATGGCAGGTAGGGGATAGGAGGTTGATGGGCATATCCCCCATAAGTTTGCTAAGCCAAAATTTGGAGACCTTCCAAATGGAAGGGCTACTAGGTCTAGGTATTTACTAGTGTATGTTTTTCCAAAATTAAACGTTAACATTTAAGCTCCAACATTATATTTCGCACTTGTTGACCGGTTTTCTTGAGTGCATTGGGATTATATATTCTAAATATTGATTTCACTATTAGTCATAATTAATAAATTGATGAAATATCTAAATTATAATATCATTAATTGTTAAATATATTTTTACAAAAATAAATAATAAAATAGTTAGTTAGAACCCCTATATAAGTTTGAAAATGTGCTTTTTAAAAAAATCAACAAAAAAGAAAAATTCTGTGTTTAAAATGGGAGAACAACAACTACAGTGATCAACTATATAAGATGAAAATATCTTATATTATTATATAAGAACCAAGAATGAAATATGTCTTATTATTTAGTCTTCTTAGCTTATTTTTGATTTCATTGTAGAAGTCTAGGCAATTAGCCCTAAATACAGTTGTTCGAAGTTCTTCGTACACATCTTAATTATTATAATTCGTAATATAAGCTTAATTTCTTTCCAAGTATCTACTGTAACTTAGATTTAATAATATCTACAAAGAACGCTTGTGATGGTGCGTCAAATGTATTTAGTATTCGATTAACTCTGTCTACGAAACTAGTAAAGTTTATTAAGTCCTTGTAGTCTCCATTAAGCTCTAGTAAGTCATGGGGGACATAAGGAGACTGCATATGCGCAAAATCGGACCATGTATTGGGTTCTGGAACCCTTGATCAGTTCAAGGGCTAACGAAATTATATTCAAAAACACATTAACTCAAAAACTAATCACGCCATTTTGATGAAATTTGAACTCTAGGTTACTAGTAATGAAAGCACCGCGATGATTGCTTTTGGTCAAGATCGGACAATGGCTTCGAAATGTGGAAGCTTTAGATCGAATGGAGACGAAAGGAGCATAATTTCGAAACCAAAGAAAGTAGAACCTTAAAGCTTGGGGCACTAGTGGTTTTTCTTATTTGTGTCCGTAAAATTTTAGATGAATTGGAATAGTGGTTTGCGTACCACCCAAATTATTCCCTAGACCGTAAAGCATATATTTGAAATTAAACTATTAAATTATTTTCAATTCAACTGTTAAAGAACATAGTCGCGCTTTTTTTGTGCCCCATAATTTTTATTTAAAATTTTATAATTTTTTTTTGTTATTTTTTTTTTTATTTTAAGTTAAAACTTTTATGATAATATAAGCTTAAAAAAATAACAAATATTAAAAAAATTAACGAATATCAAAAAAAAAACAAAAAACCAACAAAATTAAATTGCACTGTAATTTTTCCTTGATTTATAATTACTGAGATTGAAATGGCCAAGACGTGTTCCACTTGCCACGGAAACATTACCGGTAATTCAAAGGGAGTACAATGCAGTGCAGTGTTCCGTGGTTTTTTCCATATTCGGTGCGCATCAGTCACAAGGGAACTTTATGAAGCTATAAAATCAAGTATTGCAACCTGGAAATATCCAAAGTGTCCTTCAAATGGAAATGAATCTATGGTAATCATTGAAGAAAATAATGATAATGATGCACAATACAACCTTGTATGATGACGATTTAAATGCTGCTAAACAACTATCTAACTTTGATTTCACAAATTGTTCCCTGGATAAAATGGCACAATACTTAAAGGATTTATGCTCTGTTGTGATTCAAATACAAGAATCAGTGATGGAAATTCAAAAATCCCAAAATTTCTTCAGCGCCCAATTAAATGAAATTATTAAACACAATAGCAAAATTGTCAAAGAAAATCAAACTTTACAAGAACAATTAAAAAAATCCGAAAACAAAAATATTGATCTGGAACAAAAAATAAACAAAATTGAAGCAAAATTGGATGAGACACAACAACAAAAAAACAATAAAAATATAATAATTGCTGGACTTTCACAAGAAGTATCAAATCCAAAAGAGATAGTTCTTAAAATAGCGAGGAAAATTGATGCGAATATTAAGTCGGAAAATATCGTGGACGTTACCGAAATAAAAAAAAAAGACAGCCTGGAAATAATGCTTTATATCTTGTAGAACTAAACTCTGAAGAAGCGAAAAATGAGGTAATGATGAAGAAACGGAAAAAACATATATTCACATCAGAAATTTTTGTGGGAAGTCAAAATAATAATTAAATTTTTCTTCGCAATCACCTCACTCCAATGCAATCGAAGCTCTATTATGAAGCCAAAACGATCAAAGAAGCACACAATTTTCAATTTTTTTGGATTAAGAACAATCAAATTTTCTTACGTCAAACGGCTGCAAGTAAGGTTTATCAAATATCTTCTTTTAATGATATTCAATTTGTCAAAAAGGTATTTAAGAGCTTGGTTTAATTACAAATTATTATTACACACTTTTTTAAAATTTATACTTTTTCTATATTTAATCAATAAGAATTTCTCTTTACATAATTGCTTTAATTTACTAACTAAAAAACGATTATATATTCAAATTAATTATTTTATTACTAATTTTATTAATTACCTCTTATTTACACTTTATTACATAACATTAAACTACAATTTAATTTTATATGATTCAATATTTTGCTTCGTGACTTTCTTAGTTATTTTTCCAAATACAAGCGCTTTATATTACTATTGAAACATCAAATTTCTTAATACTAATTTTAACTCAAAAAAAGAAAAGAAAAAAAATGGTAATTCATTATTCAATTTTTTTTTGATTAATAAGAATTCCACTTTAAATTATTATCTTAATTTACTAAAAAAAAGAATGTTATATTTCCACGATAAATTTATAAAATATTTTTTATTTTCATTTCATTACATAACCCTAAATAATTTACATTGCTATTCAAATATACAAAAATTTAGTAATACTAGTTTGATTTAAAAAAAAACAAAAAGAAAAAAAATTCTTTATTTATTAACTTATTATTTTTACAATTTTTTAAATTTGCGATTACACTTCACTATTTCAATAATTAAAAATATAATATTACCATTAGCTTGTAATAACTTGTAATATTTTCAATATTTTTAATATTACTAATTTTTTTTTGGTAATCTATTTTTGTTATTTTTTTTTATTTTGATTATTGACATTATTTTTTTTTTGCCAGTACCTAATTATGACAGCAATTATGACACTAATTAAAACTTTTAAATTTACTGAGAATTCCTACAATTTTCCTACATTATTTTCATTCGATTATATAAATCTCCAATCACATTTAATTTTTTATTATATTGTTTTGATTTCATTATTATTTAAAAAATATAATCGATTATGTTTGCATATAATATTATCATATATTGTTTTGATTTTTTTATTCTATGTAAAAAATAATGTATTACATACGTCCATACACAAATGTTTGCTTACCGAATTCATGTATATAAAAATAATTAAAACTTTTAAATTTACTGAGAATTCCTACAATTTTCCTATATTATTCTCATTCGATTATATAAATCTCCAATCGCATTATTTTTTATTATATTGTTTTGATTTCATTATTATTTAAAAAAAATAATCGATTATGTTTGTATATAATATTATCATAATATATTGTTTTGATTTTTTTATTCCATGTAAAAAATAATGCATTACATATGTCCATACTCAAATTTTTGCTTATCGAATTCATGTATATAAAAATCTTAAATCTTACTTACTATCTTACATACTTTCATACTTTCATTACTCACATATTATATCATTTACCAAATATAAAAATTTTAAGTAAAAATGGAAACAGCTGATGAAATAAACCTAGACACAGATTTATTAGTTAATTATTATACAGAGGTAGGCAACCATTTAAATAATAATGAATATCGAAACAATGTTAATATATTGTACCTAAATATGCAAAGTCTTCGGAATAAATTGAATGATTTGGAATTACTGATAAATTCATATGAATATGATATTCATGTTATAGTCCTTTCAGAAATATGGTTAAGTCAATCAGAAAATAAATTTTTTAACTTACCATCTTACAATGTATATTTCTCCAATAGGAAAGATTCTTATGGAGGTGTTGCAATTTATGTCAGTGAAAAACTATGTAGTATATTAATTTTTGAAGAGGAATTCCAAGAATCTAATATAGTAGGTATCAACATAACAAAACATAACATTAATGTATTCAGTATATATAGGTCTCACAATACCCACGTTACCGTTTTTCTTGAAAAATTAGATTTAATAACAAATAAATATAGAAACTCAATTATTTTAGGAGATATGAACATGAATTTATTAAACTCAAAAAATAGTGAAATCAAAAACTATTCTAGTACATTACTTAGTAATGGTTTTGTTATATATAATAATATAACTGATAAATACGCAACAAGAATTGGAAAAACATCTAAAACCATTATTGACCATTTTATCACTGATATGGTTAAATTCAAATATTTTTTTTATATTCTAAATACTTCACTATCTAATTACCAACGATTTTTTATAAGTATTGATCTAAAACCTATCAAGGAAAAAGAAAACAAAGTCAAAAAAGTTCTAAATTATGCCAACTTAGAAAAAGATAAAATTTGGTCTAATTTGGGGTTATATAATGATTTCAATAAATTTGTGTCTGATCTCAGCACTGTGATAGAAAATAACACACAAGTTTATAATGTTGTTGAAAAGAAAAAAAAAGAATGGATAACAAATGAGATAATAAACAAAATTAAAGTTCGGGAATCATTTTATAAATATACCAAAAAATATCCAAATGACATCCGTATTAAAGAGCTTTACAAAGATAGTAAAGAGGAAATAAAAAAACTTGTTGCTGAAGCAAAAAAAAAATTTTATTCTGATGAATTTAATAGGGATCCGCGAAACAGTAAAAAACTGTGGGACTTATATAAAAAAGTTATGTTTAATAAAGCTTTTTTGAATTCTTCTAATTATATTAAACTATTAGAACACAACAATCAAATTATTTCTAATGAACAAATCATAGCTGAATCAATGAATAATTTTTTCATAAATGTTACAGACGAACTTAACATTTCTACACTCGCTGTAGACTATTTCTCTTTTCAACTAACTAACATTTATTCAAGCTTTAATCTGAGTCCAACCAATATTGAAGAAATCTCCGAGACAATTAATATGTTAAAAACAAATGCGGCAACTGGTTATGACAACATCTCGGCTAGATTTATTAAAAAATATTCAGATGTTTTAGCTCCGTTATTAGTCAAATTTGTTAATATTTCATATCAAAACTCAACTTTTCCAGAAAGCTTAAAAACTGCGATTGTTACACCCATATTCAAAAGCGGTTGCGTAACTAAAAGAACAAATTACCGACCCATTTCAATTTTAAGTGCGTTTTCTAAAATATTTGAAATAGTTATTAAGAATCGAATTGAAAGTTTTCTTAAAAGTAATAATATTTTACATAGCGAGCAATATGGGTTTGAAAAAAACTCCAACACAACCGCGGCCTGTCTTAATCTAACAGATTTTGTTACTAAAAACATAGACAGTGGTAGATATGTTGCATGCATTTTTTTAGACTTGCAAAAAGAATTTGACTGCGTAGACCATAACATTCTACTTTATAAACTTAAAAAACTAAATTTCAATCACAATCAAATTAATTTCTTCAAAACATATCTGCTAAATCGGAAACAAAAAGTTAAAAATAATTGTGCCACTAGTACCTCTAGTGTCATTAGAAAGGGAGTTCCGCAAGGATCAATTCTAGGGCCAGATTTATTTAAGATCTACATTAATGACCTTGCGAATTTAAGATTAAAAGGAACAATCCAAATGTATGCAGATGATACAGTTTTAAAATATTCTGAGAACTGTGAGGCTAACTTAAAAAATTCCATTAGTCAAGATCTCAGTGTAAAGGTGGCTCAGAAAGGTGGCTCAATAATCATAAACTTTTATTGAATATTAAAAAAACAAAAATTATTCTTTTCGGAAATAAATTATACAGTAGTTTTAATATGATTTATAGAAACACCGCTCTAGAAGTAGTAAAAAACTATAACTATCTTGGACTAATTTTAGATAATAAATTAAAATGGTATGATCATATTGATCATATTGTCAAAAAAACAAGCCCATATATTTTTATTCTACGACGTCTGAGAAATTTCTTTTCAAAAGACGTATTATACATAATTTTTTTTTCATATGTTTTGTCAAATATTACCTATCTCAATCCTATATGGTCTGGAGCTCCACAAATTGCATTAAATAAAATAAACATTCTCCATAAGAAAGCTATAAAGTAATTCACTTTCATTCTAATCTTTTTCCATGAAGATTGTTGTATACAGGTAGGTTCTTAAGTTTTGATAATATTTGCACACGTGAGTTATATATTATTGCTTTTAAAATTATTAACAATTTCATTAAACATAATTTTCTATTAAATATAATGATTGATATACATAACCATAACACCCGAAACAAGTAAAATTTTTATCTCACTCTTTTCAAAACCGATAGGCAAAAAAATAACTGCCTTTATAATTGCCTAAAATTATACAATGAATTACCCAATGAATATTAATTAATTAGTAATATGCTAGAATTTAAAAGAAAAATAACAGAATTTATAATTGAAAGACACGTAAGTAATTAATTGAATTATGTAAATTTTAATTTGTCTAATTATGTGAAATACCTAAATTAAATATAAAATAATGAATTGATTTTTAAATAAAAAAAAAAATAGGTATTGATTTTTAAAATACGTAAAATTGAACTTTGAAAAAAAAAGAGTAAATTGTTTTTTTGTTTTTTGATTTTTTATTTCATTCTATTTTGGTATAATCTTTTTTTAATTTTTTTTTTTTATGATTACGTTGAATTGTAATAATTATACTAAGAAAACAATGTGACCAAAAGGCTAAGGCTAGGGTCTTTACAAAACAAATTATAACACTCAATAAAATTATTTTTGTAAAATAAAAACTACTGAATTAAATAAATAAAGAAAAAAAAAAAAATAACTTCCAACAAATATAGAAGCTTTGAATTATGGTGTAACGGAATTTTTTTTGTGTCCCCGGAATTTAGACTTAATTGTAGTGGTGGTTCAGGTGCCTCCTAAGAAATCCAAAAATTGAAAAGCTTATCTTCGAATTTCATGAAGATAGAAACTTTAAATTTGATGCAGGAGGGTTCCTTCCTATTTCCGTTCCTGTTTAACAATTTTATATTTTTAAAAGATTAAGAATTTTACCATTAAATATATTATTGTATTGTATTTTATAAATTAAAAACAAAATATTTTTTTAATACACAGTTAAATTTCTTTTATTCTAATTTTGATTTGATCATATATTTTATTAAATTATAACCATAGGTTATATATAATTAAGAAATTGCGAAAGATACTTAAGTTGTGTTTAAAGGTACTTGCTGCATGTATTTAAAATTTATTTTTATAATTTAAATTAATTACATGAAAAGTTCTAAATTTGTCATTGTATTTTAGAAATACATTTATTGCATATTTCGCGTTTATAAGCTTTTCTAATAAGTACATATATTAGGAATTTAAATTAATTTTAATTTAAAAAAATTTTAATTATTAAATTTTGTGATAAAAAGCTAATCAAAGTAGTAATGATTTTACTTAACATTAAAAATCATCAAATTTTCTATCTTTTTATATATATATATTTTTTTTTTTATTTATTTCATGTTCCAGACTTACATTCTTAAATTATGACTTAATTATTAAATATTAAATAGTGATCGGTTTCTACCTTACAGCTAAAATATAAAGTTTATTATTGTTTATTTGATACATTGTTATTTTTAATTCAAATTTATTAAGAGGAAAGGAACAGAAAACCTCTTTTGACCTATATTAACTTATAATTAAAATTTAAAAAACTTAAATACTATGACTTATATCTAAAGAATAACAAATAACAAAAGGGAACGGGAGAGGGATAATTATCCCAAAATTTTGAGTATATCAAAATGACTAATTATATAAATTATATTAATATTTCTATCGAATAACTTTGAGTTTCATGAAAATTAGTTACACAGATACCAGCAGCATAACGATTGTAATACTTATTTATAACAGAAGTGTTTAAAATTATTTATAACAGAAGAGAATAAAATTAAAAATTATTTAAAATTTAAATAATTAATGAAGGGTTCTAAATCATTCAACAATAAATGCACTACAGCAAAAAAATCCTGAAAAGAAGTAATTGCTGCATCTGTGTAAAATGTGATTGAATTGGATAAAAAGTTTGAAATATGTTATTTTGTAATTGCATTTTATGGATATATTTTTTTTGAAGTTTTTTGTTTTTTAATTTTTATACCCGTATGACTATATAGATGGTATAATAAATTTGCCATTATGTTTGTGACGCAGAGAAGGAGGGGATAGATATAAACTCAAGTGTATGGATCGGATCAGAATCGAAAAATAAATTGATTTAGCTATGTATATCCGTCCGTCCGTCCGTCATCACGATAACTCAAAAAATAAAGGAGCTAGGATTATGAAATTTTCAGAAATTCGTTTTTATGCAAAAACCAGAATCGCTATTTAAATCTAGCCATTTTGGTTCACGGGTTCGAGTACCTGCCATACAACTTCTAATTTTATATGAGCATTACTCTATACCGATGGAAGCTGCGTGTCTGAAATTTTGCCAAAAATAGTTAACTATAATGACCAAAGTTACTGCAAAATTTGGTCTACTGCTGAGGGTTCGAGTAGCTGCCATACAACTCTTTTTATACCCTACACCTATAGAATAGGTAAAAGGGTATATTAATATCGACTAATCTACATAAATCAGTTCTGGATACGACCCAGAAAAAGAGCAATCAGGAGATTATGGACAAACTAAATGAAATATTGGAAAAAATGCATATGCATGAAAACCAAATGTGTGATGTCAAAAATGAAGTCAATGAAATAAAAGAAAAATTGAACAATCTTCTGGAAGATTATATAGCATTAAGAAACGAGAATGCTATATTAAAAGAAAGATTAGACTACACTCATATTGAGATTGAAAAACTAAAACAAGAAAAAACGAGGAAGAGTGTAGTAGAGTAGACTGTGTCAACTCTGGGATACCCGTATGACCGTAACATATACATTATATTATGGCAGCTTAATTACTTTTGGCAAAATTTCAAACATTCAGCTTTATTTGGTGTAGAGTAATGCTCATATAAAAGAAGGAGTTGTATGGCAGCTACTCGAACCCTTTGCAGTAGACCAACCAAATTTTGCAGTAACTTTGGTCATTACACTAAACTATTTTTGGCAAAATTCAGACACCCAGCTTCATTTGGTGTAGTGTAATCCTCATATAAAAGAAGGAGTTGTATGGCAGCTACTCGAACCCTCAGCAGTAGACCAACTAAATTTTGCAGTAACTTTGGCCATTACACTAAACTATTTTTTGCAAAATTTCAGACACCCAGCTTCATCAGGTGTAGTGTAAAGCTCATATAAAAGAAGGAGTTGTATGGCAGCTTCTCGAACCCTCAGCAGTAGACCAACCAAATTTTGCAGTAACTTAACGTAACAGTAACAGTAACTAAACTACTTTTGGCAAAATTTCAGACACGCAGCTTCCATAGGTATAGAGTAATGCTCATATAAAATCGGAAGTTGTATGGCAGGTACTCGAACCCGTGGACCAAAATGGCTGAATTTAAAACTCGATTCCGTTTTTTGCATAAAAACGAATTTTTGAAAATTTCATAATCCTAGCTCCTTTACTTTTTGAGTTATCGTGATGACGGACGGACGAACGGACGGACAGAAGGACATACATAGCTAAATCGATTTATTTTTCGATTCTGATCAACAAACGTAATGGCAAATTTATTATACCCTTGGACTATATAGTCATACGGGTATAAAAATTAACATGTTAGAGATATCTGAAATTAATGGCTTGGATGAAAGTTCATTTGAAGATATTTTAGCAACAATAGTAAAAAAATTGGGACTTCAAATCAAATTGGGTGATGTCAAGCATTGCTACAGAAAAAAGAATATATCAAAAAATTCAGGTGAGTCTCCAAAAATTCTTGTGGAATTAAGTAGTGCAGAATTAAAAAAACAAATAATGAAAAATAAAAAAAATGTTAAACTAAATATGTCAATCTTTGATGAAAATATGCAATATTCAAATATTCAAGAAAACTCAACAGGAAGAAAATATCAATAATAATAAACAGGAAGAAAGTAATAAAAACAATCAACACAAAAAATTAAATTCTAATACAATATTTATAAATGAACCTCTCACGTCGTATTTTGGTTTACTTTATAAACAAGTGATGAAAAAAAACCAAGGGTTTTTAAAAAAGCACATTTTCAAAATTATATTATATTACATACTGAGTTTAACTGTGGAAATATTTACTTGGAAATAGTTACTGCTAACTTAAAAAATTTACTGCTAACAGTAAAGCTTTTATTTTAAAGTTGTTATAGCCCTTCAATAGAGAAGGTTGCCAAGTTTCTCAAGGATCTAACTTCATCTTACTTCCTACCAACCCTCCCTTCCCCCTCCATTGTTTAGGTTCTAGGAATTAAATTTTGAATAAAAATTTGGAATTTTACTTAGAATTATACAATCTAAGCAAAAATGGTTAAAACTAAGAAATTCTTTCTTCAATTTAAGGAACCGCTTTTAAATTTAAGAAAAACCTTTAACATATGTTAAAATATAATGTTGGACCTTTAAATTTTGTATATTAAAAAAAAAAAAAATTGGACAGGTATTCAAGTTACAGGTGCTTAAAAATAGCAAAATTTAAATTTTCGAGCCCTTATAGCTCCTAAACAGGGGTTTGACAAAAAAATTTTGTTAACCGACTCCTACTAATTTTTAAGGATCTAACTTCTCCTAAAATTTCAAGAACCTATCTTAAACCGTTTAGGAGAAATATGGGACCAAAAATTTTGCAAAAATTGAGTTTTATATAATGATAAATTTTAGTACCGTATGGCAACCCTAAACATTACAGTGATATATTTTTGTAAAGCCTATAAAAGCAGCTCTCTTCCACCGTTTTTTGATTGAAAATAAACCTAACAGAACTCTTGTTATATCAATTTAAAAATAGGGCTTTTTTGGAATTTGCAGGGGCTGTAGATTCGCCACCCTTCAAAATTAAGAAAAACCTTTGACACATGTTGAAATATAATTATAGAGCTTTGAATTTTGTATATCACTAAAAACAAATTTGAACAGGTGTTCAAGTTACAGGTGTTTAAAAATCGCAAAATTTCAATTTTCGAGCCCTTATAGCTCCTAAATAGGGGGCTTGACAAAAAAATTTTTTTAACCGACTCCTACTAATTTCTGAGTAACTAACCTCTCCCAATTTCAAGACCCTAGCTTTTACCGTTCAGAAGATATGTGTGGCCAAAAATTTTGCAAAAATTGAGTTTTGTGTAATGTTAAATTTTAGTACCCTATGGCAACCCTAAACATTGGCCTTTTAAAAACTTATAAAGTTTATGAAACCAGCTATCGTTTGCCGTTTTCAGATTGAAAATATATCTAAAAGTACTCTTGTTATAACAATTTAAATATAGGGCTTTTTCCAACTTTGGGGGGCTGTAGCCTCGTAGCAGGTGGGGCTACAAAAAAAAATTCTTCTATGAAATTATTTTTTTTTGCAAAAACTACCCATGGTTAAAATTTCTTTTCTCTATTTCAAACGGTGTAAAAGTTTTTGTAAACATACGGACGGACGGACGGACAGACGGACGGACAGAGTGAAGCTATATAGGCACATTTTAACAAAATTTTTTGAAAATGTGCTAAAAAGCAAGAGATATGAAAAGAACTAATACCATAAAATTTGCATGGGTAAAAAATGGCAAAATTTTAATTTGGAAAACTGAGAAAAGTAGGGTCATTAGAGTGTTATCTGAAAACAATCTAAATGATTTACAATGAGAATTTTACATTGCCACTATGTATGTAAATAATAGTTGTAACCATGCAACAAAAATCAAATTTAATGACTCAAATTCACTAAAAATAGTATACCTTAATACGAGAAGTTTAAAAAATAAAATAGTCGAAATAGCTCATATACTGGATTCTTGGAACGCAGTAATACATGTAATTGTTATTTCCGAAGCATGGCTAGATGAATATGAAACTGTCTTAATTAATCTTAATAATTATAATAATCTTTTCTCATGCAGAAAAAAACGCAAGGGTGGCGGTGCTTGTGTATTTATTCATAAAACACTTCACTTTAAATTACATAACATATATTGTGATGAATACAACAGCTTAATAACAATTATGAAAAACTTTTCAAAATACAAATGGTAATCCTAAGAAAATCTGGTAGCATATTAAAAACATCCTAAATTATAATCCTAAGCAACAAAATTAATTCTTTTCGAATGGAAATAACAACGGTATAGAAAATTTCAATAAATTGAACCGATTCAATGAATACTATGCTAATAATGGCAAAAATCTAGGTAAAACTTTTCATACAGTGTACATTCCAAATATAAAAACATCGAATAGATTCAAATTCAAACAAATAAATACAAATGAAACAATCAAACTAATAGATAACTTGGCGAATACAAATGCAGCAGATTATGATAAAATCCAAACAAAAATCCTAAAAATATGTAAAGATGAATTAGTAAATAATATAAAAGATATAACCAATACTTCACTGAATGAAGTTATTATGCCAAGAATTCTAAAAATTAGTAAAGTTATCCCAGTATACAAAAGAGATGGCGATAAAAATAATATATGTAATTTCCGACCAATATCAATATTATCAATAATAGGGAAAGCAATAGAAACACATGTGAGTCAACAGTTGGTCAATTATTTAAATAAATCTAACCTAATAGATGTGCAACAATACGGTTTTAAAGAAAAAAGTAATACAAGTTCTGCCCTATTTGATTTGATTACATATGTTCAAGATGGAATTGGAAAAAAACTGAAAGTATCAATTATATTTTTTGATTTTGCCAAAGCATTCGATTCAGTCGACAGAAAAATATTGCTTTACATCCTATATGAGTGTGGTATCATGGGGAATGAATACAAATGGTTTAAAGACTATCTATCTGAGCGAAAGCAATATGCTGAATGTGGGGAGCTAAAAAGTGATCTAAAAGAAATTGAATATGGTATAATACAAGGCAGTTCGCTTGGTCCAATATTATTTAGCTTCATCAGTAGCTTCTCCAAGCTTAATTTGAAAGGTAAGACTTTTTTGTACGCTGATGCGATTGTACGCTTATCTAGCTATAGTTTTCAAGGCGAAAACATATAATGAGTTGGAAAAAATAATGAACTTAGATAACAAAATAGTTGAGAACTGGATGTCCCAGCATAAGCTTACTCCCAACGTAAAAAAGACCAAATTCATGGTATTCAAGAAACCTCTTAACTTAATGTTAAAAGTGAATTTTAAAAATTGTTTTATTGACGAAGTCAAAGTCTATAAATACTTAGGTATTTACAAAGACAATGAATTAAAATGGAACTACCAGTCAAATGAAATAGTCAAGAAATGTCGTCGTATAGCGGGTCTATTTAGACACACAAAGAATCGAATACCAACTGAAACAAAGAAATCAATATTCTACAGTCTATTTCATTCAACTATCACATATGGTATCATGCTCTGGGGAAACACTTATTTAAAAAATACTTAAATGCTACAAACGATACAAAACAAGGCAATAAAAAAGACTTGAACATTGTAGAATGTGCTGATTCTAGAATGGATACTTCGAACTCATTTGCTAAAATTTTATTTGATGTGTCAGCCTCCTCAAGTCTATGTATAGTGCTTTTTCTTCTATTGAAATTTTTTTTGTATTTTTGATGCGTTATTATGATTTTTTGGTTATTCAAAACTAAATAAAAACACTTAATTAATCGCCAAGCAACATTATTAGATATAATAAGTTTAAATAAAAGAAATATCAATGTAATAAAAAACTTACATTTTTAGGTAAAATTTAATTCTTTATCAAAAAGTGTAAAGTTTATTATAATTAAAATTGAACCGAGTTCGTTATAAATGAAAACTACTGTATAAACCAAATGTATTGCTTTCGTTTCGAACAGAACTAATTTTTTTTCACTGGAATTTTAGAGAGATAAAACAAAACAAAAAAACAAAAATAAAACAAAAATTTAAAAAAAATTAAAATCTCCTTGTTCATTGAACATTTGAACTAAACAAAAAAAAGAAAGACATAAGTCGGCGCATATAATAGTTTGATTGAGTTGCGAGTTACAACCGAAAATGAATTACTTTTACCCAGAAAGTCGGCGCTTAATATTAGAGTCATAAGCCTTAACTTTTAACAGCGTAAATTCAAATTCTAAAAAAAAAATATCATTGTCCTATGAAAACAAAAAAAACCTTTCTTTTGGTTGTTGTTTCATTAAAATTGGTCTTATAGTTTACCGGGAAAAAGGATGTTTATATTTGTATGGGAAAAAATAAGCCGATTAAATATTATGATCTTTAAAATTAATAAAGATAGCAACTTGAAAAAATGTAGAAGATTAAAATTTAGCCCAAGGGTGTTCTTTACTATCTCTTGCGTGTCCCCCTAATTTGGGATCAATTGGAGTGGTGGTTCAGTACCCCTCTTAGACCTCCCAAGTTGTAAAAGCTTATAATCGAAATTACTAAAAATAGTAACTTAAAATTAAGATAGAACGTTCAAATTGTATACAAGGGTTAACTAGTACTTAATGTACGGCGCGGACTGCATAAGAGCGAAATCAGCCCAAGGGTTTGGATTCTGGACCTTTTAATCGGTTTCAGGACTAACGAAAATTTATAATAAAAAATCACGATAACTGAACAACTAATGACGCCATCTTCATGAAATATGTGCTGTAGGGTATTGGTAACGAAACTACGGCGGCGATTGCGTACGGTGAGGATTGGACAATGTGTTCGGGACTTGAGTGTTGAGTGTTCTTTACTATTTCTTGCGTATCCTTCTAATTTTAGATCAATTGGAGTTGTGGTTCAGTACCTCTCTTAGACCCCCAATGTGTAAAAGCTTATTATCGAAATAAATAAAACTAGTAACTTAAAATTCAGATAGAACGTTCCAATTGTGTACAAGGGTTAACTAGTATTGAAAGTATGACGGGGACTGCATATGGGCGAAATCGTACCATGATTTCGGGTTCTGGAACCCTTGAAAAGTTCAAGGGCTAACAAACAAATATCTTAAAAACACCATAACTCAAAAAATAATGCCGCTATTTTGATGAATTTTAAACTCTAGATTACTAGTAATGAAAGTACCATTGGAATTGGTTCTGGTCGAGTTTGGTCAATGAGTTCGGATTCTAGAAGCTTTTGATCGATTTGAGGCCGAACGAGTATAATTTCAAAGCCAAAGAATATATTTCCTGTTTCCTATGTGTCCCCGAAATTTAGACTAAATTGTAGTGGTTCAGCTATGTTCAAAGGTACTTGCTGCATTTATGTAAAATTAATTTTTATATTTAAATGAATTATATGAAAAGGTCTAAACTTGTAATTGTATTTTAGAAATACATTTATTGCATATTTTGCGTTTATAAGCTTTTCTATTAGGTATATAAACTAACCATTTAAAATAATTGCAATTTTGAAAAATTTTGATTATTAAATATATTATGCTTTGATTAGCTTTTTATTACAAAATTTAATAATTAGAATTTTTTCATTTTGTAATTGAATTGGAATAAATATATTTTCATTTATTTCAACTTTTTTTGTGTTTTAATATTTTTAAATAGATAAATTAGGAAGAATTTGTAATATTTTTTAATAGATAGTGTAATTAGAAAATGTTTTTAGTATTATAAAGTTAATTTGGTTAGCTATGTCTTACGATCAAACTAATAAAAGCTTTTATGATTTTAAAATGACTTATGGACAATAAAGATGAACCAAATAGCTGTAGGGTATTTTTAAGTCGGTTGCTCCGATTGAGTGTTTTTTACTTGTTTTAGGATTACCATCATCCAAATTTTAAATAGAAGTACAAAATATTTTAGTGAAATTTTAATTGGAAATTTAAATCATACATTTAATGGAAATTGGAAATATTAAAAAAAATTGGAAATCATTTTTTATTTACATTTTTAATCATTTTTTATTTTTATTTATATTTTATTTTTAACTAAAATTGTTTGGATATTTATACCAATTAAATAAATTTTTACACACAATTTTAACAAATCAATATAAATTTAAAATTTAAATATGGAACAATGTAAAAATACTATGTATTTTAATAGACATATTAATATGCAAATCTATGCTTAAAAAATTTAAAAGCATATTGTTTAACCAACACACCTTGTGTCCAATAAAAAAACATTTAAATAGGTCCAACTACACAAACATATATAATATACTAAAATTTTTTAGAAATAATTAACAATTTTTTGTACAGTTATTATATGCCTACAGAGTAAACCAGCATGAAATTGTTAAAGAATTAATAATTCAATAGAAATAATTGTATCAGTTTCTTAAACAAGCATGGAATGTTTAGTTGATTAATGAATAATGAAATGGAAATAATTTCTTTACCAAAATTGCAAATGCTCTGTATGAAAACGAAATGATATACATTATTAACATGAATTTTTCTTATACACGGTTTTCTGGGTATTTAATATTCACGTACCCTTTAATAAATTATTGAAAAATTATAATATACAAATTATAATATACATAACAAAAAAAATGAACTTCAAGTTTCTGCTTATAACTATAAGGCTTTAGTACCCAATATTTTTGTTTAGTAATGCTGTCTCTTTGCTAACTAGAAGTAATCAGATAAAAAATTAATGTATATAAGCACAAACAATATTATTATAACTTTAAAAATGTAGTTCATAATATTTTTATTTAGTATTGCTGTCTCTTTATGATTTTTTGTCTAAAGGTTTTGTTACTTACCTACTTTGTTTTTGTCTGATAAAAATAAGTTTGAATTGAATAATGATTTTGATTTTTTTAAGAACAATTCTAGACTTCAAGATTGAGAAAAAAGTGAATCAAAGTTTATTTTTATTCCTTAGTTCTAAAAATATCCATTCTACTTAATATTTCGAACAAGCGATGACTTTACGCAACGTTGTTGGCAAGCAAGTTTGTCTTTGCAATAGTTAATTTGGGATATATTGAAATATAACTTTAATTTAAAAGGGAATTAAATTTAGATTTATAATTAAATCAAAGAATCGTTAAAAGAATCTTTTTAACAAAAACTGAAATGACTGATATGAAATGATTAAATAAAAAAGATGTGTTTAAAAACATTTTTAAATTAAAACGAGGAAGAGTGTAGTAGAGTAGATTGTGTCAATTCTGGGATACCCGTATGACCGTAACATATACATTATATTATCCGGTTAATTACTTTTGGCAAAATTTCAAATATACAGCTTTATTAGGTGTAGTGTAATTCTCATATAAAAGAAGGAGTTGTATGGCAGCTACTCGAACCGTCTTCAGTAGACCAACCAAATTTCGCAGTAACTTTGGTCATTACACTAAACTATTTTTGGCAAAATTTCAGACACCCAGCGCCCTTTACAGTAGGGGTTCGAGTAGCTGCCATACAACTCTTTCTTTTATATGAGCATTACACTACACCTAAAGAAGCTGGGTCTCTGAAAATTTGCCAAAAATAGTTTAGTGTAATGGCCAAAGTTACAGCAAAATTTGGTTGGTCTACTGGTGAGGGTTCGAGTAGCTGCCATACGACTCTTTCTTTTATATGAGCACTAGCAGATTTACCCGGCGTTGCCCGGAAGCTTGCAAAATGTAAAAACGCAAGCTTCAGCCAATTTTTTGAAATACTACTTTGCTTATAAATGAAGCCACAAAAAAATATTTGTGGAGTTCCGTTAACCCATCGTGGCCCAACAGCTTTTTATAGGTTTTTTCGTTGCTTTGTTATATATATTAGAAATGATTTAACCTTATAACTTCAAATTTTGTATATGTGCTCTTCTTTGAAAATGAAGTTCAATTTACTAACAGACTTGGAAGTTGTTAACCCCTGTCGACCCAACGATTGTTCAAAAAAAAATTTGAAAGTAAATTACGTCCAATTTCTGAAAGTAGGTACAACTTCTTTGAATTAGGGGAATGCTTAAAAAACTGTTTTGTCGAGTTTTCTGTTAACCGATTGCGAAACAAAAACTTTAAAAAACAGTTTGAACGATTATCTCTAATTTTTCTATACATGGTGCTTCTTGAGAATTTGGTGCTCCTTGACGATAGAGTTGAGGATGTTAGGTTCCCGGCGAATAATGTTAACTGAATTAAAATAACTATTGGTCAAATGGGGATACTAAGTTTGCCATTATGTCATTATACTATGTTAATAGTAGTTATCTTGAATTGCCAACGTTTGAATAAAATATAGTCGATGGTTTAGAAAAGATTTAAAAATTTTCTTTTCAACTTATATTTTGTTTACTACTCACCTGAAAGTTGTAATACGCTCTTCCTCGTTTTTTTATGATTTGATGAGAGAAATGTAGGCTTATTTTTTGGAAAAATTGTTTTAAAATACTATGTTTTTAAGCATTATATATAAGAAATTGAATTTTTTGATTTTTAGATTCATTTGAAGAAAACTGAAAATTTCATTGAATCTTTGTTCAAAACGCACAAACAGGGCAAAACCAAATTAACCATGTGGGTTTTAATTAAAATGTTGGTACAAAATTTTCAATAAAATAATTTTAATCGTATAAGAAAATAAAATTTATAGAAAACTTCATGGCGTCGTCGTGGAAAACGGGTTAATCGAATTAACTAAAACTTTTTGCAGCCTCTCTTTAGACTACAAAATCAACCTGTAAAATTGGACACAAATCGAAAACACAAAATTTTTTTAAAATCCGCCAGGCCGAAATGGGTTAAATTATTCCAACCAAATTTATACAACTAATTGCGGTTGCTAAGAGGAACATTTGTGCAAAATTTCAAGTCAATTTGTCAAACGGTTTTGACTCGAAATCAAAAATATTGAAAAAGCTTCTTTGCGCCCTCGTGCCCAAACGGCTTAATAGAACTCAACAAAAATTAGTGCCAGACTCTATTGTCGACTGCGAAACCACCTTGTAAAATTGGACACAAATCGGAAATACAAAATTTTTTGGAAGCCCGCCACGTCGGAATGGGTTAAATTATTCCAACCAAATTTATACAACTAATTGCGGTTGCTAAGAGGAACATTTGTGCAAAATTTCAAGTCAATCGGTCAAACCGTTTTGACTCGACATCAAAAACATTGAAAAAGTTTCATTGGGCCCTCGTGCCCAAACGGGTTAACCGAACCCAACAAAAATTTGTGCCAGCCTTTCTTTTCGACTGCAAAACCACCCTGTAAAATTGGACACAAATCGGAAACAAATAATTTTTTGGAAGCCCGCCGGGCCGAAATGGGTTAATATTTTCGAACCATCTTTATACAACTAATTTGTTTGCTAAGAGGAAGATTTGTGCAAAATTTCAAGTCAATCGGCCAAACTGTTTCGGCTCGACATCAAAAACATTGAAAAAGCTTCATTACGCCCTCGTGCCCAAACGGGTTAACCGAACCCAACAAAAATTTGTGCCGGCCTCTCTTTTTGACTGCAAAACCACCCTGTAAAATTGGACACAAATCGGAAACACAAAATTTTTTGGAAGCCCGCCGGGCCGAAAGGGGTTAATTTATTCCAACCAACTTTATACCATTAATTCCGTTTAATAAGAAGAACATTCGTGCAAAATTTCAAGTTAATCGGTCAAACCGTTTCGACTCGACATCAAAAAACGAAAAAGCTTAAAACGGCTCTGGAGCCGCAACCTGTTGACTTATAAAAATGCGACATAGCCTATGTCACCCCCCGGGCTCCCAGAATTTTCCTTTAAAATTTTGTGACAATTGGACTAGTGGTTTTCACGTGAATCCTGGACAAAAAACAAACAAACAAACAAACAAATTTTCTTCTTTATATATTAGACCAGCAGATTTACCCGGCGTTGCCCGGAAGCTTGCAAATTGTAAAAACGCAAGCTTCAGCCAATTTTTTGAAATACTACTTTGCTTATAAATGAAGCCACAAAAAAATATTTGTGGAGTTCCGTTAACCAATCGTGACCCAACAGCTTTTTATAGGTTTTTTCGTTGCTTTGTTATATATATTAGAAATGATTTAACCGATTAACTTCAAATTTTGTATATGTGTTCTTCTTTAAAAATGAAGTTCAATTTACTAACAGACTTGGAAGTTGTTAACCCCTGTCGACCCGACGATTGTTCAAAAAAAAATTTGTAAGTAAATTACGTCCAATTTCTGAAAGTAGGTACAACTTCTTTGAATTAGGGGAATGCTTAAAAAACTGTTTTGTCGAGTTCTTTTAACCGATTGCGAAACAAAAACTTTAAAAAACAGTTTGAACGATTATCTCTAATTTTTCTATACATGGTGCTTCTTGAGAATTTGGTGCTCCTTGACGATAGAGTTGAGGATGTTAGGTTCCCGGCGAATAATTTTAACTGAATTAAAATGACTATTGGTCAAATGGGGATACTAAGTTTGCCATTATGTCATTATACTATGTTAATAGTAGTTATCTTGAATTGCCAACGTTTGAATAAAATATAGTCGATGGTTTAGAAAAGATTTAAAAATTTGCTTTTCAACTTATATTTTGTTTACTACTCACCTGAAAGTTGTAATACGCTCTTCCTCGTTTCTTTATGATTTGATGAGAGAAATGTAGGCTTATTTTTTGGAAAAACTGTTTTAAAGTACTATGTTTTTTTAAGCATTATATATAAGAAATTGAATTTTTTGATTTTTAGATTTCATTTGAAGAAAACTGAAAATTTCATTGAATCTTTGTCCAAAACGCACAAACAGGCCAAAACCAAATTAACCATGTGGGTTTTAATTAAAATGTTGGTACAACATTTTCAATAACATACTTTTAATCGTATAAGAAAATAAAATTTATAGAAAACTTCATGGCGTCGTCGTGGAAAACGGGTTAATCGAATTAACCAAAACTTTTTGCAACCTCTCTTTAGGCTGCAAAATCAACCTGTAAAATTGGACACAAATCGAAAACACAAAATTTTTTGAAAGTCCGCCTGGCCGAAATGGGTTAAATTATTCCAACCAAATTTATACAACTAATTGCGGTTGCTAAGAGGAACATTTGTTCAAAATTTCAAGTCAATTTGTCAAACGGTTTTGACTCGAAATCAAAAACATTGAAAAAGCTTCTTTGCGCCCTCGTGCCGAAACGGGTTAACCGAAATCAACAAAAATTTGTGCCAGACTCTATTGTCGACTGCGAAACCACCTTGTAAAATTGGACACAAATCGGAAATACAAAATTTTTTGGAAGCCCGTCACGTCGAAATGGGTTAAATTATTCCAACCAAATTTATACAACTAATTGCGGTAGCCAAGAAGAACATTTGTGCAAAATTTCAAGTCAATCGGTCAAACCGTTTTGACTCGACATCAAAAACATTGAAAAAGCTGCATTGTGCCCTCGTGCCCAAACGGGTTAAACGAACTCAACAAAAATTTGTGCCAGCCTTTCTTTTCGACTGCAAAACCTTCCTGTAAAATTGGACACAAATCGGAAACACAAAATTTTTTGGAAGCCCGCCGGGACGAAAGGGGTTAATTTATTCCAACCAACTTTATACCATTAATTCCGTTTAATAAGAAGAACATTCGTGCAAAATTTCAAGTTAATCGGTCAAAACGTTTCGACTCGACATCAAAAAAACGAAAAAGCTTAAAACGGCTCTGGAGCCGCAACCTGTTGACTTATAAAAATGCGACATAGCCTATGTCACCCCCCGGACTCCCAAAATTATTCCTCTAAAATTTGGTTTCAATCGGACCAGTGGTTTTCACGTGAATCCTGGACAAACAAACAAACAAACAAACAAATAAAGAAACAAATTTTCTTCTTTATATATTAGACTAGCAGATTTACCCGGCGTTGCTCGGAAGCTTGCAAATTGTAAAAACGCAAGTTTTAGCCAATTTTTTGAAATACTACTTTGCTTATAAATGAAGCCACAAAAAGATATTTGTGGAGTTCCGTTAACCCATCCTGGCCCAACAGCTTTTTATAGGTTTTTTCGTTGCTTTGTTATATATTAGAAATGATTTAACCGATTAACTTCAAATTTTCTATATGTGTTCTTCTTTGAAAATGAAGTTCAATTTACTAACAGACTTGGAAGCTGTTAACCCCTGCCGACCCGACGATTGTTCAAAAAAAAATTTGTAAGTAAATTACGTCCAATTTCTGAAAGTAGGTACAACTTCTTTGAATTAGGGGAATGCTTAAAAAAATGTTTTGTCGAGTTCTTTTAACCGATTGCGAAACAAAAACTTTAAAAAACAGTTTGAACGATTATCTCTTATTTTTCTATACATGGTGCTTCTTGACAATTTGGTGCTCCTTGACGATAGAGTTGAGGATGTTAGGTTTCCGGCGAATAATGTTAACTGAATTGAAATGACTATTGGTCAAATGGGGATACTAAGTTTGCCATTATGTCATTATACTATGTCAATAGTAGTTTTCTTAAATTGCCAACGTTTGAATAAAATATAGTCGATGGTTTAGAAAAGGTTTAAAAATTTGCTTTTCAACTTATATTTTGTTTAGTACTCACCTGAAAGTTGTAATACGCTCTTCCTCGTTTTTTTATGATTTGATGAGAGAAATGTAGGCTTATTTTTTGGAAAAACTGTTTTAAAATACTATGTTTTTAAGCATTATATATAAGAAATTGAATTTTTTGATTTTTAGATTTCATTTGAAGAAAACTGAAAATTTCATTGAATCTTTGTTCAAAACGCACAAACAGGTCAAAACCAAATTAACCATGTGGGTTTTAATTAAAATGTTGGTACAAAATTTTCAATAAAATACTTTTAATCCTATAAGAAAATAAAATTTATAGAAAACTTCATGGCGTCGTCGTGGAAAACGGGTTAATCGAACTTAAATAAAACTTTTTGCAGCCTCTCTTTAGACTACAAAATCAACCTGTAAAATTGGACACAAATCGAAAACACAAAATTTTTTGAAAGTCCGCCAGGCCGAAATGGGTTAAATTATTCCAACCAAATTTATACAACCAATTGCGGTTGCTAAGAGGAACATTTGTGCAAAATTTCAAGTCAATTTGTCAAACGGTTTTGACTCGACATCAAAAACATTGAAAAAGCTTCTTTGCGCCCTCGTGCCCAAACGGGTTAACCGAACTCAACAAAAATTTATGCCAGACTCTCTTTTCGACTGCGAAACCACCCTGTAAAATTGGACACAAATCGAAAACCCAAAATTTTTTGGAAGCCGGCCAGGCCGAAATGAGTTAATTTATTCCAACCAAATTTATACAACTAATTCCGGTTGCTAAGAGGAAGATTTGTGCAAAATTTCAAGTCAATCGATCAAACTGTTTCGGCTCGACATCAAAAACATTGAAAAAGCTTCATTGCGCCCAATGATAAAAATCAAATTAACCCTGTGAGCTTTGCTAATAAAGATTAGCTGAAAAATGTGTTCAAGATTAGCTGAAAAAAGTGTTCGTTTAAGCTCAACAACAAAAACATTGAAAAAGCTTCATTGCGGTCTCTTGCCCAAACGGCCAAAAAAAATATTGAAAGCCCGCCAGGCCGAAATGAGTTAATATATTCCAAGCAACTGTATAAAACTAATTCCGTTTGCTAAGAGGAAGATTTGTGCAAAATTTCAAGTCAATCGGTCAAACTTTTTCGGCTCAACATCAAAAACATTGAAAAAGCTTCATTGCGCCCTCGTGCCCAAACGGGTTAACCGATCCCAACAAAAATTTGTGCCAGCCTTTCTTTTCGACTGCAAAACCACCCTGTAAAATTGGACACAAATCGGAAACAAATAATTTTTTGGAAGCCCACCGGGCCGAAATGGGTTAATATTTTCGAACCATCTTTATACAACTAATTCCGTTTGCTAAGAGCAAGATTTGTGCAAAATTTCAAGTCAATCGGTCAAACTGTTTCGGCTCGACATCAAAAACATTGAAAAAGCTTCATTGCGCCCTCGTGCCCAAACGGGTTAACCGAACCCAACAAAAATTTGTGCCAGCCTCTCTTTTTGACTGCAAAACCACCCTGTAAAATTGGACACAAATCGGAAACACAAAATTTTTTGGAAGCCCGCCGGGCCGAAAGGGGTTAATTTATTTCAACCAACTTTATACCATTAATTCCGTTTAATAAGAAGAACATTCGTGCAAAATTTCAAGTTAATCGGTCAAACCGTTTCGACTCGACATCAAAAAAACGAAAAAGTGTAAAACGGCTCTGGAGCCGCAACCTGTTGACTTATAAAAATGCGACATAGCCTATGTCACCCCCCGGACTCCCAAAATTGTTCCTCTAAAATTTGGTGTCAATCGGACCAGTGGTTTTCACGTGAATCCTGGACAAACAAACAAACAAACAAACAAACAAACAAATAAACAAACAAATTTTCTTCTTTATATATTAGATAATAGATTAGAAATTTGCATTCAAAACCTTTTACAAAATTACAAATAGACATGAGTTAAAAGTTTTAAAAATATTGTTTTCGACCGTTAAGCAGGCCAACAAAAACTTAAAAAAAATACATTAGGTCCAAACGGGTTAATAGAGCGCAATCATGTTTTTTGGTGAGCTTGTGAAATAATGCAATGTTTGCGTTAACTTTAAACTGTGTTAGTCGAACAATTGTTTTTTTTTTAACATATTGATTAAACCTTTTCAACAGGAAAACAAATTTATATTAAAGATTGAACTCTTTAAGGAGATCAAATTTAATGAACCCTTGTGACAAAAGGGGTTAAATGATAAAAATCAAATTAACCCTGTGAGATTTGCTAATAAAGATTAGCTGAAAAATGTGTTCAAGATTAGCTGAAAAAAGTGTTCATTTAAGCTCAACAACAAAAACATTGAAAAAGCTTCATTGCGCTCTCTTGCCCAAACGGCCAAAAAAAATATTGAAAGCCCGCCAGGCCGAAATGGGTTAATATATTCCATGCAACTGTATAAAACTAATTCCGTTTGCTAAGAGGAAGATTTGTGCAAAACTTCAAGTCAATCGGTCAAACTTTTTCGGCTCAACATCAAAAACATTGAAAAAGCTTCATTGCGCCCTCGTGCCCAAACGGGTTAACCGAACCCAACAAAAATTTGTGCCAGCCTTTCTTTTCGACTGCAAAACCACCCTGTAAAATTGGACACAAATCGGAAACAAATAATTTTTTGGAAGCCCGCCGGGCCGAAATGGGTTAATATTTTCGAACCATCTTTATACAACTAATTCCGTTTGCTAATAGGAAGATTTGAGCAAAATTTCAAGTCAATCGGTCAAACTGTTTCGGCTCTTATTTTCCTAACTCAACGAGAGGTAATCTTTCAACTATTGAATTATTATTGACTAATTATTATTTTTTTATTAACGCTCCCCTTACTACAAATAAACTAAATTCTGATAATTTACCTATAATTTTCAAAATAAATCAATTTCCAATAATTAAAACTCCTTCTTTCTAAATTACAACAAAGCAGACTAGATAAATTTTAAGAACATATAAGCTAAAATAAATATTGAGCATATAACGAACTTAGAAAATCCAAGCGTTGAAATTATAGATCTTCATGTCGAGACATTAACCAGTTTACTTATAATGCTATAAATAATTCTACAAAAAGGTAAAAAATGATTTTTACTCTAACACAAAACAAAACAAGTTATGAAAAAAACCAAGGGTTTTTAAAAACGCACATTTTTAAAATTATATAGAGTTTCTTACTGAGTATTATCATTTTTAGCACATTTTCAAAAGATTTTGTAAAAATGTGCCTATATAACTATCCGTCCGTCTGTCCATTCGTCCATCTGTCCATCCGTCCAGCCGTTCATCAATATGTTTACAAAAACTTTTACCCCTTTTGAAATAGAGTAAAGAAATTTTAACCATGGGTAGGTATTGTAAAACAAATAATTTCGTTGAAGAACTTTTTTCTTTAGCCCCACCTGTTACGGAGCTACAGACCCCCAAAGTTGCAAAAAGCCCTATATTTATATATGCACAAGTCCCTTATTTAGGAGAACTTACGGTAATAAAATTTACCATTAAGCAAAACTCAATTTTTGCAAAATTTTTCGCCCCAGATATTTTCTAAACGGTTTAAGCTAGGGTCTTAAAATTTTGGGAGAAGTTAGATCCTCAGAAATTAGTAGGAGTCGGTTAAAAAAAATTTTTAACCGACGCGTCGCCTGTTTGGGAGCTATAAAGGCTCGAAAATTGAAATTTTGCTATTTTTAAACACCTGTAACTTGAATACCTGCTCAAATTTTTTTTTACAAATATACAAAATTTTAAGCTGCAGTATTATATTTCAACATATGTTAAAGGTTTTTCTTAAGTTTAAAAGGGGTTCTTTAAATTGAAGAAATTGTCTCTTAGTTTTAACCATTTTTTCTTACATAATAAAATTTTAAATAAAATTCCAAATTTTGGTGGAGTTCACAATTGATTTCCTATAACCAAAACAAAAGGAAGGGTGGGGCAGGAAGGGGTGGGAAGATCCATCATAAGTTTGCTAAGCAAAAATTTGGGAACCTTCCCCATTGAAGGGCTACTAGATCTACAAAATTAAAACTTTTATGTTTTTATAAAATAGTAACTTATTCAGCAGTGTATGTTTTCCCAAAATTAAATGTAAACATTGAAGCTCCAAAATTATATTTTGCCCTTGTTAATAGGTTTCTTGAGTGAATTGGGATTATATTCTAAGTATTGATTTACTATTAGTCATAATTATTAAATTGACTATCTATCGTAAGCCAGGTGAGATTTTCGTTTAAATTCAAAAGCAAGATCATTGTACTTGTTTAATAAGTCATTATTCGGTTGTCTTGTCCTTTTTCCGAATTTTAGGAACAAAGGAGTTAATTATCTCAAACAGCTTTGAATAGAATTGAGAGATAATCAAGTCAATATCCTGTTCGGTGAACAGGTCGTCCCAACTGATGACTGATAAAGCATTATTAATACTTTGATAATCAGCATTAAGAAAGTCATATACAAAAATATTATTGTAAGATTTGGTAAAAAGTGGTATAGCAGTGGAAAATTCGAAGATGATTGCGTTATGAAGCGGAGTGTTTGTAAAAAGGTTTTATGAATCAACAGCGAGCTTTACCACCACTTTATCATATGCATTCGTGAATGCAAGATCTAACCACTTGTAATAATTATTCGAAAAGCTGATAATTTGGTGTAAATCATTACCATAAAATAAATTAATAAGATCGAAATCTATTTCGTCCTGAAAGTTGATTGGTAGTAACAAATTATCAGATTCGTCAACAATAAAAGATAAAGAAGGACGGTTAAAGTCCCCAAAAATTATAATTGAATCATCCTCATTCATATTTGATATAACAAGTTGGTATATCTCGAAAAATTCAGAATATGAGGAATTGTCAGAATTAGGAGGAAAGTAAACAAAAGTATAAAAAATTGTTACCTAATTTAAACTTTAATAAATTGGTGATCGAAAGAGTTATTAATGCCACACTAGATAAGGTATTGTTTACTGCAAGTAGTACACTACCACCACGGGAACAATTTGTAGCAAGATAATCCCGATATTTTCTATATATCGACCAAGTACTGTCCAAAATTTCTTCATTAACGAAGGAATCGTTTAACCTTGTTTCAGTGATAGCCAGAATATTAAATTCACATGACTTAGCGTCAATATATATGATTTCTTAAGCTTTCCCCTCATACCACAGCAATTGTGGTAGAATAATTTCAGTTTATTAGAGGAACTAACGCTATTTTTATTTTTGATACTATGGTTAGACAGTGTAACTAAATTGGAATTAGTGTAAGAATCGATATAGAATTCAGAATTTAAATTGTTACTTGCTGTTCGGCCGCAAAAACTATTATAATTTTCACGAGACTGATACAAGTGATTGTATCAATTGCTATTGCAATGACTACGAAAAGCACTAAAATCTTCTTCTACCTGTTTGGAAGTGAAACCAATTTTAATTTGATACTTAAAATAGATGATAATTAGATGATAACCCTTCATTGTGTATCAACACAAGTAACTTTGTTTTTGTTTTACCCTCAATTACGCGATTATTTTTGTCGTCGTGCAAAAATGCAAGAAATTGTCTCACATAATTTAGAATTTTTGCATCCTTAAATCTGGAAAATGCGTAGGTACAGTCTTCAGTTAGAAATTTCTGAGTCATTCTTAAAATTGGAGGTAAAAGAGGGTTTAACGAGAAATTAGCTTTAAGGTTATTATTATTATTTTTAGTATTAGAAATATCATTATTAACATTATTATTGTTATTATTAGTATTAGTAATATTATTATTAACATTATTATTATCATTATTATTACTATTATTATTATTATTCTTATTAGTATTAGTAACATCAAAGTTAATGACGTATCAAATTTCAACACGGTAAAACATGTTTGAACAGGTTCACACGAAATTGCTGACGATATGTCTACAATTATCGTGAGAATTAGAATTAGAAAATAATTTCCCACATTTTAATTGCAACATAAGCAATTTATAATATATAAATACTGCGTAAATTAGTTTTAAGAATCAATCTAAAATTGTTCCACAACCGAAATTGTAATATTAATTAAAAAATAAAGTTTAAAAATAAAAAAATAATAAAAAAATAATTCCGATAAATTATTTTTTTTTTATATAACAAATCAAGTATATTTGTTAAGTGGCGCCCGAGCAGGGACGGTCGTGAAAAATCAAATCAAAAAGGATAATTAAACAAGAGTGAAGGAAGCCCGTACCGCAGTAGGCCGTCAACAACTATCAACGTCGACAGCTAAAAAGGAAGAATACGACTCCTCCCATAAGGAAGCAAAACACGACCGAGGGAAAAGTGGTAACAGAAGATTCCTAAATTAAAAATTCAGTACAAAACGGGAGCAACCAAGGACATGCGAGCCCGCGCCAACCAAGTTCTCATATTAACGTAAGAAAATCTATAATTATCATTGTTTTTTAACCAAGATATCGTAAAGGATTAAATCCTTAATCAAAAACGGAATAAGCAAAAAAAAAAAAAAAAAAAAAAAAATATATTTTTGAAAAAATTTTAATAAAAAATCGGTAAATAAATTAATGTCAGAGACGATCAACTCCGACACAGAAGATTTCACCGCCCACTTAGAAGAAATAAGGAAGAAGTTATTTAAGATAACTTCACATAAAAATTATTTGAGGAAATTAAAAATCAGAATAAAAAAACTAAAACTAAATAAGAAAAATGGAAGAACTAACAACTGCAGTGAATAACTTAACGGGGGTTGTCAACAGGCAAATTGAACAAATCAGGAGCCTGGAACAAAGGCTTAGACAACTCGAAACCGCCGCACAAAATCAACGTCAGCCACAAAACCAACCAAATGGTTTAGTAACGCCCAGGACTGCAGAAGATTTAAAAGAAATTAGTAAGTTACCTAATAGCGTCAAAGAACTTCAATACTTTGACGGCGACCCAGTCCAGTACGTCTCATGGACTCATTCAGTTGAAAACATACTGAAAGACTATGAAATTGTTCGTGATAAACCTATTTATCGATCAATACTGCAAAGCATAAGACAAAAAATCAGAGGTAAGGCTAATGTCGCCCTCATTTCATACAACATCTACGAGGAAAATTGGCCGGCAATCAAAGAGTGCTTAGCGATGCATTATGCAGACAAGAGGGATATTCGAACGCTGGAGCATCAACTCTTCTTGTTAAATCAAAGAAATTCCAGCATAGATTCATTTTACGCCACCGTAAACCATCAGTTCTCTCTTATAGTAAATAAAATAAAAACCGAAGAGTACAGTGATGAAGCAACCAGGGTACTGATTGATACCTATAGAAACAAGGCATTAAATGTCTTTATCAGGGGATTGCACGGAGAACTCTCCAAAATGCTGATGACACGTAGACCCCAAACGCTTCCAGAGGCTTACGCTTTTTGTCTGGAGATGCAAAATCACACTTTTCGGAATATGACGATTCATCAAAGAAGCAATAACAACAAAGTAACCACACCAATAAACCATATGCCGAAATCTAAGCCTACCTTCCCCAAAAGTAGTGGTCAAAGAACAAACACAGGACAGGTTTCTAACCAATATCAACGATACCCACCTCCAAGACCAGCTTTTCCAAAGCCACCGACACCTATGGAAGTGGATCCATCATTACACAGCGCAAGAGTTAATTACATGAACAGACCAAGGGACATAGAACCAACACAGCAACAAGGAATGTTTAATTTGGAAACAGAAGAAGTCGAGGCCAACAATCAAACATATGATGATCCAGAAATTCAAGATGACGCATCTCTTCATTACGAAGATAGAGAAGAAGATGATCTCCAGGAAATAAATTTTACGAACGGTGCCTCTCTAGCGTTCCTTACCTAGAGTACCGCACAAAAGACAACAAAATACTAAAATTTTTGGTTGATACTGGTGCCAACAAGAACTTCATCCGTCCAGACTTAGCAGCCAAAACTAAACCAACCAATAAACCGTTTAAGATCCGTTCAGCTGGAGGCGATATTCAAATTACCAGAAAAATAAACGCAAGATTCTTCGAGTGCGTTGGAAACAAAGCCAATCTAGAATTTTTTATCTTACCAGGCTTGAAATCCTTCGACGGGATCATCGGGGATGATACCTTAAAAAATTAAATTGACAGGAAACAAAACATACTCAAAATAAAGCTGAATATAATCATCCCGCTAAAAGAAAAGCAATCAGCGCAAGTAAACAACATCGAGATACAGGGTGACCACCTTTCAAAAGAACTAAAAACTAAAATTTCCGAAATCATAAACGGATTCAAAAAAATTTTTGGTCCTATAAATGATAAGGAAATTATTGACACAGAGGTAAAAGCAGAAATTAAAACATCTACTGCTGAACCCATCTACACAAAACAATATCCTTATCCTGCAAACATGAGAAGAGAAGTTGAAGAACAAATTAACGATTTGCTGAACAATGGCATCATCAGACCATCCAAAAGCCCGTACAACTCACCCATTTGGGTTGTAGCGAAAAAACCAGATGCATCAGGAAAAACAAAATATAGGATGGTGATCGACTTCAAGAGATTAAATGCCATCACAATTGCGGATACTTACCCGATTCCGGATATATCCAATACGCTTTCTAGTCTAGGGAAAGCGAAGTATTTCACAACCATAGATTTGACATCTGGCTTCCATCAAATAAAAATGGCCGAAAAGGATATCCCGAAAACCGCTTTTTCCACAATGAATGGGAAATATGAATTTACTCGCTTGCCATTTGGGCTACGCAATGCTCCAGCAATTTTCCAGAGAATGATCGATGACGTTCTGAAAGAACACATCGGCAAGCGTTACTACGTATACATCGACGATGTCATTATCTTCGGGAAAACTGAAGAAGAACATCTTAACAACATTAGAGAAGTATTTTCAACTCTAGATCAAGCTAATCTTAGAGTTAACTTAGAAAAAACCAGCTTTTTTAAGACAGAGACGGAATTCCTTGGCTATTTGATCACGAACGAAGGAATAAAACCAGATCCTAAAAAGGTAGAAGCAATCCAAAGAATTAAGCCACCTACAAACCTAAAGGAACTGAAATCTTTTCTTGGACTCACTTTATATTACCGAAGATTCATCAAAGATTTTGCCAAGCTTGCCAAACCCTTGACTAATTTAACAAGAGGATATAATGCTCAGGTTAAGGCAAATCAATCAAAAAAGATAGAAATAAAATTAAACAAAGAAGAAATGAAGGCATTCAACAATTTGAAAAACCTTTTAATGTCATCAGAAATTCTCATCTTCCCAGATTTCGATAGTACATTCATTCTAACAACAGACGCGTCTAATCAAGCCATTGGCGCTGTTCTATCCCAGGGAGAGTTAGGAAAGGATAAGCCTATTACATACATTTCTAGATCGTTGAACAGAACAGAAGAAAATTACGCAACGAACGAGAAGGAAATGCTGGCTATCGTATGGGCGCTCGACAACCTGCGTAATTATCTCTACGGAGCAAAAAAAATCAAAATATTAACTGATCATCAGCCGCTCACGTTCGCCTTAGGCAATCGAAATCATAACGCCAAACTAAAAAGATGGAAGGCACGAATCGAAGAGTATAACCACGAAATTATTTATAAACCAGGTAAAACCAACGTGGTAGCTGATGCACTTTCCAGATTGCCCTTAGAAATCAATACGTTATCAACAAGCTCAACAGAAACAGCACACAGTTGCGACCAAGACAGCAGCGATCTCATCCCACACTGTGAAGCTCCAATAAACGTCTTCAAAAGTCAAATCATCATCAAGCAAAGCAAATCCATTACCGCATTTGAGAATCCTCATCCTGGGTTTCAAAGGTTCACAATCGGTATGCCAAGTATAACACATGAACGACTTATATCTATCCTTAAGCAAAGACTTAATCCAAATATTATAAACGGAATTAAGATTCCCGAAGAATACCTTGGTATGCTTAACGAAGTTTACAAGGAACACTTCAACAAAGTAAAAATAAGGATAACTCAAAGAATGGTGGAAGATGTCGCTAACGAAGAACGTCAAATGAATATTATCGAAAGAGAACATAAAAGAGCACATAGAAACTCCATCGAAAATCGAGAACAAATTATGGAATATCACTATTTTCCTAGAATGAATCGGCTGATCAAAGATTACATCAAGACCTGCGAAACGTGTAATTGTAATAAGTATGACAGGCACCCGCAACATCCGCAACTTCAGCCAACGCCTATTCCGAACTATCCTGCGCAAATCCTCCATTTAGACATCATGGAAATACGAGGAGAAAAATATATGACCTGCATTGACAAATTTTCCAAATTCGTCAAATTCTTCAGGATCAAGGATAAATCCGCTCTACATCTAAGAGAAAAACTAACAAAAGTACTGCACTACTTCACGGTTCCCGAAATGATAGTCACTGACAACGAAAGTGGATTAATTAGTCCTATAGTATCAACTTATATCAAGGCACTTGGAATAAAAACATACCATACACCTTCCCAGAAAAGTGAGGTCAATGGAACAATCGAAAGAGCGCATTCGACTATTTTGGAAATCATCAGATGCTTGCAAAAAGAATGTCCCCAACTAACGCACAAAGATTTGGTATGTATAGCAGTTGACCGCTATAATAATACGTATCATTCGGTAACAAAGAAAAAGCCTGCTGATATTTTTTACGGAAGGACTTCCAGAATAAATTACCAAAACCTAGTCAACATCAAGGACAAAATTCACAACGATTTATCAGAACAAATTAAGCACTTACAGCAACTCAAATTAAATAGAGAGAACCGAAAAAGAGGCACTCCAGTAAACTATTCTAAGGGTCAAATGATCTATATTAAGGATAAACAGATCAAAGCCAAGCACAAGCCTATTTACAAAAAAGTGATGAAAAAAACCAAGGGTTTTTAAAAAAGCACATTTTCAAAATAATATAGTGTTTCATACTGAGTATTTTATCGGAATATAATGTTGAAGCTTCAATGTTAACGTTTAATTTAAGAAATATATACGTTGGTGACTAAGTTACTACTTGTAGAAACAGTAATTTTTTTAATTTTTAAGTCCTAATATCTCCTCTATGGGGAAGCTTGCCCAATTTATCAAGGATCTAATACTCACTACTCCCCTTCTCCAAACTTTTTTAGGTTCAAGGAATTAAATTGTAAATCATACCAAAATTTGGAATTTTACTTAGAATTTTACTGTTTAAACAAAACTGGTTAAAACTGAGAGACACTTTCTTCAATATAAAGAATCGCTTCCAAATTTAAGAAAATCTTTTAACATATGTTAAGGTATAATGTTTGACCATCAAATTTTGTATATTAATAAAAAAAAATTTTAACACGTATTCAAGTTACAGGTGTTCAAAAATAGCAAAATTTCAATTTTCGAACCCTTATAGCTGCTAAACAGGGGACGTGACAAAAAAATTTTGTTAACCGACTTCTACTTATTTCTAAAGATCTAACTACTCCCAAAATTTCAAGAACCTTGATTTGCCCGTTTAGAAGATATGTGGGGCCAAAAATATTGCAAAAATTGAGTTTTGCATAATGGTAAATTTTAGTACCGTATGGCAACCCTATACATTACTACGCCATATTTTTGTAAGGCCTATAAAAGCAGCTGTCTTCTACCGTTGTTCGATTGAAAATAAACCTAACAGAACTCTTATTATACTAATTTAAATATAGGGCTTTTTTGGAATTTGCGGGGGCTGCAGCTTCGCCACTCTTCAAAATTAAGAAAAACCTTTGACACATGTTGAAATATAATTAAAGAGCTTTATATTTTGTAAATCACAAAAAAAAAATTTGAACCAGGTGTTTAAAAATACAGGTGTTTAAAAATAGCAAAATTTCATTTTTCGGGGCCTTATAGCTGCAATACAGGGGACGTGACAAAAAAAATTTGTTAACCGACTACTACTTATTTCTAAGGATCTAACTACTCCCAAAATTTCAAGATCGTAGCTTAGCCCGTTTAGAAGATATGTAGGGCCAAAAATTTTGCAAAAATTGAGTTTTGCATAATGGTAAATTTTAGTACCGTATGGCAACCCTAAACATTTGTCTTTTAAAAATTTATAAAGTTTATAGCACCAGCTATCTTTTGCCGTTTTCAGATTAAAAATACACTTAATAGAACTCTTGTTATAACAATTTGAATATAGGGCTTTTCCCAATTTTGGGGGGCTGCAGCTCCGTAACAGGAGGGGCTACAGAAAAAAATTCTTCTACGAAATTATTTTTTTTGTAATACATACTCGTGGTTAAAATTTCTTTTCTCTATTTCAAACGATGTAAAAGTTTTTGTAAACATACGGACAGACAGACGGACGGACGGACGGACGGACGGACGGACACAGTGAAACTATATAGGCACATTTTTACAAAATTTTTTGAAAATGTGCTAAAAAGAAACAGTACTGAAAAACAACAAGGCAACCGTTACGACGATATCTGGGAAACGGATTCATAAATCCCACATCAAAACCACTCCTAACTAAATCTCTCTTTTCAGATTAATATTTCTTGGGACATCCGTCGCTATGAAGATCTTTGAAATCACAAGCGCAATAGCAACATTAAAACTCGGGGAAGCAAGAATTTTCAATGGAAATTTTGATCTAATTCATATAATAGAACTGAAGAACTACGATGAAGTACTGCAAAAACTAATACCCTTGGTTGAAAATACGGATAATTCAAGCATAATGAAACCTCAATTACAGTACCAGTTAAACAAAATAATGGATTCTTTAGCGAAAATAAGGGGTGTCCAAAGGACCCGAAGGTCAATCAACTGGATCGGGACAGCATGGAAATGGCTGGCCGGCACACCTGATGCCACAGATTGGGACAATTTGTTGAAAGATCAAAATCAGTTAACCAACAACAATAATCAGCAACAAAGGATAAACAAAGAAACCATGTCAGTAACCAACAAACTAATCGAAAGCTATAATGCAATCCTAAAACGGTTGGACAACAATATCGACCATAACCTTGAGCAAAACTTATTCAACAAACTTGGGATAATTAATGAAGTCATGAAGGAAATCATCCTTGCAATGGAACTGGCAAAGCAAAAAATTATTAACACCAATTTACTCAGCAGAGAAGAAATTCTAAAAATACTTAGAGAAGTTGACACGCTACCGTACTCCAACGGAATAGAAGCAATCGAATACGCTGAACCAAAGGTTATCACAAACGGGTTAACAACATTGTTCGTAGTGTCATTACCCAAAACAGATAATCGAACATACGATCACATATTGATCAAACCAACAATAAGAAATCAAACCGAAGTCCACTTGGAATACGAAGAACTATTGGTCAATCATGAAATCTATGGAATCCATCAAAAATGCAAAAGCTTTAACGACATTGTTATCTGCAACAAGAAGGCACTGAAGAAATTAGAAACTGGACATTGTATTACACAATTAATTAAAGGCTTCAATGCGGTATGCGATTATCAATTCAACCATGAAGAAAAAATCGAAGAAATCAATGAAAATACCATATTACTAGCCAACTTCAATGGTAACGTCACCGATAACATCGCCACAAGAAATCTATTTGGTAATTATCTCATGCAATACTCCAACGAGACGATCCAAGTCAAAGGTCTAACATTCTCAAACAAAGCAATGAAATCATCAGAAGTTCTACCAGCGTTTCTTCAAACAAACATGACGCAAAAAAACCACAGAATCAATCTGAAATATCTTCATAATCTGCAAGAACATAACATTAAAAAAATCGAACAACTTTTTTCTACAAAGAATGTCTTAACCACATTAAATGCAGTTATCATACTCTTTATCATTTCAATTGCAATAGTATTCACTATCCTGAGGAAGAACAAAAAAACAGAGAAGGCAGACGAAACTAACAGCCCTGCAAAATTAACCAAACTTCAAGCAAATCTACGGGACGTAGATCTTTAAAGGGGGAGAAGTTAATGACGTATCAAATTTCAACACGGTAAAACATGTTTGAACAGGTTCACACGAAATTGCTGACGATATGTCTACAATTATCGTGAGAATTAGAATTAGAAAATAATTTCCCACATTTTAATTGCAACATAAGCAATTTATAATATATAAATACTGCGTAAATTAGTTTTAAGAATCAATTTAAAATTGTTCCACAACCGAAATTGTAATATTAATTAAAAAATAAAGTTTAAAAATAAAAAAATAATAAAAAAATAATTCCGATAAATTATTTTTTTTTTATATAACAAATCAAGTATATTTGTTAAGTTCAATGTTAACATTATTATTGTTATTATTATTATTGTCATTATTATTATTATTACTATTATTATTATTATTATTATTATTATTATTATTATTATTATTATTATTATTATTAATAGTATTAGTATTATCATTATTAATATTATTATTACTAAAATAAAGTTTCTCCTCTAGTAAAATTTTCGTATTTAGAACTATTAGTTGTTGTGTTTTGACTAGGATGTGTTTTTTTTGTATGATTGTTGATAAAAGGAACGGCAAACGGATTTAAAAGAAGTGTTTTCTGTTGAGTAGAAAGTTTTTTCTTATGTTTTAAAATTGTGTTGGGAGTGTTTTTATTGTCTATGAATTTTTTTATTATAGTGCCTTTTTTCCATCTTTTGTAATTCATTATTTCACAAATTTTGGATTCGGGTACCATAACTTTAAAAGACCTATATTTAGGTTTAAATCTAAGATTTTTAGGAGTAATATTAGTTTTTTATATTTCATTATTGTTTAACTTAAATGTATTTTTTAGAAAATAACTGAGGTAACTTCGAGTTGTTGATGCAGCCAATATTGTAAAGAACAATGAATGCAAACCCATTTAGCATTCGTTTATAACCTTAGTTGATTTAAGCCTTTGTTTTGTACTAACTTCCTTGTCAAGTGGTAGTGTAAAACGAACTTTATTGGCTGCTAACTTTGAAGCAGAAGTATTAGATAAAGATGATGATAATGATGATGATGATGATGATGATGATGGTGGTGATGGTGATGTTGATGATCATAATAATGACGTTGATGTTGAAGTAGACGTTGAATTTTGATGAACTAGTTTAGTTGATAAAATTAATGGAGATGAAAGTGATGTAGATGAAGTAGCTATTGTGTCCAAAATAACGGAGGAACCGAATTGTAGTAATTCATCATGTAAAGAATTATTTTCTTTTACTACTTTTGAATTCTCTAAGGATGTAATAGATTTTGAATCTATAACATCAAGCGTCAATTTACTTGAATATTCAACCGTTTTTGAATTAATCGGATTGAAAATGAAAGCAAAATTACTGTATTGAACTGGTTTGTACGTTTGAGTCCATACATCTGCATTTGTTTGAAAAATTTAATGTATACTTGTTGATTAAATCGAATAAAATATTAACTTGCGAGAGTTTATGTTATTTAACCGTCGAGAAGAAAAATGGAAGAATATTTAAAAGTTTAAGTATTTTGTTTTGTTTTACTTCAAGCCGTTTTATTTGGTTATAGTGCACTTACCCCAAATTTTGCATCCATATAACATTACACTTTGAAAAATTTGTTTAAAAATTATTATTTTGTTATCAATGCAGAGTTTAGATTTACGATGAATTAGAGGGTATAATGATTTAATTAATTTATTAAATTTTTCTATTATTTTATCAATGTGAGTTCTATAAATAAGTTTTTCTTCGATATAAATTACTAAGTATTTAACTGATTTTAGCCATGGAATATCGTCATCGTCTAGATGTAGATTTCTGCTGCGAACTAGTGAAGGTTGTTCTATTTCTGGTAAAATATATTGCATGGGTTTTTTGAGTTTTAATGTTCTATTTAATAAAGTACTTATTTGTTATTCAAAACGCATTTTCTAGATTAAGTAGGATCTCGGTTGGATTTTTTGAAGAAGTTAAAATAGCCGTATAAACAGCATATAAACAAATATTACAGTTGGGTAATTTAGAAAAGTCTGAAATAAATATATTGTATAAGACTTATCTCCCATCTTATACAACAGAACCTTGAGGAGTTGCTGCATCTAAATTAAAACATTTGCTTTTTTCATTAGCAAGCGAGATAAAATATTTACGTGTGCATAGAAAGCTTTTTATTATTTTAATTAAAAATATTGCGAAATTTAAACACATACATTTATGAATTAGTCCATCATGTCAAACCAAATCGAAAGTTTTTTTAATGTCAAGAAGTGAAGTTTTTATTTTGAAAACTTGCGTTGATCATGTTCTGAATTCTAGACACTTTATGACAAGTAGTGTGTTCTGCTCCGAAACCGAACTGTTTCATTGGAATCAAGGAGTTATTATTAACATGTTTGATTATCTTATTTTTTAGGAATTTTTCAAAAATCTTGCTCAGCGAACTTAGTAAGCTTATGGGTCTGTAGTTATTTGGATCAGATTTTGTTTTATTAGGATTACAGATTGGTGTAATAGATGCAGTTTTCCATGCAACTGGAAAATATACAATCTTTAAGCAAGTATTTAATATTTTGCAATGGAAATACTAAAGCCTTTTTTCAAGGTTTTTTAAAAATATAATTTTGATATTGTCAGGCCCTGGAGCTTTTCTGGTTTTTAGCGAACAGATTGGATTTTTAATTTCTTTGACAGAAATGTATTCATTTGAATGAATAGGTTTATTTTCTATTAAGTTTATTGAATCAGAAACAAGTTTGTTTGTTTGGGCACAACTGTAGTTTGAAGCAAGTTTATGGTTATTTGAAAATAATTCTCCTAATAAATTTGCTTTTTCAGAAATTGTGAATGCAGTAATATTCCCGCTTTTGAGTGTGGGTATACCAGAGTTTTAATTATGAAGGATTTTAGTTAATTTCCAGAATGGTTTGCAATTTTATTTCAAATTACTTATGCGATTTGCGAATTTATTGTTATGCCCTTCCATTATCTTTTCCATGAATTTATCGTTTAGATATAAAGCGCGGGCCTTAAATATAAACTTTCTTGTTCTCTGCCAAATACGCCTATAATAATTACTTTGACTTATTAATTGCTTAATAACATTAGATATTAGATAATCCTTTTTAGAAAATGTGTTAAATTTTTTTTGGCTAGGGTTTCAGCTAGGGTTTTAAAATTTTGAGAGAAGTTAGATCCTAAGAAATTAAAAGGAGTCGGTTAGCAAAATTTTTTTGTCAACCACCTGTTTAGGAGGACCCATAAGGGCTCGAAAATTGATATTTTGCTATTTTTAAACACCTGTAACTTAAATATCTGTTCAAATTTTTTTATAGTGATATACAAAGTTGAAAACTCCTTAATTATATTTCAACATGTTTCAAAGGTTTTTCTTAATTTTGAAGGGTGACGAAGCTACAGCTCCCGAACATTCCAAATAGGCTTCACAAAAATACAAGGTTAAAAGTCAGGGTTGGGTTGCCATACGGTACTAAAATTTACCATTATGCAAAACTCAATATTAGGAAAATTTTTGGCCCCAGATATCTTCTAAACGGTTCAAGTTAGGGTCTTGAAAATTTTTTGTCACGTCCCCTGTGTTTTTGCTACTTTTAAGCACCTGTATATAAAGCTTCAGCTTTATATTTCAAATGTGATAGCGCTAGCTGTTCAGAATACGATTCTAAAACTGAATCTTTAAAATGTAACAGTTTCTGTGAAAAACCTTTCCATGGCGTTTGTTTAAATGCTCCCAGAGGAGGCTGGTACTCGGCATTTCTCGTTCAATATTTTGTATGTGAGTCATGCTTGGATTTTCATTCAAGCATCAAAATGATATAATGGCTTTATTTCGCTATTGAATGAGAAATAAAACCATATTGCCAAAATTTCGCCTAATTATAAATAAAAATTCCAAAAAAAATTAAAATTCTAAAAAAAAACACATTTTAAAACTAATAAAATGCAGAGAAAATGTTTTCATCCGCAATCTTTATTAAATAAATTCAAAATACTTCATGTGTATGTACTGATGATTAAGCAAATTTATATTATCAAAATCGCAGTTTAAGTTTTAATTTAAGGTAGCTTAAGATTTTAATCCAAAAAAAAAAAAAAATTTTAAAATTTCTAAAACTGTCAATTAGGTTTTTGTGCCATTTTTCCTAGGTAAGCTATTATAAATAATTTATAAACATGTGGCCACTTAATAAGTACTTAAAAAAAAAATATATTAAAGTTGAGAAGCAATAAAGGTAAAAAATAATGAAACAATAAGTCATGCAACCGCCTTAGAAATACCCTTCACCTAATTGGGTCACATTCAATTAGAAGTTCATAAGTCATTTAAAACCATATTTATTTATTTATTATTAGTTTAACTCAAACTTTAAAAAATTTTAACAATTGGTTTTATACAACATATAAAAAAAATAATTAAGCTTATGAATTAAGTTACAATTTCATATTTCTTAAATTAAAATTTAAGTGAACAATAAAAGCAACTAAATATATATAAAAAAAAGATATTATATTTCTATTTATACAATTTAAATTTTTGTGTTTGTTTTGAAAGTGTGAAATCGATGTTGTTCTTGTGTTTATTACCCATTATCAACAACCTATGAAACTTAACGTAAATAAATTAGCTTTACGTACACGATTATTTGAATTAATGCTATAGAAGATTTGAGGAGAAGAAATGCCTCTATCTTATTAATATGTACCTCGTAAAATGGTGACCAAACTTGGCTAGCATATTCTAAATTAGGTCTAACAAGACAAGAATATAAAGATTTAAGAACATAATTATCATTAAATTCTTTAGACCAACGTTTTATGAAACCAAGCATAGAATTAGCTTCATCTATCTATATATATATATATATATATATATATAAGCAAAAGTTTGTTTATTTGTTTGTTTGTCTGTTTGTTTGTTTGTATGTAGCGAATAGACTCCTAAACTGCCCAGCCGATTTTCATGAAAGTTTGTATATAGAGGTTTTTGGGTACGGAACGAAATCGTGGACCAAAAATTTTGCTCTAACCGACCGCCAAGTTGGGGCTGTGGTGCAAGTATTTAAACTTCTTTGTTCTAAAATGAAAACGGTTTGAGCGATTGACTTCAAATTTTGTATACGTGATGCTCTTTGAGAATTGAGTAGACGCTATTAACAGTTTGGAATTTGTTAACCCATGTCGGCCCGACGGTTGGTCAAAATAATTTTGGAAGCTAATATTGTCAAAATTTGGGAAGTACTGCTTTGGCTAAATTACATTAACTCATTGCGACCAAACAGCTTTTTATAAATTTTTGGGTTACTTTACTCTAAATTAGAAACGGTTTAACCAATCGCGCACCGGGTATTATCTAGTTAATACTAGACTTGCAATTGGTTAACCCATGCCGGCCGGATGATTGACAAAAAAAAAGATTTGGAAGCTAATTACGTCCAATTTTGCGCAATACAGCTTTGCTCAAAAAGAAAGTGTAGTTCCGTTAACCCAATGGGGCACAGTGGCTTTTAATAGATTTGGCGTTACTTAACACTAAATTAGAAACGATTTGACCGGTTGACCTCAAATTTTATAAGTGTGAAGCAACTTGAAAATGGAGTTGAGTCTGTTAATTGTCGGTCCTACGATTGGTCAAAAAAATTTTTTTGGAAGTAAATTACGTCAAATTTTGGAAAGTAGTTTGTACTGCTTTGAATTACAGAAAGTTTCAAAAATTACTAGAATAATCCTAGAAAAATCGTTTTAATAAGATTGCTTTCATACATTTTAAAATTTACATATTGTGTAAACCGTGTGTAATTTTTGTGTTAACTTTTTGCAGTAACATCAACTTCAATTAAACTTCCATTGAGAGGCGCAGCAACGCGCACCGGGTATTATCTAGTTAATAATATAACAGAAATGATGTTTAAAATTAAGCTTATCATCGAAGTCAACACCGAGGTCTTTAATATAATTCGTTTTAGAAATGCTAATTCCGTTCAAGCAGGAATTAAAAGAAATCGGATTAAGACGACGTGTGAAACACATAAGTGCACATTTATTTACATTTAGAAGAAGATTATTGCTTTTACACCAATTAAAAAAATTATCTAAATCTTTTACACCAATTAAAAAAATTATCTAAATCATTTTGTAAAAGTAAAGCATTATTTAGAGACTCAATTTTCTTAAAAATTTGCATTTGCAACCGAACATATTTGAAGCTCACTATTAACAATAACTGAAGAAACATCGTTTACCGAGATTGTGAAAAAAGGGACCTAAGTGACTGCCTTGTGGAACTCCAGAATTGGCGTTAAAAAGTTTAGAAGTGATGTTTCTAAATAAATCACTGTAGGTCCTATCAGATAAATATGAGTCAACCAATTTCACAAAAATATCTGGGAAAGCAAGTTTTCTCAGCTTTATTAGTATTATAGAATGTGGTAAAACATCAAATGCTTTACTATAATCTGTAAAGATAACATCTGTTTGAAAACCTTTTTCTATATTTTTTGTTGAAAATGAGTTGAAACTGACTCAACAAGATTAGTAACTATTTTTTATCCATATCCCAAGTAACAAAATATATCTCATAAGACTCTGGAAGAATTCTTTAAGAGTTAATTATGAGAGTATTGCTCTCATAGTTTACTTTTGAAGAATCCTTCTAGAGTCTTATGAGATCATTATAAGAGTTAAAGGGCGCAGTTATGAGAGTTAATTACTCTATTTCTACCTATTATTCTATTTCTACCTATGTTTATGTGAAAATTCGAGTAAATTTCTGTACAACTGAATATAAAATACAATAAATTATTTCTTAAATTGAATTGAAGCTATAATTTTATGTTGTAAATTATTTACATTTAATAATTTTTATAAGAAATATTTTTAATATTTTTTAATTCAAAAAATTACTTAGTGATATAAGGGTTAAGATTGAGAACAATAAAGAAAGCCAAATAATATGACCGCTACTTGATAAGACTAGTAATTGATTTTCATATAAGAGTAAAACTCTTCATATAAGAATAATTGACTGAAAAAAATTGTTAACAAATCAAATAAAGTAATTTATATTACAAAAAATCAAATAAACGTAATCTACATTACGTTTGTACCACATAAAATTAATTAAATTAGTATAACATATAGCTGTTCAATATTTTTAAATGTGCATGTTCATATGTATATTCATAAAAATATGTAGGTTCGTATAATATAATACTTACATAATATTATTGGTAATACAAAAAATTGAAGTAAAAAAAAATACCGGCACTAAAATTTACTTAACATAATATAGTGCGCAATGTTTTAATCTTGTTTAGAATAAAGAAATAACAAGTGATGAAAAAAACCAAGGGTTTTTAAAAAAGCACATTTTCAAAATAATATAGTGTTTCATATACTGAGTATTTTATCGGAATATAATGTTGAAGCTTCAATGTTAACGTTTAATTTAGGAAATATATACGTTGTTGACTAAGTTACTACTTACTTATAACAGTAATTTTTTTAATTTTTAAATCCTAATAGCCCCTCAATTGGGAAGGTTGCCCAATTTCTCAAGGATCTAATCCTCACTACTCCCCTTCCCCCAAATTTTTTAGGTTCAAGGAATTAAATTGTGAACTCTATATAGAACTTTACTATATAAGCAAAAATGGTTAAAACTGAGAGACACTTTCTTCAATTTAAAGAACCACTTTTAAATTTAAGAAAATTTTTTAACATATTTTAAAGTATAATGTTGGACTTTCAAATTTAGTATATTAACAAAAAAAAATTTAACAGGTACTCAAGTTAGGTATTCAAGTTACAGGTGTTTAAAAATAGCAAAATTTCAATTTTCGAGTCCTTATAGCTGCTAAACAGGGGACGTGTTTAGCAGCTATCCTTGGCGATTTTAATGCCAAGGTAGGTAACAACAATTCCAATCTCCAAAGAGTCATGGGTTGTCATGGACTCGGGCCTACACGGAACAATAATGGAGAAAGATTGGAGAAATTAGATTACGCCCAGCTGCGATTCGTCAACGTCATAATCGTAGAACAAAATATGATGTTTCAAAACTTCAAGATTCGGGTAAGATGGAGGAATAGAAAGAATCAGTTAACAATATACTGCACAACATGGATGAACCGATCACCTGGAACAATATTGAAAGTGCTTGTAAAACAGCTGCCCAAAGAACCCTTGGCACTCAACAACACCAGAAAAAGCCTTGGATAGAAGAGGATACGTGGAAGCTAATAGAAAAACGTCGCAAGCTTAAACCACAGCTTCGTGAAGCTCGATTGCCAGCGGAGAAACAACGACTAAAAGGGGAATATAATAATATCGAACGTCAAATAAAATCTTCAGCGAGAAAAGATCGGGAGCGCTTTGTGAATACCATCGGCTCAGAGGCGGAAAGAGCTGCATACCGCAACAACCTACGCGGCATCTACTCTGCTATAAACAAACTTTCGAGAACAAGAGTCGAAGCACCTCCACTTAAAGATTGCAACGGAAATATTCTCACAACAGAGGAAAAACAACTGAACCGTTGGAAGGAATTTTTCGAAGACTCTACTGAACTGAGGGGGGAAAGCAGTTTGCCAGTTGAAATCACAAGACGACGCAATCCCAGATGTAATATCTCTACAGCACCACCAAGCAGAGAGGAAATAGCAAATGCCATTGCAAAATGAAAGATCAACAAATCTCCGGGCCCTGATAATTTACCAGCAGAGCTGTTGAAAAGCGGTCCCGAGGTACTAACCACATCCCTGGTTCCAATTATCCAGGAAACATGGGCAACTGGAAGAATCCCAAGAAGCTGGAAAGGAGGGATCATTGTACCAATTCCAAAAAAAGGCGACCTTAGCAACTGCAGTAACTGGCGAGGAATTACTCTTTTAAATTCTGTCGAGAAATTACTGGCATTCATCATTTTAGACCGTATTTCTCCAACCGTCAACAACTTACTGCGTCGCGAGCAAGCGGAATTCAGACCTAAGAAATCTTGTGTTGATCACATAAATACCCTACGAATCATCATCGACCAGTCGGCTGAATGGCAATCTCCATTGTTCCTTCTCTTCGTCGATTTTGAACGTGCATTCGACACCGTTTCAAGAAATGCCATTTGGGAAGCGCTAAGAGTTCTGGGAATCCCTGATAAGTTAACAGAACTAATAAAAGAACTTTATAGGGATACCGCTTGTACAGTACGATTTAAAGGGAAAACAAGCACTGAATTTGCAATAAATAACGGAGTTCGTCAAGGTTGCGTACTCTCCCCCATACTGTTTCTAATAGTTTTAGACAGTGTAATCAGAAAAACCGACGCTGAAACATCTGATGGAATACAGTGGCGCCCATTCGAAAAACTAGGGGAACTTGATTACGCTGATGATATTTGCCTCATGTCGCACAGTTTACCATCTATTAGCTCAAAATTAGAAAAACTTATTATTAATGCTAAAAATGTTGGGTTAAAAATAAACTTTAGCAAAACGAAGCTAATGCGACTAGAAACAAGTAGTCAGACACCACTAACAATTGATATTAACAACAAATCTATAGTAATCGACGAGGTTGATGAATTTTGCTACTTGGGAAGCATGATAACAAAAAGCGGTGGCGCGGAGGAGGACATATCGTCCCGGATAAATAAGGCTAGGCATGCTTATCATAAACTCAGCAACGTTTGGCGCTGTAGAAACATTAGTAGAAAAACCAAACTAAAAATTTTCAACTCGAGCGTTAAACCAGTTCTACTATACGCTTGCGAAACCTGGAAAGTCGCAGATAACATATCCAGAAAACTACAGACTTTTGTTAATAGGTGTCTGAGGAGAATATGCAGGATATTTTGGCCTAATACAATTTCAAACCAGGATCTTCTAACACTTACTGCCAGCAAACCAATAGCAACAGAAATCCTATGTAGAAAATGGCGGTGGATAGGCCACACCCTGCGGAAGCCGGACGATGATATTGGCAAGCAGGCATTTCAATGGAATCCTCAGGGAAAACGAAGACGCGGAAGACCACTCAACCCCTGGGTCAAAAAGGGCTTAGCAGAGTCCCGGCAGCAGAGTTGCGCAGAAGTCAGGCGAATAGCGCAAGATCGAGATAGACGAAAGGAGTTTGTTTCCGCCCTATGCTGCGACAGGAGTGGCATTTATTGAAAATACGTGTATTGTAGAGTTTATAGTTGTATCTGCAATTTTATTTTTACTTGTAATTGTAATTCTCTAATTATTATTCGTGTTTTGAAATAAATGTAAAGGAAGAAAAAAAAAAAAAAAAAAAAATGTGATGCAGAGATTAAAATTTAATATATTAGTTTTCGTATTTAAGATAAAAAACAACTTGCATCCTACATACCTAAGTAATAATCTTCGCTTTGTTGGAGAAGGTCATTCATATAGTTTAAGAAATGTTGGTGATTTTAGACTTCCATTCTACAGAACTGCTCATTGTCAAAACAATTTAATGTATAAAGGATTGCAGCTCTTCAATCAACTGCCATTGGAAGTAAAAAAAAATAACAATTTGCAGAGATTTAAAACATCAATTAAATCAATAATAAGGACAAATAAAATTTAAATAAATAGTCCATGGATAATTACTATATTTATAAATTTTTTATGAAATAAAAGAAAAATAATTTTATAAATTTTGTAAAATTGTAAATAGTTTATCAAATTTTAATTTAATTAAATTTACAAAGATGTTAAATAGTTTTAATAAACTAATAATGTAATAAATACAAAATACAAAATACAAATATATTTTAATTTTTTTTAATATGTTGAATAATTTTAATCTATTTTTTTATTAAACAAATTATTATTTTGATTTTAATTTTTAATATATTTTTACAATTTTATTTGGAGCGCAAAAAATACGTCTTTACTATTTGACAGTTCATAAACTTTGTCATCCACTTTAGAATTTATTTCAATTAGAAACTGTTCTAATATGGGAAAAGAGTCAAAATTATTTTGTTCAACTTGGGAAATCCAGAACTGTAATTTTCTATTAAAAGATGCAATGTTGTCTCTTACGTTAAAAATTGTAATATTTCTTCCTTGTAATGATAAGTTAATTTCATTGCACTTAGTAAAAATATCTGCTAAATACGCAACACTCATTAACCATGAATGTTTTGTTAGTAAGTCTATAAAATTCTTTGCCAAATTATTCGACGACAAGAAAACTAATAATTCACTACGAAGTTCGAAAAATCTCACCAATGCTTTTCCTCTTGACAGCCACCTCACTTCGGTATGTAATTGCAGTGCCCTATGTTAGCTTCCCATTTCTCCGATTGTATGAGCTTCACTATTACGTGCAATGCGATAACTTACGCAAAAAGATGCTTCCGTTGCATTTTCATTTTCAGTTATAACAATATTTATCATTTGACGCTGAGATAGTTCCAGAGAGTGAAGTTTCCTCTTAAAAAAATTAATATCCTTTTTTTTTATAATCAACGTGATTTGTTTCAAAATGCCTGCGAAGTTTAGCTGGAACCATTGAACTGTTGGCTAGAATTTTGTTACATAAAACACACAATGCGTCCGAAGCATCTGTATTGCCAGTACAAGTAAATCCCAAATTTAAATAACAATCATCGTATTTTCTTTTTGGAGCAATCTTGGAGGAGACTGGCTTATCAGTATTACATTTAGTTGTCGCTGCGCATGCAGTTGCTTCTATGTGCACAGCCGCATTTGATTCAGAAAAAGTACTTGGCCCTTCATTTCTTAAATTTCCCGTTTTTAACCAAGACTCCATGGATGGATAGTTTTTAATAATATTTAAGTTCTAATATTAATCAGTAAAAACAAAAAATGTAACATAAAAACAGTTTTAATAAAAATTAATAATTATTGTAACAAAAACCAAAATTATCTTTATTTATATAAATATGGTAATTGCAAAATCAGTTTTTTTAACAGCTTTTGAATTATAATTGGACAACTAGCTTAAATTACTATTTTTTTGCTTTAAAATAATGCTTTGAAAAAAAATGCAACTCTTGCTTGTTTAAATATATAGAATTAACTGAACTCCAATTTTAAAGAGAGAAACATATACCAAAATATTTCAAATCCTACTAGTTTATTTTTAAATATTAGAGTACATTTAAATAAGGCTTTATTTTTGAACGAAAAAAAAATCAGAAAAAATATTAATCGGTATTTAGTTAATATTTTCCTACGGAACACTTATGGACATTCTGCGGAACATAGTATGGGAACCACTGATCTAGTCTATTAGCGTTTATTTTTCTGAATTTAGAATAATTTCTGCCTCCTCTAATTTCTTTAAGATACTGGGGGTCCGTTTTAATTTCAAATTCTTCTCTGTTTTTATTTAGCTTATTAATAGTATTTTCCTTAATCTTAATTATTCTATCATTAATATCTTTATATTCTAATTGTCCGATTGTACCATTACAAAAGTTAATGGGTTTTCTACCTGTTGTGGAGTGAATAGTGTTGTTGTAAAAATTTATAACTTTTAATATTTTTTCTTTCAAAGTTCTTATTAGGGTCGTGTCGTAGTAACCTTAAATGTTCATTTATTGTGTTATGAAGTCGTTCGATGTCGGAGTAAGAAGTATTATTATTGGATGTAAAATGAATTTGGATATTGTTATCCGTTAGGAATTGTCGTAAAGGTATGGCTTTCAATCTTAATTCATTGTCAACTGTTAATTGTTTAAAACTTCCGACTGAACTTAAATATTGCAAAATTGCCCGTCTGAACTCTGTCCAAGTTCTTCCTTTAATTTTAATAGCTTGAGCATGTTTTGAAAACTTGTCTATTAGTGTTAAGAATAGTGTTTTATCTAAACTATAGAAAACGTCACCGTGAATAATTTCTCTCGGTCCGTTCGGGGTTTCAGTTATCTTAAATTTTTCCTTAATAGGTTTACGTTCATATTCCTCCATATTGCAGATTTCGCAATTGTCTATGAATCTTGTTATTCCATCCCTTAGTTCTGGATTTTTGTCTTTTAGCTGTGCGAAATTCTCGTTTATTCCCCTATGGTTTTTTTTTATATGTTCTTTTTCATTCATATCGGCTAAGGTATTTTCGTCCGTAATATCTTCAAGTAACTTTTTACATCTTATAATTTTTAGTTTTTTATTGCTGAGGTCAGCATTATTTTTAATTGTTTCGTAAAATTTAGAAAAGAATAGTTCATCTTCAACTAATATTGCATTAGTTGTCGTATCGTTGAAGTGAGTATTGATTAAAATTTTGATTGTTTCATTATCCATAAATTTGGTAAGGAGGCCTTTCTAATTTTGTTGAACAGTTTTTCTATTTTGATTTTAATTGTTTCATTATCCATAAATTTGGTAAAGATGGCTTTTTTTATAATGATTTGGTTTTTATGGTAATTTATTGGACATTCGGTATTCTGAATTATAGGATTTTCTCCTTCGGGTTCTTCAACATGATTTATAATAACTCTGGATAATGCATCTGCATCATTTCCATTTTGTACACCCTTTTTATATTTTATAGTGTAATCATATTCCGAAAGCCTAAGTCTCCATCTTGTCAGTTTAGAATTTGGTTCTTTGACTGAGAACAACCAGGTTAAAGGTCTATGATCGGTTTCAATTATAAATTTTCTTCCAAACAAATAAGATCGAAAGTATTGAGTTGCCCATACTATGACGATTAGTTCCTTTTTAATGGTGCTGTAGTTTTGTTCATGACCGTTTAGAGTACGGCTTCCATAACAAATAGGATGATTGTCTTGTGAAAGAACAGCGCCTAAAGTATAATTACTTGCATCAGTTTGCAGAGTAAATTGCTTATTGAAATCAGGATAAATTAATATAGGGTCGTTAATTAAAAATATTTTTAATGTTCCAAAACTTTCTTTATATTCAGGATCATCTATATTCAGTTTAATGTCCTTTTTTAAATATTTTGTCATGGACTTGGCAATCTTTGAATAATCTCTAAAATGAGCCCTAAAAATGGTTTTATTTCTTTTGCCGACTTTGGTAAAGAAAAATTCTGAACACATGTTATTTTTTGTGAATTGGCTTTTATGCCCTCATTATATGACCGAGAAATTCGGTTTCGTGTTTTAGAAGCTCCGATTTATCCAATTGCACTTTTAGATTTGTATCCTTAAGTCTTTGGAAAATCTTGGTTATGGACTCTAAATGTTCTTGCAGTGAGGTTGAAAATATTATTATGTCGTCTAGATATAACAAAAAATTTTTATTGATGTAATCTGACAAGACATTGTTCATCAATCGTTGAAAGGTGCCGGGCTGTTTTCAAGCCAAGCGGTATACGAAAAAATTCGTAATGTCCTCCTTCAACACTGAAAGCAGTTTTATAAGTGTCCTTTTCTGCTATCTCAATTTGGTGAAACCTCTTAGCAAGGTCTAGAGTTGTGAAATATTGACATCATCCGAGTTTTTATAATATCTCATCAATATTTGGTATGGGATACCTATCATCTATTGTTACTTCATTTAATTTGCGGTAATCTATGACAAGTCTCCAGAATAGGGTTATGCACTCGGCCTAATGATATTGTCTTCCAACATTTCTTGGATTTGACTTTGTACTTCATTCTTATGAATGTACGGATATCTATAGGTTTTTACCGCTATTGGCGCTTGTTCGGTAGTTCGCATTTCATGCTTTATAGCATTGGTAAATGTGAGATTCGTATTTTTTTGATAAAAGATACGAGAAAATCTTTTAACTATAGTCAATAGTTTTTCTTCCTCTTCCGAGTTTAATTGAATGGTTCAAATTTGATAATATTAAAATTCAAGTGGATTATATCCTCTGGAATTAGTTTTTTATACCTGTTACTATTATCAATTTTTAATTTTTCCTTTTTAATTTTTGATTTATTATTGATACTTTTAATTATATTTTCGTGTTTTTGTTAAGTTTTAGGATTTAATAAAACGTCAACTGTTGTTTCTGTTTTGTTTTCGATTAATTTATTTGAATTTAGTAAGTTGAATAAAATAGGTATTTCCTTACTATTAATTTTTAATTTATTAATCGCGAAATCGATTTCTGTATTATATTTTCTAATACATCATTTCCTATTAGACCATCATATTTGTCGTGGAAATTGCATATTAAGAATTCGATTCTTTCATCGGTATTTCCTAGTTCGGAAAATAATGGAACGCGAGCTTTTGTATCTATGGGAATTTGATGTTTTAATGTTTTAACCATAATTGGTTTAATTGGTATTTGCCATTTAGGATGGCAAAGTGCCGGATTTATGATAGTATTAGTTGCACGTGTATCTATTATAAATTTGAGTGGTGTCTTTTTAGATTGTACCACTATATATGGAAGGTTTCCCCCGAGGCCGTCAATAGAAAATTTTCATTGACTTGTGATTTATTAATGTCCAATAATGTTGCTGTGGTTATTAAAATTTCTGAATAAATTTTGATTAAAATTATCGTAATTATTGTTATTATAACTACTATTATAATAATTATTATTATGAGGCCTAAAATTATTTGGTCTCTTATAGTTTTGATGGAAATCATTTTGACGATTGTTTTGTCCGTAAGTTCGGAGTTTATTGTAATTATTATTATTGTTATTATTATTATTAGTATTACTATTGCTGTTATTATTATTCCTAAAACTTGTGTTGCCTTGTATGTATGTTCGCGGCCTATTATTATTATTTTGGGCTCGGTTTGGTCTTGAATTAGAAAATGTACTTGTCGCGAATGCATGTCCCGATTGGAATAATATGTCCATTACATCTTCCAACGAGTTAGGGTTTCTTCATGCCAGAATGGTTTTCATTGGTTCTGGAATTTTACTTTTGAATATATTCAGAGCCGTTCTTTCGAGCACATTCATTAGTGGCGGCTCCTTGTCCAAATATCGTTACGGTTTTGTTATTTAATGCCCTTATTTTATTTTTTATTTCGTTATAAAAGTTTACGCTACCAGTTTTAAATGTTATAGTCCTAAGTTCGTCAAATAAATCGTCCGTACTTTTTCTCTCATCGAAGTTGTTTTGTAATATTGACTTAATATCTGTCCAAGATGTTAGTAGTATGTATATGTCGTTTCAGCGGCAGGAAGACGTTTTTTTCAAGCCTGTATTTGCCGTTTCAGCGGCAAGAGGAGCTTTTTTAAAGTTTTTATTCGGTACTTCTCCTAAAGTTATGCAAAAAATTGTAACAAGTAAACAGTTTTGTGCTTTTGAGTATTTTAAATTAAGCTTAGAGGTTAGAATATCAGTTATGTTTAAATTTCAAATTAAAACAGTAATAAGCTTAAGATATTGTCTTTACTGTTCTTAATTAAATTAAGATTGAAAAGTTTTTAAAGTTTGGTTAAATACAAAGTTAATATTATCGAAGTTTAAGCTTGATTTAATATTTCTGTGAAAATAGAAAAAAAGTTTTATAGGTTTTGAGTTGAATATTCTTGATTAGATATGAAAAGTTTTTATAATTTTGGTTCAAAGACAAAGTTAATATACAAAACTAATATCAATGTTAAAATTAAAATTGAAAGACACTTAATGTGTTAACAATATTTTTTATTTTATTTAAGCATCTTTAAATTGTGATTTTTTATTAAGCTAACAAAAATTTGATTTTTTTTGTTTTGTTTTTTTTTTACAACTATTGCTCAACGGCATAATGCCCCCAAGCATAAGTTTTTATATTATCTTCAGTTACATATCTTTTATTATTTAATGAACTTAAAGCTACTTTATTTAAATTTTGGGTATAAATTGTATGTAAATATGATCTAAAAATTTTCATTTCTTTTAAAAAAGTTTCATTTTTTAACAAACCATTTTTATATATATAATGTTAAAGAATTGACAACATATTTCTTTATTCCTTTAGCTTTTTTAATAGTTTTATTTTCATATGTTTGAAGGAAATACATTTTAGATTTTAATCCAATAAATTCAGAAACAATTTTTCCATTAAATTCATCTTTAAAAAGACCTAGAGCTTTTTTATTCATTAGAGGAAAATTAAATAAATTGTCAGATGGATAATCTGATGTATCAAAACGTTTTGGTATTTCATTAAATATATCAGCGTAAAAATCATCTGTCTGTATAGTATAAATGAAATTGTCAGTGTCTGTATAATTTAAAAAAAACTTACTTCTATATTTAGGTTTAATATAATCGTAATGAAAATCAGACATAAGAATTTTAGATTGTTCGAGTACCGTAAATCCCAAATATATAGGTTTGTCATAATATTATATTTGTATGATTAAGCTGAATGGCTATCAAGTTTGCAGTAAATCTAGAGTGACTATGATAATTTGGTTTTGCTATTAACGCTCGAGCATCTATATGTCTTCCTTGACTTTCCCAAGGTGTAGTTTTTTGACATTTTTTCTTTTATCTACATTTTCCATTGTTTTACCAAAAACGGCATTATTCATTAATTTAAGATAATCTTTTTCAAAAGCATTTTTAGCCATTGACCTGTGTGCGTTATTTAAATCAATATATTTTTTTAACCAATTGCTTTGTGTGAATTTTAGTACTCTATAAATTTTTTTGAAAATCAAGCCGTTTCGAAGACACTGTTTTAAGTTTCGATAATGTATAATATATTTACGTTTGTTTGTTAAGTCAACTAACAGTTTAGGAATTTTACCTTTCGGTGGAACTTTGTAAAAGGAAAATCATTGTGCAAATCATGTAAATGTTGAGGGTAATCTAAATCAACTTCTAAAACGTAACCAGTTTGCGAATCATCGGCAACTGAAAGCACATCAATATTTTAAGGAGTATCAACCCACTGAAAATCTTTATTAGGTAAATATTGGACCATTGCCCATCCATATAAATTGTTGGCATCTTCATATACTATATATTTGGAAGGTTCGTTTTTTTTATAAGATTCCCCCATAAATTTATTATTTGCCACTGAATGTCTAAGTGAGCATTGACTAATTCCACCACGTATCTCTTTTTTAAAAAAATTATACATATCAACATCAGTTAACAACTCTAATTTCATATCAGTGTATTTTAACATAGCCGCCCATGACAAACCTGGTGTAGTGTAAAAATTTGCAGGATCTAAAGAATAGATTTTGGAGCATATTTTTCGAAAGTTTTCAAAAACATCAGTCAAAATAAGTCCATCTGTTTTAAGGTAAAGTTTAAGATAGCCCCATAAATTTTGACATTTAAACGTATTCCATACAATAACTGCATGAATGTAGTCTTCATCGGAACATGGTGTGTTTGTCATTTGATTGGTAAAATTGTCTTGTGGCGGTAAACATGTTTCGTCAAGTCGTTCAATGGAATTTAAATTCTCATAGGGAATAACTCCTTTTCGAGTCATAAGTTTAAATTTTTCATTATTATTGAATTCTTTTTTTATATGAATCAAATCGTTTTCATTTAAATTTTTACACAATGAATCAAGGCTAGAAGCCATAAATCTGAAGCTATCGAGAAAACGTAAATAAAATGAATTATTATTTTCTGTTGTAATTTTTTTAGATAATGAAATATAACGTTCTTTATTCAAAGGAATGACACCAATATGTCCAGTCCAGTGTTTAGGTCTTTAAATAAAAGATGACAATCATAGCCGGAAAAATTGTGAAAAAATATTGGGAAAAAATTTGATCGTCTATAGTCTATACAATAAGTTGCAATAAGAATGAGCAGGACATCTATAATTGCCAGTAAAGTGGCAATGGTCTCTAATTCTATTATTAAAATCTAAATGATTACCACATATGTGACACGTTTCTTGAACCAATTGTTGTAGCTGCTCATCCAGTGTTAGCGGATTCATCGGTTTTGAACTCATAAAGAAGGTTGAATATAATTCACTGCATGTTTCTGCCAATGATTGAATAAATTCCTTAGCACCGTTAGCTCCAACAAATTCTTTGAAACAGCTTAGACCATCATCAAAAGACATTTAATGTAGTAAGAGAAAGCTACTGGAACATGTTGATGAATGTTTGTTGTTGAAGACATCGTGGAATCAGAATTGCATGTTGCAATAGATTGCTAAATACTCTCAGCATCGGCATAAATAACAAAAGGTGTTTTCAATTGTTGTTGATAATTCTTAAACTATAGTGTATTTTTTTCAACAGACGGAAGCTTTGTAACTACTTTATTTCATTCGGGTTTGTGTAAGTCACGTTGTTATAATGTATGAAAATGTTGCAAGCACATATTACAAATATAAATTAGTTTTTGTTGAAAATTTAAAAGTAAATGTGAACTATATTATTTTTCTTTTTATAAAAAACGCACCCCAAACTATTGTCATATGAATTGTCATTTTGTTAAAGTGTCAAATAAATTAATAATTTTTACTTCTCTTTTTTACTGGATGTTAAAGAATAAAGACGTGTTTCTTTTTATTACAAAATTTTATATACTAAATTTCAACAGGTTATGGGCCCAGATATTACTTCTATAAAATTTGGCATTGTTTAAGGTAAAAATAAAATTGAATATTTTTTATTTCTGATGGCTGCTTTAGAGAGAGTAACGATTGATAAATTGCGGGGATCTGAAAATTATCAGACATGGGCTTTTGCGGTTAAATCTCTTTTAGGTGTAGAAGAATTATCGAACTGTATAAAGGCTGAAAATGGTGAAGTAACAGAAAAAGTTCCAGGAAAATTGAGCAAGGCAATGCATAAAATAATTCTTACAATAGAATCATCTTTATATGTTCATGTACAAGATTGTAATAGCGCATATGATATCTGGGTAAAGCTGCAAAATATGTTTGAGGATAAATCCTTAACTAGACGTATAGGGTTATTGAAACAGTTAACAATGTACAGTTTAGAATCATGTGAAGACATGGAAAATTTTATTGCAAAAATCTTGAACGCAGCAAGTAAGCTAAGAGCAATTGGTTTCGAAATAAGTGAAGAAATGATTGGATCACTTCTATTAAAAGGGTTACCTGAAGAATATGACTCTTTTATAATGGGTATAGAAGCTAGTGGAATAAAGATAACAACAGACGCAATTAGATCCCGTTTGTGTGAAATGGCAAAGCCAGTTAATCAAAAACAAAAGGCATTTATAGCAAAACCAAATAAATCAATTAAATGCTTTGAGTGTGGTAAAAGTGGTCACATCAGGGCTAAATGTTTTAAGCTAATAAAAAAATCAGAAAAGTATAACAAAATTAAACCAAATAAATCGAATGCATTTAGTGCAAATGATGAAGCAAAAATTTTATCAGTAAAACAGGAACTATCAGACGAAATCACATTTTACGTTGATAGTGGAGCATCTCAGCATATGGTATATGATAAAAAATTTTTACGTAAAACAAGACCAACAAAATTAACCAACATATGTACAGCTGAAAATAATAAACTTCCCGTCATTTGTGAAGGCGACATCAGTGTTGTAATTAATAATACCGCAATCACAATTTATGATGTTCAATATGTACCAAAATTAGCAGCTAATTTATTATCAGTTCCAAAAATTATAGAGAAAGGCAATAAAGTAAATATTAGTAATAAAGGTTGTTTTGTGTATAACTGTTTTAATAAATTAATAGCAAAGGCAAATTTAGAAAATGGTATGTATAAATTATCAGTTAAAATTAATAAAACAGGCTCTGTTTATATTGCTAATGACATGACTGTGTGGCATCGTAGGTTGGGGCATGTTAATTATGATAAATTAAAATCGATGAGTCAGATGTGTACTGGATTAGAATTTAAAAATACAGAAGTTAATAAATTATGTGAAATATGCATTAAAGCTAAGTAGAGCAAAAAACCATTTAAACTTTCAGAGAGTAAAAGCAATAATTTGCTAGAAATTATTCACTCGGACATTTGTGGTCCTATGGAAACCACTTCCATAGGAAATAGCAAATTTTTTCTAACTTTTGTAGATGACTTCTCGAAAAAGGTGTATGTTTATTTCTTAAAGCATAAAGGTGAAGTCTTTGAAAAATTTAAAAATTTTAAATCGCTCGTAGAAAACCAATTAAATCGTAAGGTAAAAATTTTGAGAACGGATAATGGCACTGAGTACACAAACAAGCAATTTGAAAATTTTTTAACATCATCAGGAATTGTTCATCAATTAACAGTTCCATACACACCACAACAGAATGAACTCGCAGAAAGGATGAACAGAACATTGATTGAAAAAGCGAAATGTTTGTTATATGATGCTAATCTGAATAAAAGATATTGGGCTGAAGCAGTCAACACTGCAGCATACTTAGTTAATCGATCTACATGTCGCTCAACCAATATGATCCCTGAAGAAATATGGAATGGTATAAGCATTGATTTAAGCAATTTAAAAATCTTTGGTTCCAAGGCATTCATGCATATACCAAAAGAGTTAAGAAAAAAGTGGGATTCAAAATCTAAAGAGATGATATTTGTCGGGTATTGTGAGGATACCAAAGGTTATCGATTTATGGATAGAAACACAGGTAATATAGTAAAAGCAAGAAATGTTATCTTCATTGAAAATGCAGAAATAGATTTGGAAAATGAATTAAGCACAATTGTGAATGACTCAAATGATATAAAATCAGAAGAACCAAATGAAAGCAGTGAAAGCGATACCAGTTTCAATTCTGCTGATGAAAATAATAATTCAATTATTAAAGGTACAAACAAAAACCAATATGATAATAATGAAATTGAGTCAAGAAAATCTTCCCGAGTTAAAAATCCTATTGACAGGTTTAATTATGTCTACCTAATGCAAGACGATTACTTTAATGAACCAATAACGTTAAAAGATGTATATGAAAGTGAAAATGTTGACGAATGGAAAAAGGCAATGGAACTCGAACTAAATTCCTTTAAAGAAAACAATGCTTGGTCGTTGGTAGAATTACCAAAAGATCGAAACATTATCAAAACAAAATGGGTGTTTAAAATTAAAGAAAATGAGCAAAATGAAACAATTAAATTTAAAGCTAGATTAGTAGCAAAAGGTTTTACACAGATTGCAGATGTCAATTATTATGAAACATATGCCCCAGTCATACGATATAATTCAATCAGAATTCTTATAGCATTAGCAGCCAAACATAAAATGAAAATTGATCAACTTGATGTAGTAACAGCTTTTCTGCAGGGTGATCTAAATGAAGAAATTTATGTACACCAACCTGAAGGGTACGAGGACGGGACGAAAAAGGTTTATCGCTTACATAAAGCTATGTATGGTCTCAAGCAAAGCAGTAGACAGTGGAATTCAAAACTGAATGAAACTTTTATTAAATTTGGCTTAATAAGATCCAGAGTAGATCCGTGCATATATATATTACGCTCAGAAGAAAAAACAGTATTAATTACAGCTGTTTACTTTGATGATATTTTAATATTTTGGAAAGATTTTAACATAAAAGAAAAATTAAAAAAATTATTGTCGATAAAATTCAAGATGAAAGAATTGGGAGAAGTAAAAACCTGTATTGGGCTGCGAATCACCAGGGATGCTGAAGGGAATTATTATATCGATCTAGCAAACTATATCAAAACTATTCTCAAAAGGTTTAACATGGCAGAGTGTAATCACCTAAGTATTCCATCCGATCCTAACAACAGACTCTCAAAAGAAATGTCACCAAAAACTCTAGAAGACAGCAACAGTGTCATAAATGTTCCATATCAACAAGCTGTAGGGGCTTTATTATATTTAGTGCAAGGCTCAAGACCTGACATAGCATTTTCAGTGGGTGATTCAAGAAGAAATTATTGGATATACCGATGCTGATTGGGCATCTGATTTGGATAAGAGAAGATCATGTACTGGGTACGTTTTCATTTTTCAAAATGGTGCTGTTTCTTGGTGCAGTAAAAGGCAGTCAACTGTTGCCCTATCCAGTACAGAAGCAGAATACATGTCACTCTCTTCTGCTATTCAAGAGGCACTATGGATTCAACAGTTTACAAACGAAATGGGTGACTTGTTTCAAACATCAGTAATCACAATAAAATGCGACAACAAAGGGGCCTTGTTTTTATCAGAAAATGATGCCTATAAAACTCGAACCAAGCACATTGACATTCGCCACCATTTCATTCGTGATTCGATTGATAAGAATTTAATCAACCTGCAACATATAGCAACTACAGAAATGGTCGCAGATAATTTAACTAAGGCTGTTGCAACATTGAAACATAATTTTTGTACAATCCAAATGGGACTAATTAATTAAATTATAATTTTTAAATTAAAATTTTTTTGATGATCAATACTCAAAAATTTTTTGTTAACTTAAATTTGATGAATTAAATAATTAATCTTAAATGAATTTAAAAAAAAAAAAAAAAAAAATGATTTTTACAAATTTTGTTAATATTATTTTATCTTTGAATATGCTAAGTTTATTAATTAATTTTCAAATTGGTATTAAAATTTTATTATAGATAAACTTTAATAAGTGAGGGTGTTGAAAATTTAAAAGTAAATGTGAATTATATTATTTTTCTTTTTATAAAAAACGCACCCCAAACTATTGTCATATGAATTGTCATTTTGTTAAAGTGTCAAATAAATTAATAATTTTTACTTCTCTGTTTTACTGGATGTTAAAGAATAAAGACGTGTTTCTTTTTATTACAAAATTTTATATACTAAATTTCAACAGTTTTTTTATTATAATAAAGAACAAAAATGAATAGCAGCAACAACAACAACAGCAGCAGCAACAACAGTAGCAACAGTGGCAGCAGGAAAGCTATAGTTGATTAACAATTTGTTATGGGAAATAACAAACAATATTTTTTTAAAAAAAAATTTTCTTTGATAGCTGATGGTTCTCTCGTACCAATTTTATTTATGATTAAAGCACCGTATTCATTCGAGGAGTTAAACAGTTATGCTAAACAACAAAATGAGTACAAAAAAAAGAAAGTTAATGATCTTGATTGGAACGATGGATTTGTAGAATATTTAGAAATTAAAAATATTTTAGAGCGACATTTTCCATCATTCGATTTCGTTTACGTGAAACGGCTTAAAAAAAGCTATTTTTATATAATTTTATTCCAAATTCAGTTAAAGTTGTCAATTTAGATAACGTAATTCCATCTCTACAAAAACTAAGGAATTTCATCACCATTTGCCCTCACCATCATAATACAGAAAATTTGTTGCAGAGATATGCTGTAAAAAATTGTATGAACTTGTACATGTATTTAATAAAAGATAATAATACTTGGTTTTAAAAAATATTTGTTTTATTTATTGTTGTTGACCAATATTTTTTCGGACATAAATAATGGTATTTCATAAAAAAATCTAGAATAGTTACACTGAGCTATATGTAAATTCATAGGAATGTCAAAATATTCTTGTTCCAATTTTAGTTTATTCTTTTCAATACATCTCTCAAAATACTTGAATACGTATTCTCGTACATTCAATTCAGCTCCACTGTTATATGACATAACTGCTTGTATAAAGTCTAACATAAGACAAAAGCGGGTGTATTCTTCTAGTTCCAATAATAGTTTTCTACTTTGTTCAGTATGATTAAATTTGAGTGGAAATTTATTTGAATTCAATTTAGGAAGTTGGCTATTTGTAAAATCTTTATAAAATGCATACCACTCCAAAAAAATTCATCTCGGTAATGACGTTGCGATTACGTTGAAAAATTATTGATGCAGCAAAATTTTAACATTAAATCCAATTTGTATTTTTATACCCTACACCTATAGAATAGGTAAAGGGGTATAGTAAAGGGGTCCGTCCGTCCGTCCGTCCTTAGGCTCGATAACTAAAAAAATAATGGAGCTATCTTGATGAAATTTTGACTGCAGGTTACTAGGACTGAAAGTACGGCGGGGATTGCATATGGGCGAAATCGGCCCATGGGTTCGGATTCTGGACCTTTTAATCGATCGAAGGGCTAACGAACATATAAAAAAATCACGATAACTCAACAACTAATGACGCTTTCTTCATCAAATTTCTGCTGTAGGTTACTAGTAATGAAACTACTTCGGGGATTCCGTAAGGTCGGGATTGGACCATGGGTTCGGAACCTAGAACTTTTTGATCGAATTTAGACCAAACGAGCATAATTCCGAAACCAATGAAGATAGAACCTCCAAATTTGGTATCAGGGTGGCCCTTCCTATTTCCTAAGTGTCTTGGGAATTTGGGTCCCATTGGAGTACTGGGTCGGGGACCAGCCACACATTTCCGAAGACCTTAAAGCATATCTTTAAAAATAATAAAGATAACAACTTGAAAAAATGTAGAAGTTTCCAATTTGCCACACGGGTGTTCTTTACTATCTCTTGCGTATTCCCTTAATTTGGGATCAATTGGAATGGTTGTTCAGTACCCCTCTCAGACCACCCAAGTTTTAAAAGCTTATAATCGAAATTACTAAAAATAGTTACTTAAAATTAAGATAGACCGTTTAAATTGTGTACAAGGGTTAACTAGTACTATAAGTAAAGCGCGGGCTGTATAAGGGCGAAATCAGCTTATGGGTTCGAATTCTGGACCTTTTAGTCGGTGTCAGGGATAACGAACATATATTAAAAATCACGATAACTCAACAACTAATGAGGCTATCTTCATGAAATTTGTGCTGTAGGTTATTGGTAATGAAACTACGGCGGTGACTACGTACGGTGAGGATTGGACAATGGGTTCGGAACTGAGAACTTTTTGATCGAATTTAGGCCAAATTAGCGTAATTCCGAAACCAATGAAGATATAACCTCCAAATTTGGTATCAGGGTGTCCCTTCCTATTGCGTAAGTGTCTTTGAAATTTGGGCCCCATTGGACTAGTGGTTCGGGGACCAGGCACTCAGTTCCGAGGACCTTCAAGCATATTTTCGAAATTAATAAAAATAGTAACTTGAAACAAATGTAGAAGCTTCAAATTTGGCCCAGGGTGTTCTTTACTATTTCTTCCGTGCCCCCCTAATTTGGGATCATTTGGAGTGGTGGTTCAGGACCTCTCTTAGACCCCCAAATGTGTAAAAGCTTATCATCGAAATTAATAAAACTAGTAACTTAAAATTAAGATAGAACGTTCCAATTGTATACAAGGGTTAACTAGTATTGAAAGTATGACGGGACTGCATATGGGCGAAATCGTACCATTGTTTGGTGTTCTGGAACCCTTTACAAGTTCAAGGACTAACAAACATATATCTTAAAACACCATAACTCAAAAAATAATGCCGGTATTTTGATGAAATTTAAACTCTAGGTTACTAGTAATGAAAGTACCATGGGAATTGGTTCTGGTTGAACTTAATTTCAAAGCCAAAGAATATATTTCCTATGTCCTATGTGTCTCCGAAATCTAGACTTAATTGTAGTGGTTCAGCTATATTCAAAGGTACTTGCTGCATTTATGTAAAATTTATTTGAATATTTAAATGAATTATATGAAAAGGTCTAAATTTGTAATTGTATTTTAGAAATACATTTATTGCATATTTTGCGTATGTAAGCTTTTGTATTAGGTATATAAACTAACCATTTAAAATAATTGCAATTTTTAAAAATTTGGATTATTAAATATATTATGCTTTGATTATCTTTTTATCACAAAATTTAATAATTAGAATTTTTTCATTTTGTAATTGAATTGGAATAAATATATTTTCATTTATTTCAAGTTTGTTTGTTTTTTAATATTTTTAAATAGATAAATTAGTAAGAATTTGTAATATTTTTTAATAGATAGTGTAATTAGAAAATGTTTTTAGTATTATAAAGTTAATTTGGTTAGCTATGTTTTACGATCAAATTAATAACAGCTTTTATGGTGTCAAAATGACTTATGGATATGTCCTTAAATTTGAACCAAATAGGTGTAGGGTATTTCTAAGTCGGTTGCACCGACTGACTGTTTCTTAACTTGTTATTATTTGTTTTTCATCCAAATAATAAATATAGCTTAATAAAAGATTGTGCTGTGGTTTGTTGCTTTTTTCTTTTTCGAATATTTCGACATTTAATGAGGATTCCATTGTTTAAACTAATGAATTCTATTTTAAAAATTTTTTTTTTATAGTGTTTAAACTTAACATTTTTTAAAAACTGTTCGAAACATTCTCTGTATTTTTTTATCGTTTTTGAGCGGAGATGATATTGTGTTGAATAAATTAATAAAATTTTTCATTCTCTTGCAGTTACATCGCATCCATAAATATACACAACAATATTGTCCACAGACTGATGTAAGGTCACTTTGTAAACGCTTATTGTTGAAAACAAAACATTTTGATTGATTTTGTAGAAATTTCACAATCTCATTGTGGAATGGTGGATTTCCAAATGAATCAAAATATTCTACACAGCCTTGAAATGGCACGAAAATTGCTAGCCAATGTGTTCCTTTTTTGGTAGAAGTGTCGGTGTTTATTACTAAAATATCAGGTTTTGAAATATTTTTCGGTATTTGATCAAGAGCAAAAACACCTTTAAACAATTTACGTGTAACATTATTACATTTCAGCGCTTTCGTTATCTGCAGTGTATTCATTTTTTTGTAAACGAGAAATATCAATTAGCTGAGTATTTCCACTTATGTATGCCGTTAAAAATTCAACTTTAAGTTTTCCATTTGTGAACACAATATCGAATTTTTAAAGCAAATTTATTAAATAAATATAACAATATAAACAAATACAAATGTAAACAAATATTTCAATTAAATAATATAACTCACTTATATAGAATACCATATAACTCAAGTACAAAATTATTACAATATAAACAAATATGTCCAAAAGAGTAATTCTTGATGTCTGTTCTTTTTAAATCTTTGGTTGGGAATTTATACCTTAATTTCTTCACCATAGTTTTACATTCTTTTATTGCAGCCACAGCAAAGTTTTTAACAAATATTGTATTGTTATTGTCCGAACAGAATGATAAATCTACTAGAGCATATGCCATTTTCAAATGAATAGAGATGCTCCACTAAGCTTCGTTTTATACGTTTACGAAGACGTTGTGATTTTTATCAATTTCGATATTGGCATAGAATTCCGCAAACACAATACATGTTAATGTTGAAGTTAATGGAGAACCTATTTGCGAATTTTATATTTTTGTTTTTTAGCACATTTTCAAAAAATTTTGTAAAAATGTGCCTATATAGTTTCACTCTGTCTGTCCGTCTGTCCGTCTGTCCGTCTGTCCGTATGTTTACAAAAACTTTTACATCGTTTGAAATAGAAAAAATAAATTTTAACCAAGAGTAGGTATTACAAAAAAAATAATTTCGTAGAAGAATTTTTTTCTGTAGCTTCACCCGTTACGGAGCTGCAGCCTCCCAAAGTTAAGAAAAGCCCTATATTCAAATTGTTATAACAAGAGTTCTATTAAGTGTATTTTCAATCTGAAAACGGCAAAAGATAGCTGGTTTTATAAACTTTACAAATTTTTAAGACAAATGTTTAGGGTTGCCATACGGTACTAAAATTTAACATTATGCAAAACTCAATTTTTGCAAAATGTTTGGCTCCACATATCTTCTAAACGGGGCAAGTCAGGGTCTTGAAATTTTGGGAGTAGTTAGATCCTCAGAAATAAGTAGAAGTCGGTTAACAAATTTTTTTTGTCACGTCCCCTGTTTTGCAGCTATAAGGGCCCGAAAATTGAAATTTTGCTATTTTTAAACACCTGTAACTTGAATACCTGTTCAAATTGTTTTTTTGTGAATTACAAAATTGAAAGCTCTTTAATTATAATTCAACATGTGTCATAGCTTTTTCTTAATTTTGAAGGGTGACAAAGCTGCAGCTCCCGCAAATTCCAAAAAGCCCTATATTTAAATTAGTATAATGAGAGTTCGGTTAGGTTTATTTTCAATCTAAAAACGGTAAAAGAAAGCTGCTTTCTTAGGCTTTACAAAAATACACCACTTAAATGTACAGAGTTGCCATACGGTACTAAAATTTACCATTATGCAAAACTCAATTTTTGCAAAATTTTTGGCCCTACATATCTTCTAAACGGTTTAAGCTAGAGTCTTGATATTTTAGGAGAAGTTAGATCCTTGTAAATTAGTAGGAGTCGGTTAACAAAATTTTTTTGTCACGTCCCCTGTTTTGCGGCTATAAAGGCTTGAAAATAGAAATTTTGCTATTTTAAACACCTGTAACTTGAATACCTGTTCAAATTTTTTTTTGTTAATATACAAAATTTGAAGGTCCAACATTATATATGTTAAAAGATTTTCTCAAATTTAAAAGCGGTTCTTTAAATTGAAGAAAGTGCCTTTTAGTTTTAACCATTTTTGCTTAAATAGTAAAATTCTAAGTAAAATTCCAAATTTTGGTAGAATTCATAATTTAATTTCTTCAACCTAAAAAAGTTGGGGGAAGGGGAGTAGTGAGGATTAGATCTTTGAGAAATTGGGCAACCTTCCCCTATTGAGGGGCTATTAGGACTTAAAAATTAAAAAATTTACTGTTTCTATAAGTAAGTAGTATCTTAGTCACCAACGTATATATTTCGTTTATTAAACGTTAACATTGAAGCTTCAACATTATATTCCGATAAAATACTCAGTATGACGATATTATTATTATTTTGAAAATGTGCTTTTTTAAAAACCCTTGGTTTTTTTCATCACTTGTTTTTACTTTCTTTTAATTTTTTTAATTTCTTAATTTTTTTTAATTTTAATTTTTAATTTTTATATACATTATTAGTTTTTAAGTTTAGTTAATTTACATTAATACAATAATTAGTTAGCTTTTTCCTTTTTTAAAACTCTTTCGTCTCTTGCTTCCTAGCAATTGAATGTTTTATCATATTTTATTTTTATTTTCTTTGCTTATTCTAATTCTAAGTTAAGTTATGAAATTTTATATACTATTATTATTGAAAAAAATGAAAATAAAGTATTGAATTAAATATAAAAAAAAAAAAAAAAGTCTTGCTTCAATCTTTACTACTCCCTGGTTTAATAAACTTTGACATGTATCAGTTCGAGAACCATCTGGTGATAAATTAAAAGCTAGTATAGTATAACCTTTTGAAAATAGTTCTTTGGAAATTTTATGACCTTTATCAGAATGATGTATACCTGTTCCGCTAAATAAAGTTAAATATGCACGAGAATTGCAATTGTTATTCAATGTAAAACTTGTTTCAATTGCAGAGTTTGGTGGAGACACTCCATTCACATATAATTGAAATTGTGTGAGATTTTTATGATCGAAATAATATGGATTTTTTGATATTTTACCATTAAAATTTTCATTGTTAACCATACAAAATACAAGAGCTTTTGGTATTTGTCCTATAAATATATTATCCAATGTTATGTTGGATGTCTTGGGAATTGTAAATGTTTTGATTTCACTTCTCGTATAAAAAATATTTTGCGTTAGCCTTCTCCAAAACAATATTATGTGCTATTAATATACTAGGATTAATTTTTAAATGTTTCATGTATAATGTAGCTTCGAGAATTTTTAAATAACTTTCATCGTTATCGTTAAAGAAAAGAAAAAAATCTTGTTTTTCTAAGGCCAAAGCAATTCGAATGTCAACATTATTTAAAAGTAATTTGGAAGTGTTAAAGAAATCTACATGTAATTTTCCCATTAATTCTACTATTGTAGAATTGTTGTAAAAATTTTGCCTTGATTTAGAACCAGAACTATTAAAATCATTTACATTTGGTTTATCCAATTCCCAACCAGATGCTTCCAGATGTGTTTGACTGGAATTTGTACCAAAATTTAGTAAAGTAGTTAAGTATGCTTTATAATGGTATAAAGAGTCTGATGGAGTGATGTGTTTTCCATTTAGAGTTACATTACATTGTTTAATTAAAGAGTGTAATAAATTATTTACAACACTAGGCTGCGGGGCTGCTTTTGCATCAGTTCCGGTTCCTAATCTCGATATGTATCTTCATTTCTAAGCGAAACAAATTCAATAGTGTACGGCGACGCCTCTAAAGAAGCTAAAGGATTGTATGCTACCCCTTCTGAACGCATTATACTTGTTTGTACTGGTAATGATGCAAAAAGATCGAGTTCGGATTGCATACACTCCATATTTAATTGAATATATCAGAGGTTTTACTTTGCTTTTTTCGTCGTTTCGACTTTGAATGTGTCTTTTTAGAAACTGCTCGTCTTTTTATACCACTTCGTCTTTTTATGGCTTTTCGTCTTCCACCATACATCGAATGCAGTTGATTAACTAATGATTTTCGTAGATTTTTCATACCACCTTTACTTTAGTCAATTACAGCTTCTTTTATGTTTGCACCAGATGCTATATCATTCAAAATATTTTTACTTGTGTTTACAGCCTCTATTTTAATTAAGTCCCAACTTTTTCCAAAACCACGACCTCTTTGAATAGCTGGATAAAATTGTAAAAGAGGTCCAATATCGTTGATTACTCCACCTACTTGAGAGGAATAATATCTCACGTAAGCTCTTTCCATGTTTGATATGATATCATATTTGAGTAGTAGTATTTATATTGTTTTTGGGCAATCAATGCTTTTTAAAATCGATCGTCAACCTTCGTCGTGATAACACCGGTTTCGGTGAAATTTAAAAATAAATTTTATTTTTTTCAAAATTTTATTCCTAACTTCACATAATTCTGTTTTATTTTAATTTAGTGTTTTGTTTTGAAATTTGTGTTGGTTTTTTTTTTTTTTTTTTTTTTTAAATTAAAATTTTTTTTTTTTGTGAATCGTATTGGACTACATTGCGATTTCCAATGGCGGCATTTTTTAGATAAGTATTAAACTAACAAATTTCTTAGCTAAAATTATTTTTATCTAACACTAAATATTTTTTTATTTTTTATAACTATAAATTTTATTTTTCTATTTCTTTTATTAATTATTTAATTAATTTTATTTTTATATAGAATTTAAAAAAAAAAATATTATTATAAATTTTAATATCACGCACCGGTTTGTTTTGTTTACATTTAACTATATTAAAATAAAAATTTTTTTTTTTAATACTCTTTTAATCTTCTCCTAGTGGTAAACAAAACAATATATCCATCTCTCTCCTTCCCATTGATAGATGTTAATGTTGCAAACAATTCTCACCGCTCTCAATATACCATCATAAAGCACCGTAACTTAAGTAATAAATTCTGATGGTATATGTCCAATATTATCAATAAACTTTCATTCTATTTTTGTATTTTACTATTTATATTGTCACAATTATAAATTTTGTTTATTTTTTAATTATATGTAATTGTGTATTTATTTTAATTGAGTTTGTGGTTGTACCTACTACAATAAGGGCTCATATAGTTTCTATATAGATTCTATATTGTGCAAGTTAAAAACTGTTGGACGTAGTTATAAACCATTCTCTCGCTCGAAATAAAACATTTAAAATTAAAATTGAAAAAATTAAAATTAAAAAATATTTTTTTTGTTTTATTTTTCTATTTTTTTTTTTATTAAGGTGTTATCGATTTAGGTTGAATAAATCGTTCAATAAGAATTTTTTTTTTTATTTTTGTTCTTTCAAATTTTTAACAAAATTATCAACTTTAACGTTAATTTTTGTAATATTCGCGGTTTACAAACGAACTTCCATGCCGTTGAGGGCCATCTTAATTCTATTAAACCGGCAATCTTTGCTCTATGTGAAACGCAAGTTAGTAGTCACAATGTTAACTTCGCTATTAACGGCTACTTACTCATTTCACACTTCGTTCCCAAAAGAGGCATCGCCATCTACATAAAAAAAGACATTGCTTTTAACACTCTTGACAAATATAAAGCTTCAAGCCCAACTTTCACCAAAACGTTGACCCAAACGTTGACCCTTTACGTTTGTGTCAAAATCCATGTTGAAAAGCATATTATACATTTCTGTTTTCTAAACAGATCACCCAATTCAAGTGAACAAGAAACTGTTATGGAAATTGAAAACCTTTCAAACCAGATCAATGAAATTCTCGATTGTTTTCCTGAGACCGAAATTGTTCTGGCGGGGGATTTTAATGTTCATAACAAAGACTGGCTTCACTTTTCCAGTACCTCTTCTCCGAGTCAAAACTCGATTGGGAAACAAGTTGAATTATTTTCTACTCTATTTCACCTTTCTCAACTTGTTAAAAATCCCACTAGAATCCCTGACCGTGCTGATCAAGAAGGTCACCTCTTGGATCTGTTTCTAACCACACACCCTGAAAAGTATGTGGTTTCAGTTGGTTGCCCCCTGGGGCGCTCTGATCACTGTTTGGTCAATACAAGCTTCCGGACAGGCTCAGTGTCCAATCAAAGGTCCCTTCCCAAAAAATTGGTGTGGCGTTATAACCATGCTAACTGGGGAGGTCTGAACAATTTTTACAAAACCTTTGATTGGTCACTGTGCTTCCGTGGTAGGAATGTTGACTTTGCTGCAAATGCGATTAGTGAAACTATTCTACTTGGAATGAGATTATTTATACCTCACTCCATGAAATCTGTTAAACGGAAACCCAAAACTTGGTTTAATCGCATTTGTAAAGAAGCCATTCTAAAAAAAGAGGAGGCCTTCAAAAAGTACCGGGACAGGGTTTGGGGGCTTACAGGGCCAATTATCTAGTGGTTCGGAACAGATGCAAGAGAATAATCAACAAACAAAAATTCTTGTTCAACCAAAGGTTGAAACGTAAACTAATACACATGCCCAAGAATAGCAAATCCTTTTGGACTTTTGCAAAAAATTTAAAAAAAAACAACAGCGGGTTTTCTTTTTCTCCACTTGTTGATATAAACAACCACATCGTGTCAGATTCGAAAGAAAAAGCGAATTTGTTTGGAAAACAGTTCGCTTCCAACTTGTCACTGCCTCGGTGAAATCAAAGACCCCCACCTATTCCAGAAGTTGGCTGCGCCTTTGGTAGAATATACTTCTGGACGCGAGCAGTGATGAAAATCTTGAGGAATCTTGATACAAAAAAATCAGCCGGTCCGGACGGTATTACAACTACAAACTACAAAAACAAATATACCTTCATTTCAAAACCTCTGCGCAATATTTTCCATCTTTCCTTTACTTCGGGTATTCATCCTACCCAATGGAAGATTGCACATGTTTTTCCAATTCCTAAAAAAGGCGATAAAAGCAATTCCTCTAACTACCGACCTATTGCTATTACATCGGTCCTCTCCAAAGTAATGGAAAAAGTTATTAACTATAAGCTTTTGAAATATCTAGATTGTAAAGGTTTGCTTCATGATCGACAATACGGTTTCAGAGCCCGACGTTCAACTGGTGATCTCATTAATATCAGTCTTCACCATTCTGGCGAGTCTGACGTTGTGGCTTTGGATATTTCTAAAGCTTTCGATCGAATTTGGCATAATGCTTTATTGGCAAAATGCATGGCTTTAGGTCTAGGTAGGGTTTTCGAAAAATGGATTGGATATTTCCTTTCGAATCGCACGATTCGTGTTCTTGTCGATGGATATTCATCCAAGGATTTCAAAATAAATGCTGGTGTCCCTCAGGGATCTGTTTTATCCCCAGTCTTTTCCTAATATTTATAAATGACCTACTATCAATAACCTCCAATCCAATCCATAGTTTCGCAGACGACAGTACCCTTGTTGCTTCCTATGAATTTCATAGCCGCTGTAACATTAATCACCAGATTAATTCAATAGCAAAAAATTTCACTATAAGTGAATTAAACAAAGATTTAATTAAAATCCAAAATGGGGTGAAATCAACAGAGTTGATTTCAACACTAAAAAAACCCTATAATAAAAAATATTTTTCTTTTGGTTCTTATACTTTTCTTAACACAGGCTAGAAATCTTAATTGTTTTTAGCACATTTTCAAAAAATTTGTAAAAATGTGCCTATATAGCTTCACTCTGTCCGTCCGTCCGTCCGTCCGTCCGTCCCTTTTTACCTACGATTGACAAAAAAATATCAGGAATGGGTAGGTATTGCAATAAAAATAATTTAATGTTAAAACTTTTTTTTGTAGCCCCCCCGGTTACGGAGCTACAGCCCCACAAAGTCGAAAAAAGCCCCATATTTAAACAGTTATAATTAGAGTTCTATAAGGTATATCTCCAACCTGAAAACGGTAACAGACAGCTGTTTTTATAAGCTTTACAAATTTTTCAAAGTCAATTGAATAGGGCTACCATACGGTACTAAAATTTACCGTTATTAAAAACTAAGTTTTACAAAATTTTTGGTCCCTCATAACTTCGGAACGGCTAAATCTAGAAACTTGAAATTTTGGGAAAAGTTAGATCCTTAGAAATAAGTAAGAGTCAGTTAACAAAATTTTTTTGTCACGCCCCCTCTTTAGGAGCTGTAAGGGGTCGAAAATTGAAATTTTACTAAAAATTTTGCTTTTAAACACCTATAACTTGAATACCTGTCAAAATTTTTTTTTATTTGTATACAAAATTGAAAGCTCCAAAACGAAAGTTTCAATAAGTGTCAAAGGTTTTTCTTAATTTTGACTTTGTCCGTCCGTCCGTATGTTTACAAAAACTTTTACACCGTCTGAAATAGAGTAAAGAAATTTTAACCACGGGTAGATATCACAAAAAAATTAATTTCGTAGAAGAATTTTTTTCTGTAGCCCCACCTGTTACGGAGTTATAGCCGCCCAAAGTTGGAAAAAGCCCTATTTTTAAATTATTATAACAAGAGTTCTGTTAAGTGTATTTTCAATCTGAAAACGGCAAAAGATAGCTGGTTTTATAAGCTTCACAAAAATATAAGACTAAAATGTATAGGGTTACCATACGGTACTAAAATTGACCATTAAGCTAAACTCAACTTTTGCAAACTTTTTGGCCCCATATATCTTCTAAACGGTTCAACCTAGGCTCTTGATATTTTGGGAGAAGTTAGGTCCTCCAAAATTAATAAGAGTCGGTTAACAAAATTTTTTTGTCACGCCTCCTGTTTAGGAGCTATAAGGGCTCGAAAATTGAAATTTTGCTATTTTCAACCACCTGTAACTTTAACACCTGTTCAATTTTTTTTTTACAAATATGCAAAATTTACAGCTGCAGCATTATATTTCAACATACGTTAAAGGGTTTTCTTAAATTTGAAAGGGTCTCTTTAAATTGAAGAAATTGTTTCTTAGTCTTAACCATTTTTGGTTAGATAATAATATTCTAGGTAAAATTCCAAATTTTTTTGGAGTTCAAAATTGATTTCCTAGAACCGGAAAAAAATGGAAGGGTGAACACAGGAGGGGGGTGAGCAGATCCATCATAAGTTTTATAAGCAAAAATTTGGGAACCTTCCCCATTGAAGGGCTACTAGGTCTTCAAAATTAAAACTTTTATGTTCTTATAAAACAGTAACTTATTCACCAGTGTAAGTTTTTCCAAAATTACACGTTAACATTGAAGCTCCAACATTATATTTTGCACTTATTAACAGGTTTTCTTGAATGCATTGGGGTTGTATTCTAAGTATTTCACTATTAGTCATATAATTAATTATTAATGAAATAACAAAATTATAATATTATCATAATATATATTTTTATAAAAATAAATGATAAAATACTCAGTAAGAAACCGTATATAATTTTGAAAATGTGCTTTTTAAAAACCCTTGGTTTTTTCCCCTCACTTGTTTATGTTTTTTTAATTTTGCTTTTTGTGATAGTTTATTTTTGCCATTTAATATATTGATTGCAATTTCCGCAATAGTTTTTATAACATCGTCATCACAATATTTAAGAATATTTTTACGAAATTTCTTGTTTTTGCACTTTCCTAGTACACGTAATATATGTTGGTTTTTCTTCAATCGTTTCATAATTAAGACAGCTGTTATTCAAATCACTCGTATCACAGAAACATATACAATATTCTTTGGAAAAAATATTAGTTCTAATACGAAATAAATCGTTAATGTCTTGTGTTAAATCCAACACAATATAACCATGCGGTTTTGATGTTGACTCATTATATACTCTCCAGAAACCCTTTATATTTTCCGGATATAGTTGTCTAGCAAGAGGAAAAATCTGTGATTTGTCTCGAGAGTTTTTGAAAAGCACTAAATATTTACAATTTAATGAAATATCTCTTGAGAATTTTCCCTGATGAAAAACGTTTTGCGTTAACAATATGATGGATAAATTACGATGGTATGGTGCGAACCTTTAGTAAATAACTCACACATCTGCTTATTTGCAGAATCTAACATTAAGTCATCTAAAACAATTAAAGTAGGTTTATTTTCATTACCACTAAACTCTTTTGGAACACTGGTATAAAATTCTATATCAGGAAAATCTAGATTTTTTAGAATAGCAGAAATTTCTAGGTTACACCATTTTAATGTTTCAATTTTCGGATAAATTAATCTATTAATATTTTCAATTAAATTACACACAAATGTTGTTTTCCCACATCCAGATGGTCCCGCTACTATCATTGTAAATGGATGAATAAAATTAATTATTTTTGGTCTGTGTCTGATAAGAAACTGAATTTAAATGACAATTTAGAGATAATATAAAAGCAGCGAGCATATTCTTAGTACAGTCATTTTGAATTATGGAAGTAGAGGAGTTCTTACATATTTATTCTTCCGTCGTATTAGATGATCATAAAAAACTAATATTACATCTATATAAACACATTAAAAATTTTTCTGGAGTAAATAAATACACTTCAATTTTGCCCTTTGTCCGTGGGCATATGATAATTCTACTTCTGGACCGGACACATGTGAATGGCATACAATAGAAAATTATACAATCACTTTGGAAAATTAATTTAAATGGTACGAGAATAATGTCGAGACTACAAGTTGTGTCAGAAATTCATAGAGGTGCTAGGAGAAAATTTACACGAAGAAAATTTATTCAAAAGGGTTTAAATGATACTTGGCAAATTGATTTGGTTGAAATGATTCCATATGCAAAATTTAATAAGGCATATAAATATTTATTAACAGTTATTGATACATTTTCAAAATTTGCGTATGCTGTATTTATTAAAAACAAAAGCGCTGATAATGTTTTAATCGCAATGAAAAATATTTTTAAGCGTGCTGGTAAAAAACCAAAAAATTTACAATCTGATTAAGGTACGGAATTTTTCAACAAAAAATTTCAAAATCTATTTAGGAAATATAAAATTAACCATTATCATACATATTCAGAACTAAAAGCATCAATTGTAGAACGTTTCAATCGCACCCTAAAAAACATGATGTGGAAACAATTCAGTTTACAAGGCACATATAAATGGTTAACTATTCTGCCATTGCTAATAGAAAAATATAACTCAACATATCATCATACAAATAAACTTACACCTAAAAAGGTTACAAATAAAAATGAGGAATTATTATTAAAAACTGTATACAATAAATTAAAAGTATTTCGAAAAGCAGAATACAAAATTGGGGATTCTGTTCGTATAAGTAAATTTAAAGGTATATTTGCAAAAGGTTATCAACCTAATTGGGCAACAGAAATTTATACTATAGCGAAAATAAAAAGAAATGATCCAATAACATACAATTTACTTGATTAAACACAAAAACAAATAAAAGGCAGCTTTTATGAACCTGAACTTACATCTGTTAAATTTCCTAATGTTTATCTTGTAGAAAAAATAATAAGAAAAAAAGGAAATCAAGTTTTGGTTAGATGGCTTGGCTTTGATAAAAAACATGATTCATGGATAAATAAACGAGATATTATTTAATGCATAATAATAATTTATAAACTTTTAGTAAAAAATGCAATGCTCTTATATAATATTAAAAACCACTTTTTAACCCAGGTTTTTTTTTTGTTTACCTACTTTTAACTTGAGCTTGATTACGTTTGCAATTTGTGTTTCATGATCACTGCTCTTATTATTAACAATACAATTTCAGCCGTTTAATTCAAAGCTATTATTAAAGTAAAAACAAATTTACCTAAGTAATAAAAGTTATGTAACTGAAGATAATATAAAAACATATGCTTGAGGGCATTATGCCATTGAGCAATAGTTGTAAAAAAAAAAAACAAAAAAAATCAAATTTTTGTTAGCTTAATAAAAACTTTTCATATCTAATCAAAAATATTCAACTCAAAACCTTTAAAACTTTTTTTCAATTTTCACAAAAATATTAAATCAAGCTTAAACTTTGATAATATTAACTTTGTATTTAACCAAATTTTAAAAACTTTTCATATTAAATTAAGAACAGTAAACACAATATCTTAAGCTTATTACTGTTTTAATTTGAAATTTTAACATAACTGATATTCTAACCGCCAAGCTTAATTTAAAATACTCAAAGACTCAAACTAGCTTAAGCTTAATATTGTTTTAATTTGAAATTTAAACATAACTGATATTTAAAAATTTTTTCATATCTAATCAAGAATATTCAACTCAATAGCTTAAGCCTATTTTTAGTACATTTTCAAAAAATTTTATAAAAATGTGCCTATATAGTATCACTCTGTCCGTCCGTCTATCTGTCTGTCCGTATGTTTACAAAAACTTTTACATCGTTTGAAATAAAGTAAAGAAATTTAAACCACGAGTAGGTATTACAAAAAAAATTATTTCGTAAAAGAATATTTTTCTGTAGCCTCACCCGTTACGGAGCTGCAGCCCCCCAAAGTTTGGAAAAGCCCAATATTCAAATTGTTATAACAAGAGTTCTATTAAGTGTATTTTCAATCTGAAAACGGCAAAAGATAGCTGGTCTTAAAACCTTAAAAATTTTTGACAAGCAAATGTTTAGGGTTGCCATACGGTACTAAAATTTAACATTATGCAAAACTCAATTTTTGCAAAATGTTTGGCTCCACATATCTTCTAAACGGTTCCAGCTAGGGTCTTCAAATTTTGGGAAAAGTTAGAACTTCAGAAATTAGTAGGAGTCGGTTAACAAAATTTTTTTGTCACGTCCCCTGTCTTACAGCTATAAGGGCCGGAAAAATGAAATTTTCCTATTTTTAAACACCTGTAACTTGAATACCTGTTCAAATGTTTTTTTTTGTGATTTATACAAAATTTGAAGGTCCAACATTATACTTTAACATATGTTAAAAAATTTTCTTAAATTTAAAAGTGGTTCTTTAAATTGAAGGAAGTGATTGTCAGTTTTAACCATTTATGCTTATATAGTAAAATTCTATATAGAATTCACAGTTTAATTCCATCAACCTAAAAAATTTGGGGGAAGGGGAGTAGTGAGGATTAGATCCTTGAGAAATTAGGCAACCTTCCCATTTGAGGGGCTATTAGGACTTAAAAATTAAAAAATTACTGTTATAAGTAAGTAGTAACATAGTCAACAACGTACATATTTCCTAAATTAAACGTTAACATTGAAGCTTCAACATTATATTCCGATAAAATACTCAGTATATGAGACACTATATTATTTTGAAAATGTGCTTTTTTAAAAACCCTTGGTTTTTTTCATCACTAGTTTAATTGATTAGTTATATTTTTTTAATATCTTTTTAGATATGTTATAAATCTTAAAATTGTGATTTTAAAAAAAATCTCGACTTCTGTCAACTTAACTTTTATTTTGAATTTTGGCAGCTTCAATATAATGTAATACTAAGCACTTAACTTATTTACTTATGAATTATGATAGGTATGTTAAATTTTGTTGTACATATTATGCTCTATGAATAAGCTTTTTAATTAGGATACAGAATACATACAACATAGTTCAAATCGTACTAAAATGTTTAGAAAAAAGTACAGTTTGCTATATTTAGGACAGCATTAACTCGAATTTTGGCTACTTGACTTCAGTAAATATGTACACATATGTATTTGTTTGGAAAAATCATTAAATTTTCAGAACATTATATATTAAAACACTATTTATATTTAGAATACAAATCGCTTTTTTTGTATAATAAAAATAAGTGTACAAAATTATATTCTTTGAATAGCGCGTTAAGTTACAGGAATAAAATTCAAAAATACTTAAAAACGTTTTTACCTATAATTGAAAAAATTATAAATTTTTTTTTTTCAAGCAAATTTTGAAACGCATTGTGCCATACATTGTATTATGTATAGGAAAAAAAAATAAGTTTCGTGTAATATTAGTCTAATATAAATTACACAAAACGGATTTTTTATGTAAATTTAAAAGCACAAAAAGCTCGAATTTCGAGCAAAGGGCGATACTAGTATTAGATTATACGCTCAATGCGTTTTATAAAAATTTTGATGTTTATTAATTATATTATACGCTCAGTGCGTTTTATATTATATGTAAAAATTTTTGTTGTTTATTAGTTATATTATAACGCTCAATGCGTTTTATATATATATATGTTTATTATTTTTTCCGTTAACTTGTTATACAATCGGAATTGTTTGTAATCCGCTTTAAAGTGTTAAATAAAACACAAGTGAAATTGATATCGTTCAATCAGACTCAATTGAACTTTAAGCGTTTGGACTCTTTTGCAATATCAATTCACTAAACGGATCCCATCCTCGTCGCCAATTTTAGTATTGAAATTTAAAGTTATTCTTTTTTAAATAAAACAAGGACACTTTATTATACCCTGCACCTATAGAATAGGTAAAGAGGTATACTAACTTTGGTATGGTGTTTGTAACCACCTAAAGGAAGCGAGCTAAATATGGAAAAGTATATATATTTGTGATCAGCGTAACTTCCTGAGTCGATATAGCCATGTCCGTCCGTCCGTCCGTCCGTAGGCACGATAACTCAAAAAACGATGGATCTATCTTGATGAAATTTTAACTGTAGCTTACTAGGACTGAAACTACGGCGAGGATAGCATATGGGCGAAATCGGCCCATGGGTTCGGATTCTGGACCTTTTAATCGATCAAAGGGCTAACGAACAAATAAAAAAAATCCCGATAACTCAACAACTAATGATACTATCTTCATCAAATTTGTGCTGTAGGTTACTAGTAATGAAACTGCTTCGGGGATTGCAAAAGTTCGGGATTGGACAATGGCTTCGGAATTTAGAACTTTTTGATCGAATTTAGACCAAACTAGCATAATTCCGAAACCATTGAAGATAGAACCTCCTGGTATCAGGGTGTCGCTTTAGATTTCCTTAGTCTCCTTGAAATTTGGGCAGAATTGGAGTAGTGAGTGGGAACCAGCCACTCAGTTCCGAGGACCTTAAAGCATATTTTCGAAATTAATAAAGATAGTAACTTGAAATAAATGTAGAAGCTTCAAATTTGGCACATGGGTGTTCTTTACTATTTCCTGCGTGTCCCTCTAATTTTGGATCAATTGGAGTGGTGGTTCAGTACCTCTCTTAGACCCCCCAATGTGTAAAAGCTTATCATCGAAATTAATAAAACTAGTAATTTAAAATTAAGATAGAACGTTCCAATTGTGTACAAAGGTTAACTAGTATTGAAAGTATGACGGGGACTGCATATGGGCGAAATCGTACCATGGTTTCGGGTTCTGGAACCTTTGAAAAGTTCAAGGGCTAACAAACATATCTCTAAAAAATACCATAACTTAAAAATAACTTAAAAAATGAATTATACGAAAAGGTTTAAATTTGTAATTGTATTTTAGAAATTTATTGCATAGTTTGCGTTTATAAGCTTTTCTGTTAGGTATATAAACTAACCATTTGAAATAACTGCAATTTTGAAAAATTTGTATTATTAAATATATTATGCTTTGATCATCTTTTTATCACAAAATTGAATAATTAGAATTTTTTCAGTTTGTAATTGAATTGGAATAAATATATTTTCATTTATTTCAAGTTTTTTTGTTTTTTAATATTTTTAAATAGATAAATTAGTAAGAATTTGTAATATTTTTTAATAGATAGTGTAATTAAAAAATGTTTTTAGTGTTATAAGGTTAATTTGGTTAGCTATGTCTTACGATCAAATTAATAACAGCTTTTATGGTGTTAAAATGACTTATGTATATGTCCTTAAATTTGAACCAAATAGGTGTAGGGTATTTCTAAGTCGGTTGCACCGACTGACTGTTTCTTTACTTGTTTTTATTTAATTTTATTTTTCAATAGCTTGCTAGTAAATATATTACTAGGAATTCTTAGTCTAAAAAGAAATTAATACTTTTATGTTTATGACCAAAACTGAATTGAATTATCTATGACATTTCTTACATTTATATAGTACTAGCAGATTTACCCGGCGTTGCCCGGAAGCTTGCAAATTGTAAAAAAGCAAGTTTCAGCCAATTTTTTAAAATACTACTTTGTTTATAAATGAAACCGCAAAAAAATATTTTTGGAATTCCGTTAACCCATTGTGGCCCAACAGCTTTTTTCTTTCTCCTTTGTATGTTAGTATTTGTAATTATAGAAGTATGTTACATGTGTGAATAACACTTAACATTGCATAGGGTACGCTAGTCAGCAGCAGCAGCAGTTTGTCTTTTATTATATTTAGATATGTATTCTTGTTCTAGTTTAGTAATACATTTTATTTCTGGTGTTCTTATTCTAATTATAATATTAATATTTACTTCTGGTATTAATTAATGCTTTAAAGGAAAAATGCATGCAATGCATGCAATGTATTTTTATAAATAAAAATGTATTTATAGTATATTTTGACACACAAAATATTCCAATTGGAAAACAATAATAAACAATGTGGTTTATGAGGTCATAAGTAACACATGTTTTGGTTTAAACAAAGTAAATACTTGTTTTGATTTTAAATTAAGTTCAATGACTGTGTTGAAATCTATTTAAAGTATTTAGTGTATTTTATATTATATGAAGTAAAAATGAAAAGTATACATTTTAGTATATTGATAATTTTACCTATGAAGGAGGTGAAATTATTGTACTTTAGAGCTAAAAATAGAATTATTTTGGAATTATTTTGTTCTAGGATAATTAAATGTACTTTATTTTAGGATTATGAATTGGTTTTTCCTTGAAGAGGTAAAAACAATGTTAAGAAAATACATTTAGAATAATAAATGTATTTATTATATTTATATAATAGAGCGTAACATAACTTTTAGACACATAATAACTGTACAAAAACTTATTAAATTTTTTTAAATTTTTCTGAAATATTTTAATAATATTTATATGTGTGTTTGTATCTATTTAAAATCTGGATGATGGTAATCCTAAAATTATATATAGATTATTTTTAATTTTTTCTCAAAAATTTTAGGATATATATGTGTGTACGGTATGGATCTAGTATGGATCTAAGAAGTTTTTTTTATAAGCGATACGGTTGCCGAAGTTAAAAAAATGGTTTTAAATTTTTTTAAGCATAGATTTGAATATTAATATGTCTATTAAAATACAGATTATTTAACATTGTTCTATATTTAAAGTTTAAGTTTATACCTACTGATTTGTTAATTTGGTTCTCTATTGTTTTTGGAATTTTTGAATTCACATTTAAATATTAAATCGAAATCTATGTCAAACATTTTTAGAAGTAATTACAATAAATAATATTATAAATAAAATATGATTTCCATTTGTTAGCACATTTTCAAAAAATTTTGTAAAAATGTGCCTATATAGTTTCACTCTGTCCGTCCGTTTGTCCGTCTGTCCGTATGTTTACAAAAACTTTTACATCGTTTGAAATAGAGGAAAGAAATTTAAACCCCGGATAGGTATTAGAAAAAAACTAATTTCATAGAAGAATTTTTTTCTGAAGTCCCACCCGTTAAAATAGCTGGTTTTGTAAACTATATAAATTTTTAAATGGGAAATATTTAGGGGTGCTATTATGCAAAACTAAATTTTTGCAAAGTTTTTGGCCCCACATATCTCCTAAACGGTTCAATCTAGGGTGTTACAATTTTAGGAGAAGTTAGATCCGCAGAAATCAGAAGGAGTCGGTTAACAAAATCAAGCCCCCTGTTTAGGAGTTATAAGACTTTGAAAATTGAAATTTTGCTATTTTTAAACACCTGTAACTGGAATACCTGCTCAAATTTTTTTTAATGATACACAAAACTGAAAGCTGTTTAATTATATTTCAACAACATTCAAAGGTTTTTCTTAATTAAAAAGGGTGACGAAGCTAAAGCCCCCAAAAATTCCGAGTTCTGTTAAATATATTTTCAATATAAAAACTGTAAAAGATAGCTGCTTTTATAGGCTTCACAAAAGTGCAAGGTTAAAAATTATAGAGTTGCCATACGGTACTAAAATTTAACATTATGCAAAACTCAATTTTTTAACCCACATATCTTCTAAACGATTGAAATTAGGGTCTTGAAATTTTGGGAGAAGTTAGATCCCTAGAAATTAGTAGTAGTTCAATAAAATTTTTTTGTTTTGCTCCTGTTTAGAAGCGATGCGTGCCCGAAAATTTTGCTATTTTTAAACACTTGTAATTTGAATACCTGTTAAAATTTTTTTTTACAAATATAAAAAATTTAAAGCTGCAGCATTTTCAATATTTGTTAAATGTTTTTCTTAAATTTGAAAGAGTTCCTTTAAATTGAAGAAATTGTCTCTTAGTTTTAACCATTTTTGCTTAGATAATAAAATTCTAGGTAAAACTCCAAATTTTGGTGGAGTTCACAATTGATTTCCTAAAACATAAAAGGAAAAGTAGGGACAGGAGGAGGTTGGGCCATTCCATCATAAGTTTGCTAAGCAAAAATTTGTTCTTGACTCAAAGTTGGAACAGTTATCCAATTTCGTTGTAAAATAAAATAGGTGTGATCTGCCTGTAAATTTTATACGCGAAATATACTTTTTATAAAAATCTTTTTTTTTATATTTATTACGAAAATAAAACGACAAAATTTTAGATATTAATTAAAATTATTTTTAATAATGTACTTATATTCTGAACAGTTATAACCAACGAACTTTTATGTATTTTACTGTTTTTATAATTACTTAAACTAAACTTAAAAAAACTAAGCATTGCTTATTAATTAAGTTGCTAATGTAAAATTATTCATTTAAACAACATTGAACTTGAAGAGTTCAAGGTTTTTGTCATATAAAAAAAAACAAAAAAACAAAAATAATGTAAATTCAGCATTTTTATATATTATATTTACGAAATTTCTATATGAATATAAATATTTAATTTTAAGTTAATTTTTGCAATAAGAAAAAATAAAAATCAAAATATACTTTTTTTGTGGCTGTTGATTTAGCTTCTATGACAACTTCAGGTGTAAAACTTGAAGTTGACTCAGTTAACGTTATATTAGGAGGTTCATACATAACTCCTCCTCCGTTAGAGTTGAAATTCTCCGGAATTTCTTTATTTACAATTTTTATTTTGGTTCCTTTGTTCTTTAAATATAATATTATAAAAGTAATACTTATTAGTTATTACTAATACTACAATAATAGAAATATTTATACCATATGAAAAGGCTTTATGATAATTTAATTCGTTTATTTCTTTAATATTTTCAAAGTTTTTTGAAACAATATCGTCAAAATTAATTGGTTTTACATAGGTATAATTAAAATTTTTACTAGGGTAAAAATATTTATCTTGAATAATTTTCTTTTGGTTATAAAATATTTCATTCTCTATTTTAATTTCACAATTATAAAAAAAAATAGTTTTTGTTCAATGTTAAATTTCTATCGTCACAATTTTGTATTAATACGGTTTTTTTTAGCATTTTTTGTTAATAAAGTTTCATCATCTAATATTTCAATTTTAGTTTTGTTATTATATCTAAATTTACATTTATTATTCAAAATACAGTTTTTACTAGCTTTTAAATCTTTTAACACAACATCATCTTGATAAGTTAAAATTTTATTTTCAATATCTACAATATATTCATTGTTTTCGTCAATTTCTATGTTTTCTTTATTAGGCAAAGGAGTAATAAGTTTTAAATCAGTTTGAATATAAGTTAGTGGAATTTTAATTGCAGTTACTAATAATTCATTTTTATAATTCATAAACCCTATTTTACTTAATTTTAATTTATAAAAATCAATTTGATATAATTCTATTTCCTCTGCAGTTAATATGCTAGGATGTATTAAATTATTTTTAGCTGATGCAATTTTGTCTTGAATTTGGTTTATCTTATTTTCTAAAAATCCTAATTTTATTTTTGATCTAAGTATAATGAATATCCTATAATTTGTTTATTGTTTTCTTTTATTTCATTTAAGGCTTCTGTCTTTTTAATTCTGTCTTGTTCTATTGTCTGTTTAAGAATGTTTATAGTTTCAATAAAATGTGAATTTATTGAAATTTGTTGATTCAGTGTAGTTATTGCGTTGTGATCGTTTTCTTCAATAGTTTTTAAATGTTCTAATATTTCTTTTCGATTTTCATCGTCCATTGTGCCGAATAGCCATTTTTCAGTACTACCTATGAAATTAATTAGACCTCTCCTTTTTCTAGTTTTAGTTGGCATTATAGATATGATTTTTGCTCTAATTGTTTTAATTTCCGCTTTTAATAAATTTTTGTTATGTATTTCTTGTTCTTCTATAGTATTTTCCATTTGTGTAAGCATATTATCTATTTCTTTTGGATTTATGATATGTAAAATTGTACTAGTTTTATTTACTATTTCTACCTGTTGAAGTTTTATTTGAATGTAACCGGCTTCTTCGTGAATTGGGTTGACTTGAAGAAGACCTACAGTCAGTTGTGTTGGTAAGATTATTAACAGCAATATTATTATGTTGGCAACCTAAAAGTTTTAAAGGTCTTTTAATATTTGAATAATAAAGGTTTATGTCTGTAATATGGTTCGTCCTTATGTCAAAGTCTCTTATAATTTCTAATAGCTCCTACTGATCGATTTTCTACATAGTGTTACAGTTCTTTCCCTATTACAGTTCTTTTATTTATAATTTGAGTTTTCATTTTATCTATATTTATTTGCAATTTACTAACATCTACATTTTCTTTAGCTTCTCTAGGTGTGTATTTTATTGTTGAATGATAGCGATCGTTATAGTTTCCTATAGCCATCTGTATCTTCATCTCAACTGAAAGTTTCCTATCCTCAATTACTGTTATTTTTTCTAAGAAGGTTGAGTGTAGTCTCTCTATATCAGCATTTCCAGTGTGATTCTTTGCTTTTGTTAGATAAATTTCAACATTTTCACTATTTAAATACTCAATTAGTTGTTCAGCTCTAAATTCATTGTCCATAATTTTTTTTTTGGTTTTCCAAATTTTGCAAAATGTTCCATTACAATTGTTTTCTTTGCTCTCCAGTTACGATCTGTTATACCATATGCTGAGGCAAATTTTGTAAATTTATCAATTACTGTAACAAAGGATTGTTTTTTAAAATGAAATATATCCAAATGTATAGTTTCGTTTTTTTCTTTAGGTGTTTCTGTAAATGCAAATTTAGGTTTTAATGGTTTTCGATCATACTTAATTTGTTGACATTTTTCACAATTATTGATAATTAAATGAATATGATCTTTTAACGTGGGAAAATAAATTTTGTCTTTTAAATTGTGGTAACATTCATTTATTCCACTATGCATAGACTCTTTAGTGTGGTAAAGAGATAATTGTTTATGTAACTCTTCTTCAGTTTTTAGTTCTTTAGCTATTTTTATACTTCGTATAAATTTTATTTTTGAATCAAATGAAAACATCGATATTAAAATTAGTTGTATTTTATGATAGTCAGTATCAGATACTTCCGAATATATGCTTGTATATCTTTTCTTGATATAACGTTTTAAAATATCTTTAATGAAATTTTTATTTTCTAACGGATTTATTTCAATAATTCTTCTATTGTGAAGTGTTATATTCTCTTCAAGACAGTAAGTGAGTATGATTTGTGTCTTATATTTGTTTACTATATCCTCTTTTATTCCTATGTAATCTAATTGATTTTCATCTGCAGAATGTATCGTATCATTAGATTATTCTAAATTTGAGGCTGCATCACTTTCTTCATTAATTTCTTTGTATTTTCTAATCTGCTTAAATAATCAGCTACCTTATTTTCTTTACACTGCAAATATTCAACCTCATAATTATATTCTTGAAGTTTTAACAACCATCTTTGGTGTCTTTGTGAAAATTCCTTTCCTTTGTATTTGTTGTTTAAATATTTAATTGGTATATGGTCTGTTATGATTTTTAACTTATTACCATAAAGATAAGGTCTGAAATAATTGACTGCATACATAATTGCCAAAAACTCTTTATCTGTAGTACAATAATTTTTTTCATGGTTGTTTAGCGTTCTCGAAACATAACAAATTGGATGCCCTTGTTGAGACAACACTGGACCTATAGCATGATCACTTGCATCTGTGGCTACAACAAACGGTTTATCGTATTCTGGAAATTTTAAAATTGGATGTGAAGTTATCAAGCTCTTTAAGTTTTCAAATGCTGCTATATACTGTGGATCATTTATATTAATTTTGTTATCTTTTTTTTAAATATTTAATCATAGGATATGCAACTTTAGAATAATCTTTGATGAATTTTCTATAAAATCCAGTTGCTTCTAAGAAACCTTTTAATTGTTTTTCAGTTCTTGAAATTTGTAACTCTTGAATATTCTTTATTTTTTCAGGGTTAGGTTTTATCCCATCCTTTGTCAAAATATGTCCTAGAAATTCTGTATTTCTTTTAAGAAAACTACATTTATCAACTTAAATTTTCAAATGCTGAAATATTGCTGAACGTGCTGAAATATTGGGCTTTTCAATTTGTCCAGAATGCAATCAATATTAGATAAAGGGTATTTATCGTCGATTGTAACATGATTTAACCTTCTATATTCCACAACTATTCTAAATTTTTGTACTCCAGAATTATCTTTTTTTTTGGGTACTACTATAATCGGAGAACTATATCGACTTTTACTTTTTCTAATTATGCCCTGTTTTTCCATTTCTTCCATTTGATGTCTCACTTCAGTTTCATGGTGGATATGGATAAAGTTTTGAATTAATTTGTTCACTTGTTGTTGTTTTAATTTCATGTACCACTGTATTTGTACTGGTCAAAATATCACCTTCGAAACTAATTTTTAGCACATTTTCAAAAATGTTTGTAAAAATGTGCCCACATAGTTTCACTCTGTCCGTCCATCCGTCCGTCCGTCCGTCCGTCTGTCCGTCTGTCCGTATGTTTACAAAAACTTGTACATCGTTTGAAATAAAGAAAAGAAATTTTAACCACGAGTAAATATTACAAAAAAAATACTTTCGTAGAATAATATTTTTCTGTAGCCCCACCCGTTACGGAGCTGCAGCCCCCAAAATTGGGAAAAGCCCCATATTCAAATTGTTATAACAAGAGTTCTACTAAGTGTATTTTCAATCTGAAAACAGAAAAAGATAGCTGGTTTTATAAACTTTATAAATTTTTGACAGGCAAATGTTTAGAGTTGCCATACGGTACTACAATTTAACATTATGCAAAACTCAATTTTTGCAAAATGTTTGGCTCCACATATCTACTAAACGGTTTCAGCTGGGGTCTTCAAATTTTGGGAGAAGTTAGAACTTGAGAAATTAGTAGGAGTCGGCTAACAACAGTTTTTTGTTACGTCCCCTGTTTTACAGCTATAAGGGCCGGAAAAATGAAATTTTGCTATTTTTAAACACCTGTAACTTGAATACCTGTTCAAATGTTTTTTTTATGATTTACAAAGTTGAAAGCTTTTGAAATATGTTTCAACGTGTGTCAAAAGTTTTTCTTAATTTTGAAGGGTGACGAAGCTGCAGCCCCCGCAAATTCCAAAAAACCCGTTATTTAAATTGGTATAATAAAAGTTCTGTTAGCTATATTTTCAATCTAAAAAAGGCAGAAGAGAGCTGATTTCTTATGCTTTACAAAAATATATCACTAAAATGTACAGGGTTGCCATACGGTACCAAAATTTACCATTGTGCGAAACTCAACTTTTGCGAAATTTTTGGCCCCACATATCTTCTAAACGGTTCCAGGTGGGGTCTTCAAATTTTAGGAGAAGTTAGAACTTCAGAAATTAATAGGAGTCGGTTAACAAAATTTTTTTGTCACGCCCCGTGTCATAAAGCTATAAGAACTCGCAAATTTAATTTTTAAACACCTGTAACTTGAATACCTGTTCAAATTTTTTTTTGTTAATATACAAAATTTGAAGGTCCAACATTATACTTTAACATATGTTAAAAAAATTTCTTAAATTTAAAAGTGGTTCTTTAAATTGAAGAAAGTGTCTGTCAGTTTTAACCATTTTTGCTTATATAGTAAAATTCTATATAGAATTCACAATTTAATTCCTTGAAGCTAAAAAATTTGGGGAAGGGGAGTAGTGAGGATTAGATCCTTGAGAAATTGGGCAACCTTCCCAATTGAGGGGCTATTAGGACTTAAAAATTAAAAAAATTACTGTTATAAGTAAGTAGTAACTTAGTCAACAACGTATATATTTCCTAAATTAAACGTTAACATTGAAGCTTCAACATTATATTCCGATAAAATACTCAGTACATGAGACACTGTATTATTTTGAAAATGTGCTTTTTTAAAAAACCTTGGTTTTTTTGATCCAATTGTAGATTTTAAACTTCACTTACTTCTAATACATTAACTTCTTCTTGAATAGTTTTCGTTAAGAATGGAAGACTCACTCCATTGGTCAAATTAATTTGTTGATTTTCTACGTTGATATCTTTCACATTTTTTGTTATCCAATCCATACTAATAATAAGTCATATGTCTTGTCTAATTTCATTGCAATCCATTTCATTCTTGCATTTTCAGGATATTTAATTATTTTACCTCTCCTTGAATTGTATTAATAGATATTGAAGTTGAATTTATTACAGTAAACTTAGAATTACAAACTTTATTTTCATTTAAAATGCTTGTTATTGAGCCTGTTTGTATATTGTAAAAATTTTATTTTGGGCCAAGGCTAGTTTATAAAAAAAGTTTCTTCAATTGTATTAGTTTAATTGTTTTTACTTAAATTATCAACATCCATTGATCGAGTTTGTCTACTTGGATCAACTTCCATTGGTCTAGTCTGTCTACTTTCTTGTCTGTCATTGTATCTATTATAATGTCGGTTAAACTGAGAAGGCCTATTTCTATTTTGATAAAAATTATCGTTTGCTCGAAATTGGAAATTATTATTATTTTTAAAAATCGAATTTGAATTGTAATTGACACTTTTATTGTTAAATCTATTTCTACTTTCATCATTTTTATTACTAAAATTTTTTTTATTATTATTATACTTATAATTATTTTTTTAATCATTCCTAAAAAAATTTTTACTTTCACTATTTCTATTAAAATTTTTGTGAGAGAAATTAAGGTTACCATCGTCTAAAAATATAAAACTCCTTTCTAATTTCCGTCAAATTATTTTTCGACATTTTTGCATAAGCTAACGGTCCTGAAGATAGTTCTTTAATTTTCTGAACAAACATTCCACTAAATATATCAATTATAGTTTGGCCATCTTCAACAAAAGCCGCATATCTTCTATCACTAATCTTAACTTATTGTCTAAATTTTTAATGCTTCTTACTTTTAAAGCTCCAATTTTGTGATTGCCATCTGGTCTTTTAATGCTCTGTAATGTTGTTTTAATTTTATTTTGCAATCATCTCAATTTGCTGGAGGGCTGACATTAAGTAAATTTTTTGCACTTGAATTTTAATGTTGTAAATAATATTGAAAACCTGGTTAGCTTCCGCCACATAATCAGCTAATACTCTGGTCACTGAATCGATGAAAGATGGTAAAGTACCTGGCTCACCATTAAAAGTTGGAATAAATTAAATTTCCTTTTCAATTTGTGATCTCCAATTTTCTGGTTGGTTGTTTTGCACTAATAGCTGAGTTAGAGCTACTAAGCACTGTTCAATACGATTGTCGTTTTGTTCGTTTGCCATATAACGGTATTGATCAAATAATTTTCTTCTGTTTATTTGACGATCAGTTTCGGTTTATTTATTAATATATATGTATAACATATATATTTTTTTTGTTTTTTTTTTTATTGTGTTTGTTTCTGCATAAACCACTAAATTTGACTTTGGCTTACTTTGTTACCCACTTTAAAAAAATGTTTTTGTAATATTATTTTTAATAACACTAATTAAATTCGTTTCACTAGATCTCTTTTCTTCTGAGAGAGATCCTACCGAGTGCGCCAAATATATTTTTTATAAAAGTCTTTTTTTTATATTTATTACGAAAATAAAACGACAAAATTTTAGATATTAATTAAAATTATTTTTAATAATGTACTTATATTCTGAACAGTTATAACCAACGAACTTTTATGTAATTTACTGTTTTTATAATTACTTAAACTAAACTTAAAAAAACTAAAACTAAGCATTTCTTATTAATTAAGTTGCTAATGTAAAATTATTCATTTAAACAACATTGAACTTGAAGAGTTCAAGGTTTTTGTCATTTAAAAAAAACAAAATAACTAAAATAATGTAAATTCAGCATTTTTACTTATTATATTTACGAATTTTCTATATGAATATAAATATTTAATTTTAAGTTAATTTTTGCAATAAGAAAAAATAAAAATCAAAATATACTTTTTAGCACATTTTCAAAAAATTTTGTAAAAATGTGCCTATATAGCTTCACTCTGTCCGTCCGTCCGTCCGTCCCTTTTTACCTACGATTGACAAAAAAATATCAGAAATGGGTAGGTATTGCAATAAAAATAATTTAATGTTAAAACTTTTTTTTGCAGCCCCCCCCACCCCCGTTACGGAGCTACAGCCCCTCAAAGTCGAAAAAAGCACCATATTTAAACAGTTATAATTAGAGTTCTATAAGGTATATCTCCAACCTGAAAACGGTAACAGACAGCTGTTTTTATAAACTTTACAAGTTTTTAAAAGCCAATTGTATAGGGTTACCATACGGTACTAAAATTTACCGTTATTCAAAACTAAGTTTTACAAAATTTTTGGTCCCTCATAACTTCGGAACGGCTAAATCTAGAAACTTGAAATTTTGAGAGAAGTTAGATCCTTAGAAATAAGTAAGAGTCAGTTAACAAAATTTTTTTGTCACGCCCCCTCTTTAGGAGCTGTAAGGGGTCGAAAATTGAAATTTTGCTAAAAATTTAGCTTTTAAACACCTATAACTTGAATACCTGTCAAAATTTTTTTTTATTTGTATACAAAATTGAAAGCTCTAAAACGAAAGTTTCAATAAGTGTCAAAGATTTTTCTTAATTTTGACTTTGTCCGTCCGTCCGTATGTTTACAAAAACTTTTACACCGTTTGAAATAGATTAAAGAAATTTTAACCAAGGGTAGATATCACAAAAAAATTAATTTCGTAGAAGAATTTTTTTCTGTAGCCCCACCCGTTACGGAGCTACAGCCCCCCAAAGTTGTAAAAAGCCCTGTTTTTAAATTATTATAACAAGAGTTTTGTTAAGTGTATTTTCAATCTGAAAACGGCTAAGGATAGCTGGTTTTATCAGCTTTACAAAAATATAAGGCTAAAATGTATAGGGTTACCATACGTTACTAAAATTTACCATTAAGCTAAACTCAGCTTTTGCAAAATTTTTGGCCCCATATATCTTCTAAACGGTTCAAGCTAGGGTCTTGAAATTTTGGGAGAAGTTAGGTCCTCCATAATTAATAGGAGTCGGTTAAGGAGTCGGTTTTTTGTCACGCCCCCTGTTTAGGAGCTATAAGGGCTCGAAAATTGAAATTTTGCTATTTTCAACCACCTGTAACTTTAACACCTGTTCAAATTTTTTTTTACAAATATGCAAAAAATACAGCTGCAGCATTATATTTCAACATACGTTAAAGGTTTTTCTTAAATTTGAAAGGGTCTCTTTAAATTGAAGAAATTGTTTCATAGTCTTAACCATTTTTGGTTAGATAATAATATTCTAGGTAAAATTCCAAATTTTGTTGGAGTTCCAAATTGATTTCCTAGAAACGGAAAAAAATGGAACGGTGAACACAGGAGGGGGGTGAGCAGATCCATCATAAGTTTGCTAAGCAAAAATTTGGGAACCTTCCACATTGAAAGGCTACTAGGTCTTCAAAATTAAAACTTTTATGTTCTTATAAAACAGTAACTTATTCACCAGTGTAAGTTTTTCCAAAATAAAACGTTAACATTGAAGCTCCAACATTATATTTTGCACTTATTAACAGGTTTTCTTGAATGCATTGGGGTCTATTCTAAGTATTTCACTATTAGAAATATAATTAATTATTAATGAAATAACAAAATTATAATATTATCATAATATATATTTTTATAAAAATAAATGATAAAATACTCAGTAAGAAACCGTATATAATTTTGAAAATGTGCTTTTTAAAAACCCTTGGTTTTTTCCCTCACTTGTTTTTGTGGCTGTTGATTTAGTTTCTATGACAACTTCAGGTGTAAAACTTGAAGTTGACTCAGTTAACGTTATATTAGGAGGTTCATACATAACCCACGTGTTGCTGCTTTAACCTTTAATCACAGACGTGACGTAAAATTTACGTCGACGAAATTTCTTTGTTAAAAAATTTATTTAAAAAACGCAGTAAGCCATGGAATTTTTTTTTTATTCGCATATTTTATTTATCTCTATATGTCAGTACTGGTTAATATCTCTTTATGGTAATAGATCACGAGAAATCGGAGCTTTGGCCATAAATACGTCACCTCTGTGAATAAGTTTTTTTTTCATAGAAGATTTTTTACCTCAAGTCTGTAAATATGTAAGTATTTTAAATAGAAAATTTACGTCATGTCGTTGTTTATGTGAGTTTTCTTTTTAAAACCGTAACAATATTTTTTTTACAATTTGATAAATATAGAAAACAATATGTCACGGAGAAATATAAATGTTGAAGATGCGAATTTCGAAAAAGAAATTTGTGATATTTTGCATGACTTTTCAGGTGATGATGATGATGTAGCAGATCCTAACTTTTGTTTAACATCTGAACATAATACAAGTACTGAAGAAGAGTATGATTCCAGCGATGAAGAAGAAAATAATGATAATTTTGATAATAATAATAGAAATAATAACGATGACAATGATAATAGTAATAATATTAACAATAATAATAATAATAATAATAATAATAATAATAATAATAATAATAATAATAATAATAATAATAATAATAATAATAATAATAATAATAATAATAATAATAATAATAATAATAATAATAATAATAATAATAATAATAATAATAATAATAATAATAATAATAATAATAATAATAATAATAATAATAATAATAATAATAATAATAATAATAATAATAATAATAATAATAATAATAATAATAATAATAATAATAATAATAATAATAATAATAATAATAATAATAATAATAATAATAATAATAATAATAATAATAATAATAATAATAATAATAATAATAATAATAATAATAATAATAATAATAATAATAATAATAATAATAATAATAATAATAATAATAATAATAATAATAATAATAATAATAATAATAATAATAATAATAATAATAATAATAATAATAATAATAATATTATTAATATTAATATAGTAATATTCTGAAAAATATAGTAATCTAGTAATATTCTGAAAAATATTGCATTTAACATTGTGGATGTGTTGTCATATATTTTTAATCATAGTATTATGTCGGGGGTATTCCCGGTAGATTTGAAATGTGCTGTGGTAATACCTCTCTTTAAAAAAGGAAGTACTAAGGAAGTTAACAATTACAGACCAATTTCGTTATTATCCACATTTTCTAAAGTATTTGAGAAAGCTGTGAAAAGTAGAATAGTAAATTTCTTAAATAAAAACCAGTTTTTTGATGTTAGGCAGTACGGTTTTAAAAAGGGAGTATCTACTGAGGACGCTCTACTGGATTTTTGTTATAATGTTCAACAAGGTTTAAATATGAAAAAATGTTTCGCAGGACTCGTAGACATTACTAAAGCATTCGACATGATAAACCATAATATTCTTTTGAAAAAACTTTTAAATATCGGATTCAGAGGACCAATACTTGACTGGTTTAGATCTTTTTTGGACAACCGTACTCAAAAAGTATTAGTTGAAAACCATTTTAGTCATCTTAAAGCATTAAAACATGGGGTACCCCAGGGTTCGGTTTTGGGTCCAATCCTGTTTCTAATATATATAAACTCGTTATTTAGCCAGCCTATAGTAAGTTGACAGCGTTTGCTGATGATTTGGGGTGTACATACTCATCAGATTCTCCATTAGATATGGTTAGTGCTATTAATAATGATTTATTTTTACTAAGAAATTGGTTTACGGAACATAAACTGATTATTAGTAACAAAACCAAGATCATGTTTTTTAACCTGTCTCACAAGAATCTTCCTGATTTAAATATGTTATATCACTCTTCTGAGTGTAAAAAGTTTAAATTAATTAATACTTTGTGTACCTCAAATGTTAATGTACCTTCCTTTTGTGACAACGAAGCCTGTAGCACTAACTGCTTTAATATCGAGATAGTGAAAAAATTCAAATATTTGGGTATTACTCTAGATTGTGGTATGAATTGGTCCAAACACACTCTAGAATTAAAAAAATATCTGCGCACTACATTACGAAATTTTTATCGTTTGAGCCAAGTTTGTTCTAAAAAGTTAATGAAACAATTCTACTACGGAATATTCCATTCGAAAATTCAATATGGGATATCATGTTTTGGGGGAGCATATCTAAATAAAATTAAGCCAATACTTATTATTCAAAAGTGCGTGATAAGAAAAATATGTAAAAAAAGTCGATTACATCCTAGCTTTTCATTGTTTACTGAAACTAAAATTCTACCCGTTAGGCATTTATATTATTACAAAGTCTTAAAAATATTTTATAATAGAGCAGGCTACTTAAAGAGCAGATGTTCTACTAGATATAACCTAAGTTATAATGATAGTTCAGTTAACGTTCCTACTTTCCGAACAATAAACTTCCGAAACTCATATACTGTGGTATCTTGCCGTTTATTTAACAAGCTGCCTGAACCAATAAAAAATATAAGAAATCAAAACAAATTCTTAAATAAGGTTAAAGCTTGGTTGTTAGAATTCAAATACAATGAAATCGAAGATTTATTAAAAGTTAGGGTTTAAATGTTCTCTTTCGTTTTTACCTAGGGATACTTTGTCATGTTTTTTGCACACTTTATGGAAACATTTTGAATTTTGTTTTATTTTTATTCCTTCTCCTTATGTTATATCATGATGAACACATTAAAATTGATATATTACTTACATATTTTCTTCCTTCTCTACACGATTTTAATTAGTTTTGTACTTTTCCTTTTGCTTATATTTTTTTGGCTTTATAAATCTTAAGCTTTGCTTTTTTTTTGTTTTTTCTCTCTACTTTTTACACTTAATTAATTAATTGATATTAAATAATATTATATAAAAGTTTTTTTTACCTTTTATCTTTAATTTGGATTATGTATTTTTTAGTCATGATAATATATAATATAATACAATAACCCCACAATAACGTATTAGTATATTTTTAAGTATTTAGTTTATTATGAAATGGCATTGAACACAAATTTCTGTAATTATACCCGTGCATATATATATGAACATCGGGTATATTAGATTTGCTCCTCCGTTTGTAACGCATCGATCTAGACGAGCTAGATATAGTGTCAAGGGTACGTATCGGCTCAGAATCGAAAAATTAGTCGATCTAGCTATGTGTGTCTGTCCGTCCGTCCGTCCGTGTGTCATCACGATAACTCAAAAACTAAAAGGGCTAGAGTCTTGAAATTCACACAAAGTCATTTTTAGACAATTTCTAGGTTCCCTATTGTTTTTGGTTAAAATCGGACCAAGGCTTCGGGGAGCTGCCATACAACTTTTTTGCACCAATATGAATTTCTTCAAAACTATTTATACTACGGGGATGAAAATTACACACGGTTAGTTTTATATTGACTCCGGCACTTATATGAAGTTTCAAAATGTTAGGGCCCCATTTTCGGGGGGCTGCCATACAACTTCCTTGCACCAATATGAATTTCTTCAAAACTAATTATACTACGCGGATGAAAATTACACACGGTTAGTTATATAATGAATCGAGCACTTATATGAAGTTTCAAAATGTTAGGGCCCCATTTATGGGGGGCTGCCATACAACTTCTTTGCACCAATATGAATTTCTTCAAAACTAATTATACTACGAGGCTGAAAACTACACACGGTTAGTTATATAATGAATCGAGCACTTATATGAAGTTTCAAAATGTTAGGGCCCCATTTTCGGAGGGCTGCTATACAAAGTTTTCGATTCAATAACTGTGAATCTAATAAAGCTACAAGGTTAAAATTAAAATTGGGCAGGTAAATTAATAGGGCAAGTTACTTGGCAAAGTTGGACATCACTCGGACCATCGGACTTTTAGGGTGGGCCAATTTTTTTTTTTTGTTTTTTTTTTCTTTGTTGTTTTTTTTTTTTTTTATATTTTTTGTTTTTTTTTTTTTAAGCTTAAGTTATGGGACAATGAATGAAAACTTTTTTTTTTTTTTTGTGATTTTTTTTTTTTTTTTGTTAATTTTTTTTTTTTTTTTTAAGCTAAAGTTATGGGACAATGAATGAAAATTTTGTTTTTTGTTTTGTGACTTTTTTTTTTTTTTGTTAATTTTTTTTTTTTTTTACGTCAAAATTATGGGGTAATGAGTTAAATGTATAAGAGAAGTAAATTACGGTTTATTTTATACACCATAGTGGGTATGCACGGGTATCTAAAAGTTGACAAGGGCAACTATAATCTTCCTCGTTTTTAAATGTCATTAACTATTCTCTCATTTAATATTATTGTACTTATTAATTAACTATATTTATTATATATTTTTTTGGAGAATAAAGACTTATTTAATAAAAAAAAAAAAATAATAATAATAATAATAATAATAAGAATATTATTCTTGATAATGATAATAATAATAATGTTTCTAATAATGATATTGATACTAATACTAACACTGAAAATAATAGTGCCTCGATAAAACGATTTTACTACGGTAAAGATTCTTTCAAATGGTCACAAGTAGGACCTACACGTTCCTTGAAAACTCCAATTCACAACATAATCCGACTTCCTGTAGCTCGGTATTCAAATATATCAAGAGAATTAAAAACCGAATTGAATTTTTGGTTTTTAATTTTCAACATTGAAATAATGGAAATTATTATATCATGTATAAATAAAAAGCTTAAACAAATGCGTGCTAATTATGTGAACAAAGAAAATCCAGAATTGAAAGACGTTGACACTGTAGAGCTTAAAGCATTTTTAGGATTATTAATATATTCATCAGTGTTTAAATCAAATCATTATAATTTAAACATTTTATTTTCATGCAACGGATATGGAAGAGAGATATTTAGAGCAACAATGTCAAAAAATCGTTTTGAAAAATTACTGGTCGCTCTTCGTTTTGATGACATTGAAACTAGGGGTCAAAATTTAAAAAACGAAATTTTTAAAATATCACAAATTTTCGATAAAATTATCGAAAACTCCCAAAAATATTATACTATTGGAACTCACGCCTGCATTGATGAAATGTTGGTTCCATTCCGAGGACGATGCAGCTTTAAAATGTATATGCCAAATAAGCCAGCTAAATATGGCATCAAAATAATGGCGATGACGGATGCTAGAACAAATTATTTAGCAAATGCATATATTTACAAGGGAAGAAATAGTGATGGAGTTGGTCTCAGTAATGAGGAAAAGAAACTTTCAATTCCCACGCAATCAGTTATACGATTACTTATTTATACGACCAAACCTATACAAGGCAGCAATAGAAATGTTACCGCAGATAATTGGTTCACTTCGATAGAACTCGCTCAGCAATTGAGACTGAGACAATTGACATTACTTGGGACTATTAGAAAAAATAAAAAACAAATTCCACCAGAATTTTTACCCAATCGCACGAGTTTAGCTGGATCATCATTATATGGCTTTACAAAAGATTTAACTTTGCTCTCATACGTGCCAAAGAAATATAGAGCAGTGTTACTTATATCAACGAGCCATCACGCAGAAAAAACAGACCCGATGTCAAACAAACCAATAATGCAATAAACCAATATGCATGCAATGTACGAAAAGAATTTGTTTATATTGTTCGGAGGATGATGGAGAAAATGACGATATTGATTAATTGATTAAATTTTTTTTTTATTTGTTTCTGTTTATCTAATTATGTAATTTAATATTCATATTATGAACTTTTGAATAATTTCTTAGAATTTTGATACTTTTTAATTTATTGAATAATAATGAATTTTTTTTTTAATTGTTTCTCTTTATCTAATTAATTTAATATTTAGTATTAGGAACTTTTGAATATTTTCTTAGAATTTTGATACTTTTTAATTTATTAAATAATAATGAATTTTACTAGTTGTATTTGTGCTTAATTTTTGTTTATATAAATGAAGACTATATCTTTAAAAGGCTAGTGAAATAAATGCCATTTATTTTGAATTTTATATGTGAACAATTTATAATTTATTTTATTTAGGTACATTTAATACTGTTTTTGTTCTTAGAAAAAAAAGAAAATCTTACAATTTAACTTTACTTTTTTTTTCAAACAAAACTTTATGTAATTTTTATTTCAATATACAGAGTAAATTTTACATATAAGGGTAAAAATTACGTCATCTCTGTGTTTACGTAACTTTTTTTTAGGTTCGATTGAGACTCCGGCAGTTTTGGCAGGTTTGTGTTTTTTCATTTTTCCTTTTTTAAATAATTTGAAGTTTTATTATTTTATGTGATTAAAGGTTAAAGCACTTTTGTCAATTACCGTTAATTTATCGCGGCACAATTTACAAATTGTGCTTTTGCTTTTAATTAAAAACCTTTGGGAGGCGCAGAAACGCTCAACCGGTTATTATCTAATTAACATGTTCATTTACATTATTATATCCATATAACGATAGGTCAAAAGGTTATACTAAATATACTTAAAGGTATGTATCGGATCAGAATCGAAAAGTGAATCGATATAGCTATGTATTCCATCCGTCCGCACGATAACTCAAAAATAAAGAGCTAGGATTCTGAAATGTTCACACATTCTATTTGATGAAAGATGTCATCGCTATTACAATCCAGTCAGTTAGGTCCACGAGTTAACATTTAGTTAGTACTGAAGAAATTTCGAGTAGGTGCCATACAACTTCTTTATTTCTAAGATTTTCTTTCTTAATTTTGACGCTTAATCAAGTAGACGTGTTTTTAATTCTTTCATAATTTCTTTTTGTAAATAAAATAAATAAAAAAAATAATATATAAAAACTTTTTTTTTTCTTTGTTTAAAAAAAAAAAAAACTGCTTCATTTCAAAATAGTATCTGTTATAAATTTAAGTGTAAATTAGCATTGATCTAAATTTAAAGTGCTATTACTTAATAAACAAAAAAAAAAACAATAAACAAAAGAAGTTAACCAACTAGTTTGTTATTAAAATAACTTAACCCAAAAAAGATAGAAAAAAAAAACAACAAAAAATGTCAAGCATCAAAATGGAGTCAATCAAATGCGACAGCACTAACTGTTCAGTATGCGATTCTAAAACTGAATCTGTAAAATGCAACAGTTTCTGTAAGAAACGTTTCCATGGAGTTTGTTTAAATGCTCCCAGAGGAGGCTGGTACTCGGCATTTCTCGCTCAATATTTTGTATGTGAGTCATGCTTGGATTTTCATTCAAGCATCTAAATGATTTTAGATGATGTGAAAACATCATTTAAGAATATTAAAGATGAATATCCAGGACTCGCATCAAAATGTAATGACACAATCAAATATAATTCGGCGTCATTTAACGAGATGGCAAAGGACTACGAGTCCCTTAATGCATCTTCGAGCAGAACGTCTGACAGACAAAAAGCTTCTTTGTCACAATAATCAGTTACAAAAATAGATGAGCTTCTTACCATATTAAATAATACTAGTAAATCAATAAAAACTTTGACGAGTGAGCTTAAATCTTCAATTAATCTCCAACTTCAAGAACTCTTCTCCTCAAAGTTCAGCCAGACAAATGATTTCTCAAAGAATTTAAATGGAGAAATTGGATCACTAAGAAAAGAAATTATCAATATGGGTGTCAAACTAGATGCTAGTTTGGATAGATCTTTTGATACTTTTAGATACAACCAAATATATCTATGTCAAAATTCAAAAGATGTATGGACACAAACGGATGAACCAGTTCAATACAGTAATTTTCAAAATGCTTTCTTTTTCAACCCGATTAATTCTAAAACGGTTGAATATTCAAGTAATTTGACGCATGCTGTTATAGATTCAAAATCTATTACATCCTTAGAGAATTCAAAAGCAGTAAAAGAAAATAATTCCTGATGATGAATTACTACAATTACCTGACAATATTACTACAATGCGGTTCCTCCGTTATTTTGGACACAATACCTGCTTCATCTGCATCACTTTCATCTCCATTAATTTTATCAACTAAACTAGTTAATCACAGTTCAACGTCTACTTCAACATCAACGTCATCATTATCATCATCATCATCACCATCACCACCATCATCATCACCATCATCATCTTTATCTAATTCTTCTGCTCCAAAGTTAGTAGCCAAAAAAGTTCGTTTTACACTACCTCTTGACAAGGAAGTTAGTACAAAACAAAGGCACAAATCAACTAAGGTTATAAACGAATGCAAAATGGTTTTGCCTTCATTATTCTTTACAAAATTGGCTGCATCAACAACACCTAGTTACCTCAGTAAGTTTCTAAAAAATACTTTTAATTTAAATAATAATGAAATACAAATAACTAATATTACTCCTAAAAATCTTAGATTTAAACCTAAATATAGGTCTTTTAAAGTTATGGTACCAGAATCCAAAATTTGTGAAATAATGAATTACAAAAGATGGAAAAAAGGCACTATAATAAAAAAATTCATAGACAATAAAAACACTTCCAACACAATTTTAAAACAAAATAATAAACCTTCTACTCAACAGAAAACACTTCTTTTAAATCCGTTTGCCGTTCCTTTTATCAACAATCATACAAAAAAAACACGTCGAAGTGTACAGACCTGTTTACGGATCGTTTTGTAGTATATTCAAAAAAAAAAACCTTTTAATAATAATTACCAACAATAAAATAAATTAAAATAAAAAAAGAAAAAAATACTTTTTGTTACAAAATTTAGTGTAAACAAAGTAATAAAAATTAGGCCGGGACGAAAACCTAATTGTAAGATCGTAATAGTTTGAAAAACAATAAATTAGGCCGGGACAAAAACCTAATTTTTACATCGAAATTAATATTAATATTTTAAAGTGTTAATAAAGAACGATAGGCCGAGTTAAAAAGTGAAAAAAAAAAAAAAATAGTTATTGAATCACTTTTATTTCAAATAATTCTCCCAAGAAAATACACAAAAGTAATTTTCTGACAGGACGGTTTCGACTGGTTCGAGTAATACTTAAATTACGCGAATTAAGCAACATTTCCAAATTGAATATAATTTTATTATAGACGGACCATACTTCACTTTATATATTTATTATATAAAAAGGAAGTAATTTTTGAGACAGGACGGTAGAGAGAAAACGACATCTTTAGCGTCACATCAAGATCATGGCTCCCACAGGGAGCAAAAACTCATTCGAGCTGCTTCAGGATAGGGAAAAACCATCTAAGAGGCCTAAACTAAATAAAGATAGAATGGACTTGAACATCGCATTCCCAGCACTCGGATCTACCAAGGCTGACCTTCAAAAAAAATTTCTACTAATAAAACATATCGACCAAAAATTATGTAAGAGAAGTTTGGGCCATTTTGCTATAACAAAAGCAATTATGGCAGTATCCGAAAATTTCCAAGCGAAAGTGGAAGTTCCAAGCGAAAGTGGAAGTTCCAAGCAAAAGTATAGCCGAACGCTATATTAAAACCAACCAATTGCACGAAACACCGGTGAAGATTGAATATTTTAAGTCCCTAAATCAATCAAAAGGGGTTTTCTTCTGCTATAGCCTGGCAGAACAAGTTATAACAGATGCAGAAATCCTAGAAGAACTCAAAAGGGATAATCCAAATAGCGAAATTACTGAAATTTACCGCTTTCTGGGCAAAAAGCCAAATAGAAATGGAACAATAAGCAGATATAGTGGACTCATTAGTATCACTTTTGATACATATGAGCCACCAAAAACTTTAAAAGTAGGATTCCTCATCATCAACGTTAAAAAATCTTACCCCAACCCTATGCGGTGCAACAAGTGTCAAAGGTTGAATCACCGTGAGAAATTTTGTGATCCGAAAACTAATCCAAAATGTAACAAATGTTGCAGCGACATCGAACCGGAACACATGGGTGCACATCAAGCGCTTTGCTCAACTTTAAAGTGCATAAACTGCGAAAACGAAAGGATAGACCACAACCACGCACCAAACGACATTAACTGCCCGTCATATATGAAGGAGAAAGAAATTTAAAATTAAAAATGGATAATCGCTGCTCCAAAGGAGAAGCTTACCGCATATATAGGACCAAAACCAGTCAACAACAAACTCTACTTCAACCGAAATTAAATTATACCTTTGATAAACCAGAATCCGCAACCAACTTCGCCAACGTGGTACAAGTCAACATAGCAAAAACTGCAAAACCAAAAAATACCAAACCAATCTTCAAAGAACCCATCCCCGAACAACAAGCAATAGAACTCATTAAGAACCCATCCTTAAAACAATTGAAACAATTCAATAGAAGCAATCGAAGTCGATATACCAAGTACAACAACAGACGCTGAAGAAATATCAGACAGCGATGACACAAAATCGGTAAATATATTACCAAACAAACGAAAAGGCAAAAAAAGTGTAACAAAACAATCCAAATCCAAATGCAAACAGAAAGGAAAAAGTAGCAATATCCTACATAAAACTATTGAGTAAAATACTAAATTAAAATCTCAAACCAAAACAAATAATAAGAAATAATCAATACATACTATAAAATTAAAATTAAATAATAATGACACTTAACAGAAACATTAATAATTACCGCACACAACATGAAAATACCAGTATTTTACAATGGAACTTGCAAGAATACAGAGCAAACAAAGCGTTCTTGGAAATGTTAACAAACAGGTACAACCCCCTTATTGTAGCAATCCAGGAAACAAATATTTGAAAAAACACAATTATACCAGCAAATACACATTACAACCTTATCCTTCCCCCTTCACCTCGAAAGATAATAGGTGTAGGATTCATCATTAGCAAAAAAATCTCTTTTCAAGAGCTGCAAATCAATACTAGTCTTCAAGTCTGTGGAATCAAAACTAAACTACCCGGTCTCAAAGACAATATTACTATCGTAAACTGTTACTTCGATCACCAAATCAATATCACCAGTCAACAATTAGATAACTTGATAAGCCAAATACAAGAACCCTGAATTCTCTTAGGATATTTGAATGCCAGGAGCCAAATGTGGGGGGATAGAAATACAACAGTTAGGGGCAAAATAATAGAAGATTGGGTCACTAATAAACCAGAGGCCGTCATACTTAACGACTACTCATTCACCTATATCAGTCCGACGGGTAGTACGACCTGTCCCGATCTATCCATTGCACATGATTCGATAGCATATAATTTGTACTGGAAAGTATTAGACAATCCAAAAGGTTATGACCATAGTCCAATTATGATAAATACACCGCAAGATAGCAGTAGTAAAGAATTGCACCGCAAAGCTTTTAAATACATAGAGGACAAAGCAAATTGGGAACTTTTTAGAACTACAGTTAGAGAAACTCTTAGCAAAACTCCAGAGTCAAACAATATAAACAAAGAGGCAGCTACCATAACCAAGGCCATCAAAATAGCTGCAAATAAAGCTATAAATACAAATAACAACAAATAGACGCTCAAGTAAACCGATATGGTATAACAGTGAGATCGAAAAGTTCTCTAAAAACAAGAATAAGCTTTGGAAAAAATACGTATGTGACAAAAAAACTGAAACATTGATAGCCCTTAAAAGAACAAATGCACAATTAAGAAGATCTGTCACTAAAGCAAGACGAAACAAATGGGAAGAGTATATCAATAGCATTAGCGATAGGGATATGGGTAAAAACTGGCATCAAGCTCAAAAAATTTTAGGAAGAAGAACAAGGTTCAAAAACCTAATTATAAACCAAAATGGAAGTCTTATAATTGATAAAAAGTTAAACGCCGACTACCTAGCAAGTAGATATGAAACAAACCAAAACCTACAAGCGACATCAAATGCAAACAACGAATATACAGGTAAAGCAAACGAAATGATGGACAAACCTATTTCTTCATGGGAACTAAAATCAACATTGCAAGGTTTTAAAGGAACTACCCCAGGAATAGATAAAATTACGTACAAAATGTTAAAAAATCTTGGGAGTTGTACCATTAGTAGAATTGTAAACCTTTGTTGTAAACTTGTATATTACAAACAGGAAACTATCCACAATCTTGGAAAACAGCTGGTACCACTTCTCAAACCTGGTAAAAACCGTACTGATTACGAATCATATCGTTATATTTCACTACTAGTTACAATATCAAAGCTTCTAGAGAAAATAATTGCCAATAGAATAAAATGGTTAATTGAAACAAAAAATCCCTTAAACATTCACGGTTTTAGAAAGAATAGAGGCACTACAGCAAAGTTTAGTTTGGAAAGGTCAAGAGATATTAAACAAAAGATCGCACGGTGACATTATTTCATGTGACCTAGCAAGAGCTTTCGATTTAGTACCAACTTCCACAATTGTTAAAAGTCTATCTAATTGGAACGCGGGCATTAAAATAACGAATGTCATTAAGTCTTTCCTGGAAAAGCGAAAATTTATAATTACAGTCAATCAAACACATTCAAAAATTGGTAGTATTAACATAGGACTTCCTCAAGGATCGCCTCTATCGGTTCAACTCTTTAACATATATATAAGCGGCCTAAGTAAAAAATTAAGCCAAATTAAGAATTTAACACACTACATTTATGCTGATAACATTGTATTGCAAACAGAAGGAAAAGTTATAACTTCAAGGAACCAGCTATCCAAAGCAATGAGTGTAATCACCGAATGGACTGAACGAAACGGAGGAAGAATCGCTCCTGACAAGACGGAGGCACTACATATATGTAGGAAAAGAACATGTAAACAAGAAAATACAAGACTGGGTAACCAAACCATTAGATATCAGAAAGAACTAAAACTTCTAGGTCTATTTTTAACCCCAAAACTAAGCTTCACTAGACATGTCGATGAAGTTAAAAAACAGATGACAAGAGCAAATAATTTAATTAAATACATCTGCAGGCGGAAAACAGGACCACCAGTTCAAATTGCAACTAAAATAGGCAAGGCCATACAATACGGTAAGCTGGATTTCTGCTTACAGATATATGGACACACAACAAAAAACAACATAGAGAAGCTGCAAAAGGTAATCAATCAAACCGCAAGAATTACATTGGGCGCACTGATCCCCACAAGGATTGAAGCACTTAACTATGAAGCTGGTTTTCCAGCGGTAATAGAACGTCGCGACTACCTAACCCTTAAAAATATCGCAAAAGCTATATATATAACTGGGCATCCGTTAAGTCAAATAGTGCACAAAAACTAAAAAACACAGTCAGTTACAAGCGCACTCAAAAATAATCTGGAAACCTTAGAGTCCATAGGACTAGCAACAGATATAAAACTTCCTTGGGTATTAATTGATTGGGTAAACTGGCATGCAGGTATACTAGAAGATCTCCAAAAATGAAACAAAAGGGATACTCCCCCAGTACTATTTAGGGAGAAATTTGACCAGCATAGAATCAATTACGAACACAGTACTTCTATATATACAGACGCATCCAAGTCTGAAAAAGGCGTCAGCTATGCAATTATAATAAACGGAAAAACAGCAAGACATGCCCTACTGGACGATCGATGTCCAATTTACACAGCGGAGATGAAGGCAATTGTTGAAGCCATAAAAATTATAAACAAAGAAAGAAAGTCAAATCCAAAAAAATCTTTTATCATATACACGGACAGCCTTAGCGCCATTAAAGCCATACAAAACATCAACAACAAAGAAGTAATGGCATTAAAAATCAGGAACCACTTATACAAAAATAAAGGCTACACGTATCTAATGTGGACACCAGGACATGTGGGTATAAAGGGTAATGAAATGGCTGACCAAGCAGCAAAGGAAGCACATAAATATCCCATCTTATATGAAACGACACCATCATGTGCCCTAGCCTACAAAATCATCAGGGAACATATAGAAAAAAAGACGAAGGAAAACTGGGAGAAATCTGATTGTTTTACAAAACTGCATACTAATTTAAATAAACAGAAAGGACCAATTCAAGTTTCCACGAGAGACTTGGGTATCAAATATACAAGAATTCGCCTGGGCTGCACTCTTGCAACTCATAAGCACCTTTTTACTAGGAAAGATAGACCAACCTGCCTCCACTGTAGTGAGCCTAGAACAATAAAGCACGCTCTAACTGAATGCCAAAACAATTGGTTTTTGAACAACCAATATCAACACACCGCAGTTAAAGCATTAATGATTGACTCCGATTCCAAGAAACAGCACATTAAACAGCTGTTACTGCACCATGGGATATGGAACGAAATATAAAACCATAAAAAGCAAACCGCATCAAAAAATTTATAACTTGATTAGAATAACAAGAACTTATATGTACACGTAAAATGCTATAAAAAAGCCTGTTAGGAATTGAAATAATATTAATTAACACAAAACCCACATTCTTAAAAAGAAACAAGGTTCTTAGCTATTGGGAACATTTACTGTAACCCAATATCTTTTTAAATAAATAAATAAATAAATACAAAAACTTTACTAGAGGAGAAACTTTAAAGCCAGCTTCTTTTAATATTATTAAGAATGCCAATAATAATAATAATAATAATAATGAGAATAATCATAATAATATTAATAAGAATAATAATAATAATAATAATAATAATAATAATAATAATAATAATAATAATAATAATAATAATAATAATAATAATAATAGTAATAATAATAATATTAATAATAACAATAATAATAGTAATAATATTAATAATGATAATACTAATACTATTAATAATAATAATAATAATAATGACAACAATAATAAAAATGTTAATAATGTTATTACTACTACTAATAATAATAATAATAATAATAATAATAATAATAATAATAATAATGTTAATAATGATATTACTACTACTAATAATAATAATAATAATAATGTTAAAATTGATATAACTACTAATAATAATAATAATAATAATGTTAATAATGATATTTCTAATACTAAAAATAATATTAATAATAATAACCTGAAAGCTAATTTCTCGTTAAACCCTCTTTTACCTCCAATTGTAAGAATGACTCAGAAATCTCTAACGGAAGACTGTACCTATGCACTTTGCAGATTTAGAGATGAAAAAATTCTAAATTATACGAGGCTATTTCTTGCATTTTTACACGATGACAAAAATAATCGCGTAATTGAGGGTAAAACAAGAACAAATTTATTTGTGTTGATACATAATGAAGGGTTACCATCTAATTACAAGGAATTATATGACCTTTATTTTAAGTATCACATTAAATTCTACCAAACAGGTAGAAGATGATCTTAATGATTTTCGTAGTCATTGCAATAGCAATTACTACAATAACTTGTATCAATCTCGTGAAAATTATAATAAGTTTTTTAGGCCGAGCAGCAAATAACAATTTAAATTCAAAATTCTATATCGATTCTTACACTATTTCCAATTTAGTCACTCTGTCTAACCATAGTATCAAAAATAAAAATAGCTTTAGTTCCTCTGATAAACTGAAATTATTCTACCACAATTGCAGTGGTATGAGGGGAAATCTTAAGAAACTATATATTGATGCTAAGTCATGTGAATTTAATATTATTGCTATCACTGAAACATGGTTAAACGATTCCTTTGTAAATGAAGAAATTTTGGACAGTACTTGGTCGATTTATAGAAAAGATCGGGATTATCTTGCTACAAATTGTTCCCGTGGTGGTGGTGTACTACTTGCAGTAACCAATACCTTATCTAGTACGGCATTAATCTCTAGGACTTACCACTCTTTTGATCACCAATTCGCAAAAAGAACAAGACACCCGAACCTTGGCTGAACAGTAAACTTAGGACATTGCGTAACCAACGCAATAAACTATACAAAATAATTTAAAATTCAAAAGAACCTAATAATGACTTATTAAACAAGTACAAGGATCTTGCTTTTGAATTTAAACAAAAATCTAATTTGGCTTATGATAGATATCTCACTAACGTAGGCAACAAATTAATTACAGATCCTAAAAAGTTTTTTGACTTCGTTAACATAAAACGTAAAACTTACGGTTAAAAACTGACGGTTATCCAAGCTTAATGTCAAAAGACAATACGTTCGATCTGCAATTTCTTTGCTAAATCTTTTCAAAAAGTTTATCGCCCACAAGAATCTCCAATTAATTTCGATTTCTCTAACTTAATTAATAATTCAGATCCTATTATTACGGATTTATACCTTTCCGAATTTGAAGCAATTACTAAACTTGATACCAAAAAAGGTATAGGACCTGACCTGATTCCACCTAATTTTTTATTCAACTGTGTCAGTTATCTCACTTATCCGCTTCATTTTATCCTTAATAAATCTCTTTCCTCAGGTATTTTTCCTCTTTTCTGGAAATCCTCTTATCTAACCTCTATCTACAAAAAGGAGGATAAATCATACGTCGAAAATTACCATGGTATAGCTATTCCATCAACAATTCCAAAGTTGTTTGAAAAAATTATTGTAGACAAAATTACACCCATCATAAATACAAAACTACACGAGCAACAACATGGATTCAGAAAAGGTCGTTCCACAACAACAAACCTTTTAGTTTACACTTCTGAAATCCTTAATGAAATGGAAAATGGGCACCAAGTTGATGCTATTTACACGGACTTCAGCAAAGCATTCGATCGTGTTGATCACAAAGTTCTACTAAACAATCTTGCAGCCTTAGGAATTTCCGGTCCTTTTCTTTGGATATTCTCCTATATTACAAATACGACGCAAAATATCAAATTTCAAGAATTTTTCTCGGACTCAATTCATGTTACATCAGGAGTACCGCAAGGTAGCCACTTGGGTCCACTCTTGTTTAATATATTCATTTCCGATCTTTCTAGTAAACTTTCCGGTGTGTCACATGTTGCATTTGCTGATGATCTCAAGATTTATCATGTAATTAAAAAGAATTCCGATGTTGCACTACTTCAGACAAATCTAAATCGTCTAAATGGTGCTTCTCTAATAAGTCAGAACTTAACATTGAAAAATGCAAGGTTATAAGTTTTACACGTAAGAGATCAACCATTATTTTCGGTTATAAAATAAATAATGTAAACCTTGAAAGAGTTAAAAATATTACCGACTTAGGGATTCTGTTGGATGATAAACTGAACTTCCATCTTCATTATGAGTATACAATTTCTAGGACAAACAAAATGCTCGGGTTCATAAAAAGAAGAGCTAAAGAATTCAGCAACATTTCTGTAACTAAAGCTCTTTATTGTTCCTTAGTACGATCTATTCTTGAATATGGTAACATTGTGTGGGATCCCGCATTTCAAATACATTCTGATAGAATAGAATCCGTGCGAAAGCAATTTCTTTTATTTGCTTTGAGAAATTAATATAATCCTAGAGATTATTCAATTCTGCCTAGCTATCTCGTAAGACTTAAATCATTAAATATCTTAACTTTATCCTCACGCAGGCAAATTTTTTCTTCTTGCTTTACTTTTGACGTCTTAAGAAAAACATTGACGTTCAGTTTTTAGCAGATAATTTTAAAATAAATAATGGGGCAGAAATACGAGAAGCACTTAATATTTAGTTAAAAATACTCATATAACTGAATATGGAAATAATGAACCAATAAACAGATGTTGCATTACATTCAATACACAGTCAAATTAGACAGTCATCTTTTTTCAACACAAATTTCTAGATACACTTTTAAACGTAAATTAAAATTAAAATTTCTTAATGACCTACGACAATAATTTTAACCTTCAATATATTATACTCATATTACACTTCAAGTTCACATAATTTTATAATTCTTTAATTTAGTTATTTTTGTTTTTTTTTACTTTATAAATTGCATTTTAACTGTGTTTTCGCTATATATGCATTTTTTACAATCTACAAAAAAAAAAAAATAATAAAAATAAATAAAATTTTGATTTTTATGTATTTAAATTCATGTTTTGTAATCAAATTTTATGTTAATTTAAAGTTTTAGCTATAAGAATTTTTTTTGTAAAAACCTTGTTTTGGTTCAAAATAAAATACAATAAAATAAAATAAAAAATAGCATTACTCTATATCCAATTAGGCAGGATTCCTGCAATTTTCCGAAAAATAGTTTAGCTTTATAACCAAAATTTCTGCAAATTTAATTGAGGTAGTTCAGTGCATTCGATTTGATGAAATACAACTTCTTGTTTTATATGAGCATTATTTTATATTCAGTAGTTAACGTGAATGGCCAACAGCTGAATAAAACATAGTTGATGTACTGTAAGAGGTTATGAAATTCATAGGAAGCATAAACGTAGCTGTTGTCTGCGAAACTGTGGATTAGATTGAAAGTTAAAGGTAGAAGGTCATTGATGAATATTAAGAAGAGTTTGGATAAAGAATAGATCCTTCAGGGACATCAGCTTTTAGTTAAAATTTTTCAGATGATAGACCATTGACCAATACTCGAATCGTGCGATTTGAAATGAAAGGGAAAATTGTTTTTTTAAAAAAGAATCATAATTTTATATAATAACTTTATAAAAAAAAGAAAATCTAAAATAAAAAAAATTATTAACTATACAATAATTAATTATATTAAAATTAGAGTTAAATATTACATGTGTACAATTCATACAACCCGAAAAAGTTACCAGCGTTTAATTAAACAAGTAAAGAAACAGTCAGTCGGTGCAATTGACTTAGAAATACCCTACCCCTATTTGGTTCAAATTTAATGAGAAGTCCATAAGTTATTTTAAAACCATAAAAGCTTTTGTTAGTTTGATGGTAAGACATAGCTAACCAAATTACGTTTATAATACTAAAAACATTTTCTAATTATTTTATCACTTCAAAAATATTAAAAATTTTTACTAAGCTGTCTATTTAAAAATATTAAAATGCAATTACAAAATTATATGTTTAAAACTTTTTATCCATTTCAATAAAATTTTACACACACGTAGCAATTAATTATTTTCAGGATTTTTAGCTGTAGTGTATTTACTGTTGAATGATTTAGCGTCCTTGATTAATTATTTAAATTTTAAATAAATTTTAAATCTATTCTCTTAATTTACTTATTTTTTAATGTTTTATATAATTAAACACAAAGTAATTCGAAAGAAATATTAATTTGTAATAATGTTTATATAATTTGATGGTTTTTAATATTTATTAAAACCATTAATGCGTTCATTAACTTTTTATCACAAAATGTAATAATCAAAATATACAATAAATGTATTAAATACAGTGACAAATGAAGAACTTTTCATATAATTCATTTAAATATAAAAAAAAATTATACAACTTAAGTATCGTACACAATAGAGGAAAACACAATTTAATTCCTAGAACCTGAAAATTTAGGGCGAGGAAGGTAGAGTTAAATCCTTTAGAAACACTAAAAGTTTGCTTAATAAGAATTTCGGAATCGTCCTCATTAAAGGACTATTAGTACTTAAAATATAAATTTTTCTCATTTTTAAAAATCTGTAACAACATCGTCGCGAGTGCATATTTATTTTTTTTTTTAGTTCTGACTTTTTAACTGTTATTCTAATAATATTGTTTATACCATTGGTACATGTTGGAGCAGGGAATCTAATATTATATTCGTGTTATTAGAATTGATCTTAATGTATTCCACATACAATTTAAACTAGTCGAAACGTCTTTCTATTTTCAATAGATACAAATCTATTATTTTTTATTGTAATATTTCGTATTTAAATTATAAGGTATTCTATATCTACATATATTATTTAATTAAATTATGTGGTTACCCTTTTAAATTATTTAATAAAAACCTTTAACATATGTTGAAATATAATGTTGCAGCTTTAAAACAAAATTTTTACGGGTATTTAACTTACAGTCGCTTAAAAGTAACATTGTTTCAATTTTCTACCCCTTACAGTTCCTTAACAGGGGCGTGACAAAAAAATTGTATAAAAGACTCCTATTAAGATTTTACTTCTCCAAAATTTCAATTCTCCAACTTGAACCACTTATAAGATATATCTCCAGTTTATAAGATATGTGGGGCCAAAAATCTTGCAAAAATTGGGTTTTACATAATGGTAAATTTTAAAAACGCATGGCAACCCTAAACACTTGGCATTCAAAAATTTTTTAATTTTATAAAAACGTTTGTTCTTCACCGTTTTCAGATGGAAAATATACCAAACAGAACTCTTATTATAACAATTTAAATAAGGAGCTTTTTCCAACTTTGGGGGCTGTAACGCTTGGGCCTGAAAAAAGTTTTTGCATGAAATTATTTGCTTTGTAATACCTACCCGTAGTTAATATTTATTTTCTGTATTTTAAACGTTTAAAAAGTTTTTGTAAACGTTTTGAAAATTTTTAACGGACGGACATATTAAAAATAATAAGCACATACTTTTAAAATTTTTTGCAAATGTCCTAAAAAAGGCTAAAGAACATAAATCATAACCATTGAATTTAAATATGCGTTACATATAGTTATAATCATATTTATTATGTCTAATCAACTATTACGTTTTTATTTTATAAAACAATCATTCTTTAAAAAAAAGTTTTATTACAAACGTAGTAATATATTTTGAATTTTCTGAAAAATTTAAAAAAAAAATGTATTTGGTAGACAATTTGCTATGCATATGATATAACTTCAGAAAATTAGGAACTTTTATCGTACTGCCGTTATAAAAGTTTTAAAAAAAAAGAAATTGGCAAAGTTTTAGTTTAAATGGTAATTAAAATTCTCTTAATTTTTACAAATTAATACTTTTTGAAAAAGTATTATGTTAAAATTTTGTATTAGAATAAATAAACAAGTGATGAAAAAATCCAAAGGTTTTTAGAAAGCACATTTTCAAAGTTATATAGGGTTTCTTACTGAGTATTTTATTATTTATAAAAATATATATAAAAATAAATGATAATATTATATATAATTTAGTTATTTCATCATGACTTATAATGAGCTCAATACTTAGAATATAATCCCAATGCACTCAATAAAACCTTTTAACAAGTGCGAAATATAATGTTAAAGCTTAAATATTACCGTTTAATTTTGGAAAAACATACACTAGTGAATAAGTTGCCGTTTTATAAAAACATAAAAGTTTTCATTTTTAAGACCTAGTAGCCCTTCAATGGAAAAGGTTCCCAAATTTTTGCTTAGCAAACTTATAATCGATCTGCTCAGTTTAACACTTGTATCAGTAGGGTGAACAAGTGCTGAAGACTTTCAAAATTTAAAAAATTGATATAAATTTATTTAAGTTCAAATTTTTTATACTGTTGGCTTTAACTTATAAAGCATAAAATTTTCTAAAAAATGAATGGCAAATGCAATATTTGTATGAAAAAAGTAGAACGAAATGATTTAAAAATTAAATGTTTAATTTGTGCAAATTTTAACCATGCAATTTGCGCGAAATTGGAAAAGAAAGAGTTGGAGATATTGGAGAGAAGTAAAAGTGGTTTTAAATGCAATATATGCATTTCATCGCGTAGATTATCCTCTCAAAGAGATAATTTAGCAGCATCTCCTTCATCATTTTCAACCAATACAACTAATGATAAGAATTCGAAAATATTTTCTAATACATCTACTGTATCTAATATTTCAAAAGCATCATCTTCATCACAAGCGATTACTCCTACTACACATAAATCATCTTTAACACACACAGATACATCTAACTCTACTTTGTAGCTCGTTTACAATTTCATGAAAATTATCTTTCCATCTAACTCTTGGTCTGCCAACTGGTCTTTTTCCAACTGGGGCATTCTGGAAATATGACCTGCCCATCTTAATTTTTGTATTTTAATATACGAACTTAATTGTAAATCTTTAAATTGTTGTATGCATTCTTCATTCGTTCGAAGTCGAAGCGATCCTTCTGACGTTCTGACAGGACCCAGAATTCTTCGGAGAATCTTGCGCTCAAAAATATCTAATTTGTCTTCTTCATTTTTTCTAAGACTCCAAATTTCACATCCATACGATACCACTGGTCTTATCAAAGTTTTATACAGTTTTATTTTTGTTTTCCTTGTGATATAGTTTGATTTAAAGAGGTTTAGAATGAAGAAAAAACATTTATTTCCAGATTTCAGTCTTTCGTCTATTTCTGCATTATTTGAGCCTTCTATGTCAACTACTGATACTAAATATTTGAAATCTTTAACACTTTCAAATTCCATATCTCCCACAGCAATTGTTTGTGTATGTGGTTGATTTCTTGCCGTTATTTGAGTTTTAAGGTACTTTGTTTTCTCTGCATTGACTTTCAAACCAAATTGGGCAGCTTTTTCTTGTAATTTTATAAAGTTTTCTTTTACAACATTTATGTTTCTGCCTATCAGGTCGAGCTCATCAGCGTAGCCTAGAATTTGTGATGATTTACACCAAAGTGTTTGTTTTGTTTCAATCTCTGATGCACGGATAATTTTTCAAGTGCCAGATTAAATAACATTGGCGCTAGCCGATCTCCCTGTCTCACTCCTGTTTTTGTTTCGAACGGTTCAGAGAGGTCACCTTGAATGCGGACACAATTTTTACTGTTTTCAGTGGTCATTTTTGCCAGGTCGACCAGTTTCTTTGGGATTCCCAGTTCCACCATTGCGTTCCATAGGGGACCTCTTTGTATGCTGTCGTACGCTTTCATAAAATCTACAAAGACGTGATGAGTGGGGATGGAAAATTCTCTACATTTTTCCATTATTTGTCTGAGACTAAAGATTTGATCAGTTGTAGAGCGACCAGCTACAAATCCGCTTTGATATTCGCCAATTATATCTTTATAATAGCATTCCATTTTTGTGCATAAAATGCCAGCAAGTATTTTGTATACGCTGTTTAATAGTGATATTCCCCTGTAGTTATTGCATACCATTTTATCACCCTTTTTGTGTATATTGTGACTATGACGCCTACTGTCCAATCATCCGGCATCCTTTACTGCCTCCATATCATTAATATTAAATGATGAATACGTCGGGCTCCCGCACCCACCTTTAATCATTTCTGATACAATACCATCTTTACCGGGCGTTTTATTGTTTTTCAATAAATTAATTTCTTTTTCTACTTCACCTAAAGTAGGTTCGTTAATATACGGTTCAGCCGTAAGAAAAACCTGATTGGTACATATATAGGTGTTACACTCATTTAATAAATCGTCAAAATATGCTGCCCATCTTTTCAGAATTTCATTTTTTCCTTGTAGAATATCCCCATTTTCGCTTTTGCAACATATAAGTCTTGGCTGGAAGCCTTTCTTTACTTTGTTGACTTCCTTATAAAATTTCCTGCATGCGTTGAGCTCATTTGATTGTTCGATTTGTTGCATTTTTCTATCAAAGCATTCTCTTTTTTTTTTTCTATTTATCTTTGTAGATATTTGTCTTTTTTGCTTGTATATTCTATTGTTCGTTCTTGTATTGCATTGTAGCATTTTTTCCCTAGCGGCATTTTTTTCTTGTAGAGCGGCTTCACATTCGTTGTCCCACCAGTCATCACTACTTCTTGTTGCTCTACGTGCTTGTCCGAGAATTGTTCGACCAGCACTAGACAAAGTTTCCTTGATAGTAATCCACTCTTCTTCTATGTTTTCTACCGCTCTTATTTCATTTAATTTATTACTTACGTGACTTTCGAAATTTTCCTTAGTAGTAATGTTATTCAATTTTTCAACATTCCATTTTACCGTTCTATTACCTCTTTCATTTTTGATATAGGCAATACGCGCTCTGTACTTTGCCTTTACCAGAAAGTGATCTGAGTCCGATGCTGCACCCTTAAACGTTCTGACGTCCAGCATATTACCAAAGTGCCTACCATCAATTAGAATATGGTCTATTTGGGATATATATCTTCCACCCGGAGCTAGCCAAGTAGCTTTATGTATATTTTTGTGCTCAAAGTACGTACTGCTCACTACCATATTTCTCGCTTGTGCAAAATCTATAACTCTGCATCCGTTATTGTTACTAATATCATGTAGGCTGTGTTTCCCAATTGTTGGTTTATATACTTCTTCCCTGCCAATCTGAGCGTTAAGGTCACCTAGTATAATTTTAATGTCATTTTTAGGTAATTTGTCTATTACATTATTTAATTGATTGTAGAATATATCCTTTTCTTCATCATCCTTCTCTTCTGTTGGGGCGTGTACACATACAAAGGATATATTAAAAAATTTCCCCCTGATTCTGATGCTACATAATTTCAACATTATATTCCGTTAAAATACTCAGTATGAAACACTATTAGTTTGAAATTGTGCTTTTTTAAAAACCCTTGGTTTTTTAATCACTTGTTTCATATACATTTCCGTCAAATGCTCAATAATACATCATAATATTTAATCGGCTTAGTTTTTCCCATACAAAATATAAACATCCTTTTTCCGGGTAAACTATAAGACCAATTTTAATGAAACAACAACCAAAAGAATTAAAATTTTTATTTTGTTTTTTTTTTTTTTATCTCTCTAAAATTCCAGTGAACAAAAGAATGAGTTCTGTTCGAAATGAAAGCAATACAATTGGTTTATACAGTAGTTTTTATTTATAACGAACTCGGTTCAATTTTAATTATAATAAACTTTACAATTTTTGCCAATGAATTAAATTTTACCTAAAAATGTAAGTTTTTTATTACATTCATATTTTTTTTTTTATTTAAACTTATTATATAATTTAGTATTTTTATACCCGTGTATACATATATGAACATCGGGTATATTCAAATTACTCCTCCGTTTGTAACGCATCGAAATATACGAGCTAGATATAGTGTCAAGGGTACGTATCGAATCAGCATCGAAAAGTGAATCGATCTAGCTATGTGTGTCCGTCCGTTCGTCCGTCCGTCCGTCAGCACGATAACTCAAAAACTATAAGAGCTAGAGTTCTGAAACTTTCACAAAGTAATTTTTAGACAATTTGTAGGTTCCCTATTGTTTTTGGTTAAAATCAGACAAGGGCTTCGGGTAGCTACCATACAAATTTTTCGAAATTATATGAATATTTTCAAAATTAATAACTAAATAGAAACCAAATATAAAAACAAACAAAATGTAGTTAAGTTATTAATCGATTCATGGTGTAGTGGTTAGGACATGTTACTTGTAGCCGAAATGTCTCGGTTCGAATTCAGGCTAAGGAAAATTTTTTTTTTTTTAATTCATTTTTTGTTATCTATTTACTTTTTAATAAAATAGATGTATTTATTTTAAGTATGAAAAATTTAATTTTATAGAAAATTTGACAGAAAACTATCATTTATATTAAAAATTATTCATGTTTTTTAATATTTTTATAAAAAAATTCAAAACTGTTATTTAAAACAAACAAGTGATACCATAGCAACTACAATTATTTAAAAAAAAAAAAAAAACTAAGATAAATATAAACTCGTTTTGTAGGCAAAATACTTATTGTTATATGGTGTAGTGGTTAGGACATAGGGCTAGTATTCAAAATATTTCGGTTCGATTCCTGGCTGGGGCAAAAGTTTTTTTTTTTTTTATTAAATTCATCTTAAAACTCTGATTTATAAACTATTTATTTTTTATACCCTACACCTATAGAATAGGTAAAGGGGTATATTAACTTTGGTATGGTGTTTGTAACCATCTAAAGGAAGCGAGCTAGATATGGAAAAGTATATATATTTGTGATCAGCGTGACCGCCTTAGTCGATATAGCAATGTCCGTCCGTCCGTAGGCACGATAACTCAAAAAATAATGGAGCTATCTTGATGAAATTTTAACTGTAGGTTACTAGGACTGAAAGTACGGCGGGGATTGCATATGGGCAAAATCGGCCCATGGGTTCGGATTCTGGACCTTTTAATCGGTTTCAGGGCTAACGAACAAATATAAAAAATCACGATAACTCAACAACTAATGACGCTATCTTCATCAAATTTGTGCTGTAGGTTACTAGTAATGAAAATACTTCGGGAATTGCGTAAGGTCGGGATTGGACCATGGGTTCGGAACCTAGAACTTTTTGATCGAATTAAATGAAGATAGAACCTCCAAATTTAGTATCAGGGTGTCCCTTCCTATTTCCTAAGTGTCTTGTGAATTTGGGTCCCATTGGAGTAGTGGGTCGGGGACCAGCCACACATTTCCGAAGACCTTAAAGCATATCTTTAAAATTAATAAAGATAACAACTTGAAAAAATGTAGAAGCTTCCAATTTGCCACAAGGGTGTTCTTTACTATCTCTTGCGTGTTCCCCTAATTTGGGATCAATTGGAGTGGTGGTTCTGTACCCCTCTCAGACCTCCCAAGTTTTAAAGGCTTATAATCGAAATTACTAAAAATAGTTACTTAAAATTAGGATAGACTGTTCAAATTGTGTACAAGGGTTAACTAGTACTATAAGTACAGCGCGGACTATATAAGGGCGAAATCAGCCCAACGGTTCGGATTCCGGACCTTTTAATCGATGTCAGGGTTAGCCTGAACATATATAAAAAATCACGATAACTCAACAACTAATGAGGCTATCTTCATGAAATTTGTGCTGTAGGTTATTGGCAGCGAAACTACGGCGGTGATTACGTACGGTGAGGATTGGACAATGGGTTCGGAACTTAGAACTTTTTGATCGAATTTAGGCCAAACGAGCATAATTCCGAAACCAATGAAGATAGAACCTCCAAATTTGGTATCAGGGTGTCCCTTCCTATTTCGTAAGTGTCTTTGAAATTTGGGCCCCATTGGAGTAGTGGATCGGGGACCAGCCACTCAGTTCTTAGGCCCTTAAAGCATATTTTCGAAATTAATAAAGATAGTTACTTGAAACAAATGTAGAAGCTTCCAATTTGCCACAAGGGTGTTCTTTACTATTTCTTGCGTGCCCCCCTAATTTGGGATCAATTGGAGTGGTGGTTCAGAACCTCTCTTAGACCCCCCAATGTGTAAAAGCTTATCATCGAAATTAATAAAACTAGTAACTTAAAATTAAGATAGAGCGTTCCAATTGTGTACAAGGGTTAACTAGTATTGAAAGTATGACGGGACTGCATATGGGCGAAATCGTACCATAATTTCGGGTCCTGGAACCCTTGAAAAGTTCAAGGACTAACAAACATATATCTTAAAAACACCATAACTCAAAAAATAATGCCGGTATTTAGATGAAATTTAACAGTAGGTTACTAGTAATGAAAGTACCATGGGAATTGGTTGTGGTCGAGTTTAATTTCGAAGCCAAAGAATATATTTCCTATGTCCTATGTGTCTCCGAAATCTAGACTTAATTGTAGTGGTTCAGCTATGTTCAAAGGTACTTGCTGCATTTATGTAAAATTTATTTTTATATTTAAATGAATTATATGAAAAGGTGTAAATTTTTAATTGTATTTTAGAAATACATTTATTGCATATTTTGCTTTTATAAGTTTTTCTATTAGGTATATAAACTAACCATTTAAAATAATTGCAATTTTTAAAAATTTGGATTATTAAATATATTATGCCTTGGATATCTTTTTATCACAAAATTTAATAATTAGAATTTTTTCATTTTGTAATTGAATTGGAATAAATATATTTTCATTTATTTCAAGTTTGTTTGTTTTTTAATATTTTTAAATAGATAAATTAGTAAGAATTTGTAGTATTTTTTAATAGATAGGGTAATTAGAAAATGTTTTTAGTATTATACAGTTAATTTGGTTAGCTATGTCTTACGATCAAATTAATAACAGCTTCTATGGTGTTAAAATGACTTATGGATATGTCCTTAAATTTGAACCAAATAGGTGTAGGGTAAAAAACACGATTTTTTTTTTGACAATTTATGCTCTGCTCAGATTTAAAAAAAAACGCCTTTAGTGAATTCGTTCCTTTTAGCAAAAAGTGTAGATGAAGAGTAGATAGGAGTAGTTTGTAATTGAAACGCTAATTTTTGTTTCAGGAGTATATAATCGTTAGATTAATTGTCATTTTAAAACTATCTGTCATATGAGAAGTTTATCAATTTTAATAAATTTAAATATTGAAAATAAAGTGTTAATGTTGATATATATAAATAATATTTCTTAAAATGCAAGAAAAAAGTGCTGATTGGTTATCTATTAAAAAATATGATTTAACATAACCTATTCAAATGAAAATCCATCTATTATAAAAAACGCTATCTGCCGAAAATTATCTACTTTTTCTCAAACCCTGTTTCAGTTGAGAGTAGCTGTCAGTAGCAAAGAATAGTTTACTCCTCATTAAGCAATGCTAGCATTGAAATATGTTGAGTAGAATAGTGTCATATGCCTGTATTTCGTTAGCTTATAATATCATTTAACTGTTTTTTACTTGGGAATATTTTTTTTAACCTGAATATTTAATTTTTGTATATATATATTAATTTAGCGATTCTAAATCGTGCTCAGAGCTAAAAAAAACACTATTTATTTTTGACAGTTCATGCTCTACTCAGATTTAAAAAATGCCTATAAAGGACCTGAAGTATGTATTCATACAATTTTTAATTAGGGAAAAGAATACATACGGAACGGATACAAAATAATTCAAATCGTACTAAAATGTTTAGTTTTCTATATGATGGACAGCATTAACTCGAATTTTGGCTACTTGACTTCAGTAAATATATGTATATGTTTAGAAATATAATCAAATTATCAGAACATTATATATCAGAACAATATTTATATTAAGAATTTAAATCGTTTTTTTTTTGTGTAATAACTGTACCACATTATACTCTCTTTAAAGCGACTTAAGCTATAGGAATAATATACAAAAATACAACAACGTTTAACTGCAAAAATTATAAATTTTTTTTTAAGCAAATTTCAAGCGAAAGAATTGTTGCCAACATTGTGGCAATATATTTTATTCTGTACAGGAAAAACAATATAATTTGTCGTGTTAAATTAGTCTAATATAGATTACACAAAACTAATTTTTTATGTAAATTTAAAAGCAAAAATAGCTCGAATTTCGAGCACAGGCGATATTAGTTAAATATTAATAATCTTGAAGTTTTTTTTTTGTACATTAGTTCATAGGTTTTCAAGTTACAGATGTTTAAAAATTCCACATGTTTAAATTTTGACTTGTAGATAACTAGTAGATAAAATTTCTTTTCTTTATGTCAAAGGAAGTAAAACTTTTATAAACAAATGAAAGGACAGACAAACGGATAAATATGCTAAGTAGAAAATTTTGCAAAATTTTTTTCTAACATTATTCATATTATTGTTAATTTAAAAAAAGTTCTTGATATTTTAATAACAAATTATAAAACCAAATGTGCTAACTAATTTGAATCATTTTTTTACAGCAGCATAAATCAATATTATTAAAAATGAAGGTAAAAGGTAAATATACATGTTTCATTTATGATATATGAAAAAAACATATGCTTACGACATCAGACAACAATAAAAGCAATTTCCAAAAAAGCTTAAAAAAGCTAAGGTGCATATTTAATTGGTTAATATTTGGCTGATAGATTTGCATATACTAAACTTCTGGAGTAAATACCATTTTGTTTGCTTATATATAGTAGCATTACAGACAAAAAAAAGTTTTTGATTAAAGAAAAGGATTATTAACAATAAACATGCTATTATTATAAAACTAAAAATATTGTATATTTAAAGAATGTAATGATGGAATATCGTTATATTAACACAGATAAAAAGGTTTTATCAAATAAACTAAATGGACAACGCAACATTATGTGGAAAGAAAATACATCTCTCGTGCGATGGATATTAACTATTTCTGGTTAGTATATATAATTTAACAATATTTAAATAAGGGAATTTAGTAAATTTTATTTCATATTATTCTTAATATGAATTTAATATAACTATTCCTGGTTAGTATATATAATTTAACAATATTTAAATAAGGGAATTTAGTAAATTTTATTTCATATTTTTCTTAAATATTAAAGTTATGTAAATTTCTTTACTTTGTAAAAGTAAAGATTCATTAACAATAAGCTAATATAGAAAGAAGAACATTTTTTTCCATCCTGGAAAAATTTCCATTTTGACCACTGGTCTGATTGTCACAAAATTTTAGAGGAATAATTCTGAGAGACGTGGGGTGACATAGGCTATGTCACATTTTTATAAGTCAACAGGTTGCGGCTCTAGAGCCGTTTTAAGCTTTTTCATTTTTCTGATGTTTGGATGTTTCTGAGGATGTCTAGTCAACGGTTTGACCGATTTGACTAGACATCCTCTAAGGAACCGGAATTAGTTGTATAAAGTTGGTTTGAACGAATTAACCCACTTCGACCTGGCGGGTTTGCAAAAAATTTTGTGTTTCCGATTTGTTCCCATTTTAAAAGGTGGTTTTGCAGTTGAAAAGAGAGACTGACACAAATTTTTGTTGAGTTCGGTTAACCCGTTTGGGCACAAGCGCGCAATGAAGCTTTTTCAGTGTTTTTGATGTCGAACCGAAACAGTTTGACCGGTTGACTTGAAATTTTGCATAAATGTTCCTCTTAGCTGACGGAAGTAGTCGTATACAGTTGATTAAAATTAATTAACCCATTTCGACCCGGCGCGATTCCAAAAATAAAAATCAATTAAAATAAGTAACAAATTCATTAACAATATTCATTATAATAATAATTAAAGGTTTAACAACAAACCAAATTATTAAACAAATTTTAGGAATAAATTTAATATGAAAAATAAACAAAAATCAATAATAAACTAAAGATTTTGGGAGTATGAAATATAAATTTTTCTTCAAAGTAGGTTTGATTAGTTAAACGTTAATACCCTGTTAATATTTATTACAAAAAGCCATCATTTTGTTAAGAGGTTCGTATTTACCATAATTGATACCGTGAAACTGGGGATAAAACATGTTACGTGTTCTTAATCTTGAAACTGGACAAAAGACTACCCAATCAAGTAATTCCGTAGAAACAATATTGCCTTTGAGTAATTCTGTTCAATTATTATATTGGCAACTTCTTGACGTTTATCGAGAATGTTAAGATTTAATAAATTTAACCGATGCTTGTATGGACGAAGATTTAACGGATCTTCCCAAGGCTGATGACGAAATGCAAATTTAAAAAAATTCTTTTGGACAGATTCAATCCTATTAACATGGAATCTATAAAATGGATTCTATAGCTGTTTGACATATTTTAAATTGGGTCTTACCAACAAGTATAAAGAGTATTAAAAACATACGGGTCTTCAAATTCTTTTGCCCAACGCTTGATAAAACCTAGCATAGAATTTCCTTTACTTAATATACAAGTAAAATGAGGTTTAAATGATAGTTTACTATCAAACAAAAATTCCCAAACCTTTAATTGAAGCCACAGATAGAATGGTTTGGTTATTAAAAGAATAAGTATGTGATAATGGATTTAAACGACGCGTAAAGGAAATAAAAAAACATTTAGTTATGTTAAGAAGAAGGTTATTATTAATACAACAGTTATGAAAAAAGTTTAAATCATCTTGTAAAGCTACCGAATCATCTAATGACTTAATTTTTTTTTAAATTTCCATATCATCGGCTTATATTTTAATATGAATGTTGTAAAATAAGAAGAATCGAAATAATGAACAATAAAGGGCCAAGATGACTAGCCTGAGGAGCTCCAGTGAGAGCCAATAATGTCGAAATTATAGATCTAAATAGAATTGAATAGCTACAAACTGAAAGATATGAGGAATTCCAATTTCTAAAGTATGAAGGAAAACCTAATTTTCTTAACTTATAAATGATAGTATTGTGAGGAAGAACATCAAATGTTTTTCTAAAGTCGCTGTAAATTACATCAGTTTGAAAGCCATCTTCCATATTTTTAAGAAAAACTGATGTTGCCTCAACAAGCTTAGTAACAGGTGACTTATTTTTCAAAAAGCCATGTTGGTGGGCCAGCCATAAAGGCAGCGCAGTTTTTTAAAAATAAGTTAGGGATACCATAAATTCCAGGACTAGAATTATAATCAATTTTTTTAGATAATTGAATACCATGTGTGCACATTAATATTAGTAAGTGTAGTTTTCGGAAAATTCTTAAGGTGCGAAAAATTTGCTTCATTTAAAGAAAGTTTGAAGTAGAGTAACTAAAAAAAACAAGTGATGAAAAAAACCAAGGGTTTTTAAGAAAGCACATTTTCAAAATAATATAGTGTTTCATACTGAGTATTTTATCGGAATATGTTAATTTTTTATTAAAATATCAAGAACTTTTTTTAAATTTACAATAATATGAATAATGTTAGAAAAAACTTTAGTAAAATTTTCTACTTAGCATATTTATCCGTTTGTCTATCCTTTCATTTGTTTATAAAAGTTTTACTTCCTTTGAAATAAAGAAAAGAAATTTTATCTACGAGTTATCTACGAGTCAAAATTTAAACATGTGGAATTTTTAAACATCTGTAACTTGAAAACCTATGAACTAATGTACAAAAAAAAAACTTCAAGATTATTAATATTTAATGTATTATTGAGCATTTGACGGAAATGTATATGAAACAAGTGATGAAAAAAACCAAGGGTTTTTAAAAAAGCACATTTTTAAAATAATATAGTGTTTCATACTGAGTATTTTATCGGAATATAATGTTGAAACTTCAATGTTAACGTTAAATTTAGGAAATATATACGTTGGTGACTAAGTTACTACTTACTTATAAAAACCGTAATTTTTTTAATTTTTAAGTCCTAATAGCCTCTCTATGGGGAAGGTTGCCCAATTTCTCAAGGATCTAATCCTCACTACTCGCCTTCCCCCAACTTTTTTAGGTTCAAGGAATTAAATTGTGAATTCTACCAACATTTGGAATTTTATTTAGAATTTTACTATATAAGCAAAAATGGTTAAAACTGACAGACACTTTCTTCAATTTAAAGAACCCCTTTTAAATTTAAGAAAATCTTTAAACATATGTTAAAGTATAATGTTAGACCTTAAAATTTTGTATATTAACAAAAAAAAAATTAGAATAGGTATTCAAGTTACAGGTGTTTAAAAATAGCAAAATTTCAATTTTCGAGCCCTAATAGCTGCTAAACAGAGGACGTGACAAAAAAATTTTGTTAACCGACTCCTACTAATTTCTGAAGTTCTAACTTCTCCCAAAATTTCAAGACCCTAGATTGGCCCGTATAAAAGATATGTGTAGCCAAAAATTTTGCAAAAATTAAGTTTTGCATAATGGTAAATTTTGGTACCGTATAACTCTAAACATTTGTCTTTTATAAAGCTTATAAAACCAGCTATCTTTTGCCGTTTTCAAATTGAAAATACACTTAACAGAACTCTTGTTATAACAATTTGATAACAAATAAAGAAGAAGAAATAAATGAAAAATGATGATAGTTCAAAAGCTTTTAATATCACTAAAATTGGTTTTTAAAAAATTAAAACGACTTGATAAAGATATATTCAGTTTTCAGCTTTCGCAGGGGACCAAAAGGAAAAACAAATAGGGTGTTAATAAGGGTCGATTCTGACTAATTCAAAAGAGCCATCAAGAATCCAATTAATTACTTCTATAATAGAATATCGAAGATACTTGTTGAAAGTTAAAGCAGTTTAAAGGATCATTTAATAAGCACTCGCTATTTCTAATCAGTTCCTTTTGTACGTAATAAAGCTCTGATATTAGGTAAATTAAAATCACCATATAGGATTATATCATCATTTGCGTTGATTTTGATAATATATGACTCAATTACTCATAAATATTTAGAATAAAATTCAAAATTAGGAAAAGGAGGAATATAACAGTTAATGATGAATATTGGATTGAGGAACAAAGTGAGTTTTTTAATTGCGATCAATAGTCCTCCACCTTTCGAAGTATCACCCAAAGAAAGGGTACCATATCTATCATTTCGAAAAACATTAAAAGATGAAGATAAAAGTTCTAAATTGTTAATTGAAAAAGAAAGCCAAGTTTCGGTTAAAATAAAGATGTCAGAGTCTAAAAGCGTAGAATTAGAGAGAACTGTTTTCGTTTTGGTACGTAGAACTCTTACGTTTTGGTAATAGATAGATAATTTAGATAAATGATTAACTAAAGCAATCTCAACTAGATTTTCTGTCCCTTGGGAGTGGACGAAAGTACTTATCATGATTTTCCCTTACCCTTTGAAAATAATTAATTCTGTTTGTTGAAATATGAGAAGCATATGACTTAAGATCATTGAAGGTATTTACCGCAGAATTTCCAAATATGTCATGCTATCTTATAAAAATATCACGAAACTCATTAACCTCAGTTGGCAATTATTCTTGTTGAATATAAATTTTCCGTGATGTATTAATTTTTACACCTAAACATACATCTATGAAGATATCCTGAGTCTGGCTAAAGCATATCTTCTATTATTATTATCTTCTAAGGATTTAGGTATGACCCTAACAAAAAGTGGCAAAAGAGGTCTAACAGCGGTGGTAATGTTGGTATTGAATTCGAAACACTTAAAGAATTTAAAGCTTTCAATGCTTAAGATTTTTTGGTGATGATGTATTACATGAGGATTTATTGTTTCACCTTGAACAAAGTTTTAGTACTTCGTCAAAGTGGAAGAAAAAGATTTTTGAAATTTTGAAATTTTAGCTTTAAGAAAAGAATCACAAACATGTTTATTTAAGGAGAATTTTGGATCGTTTGAAAGTGAAGAATTACTTAATTTATTTATATAATTTGTTTTTTATTATAAGAAGGTATATGATTAATATTCTTTAAAAAGTTCTTACTATTATTATTACTAGACTTCAATTGATTAATTTTATCATAAGAAGTAAAATTTGTTACTGGAAGGTCAAGAAGGCTATTAATGTTATTTACTTTAGTGTTTGTGTTAGCAAAGAAATTAATTGTATAAGTATCAATAGAGAAACTAAAGGTACATCAAGAAGATTTATTAAATCATTATCTACGTTGTTTAATTTAACTGTATTAGAATTCTTATTATAATTAGGATGATCGGTTATTAGTGAGTTAGGTAAAATTTCAAATATATTGTTAGTATTATTAGCATAACTTGAATGTAGGTTACCTATCTGGGTTAGGCTTAGAAAGATTGTAATTTGCATATATATGATTAAACGAAAATTTTGGATTACCTTTAGCTCTTAGCTGTATTCGTATAAAAGGTCACTTAGGTTTAACAGGTAGCTTAGGTTTAACAGCTCGCAAAGGTTAAATTGGTCGCTCTCGTTTAACATGTCTATTTGAAATCAAAATAGCTGCATCTGAAGCACAGCTGGTAGTATGTACTCCAATTTGATCCCAAATGAAATCATTGTTAGGATCCAATAACAACTGAATTGTACCATATGGCCCAGTTAATTTTAAAACAGCGAAATTTAATGTTTTTTCTCTTAATATGATTTAGAGTATTATTGACACAGGAAACAGAATTGACACGGAACTCATCTTTTATAAACTGGAGCATTTTAATACAATCAAAGGAGCATAGAGCTCCTTGATTTCGTCCATACAGTTCCAAATTTATGTACAATTTTTGGATCCGTTTGAATGCCATTAACACAAGTTTCCAAAGTATTTTGCGTTTCAAATTCACGTGTTGTAAATGTGCTGTGGACTAGAATCTTGAAGGTTTGTGGGCAACTCCAATAAGAATAGGTTCGTAGAGTTATGTAATGATTCTAGTTTTTCAATAAAGGAATGAAACTAACATTTTGTTAAATGAAGATACATTAATATGTTGGCGACAAGAGCCAGCTTTGATGAAATCTCTAACATTATTTTTCAAATTACCAAAATGCTTCAGCAGAGATGGGAAAATTTCCATTTTGATTTTTTACATTATAGAAGTATCATTATTTTGACCAGGAACGCGGCTGCATAGCCCCAAACGATTTCGCTATGTTCTGAAAAGCGTTTGAACTATTTACAATGTTGTTATTTGTTTTACTACATAAACAAGTTTCTCATTTTCAAGATCAGAGATTGGTTAATGTATATTGTCAAACATTCCCCGCAATAAACCTTCATAGTTTTGACAATCTTTATAAATGAAATATGAGTTAAGAGATGGATGGTACCAATCTCTGCTAAAAACCATGCATACACCATGTAACTATGTAATTTTAACTGTAGGTTACTAGGACTTAAAGTACAGCGGAGATTGTATATGGACAAAAACAGTCCGTGGGTTCGGAATCTGGAACTTTTAATCTATCTAAGGGCTAACGAACATATAAAAAATATTAGTATAGTTAAAAAACTAATGGCGCTACCTTCATGAAATTTGTGTACACGGTCCAGATTGGGCAATGGGTTCGGATCCTAGAACTTTTTGATCAAATTGTGGCGAGACAAGCATAATTCAGAAACTAATGAACCTTAAAATTTGGTATCACTGTGCCTCTTTGTATGTCCTAAGTTTCCTAGAAATTAAGGACCAGATGCAGTTGTGGGTCGAGGACCATCTACACACTTCCGAAGACCTAAAAGCATATCATTGAAATGAATAAGAAAAGTAGCTTAAAATTAAGAAAGAACTTGCAATTGTGTACAAGGGTTAACTAGTATTGAAAACGGAGGAGACTGCATAAGGGCGAAATTCGATAACGGATTCGGGTTGTGCAACTTTTGATCAATTCAAGGGCTAACTAAGATATATCCAAAAAAGACGATTACTGAAAACTATTGGAGCTATCTTGATGAAATTTAAACTGTAAATAACCAGTACAGACAGTACCGCTGGGTTTGGTTCTGGTCAAAATCGGACAATGAATTCTAATTCTAGATGTTTTTGTTTGAAATGAGGTATAATTTTGAAACTAGTATAATTTTGTATACCAAACTAGTATAATTTTGAAACCAAAGAAGATAGAGCCTTAAAATTTTTGGCACAGGTGTTTATTTGCTTTGTGTACTTGAATTTTTGGATGAATTGGAATAGCGGTTTGCGTACGACCCCCATTAGTCCCAAGAACTTAAAGCATATATTCGAAAATAAACAAAGGTAATACCTTGTAATGAATATAGAAGCTTTAAATTGGGTATAACGGTGTTTTTTATTATTTCCTTTGTGTCTCCGAAATTTTTGTTTTTTGTTTTTTTTTTTTTGCGAAGGTTGATGGAAAGCATCGAAAACCGCCCAGAATCACTGTACGGGGTTCATCTGGGAGTGTTGGATTTTAACCAACTAAAACCACCCACCTTTTTTTAAAACCAAACTTGGTATGGACCTTAAATACAAATGTATTGTTTGGTTTTTAGGATCGGGATTGGGAAGGAAATTAGGATTAGGATTAGGATTTAGGAGTTTGAATTATGATGGATAAAGGAATTAATTTAAAGGAAAGTCATGAAGATGGATGTTAATGTTCTTCTTAAACTTTATTGGATCGTACATATAAAAACTACCAACTTTGGGAAACACATTACATGGTAACTGATTCTATAATCGCGATGTGCGCACAACAAACGAATTTCCATAAGCCGTGTTCCGCCATCTTACTAATTCAACAGTGTAGGGGTGAGCATCTGTCGCACTCCTTATTTCACGTTGAAAAACTTTTAGGGGAGGCATTAATTGTTTGATTTCATTGGAACAGGTGTTCGTCCCAACGAGGTATCTATAAAACAAAGTTAGTGACCAAACGGTTCGCCGATGGTTAAGTGGAGTGAGCGATGAAGTAACACTGGGATCATTTAAAAGACGAAATGACAAGCTGGGGGTAGATATTGCAACTTTCCGTGAGGTTAAACAGCATTGCATCTTTTTTGTGTTAAAATCAACACGGTTACACTCTCCCCATTTTTGGATTTTTGCTAAATCATTGTTTAGCTCACTAGTCATGAAATTTTTTGCTGTTGTGTTAATCTGTTGATTAATGTTACAGCGACTATGAAATTCATAGGAAGCCACAAGGGTGCTGTCATCTGCGAAACTGTGAATTGGATTGGAGGTTATTGAAAGTAAGTCATTGATAAATGTTAAGAAAAGAGTTGGGGATAAAACAGATCCTTGGGGGACACCAGCATTTATTTGAAATTGGTTGGATGTATAACCATCCACAAGTACACGAATTGTGCGATTTGAGAGAAAATCTCCAATGCATTTTAGAAAAACCCTACCTAAACCTAAAGCCTCGCATTTTGCTATTAAAGCATCATGCCATACTCGGTCAAAATCTTTAGATATATCCAAGGCTACAACATCAGATTCACCAGAGTGGTGAAGACTGATATTTAGCTTCTCGCAAAGGTAAGTCATGAGATCACCGGTTGAACGACGGGCTCTGAACCCGTATTGTGGTTCATGGAGCAAACCTTTGCGATCAAGGTATTTCAGAAGCTTTATGTTTACAATTTTTTCCATTACTTTGGAAAGGACCGAGGTTATAGCAATAGGGCGGTAGTTAGAGGGATCGCTTTTGTTGCCTTTTTTTGGAACTGGAAAAACATTCGCAACCTTCCATTGGGCAGGATGAGTACCCGAAGTAAAGGAAAGGAAAAAAAGGTTGCGGAGAGATTTTGAAATAGTGGAATAAGTTTTTTTTAGAACCATTGAAGTGATTCCATCCGGACCGGCCGATTTGTTTGCGTCAAGATTTTTCAATATTTTCATCACTGTTCGTGTCCTGAAGTAAATTCTACCAAAGGAACAGCCAACGCGTGGAATATGAGGTGGATTTTGTGTTGACTGGTGCAGTGTTGAATTGGAAGCAAATGTTTCACCAAACAAGTTCGCTTTTTCTTTAGAATCTGACACAATTCTGTTATTTTTATCAACAAGTGGGGGAAAAGAGGAATCGCTTACGTCCTCCTTTAACCCCTTTGTAAAAGTCCAAAAGGACTTGCTGTTCTTTGGCATGTGGAGCAACCTACGTTTTATTCTTTGGTTGAATAAGAACTTTTGTTTGTTGATAACTCTCTTGCATCTATTTCTGGCCACTATATAGTTGGCCCTGTGAGACTCCGACCGATTGTGTTGGTAACATTTAAAAGCCTCCTCCTTATTATGAATTGCTTTACTACAAATGCGATTGAACCATGCATTCGGTTTTCGTTGAATACTTCTCATGGAGTGAGGTATGAACAACCTCACGGCTGGGTGGCACAGTGGTTAGAGTGCCAACCTTTCATGCGAAAGGCCCCGGGTTCGAATCCCAGTGAAAGTGAAAAAACTTTTATCTGGTTTTCAACTTGACTCAGCTACCATTCGCCTTTGGGTTCAAATTAATGGCTTAATTAATAATTAATAATTATATATCTTTAATAAAAAATACATAAATATAACAATATAAACAAATACAAAATGTAAACAAATAATTCAATTAAATAATATAACTCACTGATATAGAATACCATATAAATCTAATACAAAATATTACAATATAAACAAAAATAGAACTGCATTTATTGAAAATGTTATAAGGCGTAGTACTATCTCATGTTTAAATTGTATGTGGAATTCATTTGATCAGTTCTAATATATGAATATATCTCCCCTGTTCCGACATGCACATGTATAGTCAGGCTGTTTAGCCTATCACAATGAACAGTTAGCATGTAGAGGTGCGGGCAAAAAAAAAAAAAAAAAAAAAAAAACTCCAAGCAAGATGGTTTCACTGATTGCATTTGCAGCAAAGTTAACATTCTTGTTGCGAAAACACGTTGACCAATCGAAATCTTTAAAAAAGTTGTTTAACCCTTCCCAGTTGGCACGATTATAATTCCATACCAGTTTTTTGGGAGGAGTCTTTCTATTGATCACTGTATTAATATGGAAGCTTGTTTTCACCAAACAATGGTCGGAGCCCGCCAGGGGACAACCTACTGAAACCACATACTTTTCAAGATGTGTAGTCAGAAACAGATCCAAGAGGTAACCTTCTTGATCAGCACGGTCAGGGACCCTAGTAGGATTTTGGACAAGTTGAGAAAGGTGGAACATTGCTGAGAACAGTTCAACTTGCTTCCCAATTGAGTTTTGGCTCAAAGAAGAATTACTTGAAAAATGAAGCCAATCTCTGTTATGGATATTGAAATCGCCAGCCAGAACTATTTCAGTTTTTGGGCATGACTCCAAAATTGCATTAATCTGGTTAGAGAGATTTTCAATCTCCGTAGCAGTTTCATCTTCATTTGAGTTGGGTGATCTGTATAAGAAACAGAAAGGTATGACATGTTTTCCAACGAGAATTTTGACCCAAATGTAATTGAAGGTTTGGCTAGAAGCTTTATATTTATGAAGAATGTTGAAAACTATGCCATTTTTAATGAAGATAGCGATGCCTCTTTTAGGGACGAAGTGTGAAACAATTGAGTAGCCTGTAATACTAAAATTATCTTTTTGGCCACTAACTTGCGTTTCACAAAGGGCTAGGATAGCTGGCTTTGCAGAGTTTAAATGGCATTCTACGGCATGAAAATTCGTCTGCAACCCACGTATGTTACAAAAATTAATACAAAAGTTGGCAATTTTGATACAGAAAATGAATAAAAAAATTTTAAGAATCAAAAAAATTTTTAAAAAATAGAAAGATTTTAAGAATAGAAAAAAGAAATATAAGCAAAAACCGAAATTTTTCTTAATTTGAAATTGAAAGAAATTTATATTTGAATTTTAAAACAAATAAAGAAAAGAAGAAATAGAACAAAATTTTAAAATTTAGAAATTAAAATTAAAAATAAATGTATGTACGACTTGTCCTCCTTAATTAATGACCAACACCGGCTAATTTTATTTTACTCAGAGTGAGAAAACGACTTATATCAAAGTTCAACAGTTTTTATCTTGCATGATATAATGCCCTTATTGAACGAAGTTACAGTCGCAAACTCACACAAAGTAAAACCACATGTAATTTAGATTTTAATGTACAAAAAAAAAAAATTATGTTTAAAAAGGAAAAAATTTAATGTTAAAATACCATAACGATTATTAATTTATTTAAGTAAGAAAGAGATCAACACATAAAATTATATGTAGTGATTTTAGTTCAATCTAATTTACAATTATCAATACTATTTAAGTGCAAAAAAAAAAAAATATATATAAAAGATTGAGAATCTTGAAATAATTAAATTAGACCATCAACATCCATACATAAGAGGAAGGGAGATGGATATATTTGTTTTGTTTACTGCTAGGAGATGAATGAGAAATAAATTATAAAAAGAAATTAAATTTGACAAGTTATTAATTGTAAACAAAACAAATCCGACGCGTGTTTTAAAAAATAAAATAAAATTTATTTAATTTTGAAAATAAAATAAAAGTTCTTAAATTATATATAAAAAAAAAGTTAATGTTCGTAATAAATTGAAAATCGAAAATAAAATCTGTGTTAATTATGTGATAGTTTTGTTTAGTTATAATATTTTTTTTCCTTTTTTACATCAAATATTATAGAATAGAATAATATAAAAAAACAAAATAATATAATAAAACTGAAAATAAAAATACTTATCTTGCCACCATTAGAAGTGCGGCTCGTTAATCCAATAATGGAGAGAAATAAATTAAATATAGCAAAACACCATCACAACAGAATAAAAAAATTATAATATTTTAAATTAAAAAAAAAAATTAAAAAAAGAAAAAAATTAAGTACGTAATTTAATTACTACAAATGATTGATTAAGAAATTATTGAATAAAAAGAAAAGAAAATGTTAAAATTGTAATTAAACTCTAAAGACACCGTTTTATACCGATGTGTTCACAACAAAGGTAGAACGAAGAGGTCAAATGTTAAGACTTAATGTGGTAAATGTGGTGGTTCAGGTGCCTCCTAAGAAATCTTAAAATTAAAAAGCTTAACTTCGAAATTAATAAAGATAGAAATTTCAAATCTGATACACTATTTCCTATTTCCGTTCTTATCTAACACTTTTCTATTTTTAAAAGGCTAAGAATTTCACCATGAAACATATTATGTATTATATTTTATAAATTAAAATCAAAATAAATTTTTAAAAAACGACAAAATTTTTTTTATTTTTTTTAATTTTTATTATATCATAAATTTTATGGAATTATTACAATAGGTAATATATAATTAGGAAATTGTGTGTACTGCCATAAAAAAGCTGCCATACAACTCCTTCTTTTATATGAACATTATACTACACCTAATGAAGCTGGGTGTCTAAAATTTTGCCAAAAATAGTTTAGTGAAATGGCCAAAGTTCCAGGAAAGTTTGGTTGGTCTACTGCAGAGGGTTCGAGTAGCTGCCATACAACTCCTTCTTTTATATGAGCATTACACTACACTTAATAGAGCTGTATGTTTGAAATTTTGCCAAAAGTAATTAACCGGATGATATAATGTATATGTTATGGTCATACGGGTATCCCATATATATTAAAATGAATTATATGAAAAGTTTTAAATTTGGCATTGAATTTTAAAAATATATTTGATGCATATTTTCCATTTATAAGCTTTTCTAATAAGTTCATATAAAAGGAATTTAAATTAATTTCAATTTATAAATTTGAATTATTAAATTTGTTGATACAAAGCTAATCAAATTTTGCCTTTTCGTATAAATGTATTCAATATTTATTTCAAGTTTTTTCAATTGGTCAAACCGTTTTGATTCGACATCAAAAACATTGAAAATTTTTTTGCGCCCTCTTGCCCAAACGGGTTAACCGAACCCAACAAAAATTTGCGACAGACTCTCATTTCGACCGCGAAACCACCCTGTAAAATTGGACACAAATCGGAAGCACAAAATTTTTTGGAAGCCCACCAGGCCGAAATGGGTTAAATTATTCCAACCAAAGTTGTATTAACTATTTCCGGTTGCTAAGAGCATTGTGCAAAATTTCAAGTCGATCAGTCAAAGCGTTTTTACGCGACATTGCAGTAGTGCTGTACATGTAAAATGCACAAAACTGATTGCAAATGAGCTTCATGTATTGAATTCTAATATAAATATTAAATATTCTTGTAATGATTGTATTGATTCAGGTTTAAGAAGTGTGAATGAAAAGATTACAAAAATAAATAGTGAAATAAAAAAATTTTGTGATCAAAATTTAAATCTAATTCAATAGAAAACCTTCATATGCTGATAAATTAAAGATGCCAATAATAAAACCAAAACAAAGTGAGCAAGAAAGCAATGAAACAAAATATAGATGTGTGGAATTTAAATATAGAAATAGATAATATTCAAGAAAAAGAAATGTTTCAGTTTCAATATGTTGCGGTAACACTGAGTCAGTAAAAAAAATTGAAAATGAAATAAATAATAAAGTGAGTGAAAACTATGAAGTTCATATACCTGAAATAAATAATCCAAAAATAATTGTATGTGGAATGAATGAAAAATTGAATGATTGACAAATAATAAATGCATTTAAAAAGCAAAATAAGATTGAATGGAAATCAATAAAAATTTTAAAAACTTATTCGTCTTATAAAAATAAAAATAAATATATTTCTATAATAGAAGTGGATAACCGTTCCTTTAAAATAATTTTTGAAATAAAAAAAGTTGTGATAGGGTGGAATATATGTAAAGTGTATAAAAAAACGAGGAAGCGTGTAGTAGAGTAGACTGTGTCACCTCTGGAATACCCGTATGACCGCAACATATACATTGTATCATCCGGTTAATTACTTTTGGCAAAATTTCAAACATACAGCTTTATTAAGTGTAGTTGAATACTCATATAAAAGAAGGAGTTGTATGGTAGCTACTCGAACCCTCTGCAGTAGACCAACCAAATTTTATTGTAACTTTGGCCATTACACTAAACTTTTTTTGGCAAAATTTCAGATAACCAGCTTCATTTCAGATAATCAGCCCCAAACGATTTCGCTATGTTCTGAAAAGCGTTTGAACTATTTACAATGTTGTTATTTGTTTTACTACATAAACAAGTTTCTCATTTTCAAGATCAGAGATTGGTTAATGTATATTGTCAAACATTCCCCGCAATAAACCTTCATAGTTTTGACAATCTTTATAAATGAAATATGAGTTAAGAGATGGATGGTACCAATCTCTGCTAAAAACCATGCATACACCATGTAACTATGTAATTTTAACTGTAGGTTACTAGGACTTAAAGTACAGCGGAGATTGTATATGGACAAAAACAGTCCGTGGGTTCGGAATCTGGAACTTTTAATCTATCTAAGGGCTAACGAACATATAAAAAATATTAGTATAGTTAAAAAACTAATGGCGCTACCTTCATGAAATTTGTGTACACGGTCCAGATTGGGCAATGGGTTCGGATCCTAGAACTTTTTGATCAAATTGTGGCGAGACAAGCATAATTCAGAAACTAATGAACCTTAAAATTTGGTATCACTGTGCCTCTTTGTATGTCCTAAGTTTCCTAGAAATTAAGGACCAGATGCAGTTGTGGGTCGAGGACCATCTACACACTTCCGAAGACCTAAAAGCATATCATTGAAATGAATAAGAAAAGTAGCTTAAAATTAAGAAAGAACTTGCAATTGTGTACAAGGGTTAACTAGTATTGAAAACGGAGGAGACTGCATAAGGGCGAAATTCGATAACGGATTCGGGTTGTGCAACTTTTGATCAATTCAAGGGCTAACTAAGATATATCCAAAAAAGACGATTACTGAAAACTATTGGAGCTATCTTGATGAAATTTAAACTGTAAATAACCAGTACAGACAGTACCGCTGGGTTTGGTTCTGGTCAAAATCGGACAATGAATTCTAATTCTAGATGTTTTTGTTTGAAATGAGGTATAATTTTGAAACTAGTATAATTTTGTATACCAAACTAGTATAATTTTGAAACCAAAGAAGATAGAGCCTTAAAATTTTTGGCACAGGTGTTTATTTGCTTTGTGTACTTGAATTTTTGGATGAATTGGAATAGCGGTTTGCGTACGACCCCCATTAGTCCCAAGAACTTAAAGCATATATTCGAAAATAAACAAAGGTAATACCTTGTAATGAATATAGAAGCTTTAAATTGGGTATAACGGTGTTTTTTATTATTTCCTTTGTGTCTCCGAAATTTTTGTTTTTTGTTTTTTTTTTTTTGCGAAGGTTGATGGAAAGCATCGAAAACCGCCCAGAATCACTGTACGGGGTTCATCTGGGAGTGTTGGATTTTAACCAACTAAAACCACCCACCTTTTTTTAAAACCAAACTTGGTATGGACCTTAAATACAAATGTATTGTTTGGTTTTTAGGATCGGGATTGGGAAGGAAATTAGGATTAGGATTAGGATTTAGGAGTTTGAATTATGATGGATAAAGGAATTAATTTAAAGGAAAGTCATGAAGATGGATGTTAATGTTCTTCTTAAACTTTATTGGATCGTACATATAAAAACTACCAACTTTGGGAAACACATTACATGGTAACTGATTCTATAATCGCGATGTGCGCACAACAAACGAATTTCCATAAGCCGTGTTCCGCCATCTTACTAATTCAACAGTGTAGGGGTGAGCATCTGTCGCACTCCTTATTTCACGTTGAAAAACTTTTAGGGGAGGCATTAATTGTTTGATTTCATTGGAACAGGTGTTCGTCCCTACGAGGTATCTATAAAACAAAGTTAGTGACCAAACGGTTCGCCGATGGTTAAGTGGAGTGAGCGATGAAGTAACACTGGGATCATTTAAAAGACGAAATGACAAGCTGGGGGTAGATATTGCAACTTTCCGTGAGGTTAAACAGCATTGCATCTTTTTTGTGTTAAAATCAACACGGTTACACTCTCCCCATTTTTGGATTTTTGCTAAATCATTGTTTAGCTCACTAGTCATGAAATTTTTTGCTGTTGTGTTAATCTGTTGATTAATGTTACAGCGACTATGAAATTCATAGGAAGCCACAAGGGTGCTGTCATCTGCGAAACTGTGAATTGGATTGGAGGTTATTGAAAGTAAGTCATTGATAAATATTAAGAAAAGAGTTGGGGATAAAACAGATCCTTGGGGGACACCAGCATTTATTTGAAATTGGTTGGATGTATAACCATCCACAAGTACACGAATTGTGCGATTTGAGAGAAAATCTCCAATGCATTTTAGAAAAACCCTACCTAAACCTAAAGCCTCGCATTTTGCTATTAAAGCATCATGCCATACTCGGTCAAAATCTTTAGATATATCCAAGGCTACAACATCAGATTCACCAGAGTGGTGAAGACTGATATTTAGCTTCTCGCAAAGGTAAGTCATGAGATCACCGGTTGAACGACGGGCTCTGAACCCGTATTGTGGTTCATGGAGCAAACCTTTGCGATCAAGGTATTTCAGAAGCTTTATGTTTACAATTTTTTCCATTACTTTGGAAAGGACCGAGGTTATAGCAATAGGGCGGTAGTTAGAGGGATCGCTTTTGTTGCCTTTTTTTGGAACTGGAAAAACATTCGCAACCTTCCATTGGGCAGGATGAGTACCCGAAGTAAAGGAAAGGAAAAAAAGGTTGCGGAGAGATTTTGAAATAGTGGAATAAGTTTTTTTTAGAACCATTGAAGTGATTCCATCCGGACCGGCCGATTTGTTTGCGTCAAGATTTTTCAATATTTTCATCACTGTTCGTGTCCTGAAGTAAATTCTACCAAAGGAACAGCCAACGCGTGGAATATGAGGTGGATTTTGTGTTGACTGGTGCAGTGTTGAATTGGAAGCAAATGTTTCACCAAACAAGTTCGCTTTTTCTTTAGAATCTGACACAATTCTGTTATTTTTATCAACAAGTGGGGGAAAAGAGGAATCGCTTACGTCCTCCTTTAACCCCTTTGTAAAAGTCCAAAAGGACTTGCTGTTCTTTGGCATGTGGAGCAACCTACGTTTTATTCTTTGGTTGAATAAGAACTTTTGTTTGTTGATAACTCTCTTGCATCTATTTCTGGCCACTATATAGTTGGCCCTGTGAGACTCCGACCGATTGTGTTGGTAACATTTAAAAGCCTCCTCCTTATTATGAATTGCTTTACTACAAATGCGATTGAACCATGCATTCGGTTTTCGTTGAATACTTCTCATGGAGTGAGGTATGAACAACCTCACGGCTGGGTGGCACAGTGGTTAGAGTGCCAACCTTTCATGCGAAAGGCCCCGGGTTCGAATCCCAGTGAAAGTGAAAAAACTTTTATCTGGTTTTCAACTTGACTCAGCTACCATTCGCCTTTGGGTTCAAATTAATGGCTTAATTAATAATTAATAATTATATATCTTTAATAAAAAATACATAAATATAACAATATAAACAAATACAAAATGTAAACAAATAATTCAATTAAATAATATAACTCACTGATATAGAATACCATATAAATCTAATACAAAATATTACAATATAAACAAAAATAGAACTGCATTTATTGAAAATGTTATAAGGCGTAGTACTATCTCATGTTTAAATTGTATGTGGAATTCATTTGATCAGTTCTAATATATGAATATATCTCCCCTGTTCCGACATGCACATGTATAGTCAGGCTGTTTAGCCTATCACAATGAACAGTTAGCATGTAGAGGTGCGGGCAAAAAAAAAAAAAAAAAAAAAAAACTCCAAGCAAGATGGTTTCACTGATTGCATTTGCAGCAAAGTTAACATTCTTGTTGCGAAAACACGTTGACCAATCGAAATCTTTAAAAAAGTTGTTTAACCCTTCCCAGTTGGCACGATTATAATTCCATACCAGTTTTTTGGGAGGAGTCTTTCTATTGATCACTGTATTAATATGGAAGCTTGTTTTCACCAAACAATGGTCGGAGCCCGCCAGGGGACAACCTACTGAAACCACATACTTTTCAAGATGTGTAGTCAGAAACAGATCCAAGAGGTAACCTTCTTGATCAGCACGGTCAGGGACCCTAGTAGGATTTTGGACAAGTTGAGAAAGGTGGAACATTGCTGAGAACAGTTCAACTTGCTTCCCAATTGAGTTTTGGCTCAAAGAAGAATTACTTGAAAAATGAAGCCAATCTCTGTTATGGATATTGAAATCGCCAGCCAGAACTATTTCAGTTTTTGGGCATGACTCCAAAATTGCATTAATCTGGTTAGAGAGATTTTCAATCTCCGTAGCAGTTTCATCTTCATTTGAGTTGGGTGATCTGTATAAGAAACAGAAAGGTATGACATGTTTTCCAACGAGAATTTTGACCCAAATGTAATTGAAGGTTTGGCTAGAAGCTTTATATTTATGAAGAATGTTGAAAACTATGCCATTTTTAATGAAGATAGCGATGCCTCTTTTAGGGACGAAGTGTGAAACAATTGAGTAGCCTGTAATACTAAAATTATCTTTTTGGCCACTAACTTGCGTTTCACAAAGGGCTAGGATAGCTGGCTTTGCAGAGTTTAAATGGCATTCTACGGCATGAAAATTCGTCTGCAACCCACGTATGTTACAAAAATTAATACAAAAGTTGGCAATTTTGATACAGAAAATGAATAAAAAAATTTTAAGAATCAAAAAAATTTTTAAAAAATAGAAAGATTTTAAGAATAGAAAAAAGAAATATAAGCAAAAACCGAAATTTTTCTTAATTTGAAATTGAAAGAAATTTATATTTGAATTTTAAAACAAATAAAGAAAAGAAGAAATAGAACAAAATTTTAAAATTTAGAAATTAAAATTAAAAATAAATGTATGTACGACTTGTCCTCCTTAATTAATGACCAACACCGGCTAATTTTATTTTACTCAGAGTGAGAAAACGACTTATATCAAAGTTCAACAGTTTTTATCTTGCATGATATAATGCCCTTATTGAACGAAGTTACAGTCGCAAACTCACACAAAGTAAAACCACATGTAATTTAGATTTTAATGTACAAAAAAAAAAAAAATTATGTTTAAAAAGGAAAAAATTTAATGTTAAAATACCATAACGATTATTAATTTATTTAAGTAAGAAAGAGATCAACACATAAAATTATATGTAGTGATTTTAGTTCAATCTAATTTACAATTATCAATACTATTTAAGTGCAAAAAAAAAAAAATATATATAAAAGATTGAGAATCTTGAAATAATTAAATTAGACCATCAACATCCATACATAAGAGGAAGGGAGATGGATATATTTGTTTTGTTTACTGCTAGGAGATGAATGAGAAATAAATTATAAAAAGAAATTAAATTTGACAAGTTATTAATTGTAAACAAAACAAATCCGACGCGTGTTTTAAAAAATAAAATAAAATTTATTTAATTTTGAAAATAAAATAAAAGTTCTTAAATTATATATAAAAAAAAAGTTAATGTTCGTAATAAATTGAAAATCGAAAATAAAATCTGTGTTAATTATGTGATAGTTTTGTTTAGTTATAATATTTTTTTTCCTTTTTTACATCAAATATTATAGAATAGAATAATATAAAAAAACAAAATAATATAATAAAACTGAAAATAAAAATACTTATCTTGCCACCATTAGAAGTGCGGCTCGTTAATCCAATAATGGAGAGAAATAAATTAAATATAGCAAAACACCATCACAACAGAATAAAAAAATTATAATATTTTAAATTAAAAAAAAAAATTAAAAAAAGAAAAAAATTAAGTACGTAATTTAATTACTACAAATGATTGATTAAGAAATTATTGAATAAAAAGAAAAGAAAATGTTAAAATTGTAATTAAACTCTAAAGACACCGTTTTATACCGATGTGTTCACAACAAAGGTAGAACGAAGAGGTCAAATGTTAAGACTTAATGTGGTAAATGTGGTGGTTCAGGTGCCTCCTAAGAAATCTTAAAATTAAAAAGCTTAACTTCGAAATTAATAAAGATAGAAATTTCAAATCTGATACACTATTTCCTATTTCCGTTCTTATCTAACACTTTTCTATTTTTAAAAGGCTAAGAATTTCACCATGAAACATATTATGTATTATATTTTATAAATTAAAATCAAAATAAATTTTTAAAAAACGACAAAATTTTTTTTATTTTTTTTAATTTTTATTATATCATAAATTTTATGGAATTATTACAATAGGTAATATATAATTAGGAAATTGTGTGTACTGCCATAAAAAAGCTGCCATACAACTCCTTCTTTTATATGAACATTATACTACACCTAATGAAGCTGGGTGTCTAAAATTTTGCCAAAAATAGTTTAGTGAAATGGCCAAAGTTCCAGGAAAGTTTGGTTGGTCTACTGCAGAGGGTTCGAGTAGCTGCCATACAACTCCTTCTTTTATATGAGCATTACACTACACTTAATAGAGCTGTATGTTTGAAATTTTGCCAAAAGTAATTAACCGGATGATATAATGTATATGTTATGGTCATACGGGTATCCCATATATATTAAAATGAATTATATGAAAAGTTTTAAATTTGGCATTGAATTTTAAAAATATATTTGATGCATATTTTCCATTTATAAGCTTTTCTAATAAGTTCATATAAAAGGAATTTAAATTAATTTCAATTTATAAATTTGAATTATTAAATTTGTTGATACAAAGCTAATCAAATTTTGCCTTTTCGTATAAATGTATTCAATATTTATTTCAAGTTTTTTCAATTGGTCAAACCGTTTTGATTCGACATCAAAAACATTGAAAATTTTTTTGCGCCCTCTTGCCCAAACGGGTTAACCGAACCCAACAAAAATTTGCGACAGACTCTCATTTCGACCGCGAAACCACCCTGTAAAATTGGACACAAATCGGAAGCACAAAATTTTTTGGAAGCCCACCAGGCCGAAATGGGTTAAATTATTCCAACCAAAGTTGTATTAACTATTTCCGGTTGCTAAGAGCATTGTGCAAAATTTCAAGTCGATCAGTCAAAGCGTTTTTACGCGACATTGCAGTAGTGCTGTACATGTAAAATGCACAAAACTGATTGCAAATGAGCTTCATGTATTGAATTCTAATATAAATATTAAATATTCTTGTAATGATTGTATTGATTCAGGTTTAAGAAGTGTGAATGAAAAGATTACAAAAATAAATAGTGAAATAAAAAAATTTTGTGATCAAAATTTAAATCTAATTCAATAGAAAACCTTCATATGCTGATAAATTAAAGATGCCAATAATAAAACCAAAACAAAGTGAGCAAGAAAGCAATGAAACAAAATATAGATGTGTGGAATTTAAATATAGAAATAGATAATATTCAAGAAAAAGAAATGTTTCAGTTTCAATATGTTGCGGTAACACTGAGTCAGTAAAAAAAATTGAAAATGAAATAAATAATAAAGTGAGTGAAAACTATGAAGTTCATATACCTGAAATAAATAATCCAAAAATAATTGTATGTGGAATGAATGAAAAATTGAATGATTGACAAATAATAAATGCATTTAAAAAGCAAAATAAGATTGAATGGAAATCAATAAAAATTTTAAAAACTTATTCGTCTTATAAAAATAAAAATAAATATATTTCTATAATAGAAGTGGATAACCGTTCCTTTAAAATAATTTTTGAAATAAAAAAAGTTGTGATAGGGTGGAATATATGTAAAGTGTATAAAAAAACGAGGAAGCGTGTAGTAGAGTAGACTGTGTCACCTCTGGAATACCCGTATGACCGCAACATATACATTGTATCATCCGGTTAATTACTTTTGGCAAAATTTCAAACATACAGCTTTATTAAGTGTAGTTGAATACTCATATAAAAGAAGGAGTTGTATGGTAGCTACTCGAACCCTCTGCAGTAGACCAACCAAATTTTATTGTAACTTTGGCCATTACACTAAACTTTTTTTGGCAAAATTTCAGATAACCAGCTTCATTAGGTGGAGAGTAATGCTCATATAAAATTAGAAGTTGTATGGCAGCTCCTCGAACCCACTGCACTAGACAACCAAATTTTGCAGAAACTTTGGCCATAAAACTAAACCACTTTTGGCAAAATTTCAAACACGCAGCTGTTATAGGTACCGAGTAATACTCATATCAAAAAAGAAGTTGTATGGCAGCTACCCGAACCCATGGATCAAAATGGCTGGACTTAAATAGCGATGACGGCTATTGCAAAAAAACGAATTTGCGAAAATATCAAGATCCTAGTTCTTTTTGTTTTTGAGTTATCGTGCGGACGGACGGACGGACGGACATACATAGCTAAATCGATTTATTTTTCGATTCTGATCCGATCCATTAACTTGACTCTATATCGACAAGGAATATATTATAAATAAAATTGAATGCGTTAATGTGGAAAAACTTAAAAAAATATGTCCTAAAGAAACAGTATAATGAAATTAAAGAAATAGTGTTTAATAATACAATAGTAAAAGATCCTCATGATCTGGCAAATAATTTTAATAAATTCTTTGTACATAGTATTAATGATATAAATAAGAACATAAGTGTAAGGCTATTTGAATGTGCAATACATAATTACCAAACTATTTTTAAATTTTCGAAAATTAACTATAATTAACTTAGAAAATCAAGTAGACAAATAAAAAATAAACAAGTGAGGAAAAAAAACATGGGTTTTTAAAAAGCACATTTTCAAAATTATATACGGTTTCTTACTGAGTATTTTATCATTTATTTTTATAAAAATATATATAAAAATAAATGATAATATTATAATTTAGTTATCTCATTAATTTATTAATTATATGACTAATAGTGATATACTTAAAATATAACCAAAATGGATTCAAGAACACCTTATAAGTGCGAAATATAATGTTGGAGCTTCAATGTTAACGTTTAATTTTGGAAAAACTTACAATGGTTAATAAGTTACAGTTTTATAAAAGCATAAAAGTTTTTTTTTTAAGACCTTGTAGCCCTTTAATGGGGAAGGTTCTCAAATTTTTGCTCAGCAAACTTATGATGGATCTGCTCACCCCCTTCCTGTCCTCTACCTTCGATTTTTTTCGGTTCCAAGAAATCAATTGTGAATTCCACCAAAATTTGGAATTTGTGACAAAAAAATTTTGTTAACTGACACCTACTAATTTCGAAAGACCTAATTTCTCCTAAGACCCTAGCTTGTACCGCTTAGAAGATATGTAGGGCCAAAAATTTAAGTTTTGCTTAATGGTAAATTTTAGTCCCGTATGGCAACCCTAAACATTTGCCTTTTAAAAATTTATAAAGTTTAATCAGCTATCTTTTGCCGTTTTCAGATTGAAAATACACTTAACAGAACTCTTGTTTTAACAATTTAAAAATAACAAATAATAATAAAGTAACAGGTGGAGCTACAGAAAAAAAATTTTTTTACGAAATTATTTTTTTTTGTAATATCTACCCGTGGTTAAAATTTCTTTACTCTATCTCAAAAGGTGTAAAAGTTTTGTAAGCATACAGACGGACGGGCGGACAGAATGAAGTTATATAGGCCCATTTTTACAAAATTTTTTTAAAATGTGCTAAAAAGACAGTTTTTTTGTAAGCTCTCAGTTATTAATAGATAATTTTGATCTTATTGGCGAAAATTTATTGCCAATAATAAATGAATCACTAGAAGTAGGAATATTTCCAGAAGTGTGAAAAGAAATAGTTATGGTACCACTTGGAAAAGTGAAAAGGAGCATGCCACCAAATGAATATAGACCGATAAATACTATAACAATTGAATCGAAAATTATAGAAAAAATTGTAAATTACCAGCTTACAGCTTATTTGGAAGGTAATAAATTTATTTCTGAATTTCAATCAGAGTTTAGAAGAAATCACAGTTGTGAGTCTTTAATAAATTTAATGATTACCAATTGGAAGATCAAAGCATCAATCAAAGCAATTAATTTTAAGAAAATACCAATGCAAAACTATACTATAAATAAAACAGACTACATTCAAATGCGTAACATCGTAAAAACTAAAGTAGAAAATACAAACATTATGGATATTGACACACTAGTTAAAACAATACAGGAAACAAAAGATTGGGTACTAAAACAGTAACTGTCAGAACTAGAAATAATAGCTGGATTACACCCATGATATTTGAAAAACTTAAAATAAGTTAATCCCTATATGATGCTCACACAAAAGATCCAAACAATATTGAAAAAAGATTAATATATATGCTATTCAAAAAGAAAGTAGAATAATTAATTAAGTAAGCTAAAAATAAACATATTTTTACGAGTATTGCAAAAGCAGGGAATGACTTGAGAAAGCTATGGAAATTATTAAATAATATTATAAAAAATAATAATGACCAAAAAACTGAAACTATTACTTAAGTTTTAAAGAAAAATGGTGAGAAAACAATTAATGAAAATGAGGCAAATATTAATAAATTTTTTAATGAAATAAGTAAATGTATTCTAACTGAGAGTTCGAATTCTTGCACAGTTATTAATACTGCTTATAAAATATATAATAGTAAATCGTTATTTCTTTCTCCAGTTACAGAAGCTGAAATCTATCATATTATCATGAAATTAAATAAAAATGCAATTCCAGGATCAGATCAAATATGGAGCCGCAACCTGTTAACTTATAAAAATGTGACATAGACTATATCCGCCCCGGGCTCTCAGAATTATTCCTTTAAAATTTTGTGACAATTGGACCGGTGGTTTTCATGTGTTAATGACATTATGGCTTTCTTTAATTTATCTATATGAATTTCCAAGATAGATGTTCATCAATAGGTAAAACTAGGTATTCCGACAATTTTACTTTTTGTATCTTTTGATTATTAATATTGATTGATAGGTTAATGTTTTCTTTATTTTTTTGTTTAAAAATGATGAGTTCAGATTTAAAGACGTTAATTGTTATTCTCTTATGATTAAACCACTTACTAACTTTGTATAAATGATTATTAATATTTTGTTCCAGTTGTTTCTTGTTTTTACCTTTGTACACAATGATTGTATAATCTGCAAACATTGAATAATGTCAACTCAACCCAATTTTGTTGAATCTATTTCACATAAGCTACATAAAGAATAGGGCCAAGAACTGTGCCTTGTGGAACTCCAGACTTGCTTCTTCACTAATATGATCATTTATTCTGGTTTTAATTTTACGTGAATTCAAATAAGATTTAAATAGATTTGCTGCAACTCCTCTTATACCCATATTAAAAAACTATTTATTAATATATCAGGATTTACGGTGTCAAAGGCTTTTTTTAAATCTAAAGGAATAGCGACTGCATTATTATTTTTTATCTAACTCCATATTTATGAAAATAACAACTTTAAGCGCCGCTGATTCTGTACTGCTATCCTGTAAAAAAATCAAATTGGTGGTCATCAATTAGATTTAAATTAGAAAAAATGCAATTAAACGACGTTTAATGACCTTTTCAATAATCTTGGATAGACAATTTGTCAAAGATGTTGGTCTATAACTGTCAACATCTGTTTTTTTTTTCCTGATTTAAAAATTATAGTGATAGTACATTCTATGACCCTATTTGGAAAAACACCAGTCGATAAAATTTCATTTATTATATCAGAAAACTTGTTTGATATTATGTGCCTAATTGATTTGATATTTTTTATTGTAATGCCATGTTGGTCCTTGTTATATTATTATCATTATTGACGTTATTATTTGTGGTTATAATGTTTTGTTTTAAACGAGTTTATAATTTGTGTTATTTCATTACTATCTGTTGGAGTAAAATAAATTGAATTTTGGTTTATGTGATCCTGTGTACTTATTACATTGTTTGTTTGGTTGATGAAATTTTTGTCTAACTTGCTTCCGACGATAGTGAAATGATAATTTAGAATATTATCTGCTTTTATATCAGAAGTAGTGATTTCAGCGGTGCTCTTCATTACATGTTTTGTCGAATTAACTTTAGAAATGTTTAAATTTAATTGCTTAATAATAACTTTCCATAGCTGCTGATGGTTGCAACTTACACTAATTTGGTTGTTATCTTTTGCTTCTTTTATTAATTACACCCGCGTGACTATTAGTCAAAAGGGTATACTAAATTTGCCATTACGTTTGTGACGCAGAGAAGGCGGGGAGGTAGACTCTAGCGTATGGATCGGATCAGAATCGAAAAATATATCAATTTAGCTATGTATATCCGTCCGTCTGTCCATCCGTCCGCACGATAACTCAAAAAATAAAGGAGCTAGGATTTTAAAATTTTCACAAATTCGTTTTTATGTGATAGCCGTCATCGCTATTTAAATTCAGCCATTTTGGTCTAAACGTTCGAGTACCTGCCATAGAACTTCCTTTTTTTATGAGTGCACTTATTAAAACTGGGTGTCTGAAATTTTGCAAAAAATAGTTTAATGTTATGGCCAAAGTTTCCAATATTTGGTTGGCCTACTGTGCAGGGTTCGACTACCTGCCATACAACTTCTTATATTATATGAGCATTCCTCTATACCTATTAAAGCTGGGTGTCTAAAATTTTGCCAAAAATAGTTTAGTGAAATGGCCAAAGTTCCAGGAAAGTTTGGTTGGTCTACTGCAGAGGGTTCGAGTAGCTGCCATACAACTCCTTCTTTTATATGAGCATTACACTACACTTAATAGAGCTGTATGTTTGAAATTTTGCCAAAAGTAATTAACCGGATGATATAATGTATATGTTATGGTCATACGGGTATCCCATATATATTAAAATGAATTATATGAAAAGTTTTAAATTTGGCATTGAATTTTAAAAATATATTTGATGCATATTTTCCATTTATAAGCTTTTCTAATAAGTTCATATAAAAGGAATTTAAATTAATTTCAATTTATAAATTTGAATTATTAAATTTGTTGATACAAAGCTAATCAAATTTTGCCTTTTCGTATAAATGTATTCAATATTTATTTCAAGTTTTTTCAATTGGTCAAACCGTTTTGATTCGACATCAAAAACATTGAAAATTTTTTTGCGCCCTCTTGCCCAAACGGGTTAACTGAACCCAACAAAAATTTGCGACAGACTCTCATTTCGACCGCGAAACCACCCTGTAAAATTGGACACAAATCGGAAGCACAAAATTTTTTGGAAGCCCACCAGGCCGAAATGGGTTAAATTATTCCAACCAAAGTTGTATTAACTATTTCCGGTTGCTAAGAGCATTGTGCAAAATTTCAAGTCGATCAGTCAAAGCGTTTTTACGCGACATTGCAGTAGTGCTGTACATGTAAAATGCACAAAACTGATTGCAAATGAGCTTCATGTATTGAATTCTAATATAAATATTAAATATTCTTGTAATGATTGTATTGATTCAGGTTTAAGAAGTGTGAATGAAAAGATTACAAAAATAAATAGTGAAATAAAAAAATTTTGTGATCAAAATTTAAATCTAATTCAATAGAAAACCTTCATATGCTGATAAATTAAAGATGCCAATAATAAAACCAAAACAAAGTGAGCAAGAAAGCAATGAAACAAAATATAGATGTGTGGAATTTAAATATAGAAATAGATAATATTCAAGAAAAAGAAATGTTTCAGTTTCAATATGTTGCGGTAACACTGAGTCAGTAAAAAAAATTGAAAATGAAATAAATAATAAAGTGAGTGAAAACTATGAAGTTCATATACCTGAAATAAATAATCCAAAAATAATTGTATGTGGAATGAATGAAAAATTGAATGATTGACAAATAATAAATGCATTTAAAAAGCAAAATAAGATTGAATGGAAATCAATAAAAATTTTAAAAACTTATTCGTCTTATAAAAATAAAAATAAATATATTTCTATAATAGAAGTGGATAACCGTTCCTTTAAAATAATTTTTGAAATAAAAAAAGTTGTGATAGGGTGGAATATATGTAAAGTGTATAAAAAAACGAGGAAGCGTGTAGTAGAGTAGACTGTGTCACCTCTGGAATACCCGTATGACCGCAACATATACATTGTATCATCCGGTTAATTACTTTTGGCAAAATTTCAAACATACAGCTTTATTAAGTGTAGTTGAATACTCATATAAAAGAAGGAGTTGTATGGTAGCTACTCGAACCCTCTGCAGTAGACCAACCAAATTTTATTGTAACTTTGGCCATTACACTAAACTTTTTTTGGCAAAATTTCAGATAACCAGCTTCATTAGGTGGAGAGTAATGCTCATATAAAATTAGAAGTTGTATGGCAGCTCCTCGAACCCACTGCACTAGACAACCAAATTTTGCAGAAACTTTGGCCATAAAACTAAACCACTTTTGGCAAAATTTCAAACACGCAGCTGTTATAGGTACCGAGTAATACTCATATCAAAAAAGAAGTTGTATGGCAGCTACCCGAACCCATGGATCAAAATGGCTGGACTTAAATAGCGATGACGGCTATTGCAAAAAAACGAATTTGCGAAAATATCAAGATCCTAGTTCTTTTTGTTTTTAAGTTATCGTGCGGACGGACGGACGGACGGACATACATAGCTAAATCGATTTATTTTTCGATTCTGATCCGATCCATTAACTTGACTCTATATCGACAAGGAATATATTATAAATAAAATTGAATGCGTTAATGTGGAAAAACTTAAAAAAATATGTCCTAAAGAAACAGTATAATGAAATTAAAGAAATAGTGTTTAATAATACAATAGTAAAAGATCCTCATGATCTGGCAAATAATTTTAATAAATTCTTTGTACATAGTATTAATGATATAAATAAGAACATAAGTGTAAGGCTATTTGAATGTGCAATACATAATTACCAAACTATTTTTAAATTTTCGAAAATTAACTATAATTAACTTAGAAAATCAAGTAGACTAATAAAAAATAAACAAGTGAGGAAAAAAAACATGGGTTTTTAAAAAGCACATTTTCAAAATTATATACGGTTTCTTACTGAGTATTTTATCATTTATTTTTATAAAAATATATATAAAAATAAATGATAATATTATAATTTAGTTATCTCATTAATTTATTAATTATATGACTAATAGTGATATACTTAAAATATAACCAAAATGGATTCAAGAACACCTTATAAGTGCGAAATATAATGTTGGAGCTTCAATGTTAACGTTTAATTTTGGAAAAACTTACAATGGTTAATAAGTTACAGTTTTATAAAAGCATAAAAGTTTTTTTTTTAAGACCTTGTAGCCCTTTAATGGGGAAGGTTCTCAAATTTTTGCTCAGCAAACTTATGATGGATCTGCTCACCCCCTTCCTGTCCTCTACCTTCGATTTTTTTCGGTTCCAGGAAATCAATTGTGAATTCCACCAAAATTTGGAATTTGTGACAAAAAAATTTTGTTAACTGACACCTACTAATTTCGAAAGACCTAATTTCTCCTAAGACCCTAGCTTGTACCGCTTAGAAGATATGTAGGGCCAAAAATTTAAGTTTTGCTTAATGGTAAATTTTAGTCCCGTATGGCAACCCTAAACATTTGCCTTTTAAAAATTTATAAAGTTTAATCAGCTATCTTTTGCCGTTTTCAGATTGAAAATACACTTAACAGAACTCTTGTTTTAACAATTTAAAAATAACAAATAATAATAAAGTAACAGGTGGAGCTACAGAAAAAAAATTTTTTTACGAAATTATTTTTTTTTGTAATATCTACCCGTGGTTAAAATTTCTTTACTCTATCTCAAACGGTGTAAAAGTTTTGTAAGCATACAGACGGACGGGCGGACAGAATGAAGTTATATAGGCCCATTTTTACAAAATTTTTTTAAAATGTGCTAAAAAGACAGTTTTTTTGTAAGCTCTCAGTTATTAATAGATAATTTTGATCTTATTGGCGAAAATTTATTGCCAATAATAAATGAATCACTAGAAGTAGGAATATTTCCAGAAGTGTGGAAAGAAATAGTTATGGTACCACTTGGAAAAGTGAAAAGGAGCATGCCACCAAATGAATATAGACCGATAAATACTATAACATTTGAATCGAAAATTATAGAAAAAATTGTAAATTACCAGCTTACAGCTTATTTGGAAGGTAATAAATTTATTTCTGAATTTCAATCAGAGTTTAGAAGAAATCACAGTTGTGAGTCTTTAATAAATTTAATGATTACCAATTGGAAGATCAAAGCATCAATCAAAGCAATTAATTTTAAGAAAATACCAATGCAAAACTATACTATAAATAAAACAGACTACATTCAAATGCGTAACATCGTAAAAACTAAAGTAGAAAATACAAACATTATGGATACTGACACACTAGTTAAAACAATACAGGAAACAAAAGATTGGGTACTAAAACAGTAACTGTCAGAACTAGAAATAATAGCTGGATTACACCCATGATATTTGAAAAACTTAAAATAAGTTAATCCCTATATGATGCTCACACAAAAGATCCAAACAATATTGAAAAAAGATTAATATATATGCTATTCAAAAAGAAAGTAGAATAATTAATTAAGTAAGCTAAAAATAAACATATTTTTACGAGTATTGCAAAAGCAGGGAATGACTTGAGAAAGCTATGGAAATTATTAAATAATATTATAAAAAATAATAATGACCAAAAAACTGAAACTATTACTTAAGTTTTAAAGAAAAATGGTGAGAAAACAATTAATGAAAATGAGGCAAATATTAATAAATTTTTTAATGAAATAAGTAAATGTATTCTAACTGAGAGTTCGAATTCTTGCACAGTTATTAATACTGCTTATAAAATATATAATAGTAAATCGTTATTTCTTTCTCCAGTTACAGAAGCTGAAATCTATCATATTATCATGAAATTAAATAAAAATGCAATTCCAGGATCAGATCAAATATGGAGCCGCAACCTGTTAACTTATAAAAATGTGACATAGACTATATCCGCCCCGGGCTCTCAGAATTATTCCTTTAAAATTTTGTGACAATTGGACCGGTGGTTTTCATGTGTTAATGACATTATGGCTTTCTTTAATTTATCTATATGAATTTCCAAGATAGATGTTCATCAATAGGTAAAACTAGGTATTCCGACAATTTTACTTTTTGTATCTTTTGATTATTAATATTGATTGATAGGTTAATGTTTTCTTTATTTTTTTGTTTAAAAATGATGAGTTCAGATTTAAAGACGTTAATTGTTATTCTCTTATGATTAAACCACTTACTAACTTTGTATAAATGATTATTAATATTTTGTTCCAGTTGTTTCTTGTTTTTACCTTTGTACACAATGATTGTATAATCTGCAAACATTGAATAATGTCAACTCAACCCAATTTTGTTGAATCTATTTCACATAAGCTACATAAAGAATAGGGCCAAGAACTGTGCCTTGTGGAACTCCAGACTTGCTTCTTCACTAATATGATCATTTATTCTGGTTTTAATTTTACGTGAATTCAAATAAGATTTAAATAGATTTGCTGCAACTCCTCTTATACCCATATTAAAAAACTATTTATTAATATATCAGGATTTACGGTGTCAAAGGCTTTTTTTAAATCTAAAGGAATAGCGACTGCATTATTATTTTTTATCTAACTCCATATTTATGAAAATAACAACTTTAAGGGCCGCTGATTCTGTACTGCTATCCTGTAAAAAAATCAAATTGGTGGTCATCAATTAGATTTAAATTAGAAAAAATGCAATTAAACGACGTTTAATGACCTTTTCAATAATCTTGGATAGACAATTTGTCAAAGATGTTGGTCTATAACTGTCAACATCTGTTTTTTTTTTCCTGATTTAAAAATTATAGTGATAGTACATTCTATGACCCTATTTGGAAAAACACCAGTCGATAAAATTTCATTTATTATATCAGAAAACTTGTTTGATATTATGTGCCTAATTGATTTAATATTTTTTATTGTAATGCCATGTTGGTCCTTGTTATATTATTATCATTATTGACGTTATTATTTGTGGTTATAATGTTTTGTTTTAAACGAGTTTATAATTTGTGTTATTTCATTACTATCTGTTGGAGTAAAATAAATTGAATTTTGGTTTATGTGATCCTGTATACTTATTACATTGTTTGTTTGGTTGATGAAATTTTTGTCTAACTTGCTTCCGACGATAGTGAAATGATAATTTAGAATATTATCTGCTTTTATATCAGAAGTAGTGATTTCAGCGGTGCTCTTCATTACATGTTTTGTCGAATTAACTTTAGAAATGTTTAAATTTAATTGCTTAATAATAACTTTCCATAGCTGCTGATGGTTGCAACTTACACTAATTTGGTTGTTATCTTTTGCTTCTTTTATTAATTACACCCACGTGACTATTAGTCAAAAGGGTATACTAAATTTGCCATTACGTTTGTGACGCAGAGAAGGCGGGGAGGTAGACTCTAGCATATGGATCGGATCAGAATCGAAAAATAAATCAACTTAGCTATGTATATCCGTCCGTCTGTCCATCCGTCCGCACGATAACTCAAAAAATAAAGGAGCTAGGATTTTGAAATTTTCACAAATTCGTTTTTATGTGATAGCCGTCATCGCTATTTAAATTCAGCCATTTTGGTCTAAACGTTCGAGTACCTGCCATAGAACTTCCTTTTTTTATGAGTGCACTTATTAAAACTGGGTGTCTGAAATTTTGCAAAAAATAGTTTAATGTTATGGCCAAAGTTTCCAATATTTGGTTGGCCTACTGTGGAGGGTTCGACTACCTGCCATACAACTTCTTATATTATATGAGCATTCCTCTATACCTATTAAAGCTGGGTGTCTAAAATTTTGCCAAAAATAGTTTAGTGTAATGGCCAAAGTTCCAGGAAAATTTGGTTGGTCTACTGCAGAGGGTTCGAGTAGTTTCCATACAACTCCCTCCTTTATATAAGCATTACACTACACCTAATAAAGCTGTATGTTTGAAATTTTGTTAAAAGTGATTAACCGGATGATATAATGTTTGTATTACAGTCATACGGGTATCCCAAAGTTGACACAGTCTACTCTACTACACTCTTCCTCGTTTTTGAATAATATTTTCAATTTTTTTCTACCTTATTTACAGATCACAGGTGTTTTTACGAACTTTAGCATAAAGTTTATTTCGTATTTTCATTACATTAAGTATAAAAGGAGTAATCTAGTAGTTTTGTTTCCGTCTTCTAACTATTTTTATTGAAGAAGCAAACGCTTTACTTACATTTATACATTCCGTGATTTCATCATAAGAGTTACACATTTGAATTTTTTGTGCAACGAAGTTTTGAAATTAATTCTAGTTAGTTTTTTCAATAGTTACTCGTGTCATTTGTTCAAGTGTGATATCGCATTTTTCAATATTTATGTTCAAAGCTTTGTGGTTACTAATAAGATTGTCCGACAACTTGATCGTTGTGGTAATTATTTAAAATTTGCAATAACGTGATCAAGGATGCTTCCGTGATTACAATCAGATTGGCAACTGCAATTTATGGCTTGGCGAGTATTTCCGTTCATAGTGGTATCATTGAATATGTCAAAGTTGTATGATTGAACTATATTAACATATGTATTAGTATTTTCATTATTTGATAGCAGATCTATATTGGTATTACCTACTATGATACAGTTTTTGCTAAAAGCCTGGAGGAGAATACCCACTGAATCGATGTAATCATTTTTCTCATTATCAAGAGCATTACACATTGTTATAATTTTAATATATGTCTTCTTTGGAAATTCCTATTCTTTCATGGTAAGTGAAATATATTTGACAAAGTTCTTTGTAATTTGCTGGTAATCCATCTTGAATTATTAAGACCTTTAAATTAGTTTGTGTAATTCCAGCATAACATATAACAGTATGATCATAAAAGTATGAAAGGAAGAGCCTGACATTATTGTAAATTCTAAAGTCCCTCAGTCGCGAAAGCACATAGATACTGTCACGTGTTAATTTTCAAGTGTGACAAAATGGTCTTTCTTAAACGATTCAAGTTTTTTTTGAGGTTTAAGCCTACCACCTTTAACCCAATTCGAAGAATTGGGATTTGTAATGTCATTGATAGAATTTATATTGTTGATATTATAGTATTTCCATTTTTAATTTTATTATTTCCATTATTTGTTATATAATTATCATTATTGACGTTATTATTTGTGGTTATAATGTTTTTCTTATTACCTCATAATTTTGATAGATATTTTTTAAACAAATTGCCATTAATTTTATTAAAAGAATTTGTTTTAGAAGCAGTTCCTTTTATTTTTACTTTTTTATTATAATTTGCTTATGTAGCAGTTTCATTTTTTGAATTTTCCTTTCTTCAAGTGGTTTTTTTATGGTTAGTTGAATTAGTTAATATTCAGGTTAATGTTTTTTTCGTTTGTTCGTTCAAATTAGTACAGCTGCAATTTTCTGCATCTTCAGCAGAAATGTTTTGTGAGGTTTAACTTAAATTAATCGAGTTATTTTTAACTATTTCGTCAACATATAACTGTAATTGCTAATAACCAATTTTCTTTTTTATTAAGATTAGTTTATTTATGTAAACTGGACAGATTTTGCTGAAAGTGTCATGATCATCATCTAAATTTAATTTGCGAATCTTATAACCTACAATGCAATTAATACATTTAGCTACTTTCTTCTCTTTGCACTCGCTGTTGATATGTTTCTGAAGACAATTTGAACAAGCTTCATCATTTTTACACTCAGCCGCTTTATGTTTAAACCTTTTACGTTTCAAACATCTAAGCACTCTTAAGGCATCAAACACTTTGCAGCGTTCCCAACCAACTGAAACTTTTTCATTTCCAAATACTTTTGGAAAAGACTCCTTATCAATTTCAATAATAGAATTGAATTTTGTATCATTATATTTATTTACCTCGTACATTTTTATTAATTTTATTTCACTCGCTTCTAAGTGTTGATTTTGATTTTTTAGTTTGTTTATCAATTCACCCTCAGAATAGTTTGAGGTCATATGCACTATTTCAATTCTTGGTTTAAGTTCATTATGAATTTTGACTTGATACTTCTCTTCTAATTTACTTTCTATAGCAGATTTGAATTTATTTCTTTCTTGTAGGTATATTCTCCGCTTCAACACTTATTATTCAATTTTTCAATATTATTAATTCTAAAATTTTTGGGTCTACCTTCTTATTTAATACTATTCGAGTTATATTAAACTTTTGTTTGGTTAATGGTTTAATAACAAAAGGTACTATTTTTTTACATTACTGTAATATAAAAATATAAAAAACATTCTAACCCACATTTCGTTTGCTTTCATTTTCATTAAAGTTTTTTAATTGATCACAAAGTTCATCGTTTTTTAATACCGTGTTATGAATATTCATATTTAGTTTTTCACTTTTCGTTTGAAATTATTCAGTGATTTTAAAAAAATTTTCAAAATCTTTTTGTTGCACTTTTTTAATATTTTCTAACCGTTCAATATATCTTTCTTCAACAGATTTTAAAAGCTGCATTCTTTCTAATTTATTCTTTTTATATTCACACAAATAATTGTTATTTCTTTTAAACGCACAGTTAATATTTTGAAATTTGAAACATTCTTCATCTACTACACTCTTCTTCGTTTTTACACCCGTATGACTATAGGTCATTATACCAGTATGACTATAGGTTAAAAGGGTATCCTAAATATATCTTTACCTTTATGACGCAGAGAAGGAGGGGAGGTAGATATAGACTCAAAAATATGGATCGGATCAGAATCGTAAATCGATTTAGCTATGTCTGTCCGTCTTTTCGTCTGTCCATCTACCCGTCTGTCCGTCTGTTCGTCTTTCCGTCTGTCCATCTGTCCGTCTGTACATATTTATTCACCTCTGTCAACAACAGTTTAGTTTTATGACCAAAATTTTTGGTTGGTCTACTGCAGTGGGTTCGAGTAGTTGCCATACAACATGAGCATCAAATTTCACATGAGCAATATTTTATACATAACTAGCAGATTTACTTTTTACAGAAATTGTGGTAAATGTGGTGGTTCAGGTGCCTCCTAAGAAATCTTAAAATTAAAAAGCTTAACTTCGAAATTAATAAAGATAGAAATTTCAAATCTGATACACTATTTCCTATTTCCGTTCTTATCTAACACTTTTCTATTTTTAAAAGGCTAAGAATTTCACCATGAAACATATTATGTATTATATTTTATAAATTAAAATCAAAATAAATTTTTAAAAAACGACAAAATTTTTTTTATTTTTTTTAATTTTTATTATATCATAAATTTTATGGAATTATTACAATAGGTAATATATAATTAGGAAATTGTGTGTACTGCCATAAAAAAGCTGCCATACAACTCCTTCTTTTATATGAACATTATACTACACCTAATGAAGCTGGGTGTCTAAAATTTTGCCAAAAATAGTTTAGTGAAATGGCCAAAGTTCCAGGAAAGTTTGGTTGGTCTACTGCAGAGGGTTCGAGTAGCTGCCATACAACTCCTTCTTTTATATGAGCATTACACTACACTTAATAGAGCTGTATGTTTGAAATTTTGCCAAAAGTAATTAACCGGATGATATAATGTATATGTTATGGTCATACGGGTATCCCATATATATTAAAATGAATTATATGAAAAGTTTTAAATTTGGCATTGAATTTTAAAAATATATTTGATGCATATTTTCCATTTATAAGCTTTTCTAATAAGTTCATATAAAAGGAATTTAAATTAATTTCAATTTATAAATTTGAATTATTAAATTTGTTGATACAAAGCTAATCAAATTTTGCCTTTTCGTATAAATGTATTCAATATTTATTTCAAGTTTTTTCAATTGGTCAAACCGTTTTGATTCGACATCAAAAACATTGAAAATTTTTTTGCGCCCTCTTGCCCAAACGGGTTAACCGAACCCAACAAAAATTTGCCAACCAAAGTTGTATTAACTATTTCCGGTTGCTAAGAGCATTGTGCAAAATTTCAAGTCGATCAGTCAAAGCGTTTTTACGCGACATTGCAGTAGTGCTGTACATGTAAAATGCACAAAACTGATTGCAAATGAGCTTCATGTATTGAATTCTAATATAAATATTAAATATTCTTGTAATGATTGTATTGATTCAGGTTTAAGAAGTGTGAATGAAAAGATTACAAAAATAAATAGTGAAATAAAAAAATTTTGTGATCAAAATTTAAATCTAATTCAATAGAAAACCTTCATATGCTGATAAATTAAAGATGCCAATAATAAAACCAAAACAAAGTGAGCAAGAAAGCAATGAAACAAAATATAGATGTGTGGAATTTAAATATAGAAATAGATAATATTCAAGAAAAAGAAATGTTTCAGTTTCAATATGTTGCGGTAACACTGAGTCAGTAAAAAAAATTGAAAATGAAATAAATAATAAAGTGAGTGAAAACTATGAAGTTCATATACCTGAAATAAATAATCCAAAAATAATTGTATGTGGAATGAATGAAAAATTGAATGATTGACAAATAATAAATGCATTTAAAAAGCAAAATAAGATTGAATGGAAATCAATAAAAATTTTAAAAACTTATTCGTCTTATAAAAATAAAAATAAATATATTTCTATAATAGAAGTGGATAACCGTTCCTTTAAAATAATTTTTGAAATAAAAAAAGTTGTGATAGGGTGGAATATATGTAAAGTGTATAAAAAAACGAGGAAGCGTGTAGTAGAGTAGACTGTGTCACCTCTGGAATACCCGTATGACCGCAACATATACATTGTATCATCCGGTTAATTACTTTTGGCAAAATTTCAAACATACAGCTTTATTAAGTGTAGTTGAATACTCATATAAAAGAAGGAATTGTATGGTAGCTACTCGAACCCTCTGCAGTAGACCAACCAAATTTTATTGTAACTTTGGCCATTACACTAAACTTTTTTTGGCAAAATTTCAGATAACCAGCTTCATTAGGTGGAGAGTAATGCTCATATAAAATTAGAAGTTGTATGGCAGCTCCTCGAACCCACTGCACTAGACAACCAAATTTTGCAGAAACTTTGGCCATAAAACTAAACCACTTTTGGCAAAATTTCAAACACGCAGCTGTTATAGGTACCGAGTAATACTCATATCAAAAAAGAAGTTGTATGGCAGCTACCCGAACCCATGGATCAAAATGGCTGGACTTAAATAGCGATGACGGCTATTGCAAAAAAACGAATTTGCGAAAATATCAAGATCCTAGTTCTTTTTGTTTTTGAGTTATCGTGCGGACGGACGGACGGACGGACATACATAGCTAAATCGATTTATTTTTCGATTCTGATCCGATCCATTAACTTGACTCTATATCGACAAGGAATATATTATAAATAAAATTGAATGCGTTAATGTGGAAAAACTTAAAAAAATATGTCCTAAAGAAACAGTATAATGAAATTAAAGAAATAGTGTTTAATAATACAATAGTAAAAGATCCTCATGATCTGGCAAATAATTTTAATAAATTCTTTGTACATAGTATTAATGATATAAATAAGAACATAAGTGTAAGGCTATTTGAATGTGCAATACATAATTACCAAACTATTTTTAAATTTTCGAAAATTAACTATAATTAACTTAGAAAATCAAGTAGACAAATAAAAAATAAACAAGTGAGGAAAAAAAACATGGGTTTTTAAAAAGCACATTTTCAAAATTATATACGGTTTCTTACTGAGTATTTTATCATTTATTTTTATAAAAATATATATAAAAATAAATGATAATATTATAATTTAGTTATCTCATTAATTTATTAATTATATGACTAATAGTGATATACTTAAAATATAACCAAAATGGATTCAAGAACACCTTATAAGTGCGAAATATAATGTTGGAGCTTCAATGTTAACGTTTAATTTTGGAAAAACTTACAATGGTTAATAAGTTACAGTTTTATAAAAGCATAAAAGTTTTTTTTTTAAGACCTTGTAGCCCTTTAATGGGGAAGGTTCTCAAATTTTTGCTCAGCAAACTTATGATGGATCTGCGCACCCCCTTCCTGTCCTCTACCTTCGATTTTTTTCGGTTCCAAGAAATCAATTGTGAATTCCACCAAAATTTGGAATTTGTGACAAAAAAATTTTGTTAACTGACACCTACTAATTTCGAAAGACCTAATTTCTCCTAAGACCCTAGCTTGTACCGCTTAGAAGATATGTAGGGCCAAAAATTTAAGTTTTGCTTAATGGTAAATTTTAGTCCCGTATGGCAACCCTAAACATTTGCCTTTTAAAAATTTATAAAGTTTAATCAGCTATCTTTTGCCGTTTTCAGATTGAAAATACACTTAACAGAACTCTTGTTATAACAATTTAAAAATAACAAATAATAATAAAGTAACAGGTGGAGCTACAGAAAAAAAATTTTTTTACGAAATTATTTTTTTTTGTAATATCTACCCGTGGTTAAAATTTCTTTACTCTATCTCAAAAGGTGTAAAAGTTTTGTAAGCATACAGACGGACGGGCGGACAGAATGAAGTTATATAGGCCCATTTTTACAAAATTTTTTTAAAATGTGCTAAAAAGACAGTTTTTTTGTAAGCTCTCAGTTATTAATAGATAATTTTGATCTTATTGGCGAAAATTTATTGCCAATAATAAATGAATCACTAGAAGTAGGAATATTTCCAGAAGTGTGGAAAGAAATAGTTATGGTACCACTTGGAAAAGTGAAAAGGAGCATGCCACCAAATGAATATAGACCGATAAATACTATAACAATTGAATCGAAAATTATAGAAAAAATTGTAAATTACCAGCTTACAGCTTATTTGGAAGGTAATAAATTTATTTCTGAATTTCAATCAGAGTTTAGAAGAAATCACAGTTGTGAGTCTTTAATAAATTTAATGATTACCAATTGGAAGATCAAAGCATCAATCAAAGCAATTAATTTTAAGAAAATACCAATGCAAAACTATACTATAAATAAAACAGACTACATTCAAATGCGTAACATCGTAAAAACTAAAGTAGAAAATACAAACATTATGGATATTGACACACTAGTTAAAACAATACAGGAAACAAAAGATTGGGTACTAAAACAGTAACTGTCAGAACTAGAAATAATAGCTGGATTACACCCATGATATTTGAAAAACTTAAAATAAGTTAATCCCTATATGATGCTCACACAAAAGATCCAAACAATATTGAAAAAAGATTAATATATATGCTATTCAAAAAGAAAGTAGAATAATTAATTAAGTAAGCTAAAAATAAACATATTTTTACGAGTATTGCAAAAGCAGGGAATGACTTGAGAAAGCTATGGAAATTATTAAATAATATTATAAAAAATAATAATGACCAAAAAACTGAAACTATTACTTAAGTTTTAAAGAAAAATGGTGAGAAAACAATTAATGAAAATGAGGCAAATATTAATAAATTTTTTAATGAAATAAGTAAATGTATTCTAACTGAGAGTTCGAATTCTTGCACAGTTATTAATACTGCTTATAAAATATATAATAGTAAATCGTTATTTCTTTCTCCAGTTACAGAAGCTGAAATCTATCATATTATCATGAAATTAAATAAAAATGCAATTCCAGGATCAGATCAAATATGGAGCCGCAACCTGTTAACTTATAAAAATGTGACATAGACTATATCCGCCCCGGGCTCTCAGAATTATTCCTTTAAAATTTTGTGACAATTGGACCGGTGGTTTTCATGTGTTAATGACATTATGGCTTTCTTTAATTTATCTATATGAATTTCCAAGATAGATGTTCATCAATAGGTAAAACTAGGTATTCCGACAATTTTACTTTTTGTATCTTTTGATTATTAATATTGATTGATAGGTTAATGTTTTCTTTATTTTTTTGTTTAAAAATGATGAGTTCAGATTTAAAGACGTTAATTGTTATTCTCTTATGATTAAACCACTTACTAACTTTGTATAAATGATTATTAATATTTTGTTCCAGTTGTTTCTTGTTTTTACCTTTGTACACAATGATTGTATAATCTGCAAACATTGAATAATGTCAACTCAACCCAATTTTGTTGAATCTATTTCACATAAGCTACATAAAGAATAGGGCCAAGAACTGTGCCTTGTGGAACTCCAGACTTGCTTCTTCACTAATATGATCATTTATTCTGGTTTTAATTTTACGTGAATTCAAATAAGATTTAAATAGATTTGCTGCAACTCCTCTTATACCCATATTAAAAAACTATTTATTAATATATCAGGATTTACGGTGTCAAAGGCTTTTTTTAAATCTAAAGGAATAGCGACTGCATTATTATTTTTTATCTAACTCCATATTTATGAAAATAACAACTTTAAGCGCCGCTGATTCTGTACTGCTATCCTGTAAAAAAATCAAATTGGTGGTCATCAATTAGATTTAAATTAGAAAAAATGCAATTAAACGACGTTTAATGACCTTTTCAATAATCTTGGATAGACAATTTGTCAAAGATGTTGGTCTATAACTGTCAACATCTGTTTTTTTTTTCCTGATTTAAAAATTATAGTGATAGTACATTCTATGACCCTATTTGGAAAAACACCAGTCGATAAAATTTCATTTATTATATCAGAAAACTTGTTTGATATTATGTGCCTAATTGATTTAATATTTTTTATTGTAATGCCATGTTGGTCCTTGTTATATTATTATCATTATTGACGTTATTATTTGTGGTTATAATGTTTTGTTTTAAACGAGTTTATAATTTGTGTTATTTCATTACTATCTGTTGGAGTAAAATAAATTGAATTTTGGTTTATGTGATCCTGTGTACTTATTACATTGTTTGTTTGGTTGATGAAATTTTTGTCTAACTTGCTTCCGACGATAGTGAAATGATAATTTAGAATATTATCTGCTTTTATATCAGAAGTAGTGATTTCAGCGGTGCTCTTCATTACATGTTTTGTCGAATTAACTTTAGAAATGTTTAAATTTAATTGCTTAATAATAACTTTCCATAGCTGCTGATGGTTGCAACTTACACTAATTTGGTTGTTATCTTTTGCTTCTTTTATTAATTACACCCACGTGACTATTAGTCAAAAGGGTATACTAAATTTGCCATTACGTTTGTGACGCAGAGAAGGCGGGGAGGTAGACTCTAGCATATGGATCGGATCAGAATCGAAAAATAAATCAACTTAGCTATGTATATCCGTCCGTCTGTCCATCCGTCCGCACGATAACTCAAAAAATAAAGGAGCTAGGATTTTGAAATTTTCACAAATTCGTTTTTATGTGATAGCCGTCATCGCTATTTAAATTCAGCCATTTTGGTCTAAACGTTCGAGTACCTGCCATAGAACTTCCTTTTTTTATGAGTGCACTTATTAAAACTGGGTGTCTGAAATTTTGCAAAAAATAGTTTAATGTTATGGCCAAAGTTTCCAATATTTGGTTGGCCTACTGTGGAGGGTTCGACTACCTGCCATACAACTTCTTATATTATATGAGCATTCCTCTATACCTATTAAAGCTGGGTGTCTAAAATTTTGCCAAAAATAGTTTAGTGTAATGGCCAAAGTTCCAGGAAAATTTGGTTGGTCTACTGCAGAGGGTTCGAGTAGTTTCCATACAACTCCCTCCTTTATATAAGCATTACACTACACCTAATAAAGCTGTATGTTTGAAATTTTGTTAAAAGTGATTAACCGGATGATATAATGTTTGTATTACAGTCATACGGGTATCCCAAAGTTGACACAGTCTACTCTACTACACTCTTCCTCGTTTTTGAATAATATTTTCAATTTTTTTCTACCTTATTTACAGATCACAGGTGTTTTTACGAACTTTAGCATAAAGTTTATTTCGTATTTTCATTACATTAAGTATAAAAGGAGTAATCTAGTAGTTTTGTTTCCGTCTTCTAACTATTTTTATTGAAGAAGCAAACGCTTTACTTACATTTATACATTCCGTGATTTCATCATAAGAGTTACACATTTGAATTTTTTGTGCAACGAAGTTTTGAAATTAATTCTAGTTAGTTTTTTCAATAGTTACTCGTGTCATTTGTTCAAGTGTGATATCGCATTTTTCAATATTTATGTTCAAAGCTTTGTGGTTACTAATAAGATTGTCCGACAACTTGATCGTTGTGGTAATTATTTAAAATTTGCAATAACGTGATCAAGGATGCTTCCGTGATTACAATCAGATTGGCAACTGCAATTTATGGCTTGGCGAGTATTTCCGTTCATAGTGGTATCATTGAATATGTCAAAGTTGTATGATTGAACTATATTAACATATGTATTAGTATTTTCATTATTTGATAGCAGATCTATATTGGTATTACCTACTATGATACAGTTTTTGCTAAAAGCCTGGAGGAGAATACCCACTGAATCGATGTAATCATTTTTCTCATTATCAAGAGCATTACACATTGTTATAATTTTAATATATGTCTTCTTTGGAAATTCCTATTCTTTCATGGTAAGTGAAATATATTTGACAAAGTTCTTTGTAATTTGCTGGTAATCCATCTTGAATTATTAAGACCTTTAAATTAGTTTGTGTAATTCCAGCATAACATATAACAGTATGATCATAAAAGTATGAAAGGAAGAGCCTGACATTATTGTAAATTCTAAAGTCCCTCAGTCGCGAAAGCACATAGATACTGTCACGTGTTAATTTTCAAGTGTGACAAAATGGTCTTTCTTAAACGATTCAAGTTTTTTTTGAGGTTTAAGCCTACCACCTTTAACCCAATTCGAAGAATTGGGATTTGTAATGTCATTGATAGAATTTATATTGTTGATATTATAGTATTTCCATTTTTAATTTTATTATTTCCATTATTTGTTATATAATTATCATTATTGACGTTATTATTTGTGGTTATAATGTTTTTCTTATTACCTCATAATTTTGATAGATATTTTTTAAACAAATTGCCATTAATTTTATTAAAAGAATTTGTTTTAGAAGCAGTTCCTTTTATTTTTACTTTTTTATTATAATTTGCTTATGTAGCAGTTTCATTTTTTGAATTTTCCTTTCTTCAAGTGGTTTTTTTATGGTTAGTTGAATTAGTTAATATTCAGGTTAATGTTTTTTTCGTTTGTTCGTTCAAATTAGTACAGCTGCAATTTTCTGCATCTTCAGCAGAAATGTTTTGTGAGGTTTAACTTAAATTAATCGAGTTATTTTTAACTATTTCGTCACATATAACTGTAATTGCTAATAACCAATTTTCTTTTTTATTAAGATTAGTTTATTTATGTAAACTGGACAGATTTTGCTGAAAGTGTCATGATCATCATCTAAATTTAATTTGCGAATCTTATAACCTACAATGCAATTAATACATTTAGCTACTTTCTTCTCTTTGCACTCGCTGTTGATATGTTTCTGAAGACAATTTGAACAAGCTTCATCATTTTTACACTCAGCCGCTTTATGTTTAAACCTTTTACGTTTCAAACATCTAAGCACTCTTAAGGCATCAAACACTTTGCAGCGTTCCCAACCAACTGAAACTTTTTCATTTCCAAATACTTTTGGAAAAGACTCCTTATCAATTTCAATAATAGAATTGAATTTTGTATCATTATATTTATTTACCTCGTACATTTTTATTAATTTTATTTCACTCGCTTCTAAGTGTTGATTTTGATTTTTTAGTTTGTTTATCAATTCACCCTCAGAATAGTTTGAGGTCATATGCACTATTTCAATTCTTGGTTTAAGTTCATTATGAATTTTGACTTGATACTTCTCTTCTAATTTACTTTCTATAGCAGATTTGAATTTATTTCTTTCTTGTAGGTATATTCTCCGCTTCAACACTTATTATTCAATTTTTCAATATTATTAATTCTAAAATTTTTGGGTCTACCTTCTTATTTAATACTATTCGAGTTATATTAAACTTTTGTTTGGTTAATGGTTTAATAACAAAAGGTACTATTTTTTTACATTACTGTAATATAAAAATATAAAAAACATTCTAACCCACATTTCGTTTGCTTTCATTTTCATTAAAGTTTTTTAATTGATCACAAAGTTCATCGTTTTTTAATACCGTGTTATGAATATTCATATTTAGTTTTTCACTTTTCGTTTGAAATTATTCAGTGATTTTAAAAAAATTTTCAAAATCTTTTTGTTGCACTTTTTTAATATTTTCTAACCGTTCAATATATCTTTCTTCAACAGATTTTAAAAGCTGCATTCTTTCTAATTTATTCTTTTTATATTCACACAAATAATTGTTATTTCTTTTAAACGCACAGTTAATATTTTGAAATTTGAAACATTCTTCATCTACTACACTCTTCTTCGTTTTTACACCCGTATGACTATAGGTCATTATACCAGTATGACTATAGGTTAAAAGGGTATCCTAAATATATCTTTACCTTTATGACGCAGAGAAGGAGGGGAGGTAGATATAGACTCAAAAATATGGATCGGATCAGAATCGTAAATCGATTTAGCTATGTCTGTCCGTCTTTTCGTCTTTCCGTCTGTCCATCTACCCGTCTGTCCGTCTGTTCGTCTTTCCGTCTGTCCATCTGTCCGTCTGTACATATTTATTCACCTCTGTCAACAACAGTTTAGTTTTATGACCAAAATTTTTGGTTGGTCTACTGCAGTGGGTTCGAGTAGTTGCCATACAACATGAGCATCAAATTTCACATGAGCAATATTTTATACATAACTAGCAGATTTACTTTTTACAGAAATTGTGGTAAATGTGGTGGTTCAGGTGCCTCCTAAGAAATCTTAAAATTAAAAAGTTTAACTTCGAAATTAATAAAGATAGAAATTTCAAATCTGATACACTATTTCCTATTTCCGTTCTTATCTAACACTTTTCTATTTTTAAAAGGCTAAGAATTTCACCATGAAACATATTATGTATTATATTTTATAAATTAAAATCAAAATAAATTTTTAAAAAACGACAAAATTTTTTTTATTTTTTTTAATTTTTATTATATCATAAATTTTATGGAATTATTACAATAGGTAATATATAATTAGGAAATTGTGTGTACTGCCATAAAAAAGCTGCCATACAACTCCTTCTTTTATATGAACATTATACTACACCTAATGAAGCTGGGTGTCTAAAATTTTGCCAAAAATAGTTTAGTGAAATGGCCAAAGTTCCAGGAAAGTTTGGTTGGTCTACTGCAGAGGGTTCGAGTAGCTGCCATACAACTCCTTCTTTTATATGAGCATTACACTACACTTAATAGAGCTGTATGTTTGAAATTTTGCCAAAAGTAATTAACCGGATGATATAATGTATATGTTATGGTCATACGGGTATCCCATATATATTAAAATGAATTATATGAAAAGTTTTAAATTTGGCATTGAATTTTAAAAATATATTTGATGCATATTTTCCATTTATAAGCTTTTCTAATAAGTTCATATAAAAGGAATTTAAATTAATTTCAATTTATAAATTTGAATTATTAAATTTGTTGATACAAAGCTAATCAAATTTTGAATTTTCGTATAAATGTATTCAATATTTATTTCAAGTTTTTTCAATTGGTCAAACCGTTTTGATTCGACATCAAAAACATTGAAAATTTTTTTGCGCCCTCTTGCCCAAACGGGTTAACCGAACCCAACAAAAATTTGCGACAGACTCTCATTTCGACCGCGAAACCACCCTGTAAAATTGGACACAAATCGGAAGCACAAAATTTTTTGGAAGCCCACCAGGCCGAAATGGGTTAAATTATTCCAACCAAAGTTGTATTAACTATTTCCGGTTGCTAAGAGCATTGTGCAAAATTTCAAGTCGATCAGTCAAAGCGTTTTTACGCGACATTAAAAACATTGAAAAAGCTTCATTGGGCCCAAACGGGTTAACTGAACTTAACAAAAATTTGTGTCAGGCTCGCTTTTCGACTGCAAAATCACCCTGTAAAATTGGACACAAATCGGAAACACAAAATTTTTTGGAAGCCCGCCAGGCCGAAATGGATTAATTTATTTCAACCAAATTTATACAACTAATTCCGGTTGCTAAGAGCAACTTTTGTGCAAAATTTCAAGTCAATCGGTCAAACCGTTTTGACTCGACATCCAAAAAACGAAAAAGCTTAAAACGGCTGTGAAACCACAACCTGTTAACTTATAAATATGTGACATAGCCTATTTCACCCCCGGGCTCTCAGAATTATTCTTTTAACATTTTGTGACAATCGGACCAGTGGTTTTCACGTGAATCCTGGACAAACAAAAAAACAAACAAACAAATTTTCTACTTTATATATTAGATTAATATTTCTTTCGAATAACTTTGAGTTTAATTATATAGAACATTAATAAATAAGTAAATTAAGAGAAAATTTAAAAATTATTGAAAATTGAAATAATTAAGCATAGGTACTAAATCATTCAACAGTAAATGCACTACAGGTAAAAATCCTGAAAAGGAGTAGTTGCTGTATGTGTTTAAAGTTTTCTTGAATTGGATAAAAGTTTTAAATATGTAATTTTGTAATTGCATTTAACGAATCCATTTATCTCACATTTATTTGTTGTTTAATATTTTTAAATAGATAAATTAGTAAGAATTGCTAATATTTTTGAATTGATAAAATAATTAGAAAATGTTTTTAGTATTATAAAGTAAATTTTGGCCATGTCTTACGATCAAACTAATAAAAGCTTTTATGATTTTAAAAAGACTTATAAACTTCTGATTAAAGTTGAACCAAATTGGTTTAGGGTATTTCTAAGTCGATTGCACCGACTGACTGTTTCTTTTCTTTACATATTTTTAAGTTATTATCTTTATTAATTTCGAAGATGTGCTTTAAAGTCTTCGGAACTGTGTGAATGGGTACCCGACCACCTCCCCCAATTGATTCCAAATATCAAGGATACTAAGGAAATAGGAAGAGATACTCTGATTCCCAATCTTCATTGCTTTCGGAATTATACTCGTGTGGCCTAAATTCGATCAAAAAGTTTTAGATCTCGACCGTACGCAACCTCTATCGTATTTTTATTACTGGTAACCTGCATCACAAATTTCATGAAGGCTGCTTCATTAGTTGTTGAGTTAGCCTGATTTTTTTATATGTTCGTTATCCCTTAGAACGATTAAATGTTATTTTATGCAAGAACAAATCGGATAGGTAGAACAGTATAAGTAGTTTAAAATTTCTTTGGATATAATTTTATCATATACATTTTTATATTCACAGTCGAAGCATAATCTTGAAATGCGATCTTTAAAATTTTGAATATTTTCCTTTTCTTTTATTCTTTTAATATGCATGTCAATTGAATATTTTGGAATTTGTAGTTTAGCAGGATTTATTTTATTGTAAATTTCATTAAAAACAACCATTTAAAAACATAAAATCAACCTATTTAAATCATTTATTTCCTTCACAGAGAAATTATTTTTTATAGTTGACAGAATTATAGTTCTTCGAAAAGTTAAATTGAGGTGGAATGTCAATAGGTCACAACAAGTTTTTAGGCAAAATAAGGAAGTGCAGAATATAAGAACTTTTTCAGCATCTACATCTGGTCGATTCCATGTAAGCAAATAGATTTCACAAAATTTAAGTGAAACGATATTTTGATAAATGGGAAGTGCATTTTGGATCTGAAAATAAGGAGTTCTGTTTCAGACAGAATTAATTTAAAATTTCGATTTCAAAGTAATTTAAATTAAATAACCACATTTTACAAAATTTGCTAAATTTTTTGTGTGTTAAAATAATTGGACACCATACTATAGTAAAATATTTTATTGTGAGTCTTATTACCCAAAGGTATGTTGACTAAATTTCTATTATTTATTCTTAAGTTATAGGACTGGTTTGAGACTCTCAATCTCAAGTGACTTCCATATTTGAAAAATTAATGAGAATTTAAAGAACTATAAGCTAAGAGGTGTCTTAAAGGAAGTTTGTTTAATTCTTGAAAAGGGGCCAGCAACTAGAATTCCTACTTTCGAAATTCATAATACGAAGAATACATTTTTGAGCTTTGAGCAATGGCTCTATTGTAGTGAAATAACAACCGCCCCAACTAGTTATAACATACTTTAATTTAGAGTGCACCAGAGCATAATAGATATTCAATAGTATCTTATAGAACAATAAGATCTGAATAAATAAAATTTTCTAATAAGCAACAATAAATATTTATATAAATTTACCAAGTGAGTTTTCCAGTTAAAATTTTTTTTAATCTATCTATATATATAAAAGCGAAAGTTTGTTTATTTGTTTGTTTGTTTGTATGTAGCGAATAGACTCCTAAACTGCCCAGCCGATTTTAATGAAAATTTGTATATAGGGGTTTTTGGGTACGGAAAGAAATCGTGGCCCAAAAATTTTGCTCTAACGGGCTGCCAATTTGGGGCTGTGGTGCAAGTATTTAAACTTCTTTGTTCTAAAATGAAAACGGTTCGACCGATTGATTTCAAATTTTGTATACGTGATGCTCTTTGAGATGTGAGTAGACACAATTAACAGTTTTGGAATTTGTTAACCCATGTCGGGCTGACGGGTGGACAAAAAAAATGTTGGGTCCAAATTTTGTCGGATTTTACGAAATTCTGCTTTGGCTTAAAAGAAAGCCCCAAAAAAAATTTTGGGGCTTTCCCAACAGCTTTTTATAGGTTTTTTCAATACCTTACTCTAAATTCGAAACGGTTTAAGCGATTTTCTTTTGATAGACAAAACAAAGATATGGAAGCAAATTACGTCAAATTTTGCGAAATACTGCTTTGCCTAAAGAGAAAGTGTAGTTCCGTTAACCCAATGGGGCACAGTATGGCTTTTAATTGCGTTACTCAACTCTAAATTAGAAACGATTTGACCGGTTGACCTCAAATTTTATATGTGTGAAGCAACTTGAAAATGGAGTTGAGTCTGTTAACAGTCGGTCCTACGATTGATCAAAAATATTTTGGAAATAAATTATGCCAAATTTTGGAAAGTAGTTTGTACTGCTTTGAATTACCGAAAGTTTCAAAAATTACTAGAATAATCCTAGAAAAATCGTTTTAAAAAGATTTCTTTCATACATTTTAAAATTTACATGTGTAAACCGTGTGTAATTTTTGTGTTAACTTTTTGCAGTAACATTGAGAGGCGCAGCAACGCGCACCGGGTATTAGCTAGTTTTATATATTAACTATATACAATTGATAAAAATTACTTATAATTTTCTATATATAAAATATACCCAAATACTTATAATTTTCAACGGATTCAATTTTAAAACAACCTTCCGAACACGAATTATTTACTACTTGACTCGAATGGTATATGATATGATTACGGCATTTAAAACGACCACAATTTGCAGTATTATGCTTGACTTCTAGATCACTTATAGAGGAATTTTGTTTTTTCACTTATTATAAGCTTATGAATTAAAAACCAGTGTTTAAGTAAATCCACGTCGAATTCAATAGCTCGCTTGAGTAAATCGATACTATATTCACTGTAAGAAAGATAACAATCATCTGGAAAGCCTGTTATGTTCCTTTTGAAAGATTGTGAAAAGAGGGGATTAATATAAATTAAAAATAGTAGCAAACCTAAAACTGATCTTGTGGTACTCCGATTAATGATTTTTAATTGGCTCAAGATATTATTTAGTTTAACTTTTTGTGTTCTGTTACTCAAATAAGATTTTGGAAAAACAAGAAAGAAACCTCTAAAACCTGCTGCTTCTAATTTGTTAATAAGAATATTATGATCAATCATATCAAAAGCTTTGGTAGTGTCAATAAATAACGTTGAAATGCATTTATTTTCATTTAAACTTGAATATAATTGAGAAAACAACTTTAAAATCGCATCTTTAGTAGATTTACCGGATAAAAACCTAAATTTGTGTCAGATAGAAATTTTATCACCCTTGTTTTAATTAATTTCATAATCAAATAATATCTGGCAGAATTAAAATTGACCTGTAATTACTTAGATTTAATTTGGAATCTTTTTTATATTAGGGAATTATTTCATCATATTTCAATGAATCAGGAAAAATACCACTATAAATTGATAGATTAAAAATGTAACTCAACACTTCTATTATGTAAGGAGCTGTTATTTTTAATAAACGAAGAAGATTATAGTTGCTCTTGTCAACTTTTAGATACCCGTGCATACCCACTAACCGTTATTTATTTCCTTTATGCTATAAAAAAAATTACAAAAAAAATATAAAAAAGTAAAATAGTTAAAAAAAAATTTAACTTATTATCCCATAATTTTTTCTTAAAAAAAAACAAAAAAAAAAATTTAATTTTTAATTCATTATAACATAATTTTTGCTTAGAAACAAAAAACAAAAAAAAAAGTATAGTCCACCCTAAAAGTTGGTCCGAGTGATGTCCAAATGCGCCAACTAACTTGCTCTATTACTTTACCTGCCCAGTTTTAATTTTAGCCTCGTAGCTTCATTAGATTCACAGTTATGGAATTGACAACTTTGTATGGTAGCTGCCCGAAAACGGGGCCGTAACATTTTGAAACTCCATATAAGTGCTCGATTCATTATATAACTAACAGTGTGTAATTTTCATCTTCGTAGTAAATTCATATTGGTGCAAAGAAGTTGTATGGCAGTCCCCCGAAAATGGTGCCCTAACATTTTGGATCTTTATATAAGTGCTCGATTCATTATAAAACTAACCGTGTGTAATTTTCATCTTAGTAGTATAATCAGTTTCCAAGAAATTCATATTGGTGCAAAGAAGTTGTATGGCAGCCCCCGAAAATGAAGCCGTAACATTTTGAAACTTCATATAAGTTCTTGATTCATTATAAAACTAACCGTGTGTAATTTTCATCTTCTTGGTATAATTACTTTTGAAGAAATTCATATTGGTTTAAATAAGTTGTGTGGCTGCTCCCCTAAACCTTGGTCTGGTCTTAACCAAAAAGAATAGGGAACCTCAAAAATGTTCAAAAAATGTTTTGTATAAATTTCAAAACTCTAGGTCTAATTTTTCAATTCTATCTCTTATAATTAATTTTTGATTCACGAATATTTTAAACTTAAGCAAAATAAGCTTCATATGATCATATTCATATAATGATCATAATGATAAATAATAGTCATCATATTCATAATGATTATATCTCTCAATATCAAAATACAAAGCATGCAAAATATTACACATATACATATTATATGAATACATATAAACTATTTATGAAGCCATTTACTTAAAAAAAAATCATTGTGCTCTTTTTTGCTTATCTTAAACTTAAAAAAAATCATTGTGCTCTTTTTTGCTTATCTTAAATTTTTTTTAAACTACGCATCATTTAAATCATATGAAATCGTAACTCGAAATCGTTATCTACAAAAAAAAAACAAAAAAACAAAATTCATATAATTTTATGTTCGATACAAGATGCATAGCAATATTTCAAATTTTTATATGAAAATATTGGAGTTAAAAAAGTTAGTTGTTGGAGAGCTACCCGAAGTTTTGGTCCGATCTTAACCAAAAAAAATAGGGAACCAAGAAATTGATTGAAAAATATTTTGTGAAAATTTCAAAACTGTAGCTCTTTTAGTTTTTGAGTTATCGTGCTGACACACAGACGGAAGGACGGACGGACAGACTAGCTCGTCTAGATCGATGCGTTACAAAGGGACGAGCAATTTTAATATACCCGATGTCATATATATATGCACGGGTATAAATATTGTTAATTGAGTCAGCTGTACACGAAGTTTTGTTATTTAACGATAGAATAATTGACTTTACTTCTGTAGAACTAATTTCCGTAAAGTCAAATATTTTTTCTGCTGAAATAAATACCTATTTAAATTTAATGAGCAAAAACAATTAGGTGAATTTTTTTTTATTAAATTTTTAGCAGATTCGGCAAATTAAACTTTAAATTCAATTTTAGCTTTGTCAGAAATTTTTACATTAGTTACTTCAATTTCGTTTATAATTGAATCTGAAATGTTTTCATTCAAAATATTTTTGATCACCTCCCATTCTTTTTTAGAATTACCAGTTAATTTTTCAGTTCGACAGGATAAAAATTATTTTTTAAATCTTTAATAGTTCATCTGACATCGACGGTCTCAATTTTTCATTTTTGGTAACACTAGAAACTTTAAACGAACAGTTACTTATATGGTTTACTAATATGTCTGAAAATATATTATAAGCAATTGGTGGATTTGTTTCTTGAAATACTCTTTCTCAATTTTCTGAAAAAATAACTTTGAACAACTTTTGAAAGTTTTTAAACTTTTAAAGTTATAATTTTAGGTAACTAGATCCATTTTGAAGGTCATATCATATAACCTTAAAAAAATGTGATTTATACATTTACTACTGTAATCAGAAATACGAGTCGGAGATTCTATAAGAGAATTTAACCCATGTGACGACATCATTAATAAATAATTATTTTTTAGTTGCAAGCATAGTATCAATGTTCACATCTCCAATTACACCAATATTTTTCTTTTTTGCAATTTTTAAAGTGTCATCAAAATCGTTAAGAAATATTGAATAACCGACGCCACATTGTTAAATCTATATACACAAAAAATTGAAACTATATGATAAAAAATTCAGCTATATGATTTAAGATCTTCGGAACTGTGCGGCCCCTACCCACTGCTGCAATTGGCCCTGAATTTCAAGTACTCTAAGGACATAACAAAAGACACAATGGTACCAAATTTGGAGGTTCTATCTTCACTTGCTTCGGAACTATGCTTGTTTGGCCTTAATTCGATCAAATAGTTCTAGGATACGAACCGATAGTCCGATCTCGACTGTACGCAATCCACGCTGTAGTTTTATTACTAGTAACCTATAGCACAAATTTAATTGAGGTAGCGTCATTAGGTTTTAGTTATCCTGATTTTTTTTTTATATATTCGTTAGTCCTTAGATAGATTAGAAAATCACTCCAGAACCCGAACCCTGGGGGCGATTTCACCTACATTTAAAATTTCATCAAAACAAGCTCCACTAGTTTTTGAGTTTTCGTGCCTACAGACGGACAGACAAACGGACGGACATGGCTATATCGTCTCCGGAGGTCACGCTGATCACAAATATTTATACTTTTCCATACCTAGACGCTTCCTTTAGGTGGTTACAAACACCATAAAAAAGTTAAAAAACTCTTTTCCCATTCCATAGGTGTAGGGTGTAAACATATATCATAGTCATCTGAGTTAAATATATCCATAAATCAGAATTAAATCAAATATGATAAACAAAACAAACACACATCATCAATTAATTCTTATATGACCCATGTTTTATAAAAAAATATGTGTCCATATACGTAGGTCAATAAAGAATTACTGAAATTTTCGAAATATTTTGACCCATATAACATGGAAGTTAAGTTACCATATAACACATGTCTATATTCAGACGCTTAGACCAGCATATTATTCTTATGAAATATTCACCTGAAGAGTTTTTTTTAATAATTCCCACAATATCAATAAATGCTAGGAAAGTATTTATTTACTATAATTTAAGTTAGCTTTAGCAATTAAATTACAGTTTATTTTTATAGTTGCAAGTAATAATTTCTTTTAATAAAGTGGTTATTAGCCCTAAAAATCTTTTTTTATATTTTAAATAATTTTATTATATCTCAACTGGCGCCCGAGCAGCATTGAAATTCACAGAACGCTATCACCGTAGGAATACAGCGAGTTGAAAAATTCGATAAAACAGATTCAGGACGCACTCCAGAAAGCTATCACCGTGGGAACATAGTAAGTTAGCTAATCCAGTTTTCAAGGATCAGCAAAGTGATATTACATGCTCTAAGATAAGAAAGATCAATGCGCAGTATCGCATAGAGCTAGATTAACACTTCCTTTCTTGATACTCCTGTAGTTTCATGATAATTAAAGTATAGGTTAGAGAGCTCTTGATGGTTATTTGGCAAACCTTCTTGGTGTATAAGTACTTTTAGACTAGTTTGCGTCATTCCCTCATAACAGATATCACCATGATCATGAAAATACGACACAAATAATCTAACATAGTTGTATATTCTGTGTTCTCTAAGCCGAGAAATTATTTTCAACGAAAACCGCTTTATAGGCCACCATAACCTATCAATTATCCTTAATAATTAACAAAATTAAAACCGAAACCAATGGTGCGGACACTATACATGCATTAATATGATATACCTACCAAAAATAAAAACAACGTCAAAATTAAAATTTAAGTATGGTTTTGATGGAATTCAAACGAAAATTATTACGGATTCCCAAGATGAATTATTATCAAATATAAAAAATTTAATCAATACGTCATTAAGTTGTGGACAGGATCCAGAGGGTCTAAAAAAAGCAAAGTCATTCCGATTTACAATGGTGAGGGTGATAAAAATGATGTATGTAACTACAGGCCTATATCAATATTGATTATATTATGTAAACTAATTGAAACATATATAAATGATCAACTGAGTTCTTACTTAAACAAATATAAGCTAGTGGATAAACAACAATGTGGATTTAAAAGTCGTTCCAACACGAATGCTGCAATGTGTTTGATTTGATAACCGAAATATAAGAAGGGGTAAGCAAAAAGCAGAAAGTGGCAGTAGTTTTTTTGATTTGGCCAAAGTGAGTGAAAACTGGATGAAAAAATACTATAAAGTGTACTATTTGAATGCGGAGTATATGAGAAAGAGTATAAGTGGTTCTAGAACTATTTATGTGGGAGAAAACAATATGCGGAATGTGAACAGCACATAAGTAATATTGAAGATGTAGAATTTGGAGTTATTCAAAGCTCTTTTGGTCCTACGGTATTCGCATGTTACATTAGTAGTGTTAGTCAACTTCTGATTAATGGTAAAACTTTTATTTATGCAGATGACATAGCGATTGTATTCAAAAATAATAATTACAATAGACTTGAAAAACAAATAAATGAAGATCTAAATATAGTTGGAGCTTCATAAGCCCACGATGAATAATAAAAAAATAAAATACATGATAATTACAAAACAACCATCGTCAGTAAAAATAAATATTATTTACAGTGATATTGGGATAGAAGAAGTTGCAATATTCAAATACTTAGGAATATACATTGATGCCCAATTAAATTGGAAATACCAATCAAATGAAATTGCCAAAATAACGAGACGTATTGCCGGAGATTTCAAGTTAGCGCAAAAAAGAGTACCATATGAACAAAAATTATCAATATTCTATTGCTTATTTCACTCCAACATAGTTAATGGAATTATGGGTTGGGGAAATACTTACCTGAAGAATATGCCTAAATTACAAATAATACAAAATAAAGCCATTAAAAATCTATATAGATTGAAACGACGTTATTCGACAATAGAAATATACAAGCGCTTTGGAATACTACTTCTAGATCTCCATAAGAGTAATGGAAATTCATAATATGAAAACAAAGAAAATCAGATCAAATATAAATATAATTCAAAATTCTGAATTACATAATTACAAAAAAAAAATATCTAATCGTATATATTCACACAAGTCAGAAACTTTTAATATAGAAATTAAGATTTATAATGAATTACCATTAGAGTTAAGGATTAGGAATGATAAAAAATTGTGACTAAAATGACATTTGTTTTTAACTTTTTAACTTTTTATTAACATACAAAATGTATATGTAGCTTAATACAGTGTTCTGTTATCTGTAAATCTGTTATCCTATTTTTTTTTTTTCCTTCTTTTACTCCTAGCCCTTTTTACATAGAGCTTCCACATAGCTTCTCTATTTTGGGCCATTTGTTCTATCTCTGTCCAAGTCTTACGACTTTCTTCTATTTCTTTGGATATTGTTCTCCTCCATGACATTCGTGGTCTTCCTACTTTCCTTTTTCCCTGTGGGTTCCACTCTAATGCTTGGCGAGGAATTGCCTTTCGGAGTGTGTGTCCTATCCACTTCCATTTCTTTATTTGAAGTGCAATTGGTTCTTGTTTCGTGAGAGACCATTAGGTCTGCGTTGCTGATTCGCCTAGGCCAGAAGATCTTAACTATGGTTTTTAGGCATTTGTTCACGATAGTTTGCTGCTTGTTGGTGGTTGACTGCTTTACGAACCAAGTTTCGCTCCCATATAGTAGGACTGATTTCACACAGGAATTGAATATCCTAATTTTAGTGCCTCTAGTTAGATGTGGGGATCTCCATACAGACCATAGTCTTCTAAATGCCATTCTTGATTGTTTCAGTCTATTTTCTATGTCTTCATCTGCTCCTCCATTCGTAGTTATTATACTAACGAGGTAGTTGAAGCACGGGACATCTTCAATTATATTACCATCTATTTGCAGTTGCTGATCATGGCATTCAAACGTAATGATTTCGTTTTCTTTATGTTTATCTTCAGCCCAACTTATTTTGCCTTAATGTTCAGAACTGGAGTTTCTCTTGCATATCCCCGTATGTGTGGGCGATTAGGACTATGTCATCTGCATAGCCTAGATCCTCCAGGCGGCAAGTTATGCTCCACTTTATTCCTTTTGGGACAGAAGATGCTTGTTTCATTACGTCGTCGAGTACGGAGTTGAACAATATCGGGGAGAGCGGGCAACCTTGTTTTATTCCTGTCTTTATTATTAGTGGCTCACTTAGTTTGGCATTGCGCAGGACTCTTGTTTCTGCATTGTTGTACATGTTTTCGATTAAGCGAATTATTTTATCTGGTATTCCTCTTTTTCCTAGTGTGTTCCAGATTGCATTTCGTTTCATGGTGTCAAATGCTCTCTGAAAGTCCATAAATTTTATATATAGTGAAAACTTCCATTCTGCTGATTGTTCCTCTATCAGTCTTAAGGTGTTTGAGTGGTCGATGCATCCGCGTTTCTTTCTAAAGCCAGCTTGTTCTTCCCGCATATTACCTTCAATTCTACCTTCGATTCTGAATAGTATTATTAGAGATAATACTTTGTTAACTGTGTTGAGAATTGTAATGCCTCGCCAGTTTTCACATTCTTTGAGATCGCCTTTCTTTGGAAATTTGATTATGATGCTTGACTTCCAAGAGGATGGTATTGTTTTATTATTCCATATTTCTTCGAGGATAGGATGAGAGTTTCTGCCATATATCCTGTATTTATATTGAGAAGTTCGGCTGGAATTCCATCCATACCTTCGGCTTTGTTGTCTGTTCTCAGTTTGAACTTGATTTTCTTCATGTTGTTGCTGGTCATCATTGACTTCGTTAATTTCATTGAAATGCTGCTTCCATCTTGCTATTTGTTCAGAAGACGAAGTTAGTAGACGTCCTTGCTCATCTTTGATTGGCTGATTGTGTAGTATGTTTTTATTTGACAGGGTTCTTATTTTATTGTAAAGAAGACGCATGTTGTTAATTTCGGCAGCTTTTTCCGCTTCAATCGCTATATTATTATAGTATTTTCTCTTGTCTCTTCTTGCGGCTTTCTTAACTTCTCTTGCTTTGTTGTTATATTCTATTTTTAGCCCTTCTGATTGTTCTATTAGGAGTTTGGATCTTAGTATTTTTCTCTCTCTGATTAAGTTCCAAGTATCATCTGATATCCACTCTCTTCTCTCTGCTACTACAGTACCTGCGGCATCTTTTCCAATATATCGAATGGTCGTTTGGAAGTTTTCTTTATTAATGTGCTCTGCGGTCCGGATTTTTGATACAAATTCATTCTTTGTAACCGTGGATTTTAAATTCAGAGTATTGATTCTTCTTATTCTTAATTTTGTATTGTTATGCATTGCCACAGGTCTTAATCTTATGTCTCCAGTGAGTAGTATATGGTCGCTATTAATGTCCGCACCTCTCCAGGTTCTCACATCTAGTAGAGATTGTCTCCAATTGTTGCTAATTAAAATATGGTCTATTTGGTTTCTTGTTCGCCCATCTGGTGATTGCCAGGTATATTTGTGTATGTCTTTATGTGCGAAGAGAGTTCCACCAATGACCAAGTTGTATTCTAGACATATTTCAATTAGACGCTGCCCATTGTTGTTGGTTGTGCCCAAACCGTGCGTCCCTGCGACTTTCTTATTATTGCAAGTACAAATTTTTGCGTTGAAATCTCCCATAATGATGATAATATCTGTTTTTGGTATTATTTGTAATGTTGCTGTTAATTGCGAGTAGAATAGGTCTTTTATTTCGTTATTTGTAGTTTCTGTGGGGGCATAGCATTGTATGATCGATATTTTCTTTATTCTTGTATGGAATCTAGCCGTTATTATTCTGTCTGATGCGGGGACCAATTCATTAGACTTTTCGTTATTGATTTATCTATGATAATTCCTACGCCACTTTCACTTTCTGATTCCGAGCCACTGTATATCATTTTGCTACCTTCAGTTGTTGTGATTTCCCCTCTATTTCTCCATCTAAGTTCGGAGAAATACAGGGGAATCTGTTATCTTAGTATATTTTTTTTTTCAATTTTTATGATCTTTTTTTTTATTTTATTATATTATTATTTCTTTTATTTTTGATATTTCAATGTATTTTGGTGAATTTATAGAGTAATACATTCAACATTTATATACATATATAAGAGCGAAAGTTTGTTTGTTTGTTTGTTTGTATGTAGCGAATACACTCCTAAACTGCCCAACCGATTTTCACGAAAATTTGTATATAGAGATTTTTGGGTACGGAAAGAAATCGTGGCCCAAAAATTTTGCTCTAACCAATCGCCAAGTTGGGGATGTGGTACAAGTATGTAAACTTCTTTGTTCTAAAATAAAAACGGTTTGACCGATTGACTTGAAATTTTGTATACGTGATGCTCTTTGAGAATTGAGTTGACACAATTAACAGTTTTGAAATTTGTTAACCCATGTCGGGCCGACGGTTGGTAAAAAAAAAATTTTGGGTCCAAATTTTGTACTATTTTACGAAACACAGCTTTGGCTAAAAAGAAAGCCCCAAAAAAATTTTTGTTAAGTTTCATTAACCCATTGCGGCCCAACAGCTTTTTATAGGTTTTTTCAATTCTTTACTCTAAATTAGAAACAGTTCGCCGGTTTTCTTAAAATTTTGTATACATGCTCAGCTGTGAGAATTGAATTGACACTATTAACTGACTTGGAATTGGTTAACCCATGCCGGCCCGACGATTGGCAAAAAAATTTGGAACCAAATAACGTCCAATTTTGCGCAATACTGCTTTGCCCAAAGAGAAAGTTAAGTTCCATTAAACCATTGGGCACAATGGCTTTTTATAGATTTTTGCGTTACATAACTCTAAATTAGAAACGATTTGACCGGTTGACCTCAACTTTTATATGTGTGAAGCAACTTGAAAATGGAGTTGAGTCTGTTAACAGTCGGTCCTACGATTGGTCAAAAAAAATGTTTGGAAGTAAATTACTATATATTTTGAAAAGTAGTTTGAACTGCTTTGAATTACAGAAAGTTTCAAAAATTACTAGAATAATCCTAGAAAAATCGTTTTAAAAAAATTGCTTTCATGCATTTTAAATTTTAAATCTGCAAACCGTGTGTAATTTTTGTGTTAACTTTTTACAGTAACATTAACTTCAATTAAACCTCCGTTGAGAATTAGTTGTATAAATTTGGTTGGAATAATTTAACCCATTTCGGCCTGGCGGGCTTTCAAAAAATTTTGTGTTTCTGATTTGTGTCCAATTTTACAGCGTGATTTTGCAGTCAAAAAGAGAGACTACAAAAAGTTTTAGTTAAGTTCGATTAAAAGAATTTTATTGAAAATTTTATACCAGCACTTTAATTAAAACCCACAGGGATAATTTGGTTTCGACCTGTTTGCGCATTTTAAACAAAGAATCAGTGAAATTTTCAAATTTTTGGTATAAACCCAAGTTAACCTTTATTCCAAAAGCTCACTTAATTAATAAGACCAATTTTTTTGCTCTCCTTAAATAGTCTCAAATAGTTCAAAAGCAAAATGAGATATTATTAATAATAATAACAAGTAAAGAAACAGTCAGTCGGGGCAACCGACTTAGAAATACCCTACACCTATTTGGTTCAAATTTAATGATATATCCATAGGCCATTTTAACACCATAAAAGCTGTTATTAATTTGATCGTAAGACATAGCTAACCGAATTAACTTTATAATACTAAAATCATTTTCTAATTACACTATCTATAAAAAAATATTACAAATTCTTACATTAGTAAGAATCCGACAGAATAATTTATCTATTTAAAAATATTAACAAACAAAAAACTTGTTATACATGAAAATATACTTATTCCAATTCAATTACAAAATGAAAAAATTTTAATTATTAAATTTTGTGATAAAAAGCTAATCAAAACATAATATATTTAATAATTAAAATTTTTTAAAATTGCAATTATTTTAAATGGTTAGTTTATGTACCTAATAGAAAAGCTTATAAACGCAAAATATGCAATAAATGTATTTCTAAAATACAATTACAAATCTCGACCTTTTCATATAATTCATTTAAATATAAATATAAATTTTACATAGTTCCCGTCATACTTTAAGTACTAGTTAACCCTTGTACACAATTTGAACGTTCTATCTTAATTTTAAGTTACTATTTTTAGTAAATTCGATTATAAGCTTTTAAAACTTGGGAGGTCTAAGAGGGGTACTGAACTACCACTCCAATTGATACTAAATTAGGGGGACACGCAAGAGATAGTAAAGAACACCCTTGTGCCAAATTTGAAGCTTCTACATTTTTTCAAGTTGCTATCTTTATTAATTTTAAGGATATGCTTTAAGGTCTTCGGAAATGTGTGGCTGGTCCCCGACCCACTAATCCAATGGGGCCCAAATTTCAAAGACACCGAGGAAATAGGAAGGGACATCCTGATACCAAATTTGGAGGTTCTATCTTCATTGGTTTCGGAATTATGCTCGTTTGGCTTAAATTCGATCAAAAAGTTCTAGGTGCCGAAACCATGGTTCAATCCCGAACTTACACAATCCCCGCAGTAGTTTCATTACTGGTAACCTACAGCACAAATTTTATGAAGATAGGGTCATTAGTTTTTGAGTTATCGTGATTTTTTATATATGTTCGTTAGCCCTTCGATCGATTAAAAGGTCCAGAAACCGAACCCATGGGGCGATTTCGCCCATATGCAATCCCCGCCGTACTTTCAGTCCTAGTAACCTACAGTTAAAATTTCATCAAGACGGACATGGCTACATCGACTCACGAGGTCACGCTGATCACAAATATATATATTTTTCCATATCTAGCTCGCTTTCTTTAGGTGGTTACAAACACTATACCAAAGTTAATATACCATTTTACCTATTCTATAGGTATAGGGTATAAAAATAAAGCTAATAGAGAATCCGAATAATAATATCTTTAAATTTAAATAACATAACATTTTCCTTCACTACATTTTTTCGTAAGTCTTTGTTTTTTATCTACTTTGCAGTTGTTGTTTTTTAAAAATAGATTTCAGTGTAAAATTGCAGTTTTTTCAAAACAGAAGCCTACATTTTTCTCATAATATCATAAGAAAACGAGGCAGAGCGTAATAGAACTTTCAGGTAAGTACTAAACAAAATATAAGTTGAAAAGCAGATTTTAAACGTTTTATAAACCATCGACTATATTTTATTCAAACGTTGGCAATTCAAGAAAACTACTATTGACATAGTATAATGGCATAATGGCATATTTAGTATACCCTTTTGACCTATAGTCAAACAGGTATAATAATACTTATATGCAAACTACCTTTTACCCGGCGCACCGGGGAACGCCACTCAATGGAGTTTTAATTTAAGTTTATGTTATTGAACAAAATTAACACAAAAATTGCGCATGGAGTACATGTTAATTTGAAAATGTAATAAAGAAATTTTTTTAAAACGAAAAATAGAATTATTCTTGCAATCTTTTAACAAATTTATCAAATTTACTTAAAACTTTTCATAATTATTAAATAATAATAAAAAAAAAAAATTTTAATTCAGTTAACCTTATTCGCTGGAAATCCACCATCCTCAGCTCTATCGTCAAGAAGCAGCAAATTGTCAAGAAGCACCACGTATAGAAAAATTAGAGAGAGATTATAAACTGTTTTGCAGAAGTTTTTGTTTCGCAATCGATTAAAAGAACTCGACTCGAAAATGTTTTTTAAACATTCCCCTAATTCAAAGAAGTTTTACCCACTTTCAAAAATTGGACGTGATTTACTTACAAATTTTTTTTTGAACAATCGTCGGATCAGTATGGGTGAGCAAATTCCAAGTCTGTTAATAGAGTGAACTCCATTGCCAAAGAGGAACACATAGACAAAATTTTAATTCAATTGGTTAAACTATTTCTAATTTAATGCAAAGTAACGAAAAAACCTAGAAAAACAATGGGTTAACGGAATTCCACAAATATTTTTTGAGGTTTTCTTTTTAACCAAAATAGTACTTCAAAAAATTGGCTGAAACTTGCTTTTTTACAATTTGCACGTTCCCGGGCAACGCCGGGTAAATCTGCTAGTCTAATATATAAAGGAGAAAATTTGTTTGTTTGTTTGTCCAGGATCCACGTGAAAATCACTGGTCCGATTGTCACAAAATTTTAAAGGAATAATTCTGAGAGCCCGGGGGATGACATAGGCTATGTCACATTTTTTTAAGGCTACAGGTTGCGGTTTCACAGCCGTTTTAGGCTTTTTCGTTTTTTGGATGTCGAGTCAAAACGGTTTGACCGATTGATTTGAAATTTTGCACAAATGTTCCCCTTAGCAACTGGCATAAGTTGTATAAATTTGGTTGGACTAAATTAACCCATTTGACCTAGCGGGCTTCCAAAAAATTTTGTGTTTCCGGTTTGTGTCCAATTTTACAGGGTGGTTTCGCAGTCGAAAAGAGAGTCTGGCACAAAATAATGGTTAAGTTCGGTTAACCCGTTTGGACACGAGGGCGCAATGAAGCTTTTTCAATGTTTTGATATAGAGTCAAAACGGTTTGACGAATGACTTGAAATTTTATACAAATGTTCCCCTTAGCAACTGGCATTAGTTGTATAGATTTGGTTGGAATAAATTAACCCATTTCGACCTGGCGGACTTCCAAAAAATTTTGTGTTTCCGATTTGTGTCCAATTTTACAAGGTGGTTTCGCAGTCGAAAAGAGAGTTTGAACAAATTTTTGTTGAGTTCGGTTAACCCGTTTGGGCACGATGGCGCAATGAATCTTTTTCAATGTTTTGATGTCGAATCAAAACGGTTTGACCGATTGACTTGAAATTGTGCACAAATGATCCTCTTAGCAATCGTAATTAGTTTTATAAATTTGGTTGGAATAATTAAACCCATTTCGGCCTGGCGGGCTTCCAAAACAAATTGTGTTTCCGATTTGATTCCAATTTTACAGGTTGATTTTGCGGTCCAAAAGAGAGGCTGCAAAAAGTTTTAGTTAAGTTCGATTAACCCGTTTTCCACAACGACGCCATGAAGTTTTCTATAAATTTTATTTGCTTTGCAGTTTGCTTCAAATAAAATCAAAAAAAAATTCAATTTCGTATATATTATGCTTAAATAAATAGTATTTTAAAACAGTTTTTCCATGAAAGAAGCCTACATTTCTCTCAAATCTCTTAAAATCTTTCTTAAAATCTCTTAATCTCATAAAAATCTCTTAAACTCTTAAAACATTTCTTAAAATCATAAACAAACGAGGAAGAGCGTAGTAGAACTTTCTGGTAAGTACAAAACGAAATCTAAGTTGAAAAGCAGATTTTTAAACCTTTTCAAAACCATCGACTATATTTTATTCAAACGCTTGTAATTCAAGCAAACTGCTATTTACTTAGTATAGTGACATAATGGCAAATTTAGTATACTCTTTTGACCTCTCAATGGAGTTTTAATTTAAGTTGTCAAGCATTTAAGTTGGCACCAAATTGTCAAGAAGCAGAAGACGAAAACGTATGGAAAAAGTAGAGATAATCGTTAAAATTGTTTTGCAAACAGTTTTTTATAGATTTTGTTTCGCAATCGGTTAAAAGAACTCTACAAAACATTTTTTTAAACATTCCCCTAATTCAAAGAAGTTTTACCTACTTTCAAAAATTGGACGTAATTTACTTACACAAAGTTTTTTTTTGAATAATCGTAGGAATGATAAGTTTATACATGTGCGCATACAAAATTTACATTCAAGTGGTCAAACCGTTTCTGCTTAAGAGTAAAGTAATGAAAAAATCTGCAAAAAGCTGCTGTGCCACAATGAGTTAACTGAACTCAACAAACCTGTTTTTGAAACTTCGACCAAGCAATATTTCGCAAAATTGGACGTAATATCCTTTCCAAATTTTTTTTTGAAAAAATTGTCGGGCGGCAAGTGGTAACAAATTCCAAGTCTGTTAATAGAGTGAACTCCATTGTCAAAAAGGAACACATATACAATATTTGAAGTCAATCGGTTAAACAATTTCTAATTTATAGCAAAGTAACGAAAAAACCTATAAAAAGCTGTTGAGGCTTTCTTTTTAACCAAAGCAGTACTTCGAGAAAATGGCCGAAATTTGTTTTTTTGCAATTTGCACGCTCCCGGCGTTTGCACGCTAGTCTAATATATAAAGGAGAAAATTTGTTTGTTTGTTTGTTTTTCCAGGATTCACGTGAAAACCACTGGTCCGATTGTCACAAAATTTTAAAGGAATAATTCTGAGAGCCCGGGGGTGAAATAGGCTATGTCACATTTTTATAAGTTAACAGGTTGCGGTTTCACAGCCGTTTTAAGCTTTTTCGTTTTTTCGATGTCGAGTCAAAACGGTTTGACCGATTGACTTGAAATTTTGCACAAAGGTTCCTCTTAGCAACCGAAATTAGTTGTATAAATTTGGTTGAAATAAATTAACCCATTTCGACCTGGCGGGCTTCCAAAAAATTTTGTGTTTCCGATTTGTGTCCAATTGTACAGGGTGGTTTCGCAGTTGAAAGGAGTGTCTGACACAAATTTTTGTTGAGTTCGGTTAACCCGTTTGGACACGAGACCGCAAAGAAGCTTTTTCAATGTTTTTGATGTTGAGTCAAAACGGTTTGACCAATTGACTTGAAATTTTGCACAAATGTTCTTCTTAGCAACCGGAATTAGTTGTATAAATTTGGTTGTAAAAATAAAATAAAATAAAAAAGAAGCAAAAATTGATGGCAGATCTTTTGCATTTAAAAGTGATTTAATATAAAATATAAAAGTAAGTTGCTAAAATGAAATATAGTTCTTCTTTTTCTTAAAATTAATTCAGCAATTAACTTTTGTATTTTATAAAAAACTTTTAAATGCAAACGATCTGCCATCAATTTTTGATTAGTGAAGATTTTAAAAATTTTAAGCTTAAAAGTTTTCAAACATTAAAAGAACTGTTTCTTATACCAGCAATTTACTTTTATATTAAAACAGTTACAAATTCCCAGGACCAACCTTCAATTTCTTATTTTCTACATTTTAGGGGGCTAGTACTATTTTATTAAAAGTATATATTGAAAAAAATATTTTTTTTTATTTTATTTTATTTTATACTCTTTAGTTTTAATTCAATTTTTTTACACAATTATTTAGGTATATAAAATTATTAAATACAATATTTAATTTGACAATTTTCAAGTTGGATCCAATTCATTAATAGTTATAATCGGTTTATCATTAACTAATCATAATTTATTAAAATATCCCCTTTAGTAAATTTATCTAAATTATTTTAAATTTTATAACAGAAAACAAAAATATCATTAAAAAGCATTTGAAGTACCTACTTGATAATATCTTTATCTAACTATCTAGTTTGTTAAACAAAATTGTTTTTTTTTTATTAGGTATCTTTAAGTCTGAATATATATTTGCACATTGTACATATATATATGTATGTCTTTTATAATATCTCTGCATACATATACATATATATGCTCATAATAATATAACAATAACATGGTTGAAAATCTAATTCGAAATATTAATGTCTTTAATAAAAAATATTTACTTAAATATTTTTTGTTTACATTTGCATATACTATATACCTACACCAAAAACAAAATACGCAATCGCTTTTTCATATAAGATTATTATCTTACTTATTATCTATAATTTATACATATATACATACGAGTATATTGCATATTATTACACCGTTACATTTTGTATTACGCAGATTATGCTTTGATTCTAATATACATATACAGAAAAGTAAACAAAAACAAATGACTGATAAATTTTTGTTGCATTTTAAAAATTTGAAGATGAATAAGTTACGTATTTTACTTTTTGCATGTTTCGTATTTTATAAAATGTTGAGATCGGGTTCAAATTCGCTTCTTAGTGAAATTTTTTTTTTAATTTCAATCTAATTTTTTTTTTTTATTTATGTACCTACTTGTATAAAACTTTAAATTAATGAACCAAAAATGTACGGGCTGACTTAAAAAAAACCCTAAAAATTTTTTATATGAAACTGATCGCCTATATAATTATTTGGTCTATGTTTTTATATTATAAAAGTGAAGTATTTTAAAGTTACAAATTTTTAAAGAAACTATGCAAATAAATTAATTAAAAAAAAAATTTTGTCTTTGAAGGAGGATCGAACTCAGATCTACTTACCCTCTAAGCCACTTTGCTAACCACTGAACCATACAATTCTTATGAATTTATGGTCAGATTTCTAATATAAATGTATCACTAACTGACAGAATGAAAAATAAAGCCATAGACACAGGCAAATTCAATTAAAAGTGTATAATAACCCATTTCGGCCTGGGCTTTCAAAAAATTTTGTGTTTCCGATTTGTGTCCAGTTTTACAGGTTGATTTTGCAGTTTAAAAGAGAGGCTGCAAAAAGTTTTAGTTAAGCTCGATTAACCCGTTTTCTATGACGACGCCATGAAGTTTTCTATAAATAAATAAATTTTATTGAAAATTTTGTATCAGCATTTTAATTAAAACCCACAGGGTTAATTTGGTTTTGACCTGTTTGCGCGTTTTGAACAAAGATTCAATGAAATTTTTAAATTTTTGGTATGAACGCAAGTTAACCTTTATTCCAAAAGCTCACTTATTTAATAAGATTAATTTTATTCCTTAAATAGTCTCAAATAGTTAAAAGCTAAATGAGATAATATTAATAATAATAAAAATATAGCTAATAAAGAAGCCGAATAAAAATATCTTTAAAATTAAATAACATAACATTTTCCTTCTCCACATTTTTTCGTAAGTCTTTGTTTTTATCTACTTCGCAGTTGTTAATTTTTAAAAATAGATTTCAGTGTAAAATTGCAGTTTTTTTCAAATGAAATCTAAAAATCAAAAAATTGAATTTCGTATATATAATGCTTAAATGCATAGTATTTTCAAACAGTTTTTCTAAAAAGAAGCCTACATTTCTCTCATAAAATCATAAAAAAACGAGGAAGAGCGTAGTACAACTTTCAGGTAAGTACTAAACAAAATATAAGTTGAAAAGCAGATTTTTAAACCTTTTCTAAAACATCGACTATATTTTATTCAAACGTTGGGAATTCAAGAAAACTACTATTGACATAGTATAATGACATAATGGAAAATTTAGTATACTCTTTTGACCTATCGTCATTTTAAATCAGTTAACATTATTCGTCGGAAACCTACCATCTTCAAGGGACCGTCTATCGTCAAGGGACATCAAATTGTCAAGAAGCATCATGTATAGAAAATTTAGAGATAATCGTTCAAACAGTCGGTTCGGCAGGGGTAACAAATTCCAAGTCTGTTTGTAAAGTGAACTTCATTTTCAAAGAGGAACACATATACAAAATTAAAGTTAATAGGTTAAATCATTTCTAATATATAGCAAAGCAACGAAAAACCTATAAAAAGCTGTTGGGCCACAATGGATTAATGGAACTCCACAAATTTTTTTTTGTGGCTTCATTTATAAGCAAAGTAGTACTTTACAAAATGGCTGAAACTTGCTTTTTTACAATTGTAAGCTTCTGGGCAACGCCGGGTAAATCTGCTAGTATTATATATTTAAGTTTTTACTTGTATTATTGATATATTTTTGTTTACAACTTTTGTTAAATTTACGACTTATAAAAGAAAAATATATATATATATATAGTATATATACTCTGTATGAGCTGTAAGCTCTTTTAGAGAAATGAATTAAATAATTAAAAAAAATAAAATAAAAACAGTATAAGAAATTTGTAGGAAGAAATCATTATTGTTTCATTACAGTTGAAACAAGAACTTCAGATCTCGAGAAATTTGTTTTTATATTTTATGATTTAGGAACCATGCAAATAAAAAATATATATATATATATATATAGTATATATACTCTGTATGAGTTGTAAGCTCTTTTAGAGGAATGAATTAAATAATTAAAAAAAAAAAAATAAAAACAGTATAAGAAATTTGTAGAAAAGAAATCATTATTGTTTCATTACAGTTGAAACAAGAACTCCAGATCTGGAGAATTTTGTTTTTATATTTTATGATTTAGAAACTATGCAAGAAACAACAATATACCAAAAGCAAAATTATAGAAGATTACTCATCTATACCTTTTGGTTTTAAAATGGAAATAAAATGTGAATTTTATTAAATTATTTATATTATACATAGTAGTTAACAATAATATACCATAAATTATCATAATAATATTAAGTAAATTAAAAATTTAAAGAAATATTTTTCAAATACATTAATATAAAGGTTATGTTTCTTACTGTTTTTATACCCGTATGACTATATAGTCAAAGGGTATAATAAATTTGCCATTACGTTTGTGACGCAGAGAAGGAGGGGGGGGGGGGGGGGGGTAGATATAGACTCAAATGTATGGATCGGATCAGAATCGAAAAAAAATCGACCTAGCTATGTATGTCCGTCCGTCCGTCCGTCTGTCCGCACGATAACTTAAAAACTAAAGGAGCTAGGATCTTGATATTTTCGCAAATTTGTTTCTTTGCAATAGCCGTCATCGCTATTTAAATCCAGCCATTTTGGTCCATGGGTTCGGGTGGCTGCCATACAACTTCTTATTTTATATAAGCATTACTCTATACCTATTGAAGTTGGGTGTCTGAAATTTTGCCAAAAATAGTTTAGTGTAATGGCCAAATTTACAGCAAAATTTGGTTGGTATACTGCAGAGCGTTCAAGTAGCTGCCATACAACTCTTTCTTTTATATGAGCATTACACTACACTTAATAAAGCTGGTATGTTTGAAATTTTGCCAAAAGTAATTAATGTTTATAATAATAATGATATAATTTTTATATAACGGTCTTACGGGTATCCCATAGTTGACACAGTATACTCTACTCCACTCTTCCTCGTTTTTTTTTAATTTTACAATTAATTTTTATTACAATTAATTACTGTTTTTAGTTTTACAATTTTTTATTAAATTATTTGCATTATAAATAATAGCTTTGTTTGTATTAAGAATAACATACCGCTAACTTTGCGTAATTATTGTTTTCCATTACTAATTATATATTCGTAGAAACATTTTCCCTTTTATTTTAAAATCAAGACTAGATATAAAAGATATATTTTTATGCACACAAAATAATAACAAACATTTTTTTTAATATTTTACAGTAGTATTACTGCTCTCAGCAAAAATGTCATTGGCTGATAACTGCTTTCCATGTAAGTTTAATTTTCTCTCTTTTTTATAATTTTTAATTAACAAATAAATAAAAAATGCTAATATATAACATATTAATATTAATTAAACAAATTAAAAATTTAATAATGCTTTTTTTTATGAAATAAAAATGAAAATGCCTGTGTCCATATGTGATTAACATTCGCTAAAGGATTTCGAGTTATTAATAAACTATCTTTAATTTTTAACAGTATCTTGTATTTTCAAGTTTATATACACTACGTTCACCATTTCCTGTTATTGTCAAAACAAATGCACCAGATGCTCAATTTGGGCAACAAGAATTAACAGCGCAAAGCATAATGAATTAAATGAGCACTTTTTTGTTGGGCTCTTAATTGATTTTTTTATACCCGTATGACTATATAGTCAAAGGGTATAATAAATTTGCCATTACGTTGAGACGCAGAGAAGGGGGGGGGGGGGGGGGGGGGGGGCGGTAGATATAAAGTTAAGTGTATGGATCGGATCAGAATCGAAAAATAAATCGATTTAGCTATGTATATCCGTCCGCACGATGGGTGGGTAGATATAAAGTCAAGTGTATGGATCGTACAGAATCGAAAAATAAATCGATTTAGCTATGTATAACCGTCCGCACGATAACTCAAAAACTAAAGGAGCTATCATCTTGAAATTTTCGCAAATTCATTTTGTTGTAAGGGCCGTCATCGCTATTTAAATCCAGCCATTTTGGTCCATGGGTTCGGGTAGCTGCCATACAACTTCTTTTTTAATATGAGTATTGCTCTGAACCTATTACAGCTGTCGTGTCTGAAATTTTGCCAAAAGTAGTTTTATGGTTTTATGGCCAAAGTTTCTGCAAAATTTGGTTGTTTTACTACAGTGGGTTCGAGTAGTTGCCATACAATTTCTTATTTTATATGAGCATTACTCTATACCTATGGAAGCTGGGTGTCAGTAATTTTGCTAAAAAATAGTTTAGTGTAATGGCCAAAGTTTTTGCAAAATTCGGGTGTTCTACTATAGAGGATTCGAGTAGCTGCCATAGAACTCCTTCTTTTATGTGAGCATTACACTACACCTAATAAAGCTGTATGTTTAAAATTTCGCCAGAAGTAATTAACCGGATGATATAATGTATATGTTACGGAGATACGGGTATCCCAGAGTTGACACAGTCTACTCTACTACACTCTTCCTCGTTTTTTGTGGAGTCATTTTATTATGATTTATATAATAACAAGCCAAACCAAAACAATTTTTGCGCTGTTAATTCATTTTCCTTCTTGTGCTGTTCGTTCATAAGTCATAATGAACTAACAGCAAAAAATTAGAAACGACTGCGAAAAATTTTGAGTATTAGCATTGAGTAGTCTGCATGTCGTAGACGAAATACTGGTATTTTGCAAAAAGAAATAATTTTATTAAATATATTTCATATGCATTTCTATCAAACGTTCAATAATAGAGTAACATTCTATGTTATTTTGTTGTCATCAAGTTTGTATAAAAATAAATTAGTACTTCTATTTAACATCTATCAACAAATGTACATTAATTTTTATACCCTACACCTATAAAATATGTAAAAGTGTATATTAATTTTGGTATGGTGTTTGTAACCACAGAAAGGAAGTGAGCTCGATATGGAAAAGCATAAAATTTGTGACCAGCGTGATCTCCTAAGTCGATTTAGTCATTTCCGTCCGTAGACACGAAAAAACAAAAACTAATGGAGCTATCTTGATAACATTTTAACAGTAATTTACTAGCACAGAAAGTACGACGGAGACTGCATATAGGCGAGATCGACCCATGGGTAAGCATTCTGGAACTTTTGATCGGTTCAAGGAGCTAAAGAACATATTCTCCATATATTAAATAAACGCTTTTCAATTTAGAAAAACCTTTAACATATGTTGAAATATAATGTTTTTGCTTTGATTTTTTTATATGACGAAAAAAAAATTGGACATGTATTCAAATAACAAATTTTCTATATTCGTGCCATTATATCTCCTAAACAGGAGGCGTAATAAAAGAATTTTGTTAACCAACTCCTATTAATTTCTAAGGATCTAATTTCTCACAACATTGCAAGTCTCTAGCTTGAACCGTTCAGAAGATATGTGGTACCAAAAATTTGCAAAAATTGATTTTCGCATAACGGTTAATTTTAGTACCGTATGGTAAGTCTATACATATATGCAATATATTTTTGTAAAACCTATAAATTGCAGCTCTTTCTTACCGTTTTTAGATTGAAAGTATACACTTTAGAATTCTTGTCATACCAATTTAAATGTAGGGCTTTTTTGGAATATGCTGGGCTGTAGCTTCGTCACCCTTCATAATTAAGAAAAGCCTTTCACAGATGTTGAAATATAATGTAGGAGATTTGAATTGTATATTACTAAACAAAAATTTTAAGTCAAGTTATAGGTGATTAAAAATTGCAAAATTTCGAGCTCTTAAAGCTCCTAAACATGGGGCGTGACAAAACAATTTCGCTAACTGGCTCCTTCTAATTCCGAGCATCTCTCTTTTTCCTCAGTTCAAAGTCTCTAGTTGAACCAGTTAGAAGAAATGTGGGGCTAAATATTTTGCAAAAATTTAGTTTTGCTTAAATTTTAGTATACCTTATACGTTTGGACCTTTATACGTTTAAAAAATTTATAAAGTTTATAAAACCACTTGTCTTTTACCGTTTTCAGATTGAAAATATTCCAAACAGAACTATTGTTATTACAATTTAAATATACGGATTTTCCCAACTTTGAGGGACTGCAGCTCCCTAACGGGTGGGGCTACGGAAAAAATTCTTTCGCTTAAAATTTTTTTCTCTATTTCAAACGATGTAAAAGTTTTTGTCAACAAACGGACAGAACGACAGACGAACGAACAGACGGACGGACAGAGTGGAACTATGTTGGCACATTTTTACAAAATCTTTTGAAAATGTGCTAAAAACACGATACCTTAAAAACTAATGACGCTATTTTCATGAAATTTAAACGCTAGGTTACTAATGAAAGTACCACGGGGATTGCTTATGGTCACGATCCGATAATGGGTTCGGATTCTAGCTTTTGATCGAATTTACGCCAAACCTCTTAAAAAATTCAAAAAATAAAAAGCCCATATTCGATATTAGTCAAAATAGTAACTTAAAATAAAGATAGGATCTTCAAATTTTGTCTTTTTCCTAATGTTACTGAAATGTGGGACCTATTGGGATGGTTATTCGGGTATCTCCCATGCACCTGCCAAAATTTAACAAACATTATATTCAAAATTAATATAGATAAACATTTTAAATTTGCTACACCAGTGTTCTGTTTTGTTTCCATTACATTCCTAACATAGGGGATAAATTGGAGTCGATGTTCACGCGCCTCCCACGCTCTTACCAAGCAAGCATATCTTCGAATTAATAACGATAGAAACCTGAACTTTGGAACAAGAAAGTTTTTCCCTGTTTGCTTTCTTAGTTAACACTTTTACATTTTTATAAGACTAAGAAGGTAATTAAATTTTAACTAGCTGTTGGCCCGTCACAGAATGACGGAAGGTCAATTAAAAGAAAACTTTTTCTAATTAAGAACTATTTCTAATTTCATTATATACCTACATAGACATATATTGTTTATTAATACAGATTATGCTTCGATTCTAGTAATAGATACATAAAAAAAATGACTCATATACTTTCTTGTTGTATCTTAAAAACTTAAAGATGAATAAGTTATAATAATCTACGTTTTGTTATACCCTACACCTATAGAATAGGTAAAGGGGTATATTAACTTTGGTATGGTGTTTGAAACCACCTAAAGGAAGCGAGCTAGATATGGAAAAGTATATATATTTGTGATCAGCGTGACCGCCTTAGTCGATATAGCCATAGCGGGGATTGCATATGGGCGAAATCGGCCCATGGGTTCGGATTCTGGACCTTTTAATCGGTTTCAGGGCTAACGAACAAATATAAAAAATCACGATAACTCAACGACTAATGACGGTATCTTCATCAAATTTGTGCTGTAGGTTACTTGTAATGAAACTACTTCGGGAATTGCGTAAGGTCGGGATTGGACCATGGGTTCGGAACCTAGAACTTTTTGATCGAATTTAGGCCAAACGAGCATAATTCCGAAACCAATGAAGATAGAACCTCCAAATTTAGTATCAGGGTGTCCCTTCCTATTTCCTAAGTGTCTTGTGAATTTGGGTCCCATTGGAGTAGTGGGTCGGGGACCAGCCACACATTTCCGAAGACCTTAAAGCATATCTTTAAAATTCTGGTTCTGTACCCCTCTCAGACCTCCCAAGTTTTAAAGGCTTATAATCGAAATTACTAAAAATAGTTACTTAAAATTAGGATAGACCGTTCAAATTGTGTACAAGGGTTAACTAGTACTATAAGTACAGCGCGGACTATATAAGGGCGAAATCAGCCCAACGGTTCGCCCATATATAAAAAATCACGATAACTCAACAACTAATGAGGCTATCTTCATGAAATTTGTGCTGTAGGTTATTGGCAGCGAAACTACGGCGGTGATTACGTACGGTGAGGATTGGACAATGGGTTCGGAACTTAGAACTTTTTGATCGAATTTAGGCCAAACGAGCATAATTCCAAAACCAATGAAGATAGAACCTCCAAATTTGGTATCAGGGTGTCCCTTCCTATTTCGTAAGTGTCTTTGAAATTTGGGCCCCATTGGAGTAGTGGATCGGGGACCAGCCACTCAGTTCTTAGGCCCTTAAAGCATATTTTCGAAATTAATAAAGATAGTAACTTGAAACAAATGTAGAAGCTTCCAATTTGCCACAAGGGTGTTCTTTACTATTTCTTGCGTGTCCCCCTAATTTGGGATCAATTGGAGTGGTGGTTCAGAACCTCTCTTAGACCCCCCAATGTGTAAAAGCTTATCATCGAAATTAATAAAACTAGTAACTTAAAATTAAGATAGAGCGTTCCAATTGTGTACAAGGGTTAACTAGTATTGAAAGTATGACGGGACTGCATATGGGCGAAATCGTACCATAATTTCGGGTCCTGGAACCCTTGAAAAGTTCAAGGACTAACAAACATATATCTTACAAACACCACAACTCAAAAAATAATGCCGGTATTTTGATGAAATTTAACAGTAGGTTACTAGTAATGAAAGTACCATGGGAATTGGTTGTGGTCGAGTTTAATTTCGAAGCCAAAGAATATATTTCCTATGTCCTATGTGTCTCCGAAATCTAGACTTAATTGTAGCTGTTCAGTTATGTTCAAAGGTACTTGCTGCATTTATGTAAAATTTATTTTTATATTTAAATGAATTATATGAAAAGGTGTAAATTTTTAATTGTCTTTTAGAAATACATTTATTGCATATTTTGCGTTTATAAGCTTTTCTATTAGGTATATAAACTAACCATTTAAAATAATTGCAATTTTTAAAAATTTGGATTATTAAATATATTATGCTTTGATTATCTTTTTATCACAAAATTTAATAATTAGAATTTTTTCATTTTGTAATTGAATTGGTATAAATATATTTTCATTTATTTCAAGTTTGTTTGTTTTTTAATATTTTTGAATACATAAATTAGTAAGAATTTGTAGTATTTTTTAATAGATAGGGTAATTAGAAAATGTTTTTAGTATTATACAGTTAATTTGGTTAGCTATGTCTTACGATCAAATTAATAACAGCTTCTATGGTGTTAAAATGACTTATGGATATGTCCTTAAATTTGAACCAAATAGGTGTAGGGTATTTCTAAGTCGGTTGCACCGACTGACTGTTTCTTTACTTGTTTTTTTTTGAATTGGATAAAATGTTGGGGTTGTAAGTTCAAATCCCTTCTTGGCGAAAATTTTTTTATAATGTCAATTAATTTTTTTTTTTATTTAAGTGCGTTCTTGCTTAAATTTCTAATTTTTGAAATTAAATTCGATAAATTTGTTTGTTAATAAAAGATTTTTAATTATTATTTTTTATAGGGTTATTTTGTTTCAATAATGATCTAATTCTTTATCTATTAATTTGTTGTATACATATTTTTAAAAAAGGTTGCTATACATAGGTTTATTGTTTCATAACCTTTGTTTAGTTTCAAATCGAAATAATTGTTTGTGCAAAAATTCTATAATGTACCTACTCAACATGGTTAATAATGTACCTATTTATATGAACGTATGTACGTAATGTGTTATAAATTTTATTTTTAATTTTTTTTATTATACCTAATTAAGTTGAAAAAAAAATATATTTTGTTTGACCTCTATGGTGCATCGAGCTCGGGTATTTCTCTACCTCTACATCATTTTTTTCCATTTTTAACTTTTTTAAATAGAAAAAATAACTAAAAGGAATTATGAGGGGAAAATTGATGATTGAAAGATGGAAAAAGAGATAGATGAGAGAGGAAAGAGGGAACTTTGAAATTGCTTTGATTACATTGCTTCGTTTATTTCAAAGCAAAACAAGCAATGTAACAAAGTGTACATTAGGCTATCGCCATAATTTCAGATTTGCACTGAAAATAATGAAGACTTACTACACAAATTTTACTGTCTTAATTTATATTATCTAAATGTTTTTCTATTTATATAAAATTTCCAGAAAATGTTCTGTGAGTTTTAATAACGTAAATGAACTAATTCATGAATATTTAAAATAATTTGAATTCATTTTTTTTTTTTTTTTTGTCTTGGGGTAAGGATGGTGGAAATCGTCGAAAGATACTGAGCGCAACCACAGTTAAGTGTAACTTTAACACTAACTAAAAACACCCGACCTGTTTTAAAATATTAAAACTAGTCTTAGAGACTAACCATTAATTTTGCGTTAACTTTTTATGATCTACTGGAATTACAGACCTCCGTTAATGTGATCTGAATTTATCGCTAGTTGGAGGGGCCTAGTTCTTTTAAGCCTTCTATTGACATTTGAAAATAGTAGAAGTTTTGACACTTCTATGTTTATGTGACCTTCTAAGTGGGTCTTATGTTTTATGGCATATTTTTTTATTTCATCGCTAACAATAGGAATTCCTAGATCCCTATGTAAGTCGGAATTTCGTACGTACCAGGGAGCACTCACCATGTTACGTAGCACTTTGCTTTGAAATGTTTGAATTCTCTGAATATGTGTTCGTTTGGCACACCCCCAAAGTTGTACGCCGTACAACCAGATAGGCTTAATTATTTGGTTATATATCAAAATTTTGTACTGGCAATTTAGATTTTCGACCTAGAAGCCAATACATTTCTCTATATTTTTGTTCTAATTCTATTCTTTTCTTTTTGACATGTTCTTTCCATTTTAGCTTGACATCTAATGTCATTCCTAGGTATTTTGCCTTGTTTTCATGAGGAATATCTACCCCATTTAATTGTACGGCTGGGGGATTTTGAATAGGTTTATTTGTAAAATTTACTTGCACTGATTTCAGTTCATTTAGTTTAATTTTCCATCTTTTGGTCCAAAGATATAATTTATCACTTGCTTTTTGTAGTTTATTTGTAGCCTCGCCGACATTTGATCCTACTGCCATTATTGCAGTATCGTCAGCAAAAGTCGCTACAGTTATTTCTTGAAATTGGGGCAAGTCACTAGTATACAGCAAGTATAATATTGGACCCAAGATACTTCCTTGAGGCACACCCGCTTTAATTTCTCTCAGTGTAGAGTACTCTTCATCCTGTTTAATTCTAAACAGTCTATCAGTTAAGTATGATGAGTGTATATCTACATATTTTTTAGATAATAGTTGCTGCAACTTATAAATTAAGCCTTCGTGCCAAACTTTATCAAATGCTTGTGCTACGTCTAGAAATATTGTAGAGCATATTTGTTTTTCTTCTAGAGCTTTCTCAATTATATCAGTAATTCTATGTACTTGGTCAACAGTAGAGTGTTTTTCTCTAAAACCAAATTGATAGTTTGGAATTAGTTTTCTATTTTCTATTATAGGTTTCAACCTTTTAAATAACAGTTTCTCAAAGAGTTTTGACATAATTGGTAACAGAGAGATAGGTCTATAAGACTGCGTTTCGTTTGGAGGCTTTCCTGGCTTAAGTATCATAATTATTTCTGCCACCTTCCAAACGTTAGGTACATAATTTAACCTTAACATAGCATTTATTATATATGTTAACATTGTCATCCCTATTTTCGGGATTTGTTTTAGAATGTCTGCAGTAATTAGATCGAAACCTGGTGTTTTTTTTGACTTCAGAGCTTTAATTTCTTCAACCATTTCTATATGAGTAATTAGTTCAATGTCATTTTCTTCTCTTCTGAAATCATTTTTAATGTAGAGGTCTGACTCTATTTCATTGGGCCGAAAAATTTCTTCCAGGTGATCTGCAAATGTTTCGGCTTTTTCTTTATTATTTTTTGCCCATTTACCATCCATTTTCCGAATTGGTGGGACTGGCACTACAGGTTTTTTCAAACTCTTTGTTGCTTTCCACAAAGAGTAATTTTTTTCTTTTTTAGCTGATAAATTCTCAACATATTTTTCATATGATTTGTTTTTTATTTCAAGAATTCTTCTTTTAAGATTCTGCGTCATTCTATTCAACACAATTTTATCAGCTGGGTCACGTGTTTCATGTCATCTTCGTCTAGCTCTTCTCTTTAGTTTAATCGCATTTAATATATCTCTAGGATAATTAGGTCCTGCTGTCATGTATTTACATTCTTTTGTATTATTCCATGCAGCATTTTGGACAATTTTATTAAGATTTTCAATTGCTAAACCTATTTCATCTTTAGTTGTTATTTTAACCCTTAAATTTATATTATTTTCTATCTCTTGTTTAAAGTTGAACCAGTTTGTTAATTTATTAACAAGTGTAGGCTTATTTTGTTTCTTAACAATTTTTTCATACAGGTTTAGTACGACAGCCGAATGGTCTGAGTCTAAATCCTCATTATTTTCTAGGCTAATAAAATTTGGAGATATTTTTTTTGTTATGAAGAAATCCAGTAGATCAGGAGTTTTTTTTGTATCAGTAGGCCAATAAGTTGGTTCGCCTGTAGAATGAAAATAGCAACCCAACTCTCTAATAGCTTTCCTTAGCTCTCTTCCTCTTGTTGAGGTAAGTCTTGAACCCCAATCGATATGTTTGGCATTGTAGTCACCTCCTAGGATGAACCTATCCCCAAGCCGGTTCAAGAGGTCTTTAAGGATCATATTCTTTAAATTGTAATTAGGAGGGCAATATAAAGCCCCAATATTTAAACCCTGTTTAAGGGACTTAACACGTATTACTGAAAGTTGAAATTCATCAGTTTCTATTTTACACTCTTCGTGATGTAGTAAAGAGTTTTTCACCAAAATTGCACTACCTCCTTGCGGTTTATTACTAGGGTGTGTCGCATTATAACATGTGAAACCTATTATTTTTAGTTTTGACTGTCTTGTCATATGAGTTTCTGATAGGAGACACACATCAATGTTTTTAGTTTTTAGAAATAGCTCTAATGCTAGTTTTTTATTTAGTACGCCGTTTTATTTTGGGCCATTATTACATTAATACTAATTTTATTTTGGGCCATTATTTAGAAATTTTCTCGGAGTACCACTATAGCTTTTGCTAGTATTGTTTTGTAAATTAGTTATTCTTTTAGAGATATCATTCATTGAATTTAACAAATTTTGCATCATCTGCATTAAAATGTTATTATCAGCTTTAGTGTTAGGTTTATGAATGCTATTTGTACTATGAGTTATATTCCTAACGTTAGTGCGTTTTATTATTTTTTCAGCTGATTTTTCTAATGCTACATTGTTCTGTTTTGTTGCACTAATAGGTTCTTTTGCTGTATTTTGTATTTTGGCATACGATAAACCGTCGATGACCCTGCTAGGATTTAAGCTTCTAGATTTAGGGTTAGGTGAATTCGACGCACCTTCTTTAGTATGTTTTGGATTACTTTTCTTTTTTCTCTTTTGTAATTCTTTTGCAACTACGCACCCCCTATAGTTTGCAGGGTGTGCCTCAAGGCAGTTAGCACACTTCGGCGTAACCTTTTTGTCTTTGTCACAATTCGTTGATAGATGTGACCCTGCACATTTTACACATTTAGCTAGACGCTGGCAAAATTTTTGTGTGTGACCATATCTTTGACATTTTTTACACTGAGGAATCAGATTTGTTTTTTTCAGAGCTTCAATTTTCACTCTCATATGCTGAATAAACTCTATTTTATAAATCTTATCAATGTCCTCAGTATTTTCAAATGTTAACATAAAAAGAGGTAGTTTAACTATAGTTTCTTTTTTAAAACCCTTATATTTAAGCTCTTGCTTTATATCTTCAGGATCGCATGAAGGATGCAAGTTCCTAGCCATAACTTTAATTGGCCTGGTCAACTTGTTTTCATAAGTATGCCATTCTAACTTAGCTTCATTTATAATCTTTGTTAGTTCTCTTTATTCCCCTTCTTTTTCAACATTAATCTTCAGTTGATGGTTATTCAACATATTTATTTTATAGTTAATTTGTACATCTTTCAGTATTTTATTAACTTTGGGGTATTCTACAACATTACTTAAGATAACCGGAGGAGGTTTGTTTTTTCTTGTAGTGATGGGTTTATCAATTGAAATTTTTGGTTTAATCACCTTTAATTTTTCTACACTATTTTCTTTGTGTATTTCTGGTGAGTGCTCCGCTTTTCTTTTTTTCCCTGTACGTTTTACAATCCACTCGGTTTCCCGAGTTAGTTCTTCTTCATCTGTACAGTATTCTACTGCACTTTTAGTTAATTGCTTTTTCTTTAGCATTTTATTTTCTTCGGTTAGAGTGTGAATCTGACTCATTAAGTCGCTACACATCTTCTCTAGTTCACTTATTCTTAAATGAAACTGTTTCTCTACTGTAATACCCACGTCTAGGGGTTTATTCTGACCGTCATCGTTAGACATATTTTTTATTAATTTCGAACCAGTAATATTTCTTCAGTATTATTCAGAACCAGTAATATTCTGGATCAGTCGCTTCTGGATTTTCGTTGGATTTTGGAGGACTCGTACCCCAAGCATTCCTTACTGCGGATGTTTCTAAGCCCCAATCCGCCGGGGGGAATTTGAATTCATAAAAAAAATATTTTTTTATTTCGTTTTTTTGCTTATTTTTTTTTTTTTTTTAATAAAAATTAATAAAATATTTTTTGGCCTGCTTATGATAATTTTGGACATTTTATTTTCTAAAATAAAACACATTCAACAAAACATTAAAATTTTATTGTTTTATAATTGAACAAATCCAACAAAACACATTCAATTGAATGAGTTTGTTACACCTCATTCTAGACAAATATATTAAAAATAATTTAAAATATATATAATATTTTTAACATGTATTATAATTAACTAGCAAATTTACCAAGCGTTTTTATCGGGAGCTTGTAAATTGTAAAAAAGCAAGTTTCGCCCGATTTTTCGAAAAACTGCTTTGGTTTAAAAGAAAGCCTCAAAAAATATTCGTGTAGTTCTTTTAACCCATTGAAGCCCAACAGCTTTTTAGGGTTTTTCGTTATTATGCTATAAATTAGAAATGGTTTAACCGATAGACCTATTTGAGAATGGAGTTTACTCTATTAAAAGACTTGGAATTTGTTAACCTTTGCCGCCACGACGATTGTCCAAAAAAAAATTTAGGAAGGATATTATGTCCAATTTTGGAAAATATTGCGTTGTTTAAGTTTTTGCGAAAAGCAACTGCGAAACAAAAATTTTAAAATCCAGTTCGCAAAACAGTTTGAACGATTATCTCTAATTTTTCTATACGTGGTGCTTCTTGACAATTTGGTGTTTCTTGACTATAGAGTTGAGGATGGTGGGTTTCCGGCGAATAATGTTAACTGAATTAAAATTTTTTTTTTATTATTAAATAATTATGGAAAGTTTCAAGTGAAATTTGATAAATTCGTTGAAAAATTGCTAGAATAATCCTAAACAAGTAAAGAAACAGTCAGTCGGTGCAACAGACTTAGAAATACCCTATTTGGTTCACATTTAATGGGAAGTTCATAAGTCATTTTAAAACCATAAAAGGTTTTATTAGTTTGATCGTAAGACATGGCTAACCAAATTTACTATATAATACTAAAAACATTTTCTAATAATTTAATCAATTCAAAAATATTAGCAATTTATACTAATTTGTCTATTTAAAAATAATAAACAACAAATAAAGTTAAGATAAATGTAAATAATAATAAATCATAAATGACTGTAGTGCAATTAACTGTAGTGCATTTCCTGTTGAATGATTTAGTACCCTTGATTAATTATTTCAATTTTAAATAATTTTTTATTTTATTCTCTAAATTTACTTATTTTTTAATGTTCTATATAATTTAATTAAAAATCTATATAATTAAGTTATTCGAAAGAAATATTAATTTTTAATAATATAAATATAAAAGTTTAAATAATTTCATGGTTTTAATGTTAATTAAAACCATTAATGCTTTCATTAGCTTTTTATCACAAAATTTTAAGAATCAAAATGGTGCTGGTTTAGAAGTCCCACATAGTGGGACATAAGTCCCTAAGGGACTCATGACTCATAGGAGTAAGCCATAACTGCTTAAGCGCCTTATGGCCCTGAGAGTTTTGATTCAGCGTGGTGGGTTATAACTCTCTTATACAGTTCTAAGCATAAAAATATTAGTAGTATTAAAAAAAATAATAATTTTAATTATATAATATCAGTGACGGGTACAACTTTTAGGTTTTAATTCGAAATCAGAGTTTTCGCTTCTTCCAAAATTATGAAAACAACCACAATTTTACAATTATACTACATTTTGAAAGGCTATTTTGCAAAAAGATTAATCCTGATTTTGTAACCAAAGTCTCGCATGCATGAATTCATAAATACTCTAATTTAAATATTTTAAAGTGGGTCAAAAATCCCTTAAGGACGTATGTCCCACAAAGGGATTTCTATCCCTGCACCAATCAAAATATGCAATAAATGTATTTCTAAAATACAATAATAAATTTAGAACTTTAATATTTAGAAATTTAATATAAAAATAAATTTTACAACTTAAGTACCGCACACAATTTTTTAATTATATATTATCTATTTATAATTCAATAAAATATAGATATGATATAATAAAAGTTAAAAACAAGTAAAGAAACAGTCAATCGCTGCAACCGACTTAGAAATACCCTACACCTATTTGGTTCAAATTTAGTGGGAAATTAATAAGTCATTTTAAAACCATAAAAGATTTTATTAGTTTGATCTTAAGACATTACTGACCAATTTAACTTTATAGTACTAAAAAACATTTTCTAATTACTTTATCTATTCAAAAATATTACAAATTCTTACTAATATATGTATTTAAAAATACTAAAAAACAAAACAACTTGAAATAAATGAAAATATATTTACTTCAATTCAATTACAAAAGTTAAAAAATTTGAATTATTAAATTTTGTGATAAAAAGCTAATTAAAGCATAATATATTTAATAATTCGAATTTTTCAAATCGTTTGACCAAACTCGAAAAGAACCAATTCTCATGATACTTTTATTACTAGTAACCTACAGTTTAAATTTCTCAAAATAGCGGCATCATTTTTTGAGTTATGCTATTTTTAAGATATATGTTTGTTAGCCCTTGAACTTTTCAAAGGTTCCAGAACCCGAAACCATGGTACGATTTCGCCCAATTGTAGTCCGCGCTATATTTTAAATACCAGTTAGCTCTTGTACACAATAGGAACGTTCTATCTTAATTTTAAGTTACTATTTGTAAAAAAAAAAAAAAAAAAATAATTAAGTCCAAAAATCAAGGACACTAAAGAAATAGGAATGGACACCTTGATACCAAATTTGGAGGTTCTATCTTCATTGGTTTCGGAATTATGCTCTTTTGGCCTAAATTCGATCAAAAAGTTCTAGGTTCCGAACCCATGGTCGAATCTCGCAGAATACCTACATGACCCTTACCGACCTATTATACCTACTTTATTCTTTATTCTTAATGAAACAAAATGAAGACTATCATAAACCACTAATGACGCTAGATTTAGCGTCATTAGTGGTTTCGGCAACAATACAATTACAAAAGTGAAAAAATTTGAATTATTAAATTTTGTGATAAAAAGCTAATCAAAGAATAATATATTTAATAATTCAAATTTTTCAATATTGCAATTATTTTAAATTGTTAGTTTATGTACCTTTTAGAAAAGCTTATAAACGCAAAATATGCTATAAATATATTTCTAAAGTACAATTACAATTTTAGAACTTTTCATATAATTCATTTAAATATAAAATAAATTTTACATAAATGCAGCAAGTACCTTTAAATATAGCTTAAGTATTGTACACAATGTTTTAATTATATATCACCTTTGGTAATAATTCAACAAAATATATGATATGATTAACATTAAAAAAAAGGAAATTAACCGTTTATTAAAAAAATATTTTATAAAATATTATACAAAATATGTTTTATGGTAAAGTTCTTAGCCTTTTAAAAATATAAAAATGTTTAATATAAACTGAAATAGGAAAGAACCCTCGTGTATCAAATTTAAAGTTTCTATCTTCTTGAATTTCGAAGATAAGCTTTTTCGTTTTGAGATTTCTTAGGAGGCATCTGAACCAATACTACAGGTAAGTTTAAATTTCGGAGACACATAAGAAATAGGAAATATATTCTTTGGCTTCGAAATTATACTCGTTTGGCCTCAGATCGATCAAAAGATTCTAGAATCCGAACTCATTCTCCGAACTAGGCCAGAACCAATTCCCATGGTACTTTCATTACTAGTAACCTAGAGTTTAAATTTCATCAAAATATCGGCATAATTTTTGAGTTATACTGCTTTTAAGATATATGTTCGTTAGCCTTTGAACTTTTAAAGGTTCCGGAACCCGAAACCATGCTACAATTTCGCCCATATGCAGTCCCTGTCATTCTTTCAATACTAGTTAATTTTAAGTTAATATTTTTATTAATTTCGATGATGCTTTTAAACCTTCGGGGATGTAAGAGCGGTACTAAACCACCACTCTGATTGATCCAAAATTAGGAGAACGCGCAGGAAATAGTTAAGAGCATCCATGTACCAAATTTGAAACTTCTAAATTTGTTTGAAGTTACTATCTTTATTAATTTCGAAAATATGCTTTAGGGTCTTTGGATCTGTGTGGCCCACCCACTACTGGGGACCTACCCACTACTCCAATTGGTGCCAAATTTCAAGGACACTAAGGAATTAGAAAGAGACACCCTGATACCAAGTTTGAAGGTTCAAAAGTTCGAAAAGTTCTAAGTTCCGAACCCGTTGTGCATTACCCACCGTATGCAATCACCGCCGTAGTTTCATTAATAGTACCCTACACCACAAATTTTATGAAGATAGCGTCATTAGTTGTTGAGTTATCGTAATTTTTTATATATGTTCGTTAGCCCTTAGACCCATTAAAAAGTCCAGAATCCGAACCCTTGGTGGAACGTTATATATTAATTTTAAGTTACTATTTTTAGTAATTTCATTTATAAGCTTTTAAACATTGGGAGGTCTTAGAGGGGTACTGAACAACCACTCCAATCGCTCCCAAATTAGGGGGGCACAAGAAATAGTAAAGAACACCCTTGTGCCAAATTTAAAGCTTCTACATTTTTTCAAGCTGCTATCTTTATTAATTTTAAAGATATTCTTCAAGGTCTTCAGAAATGTGTAGCTGGTCCCCGACCCACTACTCTAATTGGGCCCAAATTTCAAGTACACTAAGGAAAAAGAAACAGACACCCTGATACCAAATTTGGAGGTTCTATCTTCATTGGTTTAAAAATTATGCTCGTTTTACCTAAACTCAATCAAAAAGTTCTAAGTTCCGACCCCTTTGTACATTACCCACCGTACGCAATCACCGCCGTAGTTTTATTACCAGTACCCTACAACACAAATTTTATGAAGATATAGTCATTAGTTGTTGAATTATCGAGATTTTTTATATATGTTCGTTAGCCCTTAGACCGATGAAAAGGTCCAGAACCCCAGCCCATGGGTCGATTTCGCCCATTTGCAATCCTCACAGTAAGTTCAGTCCTAGTAACCTACAGTTAAAATTTCATCAAGATAGCTCCATTATTTTTTGAGTTATCATTCCTACGGACGGACGGACGGACATGGCTATATCGATAAGGAGGTCACGCTGATCACAAATATATGTACTTTTCCATATCTAGCTCGCTTCCTTAAGGTGGTTACAAACACCATACAAAAGTTAATATACCCCTTTACCTATTCTATAGGTGTAGGGTGTAACAAAAAAAATTTCGGCGTTTATTAAAAAAATATTTAGTTTTTAATTTATAAAATATAATACATAATATGTTTTATAGTAAAACTCTTAGCCCTACACCTATAGAATAGGTAAAGGGGTATATTAACTTTGGTATGGTGTTTGTAACCACCTAAAGGAAGCGAGCTAGATATGGAAAAGTATATATATATGTGATCAGCGTGGCCTCCTGAGTCGATATATCCATATCCGTCGCGGAGATTGCCAATGGGTGAAATCGGCCCATGGGTTCGGATTCTGGACCTTTTAATCGGTCTTTCGTCTAAGGGCTAACGAACATATATAAAAAATCATGATAACTCAACAACTAATAACACTATCTTCACCAAATTTGTGCTGTAAGTTACCAATAATGAGGCTAAGGCGGAGATTGCGTACGATCGAGATTGGACCATGGGTTCGGAACCTAGAACTTTTTGATCGAATTTAGGCCAAACTGGCATAATTCCGAAACCAATGAAGATAGAACCTTTAAATTTGGTATCAGGGTGTCCCTTCCTATTTTCTTAGTGTCCTGGTGATTTGGGATCTATGGGAGTGGTGGTTCAGTAAACCCTCTTAGACCTCCGAATGTTTAAAAGCTTATAATCTAAATTACTAAAAATAGTAACTTAAAATTAAGATAGAACGTTCCACTTGTGTAAAAGGGTTAACTAGTATTTAAAATATAGCACGAACTGCATATGGACGAAATACGCCAAAGGGTTCGGATTCTGGACCTTTTAACCGTTTCTAAGGGCTAACGAACATATATAATAAATCACGATAATTCAAAAACTAATGACGCTATCTTTATAAAATTTGTGTTTTAGGGTACAGGGAATGAAACTACGGAGGTGATTGCGCACGGAGGGGAACGGACAATTCGTTCGAAACTTAGAACTTTTTGATCGAATTTAGGCCAAACAAGCATAATTCCAAAACCAATGAAGATATATGTTCTTTAGCCTCCAAATTTGGTATCAGGGTGTCTCTTTCTATTTGCTAAGTGTCCTTGAAATTTGGGACCAATTGGAGTAGTGGGTTGAGGACCAGCCACATAGTTCCGAAGACCTTAAAGTATATTTTCGAAATTAATAAAAATAGTAACTTCAAACAAATTTAGAAGCTTCAAATTTGACACATGGGTGCTCTTTACTATTTCCTGTGCGGTTCCTCTAATTTTGGATCAATCAGAGTGGTGGTTCAGTACCCCTCTTAGAACCCCCAAGGTTTTATCATCGAAATTAATGGAAATATAACTTAAAATTAATATAGAACGTTCCAATTGTGTATAAGAGTTAACTAGTATTGGAAGTATGACGGGGACTGCATATGGGCAAAACCGTACCATGGTTTCGGGTTCTGGAACCTTTGAAAAGTTCAAGGGCTAAAGAACATTTATCTTAATAACAGCATAACTCAAAAAATAACGCCGCTATTTTGATGAAATTTAAACTCTAGGTTACTAGTAATGAAAGTACCATGGGAATTGGTTCTGGTCGAGTTCGGACAATGAGTTCGGATTCTAGAAGCTTTTGATCGATCTGAGGCCAGACGAGCATAATTACCAAGCCAAAGAATATATTTCCTATTTCCTATGTGAAAATTTGTTCAAATTTGTTTTTTAAAGTTTCTTTTTCGCAATCGGTTAAAAGAACACGACAAAATTTTTTTTTTACATTCCCCTAATTCAAAGAAGTCCTACCTACTTTTAAAAATTGGATGTAATTTACTTACAAAATGTTTTTTTTTTACCAATCGTAGGAATGAAAAGTATGTAAATGTAAGTAATATCCTTCCAAAATTTTTTTTTGGAAAATTGTCGGGCGGCAAGGGTTAACAAATTCCAAGTCTGTTAATTGAGTGAGCACCATTCTGAAAGAGGAACAGATATACAAAATTTGAAGTCAACCGGTTATACCATTTCTAGTTTATAGCAAAATAACGAAAAAAGCTATAAAAGCTGTAGGGCCGCAATTGATTAACGGAACTCCACAAATATTTTTTTGAGGCTTCTTTTAAACCAATGCAGTATTTCGGAAAATTGGCCAAAACTTGTTGTTTTTACAATTTGCACGCTTCCGGGCAACGCCGGGTGAACCTGCTAGTAATAATATAAAACCATATCTGATTCAATATAAATATAGAGGATTAGAAAAGTTATTTTTTTCATAATTTGATTTTTTATAGAAATATCAAAGTTTTAAGATCGAAATTACATACAATTTATACCCAGCATTTTAGCAAAATAGCTTTAAGTATTTCAGATGAGAAATGAGATATATATTAAGTTACAATGTAAATACTTATACTTGGAAACACTATGCGCTAAAGGATTTTCAAGACTAAAAGAATTCTCAAAAAGTAAACCAAAAGTCAGATAATAAGAAAATAATTAAGAAAATAAGGTATAATGGTAAAATTTTAAATGACATAGAAATACAGCCACGTCATAGAAAAACTTAACTAATTGGGAAAAAGCTAGCTTATAAGTTTCTTAGGAAAGCAAATATGATAAGAAATATAATATATGAAAATTTAATATTTTTAATGTCTACAAATCAGAATGAAGTGTAAAAGAGAACGCACCTGGTTCAGAGAACACAGGAGAAAAGGATTTAAAAATTGTAGCTAGAATAATATCGCCGGCAATTAGTAATTTCCTTAATAATTGTTTTAGCTCTGGAGTCTATCCATTATTTTTTGATGCTTTGCTTATCATTACAGGAAAAATGGTGAGGCATTGGAAAGATAGGTAAATGGGGTTCTAAATAGATGCAGGAAATTGGTATATAAATAAATCAACAGTGAAATTGGAAAAAGCAAAGAATATGATACTTAAACCTTCTAATAAACCTGATAATAATCTAAAAATTTGTATTGGGAACAAAAATTTTACAAGAGTAAAATGTTATAAATATGTTTACTGATTCTAAACCATCATGAAGTTATTAGGTTAATTGCACTTTGAAAAAGGTTATGTCATTAAAATTTATGATATGGAAGTGCTGTACTATATAAAAGTTATATTAAACACATTTATTAATATTTCTATAATTCAATTAACATTCCATTTTGTTTTTTGTAATTTTCCCGTTTTAAGAGTACATTTTTATTTTTTATTCAGGCCAATAGTAAGTCAATTTACTACATTTTGTGATAAAAGTCTTTTATTTCAAATTTACAAGTCATTTTCATATTTATTTATTTACTAGCAGATTTACCCGGCGTCGCCCGGGAGCGTAAAGATTGTAAATAAGCAAGTTTCAAGCAATTTTTTCAAGTACTACTTTGGGTAAAAAGAAAGACTCAAAAAATATTTATAAAGTTCGGTTAACCCATTGTCGCCCAACAGCTTTTTATAGGTTTTTTCGTTATTTTACTATATATAAGAAATGATTTAACCGATTGACATCAAATTTTGTATATGTGTTCCTCTTTTAGAATGGAGTTCACTCTATTAACAGACTTGGAATTTGTTAACCCATGCTGACACGACGTCTGTTCAAAAAAAAAAAATTTGTAAGTAAATTACGCCCAATTTTTGAAAGTAGGTAAAATTTTTTTTAATTAGGGGAATGTTTAAAAAAAAGTTCGAGTTCTTTTAACCGATTGCGAAACAAAAACTTTAAAAAACAGTTTGAACGATTATCTCTAATTTTTCTATACATGGTGCCTCTTGACAATTTGGTGCTCCTTGACGATAGAGTTGAGGATGTTAGGTTTTCGGCGAATAATGTTAACTGAATTAAAATGACTATTGGTCAAATGGGGCTACTAAGTTTGCCATTATTCCATTATACTATGTCAATAGTAGTTTTCTTGAATTGCTAACGTTTGAATAAAATAAAATCGATGGTTTAGAAAAGGTTTAAAAATTTGCTTTTCAACTTATATTTTGTTTAGTACTCACCTGAAAGTTGTAATACGCTCTTCCTCGTTTTTTTATGATTTTATGAGAGAAATATAGGCTTATTTTTTGGAAAAACTGTTTTAATATATTACTATGTTTTTAAGCATTATATATAAGAAATTGAATTTTTTGATTTTTAGATTTCATTTGAAGAAAACTGAAAATTTCATTGAATCTTTGTTCAAAACCCACAAACAGGTCAAAAACAAATTAACCATGTGGGTTTTAATTAAAATGTTGGTACAAAATTTTCAATAAAATACTTTTAATCGTATAAGAAAATAAAATTTATAGAAAACTTCATATCGCCGTCGTGGAAAACGGGTTAATCGAACTTAACTCAAACTTTTAGCAGCCCTCTCTTTAGACTGCAAAATCAACCTGTAAAATTGGACACAAATCGAAAACACAAAATTTTTTGAAAGTCCGCCAGGCCGAAATGGGTTAAATTATTCCAACCAAATTGATACAACTAATTGAGGTTGCTAAGAGGAACATTTGTGCAAAATTTCAAGTCAATCGGCCAAACCGTTTTGACTCGACATCAAAAATATTGAAAAAGCTTAAAACAGCTCTGGAGCCGCAACCTGTTGACTTATAAAAATGTGACATAGCTTATGTCACCCCCCGGGCTCCCAGAATTATTCCTTTAAAATTTTGTGACAATCGGACCAGAGGTTTTCACGTGAATCCTGGACAAACAAATAAGCAAACAAACAAATTTTCTTCTTTATATATTAGACTAGCAGATTTACCCGGCGTTGCCCGGAAGCTTGCAAATTGTAAAAACGCAAGCTTCAGCCAATTTAAACTATATACTAAATACTGCTTTGCTTATAAATGAAGCCACAAAAAAATATTTGTCGAGTTCCGTTAACCCATCGTGGCCCAACTACTTTTTATAGGTTTTTTCGTTGCTTTGTTATATATATTAGAAATGATTTAACCGATTAACTTCAAATTTTGTATATGTGTTCTTCTTTGAAAATGAAGTTCAATTTACTAACAGACTTGGAAGTTGTTAGTCCTTGTCGACCCGACGATTGTTCAAAAAAAAATTTGTAAGTAAATTACGTCCAATTTCTGAAAGTATAGGTACAACTCCTTTGAATTAGGGGAATGCTTAAAAAAATGTTTTGTCGAGTTCTTTAACCGATTGCGAAACAAGAACTTTAAAAAACAGTTTGAACGATTATCTCTAATTTTTCTATACATGGTGCTTCTTGAGAATTTGGTGCTTCTTGACGATAGAGTTGAGGATGTTAGGTTTCCGGCGAATAATGTTAACTGAATTAAAATGACTATTGGTCAAATGGGGATACTAAGTTTGCCATTATGTCATTATACTATGTCAATAGTAGTTTTCTTGAATTGCCAACGTTTGAATAAAATATAGTCGATGGTTTAGAAAAGGTTTAAAAATTTGCTTTTCAACTTATATTTTGTTTAGTTTAAAAACTGTTTTAAAATACTATGTTTTTAAGCATTATATATAAGAAATTGAAATTTTTGATTTTTAGATTTCATTTTAAGAAAACTGAAAATTTAATTGAATTTTTGTTCAAAACGCACAAACAGGTCAAAACCAAATTAACCATGTAGGTTTTAATTAAAATGTTGGTACAAAATTTTCAATAAAATACTTTTAATCGTATAAGAAAATAAAATTTAGAGAAAACTTCATGGCGTCGTCGTGGAAAACGGGTTAATCGAAATAACTAAAGCTTTTTGCAGCCTCTCTTTAGACTGCAAAATCAACCTGTAAAATTGGACACAAATCGAAAACACAAAATTTTTTGAAAGTCCGCCAGGCCGAAATGTGTATAATTATTCCAACCAAATTTATACAACTAATTGCGGTTGCTAAGAGAAACATTTGTGCAAAATTTCAAGTCAATTTGTCAAACGGTTTTGACTCGAAATCAAAAAACATTGAAAAAGCTTCTTTGCGCCCTCATGCCCAAACGGGTTAACCGAACTCAACAAAAATTTGTGCCAGACTCTATTGTCGACTGCGAAACCACCTTGTAAAATTGGACACAAATCGGAAATACAAAATTTTTTGGAAGCCCGCCACGTCGAAATGGGTTAAATTATTCCAACCAAATTTATACAACTAATTGCGGTTGCTAAGAGGAACATTTGTGCAAAATTTCAAGTCAATCGGTAAAACTGTTTTGACTCGACATCAAAAACATGGAAAAAGCTTCATTGGGCCCTCGTGCCCAAACGGGTGAACCGAACCCAACTAAAATTTGTGCCAGCCTTTCTTTTCGACTGCAAAACCACCCTGTAAAATTGGACACAAATCGGAAACAAATAATTTTTTGGAAGCCCGCCGGTCCGAAATGGGTTAATATTTTCAAACCATCTTTATACAACTAATTCCGTTTGCTAAGGGGAAGATTTGTGCAAAATTTAAAGTCAAACGGTCAAACTGTTTCGGCTCGACATCAAAAACATTGAAAAAGCTTCATTGCGCCCTCGTGCCCAAACGGGTTAACCGAACCCAACAAAAATTTGTGCCAGCCACTCTTTTTGACTGCAAAACCACCCTGTAAAATTGGACACAAATCGGAAACACAAAATTTTTTGGAAGCCCGCCGGGCCGAAAGGGGTTAATTTATTCCAACCAACTTTATACCATTAATTCCGTTTAATAAGAAGAACATTCGTGCAAAATTTCAAGTTAATCGGTCAAACCGTTTCGACTCGACATCAAAAAAACGAAAAAGCTTAAAACGGCTCTGGAGCTGCAACCTGTTGACTTATAAAAATGCGACATAGCCCATGTCACCCCCCGGGCTCCCAGAATTATTCCTTTAAAATTTTGTGACAATCGGACAAGTGGTTTTCACGTGAATCCTGGACAAACAAACAAACAAACAAACAAATAAACAAACAAACAAACAAATAAACAAACAAATTTTCTTCTTTATATATTAGATTAGAAATTTGCATTCAAAACCTTTTACAAAATTACAAATAGACATGAGTTAAAAGTTTTAAAAATATTGTTTTCGACCGTTAAGCAGGCCAACAAAAACTTAAAACAAGTAAAGAAACAGTCAGTCGGTGCAACCGACTTAGAAATACCCTACACCTATTTGGTTCAAATTTAAGGACATATCCATAAGTCATTTTAACACCATAGAAGCTGTTATTAATTTGATCGTAAGACATAGCTAACCAAATTAACTGTATAATACTAAAAACATTTTCTAATTACCCTATCTATTAAAAAATACTACAAATTCTTACTAATTTATCTATTTAAAAATATTAAATAACAAACAAACTTGAAATAAATGAAAATATATTTATTCCAATTCAATTACAAAATGAAAAAATTCTAATTATTAAATTTTGTGATAAAAAGATAATCAAAGCATAATATATTTAATAATCCAAATTTTTAAAAATTGCAATTATTTTAAATGGTTAGTTTATATACCTAATAGAAAAGCTTATAAACGCAAAATATGCAATAAATGTATTTCTAAAATACAATTAAAAATTTACACCTTTTCATATAATTCATTTAAATATAAAAATAAATTTTACATAAATGCAGCAAGTACCTTTGAACATAGCTGAACCACTACAATTAAGTCTAGATTTCGGAGACACATAGGACATAGGAAATATATTCTTTGGCTTCGAAATTAAACTCGACCACAACCAATTCCCATGGTACTTTCATTACTAGTAACCTACTGTTAAATTTCATCAAAATACCGGCATTATTTTTTGAGTTATGGTGTTTGTAAGATATATGTTTGTTAGTCCTTGAACTTTTCAAGGGTTCCAGGACCCGAAATTATGGTACGATTTCGCCCATATGCAGTCCCGTCATACTTTCAATACTAGTTAACCCTTGTACACAATTGGAACGCTCTATCTTAATTTTAAGTTACTAGTTTTATTAATTTCGATGATAAGCTTTTACACATTGGGGGGTCTAAGAGAGGTTCTGAACCACCACTCCAATTGATCCCAAATTAGGGGGGCACGCAAGAAATAGTAAAGAACACCCTTGTGGCAAATTGGAAGCTTCTTCATTTGTTTCAAGTTACTATCTTTATTAATTTCGAAAATATGCTTTAAGGGCCTAAGAACTGAGTGGCTGGTCCCCGATCCACTACTCCAATGGGGCCCAAATTTCAACGACACTTACGAAATAGGAAGGGACACCCTGATACCAAATTTGGAGGTTCTATCTTCATTGGTTTCGGAATTATGCTCGTTTGGCCTAAATTCGATCAAAAGGTTCTAAGTTCCGAACCCATTGTCCAATCCTCACCGTACGTAATCACCGCCGTAATTTCGCTGCCAATAACCTACAGCACAAATTTCATGAAGATAGCCTTATTAGTTGTTGAGTTATCGTGATTTTTTATATATGTTCCTTAGCCCTGACATCGATTAAAAGGTCCGGAATCCGAACCGTTGGGCTGATTTCGCCCTTATATAGTCCGCGCTGTACTTATAGTACTAGTTAACCCTTGTACACAATTTGAACGGTCTATCCTAATTTTAAGTAACTATTTTTAGTAATTTCGATTATAAGCCTTTAAAACTTGGGAGGTCTGAGAGGGGTACAGAACCACCACTCCAATTGATCCCAAATTAGGGGAACACGCAAGAGATAGTAAAGAACACCCTTGTGGCAAATTGGAAGCTTCTACATTTTTTCAAGTTGTTATCTTTATTAATTTTAAAGATATGCTTTAAGGTCTTCGGAAATGTGTGGCTGGTCCCCGACCCACTACTCCAATGGGACCCAAATTCACAAGACACTTAGGAAATAGGAAGGGACACCCTGATACTAAATTTGGAGGTTCTATCTTCATTGGTTTCGGAATTATGCTCGTTTGGCCTAAATTCGATCAAAAACTTCTAGGTTCCGAACCCATGGTCCAATCCCGACCTTAAGCAATTCCCGAAGTAGTTTCATTACTAGTAACCTACAGCACAAATTTGATGAAGATAGCGTCATTAGTTGTTGAGTTATCGTGATTTTTTATATTTGTTCGTTAGCCCTGAAATCGATTAAAAGGTCCAGAATCCGAACCCATGGGCCGATTTCGCCCATATGCAATCCCCGCCGTACTTTCAGTCCTAGTAACCTACAGTTAAAATTTCATCAAGATAGCTCCATTATTTTTTGAGTTATCGTGCATACGGACGGACGGACGGACGGACGGACATGGCTATATCGACTAAGGCGGTCACGCTGATCACAAATATATATACTTTTCCATATCTAGCTCGCTTCCTTTAGGTGGTTACAAACACCATACCAAAGTTAATATACCCCTTTACCTATTCTATAGGTGTAGGGTATAAAAAATACATTAGGTCCAAACGGGTTAATAGAGCGCAATCATGTTTTTTGGTGAGCTTGTGAAATAATGCAATGTTTGCGTTAACTTTAAACTGTGTTAGTCGAACAATTGTTTTTTTTTTAACATATTGATTAAACCTTTTCAACAGAAAAACAAATTTATATTAAAGATTGAACTCTTTAAGAAGATCAAATTTAATGAACCCTTGTGACAAAAGGGGTTAAATGATAAAAATCAAATTAACCCTGTGAGCTTTGCTAATAAAGATTAGCTGAAAAATGTGTTCAAGATTAGCTGAAAAAAGTGTTCGTTTAAGCTCAACAACAAAAACATTGAAAAAGCTTCATTGCGCTCTCTTGCCCAAACGGCCAAAAAAAATTTTGAAAGCCCGCCAGGCCGAAATGGGTTAATATATTCCAAGCAACTGTGTAAAACTAATTCCGTTTGCTAAGAGGAAGATTTGTGCAAAATTTCAAGTCAATCGGTCAAACGTTTTCGGCTCAACATCAAAAACATTGAAAAAGCTTCATTGCGCCCTCGTGCCCAAACGGGTTAACCGAACCCAACAAAAATTTGTGCCAGCCTTTCTTTTCGACTGCAAAACCACCCTGTAAAATTGGACACAAATCGGAAACAAATAATTTTTTGGAAGCCCGCCGGGCCGAAATGAGTTAATATTTTCGAACCATCTTTATACAACTATTTCCGTTTGCTAAGAGGAAGATTTGTGCAAAATTTCAAGTCAATCGGTCAAACTGTTTCGGCTCGACATCAAAAACATCGAAAAAGCTTCATTGCGCCCTCGTGCCCAAACGGGTTAACCGAACCCAACAAAAATTTGTGCCAGCCTCTCTTTTTGACTGCAAAACCACCCTGTAAAATTGGACACAAATCGGAAACACAAAATTTTTTGGAAGCCCGCCGGGCCGAAAGGGGTTAATTTATTTCAACCAACTTTATACCATTAATTCCGTTTAATAAGAAGAACATTCGTGCAAAATTTCAAGTTAATCGGTCAAACCGTTCCGACTCGACATCAAAAAAACGAAAAAGCTTAAAACGGCTCTGGAGCCGCAACCTGTTGACTTATAAAAATGCGACGCAGCCTATGTCACCCCCCGGGCTCCCAAAATTATTCCTCTAAAATTTGGTGTCAATCGGACCAGTGGTTTTCACGTGAATCCTGGACAAACAAACAAACAAACAAACAAATAAACAAACAAATTTTCTTCTTTATATATTAGACTAGCAGATTTACCCGGCGTTGCCCGGAAGCTTGCAAATTGTAAAAACGCAAGCTTCAGCCAATTTTTTGAAATACTACTTTGCTTATAAATGAAGCCACAAAATAATATTTGTAGAGTTCCGTTAACCAATTGTGACCCTACAGCTTTTTATAGGTTTTTTCGTTGCTTTGTTATATATATTAGAAATGATTTAACCGATTAACTGCAAATTTTGTATATGTGTTCTTCTTTAAAAATGAAGTTCAATTTACTAACAGACTTGGAAGTTGTTAACCCCTGTCGACCCGACGATTGTTCAAAAAAAAATTTGTAAGTTAATTACGTCCAATTTCTGAAAGTAGGTACAACTTCTTTGAATTAGGGGAATGCTTTAAAAAATGTTTTGTCGGTTCTTTTAACCGATTGCGAAACAAAAACTTTAAAAAACAGTTTGAACGATTATCTCTAATTTTTCTATACATGGTGCTTCTTGAGAATTTGGTGCTCCTTGACGATAGAGTTGAGGATGTTAGGTTCCCGGCGAATAATTTTAACTGAATTAAAATGACTATTGGTCAAATGGGGATACTAAGTTTGCCATTATGTCATTATACTATGTCAATAGTAGTTTTCTTGAATTGCCAACGTTTGAATAAAATATAGTCGATGGTTTAGAAAAGGTTTAAAAATTTGCTTTTCAACTTATATTTTGTTAAGTACTCACCTGAAAATTGTAATACGCTTTTCCTCGTTTTTTTATGATTTTGTGAGAGAAATGTAGGCTTATTTTTTGGAAAAACTGTTTTAAAATACTATGTTTTTAACATTATATATAAGAAATTGAATTTTTTGATTTTTAGATTTCATTTGAAGAAAACTGAAAATTTCATTGAATCTTTGTCCAAAACGCACAAACAGGCCAAAACCAAATTAACCATGTGGGTTTTAATTAAAATGTTGGTACAACATTTTCAATAACATACTTTTAATCGTATAAGAAAATAAAATTTATAGAAAACTTCATGTCGTCGTCGTGGAAAACGGGTTAATCGAATTAACCAAAACTTTTTGCAACCTCTCTTTAGACTGCAAAATCAACCTGTAAAATTGGACACAAATCGAAAACACAAAATTTTTTGATAGTCCGCCAGGCCGAAATGGGTTAAATTATTCCAACCAAATTTATACAACTAATTGCGGTTGCTAAGAAGAACATTTGTGCAAAATTTCAAGTCAATTTGTCAAACGGTTTCGACTCGAAATCAAAAACATTGAAAAAGCTTCTTTGCGCCCTCGTGCCCAAACGGGTTAACCGAACTCAACAAAAATTTGTGCCAGACTCTATTGTCGACTGCGAAACCACCTTGTAAAATTGGACACAAATCGGAAATACAAAATTTTTTGGAAGCCCGCCACGTCGAAATGGGTTAAATTATTCCAACCAAATTTATACAACTAATTGCGGTTGCTAAGAAGAACATTTGTGCAAAATTTCAAGTCAATCGGTCAAACCGTTTTGACTCGACATCAAAAACATTGAAAAAGCTTCATTGGGCCCTCGTGCATAAACGGGTTAAACGAACTCAACAAAAATTTGTGCCAGCCTTTCTTTTTGACTGCAAATTCTTCCTGTAAAATTGGACACAAATCGGAAACACAAAATTTTTTGGAAGCCCGCCGGGCCGAAAGGGGTTAATTTATTCCAACCAACTTTATACCATTAATTCCGTTTAATAAGAGGAATATTTGTACAAAATTTTAAGTCAATCGGTCAAACTGTTTCGGCTCGACATCAAAAACATTGAAAAAGCTTCATTGCGCCCTCGTGCCCAAACGGGTTAGCCGAACCCAACAAAAATTTGTGCCAGCCTCTATTTTTGACTGCGAAACCTTCCTGTAAAATTGGACACAAATCGGAAACACAAAATTTTTTGGAAGCCCGCCGGGCCGAAAGGGGTTAATTTATTCCAACCAACTTTATACCATTAATTCCGTTTAATAAGAGGAAGAATTGTGCAAAATTTCAAGTCAATCGGTCAAACTGTTTCGGCTCGACATCAAAAACATTGAAAAAGTTTCTTTGCGCCCTCGTGCCCAAACGGGTTAACCGAACTCAACAAAAATTTGTGCCAGACTCTATTGTCGACTGCGAAACCACCTTGTAAAATTGGACACAAATCGGAAATGTAAAATTTTTTGGAAGCCCGTCACGTCGAAATGGGTTAAATTATTCCAACCAAATTTATACAACTAATTGCGGTAGCCAAGAAGAACATTTGTGCAAAATTTCAAGTCAATCGATCAAACCGTTTTGACTCGACATCAAAAATATTGAAAAAGCTTCATTGGGCCCTCGTGCCCAAACGGGTTAAACGAACCAAACAAAAATTTGTGCCAGCCTTTCTTTTCGACTGCAAAACCTTCCTGTAAAATTGGACACAAATTGGAAACACAAAATTTTTTGGAAGCCCGCCGGGCCGAAAGGGGTTAATTTATTCCAACCAACTTTATACCATTAATTCCGTTTAATAAGAGGAAGATTTGTGCAAAATTTCAAGTCAATCGGTCAAACTGTTTCGGCTCGACATCAAAAACATTGAAAAAGCTTCATTGCGCCCTCGTGCCCAAACGGGTTAGCCGAACCCAACAAAAATTTGTGCCAGCCTCTCTTTTTGATTGCAAAACCACCCTGTAAAATTGGACACAAATCGGAAACACAAAATTTTTTAGAAGCCCGCCGGGTCGAAAGGGGTTAATTTATTTCGACGAACTTTATACCATTAATTCCGTTTAATAAGAAGAACATTCGTCCAAATTTCAAGTTAATCGGTCAAACCGTTTTGACCGAACATCAAAAAAACCAAAAAGCTTAAAACGGCTCTGGAGCCGCAACCTGTTGACTTATAAATATGCGACATAGCCTATGTCACCCCCCGGGCTCCCAAAATTATTCCTCTAAAATTTGGTGTCAATCGGACCAGTGGTTTTCACGTGAATCCTGGACAAACAAACAAACAAACAAACAAATAAACAAACAAACAAACAAATAAACAAAACAAATTTTCTTCTTTATATATTAGATTAGAAATTTGCATTCAAAACCTTTTAGAAAATTACAAATAGACATGAGTTAAAAGTTTTAAAAATATTGTTTTCGACCGTTAAGCAGGCCAACAAAAACTTAAAAAAAATACATTAGGTCCAAACGGGTTAATAGAGCGCAATCATGTTTTTTGGTGAGCTTGTGAAATAATGCAATGTTTGCGTTAACTTTAAACTGTGTTAGTCGAACAATTGTTTTTTTTTTAACATATTGATTAAACCTTTTCAACAGAAAAACAAATTTATATTAAAGATTGAACTCTTTAAGGAGATCAAATATAATGAACCCTTGTGACAAAAGGGGTTAAATGATAAAAATCAAATTAACCCTGTGAGCTTTGCTAATAAAGATTAGCTGAAAAATGTGTTCAAGATTAGCTGAAAAAAGTGTTCATTTAAGCTCAACAACAAAAACATTAAAAAAGCTTCATTGCGCTCTCTTGCCCAAACGGCCAAAAAAAATATTGAAAGCCCGCCAGGCCGAAATGGGTTAATATATTCCAAGCAACTTTATAAAACTAATTCCGTTTGCTAAGAGGAAGATTTGTGCAAAATTTCAAGTCAATCGGTCAAACTGTTTCGGCTCAACATCAAAAACATTGAAAAAGCTTCATTGCGCCCTCGTGCCCAAACGGGTTAACCGAACCCAACAAAAATTTGTGCCAGCCTTTCTTTTCGACTGCAAAACCACCCTGTAAAATTGGACACAAATCGGAAACAAAAAATTTTTTGGAAGCCCGCCGGGCCGAAATGGGTTAATATTTTCGAACCATCTTTATACAACTAATTCCGTTTGCTAAGAGGAAGATTTGTGCAAAATTTCAAGTCAATCGGTCAAACTGTTTCGGCTCGACATCAAAAACATTGAAAAAGCTTCATTGCGCCCTCGTGCCCAAACGGGTTAACCGAACCCAACAAAAATTTGTGCCAGCCTCTCTTTTTGACTGCAAAACCACCCTGTCAAATTGGACACAAATCGGAAACACAAAATTTTTTGGAAGCCCGCCGGGCCGAAAGGGGTTAATTTATTTCAACCAACTTTATACCATTAATTCCGTTTAATAAGAAGAACATTCGTGCAAAATTTCAAGTTAATCGGTCAAACCGTTTCGACTCGACATCAAAAAAACGAAAAAGCTTAAAACGGCTCTGGAGCCGCAACCTGTTGACTTATAAAAATGCGACATAGCCTATGTCACCCCCCGGGCTCCCAAAATTATTCCTCTAAAATTTGGTGTCAATCGGACCAGTGGTTTTCACGTGAATCCTGGACAAACAAACAAACAAACAAACAAATAAACAAACAAATTTTCTTCTTTATATATTAGACTAGCAGATTTACCCGGCGTTGCCCGGAGGCTTGCAAATTGTAAAAAAGCAAATTTCAGCCAATTTTTTGAGATACTACTTTGCCTATAAATGCCACAAAAAAATATTTGTGGAGTTCCGTTAACCCATCGTGGCCCAACAGCTTTTTATAGGTTTTTTTCGTTGCTTTGCTATATATTAGAAATGTTTTAACAGATTAACTTCAAATTTCGTATATGTGTTCTTCTTTGAAAATGAAGTACAATTTACTAACAGACGTGAAAGTTGTTAACTTCTGCCGACCCAACGATTGTTCAAAAAAAAATTTGTAAGTAAATTACGTCCAATTATTGAAAGTAGGTACAACTTCTTTGAATTAGGGGAATACATAAAAAAAAAGGTTTGTCGAGTTCTTTTAATCGATTGCGAAACAAAAACTTTAAAAAACAGTTTGCAAAACAATTTGAACGATTATCTCTAATTTTTCTATACATGGTGCTTCTTGACAATTTGGTGCTCCTTGACGATATAGTTGAGGATGGTAGGTTTCCGGTGAACAATGTTAACTGAATTAAAATGACTATAGGTCAAAAGGGGATTTTCTTGAATTGCCAACGCTTGAATAAAATATAGTCGATGGTTTAGAAAAGGTTTAAAAATTCGCTTTTCAACTTATATTTTGTTTAGTCCTGAAAGTTGTAATACGCTCTTCCTCGTTTTTTTATGATTTTATGAGAGAAATGCAGGCAAATTTTTTGGAAAAACTGTTTTAAAATACTATGTATTTAAGCATTATATATAACAAATTGAATTTTTTGATTTTTAGATTTCATTTGAAGAAAACTGAAAATTTCATTGAATCTTTCTTCAAAACTCACAAACAGGTCAAAACCAAATTAACCCTGTGGGTTTTAATTAAAATGCTGGTACAAAATTTTCAATAAAATACTTTTAATCGTATAATAAAATAAAATATATAGAAAACTTCATAGCGTCGTCGTGGAAAATGGGTTAATCGAACTTAACTAAAACTTTTTGCAGCTCTCTTTTAGACTACAAAATCAACCTGTAAAATTGGACAAAAATCGAAAACACAAAATTTTTTGAAAGTCCGCCAGGCCGAAATGGGTTAATTTATTCCAACCAAATTTATACCACTAAATGCGGTTGCTAAGAGGAATATTTGTGCAAAATTTCAAGTCAATCGGTCAAATCGTTTTGACTCGACATCAAAAACATTGAAAAAGCTTCTTTGCACTCTCGTGCCCAAACGGGTTAACCGAACTCAACAAAAATTTGTGCCAGTCTTTATTTTCGACTGCGAAACCACCTTGTAAAATTGGACACAAATCGGAAACACAAAATTTTTTGGAAGCCCGCCAGGCCGAAATGGGTTAAATTATTCCAACCAAATTTATGCAACTAATTGCGGTTGCTAATGGGAACATTTGTGCAAAATTTCAAGTCAATCGGTCAAACCGTTTTGACTCGACATCAAAAACATTGAAAAATCTTCTTTGCACTCTTGTGCCCAAACGGGTTAACCGAACTCAACAAAAATTTGTCCCAGACTTTATTTTCGACTGCGAAACCACCTTGTAAAATTGGACACAAATCGGAAACACAAAATTTTTTGGAAGCCCGCCAGGCCGAAATGGGTTAAATTACTAACCAAATTTATGCAACTAATTGCGGTTGCTAAGAGGAACATTTGTGCAAAATTTCAAGTCAATCGGTCAAACTGTTTCGGCTCGACATCAAAAACATTGAAAAAGCTTCAGTGGGCCCTCGTGCCCAAACGGGTTAACCGAACCCAACAAAAATTTGTGCCAGCCTCTCTTTTTGACTGCAAAACCACCCTGTAAAATTGGACACAAATCGGAAACACAAAATTTTTTGGAAGCCCGCCGGGCCGAAAGGTCTTAATTTATTCCAACCAGTTTTATACCATTTATTCCGTGTAATAAGAAGAACATTCGTGCAAAATTTCAAGTTAATCGGTCAAACCGTTTCGACTCGACATCAAAAAAACGAAAAAGCTTAAAACGGCTCTGGAGCCGCAACCTGCTGACTTATAAAAATGCGACGTAGCCTATGTCACCCCCCGGACTCCCAGAATTATTCCTCTAAAATTTGGTGTCAATCGGACCAGTGGTTTTCACGTGAATCCTGGACAAACAAACAAACAAACAAACGAACAAACAAACAAACAAACAAATAAACAAACAAATTTTCTTCTTTATATATTAGACTAGCAGATTTACCCCGCGTTGCCCGGAAGCTTGCAAATTGTAAAAACGCAAGCTTCAGCCAATTTTTTGAAATACTACTTTGCTTATAAATGAAGCCACAAAAAAATATTTGTGGAGTTCCGTTAACCCATCGTGGCCCAACAGCTTTTTATAGGTTTTTTCGTTGCTTTGTTATATATATTAGAAATGATTTAACCTTATAACTTCAAATTTTGTATATGTGCTCTTCTTTGAAAATGAAGTTCAATTTACTAACAGACTTGGAAGTTGTTAACCCCTGTCGACCCGACGATTGTTCAAAAAAAAATTTGAAACTAAATTACGTCCAATTTCTGAAAGTAGGTACAACTTCTTTGAATTAGGGGAACGCTTAAAAAAATGTTTTGTCGAGTTCTCTTTTAACCGATTGCGAAACAAAAACTTTAAAAAACAGTTTGAACGATTATCTCTAATTTTTCTATACATGGTGCTTCTTGAGAATTTGGTGCTCCTTGACGATAGAGTTGAGGATGTTAGGTTCCCGGCGAATAATGTTAACTGAATTAAAATGACTATTGGTCAAATGGGGATACTAAGTTTGCCATTATGTCATTATACTATGTTAATAGTAGTTATCTTGAATTGCCAACGTTTGAATAAAATATAGTCGATGGTTTATAAAAGATTTAAAAATTTTCCTTTCAACTTATATTTTGTTAAGTACTCACCTGAAAGTTGTAATACGCTCTTCCTCGTTTTTTTATGATTTGATGAGAGAAATGTAGGCTTATTTTTTGGAAAAACTGTTTTAAAATACTATGTTTTTAAGCACTATATATAAGAAATTGAATTTTTGGATTTTTAGATTCATTTGAAGAAAACTGAAAATTTCAATGAATCTTTGTTCAAAACGCACAAACAGGCCAAAACCAAATTAACCATGTGGGTTTTTATTAAAATGTTGGTACAAAATTTTCAATAAAATACTTTTAATCGTATAAGAAAATAAAATTTATAGAAAACTTCATGGCGTCGTCGTGGAAAACGGGTTAATCGAATTAACTAAAACTTTTTGCAGCCTCTCTTTAGACTAAAAAATCAACCTGTAAAATTGGACACAAATCGAAAACACAAAATTTTTTTAAAGTCCGCCAGGCCGAAATGGGTTAAATTATTCTAACCAAATTTAAAATTTTTTGGAAGCCCGTCACGTCGAAATGGGTTAAATTATTCCAACCAAATTTATACAACTAATTGCGGTAGCCAAGAAGAACATTTGTGCAAAATTTCAAGTCAATCGGTCAAACCGTTTTGACTCGACATCAAAAACATTGAAAAAGCTTCATTGGGCCCTCGTGCCCAAACGGGTTAAACGAACTCAACAAAAATTTTTGCCAGCCTTTCTTTTCGACTGCAAAACCTTCCTGTAAAATTGGACACAAATCGGAAACACAAAATTTTTTGGAAGCCCGCCGGGACGAAAGGGGTTAATTTATTCCAACCAACTTTATACCATTAATTCCGTTTAATAAGAGGAAGATTTGTGCAAAATTTCAAGTTAATCGCACAAACTGTTTCGGCTCGACATCAAAAACATTGAAAAAGCTTCATTGCGCCCTCGTGCCCAAACGGGTTAGCCGAACCCAACAAAAATTTGTGCCAGCCTCTATTTTTGACTGAGAAACCTTCCTGTAAAATTGGACACAAATCGGAAACACAAAATGTTTTGGAAGCCCGCCGGGCCGAAAGGGGTTAATTTATTCCAAACAACTTTATACCATTAATTCCGTTTAATAAGAAGAACATTCGTGCAAAATTTCAAGTTAATCGGTCAAAACGTTTCGACTCGACATCAAAAAAACGAAAAAGCTTAAAACGGCTCTGGAGCCGCAACCTGTTGACTTATAAAAATGCGACATAGCCTAATATGTCACCCCCCGGACTCCCAAAATTATTCCTCTAAAATTTGGTTTCAATCGGACCAGTGGTTTTCACGTGAATCCTGGACAAACAAACAAACAAATAAAGAAACAAATTTTCTTCTTTATATATTAGATTAGAAATTTGCATTCAAAACCTTTTACTAAATTACAAATAGACATGTGTTAAAAGTTTTAAAAATATTGTTTTCGACCGTTAAGCAGGCCAACAAAAACTTAAAAAAAATACATTAGGTCCAAACGGGTTAATAGAGCGCAATCATGTTTTTTGGTGAGCTTGTGAAATAATGCAATGTTTGCGTTAACTTTAAACTGTGTTAGTCGAACAATTGTTTTTTTTTTAACATATTGATTAAACCTTTTCAACAGGAAAACAAATTTATATTAAAGATTGAACTCTTTAAGGAGATCAAATTTAATGAACCCTTGTGACAAAAGGGGTTAAATGATAAAAATCAAATTAACCCTGTGAGCTTTGCTAATAAAGATTAGCTGAAAAATGTGTTCAAGATTAGCTGAAAAAAGTGTTCATTTAAGCTCAACAACAAAAACATTGAAAAAGCTTCATTGCGCTCTCTTGCCCAAACGGCCAAAAAAAATATTGAAAGCCCGCCAGGCCGAAATGGGTTAATATATTCCATGCAACTGTATAAAACTAATTCCGTTTGCTAAGAGGAAGATTTGTGCAAAATTTCAAGTCAATCGGTTAAACTTTTTCGGCTCAACATCAAAAACATTGAAAAAGCTTCATTGCGCCCTCGTGCCCAAACGGGTTAACCGAACCCAACAAAAATTTGTGCCAGCCTTTCTTTTCGACTGCAAAACCACCCTGTAAAATTGGACACAAATCGGAAACAAATAATTTTTTGGAAGCCCGCCGGGCCGAAATGGGTTAATATTTTCAAACCATCTTTATACAACTAATTCCGTTTGATAATAGGAAGATTTGTGCAAAATTTCAAGTCAATCGGTCAAACTTTTTCGACTCAACATCAAAAACATTGAAAAAGCTTCATTGCGCCCTCGTGCCCAAACGGGTTAACCGAACCCAACAAAAATTTGTGCCAGCCTCTCTTTTTGACTTCAAAACCACCCTGTAAAATTGGACACAAATCGGAAACACAAAATTTTTTGGAAGCCCGCCGGGCCGAAAGGGGTTAATTTATTTCAACCAACTTTATACCATTAATTCCGTTTAATAAGAAGAACATTCGTGCAAAATTTCAAGTTAATCGGTCAAACCGTTTCGACTCGACATCAAAAAAACGAAAAAGCTTAAAACGGCTCTGGAGCCGCAACCTGTTGACTTATAAAAATGCGACATAGCCTATGCCAGCCCCCGGGCTCCCAAAATTATTCCTCTAAAATTTGGTGTCAATCGGACCAGTGGTTTTCACGTGAATCCTGGACAAACAAACAAACAAACAAACAAACAAATTTTCTTCTTTATATATTAGACTAGCAGATTTACCCGACGTTGCCCGGAAGCTTGCAAATTGTAAAAACGCAAGTTTTAGCCAATTTTTTGAAATACTACTTTGCTTATAAATGAAGCCACAAAAAAATATTTGTGGAGTTCCGTTAACCCATCGTGGCCCAACAGCTTTTTATAGGTTTTTTCGTTGCTTTGTTATATATTAGAAATGATTTAACCGATTAACTTCAAATTTTCTATATGTGTTCTTCTTTGAAAATGAAGTTCAATTTACTAACAGACTTGGAAGTTGTTAACCCCTGCCGACCCGACGATTGTTCAAAAAAAAATTTGTAAGTAAATTACGTCCAATTTCTGAAAGTAGGTACAACTTCTTTGAATTAGGGGAATGCTTAAAAAAATGTTTTGTCGAGTTCTTTTAACCGATTGCGAAACAAAAACTTTAAAAAACAGTTTGAACGATTATCTCTTATTTTTCTATACATGGTGCTTCTTGACAATTTGGTGCTCCTTGACGATAGAGTTGAGGATGTTAGGTTTCCGGCGAATAATGTTAACTGAATTAAAATGACTATTGGTCAAATGGGGATACTAAGTTTGCCATTATGTCATTATACTATGTCAATAGTAGTTTTCTTAAATTGCCAACGTTTGAATAAAATATAGTCGATGGTTTAGAAAAGGTTTAAAAAATTACTTTTCAACTTATATTTTGTTTAGTACTCACCTGAAAGTTGTAATACGCTCTTCCTCGTTTTTTTATGATTTGATGAGAGAAATGTAGGCTTATTTTTTGGAAAAACTGTTTTAAAATACTATGTTTTTAAGCATTATATATAAGAAATTGAATTTTTTGATTTTTAAATTTCATTTGAAGAAAACTGAAAATTTCATTGAATCTTTGTTCAAAACGCACAAACAGGTCAAAACCAAATTAACCCTGTGGGTTTTAATTAAAATGCTGGTACAAAATTTTCAATAAAATACTTTTAATCGTATAAGAAAATAAAATTTATAGAAAACTTCATGGCGTCGTCGTGGAAAACGGGTTAATCGAACTTAACTAAAACTTTTTGCAGCCTCTCTTTAGACTACAAAATCAACCTGTAAAATTGGAGACAAATCGAAAACACAAAATTTTTTGATAGTCCGCCAGGCCGAAATGAGTTAAATTATTCCAACCAAATTTATACAACCAATTGCGGTTGCTAAGAGGAACATTTGTGCAAAATTTCAAGTCAATTTGTCAAACGGTTTTGACTCGACATCAAAAACATTGAAAAAGATTCTTTGCGCCCTCGTGCCCAAACGGGTTAACCGAACTCAACAAAAATTTGTGCCAGACTCTCTTTTCGACTGCAAAACCACCCTGTAAAATTGGACACAAATCGCAAACACACAATTTTTTGTAAGCCCGCCAGGCCGAAATGGGTTAATTTATTCCAACCAAATTTATACAACTAATTCCGGTTGCTAAGACGAACATTTGTGCAAAATTTCAAGTCAATCGGTCAAGCCGTTTTGACTCGACATCCAAAAAACGAAAAAGTTTAAAACAGCTCTGGAGCCGCAACCTGTTGACTTATAAAAATGTGACATAGCCTATGTCACCCCCCGGGCTCCCAGAATAATTCCTTTAAAATTTTGTGGCAATCGGACCAGTGGTTTTCACGTGAATCCTGGACAAACAAATAAACAAACAAACAAACAAACAAACAAATTTTCTTCTTTATATATTAGATTAGAAATTTGCATTCAAAACCTTTTACAAAATTACAAAAAGACATGAGTTAAAAGTTTTAAAAATATTGTTTTCGACCGTTAAGCAGGCCAACAAAAACTTAAAAAAAATACATTAGGTCCAAACGGGTTAATAGAGCGCAATCATGTTTTTTGGTGAGCTTGTGAAATAATGCAATGTTTGCGTTAACTTTAAACTGTGTTAGTCGAACAATTGTTTTTTTTTTAACATATTGATTAAACCTTTTCAACAGAAAAACAAATTTATATTAAAGATAGAACTCTTTAAGGAGATCAAATTTAATGAACCCTTGTGACAAAAGGGGTTAAATGATAAAAATCAAATTAACCCTTTGAGCTTTGCTAATAAAGATTAGCTGAAAAATGTGTTCAAGATTAGCTGAAAAAAGTGTTCGTTTAAGCTCAACAACAAAAACATTGAAAAAGCTTCATTGCGCTCTCTTGCCCAAACGGCCAAAAAAAATATTGAAAGCCCGCCAGGCCGAAATGGGTTAATATATTCCAAGCAACTGTATAAAACTAATTCCGTTTGCTAAGAGGAAGATTTGTGCAAAATTTCAAGTCAATCGGTCAAACTTTTTCGGCTCAACATCAAAAACATTGAAAAACTTCATTGCGCCCTCGTGCCCAAACGGGTTAACCGAACCCAACAAAAATTTGTGCCAACCTTTCTTTTCGACTGCAAAACCACCCTGTAAAATTGGACACAAATCGGAAACAAATAATTTTTTGGAAGCCCGCCGTGCCGAAATGGGTTAATATTTTCGAACCATCTTTATACAACTAATTCCGTTTGCTAAGAGGAAGATTTGTGCAAAATTTCAAGTCAATCGGTCAAACTGTTTCGGCTCGACATCAAAAACATTGAAAAAGCTTCATTGCGCCCTCGTGCCCAAACGGGTTAACCGAACCCAACAAAAATTTGTGCCAGCCTGTCTTTTTGACTGCAAAACCACCCTGTAAAATTGGACACAAATCGGAAACACAAAATTTTTTAGAAGCCCGCCGGGTCGAAAGGGGTTAATTTATTTCGACGAACTTTATACCATTAATTCCGTTTAATAAGAAGAACATTCGTCCAAATTTCAAGTTAATCGGTCAAACCGTTTTGACTCGACATCAAAAAAACCAAAAAGCTTAAAACGGCTCTGGAGCCGCAACCTGTTGACTTATAAAAATGCGACATAGCCTATGCCAGCCCCCGGGCTCCCAAAATTATTCCTCTAAAATTTGTTGTCAATCGGACCAGTGGTTTTCACGTGAATCCTGGACAAACAAACAAACAAACAAATAAACAAACAAATTTTCTTCTTTATATATTAGACTAGCAGATTTACCCGGCGTTGCCCGGAAGCTTGCAAATTGTAAAAATTTTTTGAGATACAACTAAGCCTATAAATGCCACAAAAAATATTTGTGGAGTTCCGTTAACCCATCGTGGCCCAACAGCTTTTTATAGGTTTTTTCGTTGATTTAACCGATTAACTTCAAATTTTGTATATGTGTTCTTCTTTGAAAATGAAGTTCAATTTACTATCAGACTTGGAAGTTGTTAACCCCTGTCGACCCGACGATTGTTCAAAAAAAAATTTGTAAGTAAATTACGTCCAATTTCTGAAAGGAGGTTCAACTTCTTTGAATTAGGGGAACGCTTAAAAAAATGTTTTGTCGAGTTCTTTTAACCGATTGCGAAACAAAAACTTTAAAAAACAGTTTGAACGATTAACTCTAATTTTTCTATACATGGTGCTTCTTGAGAATTTGGTGCTCCTTGACGATAGAGTTGAGGATGTTAGGTTCCCGGCGAATAATGTTAACTGAATTAAAATGACTATTGGTCAAATGGGGATACTAAGTTTGCCATTATGTCATTATACTATGTCAATAGTAGTTTTCTTAAATTGCCAACGTTTGAATAAAATATAGTCGATGGTTTAGAAAAGGTTTAAAAAATTACTTTTCAACTTATATTTTGTTTAGTACTCACCTGAAAGTTGTAATACGCTCTTCTTCGTTTTTTTATGATTTGATGAGAGAAATGTAGGCTTATTTTTTGGAAAAACTGTTTTAAAATACTATGTTTTTAAGCATTATATATAAGAAATTGAATTTTTTGATTTTTAAATTTCATTTGAAGAAAACTGAAAATTTCATTGAATCTTTGTTCAAAACGCACAAACAGGTCAAAACCAAATTAACCCTGTGGGTTTTAATTAAAATGCTGGTACAAAATTTTCAATAAAATACTTTTAATCGTATAAGAAAATAAAATTTATAGAAAACTTCATGGCGTCGTCGTGGAAAACGGGTTAATCGAACTTAACTAAAACTTTTTGCAGCCTCTCTTTAGACTACAAAATCAACCTGTAAAATTGGAGACAAATCGAAAACACAAAATTTTTTGATAGTCCGCCAGGCCGAAATGAGTTAAATTATTCCAACCAAATTTATACAACCAATTGCGGTTGCTAAGAGGAACATTTGTGCAAAATTTCAAGTCAATCGGTCAAACTTTTTCGGCTCAACATCAAAAACATTGAAAAACTTCATTGCGCCCTCGTGCCCAAACGGGTTAACCGAACTCAACAAAAATTTGTGCCAGACTCTCTTTTCGACTGCAAAACCACCCTGTAAAATTGGACACAAATCGCAAACACACAATTTTTTGTAAGCCCGCCAGGCCGAAATGGGTTAATTTATTCCAACCAAATTTATACAACTAATTCCGGTTGCTAAGACGAACATTTGTGCAAAATTTCAAGTCAATCGGTCAAGCCGTTTTGACTCGACATCCAAAAAACGAAAAAGTTTAAAACAGCTCTGGAGCCGCAACCTGTTGACTTATAAAAATGTGACATAGCCTATGTCACCCCCCGGGCTCCCAGAATAATTCCTTTAAAATTTTGTGGCAATCGGACCAGTGGTTTTCACGTGAATCCTGGACAAACAAATAAACAAACAAACAAACAAACAAACAAATTTTCTTCTTTATATATTAGATTAGAAATTTGCATTCAAAACCTTTTACAAAATTACAAAAAGACATGAGTTAAAAGTTTTAAAAATATTGTTTTCGACCGTTAAGCAGGCCAACAAAAACTTAAAAAAAATACATTAGGTCCAAACGGGTTAATAGAGCGCAATCATGTTTTTTGGTGAGCTTGTGAAATAATGCAATGTTTGCGTTAACTTTAAACTGTGTTAGTCGAACAATTGTTTTTTTTTTAACATATTGATTAAACCTTTTCAACAGAAAAACAAATTTATATTAAAGATAGAACTCTTTAAGGAGATCAAATTTAATGAACCCTTGTGACAAAAGGGGTTAAATGATAAAAATCAAATTAACCCTTTGAGCTTTGCTAATAAATATTAGCTGAAAAATGTGTTCAAGATTAGCTGAAAAAAGTGTTCGTTTAAGCTCAACAACAAAAACATTGAAAAAGCTTCATTGCGCTCTCTTGCCCAAACGGCCAAAAAAAATATTGAAAGCCCGCCAGGCCGAAATGGGTTAATATATTCCAAGCAACTGTATAAAACTAATTCCGTTTGCTAAGAGGAAGATTTGTGCAAAATTTCAAGTCAATCGGTCAAACTTTTTCGGCTCAACATCAAAAACATTGAAAAACTTCATTGCGCCCTCGTGCCCAAACGGGTTAACCGAACCCAACAAAAATTTGTGCCAACCTTTCTTTTCGACTGCAAAACCACCCTGTAAAATTGGACACAAATCGGAAACAAATAATTTTTTGGAAGCCCGCCGTGCCGAAATGGGTTAATATTTTCGAACCATCTTTATACAACTAATTCCGTTTGCTAAGAGGAAGATTTGTGCAAAATTTCAAGTCAATCGGTCAAACTGTTTCGGCTCGACATCAAAAACATTGAAAAAGCTTCATTGCGCCCTCGTGCCCAAACGGGTTAACCGAACCCAACAAAAATTTGTGCCAGCCTGTCTTTTTGACTGCAAAACCACCCTGTAAAATTGGACACAAATCGGAAACACAAAATTTTTTAGAAGCCCGCCGGGTCGAAAGGGGTTAATTTATTTCGACGAACTTTATACCATTAATTCCGTTTAATAAGAAGAACATTCGTCCAAATTTCAAGTTAATCGGTCAAACCGTTTTGACTCGACATCAAAAAAACCAAAAAGCTTAAAACGGCTCTGGAGCCGCAACCTGTTGACTTATAAAAATGCGACATAGCCTATGCCAGCCCCCGGGCTCCCAAAATTATTCCTCTAAAATTTGTTGTCAATCGGACCAGTGGTTTTCACGTGAATCCTGGACAAACAAACAAACAAACAAATTTTCTTCTTTATATATTAGACTAGCAGATTTACCCGGCGTTGCCCGGAAGCTTGCAAATTGTAAAAATTTTTTGAGATACAACTAAGCCTATAAATGCCACAAAAAATATTTGTGGAGTTCCGTTAACCCATCGTGGCCCAACAGCTTTTTATAGGTTTTTTCGTTGATTTAACCGATTAACTTCAAATTTTGTATATGTGTTCTTCTTTGAAAATGAAGTTCAATTTACTATCAGACTTGGAAGTCACGTGAATCCTGGACAAACAAATAAACAAACAAACAAACAAACAAACAAATTTTCTTCTTTATATATTAGATTAGAAATTTGCATTCAAAACCTTTTACAAAATTACAAAAAGACATGAGTTAAAAGTTTTAAAAATATTGTTTTCGACCGTTAAGCAGGCCAACAAAAACTTAAAAAAAATACATTAGGTCCAAACGGGTTAATAGAGCGCAATCATGTTTTTTGGTGAGCTTGTGAAATAATGCAATGTTTGCGTTAACTTTAAACTGTGTTAGTCGAACAATTGTTTTTTTTTTAACATATTGATTAAACCTTTTCAACAGAAAAACAAATTTATATTAAAGATAGAACTCTTTAAGGAGATCAAATTTAATGAACCCTTGTGACAAAAGGGGTTAAATGATAAAAATCAAATTAACCCTTTGAGCTTTGCTAATAAAGATTAGCTGAAAAATGTGTTCAAGATTAGCTGAAAAAAGTGTTCGTTTAAGCTCAACAACAAAAACATTGAAAAAGCTTCATTGCGCTCTCTTGCCCAAACGGCCAAAAAAAATATTGAAAGCCCGCCAGGCCGAAATGGGTTAATATATTCCAAGCTACTGTATAAAACTAATTCCGTTTGCTAAGAGGAAGATTTGTGCAAAATTTCAAGTCAATCGGTCAAACTTTTTCGGCTCAACATCAAAAACATTGAAAAACTTCATTGCGCCCTCGTGCCCAAACGGGTTAACCGAACCCAACAAAAATTTGTGCCAACCTTTCTTTTCGACTGCAAAACCACCCTGTAAAATTGGACACAAATCGGAAACAAATAATTTTTTGGAAGCCCGCCGTGCCGAAATGGGTTAATATTTTCGAACCATCTTTATACAACTAATTCCGTTTGCTAAGAGGAAGATTTGTGCAAAATTTCAAGTCAATCGGTCAAACTGTTTCGGCTCGACATCAAAAACATTGAAAAAATTTCATTGCGCCCTCGTGCCCAAACGGGTTAACCGAACCCACCAAAAATTTGTGCCAGCCTGTCTTTTTGACTGCAAAACCACCCTGTAAAATTGGACACAAATCGGAAACACAAAATTTTTTAGAAGCCCGCCGGGTCGAAAGGGGTTAATTTATTTCGACGAACTTTATACCATTAATTCCGTTTAATAAGAAGAACATTCGTCCAAATTTCAAGTTAATCGGTCAAACCGTTTTGACTCGACATCAAAAAAACCAAAAAGCTTAAAACGGCTCTGGAGCCGCAACCTGTTGACTTATAAAAATGCGACATAGCCTATGCCAGCCCCCGGGCTCCCAAAATTATTCCTCTAAAATTTGTTGTCAATCGGACCAGTGGTTTTCACGTGAATCCTGGACAAACAAACAAACAAACAAATTTTCTTCTTTATATATTAGACTAGCAGATTTACCCGGCGTTGCCCGGAAGCTTGCAAATTGTAAAAATTTTTTGAGATACAACTAAGCCTATAAATGAAAACAAAAAATATTTGTGGAGTTCCGTTAACCCATCGTGGCCCAACAGCTTTTTATAGGTTTTTTCGTTGATTTAACCGATTAACTTCAAATTTTGTATATGTGTTCTTCTTTGAAAATGAAGTTCAATTTACTATCAGACTTGGAAGTTGTTAACCCCTGTCGACCCGACGATTGTTCAAAAAAAAATTTGTAAGTAAATTACGTCCAATTTCTGAAAGGAGGTTCAACTTCTTTGAATTAGGGGAACGCTTAAAAAAATGTTTTGTCGAGTTCTTTTAACCGATTGCGAAACAAAAACTTTAAAAAACAGTTTGAACGATTTTCTCTAATTTTTCTATACATGGTGCTTCTTGAGAATTTGGTGCTCCTTGACGATAGAGTTGAGGATGTTAGGTTCCCGGCGAATAATGTTAACTGAATTAAAATGACTATTGGTCAAATGGGGATACTAAGTTTGCCATTATGTCATTATACTATGTCAATAGTAGTTATCTTGAATTGCCAACGTTTGAATAAAATATAGTCGATAGTTTAGAAAAGATTTAAAAATTTGCTTTTCAACTTATATTTTGTTAAGTACTCACCTGAAAGTTGTAATACGCTCTTCCTCGTTTTTTTATGATTTGATGGGAGAAATGTAGGCTTATTTTTTGGAAAAACTGTTATAAAATACTATGTTTTTAAGCATTATATATAAGAAATTGAATTTTTTGATTTTTAGATTTCATTTGAAGAAAACTGAAAATTTCATTGAATCTTTGTTCAAAACGCACAAACAGGTCAAAACCAAATTAACCATGTGGGTTTTAATTAAAATGGTACAAAATTTTCAATAAAATACTTTTAATCGTATAAGAAAATAAAATTTATAGAAAACTTCATGGCGTCGTCGTGGAAAACGGGTTAATCGAATTAACTAAAACTTTTTGCAGCCTCTCTTTAGACTGCAAAATCAACCTGTAAAATTGGACACAAAACGAAAACACATAAATTTTTTGGAAGCCCGTCACGTCGAAATGGGTTAAATTATTCCAACCAAATTTATACCATTAATTCCGTGTAATAAGAAGAACATTCGTGCAAAATTTCAAGTCAATCGGTCAAACCGTTTCGACTCGACATCAAAAAAACGAAAAAGCTTAAATCGGCTCTGGAGCCGCAACCTGCTGACTTATAAAAATGCTACATAGCCTATGTCACCCCCCGGACTCCCAAAATTATTCCTCTAAAATTTGGTGTCAATCGGACCAGTGGTTTTCACGTGAATCCTGGACAAACAAACAAACAAACAAACAAATAAACAAACAAATTTTCTTCTTTATATATTAGACTAGCAGATTTACCCGGCGTTGCCCGGAAGCTTGAAAATTGTAAAAAGCCAATTTCAAGTTTCAGCCAATTTTTTGAGATACTACTTTGCCTATAAATGCCACAAAAAAATATTTGTGGAGTTCCGTTAACCCATCGTGGCTTAACAGCTTTTTATAGGTTTTTTCGTTGCTTTGCTATATATTAGAAATGATTTAACAGATTAACTTCAAATTTCGTATATGTGTTCTTCTTTGAAAATGAAGTTCAATTCACTAACAGACTTGAAAGTTGTTAACCCCTGCCGACGATTGTTCAAAAAAAAATTTGTAAGTAAATTACGTCCAATTTTTGAAAGTAGGTACAACTTCTTTGAATTAGGGGAATACTTAAAAAAAAGGTTTGTCGAGTTCTTTTAATCGATTGCGAAACAAAAACTTTAAAAAACAGTTTGCAAAACAATTTGAACGATTATCTCTAATTTTTCTATACATGCTGCTTCTTGACAATTTGGTGCTCCTTGACGATATAGTTGAGGATGGTAGGTTTCCGGTGAACAATGTTAACTGAATTAAAATGACTATAGGTCAAAAGGGGATTTTCTTGAATTGCCAACGCTTGAATAAAATATAGTCGATGGTTTAGAAAAGGTTTAAAAATTCGCTTTTCAACTTATATTTTGTTTAGTACTCACCTGAAAGTTGTAATACGCTCTTCCTCGTTTTTTTATGATTTTATGAGAGAAATGTAGGCTTATTTTTTGGAAAAACTGTTTTAAAATACTATGTATTTAAGCATTATATATAACAAATTGAATTTTTTGATTTTTAGATTTCATTTGAAGAAAACTGAAAACTTCATTGAATCTTTGTTCAAAACGCACAAACAGGTCAAAACCAAATTAACCCTGTGGGTTTTAATTAAAATGCTGGTACAAAATTTTCAATAAAATACTTTTAATCGTATAAGAAAATAAAATATATATAAAACATATATATATGGAAATAAAATATATATAAAATATATATGGGTTAAGTTCGATTAACCCATTTTCCATCGTCGTGAAAAATGGGTTAATCGAACTTAACTAAAACTTTTTGCAGCCTCTCTTTTAGACTACAAAATCAACCTGTAAAATTGGACACAAATCGAAAACACAAAATTTTTTGAAAGTCCGCCAGGCCGAAATGGGTTAATTTATTCCAACCGAATTTATACAACTAAATGCGGTTGCTAATAGGAACATTTATGCAAAATTTCAAGTCAATCGGTCAAACAGTTTTGACTCGACATCAAAAACATTGAAAAAGCTTCTTTGCACTCTCGTGCCCAAACGGGTTAACCGAACTCAACAAAAATTTGTCCCAGACTTTATTTTCGACTGCGAAACCACCTTGTAAAATTGGACACAAATCGGAAACACAAAATTTTTTGGAAGCCCGCCGGGCCGAAAGGGGTTAATTTATTCCAACCAGTTTTATACCATTAATTCCGTGTAATAAGAAGAACATTCGTGCAAAATTTCAAGTGAATCGGTCAAACCGTTTCGACTCGACATCAAAAAAACGAAAAAGCTTAAAACGGCTCTGGAGCCGCAACCTGCTGACTTATAAAAATGCGACATAGCCTATGTCACCCCCCGGACTCCCAAAATTATTCCTCTAAAATTTGGTGTCAATCGGACCAGTGGTTTTCACGTGAATCCTGGACAAACAAACAAACAAACAAACAAACAAATAAACAAACAAATTTTCTTCTTTATATATTAGATTAGAAATTTGCATTCAAAACCTTTTAGAAAATTACAAATAGACATGAGTTAAAAGTTTTAAAAATATTGTTTTCGACCGTTAAGCAGGCCAACAAAAACTTAAAAAAAATACATTAGGTCCAAACGGGTTAATAGAGCGCAATCATGTTTTTTGGTGAGCTTGTGAAATAATGCAATGTTTGCGTTAACTTTAAACTGTGTTAGTCGAACAATTGTTTTTTTTTTAACATATTGATTAAACCTTTTCAACAGAAAAACAAATTTATATTAAAGATTGAACTCTTTAAGGAGATCAAATTTAATGAACCCTTGTGACAAAAGGGGTTAAATGATAAAAATCAAATTAACCCTGTGAGCTTTGCTAATAAAGATTAGCTGAAAAATGTGTTCAAGATTAGCTGAAAAAAGTGCTCGTTTAAGCTCAACAACAAAAACATTGAAAAAGCTTCATTGCGCTCTCTTGCCCAAACGGCCAAAAAAAATATTGAAAGCCCGCCAGGCCGAATTGGGTTAATATATTCCAAGCAACTGTATAAAACTAATTCCGTTTGCTAAGAGGAAGATTTGTGCAAAATTTCAAGTCAATCGGTCAAACTGTTTCGGCTCGACATCAAAAACATTGAAATAGCTTCATTGCGCCCTCGTGCCCAAACGGGTTAACCGAACCCAACAAAAATTTGTGCCAGCCTTTCTTTTCGACTGCAAAACCACCCAGTAAAATTGGACACAAATCGGAAACAAATAATTTTTTGGAAGCCCGCCGGGCCGAAATGGGTTAATATTTTCGAACCATCTTTATACAACTAATTCCGTTTGCTAAGAGGAAGATTTGTGCAAAATTTCAAGTCAATCGGTCAAAATGTTTCGGCTCGACATCAAAAACATTGAAAAAGCTTCATTGCGCCCTCGTGCCCAAACGGGTTAACCGAACCCAACAAAAATTTGTGCCAGCCTCTCTTTTTGACTGCAAAACCACCCTGTAAAATTGGACACAAATCGGAAACACAAAATTTTTTGGAAGCCCGCCGGGCCGAAAGGGGTTAATTTATTTCAACCAACTTTATACCATTAATTCCGTTTAATAAGAAGAACATTCGTGCAAAATTTCAAGTTAATCGGTCAAACCGTTTCGACTCGACATCAAAAAAACGAAAAAGCTTAAAACGGCTCTGGAGCCGCAACCTGTTAACTTATAAAAATGCGACATAGCCTATGTCACCCCCCGGGCTCCCAAAATTATTCCTCTAAAATTTGGTGTCAATCGGACCAGTGGTTTTCACGTGAATCCTGGACAAACAAACAAACAAACAAACAAATAAACAAACAAATTTTCTTCTTTATATATTAGACTAGCAGATTTACCCGGCGTTGCCCGGAAGCTTGCAAATTGTAAAAACACAAGCTTCAGCCAATTTTTTGAAATACTACTTTGCTTATAAATGAAGCCACAAAAAATATTTGTGGAGTTCCGTTAACCCATCGTGGCCCAACAGTTTTTTATAGGTTTTTTCGTTGCTTTGTTATATATATTAGGAGTGATTTAACCGATTAACTTCAAATTTTGTATATGTGTTCTTCTTTGAAAATGAAGTTCAATTTACTAACAGACTTGGAAGTTGTTAACCCCTGTCGACCAGACGATTGTTCAAAAAAAAATTTGTAAGTAAATTACGTCCAATTTTTGAAAGTAGGTACAACTTCTTTGAATTAGGGGAATGCTTAAAAAAATGTTTTGTCGAGTTCTTTTAACCGATTGCGAAACAAAAACTTTAAAAAACAGTTTGAACGATTATCTCTAATTTTTCTATACATGGTGCTTCTTGAGAATTTGGTGCTCCTTGACGATAGAGTTGAGGATGTTAGGTTCCCGGCGAATAATGTTAACTGAATTAAAATGACTATTGGTCAAATGGGGATACTAAGTTTGCCATTATGTCATTATACTATGTCAATAGTAGTTATCTTGAATTGCCAACGTTTGAATAAAATATAGTCGATGCTTTAGAAAAGATTTAAAAATTTGCTTTTCAACTTATATTTTGTTTAGTACTCACTTGAAAGTTGTAATACGCTCTTCCTCGTTTTTTTATGATTTGATGAGAGAAATGTAGGCTTATTTTTTGGAAAAACTGTTTTAAAATACTATGTTTTTAAGCATTATATATAAGAAATTGAATTTTTTGATTTTTAGATTTCATTTGAAGAAAACTGAAAATTTCATTGAATCTTTGTTCAAAACGCACAAACAGGTCAAAACCAAATTAACCCTGTGGGTTTTAATTAAAATGCTGGTACAAAATTTTCAATAAAATACTTTTAATCGTATAAGAAAATAAAATATATAGAAAACTTCATAGCGTCGTCGTGGAAAATGGGTTAATCGAACTTAACTAAAACTTTTTGCAGCCTCTCTTTTAGACTACAAAATCAACCTGTAAAATTGGACACAAATCGAAAACACAAAATTTTTGTAAAGTCCGCCAGGCCGAAATGGGTTAATTTATTCCAACCAAATTTATACAACTAAATGCGGTTGCTAAGTGGAACATTTGTGCAAAATTTCAAGTCAATCGGTCAAACAGTTTTGACTCGACATCAAAAACATTGAAAAAGCTTCTTTGCACCCTCGTGCCCAAACGGGTTAACCGAACCCAACAAAAATTTGTGCCAGCCTCTCTTTTTGACTGCAAAACCACCCTGTAAAATTGGACATAAATCGGAAACACAAAATTTTTTGGAAGCCCGCCGGGCCGAAAGGGGTTAATTTATTCCAACCAGATTTATACCATTAATTCCGTGTAATAAGAAGAACATTCTTGCAAAATTTCAAGTGAATCGGTCAAACCGTTTCGACTCGACATCAAAAAAACGAAAAAGCTTAAAACGGCTCTGGAGCCGCAACCTGCTGACTTATAAAAATGCGACATAGCCTATGTCACCCCCCGGACTCCCAAAATTATTCCTCTAAAATTTGGTGTCAATCGGACCAGTGGTTTTCACGTGAATCCTGGACAAACAAACAAACAAACAAACAAACAAACAAATTTTCTTCTTTATATATTAGATTAGAAATTTGCATTCAAAACCTTTTAGAAAATTACAAATAGACGTGAGTTAAAAGTTTTAAAAATATTGTTTTCGACCGTTAAGCAGGCCAACAAAAACTTAAAAAAAATATATTAGGTCCAAACGGGTTAATAGAGCGCAATCATGTTTTTTGGTGAACTTGTGTAATAATGCAATGTTTGCGTTAACTTTAAACTGTGTTAGTCGAACAATTGTTTTTTTTTTAACATATTGATTAAACCTTTTCAACAGAAAAACAAATTTATATTAAAGATTGAACTCTTTAAGGAGATCAAATTTAATGAACCCTTGTGACAAAAGGGGTTAAATGATAAAAATCAAATTAACCCTGTGAGCTTTGCTAATAAAGATTAGCTGAAAAATGTGTTCAAGATTAGCTGAAAAAAGTGTTCGTTTAAGCTCAACAACAAAAACATTAAAAAAGCTTCATTGCTCTCTCTTGCCCAAACGGCCAAAAAAAATATTGAAAGCCCGCCAGGCCGAAATGGGTTAATATATTCCAAGCAACTGTATAAAACTAATTCCGTTTGCTAAGAGGAAGATTTGTGCAAAATTTCAAGTCAATCGGTCAAACTGTTTCGGCTCAACATCAAAAACATTGAAAAAGCTTCATTGCGCCCTCGTGCCCAAACGGGTTAACCGAACCCAACAAAAATTTGTGCCAGCCTTTCTTTTCGACTGCAAAACCACCCTGTAAAATTGGACACAAATCGGAAACAAAAAATTTTTTGGAAGCCCGCCGGGCCGAAATGGGTTAATATTTTCGAACCATCTTTATACAACTAATTCCGTTTGCTAAGAGGAAGATTTGTGCAAAATTTCAAGTCAATCGGTCAAACTGTTTCGGCTCGACATCAAAAACATTGAAAAAGCTTCATTGCGCCCTCGTGCCCAAACGGGTTAACCGAACCCAACAAAAATTTGTGCCAGCCTCTCTTTTTGACTGCAAAACCACCCTGTAAAATTGGACACAAATCGGAAACACAAAATTTTTTGGAAGCCCGCCGGGCCGAAAGGGGTTAATTTATTTCAACCAACTTTATACCATTAATTCCGTTTAATAAGAAGAACATTCGTGCAAAATTTCAAGTTAATCGGTCAAACAGTTTCGACTCGACATCAAAAAAACGAAAAAGCTTAAAACGGCTCTGGAGCCGCAACCTGTTGACTTATAAAAATGCGACATAGCCTATGTCACCCCCCGGGCTCCCAAAATTATTCCTCTAAAATTTGGTGTCAATCGGACCAGTGGTTTTCACGTGAATCCTGGACAAACAAACAAACAAACAAACAAATAAACAAACAAATTTTCTTCTTTATATATTAGATTAGAAATTTGCATTCAAAACCTTTTAGAAAATTACAAATAGACATGAGTTAAAAGTTTTAAAAATATTGTTTTCGACCGTTAAGCAGGCCAACAAAAACTTAAAAAAAATACATTAGGTCCAAACGGGTTAATAGAGCGCAATCATGTTTTTTGGTGAACTTGTGAAATAATGCAATGTTTGCGTTAACTTTAAACTGTGTTAGTCGAACAATTGTTTTTTTTTTAACATATTGATTAAACCTTTTCAACAGAAAAACTAATTTATATTAAAGATTGAACTCTTTAAGGAGATCAAATTTAATGAACCCTTGTGACAAAAGGGGTTAAATGATAAAAATCAAATTAACCCTGTGAGCTTTGCTAATAAAGATTAGCTGAAAAATGTGTTCAAGATTAGCTGAAAAAAGTGTTCGTTTAAGCTCAACAACAAAAACATTAAAAAAGCTTCATTGCGCTCTCTTGCCCAAACGGCCAAAAAAAATATTGAAAGCCCGCCAGGCCGAAATGGGTTAATATATTCCAAGCAACTGTATAAAACTAATTCCGTTTGCTAAGAGGAAGATTTGTGCAAAATTTCAAGTCAATCGGTCAAACTGTTTCGGCTCAACATCAAAAACATTGAAAAAGCTTCATTGCGCCCTCGTGCCCAAACGGGTTAACCGAACCCAACAAAAATTTGTGCCAGCCTTTCTTTTCGACTGCAAAACCACCCTGTAAAATTGGACACAAATCGGAAACAAAAAATTTTTTGGAAGCCCGCCGGGCCGAAATGGGTTAATATTTTCGAACCATCTTTATACAACTAATTCCGTTTGCTAAGAGGAAGATTTGTGCAAAATTTCAAGTCAATCGGTCAAACTGTTTCGGCTCGACATCAAAAACATTGAAAAAGCTTCATTGCGCCCTCGTGCCCAAACGGGTTAACCGAACCCAACAAAAATTTGTGCCAGCCTCTCTTTTTGACTGCAAAACCATCCTGTAAAATTGGACACAAATCGGAAACACAAAATTTTTTGGAAGCCCGCCGGGCCGAAAGGGGTTAATTTATTTCAACCAACTTTATACCATTAATTCCGTTTAATAAGAAGAACATTCGTGCAAAATTTCAAGTTAATCGGTCAAACCGTTTCGACTCGACATCAAAAAAACGAAAAAGCTTAAAACGGCTCTGGAGCCGCAACCTGTTGACTTATAAAAATGCGACATAGCCTATGTCACCCCCCGGGCTCCCAAAATTATTCCTCTAAAATTTGGTGTCAATCGGACCAGTGGTTTTCACGTGAATCCTGGACAAACAAACAAACAAACAAACAAATAAACAAACAAATTTTCTTCTTTATATATTAGATTATGTTTATCTGTATATTTTTGGAACAGTTTATTTGAATATGCAAATAATTTGTTGAAGCAAAGTAGTTTTACAAAAAAATAAGTAACCAGAATTTTATTGAATAAAATTTTAATAAATTACCAGTTAGCGGTAGGTATGGTTTTCGTTTAATTGGAAACTGAGATTTTAATCGGTTTTTATTCAGTTTTTTCGGTTAGAAGTTGATTGAAGGACAAGTGCATACCGCAGATAATTTTAAAATAAATTAAAAAAAAAATAGCAAACTACAACAACAAAAAGATTAAAAAAAGAAAAAAAAACTGGAATTAACTATACCCTCAATAATAAGCAATAATTTTATTTATCATAATTTCATTTTCAAAAGCATTTTACAACTAATTACAATGCCGATAATAGTATTGTAGCAAAATAAAAAGAAAAACGAGGAAGATTATAGTTGCCCTTGTCAACTTTTAGATACCCGTGCGTGTATTAAATAAATAAGAATTTCATATATTGCAATTGAACTGTTTGACAGAAAATTCAAAATATTTGTTTTTTTATATTTAATTAGAAAAAAAATTAATAAAAAAAAAAAAGAATTAAAAAAAAAGATGAATTTAAAAAAAAAATATGCTCTCAACGAGATTCGAACCCACACTTTTCAATTAAAATGTCGACGTCCTAACCACTAAGCCATCGACTTTATATTCATCTCAATTTTTTTTTTAAATTATTATAGTTGCGATGCGATGGTATCAATTGTTTTTTTTGAATAACTGTTTTGAATTTTTTTAAAAATGTAATAAAACGAGAAAAAGTGTAGTAGAGTAGACTGCGTCAACTCTGGGATACCCGTATGACCGTAACATATACATTATATCATCCGATTAATTACTTTTGGCAAAATTTCAAACATACAGCTTTATTAGGTGTAGTGGAATACTCATATAAAAGATTGAGTTGTATGGCAGCTACTCGAACCCTCTGCAGTAGACCAACCAAATTTTGCCGTAAATTTGATTAGGTGTAGTGTAATGCTCATATAAAAGAAGGAGTTGTATGGCAGCTACTCGAACCTTCTACAGTAGACCAACCAAATTTTGCCGTAAATTTGACCATTACACTAAACTACTTTTAGCAAAATTTCAGACACCCAGCTTCATTAGGTGGAGAGTAATGCTCATATAAAATAAGAAGTTGTATGGCAGCTACTCGAACCCACTGCAGTAGACCAACCAAATTTTGCAGAAACTTTGGCCATTTAACTAAACTACTTTTGGCAAAATTTCAGACACGCAGCTGTTATAGGTACAGAGTAATACTCATATAAAAAAAGAAGTTGTATGGCAGCTACCCGAACCCATGGACCAAAATGGCTGGATTTAAATAGCGATGACGGCTATAGCAAAAAAACGAATTTGCGAAAATTTCAAGATTCTAGCTCCTTTAGTTTTTGAGTTATCGTGCGGACGGACAGACGGACGGACGGACGGACGGACATACATAGCTAAATCAATTTATTTTTCGATTCTGATCCGATCCATACACTTGAGTCTATATCTACCCCCCCTTTTTCTCTGCGTCACAAATGTAATGGCAAATTTATTATACCCTTTGACTATATATTCATACGGGTATAAAAAAATAAATAATTTATAAATGAGAGTTTTAAGATAAATTAAAAAACAAAAAAATTTTTGCCCCAGCCAGGAATCGAACCGAAACGTTTTGACTACTAAACTAGTTTTTATTTATCTTAATTTTTTTTTTTAAACAATTGTAGTTGCTATGGTATCAATTGTTTGTTTTAAATAACAGTTTTTAAATAATTGTAGTTGCTATGGTATCAATTGTTTGTTTTAAATAACAGCTTTGAATTTTTTTTATAGAAATATTTAAAAAAATTAATAATTTTTAATATAAATGAGAATTTTCTGTAAAATTTTCTATAAAATAAAATTTTTTATACATAAAATAAATACATATATTTTATTAAAAAGAAAATAGATAACAAAAAATGAATTTAAAAAAAAAAAAAGTTATCCTTAGCCTGAATTCGAACCGAGACATTTTTGCTACAAGTAACATGTCCTCACCACTACACCATGAATCGACTAATAATTAGACAACAATTTGTTTGTTTTTATATTTGGTTTCTATTTCGTTATTAATTTTGAAAATACTCATAAAATTCCGAAAAATTTGTGTGGCAGCTACCCGAAGCCTTTCTCCGATTTTAACCAAAGGAAGAAAAAATTAAAAAGAAAAAATAAACTGATGTAAATTCACAAAAAGTTACAATTAGTTCAGAAAATAGTATTAGCGATGATGAATCGTCATTAGATCAAATGGAAATTCATGAATAGTATTGTACTGTGATAGTTTCTATGTGATAGTTTATGTGATAGTTTGTGATAGTTTCTATGGAACTGTGATAGTTTCTATTTACATATAAATAAGTTTAATTTGTAAAAACAAAAATATGACCCTATGGTTTTTTGCCTACAAGAAACTAAATTTAAAATTGAGCATTTTCCAAAACTGAAATATTATAACTCGTTCTATAAAAATGTTTTTTCTGACGCAGTAGCACAGTGGCATAGTCACTTTCGTGAAAAAAAAACATTAGTTGTGAATATGTTCCTCTAAATACCTCACTCCAAGCCGTAGGCGAAAAATTATTCATTCTTATTAAATTTGTATCATGCAACTTATATCTACCTCCAAATTAAAAACATAACACAACACGAATTAGAAAACTTACTAAAACAATTTGACTGTCCATTTTTACTCTTGGGAAATTTCAATTCCCATAACTACTTATGGGGCTTTGATAACACTGGCAAAAAAGGTAAAATTATAGAAGATATCATAAACAACCATAATCTTGTACTTTTTAATAATTTATAAGTCAAACCCATCTATCCTTTTCTCATAAAACCTTTAGAGCAATTGATGTCATTGTAGGAAGTCCTACACTATATAATTATTTTGACTGGCAAACTGACCAAGACCTACACGTCAGTGAGCACTATCCAATTATTCTGAATTTTATCGGTTTTAACAACTCTTATGGATGTAGAGCTAGAAAATCAGCAAACAGGTCAAAGTTTAATAAAGAATTAAATTTCAGAAAGGTTAATTTTCGTGATATTAATAACTACGGAAGACACATAACAACGAGTATTATTAGGGCAGCGCAAAAGAGTATTGAACTCAAAAATCATAGTAATCTCAAAAAGAAGGTACCGTGGTGGTAAAAAGAAATTGATAATAGTATCAAAAGTAGAAAGAAATACCTTAGAAAATACAAAACAACAGGAGACCTTATCGATTTTAAAAACTTCGTGAAATACAAATATGAGTGTAGAAAATTGATCCGTGAGAGTCGAAAGAAATCATGGCAAAGTTTTGTTCTGTCAATAAACAGTAACATCCATTCTTCAATCGTGTTTAATCAAATACGGCGATTAAATGGCAAACAAACACAACCAGGAATAACTGCGATTCTCCAGAACGGAAACATAATAGCAAACAAAAATGAAATAGCAAACAGTATGATGCAGTTCTTTAGTAAGGTGTCTAGTTCTGAAAACTACAACGCAACTTTCAGATTATTCGAAGAAAATAATGAAAGAACTTCAATTAACATTTATTTAGATTCCTCTCAACAATATAACAAAAAAGCTTAACTGAACTGGAAAATGCACTTAAATATTAAAATAAAGCTATAAATAAATCTAGAAATTGAACATAAAATAGAGCTTCATAAATTCTACAATCCTTACCGGAAATTTTCCAAACAATTGGAGAAAAGCCTTTATGATCCTCATACACAAAAATGGATTTGATCCCGAAAATCCCGGAAACTCCCGCCCAATATCTTTGACAAACTGTTCCTGCAAAATTTTAGAACGAATAATTTTAGAAAGATTAACTTGGTTTCTGGAAAAGAATAAAAAAATCTCGATTTATCAATCCGCTTTTCGAAAGCATCGTGGAACAATTGATAATCTGTCTTATTTAGAATCCCAAATAATGACTGGATTTTGCCATAATAAGCATACCCTATCTATCTTTTTCGATTTAGAAAAAGCTTTTGAAGGGTGTGGAAGAAACTTGTCATTACAGAACTCATACATTTAGATATCAGAGGAAATATTTTAAAATTTATAGATAATTTTCTTGCAAATAAAAAGCTCAAGTCTTAATTGCAAAAACATTGTACCCTGAAAAAGAACCCAAAAAATGGAATTCCCCAAGGATCCTTTTTGAGCATTATTCTGTTCAATGTTACAATCAATACTATAACGAAAGTAATCTCAAAAAATGTTGAGTATTTTTTTTATGCTGATGACCTTGTCGTCCTTACCATTGGGAAAAATTTTAAAAAATTGCAAGTAAAATTACAAAAGGCTTGAATCAGCTTTTTATAGATTCCTTTTTATACCTTTTTATAGAAACGGGCTTTAAATTCTCTGAAAATAAAACTGTTGCTCTACTATTCTCGAGGAAAAGGAAAAATATATTTTACCCAGATTTCCAGTTGGATGGGAAAAAACTCTTAAATGTTGATAAAACTAAATTTTTAGGTTTAATTTTCGATAAAAAGCTGAATTGGAGGGAACATATAAAAACGATTAAGACAAAGGCCACCAAAAATAAAAATCTCTTGAAAATGCTTTCAAACAGCAATTTTGGATAGGAATCTATTATTGAGACTCTTATACCTTATCATTCTCCCCATACTGGACTATGAATGTTTTATTTATGACGTAGGTAATAAAAATTCAATTTCAGTACTAAATTTAGGAATTCGCCTAGCTACAGGCGCATTTCGCACAAGCCCCGCAGTAAGTTTATGTGCTGAAGCTGAACAAATACCTCTTGATCTCACACGAAAGAAATACCAACTCAAATATGAACTAAAAGTAAAATCTATGGAAAATCACCCACTTCATGAATTTTTAAACAATGGCGAACTTTATGAGAAAGTAAAAACCAAAAATAGAAATGTTCAACCAGATTTTCACGAATCCGTACAATTATTAATAGTATAATTCTAAATTAATACGAAATTTAACTTTAAACAAGCCCAAAAACCCTCCATGGCTAATTAAGTCTGTTAAAATAGATTTCTCCCTCACAAAATTTAAAAAAGAAAAAACAAATGCAATTGTGTTTAGAAAATCCTTCAGAAATCTGATTAGCGCCAGGTATAAAAATCATCCCCAACTGTTTAAGGATGGATCAAAAATAGAAGGCCAAGTTGGATGTGCATTTACTTCAACAAATATGAAAAAAAAAATTAAGCTTTCAACCTTATAAGTATATATACTGTGGAAATGTATGCCCTATTTAAGGCTATTGTTTTTATAAATAATAATTTTCTATCAAAGAATGTTATAATTTGTACAGATTTTTTAAGTTCTCTACAAGCTTTAAGCAATCTTTTTCTCAAGCACCCACTGGCACAAAAAATTATAGATGAATTTTTTAACACGAAAAATAATATTTAATTTTTGTGGATTCCCGGCCACGTCGGAATCCCTGGAATTGAGGAAGCTGATACACTAGCAAAACAAGCACTACAATAACATGAACCTGTTGACCCTGACTTTAAAATAATTACTTTAGAATATAAACACAAAATAAATGAATTGATTAAACGGGAATATAAAAACTTTTGGGAAAATATTCATACTAAGCTCAAAATGTGAAACCGCAAATTGATAAATGGAAAACTATAGACAGCATCACTCGAAAGGAATCTATAATCCTGACCAGACTTGAAATAGGTCATACAAAATTAACGCATGGCTATCTTTTTACTAGGGACAGCCCCCAACCAAACTGTGAATGTAATAATGACACACCCATTTCTATAAAACATATCTTTACTGAATGCTCACTATGCATAAGAGAAAGAAATTTCATATTAGTTTTAACTCATTATCTGATGATAGGCATATGTCTAGCAATAACATCATGAATTTCCATAAAAAAATTAATTTATATGATAAAATACAAATTTAAATAATTACTATTACAATAAGTGTTTATAATATCTTGTATTTAACATTCTATTAAGAATCCGAACAAAAAAAAATATTGAACAGTGTTAATCATTTAATAATAATTCTAGAATAATTTTTTAATAGTTTTTATACGATCACTACTAATAATAAAATAATTTAAAATAAGAAAAAAAAAATCAATTTTGTGTTTATAACATTTTTTGTTTTATGTCTATTTTAATTTGAAAAAGAATAAATATTGTGTTTAATAAGTATAAATTATTAAGTAGTATATAGTAGGATAAATTATCGTAACAAATTTAAAAAAATTAGTATCTAAGAACAATTTTGTTAAAAAACGAATTAAAAAAAAAACATGATAATAGGGCTTATAAAACTCTTTTGGTATCAAAGCCCCAATAAAAATTTTTAAATAAATAAATAAATCGATTTTAATTAATTTTACACTATATAATTTTGAAAATGTACTATTTTAAGAACCCCATAATTCACATTATAACTGAAATGAAAATTGAGATTAAAATTAAATTAAAAGAGAACAAAAAATTAAAAATAAAAAAGAAATAAAAATTATAAAAACTATAAATATCGCGAAAATTAACTTTTGGACAGATTTCCTATATAAAGCTTAACTATTAATAGTAATTAATAAGTAATAAGAAGAATTTTAATTGGAAAGTAAAATTGTTGGATATTTCTATGAAGATTAAAATTAGCAACTAATTGCAAAAAATTTCATTTAATAAAAAAATAATAAAATAAAAAAACCGTAAATGTACTACTATAATTTATTTTTGTATAAAGATTAAATTGACTGCAAGATTTAAGGTACTATCGTAAAGGTACTACTATAATTAATTTTTGTATAAAGATTAAATTGACTGCAAAATGTTTTTTAACAAAAAAAAATCAGTAAAATTATTTTTTTTATGAAGAATAGAATTAATAATAAGAAAATTAGAAGAATTCTTTCATAAGTTACACAATTTTTTAGAGCAAAGATAATTTTTGTAAATTTCTAAATATTATACTAAAAGTTTTCTTTAACAGAGTCTGTCAATCAGATCAATCAGAGATGCAATAGCTTGCATAATGGTATAAGACAAAAACACAATTAAAAGTATAATTCAAAATGCCTTAAGCCAAGCCAATAAGGGATTGTTGATAGAGTAAAAAATGAACTATCGAATGAAATAAAGGAGTTGTCCGATAAATTAGAAAAATTGACTACACCAACGCGGGGGTTAGATCTCAGAGCAAGATACTAAAATATTAATCGGAATTTGTTTGTAACTAACTGCACGCGTTGGTGTAGTCAATTTTTCTAATTAAAAGCGTTCTAGAATTTGATGGTACTCAAGTGAGATAACCATCCTGGCGTCAAGCTGCTAAAAATGCAATGACGTTGTATTCAAAATATGAGGGTAGTTCAAAATATTATTACGTGGTTGCCATTATTCGAAATAAAGTGACGTATGACGACGTATTCAGGAGGCCAAAGTTCGACAACGGACTGTAGCGCCATAGAAGAAGAATGACGAAGTATTTCTGATGATGCTTTATCTAGACAAGTAATGCATTCCGCATAGGAAAGTATCTCATCCACTATTCACAGCGAAGAGTCCTGTGCGGCTGTCATTCGTTCAATATCAAACGCTGATAATTATCGTAAAAACGAATTATTACAATAAGACAATAAATACTTATGCTTGGAGACCCTTTGTTCTAAATGATTTTCAAGACTAAAACAATTATCAAAAAGTAAACCAAAAGTCAGACAATAAGAATTCTTAATATATTTGTCTAGAATGAGGTGTAATTATAAAAAAATAAAATATTAATGTTTTGTTGATTGTGTTTTATTTTTGTTGAGAAAATAAAATTTCCAAAATTATCATAAGCAGGCCAAAAACTTTTAAATTAATTTTTAATAAAAAAAAAAATAAAAATAAAAAATAAATAAAAAAAAACTTTTTTATGAATTTAAATTATTTAAAATTTTTATGAATTAGATCATTTACGTTTTTAAAACTCACAGAACATTTTCTTGAAATTTTATTTAAATAGTAAAACATTTTGCAAATAAAAATTAAGAAGGCTATGCTTCACAGGAACATTGTGCAGTAAGTCTTAATTATTTTCAGTGAAACCAAACAATATAAATTTTTTATACCCGTATGACTATGTAGTCAAAGGGTATAATAAATTTGCCATTACGTTTGTGACGCAGAGAAGGAGGAGGCTACATATAGACTTAAGTGTATGGATCGGATCAGAATCGAAAAATAAATCGATTTAGCTATGTATATTTGTTCGTCTGTCCGTTCGTCTGTCCGTCCGTCACTACGATAACTCCAAAACTAAAGGAGCTAGGATTGAAATTTTCGCAAATTCGTTTTTTTGCAATATCCGTCATCGCTATTTAAATCCAGCCATTTTAGTCCTTGGGTTCGGGTAGCTGCCATACAACTTCTTATTTTATATGAGCATTACTCTACACCTAATGAAACTGGTATGTTTTAAATTTTAATGTTTATAATAATAATGATATAATGTTTATATAACGGTCATACGGGTATCCCAGAGTTGACACAATCTACTCTACCACACTCTTCCTCGTTTTAACTTAATTAGGTTTTTTAAAATAAATTCCGAATAAAATTTATAATTTCCATTTGATAATACAAAACTCAACTTAAAAAATTTTAATACGAGTTTACGTACATAATATAAATAAGGTACATTATTTAGCACGTTGAGTAGATACATTATAGAATGTTAGCAACAAACAAGTATTTCGTTTTGAATCTAAGCAAAGGTTGTGAAACAATATAGCTATGTATAGCAATATTTTTATTAAATTTGTACATATACAAAACATTAATAGATGGAGAAATAGATCATTATTGAAACAAAATAAACCTATAAAAAATTTAAAATCTTTTATTAATTTATTTAATTTAAGCAAGTATTAAAATATTAACAATTAAAAAATTGAATTGAAATTAAAAAAAAACGAGGAAGAGTGTAGTAGAGTAGACTGTGTCAACTCTTGGATACCCGCATTACCGTAATATATACACTATATCATCCGGTTATTTACTTTTGGCATAATTTCAAACATTCAGTTTTATTAGGTGTAGAGTAATGCTCATATAAAAGAAGGAGTTGTATGGCAGCTACTCGAACCCTTTGCAGTATACCAACCAAATTTTGCAGTAACTTTGGCCTTTGCACTAAACTATTTTTGGCAAAATTTCAGACACCCACCTTCATTTGGTGTAGTGTAATCCTCATATAAAAGAAGGAATTGTATTGCGGCTACACCAACCCTCAGCAGTAGACCAACCAAATTTTGCAGTAACTTTGGCCATTACACTAAACTATTTGCAGCAAAAATTCAGACACCCAGGTTAATCAGGTGTAGTGTAAAGCTCATATAAAAGAAGGAGTTGTATGGCAGCTACTCGAACCCTCTGTAGTAGACCAACCAAATTTTGCAGTAACTTTGGCCATTATACTAAAATATTTTTGGCAAAATTTCAGACACACAGCTTCGATAGGTATAGAGTAATGCTCATATAAAATTATAGGTTGTATGGCAGGTACTCGAACCCATGGACCAAAATGCCTGGATTTAAATAGCGATTCCGGTTTTTGCATAAAAACGAATTTGTGAAAATTTCATAATCCTAGCTTCTTTATTTTTTGAGTTATCGCGATGACGGGCGGACGGACGGACGGAAATACAGAGCTAAATCGATTTATTTTTCGATTCTGATCCGATCTATACCCTTGAGTCTATATCGACGCCCCTTCCTTATCTGCGTCACAAACGTAATGGCAAATTAATTATACCCTTTGACTATATAGTCATACGGATATAACGAGGAAGATTATAGTTGCCCTTGCCAATTTTTATTTACTCGTGTACACCCACTATGATGTGTACAATAAAATAAACCGTTATTTATTTCCCTTAAGCTATTATATATATTACAAAAAAAATTTAAAAAAGTTAAGTAGTGTAAAAAAATTAAAAATTTTAACTCATCATCCCATAATTTTTGCTTAAAAAAATAAAAAAAAAACAATAAAAACAAACAAAAAAAAAACCTTTAAAAAAAATTTAATTCATTATCCCCTAAATTTTGCTAAAATAAACAAAAAAAAAAAAAATCATTTAAAGAAAAACCAAAGAAAACAAAAAAAAAAACAAAAATTCGCCCACTCTAAAAGTTGGTCCAAGTGATGTTCAACTTAGCCAAGTAACTTGCCCTATTACTTTGCATTGCATGCCCAATTTTAATTTTAGCCTCGTAGCTTCATTAGATTCATAGCTAGTGAATTCAAAACTTTCTATGGCAGCTGCCCGAAAACGGGGCCGTAACATTTTGAAACTTCATATAAGTGCTCGATTCATTATATAACTAACCGTGTGTAATTTTCATCCTCGTAGTATAATTAGTTTTGAAGAAATTCATACTCGTGCAAAGAAGTTGTATGGCAGCCCCCCAAAAATACGGCCCTAACATTTTGAAACTTGATAAGAGTGCCGGATTCATTATAAAACTAACCATGTGTAATTTTCATCCTCGTAGTATAATTAGTTTTGAAGAAATTCATATTGGTGCAAACAAGTTGTATGGCAGCTCCCCGAAGCCTTGGTCCGATTTTAACCAAAAACAATAGGGAACCTAGAAATTGTTTAAAAATGACTTTGTGTGAATATATGTATATGACATCGGGTATATTAAAATTGCTCCTCCGTTTGTAACATGCACGGGTATAATTATACCAAGAAAGCATATGAACTAACAAACCCAACATTTTATCAAATTCAAAACATACAAAAGGTAGACCTCGTAACTTATTCATCTTCAAGTTTTTAAGATACAACAAGAAATTATGTGAGTCATTTGTTTTTTTTTTGTGTATCTTTTACTAGAGTCGAAGCATAATCTGGGTTATACAAAAAGTAACGGTTGCGATTTTATTTAAGAATATTTTATTGATACACAATACATGTATATGCATATAATGAAATTAAGAAAGGTCCTTAATTAGAAAAAGTTCTTCTTTCAGTTGACCTTCCACCATTCTGTAACGGGTCAACAGCTAGTAAGAAAATAATTAAGAAGATAAGGTATAATGGTAAAATTTTAAAAGACATATAAATACAGCCACGACATAGAAAAATTAGCTATATTGGGAAAAAACTAGATTAAAACATTATTAGGAAAGCAAATATGATAAGAAATATAATATCTGAAAAATCGATGTTTTTAATGTCTACAAATCAGAATAACGTTTTTTCTATTTATTCTCCCAAAAAAATAATGCACCTGGTTCAGAGAACATAGGAGAAAAGGATTTAAAAATTGTAGCTAGAATAATATCGCCGGCAATTAGTAATCTCCTTAATAATTGTTTTAGCTCTGGAGTCTATCCATTCTTTTTTGATGCTTTGCTTACCGATACAGGAAAAATGCTGAGGCAATGGAAAGATAGGTAAATGGAGTTCTAAATAGAAGCAGGAAATAAATCAACAGTGAAAGTGGAATAAGCAAAGAATATACTAAAACTTTCTAGTAAACCTGATAATAATCTAAAAATTTAAATTGGGAATAAAGATTTTAAAAGAGTACAATGTTATAAATATGTTTACTGATACTAAACTATCAGGAAGTGATTAGGTTAATTGCACTTTGAAAAGGGTTATGTCATTAAAATTTATGATATGGAAGTGCTGTACTACAATTTATTTTTTATTCAGGCCAATTGTGAGTCAATTTACCACATTTTGTGATAACTTTCAAGTCTTTTATTACAAATTTAGAAGTCATTTTTTATATTTATTTATTTATTTATTATGTCTCTATATTTTTAGCACATTTTCAAAAAATTTTGTAAAAATGTGCCTATATAGCTTCACTCTGTCCGTCCGTCCGTCCGTCCGTCCCTTTTTACTTACGGCTGACTAAAAAATATCAGAAATGGGTAGGTGTTGCAATAAAAATAATTTAACGTTAAAACTTTTTTTTGTATCCCCCCCCCCCTGTTACGGAGCTACAGCCCCACAAAGTCGAAAAAACCCCTATATTTAAACAGTTATAATTAGAGTTCTATAAGGTATATTTCCAACCTGAAAACGGTAACAGACAGCTGTTTTTATAAGCTTTACAAATTAAAAAAAACCAATTGTATAGGGTTACCATACGGTATTAAATTTACCGTTATTCAAAACTAAGTTTTACAAAATTTTTGGTCCCTCATAACTTCGGAACGGCTAAATCTAGAAACTTGAAATTTTGGGAGAAGTTAGATCCTTAGAAATAAGTAAGAGTCAGTTAACAATATTTTTTTGGCACGCCCCCTCTTTAGGAGCTGTAAGGGGTCGAAAATTGAAATTTTGCTAAAAATTTAGCTTTTAAACACCTATAACTTGAATACCTGTCAAAATTTTTTTTTATTTGTGTACAAAATTGAAAGCTCCAAAACGAAAGTTTCAATTAGTGTCAAAGGTTTTTCTTAATTATGACTTTGTCCGTCCGTCCGTCCGTATGTTTACAAAAACTTTTACACCGTTTGAAATAGAGTAAAGAAATTTTAACCACGGGTAATTATTACAAAAAAATTAATTTCGTAGAAGAATTTTTTTCTGTATCCCCACCCGTTACAGAGCTACAGCCCCCCAAAATTGAAAAAAGCCCTATTTTTAAATTGTTATAACAAGAGTTTTGTTAAGTGTTTTTTCAATCTGGAAACGGCGAAAGATAGCTGGTTTTAAAGGCTTCACAAAAATATAAGGTTAGAATGTATAGGGTTACCATACGGTACTAAAATTTACCATTAAGCTAAACTCAACTTTTGCAAAATTTTTGGCCCCATATATCTTCTAAACGGTTCAATCTAGGGTCTTGAAATTTTGGGAGAAGTTAGGTCCTCCGAAATTAGTAAGAGAGGTAAACAAAATTTTTTTGTCACACCCCCTGTTTAGGAGCTATAAGGGCTCAAAAATTTAATTTTTGCTGTTTTCAACCACCTGTAACTTTAACACCTGTTCAAATTTTTTTTTACAAATATGGAAAATTTACAGCTGCAGCATTATATTTCAACATACGTTAAAGGTTTTTCTTAAATTTGAAAGGGTCTCTTTAAATTGAAGAAATTGTTTCTTCAATTTACCATTTTTGGTTAGATAATAATATTCTAGGTAAAATTCCAAAAAATGATTTCCTAGAACCGGAAAAAAATGGAAGGGTGAAGACAGGAGGGGGTTGAGCAGATTCATCATAAGTTTTCTAAGCAAAAATTTGGGAACCGTCCTGATTGAAGGGCTACTAGGTCTTCAAAATTAAAACTTTTATGTTCTTATAAAACAGTAACTCATTCACCAGTGTAAGTTTTTCCTAAATTAAACGTTAACATTGAAGCTCCAACATTATATTTTGCACTTATTAAAAGGATTTCTTGAGTGCATTGGGGTTATATTCTAAGTATTTTACTATTAGTTATATAATTAATTTTTAATGAAATAACAAAATTATAATATTATCATAATATATATTTTTATAAAAATAAATGATAAAATACTCAGTAAGAAAGCCTATATAATTTTGAAAATGTGCTTTTTAAAAACCCTTGGTTTTTTTCCCTCACTTGTTTAACAGTTTCTTTGAATATGCTAAAAAAATAATTTTTTGAAGCAAAGTAGTTTTACAAACAAATAGTAAGCAGAATTTTATTGAATTAAATTTTAATAAATTACCAGTTAGCGATAGGTATAGTTTTCCATTTGGAAACCGAGATTTTAATCGTGTTTGATTAATTTTACCCTTATAATTTTGCTTTTTTAAAAACCCTTTGTTTTTTTTATCAGTTGTTTGGATATAAATTGACAATACTTAATATACTTAATATTTAAGTAACGAATTTTTTAACAAATAATTTATAATTTTTTTTATGGACTTTCTATAATTCAAAATCAAAAAAAAAAACAAAAAAAATAGAAAATAATTGAAAAAGAACAAAATTTTCAGCATTGTGTAGACTAATAACCTAAGGTTTTTTAAAATTTAAGAAGAATTTAGTAAAAAAAAGTAAAATTGTTGTATATTTCTATGAAAATTATAATAACTAGTATCGCCCAGTGCTCGAAATTCGAGCTATTTTTGCTTATAAATTAACATATAAAATTCGTTTTTTGTAAATTATATTAGACTATACATAATAAAAATTATGCCAACAGTGTTGTCAACAATTCTTGCGCTTGAAATTTGCTTAAAAAAAAATTTATAATTTTTCTTAATTATTAAAACGTTGTTAAGTACCTATTTTTGAGTTTTATTTCTATAGCTTAAGCCGCTTTAGAGGGAGGATAAATTGGTACAGTTAAATTAAATTGAAATTCTAAATACACATAAATATAATTCTAATAAATACATATTTCTAAACATATACATATATTTATTGAAGTCAAGAATCCAAAATTCGAGTTAATGCTGTCCTTCATATAGCAAACTGTACTTTTTTCTAAACATTTTAATACGATTTGAACTATGTTGTAGTACGTATTCTGTATCCTAATTAAAAAGCTCTATGAATACATAATATGTACACCAAAATATAACATATCCAAAATTTAACATAACATAACATATCATATCTAAAATTTTGGTTTTGCGTTCGCTGTACACAAGAAAGAAACAAACGCAAATCAATGGGGCTTAATAGAACAAACGACCGTACATTGGATATAAGCAAAATTGGTAATCGAACGCAAAATGATACCAACAATCCCGCAATAATAAAAAAATTGGATGAAATCATCAAAAACCAGGAGAACCAGGAAAAAACTATTGCTGAAATCAAAGCAACATTAGAGCTCGTGATAGATGATAATATCCAGTTAAAAAATGAAAACGAAATACTAAAAAAACAAATTGAAAATAACAAAATAGAAATCGAACTAATCAAGCAAAAGAAATATAGGAAACATATTGAAATATCTGGACTTGAAGGTGTAGAAGAGAAAAACCCAATAACTATAGCTACGAAAATTGCCAGTGAAATTGGAGTTGAACTACAACAAAGCGATATATAAGAAGCTTACTTAAATGAAAACAAGAAAAAGAATTCAGGTGAGCAAAAAAAATTGATAATAAAATTTACTACTCAAATAATTAAAGACAAAATTTTGAGCGCAAAAAAAAACAAAGAAATAAATTGTTGCAAAATATTCTCTACGTCATCGGAAAATAAAAATCCAAACAAAGCTTTCATTAATGAACGGCTTACTCCATATTTCAGTTTGCTTTTCAAAAAATCAAGGGATTTAAAAAGAGCTAAAAAAATAAAATATGCGTGGGTAAAGGGCGGTAAAGTATTTGTAAAGAAAACTGACACAGGAAAAACATACCAAATATTACAAGAAAATAATTTTCTAAACTTAAATGTCGATTAATAACGAAATAGATTACAATACTTTACCAATTAACACCACAACAAGACACATAAACTGTATTAAAAATCTCAAGTTCGAAAATGATATTACGCTAAAAATTCTATATCTCAATGTACGAAGCTTAAGACATAAAATGGACGAAATAACTTACATTCTTGACACTGTAAAAAACATTATTCATATAATAGCCATTGCCGAAACTTGGATTAAAGATGACGAAATTGACTTGGTCAATATTCCCAACTACTCTAAATTGTTGTGATATCGCAACAACCGACGTGGTGGGGGTGTCTGTTTCTTCATCCACAATTGTTTAAGCTACGAATTACACAAATCGTATACTGATAACTTTAACAATATAATCACAATTCAAATTAAAAACAAAACACAATATTTTTTCGTATCAACAATTTATAGATCACCAAATAATAGTAGAGACTCAATAAACACATTCTTAAAATTATTAGAATCACATTTAGATATGGTTGCAAACAAAAACACTATTATCTTGGGTGATTTTAATTTTAATATTCTCAATAACACAAATACAATAAATGATTACAAAAATATCGTGGAAAGCTATGGTTTTTATTTCTGCGATTCAAACATCACCAGACCTGCCTCGAGTAGCTGCATTGATCATTTACTCTGCAATGACCTAAAACAAAATATAAATATTAATCATATTAAAACAGATTTTACAGATCATCACCTCTTATTTGTAGAAATAAATAAACAACAAGTGATGAAAAAAAACCAAGGGTTTTTAAAAAAGCACATTTTCAAAATTGTATAGTATTACATACAGAGTTTAACTTTGGAAATATTTACTTAAAAAAAGTAATTACTGACTTATAAAATTTACTGCTAACAGTAAATTTTTTATTTAAAAGTTGTTATAGCCCTTCAATGGGGAAGGTTGCCAAATTTCTCAAGTCTCTAACTTCAACTCCCCCCCTCCCTCATCCTCTAGTTTTTTAGGTTCTAGGAATTAAATTGTGAATTACACAAAAATTTGGAATTTTACTTAGAATTTTATTATCTAAGCAAAAATGGGTAAAACTAAGAGACACTTTCTTCAATTTAAGGAACCCCTTTTAAATTTAAGAAAAACCTTTAACATATGTTAAAATATAATGTTGGACCTTTAAATTTTGTATATTAATAAAAAAAAAATTGGACAGGTATTCAAGTTACAGGTGTTTAAAAATAGCATAATTTCAATTTTCGGGCCCTTATAGCTCCTAAACAGGGGGCTTGACAAAAAAATTTTGTTAACCGACTCCTACTAATTTCTGAGTATCTAACTCCTCCCAAAATTTCAAGACCCTAGCTTGAACCGTTCAGAAGATATGTGTGACCAAAAATTTTTCGAAAATTGAGTTTTGCGTAATGTTAAATTTTAGTACCGTATGGCAACCCTAAACATTTGCCTTCCAAAAATTTATAAAGTTTATGAAACCAGCTATCATTTGCCGTTTTCAGATTGAAAATATATGTAACAGAACTCTTGTTATAACAAATTAAATATAGGGTTTTTTCCAACTTTGGGGGGCTGTAGCCCCGTAACAGGTGGGGCTAAAGAAAAAAATTCTTCTACGAAATTATTTTTTTTGCAAAAACTACCCATGGTTAAAATTTCTTTTCTCTATTTCAAACGGTGTAAAAGTTTTTGTAAATATACGAACGGACGGACGGACGTACAGAGTGAAGCTATATAGGCACATTTTTACAAATTTTTTTTGAAAATGTGCTAAAAAATTGACAAAATATTAAATAATAAACACACTATCAAAAAAGTAAATATTAACCAACTGAAATGTCAAATAAAAAACTACATTATCGATAATCCAACAAAAAGTACTGCCAGTACAATTAGCGAAAATCTTACAAAAAATCTTCAAAATTTTATAAAACTATCAACCAAAGAAAAAACTGTCAAAGAGAAAAAACGAAAATTCTGTATGCCATGGTTTAATAAAGAATGTAAAAACTTATTAAAATTAAAAAACTTCTGGCAGAGAAAGCATTGTCTAAATTATGATGACATATACTTCAAAGAAAAATATAAATTTTGGCTAAATAAATTCACTTCTTTAAAAAGAAGAAAACAAAGGGAATACGATAAGAAAAAATTTTATGAATGTGGTAACGATCCGAAAAAAATATGGAATTTTGTTAAAGACATTGCCACAGAACACAATAGCGAAAAACCAAAACGATCTCTTCAAAAATAGAAATCTTTCTACAATTGATAAAAAAAAGGAAATAGACAAGTTAAACAAATTTTATTGTAACATTTGCAAAAATATGACAGCAAACTATGATCCAATTTATTATCCAAGTGTAAGAACTGATAAAAGATTAACGTTTAATAAAATTGATTTAAACCAAATAATAAACATTATAGAGAAAATGAAATTATCAAAAAGTGTCGACGCAAACGGAATTAGCACAGAAATAATTAAAACATGCAAATATGAACTGGCTGAATCAATAACTTTATTAATAAATAAATCAATAGCGGAAAGTAAAGTTCCAGACAACCTGAAAATTGCTAGAGTAATTCCAATTTATAAAAATTGTGGAGATAGATTGAACTTTAACAACTTTAGACCCATATCTATTCCTTCAATTTTCAGTAAAATACTTGAGACACATATTAACCAACAATTAATTGAGTATCTGCAACACAACCAGCTACTCTGCAAATCGCAATATGGTTTTTCTAAGAAATCGAATACGAGTGCAGCGCTATTTGATGTTGTCACACGCATCCAAACTAATGTTAGTAAAAATAAAAAGGTTGGTGCCATATTTTTTGATCTAGCAAAGGCATTCGACACAGTAGACAGGAAAACACTACTAAAAATCCTATATGAACATGGGATAATGGGCAGTGAACACAAATGGTTTGAAAATTACTTCAAAAACAGATACCAATATGTCGAATTGGACGAGATTAAAAGTAAAAAGCAAAATATTGAATATGGAGTTGTACAAGGCAGTTCATTGGGTCCTTCACTCTTCTGCTGCTACATTAGTAGTATAGCAAATTTGCAATTGAACTGTGGTAAATTTTTATTTGCTGACGACCTAGTATTAGTGTACGATGAAGATAATTTATGTGAACTGGAAAAAGCAATGAATAATGACATGTCACTGATATATGCGTGGATGTCAAAACATAAACTCACAGTTAACGTAAATAAAAGAAAATTAATGCTATTTAAATCAAAAAGCGTCAACTTTAATGTTAAGTATAATAATAACACAATTCAAAGAGTTAACAAATATAAATACCTAGGTGTTACACTCGACGAAGATTTAAACTGGAACCCACAAGTTAATGAATTGTTACCTAAACTTCGCAGGGTAGCCGGATTACTAAAAAAACTAGGAAGAAGACTCCCACATTGTTTAAAAAAATCAGTATACTATAGTCTTTTCCATAGCTTAATGTCCTATGGTATAGGAGTATGGGGAAATACATTCAACAACAATATAAAAAATCTTCAAAAAATCCAAAATAGGACCATAAAAAATCTCTACAACTTGCCAACTCGTACTTCAACAAATTCAATGCATAAAGAATATGAAATCCTTATACACAAACACTACACATCTATAACATGAACACAAACAACATCAAGTCTAACACTGAAGTAACAACCAATAACGAAGTTCATGAATACAACACCCGCAGTGCTCATCACATTAGGACAGTTGCCAGCAACCACTTGCAGGGACTGGAGCCAATATTTAATAGCAGTGCAAAACAATATAACAGTATACCAAATAACATAAAGACCTTAAATTATCATCCATTTAAAAAGTATTGTAAAAATTTGTACATAAGTAAATATTAAAATTATACACTCTAAATAATTTGATTATCTATAAGCGTAAAGTTCTCATCTAATGTAGCCATTGCCATTTTACAAAGTAAATATTAGCATATTACATATATACATATATATTTTTGTTATACCATTTAAATTAATTAAATTATTAAAAATTGCACTTAAATTAAATTAAATTAAATTAAATCAAATTAACTTTTATATCATAAGAAAACATATAGGAACTCTGTATGAGCCCAAAGGCTCTTTTAGAGATATTAAATAAATAAATAAAATAAATAAAATAAAATATCATAATTCATAAGTTTAGTACTTAGTATTATATTATATTGAAGCTGCCAAAAGTATAAAATAATAGTCAAGTTGACCGAAGTCTTTTTTTAAATCTCAATCTTAAGACTTATAGCAAAAAAAAAAGATTTTCAATAAATCAAAGAATACATTTTTCCTACCCTTTTTCCATTTTTAAAAAAATGATTCTGAATTCCTTAGTTTACTTTATACCTTTTTATCTAGTTTATTTATTTAATATTTCCAAGTTAATATTTTTATAAATATATTTCTATACATGGTCATGAGCCATGACTCATAAGTTTCTTAAAACAAATAAATATTATTGCTTTCTTTCCTTTATGAGGAGTATGATTCTACTTAACAAACTTGCAGCCTTAGGAATTTCCGGCCCTTTTCTTTATTGGATATTCTCCTATATTACAAATAGGACGCAAAATATCAAATTTCAAGGATTTTTCTCGGACTCAATCAATGTTACATCAGGAGTACCGCAAGGTAGCCACTTGGGTCCACTCTTGTTTAATATATTCATTTCCGATCTTTCTAGTAAACTTTCCGGTGTGTCACATGTTGCATTTGCTGATGATCTCAAGATTTATCATGTAATTAAAAAGAGTTCCGATGTTGGACTACTTCAGACAAATCTCATTAGTCTGCAAGAATGGTGCTTCTCTAATAAGTTAGAACTAAACATTGAAAAATGCAAGGTTATAAGTTTTACACGTAAGAGATCTACCATTACTTTCGATTATAAAATAAATAATGTAAACCTTGAAAGAGTTAAAAATATTACCGACTTAGGGATCCTTTTGGATGATAAACTGAACTTCCATCTTCATTATGAGTATACAATTTCTAGGGCAAACAAAATGCTCGGGTTCATAAAAAGAAGAGCTAAAGAATTCAGCAACATCGCTGTAACTAGAGCTCTTTATTGCACCTTAGTACGATCTATTCTTGAATATGGTAACATTGTGTGGGATCCCGCATTTCAAATACATTCTGATAGAATAGAATCCGTGCAAAAGCAATTTCTTTTATTTGCTTTGAGAAATCAATATAATCCTAGAGATTATTCAATTCTGCCTAGCTATCTCGTAAGACTTAAATCATTAAATATCTTAACTTTATCCTCACGCAGGCAAATTTTTTCTTCTTGCTTTACCTTTGACGTCTTAAGAAAAAACATTGACGTTCAGTTTTTAGCAGATAATTTTAAAATAAATAATGGGGGCAGAAATACGAGAAGCGCTAAATATTTAGTTGAAAATACTCATAGAACTGAATATGGAAAAAATGAACCAATAAACAGATGTTGCATTACATTCAATAAACACAGTCATCTTTTTTCAACACAAATTTCTAGATACACTTTTAAACGTAAATTAAAATTAAAATTTCTTAATGACCTACGACAATAATTTTAACCTTCAATATATTATAGTCATATTACACTTCAAGTTCACATAATTTTATAATTCTATAATTTAGTTATTTTTGTTTTTTTTTTTACTTTGTAACTTCATTTTAACTGTGTTTTCGCTATGTATGCATTTTTTACAATCAACAAAAAAAAATAAATAAATAAACTTTTGATTTTTATGTATGTAAATTTATGTTTTGTAATCAAATTTCATGTTAATTTTAAGTTTTAGCTATAAGAATTTTTTGTAAAAACCTTGTTTTGGTTCAAAATAAAATAAAAATAAAAATAAACTCTTTTCTACTCTCAACTACTGCCAGCTACTCCAGCTCTTGTAAAAACGTATATGACAGAGTAGGTAAATAATTTCCGGCAGATGGCTTTAATTAAAATTCTCTTGAATAGGTTATGCTAAATCATATTTTTTATTTGATAACCAATAAGCACTTACCCCCTTCCATTTTAAAAAATATTCTTTATATTTATATCAGCAATAAACCTTAATTTTTTCACTTTATTAATATTTAAATACTATTAAATATAACTAACTTCACAAATGACAGGTAGTTTTAAAATGTCAAATATATATATATATATGACAATTAATCTGACAATTATGTACTCCTATCAAATCTTCATGTACACTTTTTGATATATAAAATTCGTTCTTTTTGTCAAAGTAAAACTATTTAATTAATTAATAGTTAATAAATACATTATTCGATAATAATTAATAAATACATTATTCGATGTTGAAAATGTGAAATAAACTTTTCAATTATTAGAATAAAATCAAAACATACGACGTAAAATTTTTATACGGCAGTACTTCAATACGTCTGTCTACATATCCATTATCGGTAAATCGATACGCGAGTTACGTCACAGTTGGTAACCCCAACCAAGATAGTAATTAATGAACCTCCAATAAAAGATAAAACTCAATTTCACGTTTATAAAATTTAAAATATTAATTTGTAAGACAAAACATTTTTAATTTTTGTTTTTCCTTTTTATACAAAAATGTAATTAGCCACATTTTTGTATACTAAGCATAATTACGGTCAATTGCATTTGAACTAATTTTAAATATGTAATTGCACTTGAAATAATTTAACTTTAGAAATGTAATATGAAACCCAACATATGGTGAAATAATTTTGTACACAAAATTCGGTACGAACATTTATTATATTAATATTGATTTTGTAATAAGTAAAAACTCAAGTAAATTTCCTTTTTGTAATTCGATACTGAATTTTGTTTCGAAAGATATTTTCGACTAATAAATTAAAATTAGTATTAAGTAAGACAAAGCAAATTGTTTTTGTAAAATAAAAATAATGATTATTGTAATATTAAAAAAATTGATTTGTTAAAAAAAAGCCAGTCTTAAGACCAAACTCAAACTATAAAGTTGAGAAAAATAAAATTTAAACAATTTAGATTAAAATATTGTGTTTTTATTTTAAAAACCCATAATTGGCGCAGTCGTGTATTTTTGCTATGATATAGTAAATTTTGTGATACGAATCGAATTTGATTATTTAACATTAAAATGTATAGGGTTACCATACGGTACTAAAATTTACCATTAAGCTAAACTCAACTTTTGCAAAATTTTTGGCCCCATATATCTTCTAAACGGTTCAATCTAGGGTCTTGAAATTTTGGGAGAAGTTAGGTCCTCCGAAATTAGTAAGAGAGGTAAACAAAATTTTTTTGTCACACCCCCTGTTTAGGAGCTATAAGGGCTCAAAAATTTAATTTTTGCTGTTTTCAACCACCTGTAACTTTAACACCTGTTCAAATTTTTTTTTACAAATATGGAAAATTTACAGCTGCAGCATTATATTTCAACATACGTTAAAGGTTTTTCTTAAATTTGAAAGGGTCTCTTTAAATTGAAGAAATTGTTTCTTCAATTTACCATTTTTGGTTAGATAATAATATTCTAGGTAAAATTCCAAAAAATGATTTCCTAGAACCGGAAAAAAATGGAAGGGTGAAGACAGGAGGGGGTTGAGCAGATTCATCATAAGTTTTCTAAGCAAAAATTTGGGAACCGTCCTGATTGAAGGGCTACTAGGTCTTCAAAATTAAAACTTTTATGTTCTTATAAAACAGTAACTCATTCACCAGTGTAAGTTTTTCCTAAATTAAACGTTAACATTGAAGCTCCAACATTATATTTTGCACTTATTAAAAGGATTTCTTGAGTGCATTGGGGTTATATTCTAAGTATTTTACTATTAGTTATATAATTAATTTTTAATGAAATAACAAAATTATAATATTATCATAATATATATTTTTATAAAAATAAATGATAAAATACTCAGTAAGAAAGCCTATATAATTTTGAAAATGTGCTTTTTAAAAACCCTTGGTTTTTTTCCCTCACTTGTTTAACAGTTTCTTTGAATATGCTAAAAAAATAATTTTTTGAAGCAAAGTAGTTTTACAAACAAATAGTAAGCAGAATTTTATTGAATTAAATTTTAATAAATTACCAGTTAGCGATAGGTATAGTTTTCCATTTGGAAACCGAGATTTTAATCGTGTTTGATTAATTTTACGCTTATAATTTTGCTTTTTTAAAAACCCTTTGTTTTTTTTATCAGTTGTTTGGATATAAATTGACAATACTTAATATACTTAATATTTAAGTAACGAATTTTTTAACAAATAATTTATAATTTTTTTTATGGACTTTCTATAATTCAAAATCAAAAAAAAAAACAAAAAAAATAGAAAATAATTGAAAAAGAACAAAATTTTCAGCATTGTGTAGACTAATAACCTAAGGTTTTTTAAAATTTAAGAAGAATTTAGTAAAAAAAAGTAAAATTGTTGTATATTTCTATGAAAATTATAATAACTAGTATCGCCCAGTGCTCGAAATTCGAGCTATTTTTGCTTATAAATTAACATATAAAATTCGTTTTTTGTAAATTATATTAGACTATACATAATAAAAATTATGCCAACAGTGTTGTCAACAATTCTTGCGCTTGAAATTTGCTTAAAAAAAAATTTATAATTTTTCTTAATTATTAAAACGTTGTTAAGTACCTATTTTTGAGTTTTATTTCTATAGCTTAAGCCGCTTTAGAGGGAGGATAAATTGGTACAGTTAAATTAAATTGAAATTCTAAATACACATAAATATAATTCTAATAAATACATATTTCTAAACATATACATATATTTATTGAAGTCAAGAATCCAAAATTCGAGTTAATGCTGTCCTTCATATAGCAAACTGTACTTTTTTCTAAACATTTTAATACGATTTGAACTATGTTGTAGTACGTATTCTGTATCCTAATTAAAAAGCTCTATGAATACATAATATGTACACCAAAATATAACATATCCAAAATTTAACATAACATAACATATCATATCTAAAATTTTGGTTTTGCGTTCGCTGTACACAAGAAAGAAACAAACGCAAATCAATGGGGCTTAATAGAACAAACGACCGTACATTGGATATAAGCAAAATTGGTAATCGAACGCAAAATGATACCAACAATCCCGCAATAATAAAAAAATTGGATGAAATCATCAAAAACCAGGAGAACCAGGAAAAAACTATTGCTGAAATCAAAGCAACATTAGAGCTCGTGATAGATGATAATATCCAGTTAAAAAATGAAAACGAAATACTAAAAAAACAAATTGAAAATAACAAAATAGAAATCGAACTAATCAAGCAAAAGAAATATAGGAAACATATTGAAATATCTGGACTTGAAGGTGTAGAAGAGAAAAACCCAATAACTATAGCTACGAAAATTGCCAGTGAAATTGGAGTTGAACTACAACAAAGCGATATATAAGAAGCTTACTTAAATGAAAACAAGAAAAAGAATTCAGGTGAGCAAAAAAAATTGATAATAAAATTTACTACTCAAATAATTAAAGACAAAATTTTGAGCGCAAAAAAAAACAAAGAAATAAATTGTTGCAAAATATTCTCTACGTCATCGGAAAATAAAAATCCAAACAAAGCTTTCATTAATGAACGGCTTACTCCATATTTCAGTTTGCTTTTCAAAAAATCAAGGGATTTAAAAAGAGCTAAAAAAATAAAATATGCGTGGGTAAAGGGCGGTAAAGTATTTGTAAAGAAAACTGACACAGGAAAAACATACCAAATATTACAAGAAAATAATTTTCTAAACTTAAATGTCGATTAATAACGAAATAGATTACAATACTTTACCAATTAACACCACAACAAGACACATAAACTGTATTAAAAATCTCAAGTTCGAAAATGATATTACGCTAAAAATTCTATATCTCAATGTACGAAGCTTAAGACATAAAATGGACGAAATAACTTACATTCTTGACACTGTAAAAAACATTATTCATATAATAGCCATTGCCGAAACTTGGATTAAAGATGACGAAATTGACTTGGTCAATATTCCCAACTACTCTAAATTGTTGTGATATCGCAACAACCGACGTGGTGGGGGTGTCTGTTTCTTCATCCACAATTGTTTAAGCTACGAATTACACAAATCGTATACTGATAACTTTAACAATATAATCACAATTCAAATTAAAAACAAAACACAATATTTTTTCGTATCAACAATTTATAGATCACCAAATAATAGTAGAGACTCAATAAACACATTCTTAAAATTATTAGAATCACATTTAGATATGGTTGCAAACAAAAACACTATTATCTTGGGTGATTTTAATTTTAATATTCTCAATAACACAAATACAATAAATGATTACAAAAATATCGTGGAAAGCTATGGTTTTTATTTCTGCGATTCAAACATCACCAGACCTGCCTCGAGTAGCTGCATTGATCATTTACTCTGCAATGACCTAAAACAAAATATAAATATTAATCATATTAAAACAGATTTTACAGATCATCACCTCTTATTTGTAGAAATAAATAAACAACAAGTGATGAAAAAAAACCAAGGGTTTTTAAAAAAGCACATTTTCAAAATTGTATAGTATTACATACAGAGTTTAACTTTGGAAATATTTACTTAAAAAAAGTAATTACTGACTTATAAAATTTACTGCTAACAGTAAATTTTTTATTTAAAAGTTGTTATAGCCCTTCAATGGGGAAGGTTGCCAAATTTCTCAAGTCTCTAACTTCAACTCCCCCCCTCCCTCATCCTCTAGTTTTTTAGGTTCTAGGAATTAAATTGTGAATTACACAAAAATTTGGAATTTTACTTAGAATTTTATTATCTAAGCAAAAATGGGTAAAACTAAGAGACACTTTCTTCAATTTAAGGAACCCCTTTTAAATTTAAGAAAAACCTTTAACATATGTTAAAATATAATGTTGGACCTTTAAATTTTGTATATTAATAAAAAAAAAATTGGACAGGTATTCAAGTTACAGGTGTTTAAAAATAGCATAATTTCAATTTTCGGGCCCTTATAGCTCCTAAACAGGGGGCTTGACAAAAAAATTTTGTTAACCGACTCCTACTAATTTCTGAGTATCTAACTCCTCCCAATTTCAAGACCCTAGCTTGAACCGTTCAGAAGATATGTGTGACCAAAAATTTTTCGAAAATTGAGTTTTGCGTAATGTTAAATTTTAGTACCGTATGGCAACCCTAAACATTTGCCTTCCAAAAATTTATAAAGTTTATGAAACCAGCTATCATTTGCCGTTTTCAGATTGAAAATATATGTAACAGAACTCTTGTTATAACAAATTAAATATAGGGTTTTTTCCAACTTTGGGGGGCTGTAGCCCCGTAACAGGTGGGGCTAAAGAAAAAAATTCTTCTACGAAATTATTTTTTTTGCAAAAACTACCCATGGTTAAAATTTCTTTTCTCTATTTCAAACGGTGTAAAAGTTTTTGTAAATATACGAACGGACGGACGGACGTACAGAGTGAAGCTATATAGGCACATTTTTACAAATTTTTTTTGAAAATGTGCTAAAAAATTGACAAAATATTAAATAATAAACACACTATCAAAAAAGTAAATATTAACCAACTGAAATGTCAAATAAAAAACTACATTATCGATAATCCAACAAAAAGTACTGCCAGTACAATTAGCGAAAATCTTACAAAAAATCTTCAAAATTTTATAAAACTATCAACCAAAGAAAAAACTGTCAAAGAGAAAAAACGAAAATTCTGTATGCCATGGTTTAATAAAGAATGTAAAAACTTATTAAAATTAAAAAACTTCTGGCAGAGAAAGCATTGTCTAAATTATGATGACATATACTTCAAAGAAAAATATAAATTTTGGCTAAATAAATTCACTTCTTTAAAAAGAAGAAAACAAAGGGAATACGATAAGAAAAAATTTTATGAATGTGGTAACGATCCGAAAAAAATATGGAATTTTGTTAAAAACATTGCCACAGAACACAATAGCGAAAAACCAAAACGATCTCTTCAAAAATAGAAATCTTTCTACAATTGATAAAAAAAAGGAAATAGACAAGTTAAACAAATTTTATTGTAACATTTGCAAAAATATGACAGCAAACTATGATCCAATTTATTATCCAAGTGTAAGAACTGATAAAAGATTAACGTTTAATAAAATTGATTTAAACCAAACAATAAACATTATAGAGAAAATGAAATTATCAAAAAGTGTCGACGCAAACGGAATTAGCACAGAAATAATTAAAACATGCAAATATGAACTGGCTGAATCAATAACTTTATTAATAAATAAATCAATAGCGGAAAGTAAAGTTCCAGACAACCTGAAAATTGCTAGAGTAATTCCAATTTATAAAAATTGTGGAGATAGATTGAACTTTAACAACTTTAGACCCATATCTATTCCTTCAATTTTCAGTAAAATACTTGAGACACATATTAACCAACAATTAATTGAGTATCTGCAACACAACCAGCTACTCTGCAAATCGCAATATGGTTTTTCTAAGAAATCGAATACGAGTGCAGCGCTATTTGATGTTGTCACACGCATCCAAACTAATGTTAGTAAAAATAAAAAGGTTGGTGCCATATTTTTTGATCTAGCAAAGGCATTCGACACAGTAGACAGGAAAACACTACTAAAAATCCTATATGAACATGGGATAATGGGCAGTGAACACAAATGGTTTGAAAATTACTTCAAAAACAGATACCAATATGTCGAATTGGACGAGATTAAAAGTAAAAAGCAAAATATTGAATATGGAGTTGTACAAGGCAGTTCATTGGGTCCTTCACTCTTCTGCTGCTACATTAGTAGTATAGCAAATTTGCAATTGAACTGTGGTAAATTTTTATTTGCTGACGACCTAGTATTAGTGTACGATGAAGATAATTTATGTGAACTGGAAAAAGCAATGAATAATGACATGTCACTGATATATGCGTGGATGTCAAAACATAAACTCACAGTTAACGTAAATAAAAGAAAATTAATGCTATTTAAATCAAAAAGCGTCAACTTTAATGTTAAGTATAATAATAACACAATTCAAAGAGTTAACAAATATAAATACCTAGGTGTTACACTCGACGAAGATTTAAACTGGAACCCACAAGTTAATGAATTGTTACCTAAACTTCGCAGGGTAGCCGGATTACTAAAAAAACTAGGAAGAAGACTCCCACATTGTTTAAAAAAATCAGTATACTATAGTCTTTTCCATAGCTTAATGTCCTATGGTATAGGAGTATGGGGAAATACATTCAACAACAATATAAAAAATCTTCAAAAAATCCAAAATAGGACCATAAAAAATCTCTACAACTTGCCAACTCGTACTTCAACAAATTCAATGCATAAAGAATATGAAATCCTTATACACAAACACTACACATCTATAACATGAACACAAACAACATCAAGTCTAACACTGAAGTAACAACCAATAACGAAGTTCATGAATACAACACCCGCAGTGCTCATCACATTAGGACAGTTGCCAGCAACCACTTGCAGGGACTGGAACCAATATTTAATAGCAGTGCAAAACAATATAACAGTATACCAAATAACATAAAGACCTTAAATTATCATCCATTTAAAAAGTATTGTAAAAATTTGTACATAAGTAAATATTAAAATTATACACTCTAAATAATTTGATTATCTATAAGCGTAAAGTTCTCATCTAATGTAGCCATTGCCATTTTACAAAGTAAATATTAGCATATTACATATATACATATATATTTTTGTTATACCATTTAAATTAATTAAATTATTAAAAATTGCACTTAAATTAAATTAAATTAAATTAAATCAAATTAACTTTTATATCATAAGAAAACATATAGGAACTCTGTATGAGCCCAAAGGCTCTTTTAGAGATATTAAATAAATAAATAAAATAAATAAAATAAAATATCATAATTCATAAGTTTAGTACTTAGTATTATATTATATTGAAGCTGCCAAAAGTATAAAATAATAGTCAAGTTGACCGAAGTCTTTTTTTAAATCTCAATCTTAAGACTTATAGCAAAAAAAAAAGATTTTCAATAAATCAAAGAATACATTTTTCCTACCCTTTTTCCATTTTTAAAAAAATGATTCTGAATTCCTTAGTTTACTTTATACCTTTTTATCTAGTTTATTTATTTAATATTTCCAAGTTAATATTTTTATAAATATATTTCTATACATGGTCATGAGCCATGACTCATAAGTTTCTTAAAACAAATAAATATTATTGCTTTCTTTCCTTTATGAGGAGTATGATTCTACTTAACAAACTTGCAGCCTTAGGAATTTCCGGCCCTTTTCTTTATTGGATATTCTCCTATATTACAAATAGGACGCAAAATATCAAATTTCAAGGATTTTTCTCGGACTCAATCAATGTTACATCAGGAGTACCGCAAGGTAGCCACTTGGGTCCACTCTTGTTTAATATATTCATTTCCGATCTTTCTAGTAAACTTTCCGGTGTGTCACATGTTGCATTTGCTGATGATCTCAAGATTTATCATGTAATTAAAAAGAGTTCCGATGTTGGACTACTTCAGACAAATCTCATTAGTCTGCAAGAATGGTGCTTCTCTAATAAGTTAGAACTAAACATTGAAAAATGCAAGGTTATAAGTTTTACACGTAAGAGATCTACCATTACTTTCGATTATAAAATAAATAATGTAAACCTTGAAAGAGTTAAAAATATTACCGACTTAGGGATCCTTTTGGATGATAAACTGAACTTCCATCTTCATTATGAGTATACAATTTCTAGGGCAAACAAAATGCTCGGGTTCATAAAAAGAAGAGCTAAAGAATTCAGCAACATCGCTGTAACTAGAGCTCTTTATTGCACCTTAGTACGATCTATTCTTGAATATGGTAACATTGTGTGGGATCCCGCATTTCAAATACATTCTGATAGAATAGAATCCGTGCAAAAGCAATTTCTTTTATTTGCTTTGAGAAATCAATATAATCCTAGAGATTATTCAATTCTGCCTAGCTATCTCGTAAGACTTAAATCATTAAATATCTTAACTTTATCCTCACGCAGGCAAATTTTTTCTTCTTGCTTTACCTTTGACGTCTTAAGAAAAAACATTGACGTTCAGTTTTTAGCAGATAATTTTAAAATAAATAATGGGGGCAGAAATACGAGAAGCGCTAAATATTTAGTTGAAAATACTCATAGAACTGAATATGGAAAAAATGAACCAATAAACAGATGTTGCATTACATTCAATAAACACAGTCATCTTTTTTCAACACAAATTTCTAGATACACTTTTAAACGTAAATTAAAATTAAAATTTCTTAATGACCTACGACAATAATTTTAACCTTCAATATATTATAGTCATATTACACTTCAAGTTCACATAATTTTATAATTCTATAATTTAGTTATTTTTGTTTTTTTTTTTACTTTGTAACTTCATTTTAACTGTGTTTTCGCTATGTATGCATTTTTTACAATCAACAAAAAAAAATAAATAAATAAACTTTTGATTTTTATGTATGTAAATTTATGTTTTGTAATCAAATTTCATGTTAATTTTAAGTTTTAGCTATAAGAATTTTTTGTAAAAACCTTGTTTTGGTTCAAAATAAAATAAAAATAAACTCTTTTCTACTCTCAACTACTGCCAGCTACTCCAGCTCTTGTAAAAACGTATATGACAGAGTAGGTAAATAATTTCCGGCAGATGGCTTTAATTAAAATTCTCTTGAATAGGTTATGCTAAATCATATTTTTTATTTGATAACCAATAAGCACTTACCCCCTTCCATTTTAAAAAATATTCTTTATATTTATATCAGCAATAAACCTTAATTTTTTCACTTTATTAATATTTAAATACTATTAAATATAACTAACTTCACAAATGACAGGTAGTTTTAAAATGTCAAATATATATATATATATGACAATTAATCTGACAATTATGTACTCCTATCAAATCTTCATGTACACTTTTTGATATATAAAATTCGTTCTTTTTGTCAAAGTAAAACTATTTAATTAATTAATAGTTAATAAATACATTATTCGATAATAATTAATAAATACATTATTCGATGTTGAAAATGTGAAATAAACTTTTCAATTATTAGAATAAAATCAAAACATACGACGTAAAATTTTTATACGGCAGTACTTCAATACGTCTGTCTACATATCCATTATCGGTAAATCGATACGCGAGTTACGTCACAGTTGGTAACCCCAACCAAGATAGTAATTAATGAACCTCCAATAAAAGATAAAACTCAATTTCACGTTTATAAAATTTAAAATATTAATTTGTAAGACAAAACATTTTTAATTTTTGTTTTTCCTTTTTATACAAAAATGTAATTAGCCACATTTTTGTATACTAAGCATAATTACGGTCAATTGCATTTGAACTAATTTTAAATATGTAATTGCACTTGAAATAATTTAACTTTAGAAATGTAATATGAAACCCAACATATGGTGAAATAATTTTGTACACAAAATTCGGTACGAACATTTATTATATTAATATTGATTTTGTAATAAGTAAAAACTCAAGTAAATTTCCTTTTTGTAATTCGATACTGAATTTTGTTTCGAAAGATATTTTCGACGAATAAATTAAAATTAGTATTAAGTAAGACAAAGCAAATTGTTTTTGTAAAATAAAAATAATGATTATTGTAATATTAAAAAAATTGATTTGTTAAAAAAAAGCCAATCTTAAGACATAACTCAAACTATAAAGTTGAGAAAAATAAAATTTAAACAATTTAGATTAAAATATTGTGTTTTTATTTTAAAAACCCATAATTGGCGCAGTCGTGTATTTTTGCTATGATATAGTAAATTTTGTGATACGAATCGAATTTGATAAATAAAAAAAATAAAACATTTAAAAAAAAAAAAATAAAAAGAAAGTTTTAAGTTGAAAAATACTAACATTTAAGTAGGTACCTAAGTATATAAAAAAAAAAAAAAAAAAGAAAAAAAAAAAGAATACATATACATTTTAATGAGTATTTAATTAACTAAATTAATAAAATATCAATACAAAAAAAAAAAAAAAAAAAAATTTAATATAATAAGAAAAAAAAAAAAACAATTAATGCCTAAAATTAAACAACAAAAAATAAATAATAGATTGAATTTATATACTATTAGTGAAGAACTAGAAGACATTAGTGAAACCAACGAAAAAAAAAATTAATAGTGAAAGAAACATGACTAATTCAACTGCATCAGCATTCGTAATTTCTGCAAACGATATTTTGAAGGATGCACAACGGATTCACGAATTCCGTGGTGAAGGCGAATACGCCTTAACGTCATTTCTGAGGGAAGTTGATACAATCCTTCCTCTAATTACATGCCAACAGGCAAAAACATACATTTACCAGAGGATAATTGTAAACAAAATCCAGGGCCCAGCGTTGGACGTTATTAGAACACTAGGTGCAAATGCAGACTGGAAAGAGATAAAAGCAGCTTTAATAACCAACTTTGGGATCAAAGAGAGTTATCATCAACTATACCAGCAAGCCCTTGCAGTAAAAAATTTTCAGGTTAGACAATATTATAATACTTTAGTAATAGTTTTAAGTAAATTAAATGAAAAATACGAATATGATAGTAATAAGCCAACAGAATTCTCTGCTGAGAATAATGAAAGATTCATTTTAAATATATTTTTAAATAACATAGATGCAAATTTGGCATCAATAATAATAAATAAAGATATTAAAAAAATACGGGAAGCTTTTGACTCGTTAGAAAATTTAGGTATGATTAGAGATAGGCATAAATTTAGTAATAACTATAACGATTTTAAAAATATAAATAAAAAAAATAATCAATATCAAAATAATGATAGACGAACAGGACAATTTCGACAGAACATAGAGCTACAAAATACGTATAGAAATAATCAAAATTCTTTTCATAATTATAGAAATAACAATCAGAATATTTACCAAAATAACTATAAAAATAATAACAACCAAAGTACTTATCAAAATACTTCTAGAAATAATTTTCAAACTACATCTAGAAACAATTACCAAAATACTGAACGAAACCCTACAAACTCTGGACAGTCAAGAATTAGTAGAAATAGTCGGTTTACTAATAATAATAGAAATTTTGAAAGATCAGAATCGATGGATACTTACGAACCACCAAAAGAGGAGGTAAATTTTCTCTTACAGCCTCGGAAATTTACTTACCAATAGTTTTACTCACTGTTGACAATACAAAATTAAAATGTTTAATAGATACCGGGTCTTCCACTTCACTTCTCGATGAAAATCAGTTACCACAGTATAAAAGAAATAATTTAATAAGACCTATATATTTTAATACACTTAATAACCAAATATCAGTAAGAAGAGAAATTAAGACCGATTTACCTATAGAATTTAAAGAAAATGCATTCATGATTTGGAAATTAACAAATCTCCAAAATAAGAATTTTGACGCTATAATAGGTCAAAACCTACTTAAACCATTAGGTGCTATTATTGACTTAGAAAATGAAATTTTAAAAATCAATAATAATGAAATCAAATTTATTGATAGTTGTCCATATAAATTCGAAGAAATTTATCAATTAGAAAAAACTAATTTAAACGATTCTAAATTTAAAATTCTTTTTCAATCTTTAAATAAAGAAGAGTGTAATACTTCAAATCATCTTATAAACTCATATAAAGATCTCTTCTTTAAAGAAGGTGATCAATTAACTAGTACTTTTAATATTCAACATCAAATCGTAGTCACGACCGATAGACCTATATATTCTAAAATATATAGATATCCTCGTATCCACGATCAAGAGATATCTACTCAAATTTCAGATATGCTAAAGCAAGGAATAATTAAAGAAAGTAGTTCTCCTTAAAACAGTCCACTATGGATAGTGCCCAAAAAACAAGACAATTCTGGAAAGAAGAAATGGCGTCTTGTTGTGGACTATAGAAAACTAAATGAGGTAACCATAGATGATAAATTTCCTATACCCAATATAGAAAATATATTGGATAAATTAGGAAACTCGCAATATTTTACAACACTAGATTTGGCCAAAGGGTTCCACCAAATCTTAGTGAAAAAAGAAGACCGTCCGAAGACAGCCTTCTCCACACCTTTTGGACATTATGAGTACGTAAGGATGCCGTTTGGATTAAAGAATGCTCCGGCAACTTTCCAACGCCTTATGAATAATGTTCTTAAGGAATATATTAATAAAATATGTGTATGTTATTTGGATGACATACTTATATTCTCTACTTCTTTAGAAGAACATACAATCAATATAAAAAAAATATTTAACAAACTTTATATATTTAAATAACTTAAAAATACAAATAGATAAATGTAAATTTTTTGCAAAAATTATTTACCGAATATTTGGGTTATATTTTAACTCCAGAAGGAGTAAAACCCAATCCTAAAAAAGTAGATGACATTTTAAAATTAAAACTTCCCACTACACAAAAACAGATAAAATCATTTTTGGGAATCACGGGATATTATCGTAAATTTATTAGGGACTATGCCAAATTAGCAAAACCATTGACAAACTTTCTGAAAAAAAATAGTAAAATAAACATAAAGGACTCTAATTATATAAATGCCTTTGAAAAATTAAAAAGAGTAATTACCGAAGACCCTATACTCAAATATCCCGATTTTAACAAAAAGTTTCAATTAGTAACAGATGCTAGTGCCTTTGCCATTGATGCAACTTTACAACAGGATTCACATCCAATATGTTATGCTAGCAGAACTTTAAATGACCATGAAAAAAATTACTCTCCTATCGAAAAAGAACTGCTTGCCATTGTTTGGGCAACCAATTACTTTAGGCCGTATTTATATGGTAACAAGTTTAAACTTTTTACAGATCATCAACCGTTAAAATGGTTACATACAAAATTTCAAAGAAAAGACATCAATCCTAGACTAAATAGATGGTTATTAAAATTAGGAGAGTATAACATGGATATTGAATATATAAAAGGCAAGGAAAATAAAGTGGCAGATTTCCTTAGCCGAATAGATACAAATAAACACGAAATAAATCTCTTTGAAAATATAGAAAATTTTAATAGTTCTGATAATGAATCTCAAATAAACTCTAGTATAAACTACTCTCTTGAAAATAATGTGGATTCTTCTGATTTACAAAATGTATCCGAAGATACAAATCATAACGATTTTCAATCTGAATTTAGTAGCAATAGCAATATTTCAATGGAAAATAACATAGATCCTTCTGATCTACAAGCTGTATCCGAAGATACAGATTACAATGATGAAATTCTATCTCAATTAAGTAATAATACAAATTATTCAATGCAAAATAATATAAATACTTCTGACTTTGTTTCCGAAAATTTGAGCAACGAGACTGTACATTCTCAAGAAGAAAAGGCAAATGACCATTTCCCAATTTTAGATACGGTCGTGAACAGATTCAAAACCCAAATAATTCTCAGTGATAATAAAAATAAGGATATAGAAATAACGTTTGGTAATAAAAGGATATTTATAAATTCAGACAATATACAAAACAATCTTAGTGATATATGTAGAAGACATATAAAAACAGGTAGAATAGGCATTTTCTCTGAACTAAACGACCAAAAATACAATATAGTACAAAGAAAGCTAATTGATCTATATGGAAGCTTTCAAAACATAAAGTTTGTTAGGTGTAGTTATTTCGCAAAAGACATGATTACAGAAGATGAAACCTTTAAACAGATACATAAACATCATAAAAACGAAACAGGACATACCGGTATAAACGAAAATTATGAAGGTCTAAAAAAAGTCATATATTTTCCAAAATTAAAAAACTATATTCAAAAATATATTAATAATTGTGATATATGTAGCCGAGTTAAATATGACAGAAAACCAATAAAAAAGAAATTCCAATTGACAGAAACACCTAAAGACATTAAGGAAATTATACATATGGACATATATACTAATTCAAAACAAAACTTTTTGACGTTTATAGACCGTTTTTCTAAATATGCTACCGCTTTTCACCTAAATGATAGAAATAATCAAACTATAATAGAAAAACTTAGAGAATTCAAATCAAACAGAGGGCATTTCAAAAAATTGATTACCGATAATGAATTTAAGAGTATTAATATAAAAAATTTCCTTAAAGACGAACAAATTGAACTTCACTTATTAAAATCTAACAATCACACTGGAAATTCAGACATCGAACGGTTTCACAATACTATTAGCGAAAAAATTGGAGTTTTCGGTATTGTTAATAAAGACCTTAATGTTATCGAAAAAATGTATAAAGCAATTGAGTGGTATAACAACAGTTACCACTCAGTGACAAAAGAAAAACCAATTAATATTCAAGAAGGAAACTGTAATAAAAACAAAATTTATGATTTGTTACTGACAGAAAAATCTAGATATGTAAACAAACTTAATTTAAAAAGAGAAAACTATACCGAAAATAGAACTGAAGGTTATATAAAAAACTATAAAAGTGTTAGACATAAGGAACAACCCAAATTTATAAAATCTAAGCTAGAAAATATACAACCATCAAATATTAAAAGAAATTGTAAATTTTCAGGTAAAATTAATATTAAAAATCTTCCTAATGCTACCAATGCAAATCCAGGCCCATCTGACATTTGAAAAAATCGAGTCAGACTTGGGATATACAGAAATCAAACTGGAGGATATAGAATTAGTAAAAAACTATAATACAATCTTACATATCATTAACCCCAAAGAAATTTCAGAAATACTAAATAAATTAGAAGATAATATAAATTTGTCAGAAATACAAAATAAACTTATCTTAACTCAACAATTAAATGTCGCGAAAAATAAGATTAAAACTTTAATTCCACACAGACACAAACGGGGTCTAGTAAATTTCATTGGCACTGTTCAAAAATGGCTGTATGGTACAATGGACGATTCTGATCGACAAGAAATCATCATTTAAAAATAATTGACCAAAATAATCATAATGCCATAACAAATTTAAACAGTCAAATAACAATTAATAACAATTTTAATAACACTTTTATTAAGCTCAAACAAATTATTGAAAACGACAGATCCTTAATTAATGAAAAACTTAACGACATAAACACTCAATACACAACAATTTATAAATACTTACTTTACACAGATTTTGCACTAAAAATTAAAATTATACAAGATAACATTGAACACATTCAAGACAACATAGCATCAGCTAGACTAGGAATAATACATAGCAATATATTAACAAATGAAGAAATTTTAGAATACGATATTGGTTTTAATAAATTACAAAATATTAAATTAGCCACATTAATTGATAGTAGAGAGAACATTGTTTTTGTTATTAAAATACCTAATGAAACAATCAGTGTAGCAACAACTATGTTAATTCCAATAGGTGATAGATTTAATAATGAACTAATGTTTGAACAACAAAAAATTGTAAAATATGATAACAAAAATTTTAATCATGAAAATAAAATAGATATAAAAGATTTAATAATTTCAAAAAACTGCATTTTCAAAGGAAACTGCTTAAAAATTTTCAATAATGTATCAGAAATAATTATTTTAAAAATAGGATTAATTTTAGTAAAAAATCAGATAAATGTAAATTTTAATAGTACTTGTGATGAACGAAAGTTCAAAATAAATGGAAATCACATATTCAATTTTAATGATTGTTCAATAAATATAAATGGAAAAGTTTTTAATAGTAATCTAAGAGAATTCAAACAAAGTTTTACAATATCAGATTATCTAAATATGAATCAAGAAATTAATGAAAATATCAGTTTTAACGACATAATACTAGAACAAGTAAAAAATATTGAAGAAATAAAAGAAATAAAATATCATAAAAATAATTATTATATTTATTTAAGTCTTATAATTTTTATAATTTTATTAGTAATAAGCATAATTATATTTCTATTAATATTATTCAAAAAATTCAAAATATTTAAATTTGCGACTCAGGAGAGTCTTAATCTTAAGGAGGGAGGAGTTACGTTACAGTTGGTAACCCCAACCAAGATAGTAATTAATGAACCTCCAATAAAAGATAAAACTCAATTTCACGTTTATAAAATTTAAAATATTAATTTGTAAGACAAAATATTTTTAATTTTTGTTTTTCCTTTTTATACAAAAATGTAATTAGCCACATTTTTGTATACTAAGCATAATTACGGTCAATTGCATTTGAACTAATTTTAAATATGTAATTGCACTTGAAATAATTTAACTTTATAAATGTAATATGAAACCCAACATATGGTGAAATAATTTTGTACACAAAATTCAGTACGAACATTTATTATATTAATATTGATTTTGTAATAAGTAAAAACTCAAGTAAATTTCCTTTTTGTAATTCGATACTGAATTTTGTTTCGAAAGATATTTTCGACTAATAAATTAAAATTAGTATTAAGTAAGATAAAGCAAATTGTTTTTGTAAAATAAAAATAATGATTATTGCAATAATAAAAAAATTGATTTGTTAAAAAAAAGCCAGTCTTAAGACCAAACCCAAACTATAAAGTTGAGAAAAATAAAATTTAAACAATTTAGATTAAAATATTGTGTTTTTATTTTAAAAACCCATAATTCGCGCGTACAGTATTTAATTTATCAAAAAATATTTATTTGAATGTTTTAATTTAGTACCTACAAAAAATATTTTTAATTTCATAATATAGGTATTTTGAATATAAGATATTTTTTAATAAAAATTATTTTAAAAAAATATTATTTTTTAAAACATAATATTAGAAATATAAGAAAAACTAATAATAATATTTTTATACATTTTGTCAATATTTGTAAATTTAAAAAATCCGAGATACAGTACATCGCGTTACGCGTATTTTGGCTGCTCTCGTGTTAATTTATGTACCTACTTATTTCTAAATTTTTTGACAGCAATTATATGCCGTACTCTTTTATTTAGGTTGGGACGTAAGGAACAAATAATTTTTTTTTAAGAAAGATAATTTTTTTAGTTTTGCAAACATATTATTGGTATTTTCAATTATTTTGAATACATATATGTTTTAAAAAAAATTATTTTAAAAAAATATTATTTTAAAATATTTTATTTTTAAAATTTAATCGTAGCAACATAAGAAAAAACAATTACAATATTTTTATACGCTTTGTCAATTTTTAAATTTTAAAACTCCAAGGTACAGTACGTCGCGTATGCTTTCATGTAAATTTGTTTACATAACTACTTATTTCAAAATTTTTTGACAGAAACTGAACGCCGTACATGTTGAATTTGGTTGGTCCATAAGGAACAAATCATTTTTCTTAAGAAATATTATTTCTTTTTTATGGTTCTGCAAACATATTATAGGTATTTTTTAATAAACAAATTTTTTACAAAAATATTATTTTAAATTTTCTATTTTTATTTTTCGCTTTGTCAATTTCTAAATCTGAGGTACCAGTACGTCCCGGTTGCTCACATGTAAATTCATATACCTACCTATGTATTTCAAAATTTTGTGGAAATTTCCAGAAATTATGCACCGTACGCGTTGATTTTGGTTAGGTCCTAAGTAACAAATCATTTAAATTACAAATTATTTTGCAAATACATATATTTTTTAAATATCATTACTCTCAGACGTAATGGCAACATCAGAAGTCGGTTTTTTATTTTACAAAAAACAACAAAAAGAAACAACAATTTACGATTTACAAAAATTTTTTTTTTTATAACTGTATTATAATAAATTGCAAGCAAAAACTAAATACAGTACTTTTCGGTTATAACGACCATGATGAATTCCGTTTTAAAAGAATGCTGTGAATTTTGAAAAATTAGTATAAGACTTGAACATTGTAGAATGTGCTGATTCTAGAATGGACACTTCGAACTCATTTGCTAGAATTATATTTGATGTTTCAGCCTCAAGCCTATGTATAGTGTTTTTTTATCTATTGAAATTTTTTTTTGTATTTTTGATGCGTTATAGTGATTTTTTTTATATTCAAAAGTAAATAAAAAACACTTAATTTATCGCCAAGCAACATAATTAGATATAATAATTTTAAATAAAAGAAATATCAATGTACCAAAAAACTTCCATTCTTAGGTAAAATTTAATTCTGTGGCAAAAAGTGTAAAGTTTATTATAATTAAAGTTGAACCGAGTTCGTTATAAATGAAAACTACTGTATAAACCAAATGAATTGCTTCCATTTCGAACAGAACTCATTTTTTTTAACTTTTTAAGATAAAGAAAAAACAAAAAGAAAAAAAAAAAAGTTTTAAAAAATATTAAATCTCCTTGTTCATTGAACATTTGAACTAAACAAAAAAAAAGAAAGATATAAGTCGGCGCCTATAATAAATAGTTTGACTGAGCTGCGAGTTATAACCGAAAATGAATTACATTTACACAGAAAGTCGGCTCATAATATTGGAATCATAAGTCTCAACTTTTAACAGCGTGATCGGTAAATTCAAAATTACGTTAAATTAAAGAAAGCTTTTCACCTGAAAAAACGCAATATTTTTAAAAAAAAAGTGATGAAAAAAACCAAGGGTTTTTAAAAAAGCACATTTTCAAAATAATATAGTATTTCGTACTAAGTATTTTATCGGAATATAATGTTGAAGTTTCAATATTAACGTTTAATTTAGCAAATATATACGTTGGTGACTAAGTTACTGCTTACCTATAACAGTAAATTTTTAATTTTGAAGTCCTAGTAGTCCCTCTATGGGGAAGGTTCCCAACTTTCTCAAGGATATAATCCTCACTACTCCCCATCCCCTAAACTTTTTTAGGTTCTAGGAATTAAATTGTGAATTCCACCAAAATTTAGAATTTTACTTAGAATTTTACTATTTAGGGAAAAATGGTTAAAACTGAGAGACACTTTCTTGAATTTAAAGAAACCTTTTCAAATTTAAGAAAATCTTTTAACATATGTTAAAATATAATGTTGGGCCTTTAAATTTTGTATAGTAAGGGAAAAATATTTAAGTTGTAGGTGTTTAAAAATAGCAAAAATTCAATTTTCGAGCCCTTATAGATCCTAAACAGGAGGCTTGACTAAAAAATTTTGTTAACTGACTCCTACTAATTTTTGAGGATCTAACTTCTCCCAAAATTTCAAGTCCCTAGCTTGAACCGTTTAGAAGATATGTGTGACCAAAAATTTTGCAAAAATTGAGTTTTGCGTAATGTTAAATTTTAGTACCGTATGGCAACCCTAAACATTTGCCTTTTAAAATTTTATAAATTTTATAAAACCAGCTATCGTTTGCCGTTTTTAGATTGAAAATATATCTAACACAACTCTTGTTATAACAATTTAAATATAGGCCTTTTTCCAACTTTGGGGGGCTGTAGCCCCGTAACAGGTGGAGCTACAGAAAAAAATTCTTCTAAAGAGTGAAGCTATATAGGCACATTTTTACAAAATTTTTTGAAAATGTGCTAAAAATATCATTTTCATATGAAAACAAAAAAAACCTTTCTTCTAGTTGTTTTTTCATTAAATTTGGTCAAATAGTTTACCCAGAAAAAGGATGTTTTTTATTTGTATGGGAAAGAATAAGCCGATTAAATATTATGATATAATTTTATATTATAATTATAATAAAAAAATAAAAAAACCGTAAATGAAAAACTATAATTTATTTTTGCATATAGATTAAATTGACTGCAAGATTTTATTAACAAAAAAAAATCAGTAAAATTATTTTTTTATGAAGAATTATCATTAATAGAATTATCATACTAAAAATTTTTTATTAATATTTCATATTTTTCTTTAACAGTGTGTGATTGTACCAAACGCTGTTAATTATTATAAAAAGAAAATATTTTTTTTATAAGGCATATAATTGGAATTCGCGACAGCAAATTTTTAAAGTTAAAAGCGATCCCTCTAACTACCGACCTATTTCTATTACTTCGGTCATCTCCAAAGTAATGGAAAAAGTTATAAACTATAAGCTTTTGAAATATCTAGATCGTAAAGGTTTGCTTCAAGATCGAAAATACGGGTTCAGAGCCCGTCGTTCAACTGTCTGAGTTTAACTGCGTTCAACTGAGTTCAACTGAGCCCGTCGTTGATCTCATGACCTACTTGTGCGAAAAGCTTATTATCAGTCTTCACCATTCTGGTGAGTCTCATGTTGTGGCTCTAGGTAGGGTTTTTGTTAAATGTATTGGAGATTTCCTTTCGAATCGCACGATTCGTGTTCTTATCGATGGATATTCATCCAAAGATTTTAAAATAAATGCTGGTGTCCCTCAGGGATCTGTTTTATCCCCAGCCTTTTTCTAATATTTATAAATGACCTACTATCAATAACCTCCAATCCAATCAAAACTATTCCGAACCTTTCTTTTCAAGGAGAGGCTTTGCAGCATACGGAAGACTTGAACATTTTGGGGATTGAGCTAAACCAAAAATTGACTTGGTCAAATCATATTTTTGGAGTAGCTAAGGACGCTGCTAAATGTTTGGGTTTCTTGTATCGCTGCAAAACTCACTTCTCATCCTCAGATCTCCTCAATATCTATAAAATTTATATTAGGCCGAAAATGGAGTGTAACGCACATATTTGGGCTGGTGCTCCTATTACGGCGCTGGGATATCTCGATAAAGTGCAAAACAGAGCTATTAATCTTATAAATGATCCTAGTGTTACCTCAACGCTCACTCCACTCAGCCATCGTCGCACTGTTGGGTCACTGACCTTGCTTTATAGATATCTTGTAGGGACTAACACCTGTTCTAAAGAAATCAAACAACTTATTCATTCTTATTACCAAGGGTTTTTAAAATGCACATTTTCAAAATTATTTAGGGTTTTGATTACTAAGTATTTTATCATTTATTTTTATAAAAATATATATAACGAAGAAGAGTGTAGTAGAGTAGACTGTGTCGACTCTGGGATACCCGTATGACCGTAATATATACATTATATCATCTGGTTAATTACTTTTGGCAAAATTTCAAACATACAGCTTTAGTAAGTGTAGTGTAATGCTCATATAAAAGAAGGTGTTGTATGGCAGCTAATCTAATCCTCTGCAGTAGAGCAACCAAATTTTGCTGTCACTTTGGCCATTACACTAAACTATTTTTAGCAAAATTTCAGACACCCAGCTTCATTAGGTGTAGTGTAATGCTCATATAAAAGAAGGAGTTGTATGGCAGCTACTCGAACCATCTGCAGTAGACCAACCAAATTTTGCAGAATCTTTGGCCATTGCACTAAACTATTTTTGACCAAATTCCAGACACCCAGCTTCAAAAGGTATAGAGTAATGCTCATATAAAATAAGAAGTTATATGACAGTTACCCGAACCCATGGACCAGAATTGCTGGATTTAAATAGTGATGACGGCTATTGCAAAAAAACGATTTTGTGAAAATTTCAAGATTCTAGCTCCTTTAGTTTCTGCGTCACAAACGTAATGGCAAATTTATTATACCCTTTGACTATATAGTAATACGGGTATAAAAATAAATGATAATATTATAGTTTAGTTATTTCATCAATTTATTAATTATGTATAATAGTGAAATCAATACTTTGAATATAATTCCAATGCACTCAAGAAAAGTTGGTAACCAGGGCGAAATATAATGGAAGCTTCAATGTTAACGTTTAATTTTGGAAAAACATACACTGCTGAATAAGTTACTGTTTTATAAAAACATAAAAATTCCAATTTTCAAATCCTAATAGTCCTTCAATGGGGATGGTTCCATTGAAGGTGATGGTTCCATTCAAAACTTACTAATGATTCCCGAGGATTTTTCCATCTCCCTTCTGTCCCCACTTTTTCATTTTTTCCGTTTCTAGGAAATCAATTGTGAGCTCCACCAAAATTTGGAATTTTACTTAGAATTTTATTCACTAAGCAAAAATGGTTAAAACTAAGAGAAAATTTCTTCAATTTAAAGAATTCATTTTTGGTTAATGGAAAATTTAAAATTGTATGGCCACCTTATACAATTAAGTGATATATTTTTGTGAAACCTATTAAAGCAACTCTCCTTTACCGTTCCTAGATTGAAAGTATAACTAACAAAACTCTTGTTATACCAATTTAAATACAGGGCTTTTTTGGCATTTGCTGGGATTGTAGCTTCGTCACCCTTCAAAATTAAAAAAAACTTTTGACACATGTTGAAATATAATTAAAAAGCTTTGAATTTTGTATATCACAAAAAAAAATTTGAACAGGTATTCCAGTTTGCTATGTTAATACCTACTCCTACTAATTTCTGAAGATCTAACTTCTGCCAAAATTTCAAGACCCTCATTTCAAGCTTGAAGCTTACTGAAATTACTTTTTTTGTAATTTGAATTAATTTACGACGGAATACTAGTAATAAACCATGTAGCATTAGGTATAAATTTAATTATAAAATTATAAAATTTTTTATAATACGGCACTTGTATCAATTAAAAACTACAGGCACAGCCCAAACTCAAAACTCAATTTAATTTTAGCAAAAAACCTTGAAGCAGCAATTTTGTATTAATATAATGAAAAAATTTTATATTTTATGTTTAACGGAATTTAACGAGTTTATCAGATTGTTTACCTTTCATAGTATTTAATTATAATTCAATTTAAAATGTAATTCAACACCAACTGTAAAAATAAAATTCGAATGAGGACGTTCAAAATTTAACAAGGGGGATAGTTAACAATACTTAATATACTTAATATTAATATATTTGTCCTTAATTAAATGTGTTTTGTTGGATGTGTTCAATTATAAAAAAACTAAAATAATAATGTTTTGTTGGTTATGTTTTATTTTGGAAAATAAAATATCATAAATTAGCAGACTAAAAAATATTTTATTTAATTAAAAAAAAGGAACAAAAAATATAAAAAAAAAAAAGTTTTTTTTTGATTTTAAATTAATTTAAATTTCTATGAATTAGTTTAACTTAGTTTTTAAAACTCACAGAGTATTTTTTGGAAATTTTATATAAATAGTAAAACATTAAAAAATAAGACTATGCATCACAGGATACATTCTGTAGTAAAACTTCATTGCAGTGAAAATCTGAATTGAAGGTAATGGCACAATGTATGCTTTGGTGCTTTGCTTGCTTTGATATGAAAATCAAATAAATCAAGCAAAGTAATCAAAGCAATTTCAAATGTTCCCTAAAATACAGTCAAATTCCACTTTTTTGGCTTTATTTCAATTTTAGAAATAAATAAAAATATTTTTTAGGTATATCGGTTTTAGGTAATTAAATATAATATCCTTTTAAATTATTTTTTAAGAATTACCTTAAAAGAGTAGAGGCTACAGTAGTGTCGTCCCCAATTTCCTAAAATCGTTTATAATAATTAAAAATAATAAAAAATCCACAAAAAAGATTATTTAAAAATTATAATTTTATAATTTACTAATCTTTTATAAACTTAAGTTAGCTGATTGCAAAATACAGTTATACATATTTAGAATATTTGAACTTCGACATGTTGAGGAAAAAATTTTTTTTGTATATAAATTACAAAAAATTTCCCTTTTTTTTATTCCATTATTTGAAAAAGTCCAAGTTACACAGTATTCAGAAATTCCAAGAACTAATGTTTTTCAAAATAAAATCTAATTTAATATAATGAGTTCCATCATTCAATGCCGGGCCAACAACTGGTACTTAATATTTAAGTAACAAATTTTTTAACAAATCATTTATAACTTTTGTTATGAACTTCCTTTCTTTTAATTTCAAAATCAATAAAAAAACAAAAAACAGAAAACAATTGAGAAAACAAAATTTACGTACGCGTGTTTGCTAATAACCTAAGGTTATTTAAAATTTATGCAACGCATTCTGTTAATTTTAATAATTCATGTTTTAACACCAGTTCAGGTCAGACAGTAAAAAATCCTCATAGAGGAAAATGAATAAATTAAATTGTAAATTTGTAAAATAATTTAAATTGAAAAGGAAAAATAAAACAAACAATTTAAATTGTAAACTTGTAAAATAAATTAAATTGAAACATTAAATTAAAAAATTAACATTAATATAAAATCAAAAGTTTTAATTTATATGCTCGTTAGCTCTTGAACCGTTCAATGGTTCCAGAACTCCAACCCATGGTCCAATTTCGTGCATATGCAGTCCCCGCCGTACTTTCAATACTAGTTAACTTTTGTAAAAAATTGGAAGGTTCAATTTTTAGTTTCTATTTTTGTTATAACGCTTAAGGAAATGCATCTTTACCTCTTAAAAAAACGTTAAAGGGGAATGCTTCTAAATTTCATAGTATAGAAGGTCTTTTTTCATGATTTAATAAGAGTTTAAAGCAAGCCTTGTAGTAGTTCTTCACTTTATAGTTTTTGATTAATTTTTTCACTTATCACAATTGGCACTCGCGATAGGCCTGATCGTTTGCTATTATATTAACATGTTTACTGAATTTTGTGCGATGAAATTTTTATTTACAATATTAATGCAAACGTAGATGATCTGGAGGAAGCAATCGAAAGACTGAATGTCAAGTTAATAGCCAAGGCGTGATACGCGAAGTTTAAATTAACTTGAGGCAATCAACGTTTTAGACACCTAATCGAGAAGAAGCAACTATAAAATCCCCATTAATGCACAAACTGTTGCATTCTGAAAAAGGCGAATAATTCGGACGGCAAAATATCCCTTGCATAAATCTTGCAAAGGATGTAAAGTCACCAACTTTCTAAGTGTCTAGTTGTTGAAGTTGTTCCTTCAGATATCCATATATAAATACATATTCTCTAAGGGCGAATAACAATACTTTTCATACCAACTCTAAAATCCCGCTTTAATATTTGTTTATACATACATACTTTAAAAACAGAGCAACAATATATTTTCATTTAAAAATATTTTGCAAAATTTTGTACGTAAAAATTTTGTAATGCAAGAGTTAAATAAAATAAATTTTGCAGGTATGTTCAATCAAATGGTTGTAATATATTTAATTAGAAAATGCAGATACTTTCAACCAAGTGGTTGTTACAAGAATTCGAAGCAACACTGGTGAATGCCGAAAGGTATGATTTAACTATAACAGATCAAAAAATAGCCAGTGCAATTGGCAGCTACTCCCTCTGAAAGTATCAGGGTTGGATAGTATTTTTCAAAAGTACTGTAAGAAATGAAACAATTGTAATTCCATTAGACACTCAACTGATAAAATGCAGCCACTTTCTCAGCCAAATTCCAACACTTGGAAGTAGGTGAATATAGTCTTTGTATCAAAAGCTATCAATAGTTGCCTTTAAACTGCTGAGTGTTTGATAGAATTTCATGTTCTTTCATTTCTTGTAAAAGAGGTCCCAAAACCACCAACAAGTTATTGCAATAAATCTGTCATTCTCGCTAATGATAGCTCTCTAGATAATATTCGATTTAGAATTTAGAAGAATACTAAAAAGTATGACCGTAGAGCAATCGATAAAATACAAGGAAAATGCATTTATTACCTTCAATGCAGACATTCATAAGAAAATGTAATGTAAAAACCAAAAGCCTTAAAAGTCCTTAAACATTTGATTCTCAATATGCTGCTATCAACAGAAATCCAGTTCAAAATAAAACAAAGAATTCTAAAGAATATATTATAATTACATATTTATTGTTAAATGCAGTCTTTTGTATAATTAGCACATTTTCAAAAAATTTTTTTGTCTGTCCGTCCGTATGTTTACAAAAACTTTTACACCGTTTGAAATAGAGTAAAAAAATTTTAACCATGGGTACGTATTGTAAAAAAAATAATTTTGTAGAAGAATTTTTTTCTGTAGCCTAACCTGTTACGGGGCTACAGCCCCCCAAAGTGGGAAAAAGCCCTATATTTAAATTGTTATAACAAGAGTTGTGTTATATATATTTTCAATCTGAAAACGGCAAACGATAGATGGTTTTATAAACTTTATAAAATTTTAAAAGTCAAATGTTAAGGGTTGCCATACGGTACTAAAATTTAACATTACGCAAAACTCAATTTTTGCAAAATTTTTGGTCACACATATCTTCTGAACGGTTCAAGCTAGGGTCTTGAAATTTTGCTCTTTTTAAACACCTGTAACTTGAATACCTGTCCAAATTTTTTTTTAGTAATATACAAAATTCAAAGCTCTATAATTATATTTCAACATGTGTCAAAGGTTTTTCTTAATTTTGAAGGGTGATGAAGCTACAGTCCCTGCAAATTCCAAAAAAACCCTATATTTAAATTGAAATAAAATATCCGATATCCGATATATAATCCGATAATATACTTAGTATGAAACACTATATTTTTTTGATAATGTGCTTTTTTAAAAATCCTTGGTTATTTTCATCACTTGTTATACCCGTATGACTATATAGTCCAAGGGTATAATAAATTTGCCATTACGTTTGTGACGCAGAGAAGGAGGGGGGGTAGATATAGACTCAAGGGTATGGATCGGATCAGAATCGAAAAATAAATCGATTTAGCTATGTATGTCCGTCCGTCCGTCTGTCCGTCCGCCTGTCCGTCCGTCACCACGATAACTCAAAAAATAAAGGAGGTAGGATCTTGAAATTTTTGCAAATTCGTTTTTTTGCAATAGCCGTCATCGCTATTTAAATCCAGCCATTTTGGTACATTGGTTCGGGTAGCTGCCATACAACTTCTGTTTTTATATAAGTATTACTCTGTTCCTATTACAGCTGCGTATCTGAAATTTGGTCAAAAGTAGTTTAGTTTTATGGCCAAAGTTACTGCAAAATTTGGTTGGTCTACTGCAGTGGGTTCGAGTAGCTGCCATACAACTTCTCAGTTTATATGGGCATTGCTCTATACCTATTAAAGTTGGGTGTCTGAAATTTTGCCAAAAACAGTTTAGTGTAATGGCCAAAGTTACTGCAAAATTTGGTTGGTCTACTGCAGAGGGTTCGAGTAGCTGCCATACAACTCCTTCTTTTATATGAGCATTACACTACACCTAATAAAGCTGGTATGTTTGAAATTTTGCCAAAAGTAATTAATATTTAAAATAATAATGATATAATGTTTATATAACGGTCATACGGGTATCCCAGAGTTGACACAGTCTACTCTACCACATTCTTCCTCGTTTTTTTATAATATTAAAATTATAAAATTCTATAATATTATAAACTTCTAAAAAAATATTTAAGTGATTAAAAGCTATAAAATATATTAAAGGTTTATAACGCAAAGCGCATCGTCAAACTTCAACCAAGGAGAACATAGGATTAGGTTATATTCTTGATATAAATATTATATGAATATAAAATATTTTTTTAAAAATTTTTCAATTTTCTGCTTATCATCACATTAAAATAGTTAAACAAAACACATTTTCTTCCATTTTGTCTTTTCTTTTTATTTGCAGCAATATTTGGAGTGTTATTTTGGCTTTGGATCCCTCAAATATCAGCCGAATGCCAAAGTATGAGCTCGGTACCTTAATTTTCTAACAAAATAAAGAGTATTTTTTATTTTTATAACATTTTACAATTTAAAATATATAATATAATATAAAAATATAATATTAAAATATTATAACATATTATTAAGCTAAATCATAACCTACAGTAATTGAGAAGGCCTGCACGTAGAAAGAAAAAGAAGCTCAAAATGGCACTGCAGCTACTGAAATTCACACGTACTGATGTTTTTTTAATTATGTTAAAAGAGTAAATTGAAATATCATCTTTTTTACATCATTTAGTAACAAAAGAAAATTTTAACTTTAATTTTTTCATTCATAAGCATGGATTTTAAAAAATTGCTTCCAAAACAATATTTAATAGGAAAGAGCTTCTTAGAAAGATTGCGTTCGAAAAAGCTGGTCAAAAAAAAGATTGCGTTCAGTTAAAATTTTTTAATTGAATGAGATTAAATATTTTATTAGAAAATTAGAAATTGAATAATATAGGTATAAATAATAAATAAATGAAAATAAAAAATTAGTAAAATTAAAGATGAATTTGGTAACATAACATTAAATTTTTCGCATTTTTCGTTATCATTCTCTGAAATTTGGTATAGTTTAAGAAGGAACGATGTATCTTTTAAAAGAAGGGAAGAATTATTTTCAGAGTCTGATTGCACGCTATTAAAATACGATACTATTTGTTTTAGCTGAAACCAAAATACAAGTTTCGTATTTTCCGGCAAAACATTTTTACTAAGTTTTGTTTGAGTATCTGTAAAGAAGGTAACTAATAAATCTTTAATAATTACAATTCTAAATCTAAAAGAACATGAAAGTTTTCATTGTTATTTAAAATATACAAAACTAAATTATTTTGGCAAGTATATAAGGCTCAGTTATTTAAATTTACTTTTTTATTAATATTAGCAACTAAATTAAGAAAATTTAAAATTAGATCTTCATCTACATTTGAATTTTTATTCAAAGAAGTTAATTCTACCGAGTTCTTGGGAAAAATTCTTGGAACTGCATGTGGCAATAAACGCGTTCTTTGCGATTTATCTACAGTTAATCACGAAACTTCAAAATGCAATTTACAAACGGTACTATATGCTATCGGTTGCCAGTTCGTTTTTTCAACAGCATTTACCCATAATTTTTATACCCTACACCTATAGAATAAGTAAAGGGGTATACTAACTTTGGTATGGTGTTTAACCACCTAAAGGAAGCGAGATATGGAAAAGTATATATATTTGTGATCAGCGTGACCTGCTGCGTCGATATTGCCATGTCGGTCCGTCCGTTCGTATGCACGATAACTCAAAAAATAATGGAGCTATATTGATGAAATTTTAGCTGTGGGTTACTAGGACTCAAAGTACGGCGGGGATTGTATATGGGCGAAATCGGTCCATGGGTTCGGATTCTGGACCTTTTAATCGATCCAAGGGCTAACGAACATATATAAAAATTCACGATAACTCAACAACTAATATTGCTATCTTCATCAAATTTGTGCTTTAGGTTACTAGTAAAGAAGCTACGGCGGGGATTGCGCACGGTCGAGATTGGAATATGGGTCAGGAACTTAGAACTTTTTGATCTAATTTAGACCAAACGAGCATAATTCCGAAACCAATGAAGATAGAACCTCCAATTTTGGTATCAGGGTGTCCTTTCCTATTTCCTTAATGTCCTTGCAATTTGGGTCCCATTCATATCAAATTATTTAGCATGTCACGAATATGTGTTCTTATGCCGCACATAAGTATGATTCTCATTCCCCTATTTTGCAATATTTGCAACCGTTGAAGCTGCTGTTGGTTGCAGAGAAATAGTATAGTTGAGCAATAATTGAAGCAAAATAATTGTATAATATATATTTATTGCACAAGCCTTGGAAACCTTTGATCTAATTATTCCCAAAAAAGCAAGTTTTTTAGCGACTTTGTTGCACACGTAATCACAGTGCTCGGTAAAATTGAAGTTTGCTATCAATTATAGCACCCAGATATTTTATACTTTTAACACATTCAATTTCATCATTATTTATTTTGATATGTGTATTCATAAGCATGCTTGTAAACAAATTACCATGCACTTTGTTTTAATAACATTAAGCTTCAACTTATTCATATTTAACCAGTTGTACAAGTTATCTAAATCAGTAATCTTTTCACAATCTCTAATATCATCGCCTGCTATGTAAATTAACGTGTAGTCAGCGAATAATGATACTTTACAATAATTTAGGGCTGTGCTAATATCATTTATGTATAGCAAAAATAGAATTACACCTAAAATTGAGCCTTGAGGTACTCCTATATGAATTTGCATTGCATCAGATATGCTCTTGTTGACTTTAGTACATTGAGTTCTCCCCATCAAGAAATCTTTGAACTAGGATAAATCTTTATTTCTAATTCCATATTTTTCCATTATATTCAATAGGATGTTTCTATCTACTGTCTCGAATGCTCTTTTTAAACAAAAAAACTGCCAATACTTTTTGGCCAGAATGAACAAACTTCTTCCACTCTGTTATTATCCAATTTAAAGCCATTTCAGTCGAATAACCCTTTCTAAATCCAGATTGCATTTCATTTATGATGTTATTATTCATAATATGTTCTTTTAACTGTGTACACAAAGGGGCTATGTGTTGATTGGTCTCATATTTTCAGCTTATTTACAATTTACAACTGGTATTATGGTAGACCGCTTCCATAAATTTAGGGAACCATTTACAATTTTTAACAAGGCAGGGAAAATAACATCTTTGCAGTCTAGAATGATTCTAGTAATCAGCCCCATTAAGTCGCTTTTTTCAGAAATATTCTTAATTATGTTTTCTAGTTTGTCAAAATCAATTTGGCTAAATTTAAATTCATTTTGTAATTACCTAATATTATCATTATACCTAACAATTGGTATATCATCATTTAGCTTAGAAATGCTATCAATAAAAAAATCATTTAACTTGTTGGCTATATCAATTTCATTAATAATTTTTGTGTTATTTATAACTCCTTCATTTATCTCCCGCTTTTCTTTCTTTAAAACATAACGCTTTATTGGTTTCCACATAGCCTTTTGATTATTCCCTTTTTCATTAATTTTATTTTCGATATAAGTGTCTCTAACTCTGTTGCACTCTTTCTTGTATTTATTTTTATATTTTTTATATTCTTCCCATTTCTCATTATTATATCCCGATAGGTGAAAGGTGTTATATAATCTAATTTTTTCCTCTTTCTGCCTTAGCAATTCTTCATTAAACCATTCTACAGTTCTTGGTTTGACAGTAACTGTTTTAGATAACTTACTTAACGCATCTTGGATTTTTACTACAAATACATTACAAATTATATTTATATCATCTATATTATTTAAGCTATTAAAATTATTTTTAGCTAACTCATCAACTAAGATTTCCTTGTTATAACTTATATAAGAAAACTGATTTGCCCATTTTAAATTTTCGAACTTACATCTTAATTTAATCCATAACGTCTCATGATCTGATATATTACAATTTTTATTTACTAATACACTAACGTTTGTGAAATGATCTACTAATACATAATCTATAATTGTTTGGCGACTATTTGTAATTCTCGTGTGCTCATTTACCATTTGCTTCAATCCGAAGTTTTTTATCAAAGCGTTAATTTTCTCTTTATCATTAGATTCAGTGCCATAATCAACATTAAAATTCAGATAGAACGTTCCAATTGTGTACAAGGGTTAACTAATATTTACAGTACAGCGCGGACTACATATGGGCGAAATCAGCCCATGGGTTCGGATTCTTGACTTTTAATCGGTCTATGGGCTAAAGAACATAAATAAAAAATCACGATAACTCAACAACTAATGACGTTATTTTCATCAAATTAGTGCTGTAGATTACTAGTAATGAAACTACGGCGGGGATTTCGTACGTTGAGGATTGGACAATGAGTTCGGAACTTAGAACTTTTTGATCGAATTTAGGCCAATCGAGCATAATTCCGAAACCAATGAAGATAGTACCTCCAAATTTGGTATCAGGATATCTATTTATATTTCCTTACGGTCCTTGAAATTTGCGACAAATTGGAGTAGTGGGTCGGGGACCAGTCGCACAGTTCTGAAAGCATATTTTTTAAATTAATAAAGATAGTAACTTCAAACAAATGTAGAAGCTTCAAATTTGGTACATGGGTGTTCTTTACTATTTCCTGCGCGTTCCCCTAATTTTGGATCAATCACAGTGGTGGTTCAGTACTCCTCTTAGACCCCCCAAGGTTTAAAAGCCTATTATCGAAATTAATCAAAATAGTAACTTAAAATTAAGATAGGAACGAAATTAGGATAAGAACGGTCCAATTGTGTACAAGGGTTAACTAGAATTGAAAGTGTGACGGGGACTGCATATTGGCGAAATCGTACCATGATTTCGGGTTCTGGAACCTTTGAAAAGTTCAAGGGCTAACAAACATATATCTTAGAAACAACCTAACCCATAAAATAATGCCGCTATTTTGACGAAATTTAAACTCTAGGGGACAAGTAATGAAAGTACCAAGGGATTTGGTTCTGGTCGAGTTCGGACAGTGAGTTCAGATTGGTGGTTCAGGTGCCTCCTAGGAAATCTTAAAATTAAAAAGCTTATCTTCAAAATTCATGAAGATGGTAACTTTAAATTTGATGCACGAGGGTTCTTTCCTATTTTCGTTTATTATTTAACACTTTTATATTTTTAAAAGGTCAAAAACTTTACCATAAAACATATTTTGTATAATATTTTATTAATTAAAAACAAAATATTTTTTTAATAAACGATTAAATTCTTTTTTTTAATTTGTATTATATAATATATATTTTATTGAATTATTACCATAGGTTATATATAATTAAGACATTGTGTGCGATACTTATAAGTTATGTGCAAAGGTACTTGCTGCATTTATGTAAAATTTATTTTTATATTTAAGTGAATTATATGAAAAGTTCTAAATTTGTAATTGTATTTTAGAAATACATTTATTGCATATTTTGTGTTTATAAGCGTTTGTAATAGGTACATAAACAAACAATTTGAAATAATTGCAATTTTGAAAAATTTGAATTATTAAATATATTATGTTTTGATTAGCTTAATATCACAAAATTTAATAATTCAAATTTTTTCACTTTTGTAATTGAATTGAAATAAATTTATTTTCATTTATTTCAAGTTTAATGTTTTTTGATATTTTTAAATACATAAGTTAGTTAAGAATTTGTAATATTTTTGAATAGAGAAAGTAATTAGAAAATGTTTTTAGTATTATAAAGTTAATTTGGTTAGCTATGTCTTACGATCAAACAAATAACAGCTTTTATGGTTTTAAAAAGACTTATGGATATCTCTTTAAATTTGAACCAAATAGGTGCCCGACTGACTGTTTCTTTATTTGTTTTCAATTCTCATTTACCGAAAATTTATATGTTGTAACGTATATCGTGCTACTGTTATAATTGGATTTACATCCAACAACCGAAAATTTACAACCCATTTTGTTTTAATAAATTATTAAAAAAGGCAATATAAGGCACTGTATAATTGAATTAACTTTGTTAAATTTGAAATATAATGTTTTAGAAAGTTAATTCAATTAAAAAACTTAAATTAGAAATTTGATATATAAACTACAAGTACCTTTGTATTTTATATAAAATAAAATATTATTAAACATATTCATAAAAAATTGTTTTATTCATAAAAATTAAATTTTCTTAAGAAAAATATTTAAATATTATTTTTAAAATAAAAATATTAATTTATTTTATAAACGTACTTTAAAAATACTACTCTACACATTAAACTAAATTTTATGCTAGGCAACAACTTTTTTTTTAAAACAGTATACTACTTAAATAAAACTTTTTTACCTAGAATGTGGTATTTTTTTTTCCTTTAGGTGTTTATAAATGTGCTGGAAAAATTATTTGAAATGTAATTTTTTTATGAGTGAAAAGGGAATTCTTTAAGCTTTATTTATATATAAATTTCATAATTATTTATTGAATTTTGTACTACTTACCGAAATCACTGAAAAATTTAAAATTATAGCTTTGAAATTTAGCTTAAAATTGATTAGTGAAAAACTAAAAACTTATCCTTTTTATTACTTTAAAATTTTTCTGAATATCATTTCCTTTCCTATTACAATTTTAACAAAAATAAAAAAAAATTCATTTCATATTAATTTTTTTTATAATTGCCGCTATATTCTATTACAAATACATATCTGTTGCTGTTTTATCAATGCAATTGATGATCGAATTACATTGTATGAAAATGAATTGTAATGTGAAATAGCTAAGTCTCGCTAACATATTTGTGTATTAGTAGTTTGATTGGTTCTCATTTTAAAAAAAATAAACATTGAAATTAAGAAATTGTACTTTATTAAAAATATAAAAAAAAATTAATATATGTATATCATATTCAAAATATTATTATTCAATTTATAACTTATCTTTTGTAATATTTGAAATAAATAACGAAAAATACCGCACGACTAATAAAATGTCTTTTTTAAGTTTTTTTTTTTTTGCAGTAATCAGATAATATGTATATTTATTTATTAGTACATTTTTTTTTGATGTAAAAAATTTTCGAATAAATTTCAGCAATAGTCGCGCTCAGAATGAAGTAGCGCTACACGGAACAATTTGTAGCAATATTAAATGACATTTGATTTTGAGTGACTTTTGCTATATTTTGATTTTATTAAATATATTTAAATTATGGACACAATAGAAAATTTCTATGGTATTCAAAATCATTTCTATAATTCTATTTCTATCCTTATTATTTTGTTATTTAAAATATAATTCATATTCAAATTTTTAATATTAATCAAATGCTTATGTTGTTTTTAATCTTATATATTTTATTTTTTTATCATTTTATATTTTTATAAGAAATGCTTTACTTTCAAAAATTATTAGAAAATCTAGTTAACAAAAACTTTTTACATTAAAATGCAAACACCTAAACGTCAATTGAAAATCGCTACACAATACAATTCGTTTAGCAGAAAGTTAGGGTAAAGTGCCCTATTCTGAGCCCCCCTAAGAGCAGTGTTACCTTTGAGCTCGCGATATATTTTACAGATTCATTTTCCATGAAATTGGTTTCTTTCATAATATTCTTTTAATATTTTTTAAATAAATGTATAATTTAGAAATTTTGTGCACATTGAAAAATGTAACAAAAATAATAATTTAAATTTTAGATACCCATTTTCCAAATATGAGCCCTGGTTTTTCATATTACGAGCCGTCTTTTTATCCAGTTATGAGCCCTTGGTTATTTTACCGGAAAAATAAATTTTTTCGAATTTTCTACTAGAACAATTATATATTATTATAATATTTATTTGGAAATTAAAAAAAAAAAAATCGTGCATTTCAATTGCAGTCCATTTGCAAGCTAAGTACTAATAGTTTTAATAATTTAAATACTTAAAAAAACAGTGTATTTAATTATACTCTATTTGCATTCTAATTACTAATTATTATAACGAATTATTAATAAAGAAATAAAATAATTTTTAAATAGTTTTTTAAGGTAACACTTTTTGCAACTGAAGTATTCCAAATCCGCGGAAATTTTGGGGGTACATTTGAGATTCTTTCAATTTTTCGTTGTTTTTTCTCTTTGTCAAATTTCATTTTATCCTCTTTCTTTAACATAATTGCCTTTTGATCAAATTATGAAGCTTTTACGTTCAACATTTTTTACTCCCTTTCTAGTTGGCGTTTTAGTAATTTTGAGGTAAGTTGTTATACCATTTGAAGGATCATCCTGTTTTACATTTTCTTCTATGAAAATTGGAATTTCATTAATGTCAAAAACTTTTAGTGGGGTATAGTGCATCTGTAAAGTAAAAATTAAATTGTTATGTAAGAATCGACTGTTAAAATATTGTCTTACTTCAGAATCAAAACATTGAACTTGCTCGGCTTCCGAAATAATGATATGTTGCCCAATTTGCAAATCGGTAAGGTCTGTATGACGATTTGAATTATTATTTTCGTTTAAAATATCAGAGAAATTTTTCTCAATATCATTATTATTTTTATTTAAAAGTACATTTTAAAAGTTATTTGAAAGATAATTTGAAAACGCTTATTATATTTAACTTAAGGTAGGCATAACTTACAATATTTTTAATAAAAGTTCCATTTAGTTCCGTATATAATTGATAAAGACAAAGGAAGTCTTCTGAGAATGTACAGGCACTTTGGTTAAATGTTTCTATTTGTTTTAGTTTTTCCTGTCCAATAATTTTAATAAGGCTTTTTAATTATTACTTCATCATTTCAGTGAACATTCTCACAGGTGGATCTTCCAATCAATTGCATCTGCGTTAAAAGGATAAAGTCCGCAAGCACGAAATCCATTTACTACTGTATCTCTTTTAACATATTTATCGCCCACAATTTTTAAAACTGGTGCAAAGTTTTTCCCTGCAAATTGCTGATCCATATTTTCAATTTGCCATTTTTGCACTTCTTTTTGCCAACCTATTCAACCATCCTCCATTGGGTTCAAATTAATGGTATAATCAATAATTAATAATTATATATCTTTAATAAAAAAATACATTTATATATCAATATAAACAAAAGCAAAATAAAACAAATAATTTAATTGAATAATAATCGCAGATATAGAATACCATATAACTCAAATACAAAATATTACAATATAAACAAAAAATAGAACTGTAAATATTGAAAATCTAAGACGTTTCTACATGTTATAAGGCCTAGTACTATCTCATGTTTAAATTGTATGTGGAATTTAATAAGACCAATTCTAATAACACGAATATAATATGATACACCCTGTTCCAACATGTACCTATGGTATAGACAGGCTTATTAGCCTAACAGTTGAACAGTTAGCGCTAAAAAAAAAACAAAAAACAAAAATCTGCAGGTTACAAGATTCTTGTCGCATTTGGATAGAGACAAATTAATATGTTTTATGACCATCAACATAAAGAACAACGGGAAAAACAATATGGTTTGCCACTAAACATGGATAAAACACCTCTTTAACATAGTAAACAAAGACTTCAGACGTCATCCAAACTGAATCTGTTCTCATATATCGTATGCCTTCTGGTATTGATTCTAATATTTCCTTAGGAATTCTTTTATAAGGAAATATAATAGTAGGTGAAGCTATTAATGCATTAGCTGAATAACTAAACATTACTGTTATGCTTTCCTTAGCTCTACCCCTGTCTTTTTCGTACACGTTTTTCTCTCCTTTGGGAGCTAAAACCGTACCACCCTTTGGACATAATAAAAAACCCGGCTTGTCACCATTGAATATTCTTGACGGTTCTTCAAGTATATCCGATATATTTTTCTCTTTTAAATAGCCTTGAATTTGGCCGATCCAACCTTTAATATCTTTTTCTGATAAAACTGCACTCGAATTATTTACTGATTCTGATGTTCTAAAAGCAACTTCAGGATGTCTTTTTAAAAAAGAATTATACCATTTGTTACCAGGTAAATTGTTCACAAAAGCAGTTTTTCGTTGAGAACTATCCAAAAACTCCTTAACAACTCCACATACTTCGTGCTTCCTTCTAGGAAATCCTCTTTTGTAATTTTCAAAAATCCAATTCACAATATTCTTTTCTTCTACAGAATTTAAAATTGTATCAGGAACAGGGATAGACCTTTGAGACCGTTGGTGAATCCTATTTCGTAACGTAGGGCGTGGTATATTGTATTTTCGGATAGATGCATGCATAGACGAAATTTTTGAATTTATTTCATCTAAAGCCAATTCAATATCGCTGATGTGATATTTCCATTTAGATGGCATTTTAAATTTATTTGCTAAAAAAAGTTCTTTAGTTTAGAATTTGTTGAAACATACCCATGCAAGTACACAAAAATGGTTCATAATTGGATAATTATGTTATTTTTTTTGTTTAATTTCTATTATGAGCCCGGGGCCCAAAATAGAAAATTATATTTTTTTTAGTTTAAATATGAACCCCGTTGTTTTTACCTATATTTTAACACACTTTTGTTAATATTTTTTATTTTTTGTTTAGTTATAATAAAAAACACTGAAAAAACTAACTTTGCAATTAAAATATAAATAAAAATATACTTACTTATAAGTTACACTTATTTAGGTTCTTTACAAATTTGTTTAAACTTTGCACTAACTCAAAATGTTGTAGACTTTCGACTATTCATTTCTAAATAAAATATGCAACTAAATTACAATACGTAAATGACAGATAAAAAAAAATAAAGGCGGGAAAAGTGTTTTTTAAAATAAAACTGTTGAAAATTTCAAAATAATACATATTTCTTAGCTTTTCAGTAATATTGTTCGATGGGGCTCAGAATTGGTAGGGGGCTCAAAATAGGGCACTCTACCCTATATCGTGCGTTGCACTTTTTTTTAGAGCTAGATGTTAATTTTTTTCTGTATAAGACAAAACTACAATTTTATTTAAATTTACTTACATTTTTGACGATTTTAGCTTTACACAATAAAAACATATCATATAATCGATTTGTCGTTTTATAAAACGTCTAAATTTGGAATACTTTTGTTTTACACAAAAAAAAATATTGCCAGCGCGTTATTAGTCTTACACAACGAAAACATATTACAGAATTGATTTATAATTTTATAAAACGTCAAAATTTGGAACTGTTTTATTTGTAATTCAAAACAAACAAACAATCAATGTAATTAATAACTTTATTTCAGTTAAAAAATAGAAAAACTATCATTTTTAATTCGTAACTGTCAAATTTATGTATACAAAGGAGTTCCAAAACAGGGGCCTATTTCATAAATATTGACTGGCGAATATTTGACAAACTTGTCACAATAGTCTTACAATTTTATTTTGAAAAACCTATAATTACACTGGATTTTAATACAATTGTAGGTTTTACAACTTTTCGCCTGTAAATAGTCGGATTGTCAATTTTTATGAAATAGGGCACTGGTCGTTTTATAAAATGACAAATAAATCATATGATATGTTTGTAATATGTCGTAAGAATTTCACAATTGTACTATATATATGTCGAATTGCCTATAATATATCGAATTTCTAATGCTTCCCCTTCACGTTGGACCGGGTTGGCTTTCAACTTTCAAGTACGCGAACCAAGTTGAAAACATCGTGTATGGGATGCATAACAACAAAACACGTCCAACGCGTACGGGATGCATAATAATAAATTTAAAGGTATTGCCACCATTATTTATTGTGTGAAGTATATTTATAATAATTCTGATGTGCAATATTTTATTACATGTTGGCAAGGTCTCGCAAACACTTGTGTATTATGTATTTGATAGCAACAATACATATACATACACGATAGAGTTATTATACAAAAAAAATATAATTTTACGTTAAAGCTTATACAATTTATTTTAAAATTCCAAAGCTTAGAGTAATGTTGCTTTGGTTTGGTTATTCGTTTTTTAGCACATTTTCAAAAAATTTTGTAAGAATGTTCCTATATAGCTTCACTCTGTCCCTCCGTCCGTCCGTATGTTTACAAAACTTTTACACCATTTGAAATAGAGTAAAGAAAATTTAACCACGGGTAGATATTACAAAAAAAAATAACTTCTTAGTAGAATTTTTTTCTGTAGCCCCACCTGTTACGGAGCTACAGCCCCCCAAATTTGGAAAAAACCCTATTTTTAAATTGTTATAACAAGAGTTTTGTTAAGTGTATTTTCAATCTGAAACGGCAAAAGATAGCTGGTTTTATAAATTATATAAATTTTTAAAAGCAAACGTTCAGGGTTGCCATACGGTACTAAAATTTATCATTATGCAAAACTCAATTTTTGCAAAATTGGCCACATATATCTTTTAAAGGGTTCAAGCTAGGGTCTTAAGATTTTAGAGGAAATTAAGTCCTCCAAAATTTATAGGAGTGGGTTAACAAAATTTTTTTGTCAAGCCCCCTGTTTAGGAGCTGTAAGGGCTCGAAAATTGAAAATTTGCTATTTTCAAACACCTGTAACTTGAATACCTGTTCAAATAAGCAAAATTGAAAGATCTTTAATTTTATTTCAACATGTGTCAAAGGTATATTTTAATTTTGAAAAAAATGTGCCGAAGCTACAGCCCCCCAATTTGCAAAAAAGCCCTATATTTAAATTAGTATAACAACAGTTGTGTTAAATGTATTTTCAATTTAAAAACGGTATTAGAAATCTGCTCTTATTAGTTTCACAAATGAATGAGGCTAAAATTTATAGGGTTTCCATACGGTACTAAAATTTACCATTAAGCAAAACTCAATTTTTGCTAAATTTTTGACCCCACATATCTTCTAAACGGTTTAAGCTAGGGTCTTGAAATTTCGGGAGAAGTTAGAAATTAGTAGGAGTCAGTTAACAAATCTTTTTTGTCACGTCCCCTGTATAGGAGCTTTTAGGGCTCGAAAATTGAAATTTTCCTATTTTTAAAAACCTGTAACTTGAAAACCTGTTCAAATTTTTTTTTACAAATATACAAATTTTACAGCTGCAGCAATATATTTCAACATACGTTAAAAGTTTTTCTTAAATTTTAAAGGGTCTCTTTCAATTTTTTTTTTTTTTTTGCCCGCACCTCTACATGCTAACTGTTCATTGTGATAGGCTAAACAGCCTGACTATACATGTGCATGTCGGAACAGGGGAGATATATTCATATATTAGAACTGATCAAATGAATTCCACATACAATTTAAACATGAGATAGTACTACGCCTTATAACATTTTCAATAAATGCAGTTCTATTTTTGTTTATATTGTAATATTTTGTATTATTATTTATATGGTATTCTATATCAGTGAGTTATATTATTTAATTGAATTATTTGTTTACATTTTGTATTTGTTTATATTGTTATATTTATGTATTTTTATTAAAGATATATAATTATTAATTATTAATTAAGCCATTAATTTGAACCCAAAGGCGAATGGTAGCTGAGTCAAGGTGAAAACCAGATAAAAGTTTTTTCACTTTCACTGGGATTCGAACCCGGGGCCTTTCGCATGAAAGGTTGGCACTCTAACCACTGTGCCACCCAGCCAATGAAGAAATTGTCTCTTAGTTTTACCCATTTTTGGTTAGATAATTAAATTCTAGGTAAAATTCAAAATTTTGGTGTAGTTCACAATTGATTTCCTAGAACCGAAAAAGATGGAAGGGTGGGGATAGGAGAGGGATGGGCAGATCCATCATAAGTTTACTAAGCAAAAATTTGGAAAACCTTCCCCATTGAAGGGCTATTAGGTCTTAAAAATTAAAACTTTTATGTTTTTATAAAAAGGTCTTAAAAATTTGTTTGTTTAAAAAGGTCTTAAAAATTAAAATTTTATGTTTTTATAAAACAGTAACTTATTCACCAGTATAAGTTTTTCTAAAATTAAACGTTAACATTGAAGCTCCAACATTATATTTGGCACTTATTAACAGGTTTTCTTGAGTACATTCTAAGTAATTCACTATTAGTCACATAATTAATAAATTAAAATAAATGATAAAATACTCAGCAAGGAACTGTATATAATTTCGAAAATGTGCTTTTTAAAAACCGTTGGTTTTTTTCATAACTTGCTATTACGGACTATTAAAAGCGATTTCATGCAAAGGCTAATCTAGTAATGTAAAATTTTAACAAGCATCTGAACAATTTTTTTGTTGAATTCGATTAATCCGCTTTGGCGCGACGACTTGTTAGTCCTAAAAAACTTTTAATTTATTTAGTCGTTTTGGGTAACTCCAGATTTTGTATAATTTTAATTTTTTCTGGCTTTGGTTTCAATCCATCACTGGTAAGGATATATCCCAAAAACTCTGTCTCTTTTCTTAAAAAATTGCCCTTATCTATTTGTATTTTTATATTTTTATCTTCTAAAACTTTAAATATCTGTGAAATAGTGTGAATATGTTCTTTAAGGCTACTACTGAATATCAATATATCATCCAGATTTACGATACAGTTCTTGTTTATATAATCTCTTTATGATTTTAATGCCAAGGTAGGTAACAACAATTCCAATCTCCAAAGAGTCATGGGTTGTCATGAACTCAGGTCTATACGGAACAATAATGGAGAAAGACGACCTGTGCGCCGCACTAGATTTGGAGGATATTGGAGGCACTAGATTTCCGCATCTCGATATTTATAAATATACATCAGAGAGTCACAGAGTCTCCAGATGGATCGACGCGAAATCAAATTGATCATATCCTGATAAGTAAAACATATCACAATTCCCTACTAGATGTCAGAGCTTGTAGAGGCGCTGATATTTACAGGAACCATAACCTACTACTAGGAGAAATTAGATTACGCCCAGTCAACGTCATAATCGTAGAACTAAATATGATGTTTCAAAACTTCAAGATTCAGGTAAGATGGAGGAATATAAAGAATCAGTTAACAATATACTGCACAACATGGATCAATCGAGCATCTGAAATAATATTGAAAGTGCTTGTAAAACAGCTGCCCAAAGAACCCTTGGCACTCAACAACACCAGAAAAAGCCTTGGATAGAAGAGGATACGAGGAAGCTAATAGAAAAACGTCGCAAGCTTAAACCACAGCTTGGTCAAGCTCGATTGCCACCGGAGAAACAACGACTAAAAGGGGAATATAACAATATCGAACGTCAAATAAAAGCGTCAGCGAGAAAAGATCTGGAGCGTTTTGTGAGTACCATCGGCTCAGAGGCGGAAAGAGCTGCATACCACAACAACTTACGTGGCATCTACTCTGCTATAAACAAACTTTCAAGAACCAGAGTCGAAGCACCTCCACTTAAAGATTGCAACGGAAATATTCTCACAACAGAGCAAAAACCTAGCAGAGAGGAAATCGCAAATGCCATTGCAAAATTAAAGATCAACAAATCTCAGGGCCCTGATAAGGTACTAACCACATCCCTGGTTCCAATTATCCGGGAAACATGGACAACTGGAAGAATCCCAAGAAGCTGAAAAGAAGGGATTATTGTACAAATTCCAAAAAAAAGCGATTTTAGCAACTGCAGTAACTGGCGAGGAATTACAGTTTTAATTTCTGTCGAGAAATTACTGGCATTCATAATTTTAGACCGTGTTTCTCCTACCGTCAACAACTTACTTCGTCGCGAGCAAGCGGGATTCAGACCAAAGAGATCTTGTGTTGATCACATAAACACCCTAAGAATCATCATCGAACAGCTGAAGGGCAATCTCCATTGTTCCTTCTCTTAGTCGATTTTGAACGTGCATTCGACACCGTTTCAAGAAATGCCATTTGGGAAGCGCTAAGAGTTCTGGGAATCCCTGATAAGTTAACAGAACTAATAAAATAACTTTATAGGGATACCGCTTGTACAGTACGATTTAAAGGGAAAACAGGCGCTGAATTTACAATAAATAACGGAGTTCGTCAAAGTTGCGTACTCTCCCCTATACTGTTTCTGATAGTTTTAGACAATGTTATCGGAAAAACCGACGCCGAATCATCTGATGGAATACAGTGGTGCCAATTCAAAAAACTAAGTGAACTTGATTACGCTGAAGATGTTTGCCTCATGTCGCATAGTTTACCATGTATTAGCTCAAAATTAGAAAAACTTATTATTAATGCTAAAAATGTTGGATTAAAAATAAACTTTAGCAAAACAAAGCTAATGCAACTAGAAGCAAGTATCCAGACACACTGACAATTGATATTAACAACAAATCTGTAGTAATCGACGAGGTTGATGAATTTTGCTATTTGGGAAGCATGATAACAAAGAGCGGTGGCGCGGAGGAGGACATATCGTATCGGATAAATAAGGCCAGGCATGCTTATCATAAAGTCAGTAACGTTTGGCGCTGTAGAAACTTTAGTAGAAAACCCAAACTAAAAATTATTTTCAACTCAAGCGTTAAACCAGTTCTACTATACGCTTGCGAAATCTTGAAAATCACAGAGAACATATCCAGAAAACTACAGACTTTTGTTAAAGGTGGTCTGAGGAGAATATGCAGGATATTTTTGCCTAAAACAATTTCAAACCAGAATCTTCTAAAACTTACTGCCAGAAAACCAATAGCAACAGAAATCTTATGTAGAAAATGGCGGTGAATAGGCTACACCCTGCGGAAACCGGACGATGGTATTGGCAAGCAGGCATTTCAATGGAATCCTCAGGGAAAACGAGGACGCGGAAGACCACGCAACACCTGGGTCAGAACGGTCTTAGCAGAGTCCCGGCAGCAGAGTTGGGCAGAAGTCAGGCGAATAGCGCAAGATCGAGATAGATGGAAGAAGTTTGTTTCCGCCCTATGCTCCCATAGAAGTGGCATTTATTGAAAATACGTGTATTGTAGAGGTTATAGTTGTATCTGTAATTTTACTTTTATTTTTCAGTTGACAAAATAAAAACCTTGATTACAACACACCCAATTATAAAATATCCTAATTTTGAAAAAATGTGCACGTTAACTACAGACGCATCGAATTTTTCGGTGGGTGCTGTCTTCTCACAAAAGGGACACCCTGTGTGTTTTGCTTCAAGGACATTGAACAACCACGAGAAAAACTACTCAGCAACCGACAAAGAATTTCTTGCAATAATGTGGTCTGTTAATTTTTTATGTTAATCAAAATTTTTACTGACCACCAACCAATTAAATATCTTCATGCAAAGTATAGAGGCAAAGACCTTTCACTTAGACACCAAATGTGGCTTTTTAAATTAGGAGAATACCAATTTGAAATAGAATACTTAGAAGGAAAAGAAAATCGTGTAGCAGATTTTCTTAGTAGAATTGAAAATGATAACAATAATTTAAATGAGGGAGAGAGTGATGAGGAAGAAACTCAAAGTTTTGAAAATTTTAATATGGAAGATGAAAATAGTCATTGTTATGCTACTGTTCACTCTGCAGAAGAGGAACAACTTAATCACATTCCAATTAAAGAGGAGATAGTAAAGAAATACAAAACAAAGTTAATTTTAACAAATAACAAAGTAAATGAAATTGAAACAATCCTAGGTAAAAGAATTATTTACATAGCCGAATATGATTTTAATAGGTCAGGTGAAATATTTAAGAAATTTATTAATAAAGGAAAAATAGGAATATTTTCAGAATTATCAGATTCTAAATATAATATAGTTCAAAAAACTAATCGATATGTTTTCTAATGATAGTCAGATTAAATTTATAAAGTGTTCATTTAGAGCTCAAGATTTAAAAACCGAAACCGAAGCGGTAAAACAAATATCCTTATATCATGTTAGAAAGAGTTGTCACTCGGGGATTCAAGAAACATACAACCAAATGAAATTAAAAATTTACTATACAAAATTGCTCGAATTAATTCAAATTATAATAAATCAAAGTGAAATCTGTCAACCAGTTAAATATGACAGAAACCCAATAAAAACAAAATATCATATAACGAAACTCCAAATGATATTAATCAAACTATTCTCGTAATCCTAATCCAAAAGCTCACATAACTAATGAGATTAATTTTTTTGCTTTTCTTATATAGGGCAAAATCTACAATAGATACTTTTGCTGTGATATATTAACCCATTGCGGCGTGCCAATGACTTTTTTTAAGTTATATAGCAATATTTATCAAACTCTTAACTTTTGTTTAGTTATTCCATAAAAAATGTTCAGAGCAAATTTCTAATCTTCTAATATATAAAGAAGAAAATTTGTTTGTTTATTTGTTTTTTCCAGGATTCACGTGAAAACCACTGGTCAGATTGTCAATAAATTTTACGGAATTAATTCTGTGGGACCGGGGGTTGACGCAATCTATGTCACATTTTTATAAGTCAGCAGGTTGCGGCTCCAGAACCGTTTTAAGCTTTTTCGTTTTTTTTGATGTTGATTCAAAACGGTTTGACTGATTGACTTGAAATTTTGCATAAATGTTGCTTTTAGCAACCGGATTAGTTGTATAAAGTTTGTTGGAATGAACTAACCCATTTCGGCCTGGCGGCTTCCAAAAAATTTTGTGTTTCCGATTTGAATCCAATTTTACAGGGTGGTTTTGCAGTCGGAAATAGAGGCTGACACAAATTTTTGTTGAGTTCGGTTAACCCGTTTGGGCACGAGGGCGCAATGAAGCTTTTTCAATTTTGTTGATGTCGAGCCAAAAAAGTTAGAACGGCTGACACAAATTTTTGTTGAGTTTGGTTAACCCGCTGGGCAGTTTGACCGATCGACATGAAATTTTGCACAAATGTTCTTCTTTACTAACGGAATTAGTTGTATAAAATTGGTTGGAATATAATAACCCATTCTGGTCAGGCGGGTTTCCAAAAAACTTTTTGTTTCCGCTTATGTCCAATTTTACAGGTTGATTTTGCAGTCCAAAAGAGAGGCTGCAAAATATTTTAGTTAAGTTCGATTAACCCGTTCGCCACGACGGTGCCATGAAGTTTTTAATAAATTTTATTTGTTTCAAGGGTTAAATGAATATCATAGAAAATTTTGCACCAGCATTGATTTTAATTATTGAAGCCCACCAGGGAAGTTAGGTTTTGACCTGTTTACGCGTTTTGCACAAAAATTCAATGAAATTTTCGAATTTTTGGCATTAACGCAAGTTTATCGTTATTCCAAAGGCTCACTTAATTAATAAGACTAATTTTTTACTTTCCTCAAATAGTGCCAAAGCTAAATGAGATACTTTGTTTGATATAATAACCTGTTTGGGCATAAAACCCAATGACTTTTTCTTAAGTTTTATAACAGTATTTCTAAAACTCTTAATTTTTGAAAAGCTGTTATTCCATAAAAAATTATAAATGCACATTTCTAATATTAATAATAATAAAAATCATGCTAATAAAGAATCCGATTAAAAGTATTATTGAGTAATATAACTTTTTCCATCTCTAGATTTTTTCGTAAGTTTTTATTTTTTATCTACTTTACATTTGTTGTTCTATAAAAATTTATGACAAATTTTTTTAAGTTTTTTTTTGGATTTTCCACATTTTTTTAGATTGATCACCATACCACAATAGTTAAGATTGATCATAATAGTTAAGTAAATACTTATTTTAAAACAGTATCTATATCATAATATTTAATCGGCTTATTTTTTCCCATACAAATATAAACATCCTTTTTTAGAACAAACTATTTGACCAATTTTAATGAAACAACAACCAAAAGAAAGGTTTTTTTTGTTTTCATAGGACAATGATATTTTTTTTTTAGAATATTGCGTTTTTTCAGGTGAAAATCCGTCTTTAATTTAACGTAAATTTGAATTTAACGGTCACGCTTTTAAAAGTTGAGGCTTATGACTCTAATATTATGCGCCGACTTTCTGTGTAAATGTAATTCATTTTCGGTTTTAACTCACAGCTAAATCTAAATCAAAAGATTATAGGCGCCGACTTATGTATATCTTTCTTTTTTTTGTATAGTTCAAATATTCAATGAACAAGGAGATTTAAATTTTTTTAAAATTTTTTTTTTTGTTTTTGTTTTTTCTTTATCTTAAAAAGTGAACGAAAAAAATGAGTTCTTTTCGAAATGAAAGCAGTACATTTGGTTTATACAGTAGTTTTCATTTATAACGAACTCGGTTCAATTTTAATTATAATAAACGTAACACTTTTTGCCAATGAATTAAATTTTACCTAAAAATGTAAGTTGTTTATTACATTTTTATTTCTTTTATTTAAACTTATTATATCTAATAATGTTGCTTGGTGATTATTTTAGTATTTTTATATATATTTTTGAATATAAAAAAAAATCATAATGCATCAAAAATACAAATAAAATTTCATTACAAGAAAAAGCATATATACATCTATAAACATAGAGGTGAGGCTGACACATCAAATAAAAATCTAGCAAATGAGTTCAAAGTGCCCATTCTAGAATTAGCACAATCTACAATGTTCAATTCTTATACTAATTTTTCAAAATTCACAGCATTCTTTTAAAACGACATTTTTTTATTACGACGAATATTTTCTGTCTCTTCATGGTCGTTATAAGCGAGTTTTACTGTATTTTTTTTTTTGCTATATGTTTGGAGAAACAAAAAAATTACATTTCTTAGAAAAAATTATGTGTTCTTTAGGAATCAACCAGAATAAATGCATACGGCGTGCAGTTTCCGTCAAAAAATTTTGAAATAAGTAGGTGTTATGTACTGTACTTCGGAATTTAAAATTTTAAAATTTGACAAAGCGTATAAAAATATTGTAATTGTTTTTTCTGATGTTGCTACGATTAAGTTTTCAAAATAAAATATTTTAAAATAATATTTTTTTTTAAAAAAACATACATTCCAAATAATTGAAAATACCTATACATAATATGTTCGCAAAAAAAACTAAAAAATAATCTTCAACTGAAATAAAAGTTGACGTATAATTTCTGTCAAAAAATTTGCAAATAAATAGGTACATGAATTTACATGAGAGCTGTTCGAAATGAAAGCAATACATTTGATTTATACAGTAGTTTTCATTTATAACGAACTCGGTTCAATTTTAATTATAATAAACTTTACACTTTTTGATAAAGAATTAAATTTTACCTAAAAATGTATGTTTTTTATTACATTGATATTTCTTTTATTTAAACTTATTATATCTAATAATGTTGCTTGGCGATTAATTAAGTGTTTTATTTAGTTTTGAATATAAAAACAATCATAATAACGCATCAAAAATACAAAAAAAAATTCAATAGAAGAAAAAGCACTATATATGTGGGAATCAATAATTATGCCTACCTTATCGATAACGTTATGATCATAACGTTAACACTAACAAGTTCAATGGCCCAATCAGCTGACGAGCACATTTTCTACAATTTGACACATATTCAACTTCCTTTTGTTTTTTTTTTTTTCTCTTAAGCCGTGGACGTGGATAGATGCAGTTGAATCATCTAATAAAATTAAATCATACTTACTTTGTCTTTTTTTTAAATTAAATAACTAAACTTAAAATTAAACGTATTAAATAATACTTTCTTTTTTTAAATTAAATAACTAAACTTAAAATTAAACGTATTAAATAATACTTTGTCTTTTTTTGAATTAAATAACTAAAGTTAAATAAAATTCTTTAAACTCAAATAAATATTGTTATTTTTAATTTCGATTCCCACATACATAGGCTTAACATTTTATTTGAGACACATCAAATAAAATGTTAGCAAATGAGTTCAAAGTGTCCATTCTAGAATCAGCACATTCTACAATGTTCAAGTCTTATACTAATTTTTCAAAATTCACAGCATTCTTTTAAAACGACATTCGTTTATTACGACGAATATTTTCAGTCCCATAATGGTCGTTATAACCGAAAAGTACTGTATTTTGTTTTTGTTTGCAATTTATTGTAATACACTAGGTAAGGTACTAAAAAAAAAATTTTTTGTAAATCGTAAATTGTGGTTGCTTTTTGTTAAGTTTTTTGTAAAATTAAAAACCGAATTCTGAAATATGCAGAAACTTAAAAAAAAAATAATATTTCTAAGAAAAATGATTTGTTTCTTATGGATCAGCCAAAATCAGCATGTACGGCATTCAGTTTCTGTCAAAAAATTTTGAAATAATTAGTTATGTAAAAAAATTTACATGAAAGCATACGCGACGTTTTAAATTTTAAAATTTAAAAATTGACGAAGTGTAAAAAAATACATATTGTAATATGTTTTTTCTTATGCTGCTGCGATTAAATTTTAAAAATAAAATATTTTAAAATAACATTTTTTTTTAAATAATTTAGTTTAAAACTTACAAATATTCAAATAAATTAAAAATACTTACAGTAAAAATGTTTGCAAAACTAAAAAATTTATCTTTCTCAAAAAAAGTTATTTGTTCCTTAGGTCCTAACCTAAATAAAAGCGCGCAGCGTATAATTTCTTTCAAAAAAATTAGAAATAAATAGGTTCATAAATTTACATTAGAGCAGCGAAAATACGCGTAACGCAATGCACTGTATCTCGGATTTTTAAAATTTACAAATATTGACAAAATGTATAAAAATATTATTATTGGTTTTTCTTATATTTCTAATATTATGTTTTAAAAATAATATTTTTTTACAATAATTTTTATTAAAAAATATCTTATATTCAAAATACCTATAATATGAAATTAAAAATATTTTTTGTAGGTACTAAATTAAAACATTCAAATAAATATTTTTGATAAATTAAATATTGTACGCGCGTATCGATTTACCGATAATGGATATGCAGACAGACGTATTGACGTACTGCCGTATAAAAATTGTACGTCTTATGTTTGATTTCATTCTAATAATTGAAAAGTTTATTTCACACTTTCAACATCGAATAATGTTTTTTTATAATTAAAAAAACTATTTTTAGTTTTACTTTGACAAAACGAACGAATTTTATATATCAAAAAGTGTACATGAAGATTAGATAGGCGTAGTTTGTAAATGGAACGCATATTTTTGTTTCAGGAGTACATAACTGTCAGATTATCATCATATATATATTTGACATTTTAAAACTACCTGTCATTTGAGAAGTTAATTATATTTAATAGTATTTAAATATTAATAAAGTGGAAAAATTAAGGTTTATTGCTGATATAAATATAAAGAATATTTTTTAAAATGGAAGGGGGTAAGTGCTTATTGGTTATCAAATAAAAAATATGATTTAACATAACCTATTCAAGAGAATTTTAATTAAAGCCATCTGCCGGAAATTATTTATCTACTCTGTCATATACTCTTTTACAAGGGCTGAAGTAGCTGGCAATAGTTGAGAGTAGAAAAGAGTTTACTCCCCTTAAAGGAATAAAAGCAATAATATTTATTTGTTTTAAGAAACTTATGAGTCATGGCTCATGACCATGTATAGAAATATATTTTTGTCAATAAAAAACTTAGGAAATATTAAATAAATAAACTAGACAAAAAGGTATAAAGTAAACTAAGCAATTCAGAATCATTTTTCCCATGTTTTCAGAATTTTAAATAGGCATACATTTGTAGTAAAAATTTACCTATGTAGCTATTAAATTTAAAAATGAAAAAAGGGTAGGAAAAATTTATTCTTTGATTTATTGAAAAACTTTTTGTTTTGCTATAAATCTTAAGATTGAAATTTAAAAAAAGACTTCGGTCAACTTGACTATTATTTGTACTTCTGGCAGCTTCAATATAATATAATACTAATTACTAAACTTATGAATTATGATATGTTATATTTTGTTGTACATATTATGTATTCATAGAGTTTTTTAATTAGGATACAGAATACGTACAACATAGTTCATATCGTACTAAAATGTTTAGAAAAAAGTACAGTTTGCTATATGAAGGACAGCATTAACTCGAATTTTGGGTTCTTGACTTCAATAAATATATGTATATATTAGAATAATATTTATATGTATTTAGAATTTTAATTTAATTTATCCTCTCTTTAAAGCGGCTTAAGCTATAGAAATAAAACTCAAAAATCGGTACTTAACAACGTTTTAATAATTAAGAAAAATTATAAATTTTTTTTAAGCAAATTTCAAGCGCAAGAATTGTTGACAACACTGTTGGCATAATTTTTATTATGTATAGTCTAATATAATTTACACAAAACGAATTTTATATGTTAACTTAAAAGCAAAAATAGCTCGAATTTCGAGCACAGGGCGATACTAGTATATATAATTTCGTAACCCGAATTTTTTATTTTGATATAGCGCCTATTAGCCCGATTTTCATAAGTCATATTTTGATTTAAAGGTTGTGATGGTGAAATTATAACATTGTCTGTAGGACCAATAGTTTTGGAAATATTTCGATATCTAACTTTAGTACTACCATTATCCAAATTTTAAATAGAAGTACAAAATATTTTAATAAAATTTTTTACTTGCAAATTAAATCATTCATATATATGTAAATCATTTTTTATTTTTAATATTATTTATTGAAATTACCACTAAAATTGTTTGTCATAGGTTTCGATTTAAAATTAAAATATGAATTATGAAAAATATGAATATTTAAATCAATTTAATATATTTTAACACACAAATTAAACAAATCAATATAAACTAAAATTTTAAATATAGAACAATGTTAAAATAATCTGTATCTTATAGACAATATGCAAATCTCTGCTTAAAAAAATTTAAAACCATATTGTTTAACATCGACAACCCTTGCGTTCATAAAAAAACTTATTTCAATTCATATAAACACACATATATATGTTACTAAAATTTTTCAAAAATACTTAACTATTTTCTTAACCCTCTAACCCGCAAATCCCTAAAAGTGAAAAAAAAAGTCTGATAATTTTTTTCTAGGGTAATTATGGCCTAATGAACTCAAAAAAATCATCCCCAAGTCATTTGCTCCTTTGGTTCAACGACCAAGTGAGAAAAGGTGAAGAGTGCCTCAGGGCACTGTTGCGGGTTTATGTAACAAATAAAGTCAGGTATATATTTTTATTTATAACAAGCTTTTATTGAAAAAATATAAAAAAATTAAAAAAATGTTTTATTTTTTATGATGGTAATCATAAAAACAATTTTTGGCATTTGAGCAGCACAAATGAAGGTTACATTTTGAGCAAACACACTGGGTTTGTGACTTTTTACATAATTTGCACCATCGTTTGTCACCTTCTTTATCCAACCATATTGGGTAATGGTCGATGTTATCGTAACGAACATTATATACTGGATGTTTCGCTCTTGCACCAGGCCGTGAAGTATTTGGTTGACTACTTGGACGACCAGCGGCACGTTTCTTTGTGTACGCCACAAGACCAGCAGCAATTTCTTCTCGAAATTGCGGTAATTGGAGCAACTTTTATTCAGCTGAAACATTACTGGAATCGTTTACTTTTTCATTGTTTATGCGTCGATACAAAATGTAGGCATTCGTTGTTGCCATATCGATAAAATGATAAAATAATCGAGTCTTTGCATCGCGTGTCTTTGCTCGAACATGGTAACGACCCATTAGTCCATCCATCAAATCTACACCACCCATATGGTGATTGTATTCGCGTATAATTTGTGGGCAATCGACTTCTATATATTTCTTTTCTTTTCGATTGTAACGCGATGCTTTTGATATCTGCAAGTTGGGATTTGCTCTTTCAAATGGCTCAATGCCAACATAAGTTGAAGCCAAATGCACGCACTTGTTATCTTTCCACAAGACATTGCTGATTTCAATACCAAAGCCAGAACCCACAAATTCAGTAGAGAAACCTCTTGGTTCATTTGCGATTACATTATACGCAGGAAGCTTACAATTTGGAATTCGGTTAACTCGCACCGTGCCTAAACTGTATATTCCTCTTGCACGCAAATAAACCAACAATGGCAGCGATGTATAAAAATTGTCGAAATAGACAATGTGGTGCACAAAGTTGGTTACCGTTTGTGTCAAACGCACAATAACATTCGAAGTTGCTCCAAGATCGGGAGTAACAGGTAAAACAATATTATCGCCTGCTCCGTTGTAAATTTCAAAGCGGTAAGCAAACCCAAAAGTATCACATAAAACGAATAATTTAAATCCCCATTTGTGTGGCTTATTTCGCATGAATTGTCGAAGATGATGTCGCATTTTGGTGCTGCACATTTGCTCGTCAACACACAATCGAGCGATTTTTGGCACGGAATCAAAACGTTTGTTGAGTTCGTTGCTTATAATTCGCATACGAAACAAGCAATCATAACCAGGTTGCCCCTTCTTGATTCGTTCACTTTCATCTAGGAACGACAAATATTTTTTTATTATCTCAAAGCGTTTACGACTCATTGTGTTTTGAATAGGTGGGAACGAATTTTTACCCCAATAACTTTCCAAATTTGGATACCGGTAAACTGACATGTATAGCAAAATCCCAATGTAATGATACAGTTCATCAACATCTACATTGAATGTGGTGTTGATATTTTCGGTGGTAGCTGCTCTATTGGTTTCATTTACAATAATTTCTATTATATTGTTTGTGAAGAAATAGCAGAAAATATCCATTGGTGTCTGTAACTCCTTAATTTCTGACGGCAACGATGTATCTCCTCGCAAAGCTACTTCATTTACATGTAGCTTCATTGATCGTTGCCGCCATGTAATTTTGGAGAACTCTTGTGAATCCTTCTGTATTGATTCAATATAGGTATTGAACAACAAATTTTTTAAACCAATTATATTTGCACCAATAATACCTTTCCAATTCATACCTGCACCAGTGAAACCACCAGCAGAAGGCATACTTCTTGGACCAGTATTTTCTATTGATGGTAACGAAGAGCGAGCTTTTTTCGCTGATTTTTTTGCTGATGTTGATGCGACTGGTGCCTCAAATGCAGAAGATGGTTCTGTAGTATCTATAATTTTTTGCGCTTGAATATTTGCAATAACATTTTCGGTTTCCGAATTAGTAACCAATGTAGATGATCCAGAAGGTGCGTCAAATGCACTTACATTCAAAGACATGTTCAATGCTTCAGCTATGAACATATCACTATTTTCAATATTTTCAATGTATTGTGAAATACAATAGTCATCTTCTGGGCTGATTTCATTCGGCTCATAATTTGGATCATCATCTTCATCATCACTACTGAAATCTGCTTCTTCGTCTGTTTCCACCGAATTCATAAACTCAATCAATTGTTCGTCAGTCAAAGCGTTTAATTTGATCCTTCTACGATCCATTTCTGTCGATTTCTATGAAAGAAATATTTGTAAGGGTAACAAACAATGAAAATAATATAAAAAAGGGTAACAAACAGTGACATAAAAGGGGCCATAAATTTACACGCAAACACGCAACAGTGCCGGTTTAGTTTTTTAATTCTCCACGCACAAATTCTTTTATTTGACACTGAGTAAATACATCAATATAAAGTACATTACCATACCTTTTCAAAAAAAAATATTTCACTCAGATCGGACGACTAGAAGTTTGAATAATTTGGTTTTGAAAAATAAAATTTCACGTATAAAATTTTACTTGCTCACAATAGGATTTTAAAAACAAAACTGTGAATAGCAACGAAACGAAACGTTAAAATGTGTTTGAACATTTGAGAAAATTGTTGCCAGATATGTTAGTCAACATAAGGTAGTCAGTTTCATTAAAAAAAATTTGTCTTGTGGGGAAGAATTGGAATTTTATGATGCGTGCCCTGATGCATGCTTGCGGGTTAGAGGGTTAACAGTTATGCCTACAAGTTGGATAAGCATGAAATAGTTCAGCAATAAATAAGGAAATAGAAATAATTGTTTTAATTTCTTAAACGGAATATGTAGTTGAATATTGAGTAATGAAATGAAAATAATTTTTTTACCAAAATTGGAAATGCTCTTTCGATCAGTTGTATTCTTAACTTCTAAAAACGACACGATATAGATTTTTAAACTGAAATTTTTCTTAAATAGAGTTTTATACATGTTCCTTTAAATTTTAGAAAATATAATAAAATTTTATATAAAAATAATATTGGTTTTAAAAATTTAAAAATTTTTTTATTATTTTTACCGATACTTAAGAAAAATATTTGTAAGACAATAATCATTTTTGAAAAGCGTTCAGTTTTTGGACATAACATCAGCATATAGGAAGTATATTACATAAAAGTAGGAAGAATTCATATAAAAATAATAATAACTTGATTATTTGAAAATTGTATCACACAACCGAGACACTCGGTATGAAAGCTGATTATTTTCTCAAAATTTTTATATTCACATACAATTAAATAAATTATTGACAAATTACAACATGATGTACATAACAAAAAAACAAATCGCATATTTCTGCTTGCCAATTTTTAGGTATTAAATTTATTATTTTTGCAATTTGACTATTTTTAAAAAACAACAACTGCAAAATAGATAAAAGACAAAGACTTACGAAAAAATGTAGAGAAGGAAATTGGACACAAATCGGAAACCCATAATTTTTTTAACACCAGCCAGGACGAAATGGATTAATTTATTCCAACCAAATCTATACAACTAATGCCGGTTGCTAAGAGGAACATTTTTTCTAAATTTCAAGTGAAACCGTTTTCACTCGACATCAAAAACATTGCAGAAGCATAATTGCGCCCTCGTGCCCAAGCGGGTTAACCGAACACAACAAAAATTTGTGTCAGCCTCTCTTTTCGACTACAAAATCACCTTGTAAAATTGTACAAAAATCGGAAACCCAAAATTTTCTGGAAGCCCGCTGGGCTGAAATGGGTTAAACCAAATTTATACAACTAATTCCGGTTGCTAAGTGGAGCATTTGTGCAAAATTTTAAGTCAATCGGTCGAACCGTTATATTAGATTTCAGTGAAAAATTGTATTTGCTTCAAATAAATCTAAAAATGAAAAATTTCAATTTCGTATATATTATGATTAAATACATAGTATTTTAAAATAGTTTTTCCAAAAAAGAAACCTACATTTCTCTCATAAAATTATAAAAAAAACGAGGAAGAGCGTAGTAGAACTTTCAGCTAAGCACAAAACAAAATGTAAGTTGAAAAGCAGATTTTTAAAGCTTTTCTAAACCATCGACTATATTTTATTTAAACTATGGCAGTTCAAGAAAACTACTATTGACATAGTATAATGACATAATGGCATATTTAGTATACCCTTTTGACCTATTACCCGGCACACGTTGCTCCGCCACTCAATGGAGTTTTAATTTAAGTTGATGACAAAATTTAACACAAAAATTACACATGGCGTACATGTTAATTTTAAAATCTAATAAAGAAATTTTTTTAAAACGCTTATTTCAGAATTATCCTTGCAGTTTTTCAACAAATTTATCAAATTTCACTTAAAACTTTTCATAATTATTAAATAATAATAAAAATAAAAATTTTAGTTCAGTTAATATTATTCGCCGGAAACCCACCATCCTCAACTCTATAGTCAAGGAGCACCAAATTGTCAAGAAGCACCACGTATAGAAAAATTAGAGATAATCGTTCAAAGTATTTCGCAAACTGTTTTTTAAAGTTTTTGTTTCGTAATCGGTTAAAAGAACAATTTTTTTTAAACATTCTCCTAATTCTAAGATGTTTTACCTACTTTCAAAAATTGAACGTAATTCACTTACAAATTTTTTTTTTAACAATCGTCGGGTCGGCATGGTTTAACAAACTCCAAGTCCGTTAATAGAATGACTCCATTTTCAAAGAGCAACACACATACAAAATTTGAAGTCAATTGGTTAAATAATTTCTAATTTATAGCAAAGCAACGAAAAAGCCTTTAAAAAGCTGTTGGGCCAGAATGGGTTAAATTAATATATTTTTTTTAGGCTTTCTTTTTAACCAAAGTAAAAATTCAAAAAATTTGGCTGAAACTTCTTTTTTACAATTTGCAAACTCTGCTAGTCTAATATATAAACAAGAAAATTTGTTTGTTTGTTAGTTTTTGTCGGGGATTCACGTGAAAACTGATTGTCACAAAATTTTAAAGGACAATTCTGAGAGTTCGTGGGGTGACATAGGCTATGTCACATTTTTATAAGTCAACAGGTTGCGGCCCCAGAACCGTTTTCAGCTTTTTCGTTCTTTTGATGTCGAGTCAAAACGGTTTGACCGATTGACTTAAAATTTTGCACAAATGTTCCTATTAGCAACTCGAACTAGTTGTATAAATTTTGTTGGAATGAATTAACCCATTTCGGCCTGGCAGGCTTTTAAAACATGTTGTGTTTCCGATTTGTGTCGAATTTTACAGGGTAGTTTTGCAGTCAAAAAGATTAGCTGACACAAATTTTTGTTGAGTTCGGTTAACCCGTTTGGGCACGACAGCACAATGAAATTTTTTCAATGTTTTTGATGTCGAGCCGAAACAGTTTCACCGATTGACTTGAAATTTTGTAAAAAATGTGCCTGTTAACTAACAGAATTAGTTTTATAAAGTTGGTTGGAATATAATAAACCATTTCAGCCCGGTGGGCTTCCAAAAATTTTTTGTTTCCGATTTGTATCCAATTTCACAGGTTGATGTTACAGTCCAAAAGATAGGCTGCAACAAATTTTTGTTAAGTTCGATTAACTTATTTTCAGACGACGCCATGGAGCTTTGTTGTTCTTTAAAAATAGATTTCAGTGTAAAATTTGATTGCAGTTTTTTTTCTAAGAAAATTTAAAAATCAAAAAATTCAATTTCGTATATATTATGGTTACATACATAGTATTTTGAAACATTTTTTCTAATAATAATACTTATATGTAAACCAGCAATTACCCGTTGCGCTTTGCTCCGATTCTTAATGGAGTTTTAATTTAAGTTGATGCTATTGAAAAATGTTAACACAAAAATTTCACATGGTATACATAATACATAATTTTAAAATGTTATGAAGCAATTTTTTTAAAACGATTTTTTTTTAAGATTATTCTAGCAATTTTTCAACAAATTTATCAAATTTCACTTGCAACTTTTCATAATTATTAAATGATGATAATAAAAAAAAAATTTTAATTCAGTAAACATTATTCGATGGAAACCTACCATCCTTAACTATATCGTCAAGGACCACTAAATTGCCAAGAATCACCTCGTATAGCAGAATAAGAGATAATCGTTAAAACTGTTTTGCAAACTGTTTTTTAAAGTTTTTGTTTCGCAATCGGTTAATTCAAAGAAGTTTTACCTAATTTCAAAATTTGGACGTAAATTACTTACAAAATTTTTTTTTTTTGAATAATCGTAGGATTGATAAGTAAATACATATACGCATATAAAATTTAAAGTCAATTGGTCAAACCTTTTCTGCTTAAGAGTAAAGTAACGAAAAAATCTGTAAAAAGCTGCTGTGCCGCAATGTGTTAACGGAGCTCAACAAACCTGTTATTGAGACTTTGACCAAGCAATATTTCGCAAAATTGGACGTAATATCCTTCCAAAATTTTTTTTTTGGACAATTGTCGTGGCAGCAAGATTTAACAAATTCCAAGTCTGTTAATAGAGTGAACTCCATTCTCAAAGAGGAACACATATACAAAATTTGAAGTGAATCGGTTAAACCATTTCTAATTTATAGCAAAGTAACGAAAAAACCTATAAAGAGCTGTTGGGCCGCAATGGGTTAACGGAACTCCACAAATATTTTTTTGATGCTTTCTTTTTAACCAAAGCAGTACACCCAAAAATTGGCCTAATCTTTCTCTTTTACAATTTGCACGCTAGTTACATCCTTAACACATAATGATAAAACAATTAAAGAAGTAATAGAATATTTAGAATCAGGAAGATAATTTTAATAAAACATGTCTTAACAAAATATTTTGTTATCAAGTAAATAATAATAATCAATATTAACAGACAAAATAAAACATGTCTTAACAAAATATTTTGTTATCAGGTAAATAATAATAATCAATACTAACAGACAAATTAAAACATGTCTTAAATAAGAAAGTTACAATCAGGTAAACAATAGATAGTAAACAAATCAAGTCATGTTTTAATAAGATAATTATTATATTGAGACAAGGAAATTACTTTCTTTGTTTTTAAAAAAATAAATAAAATAGATTAAGATTCATATTATGTATCTGAAACAAAGAAATTACTTTCTTTGTACGATAAAATAGAATAAGATTTATATTATGTATTTAAGACAAAGAAATATCTTTGTATAAGTTAAGAATTAAATAAAATATTGTAAATAATAACCAATATAAATATTGGTAACTAATTAAAAAAGAAGTCAGTCTAAACCAAATTGTTGAACTTGAATAATCTAAAATAGTTGTAAAATTAAATTTAAGATTTAAATTTTAAATTTCAATAAAATTAAAACATCTATTTAAAAAAAATAAATTATTGTGTTTTTTTTATTAATAACTAATTAATAAATAAAATTGGCGCAGTCGGTAGGATATCTCTCCAAAGAGTTGATATCTAGTGAAACGAATCTAAATATATATAATAAAATTTAAAATAAAAAAAAAAAAAAAAATAATTTTTTTTTATTTATAAAATCACGATTAAACTAAAAATCAGTTAATCAAAAGTGTTACAAAAATTTTTTTTTTATAAAAACACGATTAAACTAAAAATCAGTTAATCAAAAGTGTTACAAAATTTTTTTTATATATAAAAACACGATTAAACTAAAAATCAGTTAATCAAAAGTGTTACAAAAATTTTTTTTATAAAAACACGATTAAACTAAAAATCAGTTAATCAAAAGTGTTACAAAAATTTTTTTTTTATATATAAAAACACGATTAAACTAAAAATCAGTTAATCAAAAGTGTTACAAATTTTGTAACTACAAATATAATATTATATGACACAAAGAAACAGTTTATTTGATAAAAATAGAAATATAAATAACAAAAATAACATGTCAGAAATCGAAAATTTAAAACAGTTAGTCTTGGAATTTCAAGAAAAACATAAAAATGAAATACTCGGAATGCAGGAAAAATTTCAACAACAAGAACAACAACATCTATTACAACTTCAACAACAAGAACAACAACATCAATTACAACTTCAACAAATAAATCAGCTACAACAACCACAGTCGATACAGCAACAACAATTAGACTCAATATTCAAGTTAACACCAGAACAATGTATCAACCATTTCCGATATCTAAAACCATTCAACGGTGTAGGCGAATTCACGCTACAAGAATTCATCAAAGCAACAGAAAAAGCTATTGAATTATGCAACAAAAATGTATGTCTGGAAGCATATTGCCAAGAAATAGTAATAAATGAAAAAATACAAGGCGATGCCAAACGATGCATACAACGCTTAGGACAACAATTAACATGGAATATAGTAAAGGCAGAATTGAAACAACACTTCAGACCCAGAGTAGATTATGCAGAGTTAATTAACAAATGCAGAAGCTTACGGAATATAAAAAATGACGTGATAACAACCAAAACAACAAGAGAACCATCACAGAAACAATATTGGAACGGCTATAATAAGTACTGCGATCAAAGAGAAGACCCTAGTAATTTTACAACAACAACAGCTGGTAACGATTCAATACAACCATCTTTATCATTTTATAAATCATCATCAGTTAAAAATTCTTCTTTAATATTATCTGACGCAGGTTTTAAAAGTTCAAACGGTTCTATAACTAGTCCAACTGGTTGTACTACTTTCCTATCAACAAAAAGTCATTCATTTTACAAAGGCAGTAGTTGCAGTAATAATGGTAGCAGCTATAGCTTAAAAAAGAAATTTTCTAAAACAAAATCTAAAACTTATAATGAAACAGAATGTAATACCATACATAAGGAATTACATGAAGAAGATAATGCTAGTAAATTATTTCAATATAAAAAGAATGTTAAAAAGGATTTTAATCCAACAGCCACAACAAACTGCAGTGATATTATTACACAAAAACATAATAAAGAATTCAATAATCATCAATTTCATTATCATCAACAACAACAGCAACAACAACATAACCCATATAAACCGAATTCATTTTATATTAAAAATTCAAAACCCTTTACCAATAAATCAAATTCAATACAAACCACAACCGCAACTGTTTCTAGTACAGAAACCACTGGATCTCCATTTTCTACATCAACAATCCAATCAACAACAGCAAGAACAACAAATTCAAATTCAAGAATTCCAACAGCAGCACCAATCGAAACTGAAGAAAAAAATTTCCAATTATCATCAACGGTTCAAACAACTTCCAAAGCAACAATACCAACAACATTGTCATCAGATTTTCAAAAATTTTCAAAGAATCCATCAAATCATAAAAAATTTCAATATCATTTTCCGCATCAAAGCATCATCGGCAGCTATAATCAACAAAAGAATCAAATTTTTTCAACCACAAATAATATTAATAACATTTGAAACATTAGCAACAACAACATTATTCACAAAGCAGCAATCACGTATCAACATCATCCACAACATAATCCCTTATTATCAACATCTTCATCTTATTCCGTTCTTAAAATACAATTCATTATGAAAACTCAGGAGAGTTTCCAAACTAAGAGGGGAGGAGTTACATCCTTAACACATAATGATAAAACAATTAAAGAAGTAATAGAATATTTAGAATCAGGAAGATAATTTTAATAAAACATGTCTTAACAAAATATTTTGTTATCAAGTAAATAATAATAATCAATATTAACAGACAGAATAAAACATGTCTTAACAAAATATTTTGTTATCAGGTAAATAATAATAATCAATACTAACAGACAAATTAAAACATGTCTTAAATAAGAAAGTTACAATCAGGTAAACAATAGATAGTAAACAAATCAAGTCATGTTTTAATAAGATAATTATTATATTGAGACAAGGAAATTACTTTCTTTGTTTTTAAAGAAATAAATAAAATAGATTAAGATTCATATTATGTATCATATATTATGTATTTAAGACAAAGAAATATCTTTGTATAAGTTAAGAATTAAAGAAAATATTGTAAATAATAACCAATATAAATATTGGTAACTAATTAAAAAAGAAGTCAGTCTAAACCAAATTGTTGAACTTGAATAATCTAAAATAGTTGTAAAATTAAATTTAAGATTTAAATTTTAAATTTCAATAAAATTAAAATATCTATTTAAAAAAAATAAATTATTGTGTTTTTTTTATTAATAACTAATTAATAAATAAAATTCGCTCCCGAGCAACGCCGGGTAAATCTGCTAGTATTTTGTAAATTAGAAACAAAATATTTCTTTAATAAACGATTAAATTTCTTTTTTTTAATTTTTATTATATCATATATTTTATGAAAGCATTACCATATGTAATATATAATTAATAAATTGTGTACGATACTTAAGTTTTGTTCAAAGATCCTTGCTGCATGTATGTAAAATTTATTTTTACATTTAAATGAGTTATTTGAAAAAATCTAAATTTTTCATTGGATTTTACAAATACATTTATTGTACATTTTACATTTATAAGCTTTTCTAATAAATACATATACCAGGAATTTAAAGTGAATAAAGTTAAAAGTGAATAGGATTCCTAAAAATCTAAAAATTAAATCTAACAAGAATTTTTAAACTGAAAGAATTACAATATTAAAAATTTAATTATATATAACATTAAAAAATAAGAAAATTAAGAGAATAAATTTAAGAATTATTTAAAATTAAATAATTAATCAATGGCACTTAATCATTAGTAAATGCACTTCTGCAAAAAATCTTGAAAAAAAGTAATTGCTGCATGTGTGTGAAATTTCATTGAGTTGGATAAAAAGTTTTAAATAGGCTACTAAATTTCAACAGTCCTCATCCGCGCTGTGAGTTGGATGTCTCAAGTCTGGAAAGTGCATCCGCAACATGATTTGTGCTACCTAACTTATGGTTCGTAATTGTACTCCTCGAGTCTCGATTTCCATCTTTTCAAGTTTGGTTTCGTATTACACGCTAATTTCAGCGGTTGAGGGTATGTAACGATGCAAATATTTTTCGTGCTGTACAAATAGTTCGAAGATTTTCAAGCGTCCATTTTATCGCAAGGATCTTTTTTCCATTTCTTTTTCTGAAATTGTAAAAAATAATTCAGATAAAAATAACAAAACATTAAATAACACTAATTTAATAAAAAACACAAATGCTTCAGATTTAAAAAAAAATATTTTATTAGAAATAAAAAATTCAATAACAAATTTAGAAAAAAAATTACAAATAGAAATTACAAAAAAATGGAAATAAAATTAATTTTATTTATGAATCACTTAACAATAACAATTGATGACTAACCACATTAAATTTAAAATTATTTCTGTCAATGTCAATTCATTAATATCGTACAGTAAAAAAATCTCGTTTCTAGGAAATAATACAGTAAAAAAATCTCGTTTCTAGGAAATAACAAACCTGGCATTATATGTTTGAGCGAGACAAAACTAAAACCAACTAACCACATGGTGGTTGACAATTATAAAATAATTAGAAAAGATAGAAATTTTGATTTAGAAGGCGGAGTCGTTGCCATAGGTATTAAAAATTGTTTTCAATTTGAAATTGTAAATAGTAGCATTTTCGATAATTTTTTATGTGTATATATATACTCATATCAATAAAATTAAAGAAAATAAAAAAATTATTCATTACATAATTTTATAACAGAAATATAAAAAATATTCGAAATTTTAAACTTAGCGAATATTAACAACTTTTACATATTAACTGGCGACTTCAATGCCAAACATACAACATGGCTTAATACCATTAATAATATTTTATTTTATTTATTTATTTATTTATTTAATAAAAAGTTACAATTATTATTTATAAATACTAGACTTAGACAATAACTTAAAATTGGTATAAAAAGTCTTAGCAGTTATAACGCTTATATAAACAATTATAAAATATAAATACAAAAATAGCTATACATTCATACATATATATACACATATACATATTATATATACATATATATACATATACACATATATTCATATACACATACATACATATACATTTAATTTTTTATAAGCCAAATAAATCATTAACAATAGTAGTAACATTTTTATATTTTATTAACATTTCCATTTTATTAATTTTTTGTTATAGTTCTTATAACCTTCCTAATAAAATTGAATCATTTTTTATCAAAAACTTTAATTTAGTTGTGAATCTACCCATATCACTGCATTTTTTTAAATCCTGAGGAAGACTGTTATAGATTCTGATTGAGGAGCAAAAATTACTGTTATTAGCCAATTCAGTTCTAGCTTTTTCGTGACACAATTTATCCATATTTCTTGTATTATAGTTGTGTATATTCCTTCTCTTTTTTAATAAAGTTTTGCTTTTAGTTATGCCTTTTTCAATTTTGTGGATTATTTTAGCCTTTTCCAATATTATTAATTCATTTAGCTTAAGAAAACCTATTCTACTATATAGTTCTTCAGTAGGTGTGCGCCAATTTAACCCATAGAGTATCTTAATGGCTTTATTAATCGCTGTGCTCACTTTCTTTCTTATGTGGCAGTACAACACGACCATGTCGCCACATTGTATCGGATATGGGACATGATGTGTGCGTGAAACAACAGTCTAGCTGATTTATCCTCTAATTTCAACCCACATCTCTTAATAGCACCTAGTAATGGCATAATTTTTTTCAAAATGCAATTAACATGATCGTATCATGATAGTTTAGAATCTATGGTAATGCCAAGATATTTATAACATTGTTCCCTTTTGATTTCTTTGTTCCCAATACAAATTTTTAGATTAATATCAGGTTTATTGCCCATTCTAAATATCATATACTTTGTTTTTTCCACATTCACTGTTAGTTTATTTCCATTTACCCATTTCCTATATCTATCTAGATCCTCATTAACAAATCTTTCCAGAGACTCAGCATTTTTTCCTGTATATATAAGTAAAGTATCATCAGCGAATATTTTATAGTCCGCTTTTAAGTTAGCATATTGCATATTATGTACATATAGTAGATATAGTGTTGGTCCAAGTACAGATCCTTGCGGGACCCCCAAAGTTAATGCACTTTTACCACTATACACACCATTGACTTTGGTCACAATAAACCTGTTTTCAAGATATGATTTTAGAAGTTTATGAGGAAGCCACCTTATTCCAATTTCATATACTCTATCCAATAGAATTTTATGATCCACAGTATCAAAAGCTTTTCTTAAATCAACAAAAATTGAGCAGACATAATTTCCTTTATCCAGATTGCCAATAATAGATCTGATAGAATCATTTATTGCTACATCTGTGCCATGAGATTTCTGGAAACCAAATTGATTAATATCGAATCCACCGGAACTTTTGATAAATTCACAAATTCTTTTATTGATTATTTTTTCAAAAATCTTACTCAAACAACTAGTAAGTGTAATAGGTCTATAGTTAGAAGTATCCAAAGGAGAACCATTTTTGTAAATAGGTATCACAGATGCGGATTTTAATGTTTGTGGATAGACACCTGAGCGAAAGCAATTATTAACAAGATTACTGATTATTGGCGATATAATATTAGCTATAGTTTTTAAATCCTTTGCTGCTATGTTATCCGAGCCAGGTGCATTATCTTTCAAATTCATAATAACAGAATAAACTTCATTATGATTTGTAGGAATTAGAAACATAGAGTTTTCATTTATTATATTTCTTATCGTATTTTCATCCCTAACTTGAATGTTATCAGCTAATTTTTTCCCAAAATTACTAAAGTGATCATTAAAACTGTTAGCTAAGTCATTACTGCTATTTAAAAGTTTATCATTACATCTAATTTCCTTAATTATTTTCTTATCATCTGATTTTTGGTTTGCTACGTGAGAGTTCAAAACTGTCCATATCTTTCTAGTATTTGAACGTGCTGTTTGTAATTTTTTGTTAAAATGAGCTTGTTTAGCTTTTTTTATCTGAATATTGACCTTGTTTTTTATTTTGTTGTAATTAAATTTATGCTCTAAACAATTTGGGTACTTTTTGTGTCTCTTGTACAATTCGTTTCTATACTTAATCATTTTTAAGATTTCCTTAGACATCCAGTGATTGTGCTTTCTGGTTCTAATGTTTTTAACAATTGAACACCTTTCTTTAACAGTACTTATTAGTTTAACCAGTTCATCCACCTTTTCGTAATCATAATTACGTAAATAATTTTCCATTAGATGTGAGTATTTTGCATAATTTGTAATATTTATTTGTTTATTCTCCATAGCTTCAAGTTTTCTAAGAACTGTTTTAATTTCTACACAAATAGCTTTATGATCTAAGTTTGGGATATCATGCATTGTGATATCAAACCCAAATCGATTCGTTTTAAGATCCGAAAGTACATGATCAATAAGTGTCGCTGAATTTGCCGTTACTCTAGTAGCATTATCAAAATCAATATTATTTTTTATATGAACTGAATTGACATCTAGCATATCTTGATACCGTCTGCTTACATCCGTTTCAGAGAGTAGATCAATGTTTGTATCACCAATTAATATTATATTTTTATACTTATCAAACAATTGGTCTAAGTACTCTATAAATGCATCATTGTTCTCATTCGGGCTTTTGTAGCATACCGCAATGTTAATAACAGGCTTAGTATCTTCTAAGGAAATTACTATAGTATTGAATGAATTCGATGTTTCCAGAATTTTATAGCTAATACTTTGTTTTACATATATGGCAGCCCCACCTCCCCTGCTCAAGTTATTTGAAATAAATGATGCTGTATACCCAGGAATATTGAAGTATTTTTCCTCAACAGAATATAACCATGTTTCACCAACCATGATAATGTCAACCCCTGTTTTAATTTTTATAAAAGCTTCTACTTCAATTAGATTTTTCCTTAGACTTCTAGAATTAAAGTGCACAATTTTGATATTAAATAGCTTATCCAACATCATGGTATTCCTATCATATAGTTTTGACAAGATTCTCTTATTTTCTGCAGATGTTCTCTATATTTATTATCTATATGTCTCCTGAAAATAGTTAGATCTTGTAGTACTTCTTTTCTAGATAATCCTGTAGATTCATGATAATTGTAATATAGTTTAGAGAGTTCTTGGTAGTTGTTTGGTAATCCTTCTTGATGTATAAGTACTTTCAGACTAGTCTGTGTCATACCCTCATAACAAATGTCATCATGATCATAAAAATAAGATAAGAACAATCTTACATTATTATATATTCTATGATCTCTAAATCTAGAAGTGGCATAAATATTATCACCAGATTCAATGGCATTTCTTGTTAATCTGACTATCGGTGGTGCTAAAGGATCTATAAAACTTTTAACTTTAGATTTTTCAACATCGGTACAGCTATCATTTAGAGTTTCTCCCTTAATCCAGTTAACATATTTATCTGTTGTTCCTTCTTTAACTTTCTTTGTTTTTACAGCTTTGATATCAATTTCTTTGTTTAGTTTATCAGATTTATTATCGGAAATTATACTAATATTATTATTGTTATTATTATTATTATTATTATTAATAGTAGTATTATTATTTTTATTATCATCAATAATATTATTATTGCTATTATTACAAGATACATTTTTACTACTAATGATTTCATCACTGATATTTTCAACATTATTATCCTTATTGGCACATTTATCATGAATGATTTTGTTTTTATTGTCTTTATCATTCATTAGAATTTTATTTTTTCTTGACCAGAATTTAGGAACATAAGTGAGTATGCTAAAATGTCTTTTCACATGATTTGTCTTAGACCTTTTATTTTTAATCGTAATTCTAGTTTTATTATAACTATTATTATTGTTATTGGAAACATGTACACTAGTCTTCTTGTAAATATTATTATTATTATCATTATTATTTTTATTATTATTATTATTGTTATTATTATTATTAATATTATTATTATTATTATTTTTAATCCTATTATTATTATTATTATTAATGTTATTATTATTATTATAATTTTTATTTTTATTATTATTATTGTTATTATTATTATTATTATTAGTATTATTATTATTATTATTATTATTAATATTATTATTATTATTATTATTATTAGTATTGACATTAATATTATTATCATTAGTATTAGTATGTTCACTACTAATATCCAAAGCAATTGAGATTTTGTTTTCTTTCTCAACTATCATTGATTGCTAATATCCAATTTTTTGTTTTAGATTGCTTAACTTTCTCTGGTAAACTGGACACGTTACACTGAAAGTTTTGTGATCAACGTTTAAACCAAGCTTAAGTGTTTCATTAACTTTTAAACAATTAATACATTTGTTAACTTTTTCTTTATTACAATCTTTACTTTTGTGATTTTGATGGCATTTGCTACATGTTTCCGCTTTGGTGTAATTTACAGCTTTGTGATTAAACCCCTTGCATTTTTAGCATCGTAGAACTCTCAAAGCATCGAAAACTTTACAACGCTCCCATCCTATTGATACCTTTTCATTTTCAATCGCTTTTCGGAAAGATTCTTTATCAATTTCTATTATAGCATTATATTTAGCATTTGTAAAATTTTTTGCTTGATATATTTTCACCACTTTCATAGAACTGTGCTCTAAATTAGCGTTCTGTGCCTTAAGTTTGTTAATTAAGTCCTCTTCAGTATATTTAACACCCATATATACAACTTCAATTTTTGTTTGTTTTTATTTCAGCTGGCACCTTAATTTCATAATCTTCCATCTTATTTTCAAGTTCATTTATTATTTTATCCCGTTCTTCTTTTGTTTCAGTTTCAATAAGCACCATTCCATTTTTCCTATTTACCACATTTTTTATCTTGAGATTTATTGGATCCACTTGTTTACTTAAATCCATTTTAGTTAATTGGCATTTTTGTTTTTGTTTCGGTTTAATAACCAGTGGTACACCTGTTTTTATTGGTGGCAAATTTTTTTTGCTTACACTAGCACTTTTTAAAATATCAGCAAACGAAATATTTTGACCTATATTTATATTTTTTTTATTTTCATTGTTTAAAATTTTTAATTCACTACACAGTTCATTGTTCTTAGATATTGTATTTTTAAGATTGGCATTCATATTTGCACTCTCCAATTTGAAAGTTTCCGTAAGTTGACACATTTTTTCAATTTCGCTTTTTTGTTCTTTTTTTATTTGCTCTAATCTCTCTAAGTATCTTCCTTCGATGGCTTTTAGTAATTGAATAACCTCTTGTTCATTTTTCTTCAAAGCACATTCAAATTCAGCCTTATATTCTTTTAAATAATCACTATTTTTTCTGACTGAGCAATCTATGTTTTGAACCACCATAACAACATTTTGGATGTATAAAACACATTCATCACATATAAATTTGATATTGGGATTCACATTTAGTACCCCAATTGAAGACTGATCTAGTCCCGAGCATTTAATTTGACTGTGGTATATCTTGTTACATACCCCAGCACACGTTACACCTGTTTCATTTCTAATTTTCAGCTTACATTTAGTACAATCCATTGCTATCACAAGCTTATGGTTGTAAGAACAACTGCTTGATCACTTTAAATAATGAAGTGATCAAATTTCAATTTCAAGCGGTAATAAAAAAATTACGCAATTTAAGTTTAATAAAAAAAATAAAAATTATTAATTTCAGTTTTTCCGTTAATTTTTAGCACGTCTACATTCGATAACGATAATTATTGAATATAATACCTCAGGAGTTGAACTAAACAAATGGTTGCAAGACAATAAAATTATATATAAATGTAATTTGCTCTTAACTGATGCACCAACACTTCCGTGGTGTGCAAACTCTCATATTAATCTAGTTTTTTCCGATGCCATAATAAATATTTGTTTCTCCGAAAATGATAACAAACGCTCCATCCCAATCGCCAAGCATAAAAATCATAGTAATTTCACAAAATTCTACTCTGTAAAATTAAAAACACTTCTAAATAAAAAACATAGCCTAATGAAAATCATACATAAAATTAATAAACAAAGATTAAATATTTCAATTCAAACCAAACAACTTCTAAAAAATCTTCTAAATGACATAATAACTTAATCAAACAACAAATAAAAATAGATATTAAAAAAAAATTGGCAATTCCGTCTACACAAAATTCCTCCAAAAAATAGCTCAAATATGTTTCCCGAAATTAATAATTATTCCGTAAAAAATCGTATAACCAAATTTTAAAATTACATGTTGAACAAAATGATACACACTTACTTTCTCAAAATAATATAAATGTCATTATTTTAAAAACAAACAATAAGAAATGAATTTTTAATACAAGATCAATCACAAATATATAATGTAATGGGCTCTTATTTAGAAAATACTCACAAAATACCATTAACTTCAGAGAGAAGAATACATTATAAAATAATAAACAGAGTAGAACGATTCAATAAGCATATCAAACATGTGATAGATGAAAATATTTCTCCTTCCAATTTCTCTAACTCAAATAAATCATCTGAACAGAGTGGTGAATTTACAAATCACGTAAAGCTTACTGCAAAGTTCAAAGCTCTTAAAAACAAAATTTCTTCTGGTATCGACAATATCCCAAATATAGTGTTAAAAAATCTAAGCAGCATTATTATATCTAAATATGTTATTCTTTTTAATAATGCAATAAACAATTCCTACTTTCTTAAAAATTGGAAAATAGCGAAAATCATATTGCTAAAGAAACCTGGTAAAGATCCAACCAACCCCAGCAACTATAGTTCAATAATATTGATGCCAAATATTAGGAAAATATTTGAAACTTTGTTAAATGATAAAATTTCGAGCACTGCACACTCAAAAAACCTCATACCTGATAACCAGTTTGGGTTCAGACACAAACACTTTACAATTAACACTATAACTAAATTAACTTCTGATATTTGCTGGTTTGTAAATAAAAAATACAGCGTTGGTGCCTGTCTCATTGACTTAGAGAAGGCTTTCAACTTTGGTTTAACGATTTAATATACAAATTAAAAAAATATAAATTTCCAGGTCGCCTAATAATACTTATTAAAAATATGTTATACGACATAATAATATACTCTGCGAATGACACTGTAAGTAGCATTCAGTATACAGTTCAAAAAATGTTTAACATTGTACAAGGTTACTGCAAAATATGAAAATTAAAAGTGAACTTTAGTAAATGTGAAACCGTCAAAAATCGTAAAAATTGATAATTTTATTATAAAATCAATTCGCAATCACTATGATAGAGCATTAAATACTCCAGGAAATGTTTTAATATTGTATATATTTTACCACAATGAGGTGTACATTAAGAAGACTTCGCTCACGGCTTCATAGCCCCTGAGCATTTCATATTCTTAGACAAATATGGTTATATACAAAATCAAAATCATGTCCCTTTACTATTTCATTAAAGTTCACGGGCTACATGTAAAAAAATTGAATATGATCCAGGTAACATCAATTCAGATATGATGAAATATAACATGTCGTTACCAGATAAAGATAAATTAATAAGAAATAATTATTGGTGGTTAAGCACGTCATAGAAAAAAAATTAGTATAAAGGAATTGAACGTCAAACTATGGGTGTTCTTCCGTGTAGGGGACCTAAAATATCGAAATGACATCATTACATAACGGTACTTCATATCTCCAAGTTTTCGAATATATATATCATTAGTACCGATGGCGCTATCTAGTGGTCGAAAATGCATTACAAAATTTTCTTAATTTTTTGTAGTATTTTACGTAAAAAATCATATTATATGATTTAATACACCTCTGGTTTCATCTGGATCGATACTACCGTTTTTGAGGTATTGCAATTTCAAGTGGAAATTTTAAAATAAAAAACAAAAATAAAATTTTTTAATAAAATTATTGTTTCAGTTCTGTATTGTATCAACATTTACCATTCTTGTTATATTCCGTTGGAAAGATTGTAAAGAGACCTTTCTAACGGTATAATAATAAACTAGTATCGCCCTGTGCTCGAGATTCGAGCTATTTTTGCTTTTAAATTTACATACAAAATTGCTTTTTTGAAGTTTATAATAGACTAATTTAACACGAAAAATTATTTTTTTTTCCTATACGTAATAAAATATATTGCAACAATGTTGTCAACAATTCTTGCGCTTGAAATTAGCTAAAAAAAAATTTGTAATTTTTTCAGTTATAAAAACGTTGTTGTATTTTTGAATTTTATTCCTATAGCTGAAGTCGCTTTAAAGAGAGTATAATGTGGTACAGTAATACACAAAACAAAGCGATTTTAATTCTTAATATAAATATTGTTCTAATATACAATGTTCTGAGAATTTGATTTAATTTCTAAACATATAGGTACATAGGTATATTTACTGAAGTCAAGTAGCCAAAATTCGAGTTAATGGTGTTCGTCATATAGAAAACTAAACATTTTAGTACGATTTGAATTTTTTTGTATCCGTTCCGTATGTATTCTGTTTCCTAATTAAAAATTTATGAATACATGCTTCAGTTCCTTCAGTTTGATACATGCTTCAGTTCCTTCAGTTTGAGTAGAGCATGAACTGTCAAAAAAAAAATCGTGTTTTTTTTTAGCTCTGAGCGCTCAGAGCGTGTGATTAATTTTTTTTCTTAAAGACATTTTGACGTTTGTTTAAGGTTTTAATTGTAAAATAAAAATCAAAATGTTTTAATTTAATTTTTCGTGTTTTTTTATTAAATCTGAACGCTCTGAGCGTACTCTGTTCATGCTCTGTTCATTAGAACGTGCTTATGTTGTTTAGAGCGTGCTCAGATCTCTGCTGTGATTTAAAAAAAACGCCTTATATAATATTCGTTCGTTATGTCAAAGTAAAACTAAAAAAAGTTTTTATCACGAAAAAACATTATTCGATGTTTAAAATGTAAAATAAAATTTTTAATTATCAGGGCTTAACCTTAATCAAAACATACAACGTACAATTTAAAAATAAACATTTAAACATATAAGAAAAACCGAAGACAATATTTTTATTTATCAATTTTTAAAATTTAAAAATCAGAGGTACAGTATACCGCGTTACGCGTATTTGGGTTGCTTTCATGTAAATTTATTTACGTAATTACTTATTTCAAAATTTTTTGACAGAAATTTTTCGCCGTACGCGTTGATTTAGGATAGGCCCTAAGTTACAAAACATTTAAATTACAAAATATTTTTTAAGAAAGTTTATTTTTTTTGTTTTTGCTTCCGTATGTTTCTTTTTGAATTAGTGAAGATTATGAAACATACTATAGGTATTTTCAATAATTGTAAATATAAGGTATAATTGAAGAGGTATAAGGACTCTTCGAACTCATTTGCTAGAATTTTACATGATGTTCCAGCTTCAAGCTTATGTATAGTGCTTTTTCTTCTAATGAAATTTTTTTTTGTATTTTTGATACGTTATGTTTTTTTTTTTATATTAAATAAGAAAATACTAAATTCATCACGTGCCGTACGCTTTTATTTAGGTTGGGACGTAAGAAACAAAATTTTTTTTTTAAGAAAGATAATTTTTTTAGTTTTGCAAACATATTGTTGGTATTTTCAATTATTTTGAATGTATGTTTTAAAAAAATATTATTTTAAAATATTTTATTTTTAAAATTTAATCGTAGCAACATAAGAAAAAACAATTACAATATTTTTATACGCTTTGTCAATTTTTAAATTTTAAAACTGCGAGGTATAGTACGTCGCGTATGCTTTCATGTAAATTTATTTACATAACAACTTATTTCAAAATTTTTTGACAGAAACTGAACGCCGTACATGCTGAATTTGGTTGATCCATAAGTAACAAATCATTTTTCTTAAGAAATATTATTTATCAGAAGTCGGTTTTTTATTTTTCAAAAACCAAGAACAATATACGATTTAAAAAAAAAATTTTTAAGCAAACGAAAACAAAGTACAGTACTTTTCGGTTATAAGGACCATGATGGGACGGAAAATATTCGTCGTAATAAACGAATGTTGTTTTAAAAGAATGCTGTGAATTTTGAAAAATTAGTATAAGACTTGAACATTGTAGAATGTGCTGATTCTAGAATGGACACTTCGAACTCATTTGCTAAAATTTTATTTGATGTGTCAGCCTCAAGCCTATGTATAGTGCTTTTTCTTCTATTGTAATTTTTTTTTGTATTTTTCATGCGTTATTATGATTTTTTTTATATTCAAAACTAAATAAAAAAGACTTAATTAATCGCCAAGCAACATATTTAGATATAATAATTTTAAATAAAAGAAATATCAATGTAATAAAAAACTTTCATTTTTAGGTAAAATTTAATTCTTTGGCAAAAAGTGCAAAGTTTATTATAATTAAAATTGCACCGAGTTCGTTATAAATGAAAACTACTGTATAAACCAAATGTATTGCTTTCATTTCGAAAAGAAGTCATTTTTTTCGTTCACTTTTTAAGATAAAGAAAAAACAAAAACAAAAAAAAAATTTTAAAAAAATTTAAATCTCCTTGTTCATTGAATATTTGAACTAAACAAAAAAAAAGAAAGATATACATAAGTCGGCGCCTATAATCTTTTGGGTCCCCTATACGGAAGATTATCCTAAATTACCGTAATTTCCTACAACTATGTACCACTTTTAGTATATTTTGTAAAATATTTCAGAAAGTTAAATCTGTAGAAAACCCTTTCTTTGGCTTTGAATAATTTAATATTTAACTGAACTAAATCCGCGAGAACAGCTTTCTAACGCATAATTTGAAACAAATAGAATGTAAAATGTAGTGGTACATTGTTGTATTCTAAGTTACGCAACTATAGTCCAACTATGGTACATTGTTGTATTCAGAATTATATTAGTTCATCCATATATTTTCAATACTGGACCATAGTTGTGTTTGCAAATTTTGTATGAATACATAAAATTATAAATTTTAGCAGTAATACTACTTTTCACTAAAAATTAAAAACAACAAAAACTGTGAATTTCAAAATTTTGATTTTTGTCTTTTTTATTCGTAATTGAAATTCTAACTAAAAATAAATCAATACAAACTAAACTTAGAAAAACAAAAATGTCATAATTAGTAAAAATTACGCTCCTACTTAAGTTTAGCTTAAATTTTTTATTTTTAAAGTCTTTTGGACCATAGTTGTAGTGCTGTACCATAGTTGTAGGAATTTAATATTAGATTAGTGTTATTTTAATATTAAAGTAATACATGTTAGTTTATAAGTTTTTAATTAGTTGTAAGAAGAGGTTAAATTTGGTTAGGGTTTTATTTAAAAAAAAATATATAAAAATTGCCTATTTAAACTTTTTCCAATTAATCAAAATTTAGAAATTAATACATACTTATAAGTATGATTAAAATAGTAGTAAACATTCATAATAATTATTAAGACAAACAATTTAACATAAAAACAAGTAAAGAAACAGTCAGTCAAACAACAAACAGAAACACCTATTTGGTTCAAATTTAATGGGAAGTTAATAAGTCATTTTAAAACCATAAAAGATTTTATTAGTTTGATCTTAAGACATGGCTAACCAAATTAACTTTATAGTACTAAAAAACATTTCCTAATTACTTTATCTATTCAAAAATATTACAAATTCTTACTAATTTATCTATTTAAAAATATTAAAAAAAAAAAAACTTGAAATAAATGAAAATATATATATTTCGATTCAATTACAAAAGTTAAAAAATTTGAATTATTAAATTTTGTGATAAAAAGCTAATCAAAGCATAATATATTTAATAATTCAAATTTTTCAAATCGATCAGAAGCATCTATAATCCGAACTCATTGGCCAAACTCGACCAGAACCAATTCTCATGATACTTTCATTACTAGTAACCTACAGTTAAAATTTCATCAAAATTACGGCATAATTTTTTGAGTTATGCTATTTTTATGATATATGTATGTTAGCCCATGAACTTTTCAAAGGTTCCAGAACCCGAAACCATGGTACGGTTTCGCCCATATGCAGTCCGCGCTTTATTTTAAATACTAGTGAACCCTTGTACACATTTGGAACGTTCTATCTTAATTTTAAGTTATTATTTTTTTTTGATTTCGATGATAAGCTTTTAAACCTTGGGAGGTCTAAGAGGGGTACTGAACCACCACTCTGATTGATCCAAAAATAATTAATTAGTGTATCTCCCTGTCTTACTTCTGATTTAATTCTAAAAGACTCGGATATATTTCGCTGTAATAAGACCTTACCCATGGTATTGTTTAGTGTCATCATGGTGAGATTTATTAGTTTTGTCGGTATACCCAAGTTATGCAAAGAGTTTGGAATTTTGCTTCTTTCAATCCAGTCGAACGCCTGTTTAAAATCCAAAAACAGTAGGTGTAAATCTGTGTTGAATTCATAGCATTTATCTATAGTTTGCTTTAGTAGGAACACTTGATCAGTTGTTGACCGGTTTGGTCTTAATCCACACTGATATTCATCCAATATTAGCTCAGCTTTTTCCTTTAATTTTTTCGAGAGAATAATTGAGAGCACCTTGTAGCATACATTCAGTAATGTAATTCCGCGGTAGTTCTCGCAATTCAGTTTGTCACCTTTTTTATGGATGGGTACTATTAAGCCCGTAAGCCATCCTGTTGGCATACATTCCTCCTGCCATATTTGTTCCATCAGCTGGTGCAGCGTTAGAATGTTTTCCTCACCAATTTTTTTTATCAATTCGGCTGTTATTCCATCTTCGCCGGGTGCTTTATAGTTTTTAAGATTTTGTATGGCGTCTTTTACTTCATCTAACGATGGAGCTTCAATTAAGTAACGTTGTTGCTCAGTTTGCTCACTGATGTTTCTTGGTGGTACAATATTGCTTGTATCCCCTTCCTGCGTATTAAGTAGCTCTGAAAATTATTCTCTCCAACGAGTGACTATTGATTCTTCTTCTGCAAGGGTGGCGCCGGTTTTATCTTTACAGTTTATTAGTTTCGGTTGGAAGCCGTTTTTTTGCTGTTTAATGCCGTTAAAGAATTTCCTCATATCATTTCGATGAAAGTTCTCAGCTATGCTCTCCACTTTAGCTTTAAGGTGTAATTTTTTCTTCCTTCTGCAGAGTTTTGCAGCTTCTTTTCTTAATTCAATGTAAGATAATTCAAATTCGCATAATTTTAATCCATTTTGTGATGTGACATGATGCAGAGAGTGTTTTCCTGCTATGTTTTCTGTGAACGTTTCTTTACCTATTTTGGCGTTGAAATCCCCAAGAATGATCATTGTATCATAACTACAGACGCTGCTACATATTTGTTCTAAGTCGTTGTAAAATATATCTTTCTCTGTTTCATCCGCTTCTTCTGTTGGTGCGTATGCGGATATTAAAGTAATACTATTGAATTTTCCCTTAATTCTTAGAAGGCATATACGGTCAGTTACTGGTGTAAAACCTAGTACCGTTTCTTTTAAGCGCTTTGTAATCATAAAGCCTGTTCCATATAGGCCACTTCTATTGACGTTTTCACTAAAGTATAAAGAGAAATTTCTCTTATGTATAGCACCATTTCCTTTCCATCTAATTTCTTGCAGCGCCAAGATGTCAATTTTATAGTCATGCTGTTGCTGAGCGATTTCGTGCAAAAACAATTCAGAGTATTTAATTACAAACATACAGTGATCATTAACAAGTGGTGAAAAATTTCTCGAAGTACTGTTCTCGAAGGTTAAAAAGAAAACCTCAAAAAAATATTTGTGGAGTTCCGTTAACCCACTGCGGCCCAACAGCTTTTTATAGGTTTTTTCGTTATTTTGCTAAAAATTAGAAATGGTTCAACCGATTGACTTCAAATTTTGTATGTGTGTTCCTCTTTGTGAATGAAGTTCACTCTATTTACAGAATTGGCAAAAAAAAATTTTGGAATATTATTACATCCAATGCGAAATATTGCTTGGTCAAAGTCTCAAAAGCAGGTTTGTTGAGTTCCGTTAACCCATTGTGGCACAGCAGCTTTTTACAGATTTTTTCGTTATTTTACTCTTAAGCAGAAACGATTTGAACGGTCAATTGACTTTAAATTTTGAATGCGTCCATGTATATCCTGTCTTTCCTACGATTCGTTAAAAAAAAATAATTTTTGTAAGTAAATTATATCCAATTTTTGAAAATAGGTAAACTTTCTTTGAATTAGGGGAATGTTTAGAAAAATGTTTTGTCGAGTTCTTTTAACCGATTGCGAAACAAATACTTTAAAAAACAGTTTTAATGATTATCTCTAATTTTCCTATAAGTGGTGTTTCTTAACAATTTGCTGCGCCTTGACGAGAGAGTTGAGGATGGTGGGTTTCCAGCGAATAATATTAACTGAATTAAAAGTTTTTTTTTATTTTCATCATTTAATAATTATGAAAAGTTTCAAGTGAAATTTACATATAAGTATTATTATACCCGTTTGATTATAGGTCAAAAGGGTATACTAAATTTGCCATTATGTCATTATACTATGTTAATAGTAGTTTACTTGAATTGCCAACGTTTGAATAAAATATAGTCGATGGTTTAAAAAAGGTTTTAAAATGTGATTTTAAACTTATATTTTGTTTTGTACTTACCTGAAAGTTCTACTATGCTCTTTCTAGTTTTTTTAAGATTTTATGAGAGAAATGTAGGTAGGTATATAGGTATGTATTTAAGCATAATATATACGAAATTGAATTTTTTGATTTTTAGATTTTATTAGAAAATAGCTGCCATTTTACACTGAAATCTATTTTTAAAGAACAACAACCGCAAAGTAGACAAAATACAAAGGCTTACAAAAAAATATAGAGAAAGAAAATGTTATGTTATTTAAATTAAAGTATATTACTATTCGAATTCCTTAATAGGTTTATTTATATTATTATTAATATTATCTTATTTAGCTTTTGTACTATTTGAGGAGAAAAATAAAATTAGTCTTATTATTTAAGTGAGCTTTTGGAATAAAAGTTTTCTTGCGTTACTACCAAAAATTTGAAAAATTTCAGTGAATCTTTGTGCAAAATGCGTAAACAGGTCAAAACCAAACTAACCCGGTGGGCTTTTATAATTAAAATGGTACTACAAAATTTTCAATAAAATTCCTTTGTTCGTTTAAGCAAATAAAATTTATAGAAAACTTCATGGCGTCGTCGTGAAAAATGGGTTAATCGAATTTAACTAAACTTTCTTCCAGCCTCTCTTTTGGATTGCAAAATTAACCTCCAAAATTGGACACAAATCGGAAACAAAAAATTTTTTGGAAGCCCGCCAGGCCAAATTGGATTAATATATTCCAACCGACTTTATACAACTAATTCCGTTAGCTAACAGGCACATTTGTACAAAATTTCAAGGCAATCGGTCAAACCGTTTATCTCTAAATCTAAAAGATTGAAAAAGCTTCATTGCGCCTCGTACCTTAGGCGGGCTTAGCCGAACTAAACCAAAATTTTTTCAGCCTCTCTTTTCGACTGCAAAACCACCCTGTAAAATTGGACACAAATCGGAAACATAAATTTTTTCGGAAGGCCGCCGGGCCAAAATGGGTTTATATTTTCAAACTAACTTTATACGACTACTTACGCTACCTAAGAGGAACATTTATGCAAAATTTCAAGTCAATCGGTCAAATTGTTTCAGGTCAACAACAAAAACATTGAAAAAGTTAATTGCGCCCTCGCGCCCAAACGGTTTAACCGAACTTAACAAAATTTTTTTCAAAAACCGTTTTGACTCGACATAAAAAAACCAAAAAGCTTAAAACGATACTGGAGCCGCAACCTGTTGATTTATAAAAATGTGACATTGCCTATGTCACCCTCTCGGCTCCCAGAATTATTCCTCTATAATTTTGAGACAATCGCACCAGTGGTTTTTTCGAGAAACCTGGACAAACTAACAAACAAACAAATAAAAGAATTTTTTTCTTTATATATTAGACTACCAGATTTTCCCGGCGTTGCCCGGGAGCGTGCAAACTGTGAAAAAGTAAGAATCGGCCAATTTTTCGAAGTACTGCTTTGGTTAAAAAGAAAACCTCAAAAAAATATTTGTGGAGTTCTGTTAACCCATTGCGGCCCAGCAGCTTTTTATAGGTTTTTTCGTTAGTTTGCTATAAATTAGAAATGGATTAACCGATCCTCTTTGAGAATGAAGTTCACTCTATTAACAGATTTGGAATTTGCTAAATCATGTCGCCCCGACGATTGTTTAAGAAATAGTTTTGAAAGGATACTACGCTCAATTTGTAAAATATTGCTTGGTCAAAGTCTCCAAAAGCATGTTTTGTTGAGTTCCGTTAACCCATTGCGACACAGCAGATTTTTACAGATTTTTTGTTACTTTACTCTTAAGCAGAAACGGTTTAACCAATTGACTTTAAATTTTGTATGCATACATGTATATACTTGTCTTTCCTACGATTCGTTTAAAAAAAAATTTTTGTAAGTAAATTGCGTCCAATTTTTGGAAGTAGGTAAAACTTCTTTAAATTAGGGGAATGTTTAAAAAAATGTTTTGTCGAGTTCTTTTAACCGATTGCGAAACAAAAACTATAAAAAACAGCTTGCAAAACATTTTGAACGATTATCTCTAATTTTTCTATACGTGTTGCTTCTTGACAATTTGGTGCTCCTTGACGACAGAGTTGAGGATGATTGATTTCCGGCGGACAATGTTAACTGAATTAAAAATTTTAATTTTGTTATTATTTAATAATTATGAAAAGTTTCAAGTGAAATATAATAAATTTGTTGAAAAATCGTTTTAAAAAATTTGCTTTATTACATTTTAAATTTAACATGTACACTATGTGTAATGTTTGTGTTAACTTTTTCAATAACATCAACTTAAATTAAAACTCCATTGAGAGGCCATTGCACCGGTAATAGCTAGTTTACATATAAGTATTATTATACCAGTTTGACAATAGGTTAAAAGTGTATACTAAATTTGGCATTATGTCGTTATACTATGTCAATAATAGTTTACTTAAATTGCCAACGGTTGAATATAATATCATAACATCATTGCTCTTGATGTCGATGGTTTAGAAAACGTTTAAAAATCTGCTAATCAACTTATATTTTGTTTAGTACTTTCCTGAAAATTCTACTACACTCTTGCTCGTTATTTTATTACTTTATGAGAGAAGTGTAGGCTTCTTTTTTGGAAAAAAATCATTTATAGTACTATGTATTTAAGCAGAATATAAGTTAAAATGTTATGTGTAATATGCTGCTGGTCAAAAACTGCAAATCAAATTAAAAGATTTGCGTTTTTCTTAATAAAGTTAAATCGGTCTTTATTACATGAAATAATTTTTAAGACTAAAAAATACAATTTTAATTTTTGTACCTCTACTTTCTTGTTGTGAAATAATTAATATAAAAAAAATGCTTACAAAGCGCATTTTTTTCAGTTTTTTTAATGATAAAATAAACAGTTGATATTATGAAATAAATAACAGAGTTCTTTGTTCGGATTTAATTTTTAAAGCTTTTTAGCTTATCTTGCATTTCGCAATAAAAATAAATATGATATTGATATAAGAAAAAAGTTATGAGTTATAGATTAGGAGACTATAGTTAACTTTGGTAACTCTTCCCCTCTTAGATTCGAATGTCCTCATTTGATTTAGAACAGTTTGTTCTCGTAGAACTTCCTTCTTGAAACTTCTGGCTTGTGATATAGAAGCTTTACTCTAATCTTCTTGCTCATTTATTGGTATGGTATGTTCTGTTACTGCCGTATTATTTATTTTTAATAACAAACTTGGCTCTGAATCTTGTGATCAGAAGTATTATGCAGAGAATAATTATGATTACTTTGTTGAACTGTAACTTATGAGTTAATCAGTAGCATTTTTAGAGCGTAATATTTTAATTTCTTCGGTGTTATTCATGTGAATATCTCTTAAAAATTCTAATGATAAATGTTCTCTAAATTGTTTCTTGATTGAAAGTGGTTAAAGTACAGGTGGTAGAATTTTAACTGATGATTCTTCCTTTGATGTGAATAATTTGTCACCAATTGAAATTGTAGAGTTATGAAACTTGATGAGGTAGGTACCAGAAAGATTTTGTTGATTTTCATCGATTTTGATAACCTCCCTTTAATTGATTATGAAGTAATGTTACATGTTGAATTTTTACTTTCTAACATATTGGCAAGACAAGTAGAGGTATTTAAATTTACAATATTGTTCTTGTTACAGATTGATATAGAATTAATTTTTTTACAAATGTTTAAGGTACCATATTTTTAATTTTTATTCAATAAAATTTTTTCAAATTCAATTTAATTTACAATATTATCAAATTTTACAACTTTTATTAAAAATTTTTCATAAATTTTATTATTAGTTAAAGGTATCTCTATAATATAACACAAGTAGTACCCGTTTGTAATTACCTTTACTTCTGAGAAGTTAAGAGCTTCTTCTGGATTGGAATATGGAAAATTTTCCTTATCTAATATGTCTGTTAAGACGTTTATTTCGTCTTTGGAAAGTAACATAGAATTTATAATGCCTAGTTTTGCCCAATGTATGGCGTATTTAATATTAAAGATTTCTTCCTTTAATAATTTTAATTTATATTGTAATTTAAATCCTGATTGATTATGGAGAAAGTTTTCTTCTTTAATGATGTTTAGAATTACATTTGTGATTTTAGTTAGGTTTGACTCTCTCATTGTGAGCATTATTTATGATCACCTGTTTATTAATATTTTCTAGAAAATTATTAATTTCTCTTTTAATCATGATAAGAACATCATGATCTGCTGTACCAGCAATCCATTTCCAGGTTGTTCCTAGAAAATCAATGGATCTTTTTTTCCGATTTGGATTAAGTTCAACTAAGAAATCTTGTATTTGTATTAATTCATACTTTAAATAGGGATAGAGTGGATGAGAAGTAAATACATGTGACTTGAAAGCTTCATTAATTTCATCTGCTGCATGTTGGAAAGTTGATAGTATAGTAATATGGGTTAGTTTAAATTTTCCTTCCTTAATTTTTGTCTTTCTTAATTGTTTTTAATTGATTTAGAATAGTCTAATATTTGGACTTCACATACTGCTATGTGCAAAAAGAATTTAAAATAATTAGTTTTTAATGTTAGATTTATGAACTGTTTTTCCAGATTCTGTTATAACTACACTATTTTCTTTGACTATTTCTTTCCTATATCTTATTGTTAGTTTACTACCTAATCTTTTGTTGTGTTTTACATAAATTGTTTGACCTTTCTTATAATTCTTCAAATTTTTCCTTTTGAGATTATGTAATTTTACATCTATTAATTGTTTGTTTCTAACCTTTTCTATATTAGAGAGTCTAGTTATCTCAAATTCTGCAGGTGTAATATTGGGTTCAATAGGTTTTTTCCCTGTAGTAGAATGGATGGTATGATTGTACCCATTTACCGTTCTTTCGAAAAGTTCTTCGAAAGTGCGATTTATTTGTTCCGCTTTTAGACATCGCATTATTTCAGAAAGAGTGGAATGAAATCTTTATACCTGACCGGTTACTTCGCTCCTATAAGGTGGAGTTGTAAATATTTTTGGCTCATCTTCCATCATTGCTCTTATTGAAGCTGAGATTTTTCGTTATCTAGGACAACCCATTCAGGTATACCATAGTAAAATAAGATGTCTCTTAATGGTAGCCGGATATGTTCGATTGATCTATCTTGAATAATTCTTGTTTGTGCGAATTTAGTTAATTTATCTATTGCAGTTAAAACTAATTTTCGTTCTGTCGAAAAGATATTAATATGAAGTGTGTGTCCTCCATAAATTGGAATAGGGATACTTTGTATTTCTGGGTTAGTAGGATCTCTGTCATATTTATTTTGTTGGCATATAGTACAATTTTTTACAAAATTATTTATTTTACTATTTAACTTAGGGAAGTAATATTTTTCCAATATTTGTATTTTATTTTCTGCTGCCCCTCGATGGGCACGACAATGTTTTGATGCAATTATTTCATCCTGTTCCCAATCGTCTGGTATGTTTTTAAGTAGTATTCTTGTAAATCTTGTTTTAAAATTTTTAAAATGAAGAGGATAGATGTTTTGTATTTTTCCCATAATAGTTTCTTCGGTCATTATTCTGTTAAGGATATTTGGATTTAAATATTTTTGGAGAATATTAATTAAATCTGTTTCAGAAAAGTCTGGTTTTGCTATTGTATGTCTGTTAAAGTTTGGAAAGGGATTTGTCGTTTCATATTTACTTTCATTAGATAATTGTAATACTATCTGATTTCGAAATGCATTTAAAGGAGCTTCAGTGAATATAACACAGTTATGCGATGAACTATCGGCACTGTGCTGCGTCGAAGTCAAAGTGTTTGTTTATGTTGTAGGCACAAGCCTTGATAATGTATCGGCTACTACATTCATGAGACCCGGTTTATATTTTAACTCATAGTTATACTCCTGGACCATTGCCTTCCATCTTTTCATTTTGCTAAGAGCATATGTGAGAGGTTTATGGTCTGTAAAAATCGTTACTCGTCTTGATCTCGCCCGATAAAAGTGATAGATATTTTTTCTTGTGAACGTACTGCACCGATTGCGTAATAGGACGTGTCGGTTGTAAGTTGAAAATCTTTAGAGAAATCAGGAAGAGTCAAAAGAACTTCTTTTTAAATTAAAGAGTTTTTTAATGCTTCGAAAGATTTTTTTACTTCTTCATTAAGCGTTATATATTTTTTTTTTGGATTTGTACGCGTCCTCCTTCCCCTCTTAAAAGGGATGTCAGAGATTTGGCTATTCCTGCATAGTTTTGGATAAATCGCCTATAATACCCTGACATACCAAGAAACGATCTCAGATATTTTAGTGTTTTGGGGAATGGTAGATCACATTTAGATTATACTTTTTTAGGATTAGTTTTTATACCATCAGCAGTTACTAAGAATCCTAAAAATTCAACTTCATTTTTCAAAAATTCAATCTTATCGAGTTGTATTTTCATATTTTCCTTTTCAAAGATAGTTTTGAGGTTTTTAAAGTGATCTGCTTCATTTTTGCTAAAAATAATAATGTCATCAATATACCATAGCAACGTATTTCTATATGGTCTCTGAGAATGTCATCCAGAGCCCTTTGAAATATAAAAGGTGCATTTTTCAATCCAAATGAAAGGAGAGTGAACTCATACTTCGATTGTTCACTGAAAATGCAGTTTTCTCAATATCGCACGTTTTTAAAGGTATTTGATGAAAACCGCTTTTTAAATCGATAATTGAGAAAAATTTGTTTTGACCAAGGTTGGCAAGGACCTCATTTATTTCTAGAATCGGGCTATAGGAACTGTATTTAATTTTCTTTAATCTATTACCATTCTGTATTTTTTCCCGCCGGATGCGTTCTCTTTTTTTGGAACGATCCATACAGGTGTGTTATAAGGTGATCTTGATTGCCTTATTATGCCGTCGTCTAGAAGTTGTTGAATTAGTTTTTCAATTCCTTGTTTCAAACACATAGGATAGGGGTAACTTTTTGAATATACTGGTTCGTCATTAGTTGTTCTAATATTACCTTTAACCGTAGTTGTGTAAGCTAGACTTTCGTTAGGATCAGCGAATAAGTGTAGATTATTATTAATAAGATGGTTAAGTTTTTCTTCTTGCGTTTTATTAAGATGAGATGTCCTAATATTAATGCTATTTACTGAATTAGAAGTAAGTTGTTTTAAGTAGAATTTTATATTTGGTTTAATAGTTATGAAATTTTCATTTGCATGAATTATGGTATTCAAATCCTTTAGACTATCATTACCTATTATCCCGTTAAAGGATGTTAATTCTGGTAAGATATAAAATTTAAGTTTAGAGGTGTTAGGTTCAAATAGATTTATATAAGAGTGGTGGGTGATAGTGGAGCTTCCTCCAATTGAATTAGCGTAAAAATTTTGTTCATTAGGGAAAGGATTTTTGACTAACCGTGGCTGAATGTTTTTCTAAAATTTCTCCGTTCTTTGTTTGATGTTCTATGTAGGATAACGAAGAACAACTTAATCTAAAAAAGTGTCATTATTATCGCAATCGGTTGACGGTGATTGAAATAAGCAACATTTACATTTACTACAAGTTTATGAAGGTTGTTGATCAATAACTTTAGGTTCGGTGTAAAAGGATTTTTGGAATTTTTTATTTTTATGAGACTGTTGAAATGATGGTTGTTTGTTGTTAACATTAGCAGAAAAATTTCCCAAAGTTTGTTTAGGTCTATTCTGGTAATTATTTATTCTTGAATTTTAGGTTCGGTGTAAAAGATTTTTTGGAATTTTTTATTTTGATGAGACTGTTGAAATGATGGTTGTTTGTTATTAACATTAGCAGAAAAGTTTCCCAAAGTCTGTTTAAGTCTATTCTGGTAATTATTTATTCTTGAATTTTAGGTTCGGTGTAAAAAATTTTTTGGACCTACTTTTTGGTAAAATTCTTTGTTATTATGGGAGATTTGGGTGAAAGCGATTTTGAAAGTTTGGTTTTTGGTAATACTGAGGATTTTGATAGGATTGTTGTTGGAAATTGTAATTTGGTATTGGAATGAATCGTTAGTTAACTTTTCCCTGTGGGTGTGAAGTAGTTGGTTGGTATCTTTTCATATTAATTTGACTATTATTTATTCGATAATTTACACTATCTAACTTTAAACATAAATAAAGAGTCTTGGTAAATCTTCGGGTTCACGCATACTTAACAAGCGTGGAAGATATCCTTTAAGACCCTTGATAAAAGTATCTACCTAATTCTATTGACCTAATTCTATTCCAGATTAGTGAAAGGTGGTGATATACCTCCTGATAAAATTCTTGAATACTATTACTCTTTTGTGTTAACATAGACATTTAATATTCTATAGTACCCAAGTCCCGTTTGCCAGAGTAATGCATCTTAAAGACATTTTACTATTTGCCTTCAATCTAATGGGGTATTATAAGATTCAAGGGCAATGTCAGCGCTTCCGATAATTTTATTACGGATTACACTGAGGATACCAAAATATTTTGAAGTGCCTTTCAAGTGGTCATATGTTGTAAATATTCGCTCAACGCTTTTCTTCCATGACCCGAATTCACCGTTATCTCCAGAAAATTCTCTTAGACTTTTAACAACATCTGGTATTTTATCCATACCGGACAAATTTCTATCATCGACATTTAAAGTTTAATCTAACTGTTTGTCTGTTTGACTTCTGTTTGTGAAACTTTTATTTTGTCTACCTTCAAAAATTCTCTTAAGTTCAGATTGCATTATTCCAGAGATAGTGAGCTTTAGTGACCCTTCTTCTGGAATTGCAGGCAACTGGTTAGAGCTTATACCAGCACCTGTTCTTGGTAAAGAGTTTGGTTCTGATTCGGCTGAACCTATCATAGTCGAATTAAACTGTTATGTCATGTTTGCAAACAGTGAAATTTTATCAAATTAAAAGTTTATAAAATGACAACAATAGTATAAAGAACGAAACTGTATCAAATGACAAACAAATATAAAAAGATAACAGACAAAACTGTTCAAGAATTAGTTAATCAAGACAAAAGGAAAATAAATAAAGTTTTTTTCTTTCGAATTGTAAGTAGTTATCAAAATTAATACCTCAATATAATTTAGAGATCAAGATGATGAATGAAATATTAATTTTACCGCAACTTACAACTAAAGTGTTTAAAGTATAGAATAAAGAGTTAAGAAGAACGAATTTTGAAAATTTTGAATTATATAAGATTCAATCGTGAGCACTTTAAACACTAAAGTAAATAATAAAATTAATTTTAAAAGAAGTTTAATAATCTGTTTAATTTAAAAGAAATCGTTACAACAATAACATATGAAAAAAAAAATTTTATTTTAATATTAGAAGTCAAAAGGTAATCCTCTAAATTCTTCCATCATTTTGAAAATCCTTTTAATTAAATACCAAATATTTGAGTAAAGACAAGGAAGATGAACAAAAGAAAATTTTTCCAGATAAGTAATTTAATTACTTTTTAAAAGGGGAGAAATAAATTTTTTTATATTATTTTTTTTTGTAAAAAAAAACGTTAAAATAAATAAAAATAAAATATCTAATATAAAGAAAAATATTTTTCGAGTAAGAAAGAACAATGATTGCTGAAAAAGAATAGATATTTTCAATCATCTAAATTTCAAGAATATTTTAGTTTAATTTGATTTTAACACGAAGAAGTAATAAAGGTGAGGATATTACAAACGGGTGTTAAGCTTTCACAAATTATAGAAAATTTCTTTATTCTAGATAAAGAAAATATTTTTCACAAAAGTTTTAGCTATTTCCAAAGGAAAACAAAAATGTATAATGTTAATAATAAACAAGTATAGAAACAGTCAGTCGGTGCTACAGACTTAGAAATACCTATTACCCTACACCTATTTGGCACAAATATAATGGGAAGTCCATAAGTCATTTTAAAATCATAAAAGCTTTTATTAGTTTGATTGTAAGACATGGCTAACCAAATTTACTTTATTTATTTTACTAAACACATTTTCTAATTAATTTATCAATTTAAAAATCTTAGCAATTCTTACTAATTTATCTATTTAAAAATATTAAATAACAAATAAAGTTGAGATAAATGGATTCGTTAAATGCAATTACAAAATTACATATTTAAAGCTTTTATCCAATTACTAAACACATTTTCTAATTAATTTATCAATTTAAAAATCTTAGCAATTCTTACTAATTTATCTATTTAAAAATATTAAATAACAAATAAAGTTGAGATAAATGGATTCGTTAAATGCAATTACAAAATTACATATTTAAAGCTTTTATCCAATTCAATAAAATTTTACACACTTGCAGCAATTACTCCTTTTCAAGATTTTTAGCTGTAGTGCATTTACTGTTGAATGATTTAGTACCCTTGGTTAATTATTTCAATTTTCAATAATTTTTAAATTTATTCTCTCTTTTGTTAACATTCTATATAATTAAACTCAAAGCTATTCGAAAGAAATATTAATTTTTAATAAGATAAATATAAAAGTTTATATAATTTCATGGTTTTTAATGTTAGTTAAAACCATTAATTATTTCATTAGCTTTTTATCACAAAATTTAATAATCAAAATATGCAATAAATGTATTTCTAAAATACAATTATAAATTTAGAACTGTTCATATAATTAATTTTAATACAAAAATAAATTTTACAACTTAAGTATCGTACACAACTTCTTAATTATATATTACCTATGTTAATAATTCAATATAATATAAAATTATAATTAAATTTATATATAAAAATTATAATATAATTTAAAAATATAAAAGTGTTAAATAAGAACGGAAATAGGAAACAGTGAATCAAATTTGATTTTTTTATCTTTATTAATTTCGAATATATTATGCTTTACGGTCTTGGGAGTAGTGGGGTTGGTACGCAAACCGCTATTCCAATTCATCCAAAATTTCACGTACACAAAACAAATAAGAAGAAACACATGTGCCCCAAGTATAATGTTGTATCTTTTTTGATTTTGAAATTATACTAGTTTGATTTCAACTCGATAAAAAGCTTATAGAATCTGAACCCGACAAGAACCAATTCCATGGTACTTTCATTTCTGGTAACCTAGAATATAAAATTGATCAAAATAGCGTAATTAGTTTCTGAGTTTTGGTGTTTTTAAGATATCAGTCTTAACTTATTTGTTGACCTATACACTGCACGCGCTTTAATTAATTTTATTTTAATAGTTTATTACATATTAATTATTAATTTCCGCAGTGCAATTATATTTTCGTTAATATAATAAATAAAAATCACAAAAAAAAAAAAAAAAATAAATAAAAATTAAGTTAACAAATTCTTTCTTTTAAACTGTGTCATTACATTATTGAATTTTTTTATTAAAAGTGATACTTAAATTTTAAAAGCATTTAATTTAATTTGCCTTGTAGTTTTTTTTTTTTTATATTGATAATATTTCCAAACTTTTTTTTTGCCATCTGTATCATATTACATTATTGAAATTATTTTTTATATTGTATTAAGTGATACTTAATTTTAAAGGCATTTAATTTAATTTTTAAACATTTTAAAAACTTTTTAGAACATTTTTTTCGTTTATTTCTGCTGAATTCATAACTTTTTGGTTTTTTGTTAAGTTAAATTTAAAAATAAACTTTATTATGGAATTCAAATGTAATCTTGCTAATTGTACAATTTCTGATAACAAATCTAATTTTGTGGTTTGTAAAGCGTTCTGCAAACGTAAGTTACATGGTGTTTGTATTGGAGCCAGTAGGGATTGGTACCACCCTTCTTTACAAAATTGGTTTATATGTGATGACTGTCAGCATCATGAATCGGTTTTAAGACATATGTTCGACAACCTTAGTAAGTCCATAGCTGATATGAACGATAGGAATACCGGCTTAAGCTATTTTGGTAATTGATTCAAATCGCAATTCATTCAATGATATGGCTAAATCATTTGATTTATTATGCAACACAATGGCGGAGAAATCTACCGGTTCTAATCACACATTAAATAATGAGTTTAACGACTTAAAAACTGAGCTATTAACTGAAATTTCTGCTCAATTTACTAAAAATTTTTAGAATATTTCCAAGTCTTTAGAAGCTGGTTCCAGCAGTGCTTCATCAATTTTTGCAGTTCCTAAAAATTTTGAACGTATGGAAGCAGCTGTTATTAAGCATATTAATACGGTTCACCAGGACTATGCCAGCACTAATGTTGAAATGTTACATAGTTTTTGTACCGAACTGCATAATTCTAGATCACAAGCTCAAAATTCCGAATATAGCAGTAAAATACAAACTTTTGATAAAGCAATTCAAGTTGATACACTACTTGATTCTCCTACAAATTGCGTTAAAAGCGTACAAACAGATTTTGCAATTTTACATAAATTTGGGACCCAATGGACTAATGATGAATGGAGTGGAAGAATCACCAAGCTAATGGATTGTAATAAATCATCAATCGTCAAAGATAGTAACTATTCGTCTACTTTTGTAAAGGGCGTTCCTTGCTCGTTTGATGAAAATAAGTTAACTCAATTTATAAAAGCAGAATTTAACATTGGTTCGGTAGTGTGTACTAATTTAACACCTAACCGTATAAGGAAGAACAAAATGAAATATTTATGCTTTCTTATCTCTGGTTCTGTTTATTCTATGAGAATTTTACAACATCCAAGCAACGTCAATATATGGAATAAAATTGGTGTAGCTATTGAATTAAGTAAGCCTCAGGTCAAAGGTAACCTAAACAAAAATATGGAAACAGTTTTACAAGACACTAATACAGGTTATACAATAAGAAATTCTAAATTAAATTACAAATCCTCTTTAAACACTAAATCTAATTTAACAAATTTACTTGATTTATCTTTTCCTATACCTCCTACTAATTTTTCTAAATCAATTGATATTTCAAATACTAAAACACTAATTAATCCTAACAAATCTGGTATTATTGCACAAACTGATACTAATACTTTTCCTATTTCGAATATTAATATAAAAAATAATTCTAAAAAGATCATTTCTAGTAATTCAAATGATCTTACCAAATCAGGTAATAACAAACAAATTAGCGATTCTTATCTAAAAAATAAATTTTCAAAATTCAAAAAGTCTGTATCAAATAAATTTAATAAATACCAAAATTTTGTTCAAGGTGAAACTATTATGCCCCAAAGTAAACCTTCTAGCTTAACTGTAACAAAATCTTCTTCTAATAAAATTAATAGATCAACTTCTTTATCTTTACATCCTGAATCACAAGCTAATCCCTTATTAGCTAATTCTGAGGATATTTTATTATCTAACTCAAATACAATTCCACCAATTTTAGATCCTCTTTTACCGCCTGTTGTAAAACTTACTCAAAAAGCTATTCATGAAAGTAAAAATAACAGTAGGTACGTTTTAGCTAGATTAAGGGACAGTAAAATTTATGATAATGTTAGACTTTACCTTGCATATCTTCACGATAAATCAAATGATGTTTGTATTGGTGGTAAAACAAACACATCGCTTAAGATAGCTATTCAACAGGAAGGACTTCCTACTGATATTAAGGACTTACGTAATATTTTTGTAAAATATCATGAAACATATAATATTTCAGCTGAAAATGCTCTAACCGACTTGAAATCTTTTGCCTCACATATCTCATCTAATAGAATTAACTATCTTCAACGTGTGAGAGAAAATCATGATAAGTACTTTCGTCCCCTTCCAAGCGAGAAAACGTCTAGTTAATATTAGTCTTGCGTAACCCACTCATCCTTATAATAAATCTTTTAAATTAACTATTTATTATCAAAATGTAAGAGGTCTACGCACAAAAACTAAAAAAGTTTTCTTAAATTCTACTGCTTTAGATTTTGATCTATTCGTTTTAACAGAAACCTGGCTAACTTCTTCAATAAATAATCTTGAAATTTTCTCTTCTTCTTACACTGTTTATAGGAACGATAGATATGATTGTCGTTTATCTTATAATGTTCCTAAAGGTGGTGGTGTATTGATAGGTGTTAAAAATACTTTTTGTTCATCGCAATTGTTACTTTCTCAATGTGATCCTACCGATATTATCGAAGTAATTGCTGTTGAAAATTGAACTACAACTAAACAAGTGATGAAAAAAAACCAAGGGTTTTTAAAAAAGCACATTTTCAAAATTGTATTGTATTACATACTGAGTTTAACTTTGGAAATATTTACTTAAAAAAAGTAATTACTGACCTATAAAATTTACTGCTAACAGTAAATTTTTTATTTAAAAGTTGTTTTAGCCCTTCAATGGGGAAGGTTGCCAAATTTCTCAAGTCTCTAACAACTTCAACTCCCCCCCTCCCTCATCCTCTAGTTTTTTAGGTTCTAGGAATTAAATTGTGAATTACACAAAAATTTGGAATTTTACTTAGAATTTTATTATCTAAGCAAAAATGGGTAAAACTAAGAGACACTTTCTTCAATTTAAGGAACCCCTTTTAAATTTAAGAAAAACCTTTAACATATGTTAAAACATAATGTTGGACCTTTAAATTTTGTATATTAATAAAAAAAAAATTGGACAGGTGTTTAAAAATAGCATAATTTCAATTTTCGGGCCCTTATAGCTCCTAAACAGGGGGCTTGACAAAAAAATTTTGTTAACCGACTCCTACTAATTTCTGAGTATCTAACTCCTCCCAAAATAGTTTAGAAGCTTAAACCTTCCTAGCTTAAACCGTTTAGAAGATATGTGGGGCCAAAAATTTTGCAAAAATTGAGTTTTATGTAATGCTAAATTTTAGTACCGTATGGCAACCCTATACATTTAAGCGACAAATTTTTGTAAAGCCTATAAAAGCAGCTCTCTAATACCGTTTTTCGATTGAAAATAAACCTAACAGAACTTTTGTTATATCAATTTAAATATAGGGCTTTTTTGGAATTTTCAGGGGCTGTAACTTCGTCACCCTTCAAAATTAAGAAAAACCTTTGACAGATGTTGAAATATAATTATAGAGCTTTGAATTTTGTACATCACTAAAAAAAAATTTGAACAGGTATTCAAGTTACAGGTGTTTAAATATAGCAAAATTTCAATTTTCGAGCCCTTATAGCTCCTAAATAGAGGGCTTGATAAAAAAATTTTGTTAACCGACTCCTACTAATTTCTGAGTATCTAACTCCTCCCAAAATTTCAAGACCCTAGCTTGAACCTTTCAGAAGATATGTGTGACCAAAAATTTTTCGAAAATTGAGTTTTGCGTAATGTTAAATTTTAGTACCGTATGGCAACCCTAAACATTTGCCTTCTAAAAATTTATAAAGTTTATGAAACCAGCTATCATTTGCCGTTTTCAGATTGAAAATATATGTAATAGAACTCTTGTTATAACAAATTAAATATAGGGCTTTTTCCAAATTTGGGGGGCTGTAGCCCCGTAATAGGTGGGGCTAAAGAAAAAAATTCTTCTACGTTATTATTTTTTTTGCCAAAACTACCCATGGTTAAAATTTCTTTTCTCTATTTCAAACTGTGTAAAAGTTTTTGTAAACATACGGACGGACGGACGGACGGACGGACAGAGTGAAGCTATATAGACACATTTTTACAAAATTTTTTTGAAAATGTGCTAAAAATGTTATTATTATAAATTGTTATATTCCTCCGGGATCTAGTATCGAAGTGTATACTAAATATATTTTAGAAATTGATTCACTAGTCAGTAAACTTAATGTTAATGATGATGTAATTCTCTGTGGTGACTTTAATCTTCCTAACATTAAATGGGTTCCGCACGATGAGGATTCCTACTTCATTCCGTTGAAGTTAGTAATACGGAGTGCTTTGTAATTGACTCTTTTAATTCTTTTAATTTTCAACAAGTATCTTCAATCTGTAATAATCGTGCTAGACAGTAGATCTTTTATTTACGACAAATTGGATGAATTTTGCTATTATTAACTGTCCATTTGAACTAGTTGAAATTGATGAGCATCATCCACCAATTTGTTCGTCTCTCTGTTTTCTCATACCTCCAATTATTGATTCTAAACTTCCTTATCGTTTTAACTTTCATAAAGCCAATTTTGATGCTATTAATAACTATTTAAGTTGTTATGATTTCTCATTTTTAACCTCTTTTAATTTAAATGATGCAGTTAATCATTTCTATAAAATTGTTCATTCTATTATTTCACAATATGTTCCGTTAGTTGTAGACAATAGCTATAAATCCAGTCCGCCATGGTTTACTAAAAGTCTTAGAAAATTAAAAAATAGAAAAAATAAAGCCTGGCGTAAATTTATTAGAAGCAATAATAATTATGACTTTAATGTTTTCATAAATTTATTTAATCAATTTAAAACAATGTCTGATGATTTATATTCTAATTATGTGCAAAACATGTCTTTTAATATTAAAAATAATCCGAAACTCTTTTGGAAATTTGTTAATTCCAAAAGAAAAAGTGATCAATATCCAATGTGTATGAATTATAAAAATTCTAGTAGTATAGATTCTAATGTTATTTCAGAATTTTTCCGTGATTTCTTCTCAAGTAGTTATTCTTTGCCCGCTTTCTCGTTAAATGAAGATAATTTTTTGCATTTATCAAACTTTCCTAATACTACACTGGGTAATATTCATATTGACTCTAATTTGGTATTTAACTATTTGGCAAAACTTGATAGTAACACTGGTCCTGGGATTGACGGCATTCCTAACATATTTTTAAATAAATGCTCATCTTCATTATCTGGTCCTCTTTCTTCTTTATTTAATTCTTCTTTAGCTTCTGGTACCTTCCCTTCTATTTGGAAAACTGCCATAATTAAGCCAGTTCATAAAAAAAATCTTAAAAACGATTTTACTAACTATCGTCCAATTGCTAAACTTTCTTCTATACCTAAGCTTTTTGAACAAATTGTATTTGATTCTATTTCTGATCATTTTACTTGTTTTTTATCGCCTTTCCATCATGGCTTTGTAAAGCTTAAATCAACCGTTACTAATCTTGTTGAATCTACATCTACATTTATTAATAATATGGAAGATGGCTTCCAAACAGATGTAATAAATACAGATTTTAGCAAAGCCTTTGATCTTCTTCCACATAATGTTATTATTTTTAAGCTAAATAAATTAGGATTTCCGACTTATTTTATAGATTGGATTAATTCCTACCTCTCTGATCGTAGATATAGTGTTTCTTTTAGATCCTCGATATCTTCTGAGTTTGCAGCTCCCACAGGGGTGCCTCAAGGTAGCCATCGTGGACCTTTACTTTTCATTATTTCTATTAATGATGTTTCTTCTTTAATAATTAATAGTCACATTAAAATTTATGCCGATGATATGAAACTTTTCAAAAAAATTTTAAATTTGGAGGTTGCATTAGCCCTACAAGCTGATCTTAATCGTTTTTACAATTGCTGTTCCAACAATAATCTCCAACTCAATGTTACCAAATGTGCTTCAATCAGTTTTACACGCCGCTTAAGTCCAATTTCTTATGTATATTCTTTTAATAATCAAATCATTTCAAAAGTCACTTCAATTAAAGATTTAGGGATACTCTTTGATAGTAAACTTTCATTTCAACTTCATTATTCTGATATATTAAATAAAGCCAATTCTATGCTCGGTTTTATTAAACGTTGGGCAAGAGAATTTGAAGACCCTTATGTATTGAAATCCCTTTATACCTGCCTGGTTAGACCTAATTTAGAATATGCCAGTCAAGTTTGGTGTCCATTTTATGGTGTCCATATAAATAGAATTGAATCGGTTCAGAAAAAAATTTCTCAGGTATGCTTTACGTTTTCTTCCTTGGGAGGACCCTTTTAGATTACCTCCTTACGAACATAGAATAAATTTAATACATCTCAATACACTTGAAATGCGCCATAAAGTTGCAGATATTGTTTTCTAATTGAATTAATTAAAGGCAACGTTTCTTCTTTTCAACTACTCGCTAAACTTAATTTTTCTTCGAAAAATATTTTTCGAGTAAGGAAGAACAATGATTGCTGAAAAAGAATAGATATTTTCAATCATCTAAATTTCAAGAATATTTTAGTTTAATTTGATTTTAACACGAAGAAGTAATAAAGGTGAGGATATTACAAACGGGTGTTAAGCTTTCACAAATTATAGAAAATTTCTTTATTCTAGATAAAGAAAATATTTTTCACAAAAGTTTTAGCTATTTCCAAAGAAAAACAAAAATGTATAATGTTAATAATAAACAAGTATAGAAACAGTCAGTCGGTGCTACAGACTTAGAAATACCTATTACCCTACACCTATTTGGCACAAATATAATGGGAAGTCCATAAGTCATTTTAAAATCATAAAAGCTTTTATTAGTTTGATTGTAAGACATGGCTAACCAAATTTACTTTATTTATTTTACTAAACACATTTTCTAATTAATTTATCAATTTAAAAATCTTAGCAATTCTTACTAATTTATCTATTTAAAAATATTAAATAACAAATAAAGTTGAGATAAATGGATTCGTTAAATGCAATTACAAAATTACATATTTAAAGCTTTTATCCAATTACTAAACACATTTTCTAATTAATTTATCAATTTAAAAATCTTAGCAATTCTTACTAATTTATCTATTTAAAAATATTAAATAACAAATAAAGTTGAGATAAATGGATTCGTTAAATGCAATTACAAAATTACATATTTAAAGCTTTTATCCAATTCAATAAAATTTTACACACTTGCAGCAATTACTCCTTTTCAAGATTTTTAGCTGTAGTGCATTTACTGTTGAATGATTTAGTACCCTTGGTTAATTATTTCAATTTTCAATAATTTTTAAATTTATTCTCTCTTTTGTTAACATTCTATATAATTAAACTCAAAGTTATTCGAAAGAAATATTAATTTTTAATAAGATAAATATAAAAGTTTATATAATTTCATGGTTTTTAATGTTAGTTAAAACCATTAATTATTTCATTAGCTTTTTATCACAAAATTTAATAATCAAAATATGCAATAAATGTATTTCTAAAATACAATTATAAATTTAGAACTGTTCATATAATTAATTTTAATACAAAAATAAATTTTACAACTTAAGTATCGTACACAACTTCTTAATTATATATTACCTATGTTAATAATTCAATATAATATAAATATGTTATAATAAAAATTAAAATAAAAAAAAATTTCGTCGTTTATTAAAAAAATATTTAGTTTTTACTTTATAAAATATAATACATAATATGTTTAATAGTAAAACTCTTAGCCTTTTAAAAATATAAAAGTGTTAAATAAGAACGGAAATAGGAAACAGTGAATCAAATTTGATTTTTTTATCTTTATTAATTTCGAATATATTATGCTTTACGGTCTTGGGAGTAGTGGGGTTGGTACGCAAACCGCTATTCCAATTCATCCAAAATTTCACGTACACAAAACAAATAAGAAGAAACACATGTGCCCCAAGTATAATGTTGTATCTTTTTTGATTTTGAAATTATACTAGTTTGATTTCAACTCGATAAAAAGCTTATAGAATCTGAACCCGACAAGAACCAATTCCATGGTACTTTCATTTCTGGTAACCTAGAATATAAAATTGATCAAAATAGCGTAATTAGTTTCTGAGTTTTGGTGTTTTTAAGATATCAGTCTTAACTTATTTGTTGACCTATACACTGCACGCGCTTTAATTAATTTTATTTTAATAGTTTATGACATATTAATTATTAATTTCCGCAGTGCAATTATATTTTCGTTAATATAATAAATAAAAATCACAAAAAAAAAAAAAAAAAATAAATAAAAATTAAGTTAACAAATTCTTTCTTTTAAACTGTGTCATTACATTATTGAATTTTTTTATTAAAAGTGATACTTAAATTTTAAAAGCATTTAATTTAATTTGCCTTGTAGTTTTTTTTTTTTATATTGATAATATTTCCAAACTTTTTTTTTGCCATCTGTATCATATTACATTATTGAAATTATTTTTTATATTGTATTAAGTGATACTTAATTTTAAAGGCATTTAATTTAATTTTTAAACATTTTAAAAACTTTTTAGAACATTTTTTTCGTTTATTTCTGCTGAATTCATAACTTTTTGGTTTTTTGTTAAGTTAAATTTAAAAATAAACTTTATTATGGAATTCAAATGTAATCTTGCTAATTGTACAATTTCTGATAACAAATCTAATTTTGTGGTTTGTAAAGCGTTCTGCAAACGTAAGTTACATGGTGTTTGTATTGGAGCCAGTAGGTATTAGTACCACCCTTCTTTACAAAATTGGTTTATATGTGATGACTGTCAGCATCATGAATCGGTTTTAAGACATATGTTCGACAACCTTAGTAAGTCCATAGCTGATATGAACGATAGGAATACCGGCTTAAGCTATTTTGGTAATTGATTCAAATCGCAATTCATTCAATGATATGGCTAAATCATTTGATTTATTATGCAACACAATGGCGGAGAAATCTACCGGTTCTAATCACACATTAAATAATGAGTTTAACGACTTAAAAACTGAGCTATTAACTGAAATTTCTGCTCAATTTACTAAAAATTTTTAGAATATTTCCAAGTCTTTAGAAGCTGGTTCCAGCAGTGCTTCATCAATTTTTGCAGTTCCTAAAAATTTTGAACGTATGGAAGCAGCTGTTATTAAGCATATTAATACGGTTCACCAGGACTATGCCAGCACTAATGTTGAAATGTTACATAGTTTTTGTACCGAACTGCATAATTCTAGATCACAAACTCAAAATTCCGAATATAGCAGTAAAATACAAACTTTTGATAAGGCAATTCAAGTTGATACACTACTTGATTCTCCTACAAATTGCGTTAAAAGCGTACAAACAGATTTTGCAATTTTACATAAATTTGGGACCCAATGGACTAATGATGAATGGAGTGGAAGAATCACCAAGCTAATGGATTGTAATAAATCATCAATCGTCAAAGATAGTAACTATTCGTCTACTTTTGTAAAGGGGGTTCCTTGCTCGTTTGATGAAAATAAGTTAACTCAATTTATAAAAGCAGAATTTAACATTGGTTCGGTAGTGTGTACTAATTTAACACCTAACCGTATAAGGAAGAACAAAATGAAATATTTATGCTTTCTTATCTCTGGTTCTGTTTATTCTATGAGAATTTTACAACATCCAAGTAACGTCAATATATGGAATAAAATTGGTGTAGCTATTGAATTAAGTAAGCCTCAGGTCAAAGGTAACCTAAACAAAAATATGGAAACAGTTTCAATATGGAAGAAATTCTAAATTAAATTACAAATCCTCTTTAAACACTAAATCTAATTTAACAAATTTACTTGATTTATCTTTTCCTATACCTCCTACTAATTTTTCTAAATCAATTGATATTTCAAATACTAAAACACTAATTAATCCTAACAAATCTGGTATTATTGCACAAACTGATACTAATACTTTTCCTATTTCGAATATTAATATAAAAAATAATTCTAAAAAGATCATTTCTAGTAATTCAAATGATCTTACCAAATCAGGTAATAACAAACAAATTAGCGATTCTTATCTAAAAAATAAATTTTCAAAATTCAAAAAGTCTGTATCAAATAAATTTAATAAATACCAAAATTTTGTTCAAGGTGAAACTATTATGCCCCAAAGTAAACCTTCTAGCTTAACTGTAACAAAATCTTCTTCTAATAAAATTAATAGATCAACTTCTTTATCTTTACATCCTGAATCACAAGCTAATCCCTTATTAGCTAATTCTGAGGATATTTTATTATCTAACTCAAATACAATTCCACCAATTTTAGATCCTCTTTTACCGCCTGTTGTAAAACTTACTCAAAAAGCTATTCATGAAAGTAAAAATAACAGTAGGTACGTTTTAGCTAGATTAAGGGACAGTAAAATTTATGATAATGTTAGACTTTACCTTGCATATCTTCACGATAAATCAAATGATGTTTGTATTGGTGGTAAAACAAACACATCGCTTAAGATAGCTATTCAACAGGAAGGACTTCCTACTGATATTAAGGACTTACGTAATATTTTTGTAAAATATCATGAAACATATAATATTTCAGCTGAAAATGCTCTAACCGACTTGAAATCTTTTGCCTCACATATCTCATCTAATAGAATTAACTATCTTCAACGTGAGAGAGAAAATCATGATAAGTACTTTCGTCCCCTTCCAAGCGAGAAAACGTCTAGTTAATATTAGTCTTGCGGAACCCACTCATCCTTATAATAAATCTTTTAAATTAACTATTTATTATCAAAATGTAAGAGGTCTACGCACAAAAACTAAAAAAGTTTTCTTAAATTCTACTGCTTTAGATTTTGATCTATTCGTTTTAACAGAAACCTGGCTAACTTCTTCAATAAATAATCTTGAAATTTTCTCTTCTTCTTACACTGTTTATAGGAACGATAGATATGATTGTCGTTTATCTTATAATGTTCCTAAAGGTGGTGGTGTATTGATAGGTGTTAAAAATACTTTTTGTTCATCGCAATTGTTACTTTCTCAATGTGATCCTACCGATATTATCGAAGTAATTGCTGTTGAAAATTGAACTACAACTAAACAAGTGATGAAAAAAAACCAAGGGTTTTTAAAAAAGCACATTTTCAAAATTGTATTGTATTACATACTGAGTTTAACTTTGGAAATATTTACTTAAAAAAAGTAATTACTGACCTATAAAATTTACTGCTAACAGTAAATTTTTTATTTAAAAGTTGTTTTAGCCCTTCAATGGGGAAGGTTGCCAAATTTCTCAAGTCTCTAACTTCAACTCCCCCCCTCCCTCATCCTCTAGTTTTTTAGGTTCTAGGAATTAAATTGTGAATTACACAAAAATTTGGAATTTTACTTAGAATTTTATTATCTAAGCAAAAATGGGTAAAACTAAGAGACACTTTCTTCAATTTAAGGAACCCCTTTTAAATTTAAGAAAAACCTTTAACATATGTTAAAACATAATGTTGGACCTTTAAATTTTGTATATTAATAAAAAAAAAATTGGACAGGTGTTTAAAAATAGCATAATTTCAATTTTCGGGCCCTTATAGCTCCTAAACAGGGGGCTTGACAAAAAAATTTTGTTAACCGACTCCTATTAATTTCTGAGTATCTAACTCCTCCCAATTTCAAGACCCTAGCTTGAACCGTTCAGAAGATATGTGGGGCCAAAAATTTTGCAAAAATTGAGTTTTATATAATGGTGAATTTTAGTACCGTATGGCAACCCTATACATTTAAGCGACAAATTTTTGTAAAGCCTATAAAAGCAGCTCTCTAATACCGTTTTTCGATTGAAAATAAACCTAACAGAACTTTTGTTATATCAATTTAAATATAGGGCTTTTTTGGAATTTTCAGGGGCTGTAACTTCGTCACCCTTCAAAATTAAGAAAAACCTTTGACAGATGTTGAAACATAATTATAGAGCTTTGAATTTTGTCTATCACTAAAAAAAAATTTGAACAGGTATTCAAGTTACAGGTGTTTAAATATAGCAAAATTTCAATTTTCGAGCCCTTATAGCTCCTAAATAGAGGGCTTGATAAAAAAATTTTGTTAACCGACTCCTACTAATTTCTGAGTATCTAACTCCTCCCAAAATTTCAAGATCCTAGCTTGAACCTTTCAGAAGATATGTGTGACCAAAAATTTTTCGAAAATTGAGTTTTGCGTAATGTTAAATTTTAGTACCGTATGGCAACCCTAAACATTTGCCTTCTAAAAATTTATAAAGTTTATGAAACCAGCTATCATTTGCCGTTTTCAGATTGAAAATATATGTAACAGAACTCTTGTTATAACAAATTAAATATAGGGCTTTTTCCAAATTTGGGGGGCTGTAGCCCCGTAATAGGTGGAGCTAAAGATAAAAATTCTTCTACGTTATTATTTTTTTTGCAAAAACTACCCATGGTTAAAATTTCTTTTCTCTATTTCAAACTGTGTAAAAGTTTTTGTAAACATACGGACGGACGGACGGACGGACGGACAGAGTGAAGCTATATAGACACATTTTTACAAAATTTTTTTGAAAATGTGCTAAAAATGTTATTATTATAAATTGTTATATTCCTCCGGGATCTAGTATCGAAGTGTATACTAAATATATTTTAGAAATTGATTCACTAGTCAGTAAACTTAATGTTAATGATGATGTAATTCTCTGTGGTGACTTTAATCTTCCTAACATTAAATGGGTTCCGCACGATGAGGATTCCTACTTCATTCCGTTGAAGTTAGTAATACGGAGTGTTTTTTAATTGACTCTTTTAATTCTTTTAATTTTCAACAAGTATCTTCAATCTGTAATAATCGTGGTAGACAGTTAGATCTTTTATTTACGACAAATTGGATGAATTTTGCTATTATTAACTGTCCATTTGAACTAGTTGAAATTGATGAGCATCATCCACCAATTTGTTCGTCTCTCTGTTTTCTCATACCTCCAATTATTGATTCTAAACTTCCTTATCGTTTTAACTTTCATAAAGCCAATTTTGATGCTATTAATAACTATTTAAGTTGTTATGATTTCTCATTTTTAACCTCTTTTAATTTAAATGATGCAGTTAATCATTTCTATAAAATTGTTCATTCTATTATTTCACAATATGTTCCGTTAGTTGTAGACAATAGCTATAAATCCAGTCCGCCATGGTTTACTAAAAGTCTTAAAAAATTAAAAAATTGAAAAAATAAAGCCTGGCGTAAATTTATTAAAAGCAATAATAATTATGACTTTAATGTTTTCATAAATTTATTTAATCAATTTAAAACAATGTCTGATGATTTATATTCTAATTATGTGCAAAACATGTCTTTTAATATTAAAAATAATCCGAAACTCTTTTGGAAATTTGTTAATTCCAAAAGAAAAAGTGATCAATATCCAATGTGTATGAATTATAAAAATTCTAGTAGTATAGATTCTAATGTTATTTCAGAATTTTTCCGTGATTTCTTCTCAAGTAGTTATTCTTCGCCCGCTTTCTCGTTAAATGAAGATAATTTTTTGCATTTATCAAACTTTCCTAATACTACACTGGGTAATATTCATATTGACTCTAATTTGGTATTTAAATATTTGGCAAAACTTGATAGTAACACTGGTCCTGGGATTGACGGCATCCCTGACTTATTTTTAGATAAATGCTCATCTTCATTATCTGGTCCTCTTTCTTCTTTATTTAATTCTTCTTTAGCTTCTGGTACCTTCCCTTCTATTTGGAAAACTGCCATAATTAAGCCAGTTCATAAAAAAAATCTTAAACTTTCTTCTATACCTAAGCTTTTTGAACTAATTGTATTTGATTCTATTTCTGATCATTGTACTTGTTTTTTATCGCCTTTCCATCATGGCTTTGTAAAGCTTAAATCAACCGTTACTAATCTTGTTGAATCTACATCTACATTTATTAATAATATGGAAGATGGCTTCCAAACAGATGTAATAAATACAGATTTTAGCAAAGCCTTTGATCTTCTTCCACATAATGTTATTATTTTTAAGCTAAATAAATTAGGATTTCCGACTTATTTTATAGATTGGATTAATTCCTACCTCTCTGATCGTAGATATAGTGTTTCTTTTAGATCCTCGATATCTTCTGAGTTTGCAGCTCCCACAGGGGTGCCTCAAGGTAGCCATCGTGGACCTTTACTTTTCATTATTTCTATTAATGATGTTTCTTCTTTAATAATTAATAGTCACATTAAAATTTATGCCGATGATATGAAACTTTTCAAAAAAATTTTAAATTTGGAGGTTGCATTAGCCCTACAAGCTGATCTTAATCGTTTTTACAATTGCTGTTCCAACAATAATCTCCAACTCAATGTTACCAAATGTGCTTCAATCAGTTTTACACGCCGCTTAAGTCCAATTTCTTATGTATATTCTTTTAATAATCAAATCATTTCAAAAGTCACTTCAATTAAAGATTTAGGGATACTCTTTGATAGTAAACTTTCATTTCAACTTCATTATTCTGATATATTAAATAAAGCCAATTCTATGCTCGGTTTTATTAAACGTTGGGCAAGAGAATTTGAAGACCCTTATGTATTGAAATCCCTTTATACCTGCCTGGTTAGACCTAATTTAGAATATGCCAGTCAAGTTTGGTGTCCATTTTATGGTGTCCATATAAATAGAATTGAATCGGTTCAGAAAAAAATTTCTCAGGTATGCTTTACGTTTTCTTCCTTGGGAGGACCCTTTTAGATTACCTCCTTACGAACATAGAATAAATTTAATACATCTCAATACACTTGAAATGCGCCATAAAGTTGCCGATATTGTTTTCTAATTGAATTAATTAAAGGCAACGTTTCTTCTTTTCAACTACTCGCTAAACTTAATTTTTCTTCGAAAAATATTTTTCGAGTAAGGAAGAACAATGATTGCTGAAAAAGAATAGATATTTTCAATCATCTAAATTTCAAGAATATTTTAGTTTAATTTGATTTTAACACGAAGAAGTAATAAAGGTGAGGATATTACAAACGGGTGTTAAGCTTTCACAAATTATAGAAAATTTCTTTATTCTAGATAAAGAAAATATTTTTCACAAAAGTTTTAGCTATTTCCAAAGAAAAACAAAAATGTATAATGTTAATAATAAACAAGTATAGAAACAGTCAGTCGGTGCTACAGACTTAGAAATACCTATTACCCTACACCTATTTGGCACAAATATAATGGGAAGTCCATAAGTCATTTTAAAATCATAAAAGCTTTTATTAGTTTGATTGTAAGACATGGCTAACCAAATTTACTTTATTTATTTTACTAAACACATTTTCTAATTAATTTATCAATTTAAAAATCTTAGCAATTCTTATTAATTTATCTATTTAAAAATATTAAATAACAAATAAAGTTGAGATAAATGGATTCGTTAAATGCAATTACAAAATTACATATTTAAAGCTTTTATCCAATTACTAAACACATTTTCTAATTAATTTATCAATTTAAAAATCTTAGCAATTCTTACTAATTTATCTATTTAAAAATATTAAATAACAAATAAAGTTGAGATAAATGGATTCGTTAAATGCAATTACAAAATTACATATTTAAAGCTTTTATCCAATTCAATAAAATTTTACACACTTGCAGCAATTACTCCTTTTCAAGATTTTTAGCTGTAGTGCATTTACTGTTGAATGATTTAGTACCCTTGGTTAATTATTTCAATTTTCAATAATTTTTAAATTTATTCTCTCTTTTGTTAACATTCTATATAATTAAACTCAAAGTTATTCGAAAGAAATATTAATTTTTAATAAGATAAATATAAAAGTTTATATAATTTCATGGTTTTTAATGTTAGTTAAAACCATTAATTATTTCATTAGCTTTTTATCACAAAATTTAATAATCAAAATATGCAATAAATGTATTTCTAAAATACAATTATAAATTTAGAACTGTTCATATAATTAATTTTAATACAAAAATAAATTTTACAACTTAAGTATCGTACACAACTTCTTAATTATATATTACCTATGTTAATAATTCAATATAATATAAATATGTTATAATAAAAATTAAAATAAAAAAAAATTTCGTCGTTTATTAAAAAAATATTTAGTTTTTACTTTATAAAATATAATACATAATATGTTTAATAGTAAAACTCTTAGCCTTTTAAAAATATAAAAGTGTTAAATAAGAACGGAAATAGGAAACAGTGAATCAAATTTGATTTTTTTATCTTTATTAATTTCGAATATATTATGCTTTACGGTCTTGGGAGTAGTGGGGTTGGTACGCAAACCGCTATTCCAATTCATCCAAAATTTCACGTACACAAAACAAATAAGAAGAAACACATGTGCCCCAAGTATAATGTTGTATCTTTTTTGATTTTGAAATTATACTAGTTTGATTTCAACTCGATAAAAAGCTTATAGAATCTGAACCCGACAAGAACCAATTCCATGGTACTTTCATTTCTGGTAACCTAGAATATAAAATTGATCAAAATAGCGTAATTAGTTTCTGAGTTTTGGTGTTTTTAAGATATCAGTCTTAACTTATTTGTTGACCTATACACTGCACGCGCTTTAATTAATTTTATTTTAATAGTTTATGACATATTAATTATTAATTTCCGCAGTGCAATTATATTTTCGTTAATATAATAAATAAAAATCACAAAAAAAAAAAAAAAAAATAAATAAAAATTAAGTTAACAAATTCTTTCTTTTAAACTGTGTCATTACATTATTGAATTTTTTTATTAAAAGTGATACTTGAATTTTAAAAGCATTTAATTTAATTTGCCTTGTAGTTTTTTTTTTTTATATTGATAATATTTCCAAACTTTTTTTTTGCCATCTGTATCATATTACATTATTGAAATTATTTTTTATATTGTATTAAGTGATACTTAATTTTAAAGGCATTTAATTTAATTTTTAAACATTTTAAAAACTTTTTAGAACATTTTTTTCGTTTATTTCTGCTGAATTCATAACTTTTTGGTTTTTTGTTAAGTTAAATTTAAAAATAAACTTTATTATGGAATTCAAATGTAATCTTGCTAATTGTACAATTTCTGATAACAAATCTAATTTTGTGGTTTGTAAAGCGTTCTGCAAACGTAAGTTACATGGTGTTTGTATTGGAGCCAGTAGGTATTGGTACCACCCTTCTTTACAAAATTGGTTTATATGTGATGACTGTCAGCATCATGAATCGGTTTTAAGACATATGTTCGACAACCTTAGTAAGTCCATAGCTGATATGAACGATAGGAATACCGGCTTAAGCTATTTTGGTAATTGATTCAAATCGCAATTCATTCAATGATATGGCTAAATCATTTGATTTATTATGCAACACAATGGCGGAGAAATCTACCGGTTCTAATCACACATTAAATAATGAGTTTAACGACTTAAAAACTGAGCTATTAACTGAAATTTCTGCTCAATTTACTAAAAATTTTTAGAATATTTCCAAGTCTTTAGAAGCTGGTTCCAGCAGTGCTTCATCAATTTTTGCAGTTCCTAAAAATTTTGAACGTATGGAAGCAGCTGTTATTAAGCATATTAATACGGTTCACCAGGACTATGCCAGCACTAATGTTGAAATGTTACATAGTTTTTGTACCGAACTGCATAATTCTAGATCACAAACTCAAAATTCCGAATATAGCAGTAAAATACAAACTTTTGATAAGGCAATTCAAGTTTATATAAGTTAAAAAAAAAATAAGTTAACTCAATTTATAAAAGCAGAATTTAACATTAATTCGGTAGTGTGTACTAATTTAACACCTAACCGTATAAGGAAGAACAAAATGAAATATTTATGCTTTCTTATCTCTGGTTCTGTTTATTCTATGAGAATTTTACAACATCCAAGCAACGTCAATATATGGAATAAAATTGGTGTAGCTATTGAATTAAGTAAGCCTCAGGTCAAAGGTAACCTAAACAAAAATATGGAAACAGTTTTACAAGACACTAATACAGGTTATACAATAAGAAATTCTAAATTAAATTACAAATCCTCTTTAAACACTAAATCTAATTTAACAAATTTACTTGATTTATCTTTTCCTATACCTCCTACTAATTTTTCTAAATCAATTGATATTTCAAATACTAAAACACTAATTAATCCTAACAAATCTGGTATTATTGCACAAACTGATACTAATACTTTTCCTATTTCGAATATTAATATAAAAAATAATTCTAAAAAGATCATTTCTAGTAATTCAAATGATCTTACCAAATCAGGTAATAACAAACAAATTAGCGATTCTTATCTAAAAAATAAATTTTCAAAATTCAAAAAGTCTGTATCAAATAAATTTAATAAATACCAAAATTTTGTTCAAGGTGAAACTATTATGCCCCAAAGTAAACCTTCTAGCTTAACTGTAACAAAATCTTCTTCTAATAAACTTAATAGATCAACTTCTTTATCTTTACATCCTGAATCACAAGCTAATCCCTTATTAGCTAATTCTGAGGATATTTTATTATCTAACTCAAATACAACTCCACCAATTTTAGATCCTCTTTTACCGCCTGTTGTAAAACTTACTCAAAAAGCTATTCATGAAAGTAAAAATAACAGTAGGTACGTTTTAGCTAGATTAAGGGACAGTAAAATTTATGATAATGTTAGACTTTACCTTGCATATCTTCACGATAAATCAAATGATGTTTGTATTGGTGGTAAAACAAACACATCGCTTAAGATAGCTATTCAACAGGAAGGACTTCCTACTGATATTAAGGACTTACGTAATATTTTTGTAAAATATCATGAAACATATAATATTTCAGCTGAAAATGCTCTAACCGACTTGAAATCTTTTGCCTCACATATCTCATCTAATAGAATTAACTATCTTCAACGTGTGAGAGAAAATCATGATAAGTACTTTCGTCCCCTTCCAAGCGAGAAAACGTCTAGTTAATATTAGTCTTGCGGAACCCACTCATCCTTATAATAAATCTTTTAAATTAACTATTTATTATCAAAATGTAAGAGGTCTACGCACAAAAACTAAAAAAGTTTTCTTAAATTCTACTGCTTTAGATTTTGATCTATTCGTTTTAACAGAAACCTGGCTAACTTCTTCAATAAATAATCTTGAAATTTTCTCTTCTTCTTACACTGTTTATAGGAAAGATAGATATGATTGTCGTTTATCTTATAATGTTCCTAAAGGTGGTGGTGTATTGATAGGTGTTAAAAATACTTTTTGTTCATCGCAATTGTTACTTTCTCAATTGTTATTATCGCAGTAATTGCTGTTAAAATTGAAATACAACTAAAAAATGTTATTATTATAAATTGTTATATTCCTCCGGGATCTAGTATCGAAGTGTATTCTAAATATATTTTAGAAATTGATTCACTAGTCAGTAAACTTAATGTTAATGATGATGTAATTCTCTGTGGTGACTTTAATCTTCCTAACATTAAATGGGTTCCGCATGATGAGGATTTCTACTTCATTCCGTTGAAGTTAGTAATACGGAGTGCTTTGTAATTGACTCTTTTAATTCTTTTAATTTTCAACAAGTATCTTTAATCTGTAATAATTGTGGTAAACAGTTAGATCTTTTATTTACGACAAATTGGATTAATTTTGCTATTATTAACTGTCCATTTGAACTAGTTGAAATTGATGAGCATCATCCACCAATTTGTTCGTCTCTCTGTTTTCTCATACCTCCAATTATTGATTCTGAACTTTCTTATCGTTTTAACTTTCATAAAGCCAATTTTGATGCTATTAATAACTATTTAAGTTGTTATGATTTCTCATTTTTAACCTCTTTTAATTTAAATGATGCAGTTAATCATTTCTATAAAATTGTTCATTCTATTATTTCACAATATGTTCCGTTAGTTGTAGACAATAGCTATAAATCCAGTCCGCCATGGTTTACTAAAAGTCTTAAAAAATTAAAAAATAGAAAAAATAAAGCCTGGCGTAAATTTATTAAAAGCAATAATAATTATGACTTTAATGTTTTCATAAATTTATTTAATCAATTTAAAACAATGTCTGATGTTTTATATTCTAATTATGTGCAAAACATGTCTTTTAATATTAAAAATAATCCGAAACTCTTTTGGAAATTTGTTAATTCCAAAAGAAAAAGTGATCAATATCCAATGTGTATGAATTATAAAAATTCTAGTAGTATAGATTCTAATGTTATTTCAGAATTTTTCCGTGATTTCTTCTCAAGTAGTTATTCTTCGCCCGCTTTCTCGTTAAATGAAGATAATTTTTTGAATTTATCAAACTTTCCTAATACTACACTGGGTAATATTCATATTGACTCTAATTTGGTATTTAACTATTTGGCAAAACTTGATAGTAACACTGGTCCTGGGATTGACGGCATCCCTAACATATTTTTAAATAAATGCTCATCTTCATTATGTGGTCCTCTTTCTTCTTTATTTAATTCTTCTTTAGCTTCTGGTATCTTCCTTTCTATTTGGAAAACTGCCATAATTAAGCCAGTTCATAAAAAAAATCTTAAAAACGATGTTACTAACTATCGTCCAATTGCTAAACTTTCTTCTATACCTAAGCTTTTTGAACTAATTGTATTTGATTCTATTTCTGATCATTGTACTTGTTTTTTATCGCCTTTCCAACATGGCTTTGTAAAGCTTAAATCAACCGTTAATAATCTTGTTGAATCTACATCTACATTTATTAATAATATGGAAAATGGCTTCCAAACAGATGTAATATATACAGATTTTAGCAAAGCCTTTGATCTTCTTCCACATAATGTTATTATTTTTAAGCTAAATAAATTAGGATTTCCGACTTATTTTATAGATTGGATTAATTCCTACCTCTCTGATCGTAGATATAGTGTTTCTTTTAGATCCTCGATATCTTCTGAGTTTGCAGCTCCCACAGGGGTGCCTCAAGGTAGCCATCGTGGACCTTTACTTTTCATTATTTCTATTAATGATGTTTCTTCTTTAATAATTAATAGTCACATTAAAATTTATGCCGATGATATGAAACTTTTCAAAAAAATTTTAAATTTGGAGGTTGCATTAGCCCTACAAGCTGATCTTAATCGTTTTTACAATTGCTGTTCCAACAATAATCTCCAACTCAATGTTACCAAATGTGCTTCAATCAGTTTTACACGCCGCTTAAGTCCAATTTCTTATGTATATTCTTTTAATAATCAAATCATTTCAAAAGTCACTTCAATTAAAGATTTAGCGGTACTCTTTGATAGTAAACTTTCATTTCAACTTCATTATTCTGATATATTAAATAAAGCCAATTCTATGCTCGGTTTTATTAAACGTTGGGCAAGAGAATTTGAAGACCCTTATGTATTGAAATCTCTTTATACCTGCCTGGGTAGACCTAATTTAGAATATGCCAGTCAAGTTTGGTGTCCATTTTATGGTGTCCATATAAATAGAATTGAATCGGTTCAGAAAAAATTTCTCAGGTATGCTTTACGTCTTCTTTCTTGGGAGGACCCTTTTAGATTACCTCCTTACGAACATAGAATAAATTTAATACATCTCAATACACTTGAAATGCGCCATAAAGTTGCAGATATTGTTTTCTAATTGAATTAATTAAAGGCAACATTTCTTCTTTTCAACTACTCGCTAAACTTAATTTTTCTTCGCATTCTATATTAAGATCTGCTAATTTGTTTAATTTACAGTTTCACCGAACTAACTATGGTAAATATGAACCAATTAATAGAATGATGTCTCTCTGTAATATATACAAATCCCATATTAACTTTTCCCAAACTAAACAATCATTAAAAAATAACTTGTATTTGTGTTCTTGAAATTTTTGGACTTACATTCTTTGACCTTTGTCTTCTTAATTGACGCTTTTTTGTTTTTTTTTTAAATATAATTAGTATAATTTTTAACTATTTTTTCTTTTTTTTTTTTTTTTTAAAAATTTTTTTTATGTAAAATTAATTATTAAATTATTAATTTCTATAATCTTTACTTTCTTTTTTGTTTTTTTAATGTTTAATTTTAGTTTATTAATTTAATATAAATTTTGTAACTTGCTTGAATTAAGCTCGGAATAAATAAATAAAATAAAATAAAAATAAATATACTTTTGTTAGCTTTTGAACTTTTGAAAGGTTCCAGAACCCGAAACCATGGTACGATTTTGCCCATAGGCAGCCCCAGTCATATTTTCAATACTAGTTAACCCTTGTTCACAATTGAATCATTCTATAATAATTTTAAGTTACTATTCGATGATAAGCCTTTCATCCTTTAGAGGTCTACGAAAGTTACCTGAACCACCACTCCAATTAACCACATTAAGGGAATACGTAGGAAATAGTAAAGAACAGCCTTGTGCCAAATTTGAAGCTTCTACATTTTTTCGAAGTTACGATCTCTATTTTTTCTGAAAATATGCTTTAAGGTCTTGGAAACTATGTGGATGGTCTCCACTATTTCATCTGGTTCCAATTTTCGAGGACACTAGGGGAATAAAAAGGGACAACCTAATACCGAATTTGGAGGTTCTAACTTCTTTGCATTCGGAATCATGCTCGTTTGGCCTAAATTCGATGAAAAAGTTCCAGGGTCCGAACCCATGGTCGGATTTCACCTATATGCAGTCCCCGCCATAGTCTGATTACTAGTAACCTACATCACAAAATGCATGATTTTAACGCCATTAGTTTTTGAGTTATCCTTATTTTTTTATATGTTCCTTGGCCCTTAGAACAATTAAAAGGTTCAGAATCCGAACCCGTGAGCCGATTTCGCCCATATGCAATCCCCACCGTACTTCGAGTCCTAGTAACCTACAGTTAAAATTTCATCAAGATAGCTCCATTAGTTTTTGAGTTATCGTGTCTACAGACGGGCGGACGGACATGGCTATGTCAACTCAGGAGGTCACGCTGATCACAAATATATATATACCTTTCCATATCTAGCTCGCTTTCTTTAGGTGGTTACAAACACCATACCAAAGTTAACATACCCTATTTCTATTTCATAGGTGTAGGGAATAAAACAGATATCCTTTTTGAGGTAATTAGACTGATATCCAAGTATTATAAAAGTCTTGATGTAAATTTTTTGCGATTATAGATTTAATAAAAAAATTTATAATTATTTAATCGCTACAAATTGTATATTATATTTTATTCACAATTTTTTATATTGTGATTTTTTTATTTTATAATCACTATAATTTTATAGTGGACTTATAATTTTAATTGTAATTTATAAGCGATTTTTTTTTTTTTTAAATAAACATTAAATAAAATTTTTCAAACACAAATCTTTATTATTTTTTATAATAATTTTTTTTTATTTTTGAATCATTCCAATTTGTATCGATACTTAAAATAATTAAATTAAATTCCTTTATTTGGGATCCCTTAAAATATATTATTTATTAATTCTTTTTTATATATTTATTCATTAGAATTTTTTCCATTAATTTTTATGGTATTTTTCCCTTTGCTAGCTTTATTATTTTTTTATTTTAAAAATTTTGATATGATTTCGATTTTTTTTTTTTTATTTGAAATTTTCTTTAACAAGCCTTATATCAATTTTTTTCTTTTTAAAAAAATTTTGATTTGATATCTATATATTTTTTATTTGATTTTATTTTTATTTTAAGAATTTTTAGTTTAGTATCGATATTTTTTTTTTTTTAATTTTTGATTTGATACCGATATATTTTTTATTTTATTTTTTTTTTATTTTAAAATTTTTGATTTGATATCGATATATTTATACCCTACACCTATAGAATAGGTAAAGGGGTATATTAACTTTGGTATGGTGTTTGTTACCATCTAAAGGAAGCGAGCTAGATATGGAAAAGTATATATATTTGTGATCAGCGTGACCTGACCAGCCATGTCCGTCCGTCCACCCGTAGGCACGATAACTCAAAAAATAATGGAGCTATCTTGATGAAATTTTAACTGTAGGTTACTAGGACTGAAAGTACGACGGGGATTGCATATGGGCGAAATCGGCTCATGGGTTCGGATTCTGGACCTTTTAATCGGTTTCAGGGCTAACGAACATATATAAAAAATCACGATAACTCAACAACTAATAACGCTATCTTCATGAAATTTGTGCTTTAGGTTATTGGTAATGAAACTATGGCGGCGATTGCGTACGGTGAGGATTGGACAATGGGTTCGGAACTTCTTGATCGAATTTAGGCCAAACTAGCATAATTCCGTAACCAATGAAGATAGAACCTCCAAATTTGGTATCAGGGTGTCGCTTTCGATTTCCTTAGTCTCCATGAAATTTGAGCCCAATTGGAGTAGTGGGTGGGGACCAGCAACTTAGTTCCGAGGACCTTAAAGCATATTTTCGAAATTAATAAAGATAGTAACTTGAAACAAATGTTGAAACTTCAAATTTGGCACATGGGTGTTATTTACTATTTCCTGCGTGTCCCTCTTATTTTGGATCAATTGGAGTGGTGGTTCAGTACCTCTCTTAGACCCCCCAATGTGTAAAATCTTATCATCGAAATTAATAAAACTAGTAACTTAAAATTAAGATAACACGTTCCAATTGTGTACAAGAATTAACTAGTATTGAAAGCATGACGGGGACTGCATATGGGCGAAATCGTACCATGGTTCCGGGTTCTGAAGCCCTTGAAAAGTTCAAGGGCTAACAAACATCTATCTTAAAAACACCAAAAAAACTCAAAAAATAATGCCGCTATTTTGATGAAATTTAAACTTTAGGTTACTAGTACCTAATTAATGTACCATGGGAATTGTTTCTGGTCGAGTTTAACTTCGAATCCAAAGAATATATTGCCTATTTCCTATGTGTCCCCGAAAATTATAAATTTATATGAAAAGGTCTAAATTTGTAATTGTATTTTAGAAATACATTTATTTCATATTTTGCGTTTATAAGCTTTTCTATTAGGTATATAAACTAACCATTTAAAATAATTGAAATTTTGAAAAATTTGGGTTATTAAATATATTATGCTTTGATTACCTTTTTATCACAAAATTTAATAATTAGAATTTTTTTCATTATGTAATTGAATTGGAATAAATATATTTTCATTTATTTCAAGTTTTTTTGTTTTTCAATATTTTTAAATAGATAAATTAGTAAAAATTTGTAATATTTTTTAATACATAGTGTAATTAGAAAATGTTTTTAAGTATTATAAAGTTAATTTGGTTAGCTATGTCTTACGATCAATTTAATAACAGCTTTTATGTTGTTAAAACGATTTATGGATATGTCCTTAAATTTGAACCAAATAGGTGTAGGGTATTTCTAAGTCGGTTGCACCGACTGACTGTTTCTTTACTTGTTTTTATTTTATTTTTTTCTTATTTTAAAATTTTTGATTTGATATCGATATATTTTTTATTTTATTTTTTTTTTTATTTTAAAATTTTTGATTTGATGTCGATATATTTTTCCATAGATCTAATTAGAAAAAAAAATAATTGACTTACAATTTTAACCAGAACAGCATTTGTTTGTTTGTTTGTTACTGGTAGATGACTGCGGGATTTTAAGTCCCGACTAAACAGGCGGCTGCTGGTTACATTTTTTGTACGCAGCTCCTTTTTGCTTGCGCTACTAAGGGGCCTCTTTTCTTGTGGTCTTTCACCGGATTTAATTTCCGGTAGGGAAGTTCTAAGTTCCCTACTCCACACGCAAACGTAATCGGATCCATTGAACTTTTTTTTGCTAAAAGAATTTTTTTTTTTTATTTTAGTTTAGTTTTTTTTTATTTTTTACATAAAAAAAAATTATTTGAATATTCCTTGTTATTTTATTTCTTTTTCTTTAGCTTCCTATCTGGGAGTAGGTATCACTCAGTTGTGGCTACTGGTATATCTCCTGTCCCTGCTCGGGCGCCATTTAAAATATTATGTGTAATATGCTGCTGATCAAAAATTGCAAATCAAATAAGAAGATTTTAGTTTTTCTTAATAAAGTTAAATAGGTCTTTATTACATGAAATAATTTTTAAGACTATAAAAATACAATTTCAATTTTGTACCTCTACTTTCTGGTTTGAAAATATTTTTTTTTATTGATAAAATAAACAGTTGATATTATGAAATAACTAACAGAGTTGTTTGTTCGGATTTAATTTTAAAAGCTTTTTAGCTTATCTAGCATTTCCTAATAAAAGTAAATATAATTTTGATATAAGCCAAAAGTTATAAGAAATTTTAGATTAGGAGACTATAGTTAACTTTGGTTACTTATATACGAAATTGAATTGTTTGATTTTTAGATTTTACAAGAAGATTTACCCGGCGTTGCCCGGGAGCGTGCAAATTTTAAAAAAGCAAGTTTTGGTAAATTTTTCTAAGTAACGCTTTAGTTAAAATGAAAGCCTCATTAGAAATGGTTTAACCGATTGACTTCTAATTTTTAATATGTTTTCCTCTTTGAGAATGGAGTTCACTGTATTAACAGATTTGGAATTTGTTGACCCATGTCGCTCGACGATTGCACAAAAAAAAAGTTTGAAAGTATATTACGTACAATTTTGCGAAATATTACTTTGTCAAAGTCTCAAAAAAAGGTTTGTTGAGTTCCGTTAACCCATTGGGGCACAGCAGATTTTTACAGATTTTTTGTTACTTTACTTTTAAGGTGAAACGATTTGACCAATTGTTTTCAAGTTTTGGATTCGTGCTCGTATATACTTGTAATTCCTGTGATTCGTCAAAAAAAAAAATTTTGTAAGTAAATTATATCCAATTTTTGGAAGTAGGTAAAACTTTTTTGAATTAAGGGAATGTCTAACTTTTAAAGGAATGTAAAAGTTTCAAGTGAAATTTGGTTAATTTGTTGAAAAATCGTTTTAAAAAAAATATTTTATTACATTTTAAAATTAACATGTACACCATGTGTAAGTTTTGTGTTACCTTTTTTCAGTAACATCATCTTAAATTAAAACTCCATTGAGTGACGGAGCAACGTGCGCCGGTAATAGGTAGTTTACATATAAGTATTATTATACCGTTTGACTATAGGTCAAAAGGGTATACTAAATTTTTCATTATGTCATTATACCATGTTTTTTTTTTTGTTCTAGGACCAGTGGACTTTCTAACATTCAGATTTTCGAGCACTTTCACTACAGTACGTGTTCTAAAGTACACCCTATGAAGAATTTGAACCCTAGTGGGATTAACAGAGGGTAGTACTGGTGGAGTTTGTACTGTAGGAGGGAGCGTAGAATTTGCCGCAAAGGATTTTGCAAACAAATTAGCTTTAGCAACTGAATCTGATATGATAGAATTGCTGTTATCCAAAAAGAACGATTACAGTGAGGTAGATTGATTATTTTACATTTCAATCTTTCGTTATAAAGAAACATTTGCTGATTGAAAATTCTCTTGTAATTGTTCCTGATAACTTTATAGGTCGGAAATGTTTACTCAGACGCATTTTCCTTGTACATTTTGAAATGCTCTTCCTTGGATTGAATTGCTTCGCTGCAGATGTAATTAAACCAGGATTTGGAATTTATTTTTACCGATTTGTATGAGCTGGGAATAAAAAGTTTCATTCCTAGCATAATTGTTTTACTAATGGCTTCAGCAGCAAAGTCAACGTTCCTATGATGGAAACATATTGACCAATCGAAGCCTCCCAAAAACCTATTCAGATCTAACAAGTCAGGCCGGTTGTAGTGCCAGACTAACCTTTTAGACTAACGATGAACCCATTGAAAAGCCGGATTTGGCAAGGCAATGGTCGGAGCCGCCAATTGGGGAACTAACAGAAATATTGTATTTTTCTGTGTTTGAAGTCAAGAACAAGTCCAAAAGGTGTTCATTTTGATCGTCTCGGTCTAGAATTCGGTTTGCGCTCTTTATAAGTTGTGAAAGTTGAAATAAGATTGAAAATTGTTCAACCTGTTTGCCTTCCGGGCTATTGTGACTTAAGAAATGGAGCCAGTTTTTGTTGTGGACATTAAAATCACCAGCAACAGCTATTTCACATTCGGGATTCTTTTCCAGAATTTTATTGATAGTGTCGGATAATTCTTCAATGGCCAATGAAACAATAGTTTCCTGCTCACTGGCTTGAGGCGATCTATATAAAAAATATAAAAATATTGAGGCATTTTCAACACGGAGTTTGACCCAGAGATAATAAAAAATCGGGTTGGAGCTCTCAAGATCATGAAGGGTGTTGAAAGCAACATTAGATCATATATATAAAGCGACTCCTCGATGACGGATGAAAACGGAACCAGTTTATAGCCGTTGATATTATAATTACTATCATCACCTACAACTTGTGTCTCGCTTAGCGCAAGTATAGCTGGTCTTTCTGAGTTAAAATGGGCTTCAACTGATTGGAAATTACATGCTAAGCCTCTTATATTACTAAATTGTAATAGAAAATTGTTCTCCATTAACTACAACTCGCGGGCGGAATAGGAGGGAATTTGAAAAAATTTCAGAAAAGATGCATTACACATTGAACCTACACATTAATTAAAGTTAAAAAAAAATATATATATAAAAAGAAGTATATTGAAGTGAGGAAAAATTAAAATCATGTAAACCATAATATAATAGTAGTAATAATAATAATAAAAGTGTCAATACCAAAATAGTGGAGAACAATACAAACGAAAATCCAAGTACAACAGTTTTTAATACCTTATTGTACCCAGAGAATGTTTGCAAAATTCACCACTAAATTAGTGTGTACACAAATCTTTTCAAAACATTATGTTCCTTCGACGTGGAATAAAGAAAGCATATATAAAAAATTATAAAAAAAAGGAATAAAAATTTAACAGCATTATTTAATTTAAATAAAGTAAAAAATTTAAATAAAAAAAAAAAGAAATGTGCTATTAAAGTAGTGTATGGGATAGAAAAGGATAGTTAGTTAGCGTGCATTGCTGTATTCTGGTTTTGACAAATTACAAAATATAATGTTAACAAAAATCAAAATTTAAGCTAATTATAAAAAATTAATTAAATTAAATTAACTAAATTATTACTATTAAAAATAGTGCAAAATTAAATAAATCAAATTTTAAATAAACACGTAATTGTAAAAGAAAATTTTTTGTTTTGCTTTTTTCAATAAATATAAACCTATTCAACAACTATTTGCGATACAATCTAGTTCCTTGTAATGAAACTATGGCGGGGACTGCATATAGGTGAAATCCGACCATGGGTTAGGATCCTGGAACTTTTTCATCGAATTTAGACCAAATGAGCATGATTCCGAATTCCAAGAAGTTAGAACCTTTAAATTCAGTATCAGGGTGTCCCTTTCTATTCCCTTAATGTCCTTGCAAATTGGAACCAAATGAAATAGTTGGTCGAGGACAATCCACATAGTTTCGAAGACCTTAAAGCACATTTTCGAAAATAATAAAGATAGTAACTTCAAAAAAATATAGAAGCTTCAAATTTGGCACATAGTTCCTTTTTACAAATGTTAGATAAACTTAAATATTGGTCTGAATATAGGGTGTGTGTTGGAAATCTTGTGGGATAACAGTGAATTGTTTTTATTGCACGTTTATGTAAAATGTCTAATTTATTTATAGCAACTTGGGAAGCTCTGCTCCAGATCGGATTAAGGTATATGATATTCGACATGATGTATGACGAGTATATAGCGTAAAGCACGTCTTTGGAAAAGAAATTCTTAAGCCGGCGCAGGATAAAAATATACGGACTAATTTTTTTACAAACTTGATTGATATGACATTGCCAATTGAATCTGCTGTCTAAAATTAACCCTAGGTAATTAAAAGTTTTTGTTACCTGTAAGACATGATTTTTATATGGAACGACGAAGTTATGGAATACTTTATTCTCATATAGAAGAATTTTTGTTTTTTCTACATTTAGTAAAAGTTTGTGTTTACTGAGCCATTTTCCAATGACATCCAAATCGTGTATAATTGAGCTTTTCAAACATTCTTCGCTGATTTCAGCATATTTAATTACTGCATCATCAGCGTATAGTTGAATAGACCCCTTTAATACAAGTCGTGATATATCATCAACATAGAGTTTAAAAAGAATTGGGCCTAAGTAGAGCTTTGAGGAACTCCTTTTTTTACCATAGTACTGTTACTGAGTTTTCCATTGATTCGAACCCTTTGCCGCCTCTTGTCGAGATAAGATTTGAAAAACTCTATCTGGTTTTCATCAAAATTTACCATAAGGAGCTTCTGCAGTAGCACGCTATGGTCAACACAATCAAAGGCTTTCCGAAGGTCAAGGAAAACGCAAGCAACATATTTCTTTTTGTCTATATTGTTACTTATAAAATTAGTTAGTTCTAAGCTTGCCGCTGTAGTGTTCGAATTTTCCTCAAAACCAAATTGTTCATTGTGCAGAATTGGATTAATTCGAAGAAAATTATCAAGCCTATTTTTTATAATTATTTCAAAGATTTTAGACAAGGAATTTAAAATTGAGATAGGTCGATAGTTCGATTTGTTTGCTGCACAACCATTTTTGAAGACAGGAACAATAGTTGCCATTTTTAAAGACTCTGGAAACACAGAAGTTTGAAAAGATTTATTAATGAATTTTACTAAGATTGGACTTAGACGTGATGAAAATTTTTTAATAAATTTAGAAGATATGCCATCGTATCCGGTGGCTGCAGTTGATTTTAGCTGTTTGATAGTTGCTATTACTTCTTCATTATTAGTAAAATCAAGTTTAAAATTGTGGTATACATTTCTCGAAAATTGGCTAAAATATTCGTAATCTATTGCGTCCGAGGAGATGTTTAATTCCTCTGTTACATTTGCAATTTCTTGCTCATCAGTTATTTTATGGTTATCACATTCAAGAAATTTTATTTGTTTCACTGTTGTAGGGTTTGAGTTAAACATAACTTTTTTGTATATGTTCCAGAGCCTTTTGCTATTTCTAGGATCACGAATCATTTCATTCGAGTAGAAAGTCTTCTTAGCACGAGTAATAAGTTTTATTGTTTCTTTCTTACAATTTTCATACAGATTTGCAATATGGGAGATATGCGGGTATTTTTTCTTATATTTGTAGTAAGATTATCGTAGTTTTATTTTTTGTATAATTTCATTTGTCATCCATTCATTTTTATATTTAGATTTTTTTATTGGAATAATACTTGTATTTTCATTGATTGTGGTAGTGAGTTCTTGTACAACATTATCAAAATTTTCTAAGGAATTTAGTCGTGTCCATATACTACTTTTTTCTACACGCTCATAATTAAGTATCGTTTTAAATAAAGATATGTTCTCTTTTTTTGGTTTCAGGTTAACACTAATGAAAAATCTTTGATGGTCAGAGAGTGAGGTATTAACAATATAGAAGAAATATTCCAAATTAATCATGTCCGTTATGAAGTGATCAATGACAGTTTTAGATGTTTTCCCTATTCTAGTGGCAAAATCTTCTGAATTCTTATTACAAAGCGCAAATCCGTTACAAAGTAAAATATTTCTATAATTTTGAATTTCTTGATTATTTATATTTAGCGTATTCAGGTTAATATCCTCTAGTAAAATTACATTTGTATATTTTGACGTTATGTCATCCATTTTCGAAAGAAAATCATTGACGTTAGTTTCGTGTGATCTATATATAATTATAACGTTCAAGTTTTGTTTTAACAATTTGACTATTAAAATATTTGATTTTTGAAACTCTTCTTCTAAAACTAAGGTACTTGAGATTTTTTCGTTTAAATAGATTGCTACTCCCCCATACGAAACTTGTCTATTAGCAAAATATGGTGTATACCCCGGCAAATTAAAGAAATTATTTTCAGAACGGCGTTTCCAAATTTCCGTCAAAACAATAATATGAATGTCGTATTTATAGGATGCTAATAATAATTCTAAATTATCTAATTTGTTTCGAAGACTTTGTATATTAAAGTATAGAATATTTAAGTTATTTTTATATGACATATCGATTAAGTGGTTGCCTACCTCTGAAAAGTAGTTCACTTTTAAATTATTCTCTATATCTATATCGATAGCTGTTCCCATTTTTGAGCACATGTAACAATACTAGTTTTTATATTAATATTATGGAATATGTATATAGTATATACAAATTTATCATAACATTTAGGTAGTATAAATGTCAAACTATTGTTTACAAATAAAAATAATGAAAGTGCTACATAACATGCATGTAGTATAAATGTCAAACTATTGTTTACAAATAAAAATAATAAAAGAGCTAAATAACATGTAGATAGTATAAATGTCAAACTATTGTATATATACAAAAATAATAAATGTAAAAAGGAAATAAAGAAATTTAAATAAAAAGTGTAAAAATTATATAGGTGTTTAATAATTTGATTAAAAATTAAAATTTTATATAAATGCTTGAAATTTTAGAAATTTGCTAATAATAAAAGAAAATATAATTAAATATTTATTTGAGGTTGTGTTAAAGTAATTTGAATCAATGTAAAAATTTGCTAGGGTACAAAATAAAAATAAAAATTGTAAATAAAAATGAAAAATAGAAGTTGTACCTTTAAGTAGTTAATTTTGTTAATTCTTGGTATAAAAAATAAAAATTTTTTCTCTGAATAGTTGTTAATAGTATTAAAAATAAATAAATAATGTGAAAAAAAATTAAAACAATAATAAAGAGTAATTAGATCAAATTTAGATATTTTTTGTGTTACAGTATGATTAATCAAAGATTTTAATATAGTTAAATATTTACTTGAGGTTGTGTTTAAGTAATTTGAAACAATGTGATTAATTGTAAGGGTATAAAATAAAATTAAAGATTTTAAATAAAAATTGTAAAAATAGTAATTGTAATTTGAACTAATGAAATTAATTGTTAGGGTACGAATTAAAAATAAAAATTGTAAATAAAAATTGTAAATAAAAATGAAAAATAGAAATTGTACCTTTAAGTAGTTGTTGGGAGTATTAAAATCTAATAAAATATTTGATAAAATGTAAAAATATAAATAAAAATTATAATACACATGTAAAGATATTAATTTATAAATTAAGATTAGTTTGTGTTTATATAAGTGTTTTATATTATGATTATAGTTTAATAAGTTAGTACAAATAGAAGAAAAAATAATTGAATATTTATTGGAGGTTATGTTAAAATAAATTAAGGCAAAAGTGTTAATTCTTGGTATAAAAAATAAAAATTGTTTCTTTGAATAATTGTTAATAGATTTAAAAATAAATAAATAATGTGAAAAATAATTAAAGCAATAATAAAGAGTAATTAGATCAAATTTAGATATTTTTTGTGTTACAGTATGATTAATCCAAAACTTTAAAAACTTTTTTGATAAATAATAAATCATTATAGGAAGAAACTTTATAAACTTTGCTAACCTTTGTTTCTCGTAGAAAAATTTGGTTGTTTTTAACCCAAAGGAACTCAAATTTATGCGAATTCTTAATTTTTTTTGCTCATAATATAGTTTGGATTGCAGTGGAGTGAGGTGATTTCGAAAGAATATTTCTGTGTTGCTTCCAGATTGTAGATTTAATTCTGCCGTAAGCAGCTGCTTATGTGTTCGTTTTTTCACTAACAATTCATTTTTTACAGCTTCAGAAACCAGTTCCACGATATAATGTGTATTGATACTTCTTTTCCATCCCTGATTTGTTTTTGCTTCATTGATGTAATGTTTTTTAAATCGTTTCCAGTAATTTTAGCGCCAATTTTGTTTGCGATCTTCAATATAGTTTCAGTTGGTGTTTTAATTTCTGGTGGAAGTCCCACTATAACTATATCATTATTATTTTTTTTTGCAGAGTTACATCCAATAGCGATTCTAGATTATTTACTTTTTTTTTCCAGATAATCTGATTTGTCTTCTGCAGACTGTAGGCGAATTTTTATTGATTGGTTTTCATTACGGAGTTTTTTGTTTTGTTCCATAATGTCGTTCATTTGTGAATTGAAAAAGTTTTGAGAATTTAGAATTTCAATTATAGCTGAACCAAGAAATTGTAAATACTCGCCCATATTTTTATCCATTGAACAATTAGATAGTTTAAAACTTGCTAATTTTTCAGCTGCAGTTACTACAAAATTTTTAGATTTGTCTGTTGCACCTCTAGCAGAAATTTTCACAGTATCGTTTATATCGCATTCATTATCAGATTCATCCGCCGAAATTACCATTGATTCATTATTATTAGTTGGACAGTTTTTGCATGCCCAAGACACATTTCCTGTTTTCACTGCATTAAACAGTGCAATATTCACGTCAGCACATTTTACATGATAGAATTTATGACAAACACTACATTGAATTCCTCTGGAATTACCTGTAATATTTCTCTTACAACTTGGACAATTTTTGGTCATTTTGCGGCACCAGCTTTATAATACTATTTAACTTGTTAGACTTTAGACTTGATGTTTATGTTTAATTTTAATTTTATTTTATTATATTAATTTTATTAAATATAAATATTTTTTAGTATTTACTTTAGTAATATTTTAATATTATTACAAAAAAAAAAAAAAAACTCGCGTCTTTCCACTTTGACAACTTTGACAACCTTTGACAACGTTTTAATTTCTACAAAAAATATATATAATAAAAAACTTAAATTCAAGAAAAACAATTACTGACAAATTTATTTATTTTAAAGGAAATCAATTTGCTGATAAGGATTATTTTTGGATTTATAAGTAGTCAATACTTTCTTTCCCATGAAATAGTTAGTTACGCAACCATACAAAATTTTATTACAATATAAGTTTTGCGCAACAAGCCAAAGTAAAACAAACAACAACAAATATAATAAGTCTAAAAAAATATAATTTATTCTTAGTAATATGAGAGTCTAAGTAGAAAGAAAAAAAAACGCTTTAGGTTTTTTTTTTCTTTTTGGATGTGTATATTTGTTTTTTTATTTAAGTAATTTGAGTTTTGAAGTACGACTAATTTAAGTCACACTTTGTTTGTTATACTAAATTAATAAAAGGAAAAAAAACGAGAAGTATTAGAATTACAACAAACGAAATGTTTCACATGGTGATATTTGTTAAATATTGTTTGTAATGTTTATTCTTAATTATATTAAAAATAGAATGTTTCATGTGGTGAATTTAGGGTGGCGCGAAATAAAGCCATACGAAATAAAGCCATAAAATGACATTATGGTTTTATTTCGCATTCAAATGCGAAATAAAGCCATATCGCCAATTTTTTCGCGTATGGCTTTATTTCGCATTTGAATGCGAAATAAAGCCATATCATTTTCTAAAATTTTACGAAATAAAGCCATATAGTAAAATTGATACAAATTCTAGTTTAATAGTAAACAAAGTAAAAAAAAAATAGAAATTGATAAGTAAGTGCAGTTATAAATGATAAATACAGGGTGTTTCGCTAATAACCTGCCATAGAACTAGGGGTTATTCTAGGGTTCAAAACAAACAAAAAATGCTTCTAGAGGTAGGGTCTATTCTCATCCGTTTGGGAGATATGGGGCATAGAAAAATTGCTGGGGGACTAAATAATTTAATTTTATAAAATTGGAAACCTATGTGATAAAATAAATCCAAGTATCAAATTAAAAAGCCTAATAAATTTTCTTTCTAAAAATTTATCAACGAGATTTCTGGACCGGGAAATTAAAAATTTCCTATTTTTAAATAAAAAAAATCATTTAAAGCTTGTTTATTCAAAAAATAACGGTATTAACATAATAATTTTTTTTGAGTCCGTTATTCCTTTTTTTATCCCCTAAATTTTGAGTATAATATCATTCATCTAGTCCTAAAATTTCAGAAGTTCATACAAAAAATTAATAAGTTCCTAATTTTTTTTTAATACACTGTAATAAAACATGTTAAATAATATTATATTTTCATTACCCCCCCGCTAACTGAATTATTGAAGCTAGATTTTGAATCCAACACTAAAATGAAAAGAATGGTATAAGAATTCGGATACCTAATTCATTAAAAAAATTAATAAGTTTCTAATTTTTTTTAATACACTGTAATAAAACATGTTAAATAATATTATATTTTCATTACCCCCCCGCTAACTGAATTATTGAAGCTAGATTTTGAATCCAACACTAAAATGAAAAGAATGGTATAAGAATTCGGATACCTAATTCATTAAAAAAATTAATAAGTTTCTAATTTTTTTTAATACACTGTAATAAAACATGTTAAATAATATTATATTTTCATTACCCCCCCCCGCTAACTGAATTATTGAAGCTAGATTTTGAATCCAACACTAAAATGAAAAGAGTGGTATAAGAATTCGGATACCTAATTCATTCAAAAAATTAATACTTAAGTTCCTAATTTTTTTTAATACACTGTAATAAAACATGTTAAATAATATTATATTTTCATTACGGGGGCTGCCGCCCCCGAACACCCGCTAACTCAATTATTGAAGCTAGATTTTGAATCCAACACTAAAATGAAAAGAATGGTATAAGAATTCGGATACCTAATTCATTAAAAAAATTAATAAGTTTCTAATTTTTTTTAATACACTGTAATAAAACATGTTAAATAATATTATATTTTCATTACCCCCCCGCTAACTGAATTATTGAAGCTAGATTTTGAATACAACACTAAAATGAAAAGAATGGTATAAGAATTCGGATACCTAATTCATTAAAAAAATTAATAAGTTTCTAATTTTTTTAATACACTGTAATAAAACATGTTAAATAATATTATATTTTCATTACGGGGGCTGCCGCCCCCGAACCCCCGCTAACTCAATTATTGAAGCTAGATTTTGAATCCAACACTAAAATGAAAAGAATGGTATAAGAATTCGGATACCTAATTCATTAAAAAAATTAATAAGTTTCTAATTTTTTTTAATACACTGTAATAAAACATGTTAAATAATATTATATTTTCATTACCCCCCCGCTAACTGAATTATTGAAGCTAGATTTTGAATCCAACACTAAAATGAAAAGAATGGTATAAGAATTCGGATACCTAATTCATTAAAAACGAGGAAGAGTGTAGTAGAGTAGACTGTGTCAATTCTGGGATACCCGTATGACCGTAACATATACATTATATCATCCAGTTAATTACTTTTGGCAAAATTTCAAACATTCAGCTTTATTAGGTGTAGAGTAATGCTCATATAAAAGAAGGAGTTGTATGGCAGCTACTCGAACCCTTTGCAGTAGACCAACCAAATTTTGCAGTAACTTTGGCCATTATACTAAACTATTTTTGGCAAAATTTCAGACACCCAGCTTCATTTGGTGTAGTGTAATCCTCATATAAAAGAAGGAGTTGTATGGCAGCTACTCGAACTCTCAGCAGTAGACCAACTAAATTTTGCAGTAACTTTGGCCATTACACTAAACTATTTTTTGCGAAATTTCAGACACCCAGCTTCAACAGGTGTAGTGTAAAGCTCGTATAAAAGAAGGAGTTGTATGGCAGCTACTCGAACCCTCTGCAGTAGACCAACCAAATTTTGCAGTAACTTTGGCCATTATACTAAACTACTTTTGGCAAAATTTCAGACACGCAGCTTCCATAGGTATAGAGTAATGCTCATATAAAATTAGAAGTTGTATGGCAGGTACTCGAACCCGTGGACCAAAATGGCTGAATTTAAAACTCGATTTCGTTTTTTGCATAAAAACGAATTTGTGAAAATTTCATAATCCTAGCTCCTTTACTTTTTGAGTTATCGTGATGACGGACGGACGGACGGACAGACGGACAGACGGACAGACGGACAGACGGACGGACATACATAGCTAAATCGATTTATTTTTCGATTCTGATCCGATTCATACACTTGAGTCTATATCTACCCCCCCTCCTTCTCTGCGTCACAAACGTAATGGCAAATTTATTATACCCTTGGACTATATAGTCATACGGGTATAAAAATAATAAGTTTCTAATTTTTTTTAATACACTGTAATAAAACATGTTAAATAATATTATATTTTCATTACCCCCCCGCTAACTGAATTATTGAAACTAGATTTTGAATCCAACACTATAATGAAAAGAATGGTATGAGAATTCGGCATAGCTATTTCATACAAAAAATAATCAACCCTAATTAATAAATATAAATATTCTGGAAAAGGGGGCAATCCTGCTTTTGAATCCAACTCCAAAATCCCTCCTAATTGAGAATCCCACATATACACATATATATAAATATTCTGGAAAAAGCGTAAAGCCCTGCTTTTGAATCCAACTAACAATCCCACATATACACATATATAAATATTCTGGAAAAAGCGGCAATCCTGCTTTTGAATCCAACTCTAAAATCCCTCCTAATTGAGAATCCCACATATACACATATATAAATATTCTGGAAAAAGCGTAAAACCCTGCTTTTGAAACCAACTCTAAAACTCCTTCCTAACTATTTAAATAAAAAAGTTTGGAAAATTAAATTGCTTCTATTTTCACAAATAAAATTACATTTTTAAATGCGAAATAAAGCCATATGGCTATGGAATGCGAATTAAAGCCATACTCGAAAAAATTGGCGATATGGCTTTATTTCGCATTTGAATGCGGAATAAAGCCATAATGTCATTTTATGGCTTTATTTCGTATGGCTTTATTTCACGGCGCCGAATTTAGTTATTATTTTGGATATTTAGTTATATTGGAAGAGGATATATGACTCTCCCCTCCGTTTTTTACTAATATCGTGTTTGAAGATATTTCAATCATTTTTAAATTTTTTTCAATTTCTTTACAACATTTATTAACATTAGAATTAACTAGATTTTGAAATACATTCGTCAGCATTTTTTAGATTTTTTATGTACATATTATTGTCATCTATAAACGTTTTATATTTGTGTGTAATAAAATTCGAATTAATTAGAGAAATTTCTTCAAATTTATCATTAGGTATTTGTAAAATTTTAATTTTTTGTGCTAATTGTTCAGATAAATTTGGGATTGAGATAACGAAAATTAGTTTATCATCCATTTAAAAAGGTATATTTAAGGATATTAATATTATTTAAAATTTGTAAAAAATGAATTTGTTTAATATGTTGGCGGTTTAAGTCTGCCACAGCATTAAGAAGGTTTTCAGTAAGTGTTTTGTCTTTAGATATTTGTTTTTGAAGGATATTTAAATTATTTTCTAAATCGTTGTTAATTTTAATTTGTTGATTGATTGCTGTTATGGAATTATGGTTGTTAAGAAATATTGTCTGATTTTTGTTAAAGTATCTTGTAAATCATTTGTGTCTATGACGTGAAGTATTTTTGTGTAATTTTGTATTAGAGGAGTTTCGTGTAACTGAATGATTTGAAACCCTCCTTGAGTGTCTAGTTTTTGTAACCGGAATATTGCTTGCGTAGAGTTTATAAGAAAGAAGAAAAATGTTATAATAAAAGGTTTAAATTTGTGGATATGAATTTGAGGTTTGAATATTTGATGTTGTTTTTTGACCTGAAATGAATTTAAATTTCTTTTTAATTCTAGAAGGACGAATATTACGATTATTATTATCTGTTAATTTATTTCCTTCCAGTCGGCTTTCAATTTGTACGTATCTTGGAGTAGTTTTATATCTTTCTGTATACTTTCTTTTAGTTTGTTTATATTAATTACTTTTTTTATGAATTAAATTTCTGATTTGTTCTAAGTTTGAGATTTTACCATTAAGGATATCAAGTGTTCTGACTTCGGTTGTCGAGTGGATTGAGTAATTGTATTTTTCCACTACGAGAAAAACTTTATGTATTGTATTTAGTTTACATTTTTTTGTTTCGAATATTCTAAGATGCTCATTAAGAGTACCGTCAGCTCTTTCGATATCAGAGTTACCTGTGTGGGACCTAGGTGAGGTAAAATGAACTTGAATATTTTCTTCCCTGCAAAAATCTCTCATATTGAGGTTATTAAATTCGTTGTCTAGTACAAGTTTATTAGGTTTGCCTAATATAGCAAATATAGTTCTAAAAAGATCTATGATAGTTAAAGCATTTCTGTCAGGTAAATGTTGAATCATTAATTGTTTTGAAAATTTGTGGAAAGTTGTCAAAATCGTCAGTTTATAGCAATAAAAAAACATCTCCGCAAACGATATCATTAGGTTCGCTAGGAGTTTCACTTATTTGAAGTTTAGTTTGAACTGGATGGCGTTCATGTTTTTGCCTTATTGCATATATTGCAATTGTCTATAAACTTAAGAATTATTTCTTTTATTTTTGGAAAAAACCATTTTTTCCTTATTTCATTGAAATTTTCAATTATACCGCGGTCATTTGAGTCATTATAAATTTTTTGTATTATTTCGATTGTTTTGTTTTCGTTTGGAATGTTTTCCGCTTAAATTGAGCATTTATAAAATTTTATTTTATTATTATTCCCAAACAGTTCGATTAATTTTTGTTGTAGTATGTTATATTTTTCGTCATTTAGTTTTGAACAAATACCAATTTTTCCTTTTTGTACAACACGACGTAATAGATCGTTTCAATAATTGTTATCGTTCAGTTCATTTTCTGTTATATATATTAATTTATATTTGCCGTATAATATTTCTGTTTCAAAATGTTTTTCAGATACGATGTGAATTTGTGTAAAGTATTTGTTAACTATATTGTCATATACGGGTTTTAAACGTGTGAATTAAATAACCGCTTAAACAACTGTTTTAACTAGCCTTGAATATCACCTAAGTTTAACAGCCTTAAAATAACTTAAATATAACTCAAATATAATAACGGTGAGAAAAACTTAAACTAACAAATCACATAAAGTAATACGATAACTATCTTTCCTTCCTTTTCGTTCATTATAATTAAATCTGTTAAATTAGCAATTTTAGTTTTAATTTTATTTTGTAATTTTAAATAAATGTTTGATAAAAATTAATAAAAAAGCTCAGTTTGGAAGAACAAATGAAAGTAGTAAAGTGTTTTAATTTTAACTACTTAATTGGCGCAGTCGCGAGTGCTTTCGATTTCGAAGAAGAAACGAAACCACTAAAAAGTTCCTACTAACTCGCATATAAAAATATAAAAAACAAAAAAAAAAACACAAAAAAAAAAAAACAAAAAAGAACAAGAAAAAAAAAATATGATAAAATTAGGTGTACTTTGAAGTATTAAATTTTTTTATATATAATAAGATAAGTAATGCAAAATTTTTTTGTCATATTAAAATAAATTTCTAATTTTTTTTCACAAAACAAAAAAAAAAAATATAAAATAAAACAAATAGAATTAGTTAAAGATAAAATAATCTTCTAAGTAGACTTAACATACTGGCTCATGATATCCTAACTCCTGAAGAAACGAGGAAGAGTGTAGTAGAGTAGACTGTGTCAACTCTGGGATACCCGTATGACCGTTATATAAACATTATATCATTATTATTATAAACATTAATTACTTTTGGCAAAATTTCAAACAACAGGTGAAATATAATGCTCATATAAAAGAAGGAGTTGTATTGCAGCTACTCGAACCCTCTGCAGTAGACCAACCAAATTTTGCAGTAACTTTGGCCATTACACTAAACTATTTTTGGCAAAATTTCAGACACCCAACTTCAATAGGTATAGAGTAATGCTTATATAAAATATGAAGTTGTATGGCAGCTACTAGAACCCTTTGCAGTAGACCAACCAAATTTTGCAGTAACTTTGGCCATTACACTAAACTATTTTTGGCAAAATTTCAGACACCCAGCTTTAATAGGTATAGAGTAATGCTCATATAAAAGAAGGAGTTGTATGGCAGCTACTCGAACTCACTGCAACAGACCAACCAAATTTTGCAGAAATTTTGGCCATAGAACTAAACTACTTTTGCCAAAATTTCAGACACGTAGCTGTAATAGGTACAAAGAAATACTCATATAAAAAAAGAAGTTGTATGGCAGCCACCCGAACCCATGGACCAAAATGGCTGGATTTAAATAGCGATGACGGCTATTGCAAAAAAACGAATTTGCGAAAATTTCAAGATCCTAGCTCCTTTAGTTTTTGAGTTATCGTGCGGACGGACGGACGGACGGACGGACAGACGGACGGACATACATCGCTAAATCGATTTTTTTTTCGATTCTGATCCGATCCATACACTTGAAGGTATATCTACCCCCCCTCCTTCTCTGCGTTACAAACGTAATGGCAAATTCATTATACCCTTTGATTATATAGTCATACGGGTATAATAAATGACCATAATATAACCTTAGATATATTATCCCATATTAAAAGCTCAACAATACTTAAAGAAAATATTATCATTTTTGCCATATTGATTCCATCATTTTCACAAACAGAGTATAACAAAGCATTAATTTTACCATTTCCAAATAATAAAAAAGAAGAATTAGAAATTAATAACGAAGAAATCTTAATATCAAGGAATAACATTTTTAATAATATTTAATAACATTTTAACAATATTTTAGAAGAAAAAAAATTAAAATTTCATGATAATTACTGTATTAGAAATATATTATCAAAAAATAATACTTGTAAATTTAGGCTAAATAATCAAGAATTTATAGAAGAAATAGACTTCGGTTTTATTATTACAAAAAATTTAAAAATAACTGATATTAAGCAAAATTGTATTAAATTAGATGTAACTATTAAAGGAAACAACATTATAAAAATTGCAAAATGTAGTATAGAAATAAGAAATGTAAAATTTGTAAATAATTTGTTAGAATATAAGGAGCATATTAGGTTACCTAATGTTAACTATAATTGGACAAAAATTGTAAACAATGTTACATTAGAAAATTTAAATATTGTAAGCTTTGAAAATAGGAAAACAATAGAATATATTAATTACAAAAATAATATAAAAGATTTTTCAATAAGCTCAATACTTATTATAATATCAATTTTAAAATTATTTTTATTTGTATGTATATATCGTATCAAAAGAAAAGGAAAAATAGTTGTCAAAAACAAAATTGAGATTCCAAAAAATAAAAAACTGGATTCTTCCGGGACTGAAGAATCTCGGAGGGGAAGTGTCATATACGGGTTTTAAACGTGTGAATTAAATAACCGCTTAAACAACTGTTTTAACTAGCCTTGAATATCACCTAAGTTTAACAGCCTTAAAATAACTTAAATATAACTCAAATATAATAACGGTGAGAAAAACTTAAACTAACAAATCACATAAAGTAATACGATAACTATCTTTCCTTCCTTTTCGTTCATTATAATTAAATCTGTTAAATTAGCAATTTTAGTTTTAATTTTATTTTGTAATTTTAAATAAAAATTGATCAAAATTAATAAAAAAGCTCAGTTTGGAAGAACAAACGAAAGTAGTAAAGTGTTTTAATTTTAACTACTTAATTATATGGTCTACGATTGGAATGTGATCGTCCAAATCTTCGACACCACTATGAATTGTAGCCATATCGCTATTATTTACGTTATTTACATTTTGTGATATTTCATTTTGGTTTATTTCCTGTTTATTTATGTCTACTCTGCTGAGAAAATCAGCAACTTTATTACCTTTTCCCTTTAAATACTCCATATCGAACTCATATTCATTTAACCTGATTTTCCATCGTTGTAATTTGGAATTAGGTTCTTTAAGTGAATGTAGCCAGGTAAGTGGCTGATGATCAGTTCTAATAATAAATTTAGTGCCATATAAATATGGGCGAAAATATTTGGTTGCCTAAATGATTGCGAGAAGTTCTTTTTCTATCGCAGAATAACGAGTTTTATGCTCGTTAAGAGTTCGACTAGCAAAGCAAATTTGGTGTTCATCTTGCGACAAGACGGCACCAATTGCAAAGTTTGAAGCATACGTTGTTAAGACAAATTGTTTTTTAAAATCTGGATACCTTAAAGTTAGTTAATTCGTTATCAGTTCTTTTAATTTATCAAGAGACAAAACTTAATTTTGGTCATTAATATCGATTTTCTTATCTTTTTTTAAATATTCAGTCATGGGTTTAGCTACCGCAGCGTAATCTCTTATAAACTTTCGATAATACCCTGTGATACCAAGGAAACTTTTTATATGTTTCCTTGTTGTTGGTAATTTGAGTTCTTTGATTATTTTAACCTTATTGTCATTAGGCATTATGCCATTGGGAGTAAGAACATACCCTAAATACTCGGTTTTTTTTGAAAAAAAGTTACATTTATCAATCTGTATTTTTAGATTAAAATGTCTAAGTCGTTTAAAGATAATATTAATTCCTTCTAAATGTTCCTGTAAAGAGGTTGAAAAGATTAGTCGAGATAAACGACACATAACTTATTTATTAAATCGCTTAAAACGTGGTTGATGACCCATTGAAAAGTGGCAGGAGCATTTTTCAGCCCAAAAGGCAAACGAAGAAATTCGTTGTGACCCTGGGAGGTTGAAAATGCTGTTTTACACCTGTTCTTTTCATCCACTAAAATTTGATGGAACCCTTTTGCCAAATCTAAAGTGGTAAAGTATCTACCAAATTTGTCTAAAAGGGAGTCCATGTTTAGAATAGGAAATTTGTCGTCCGTGGTAATTTAGTTTAATTTCCTATAATGCACTACAATTCTCCACTTAGGTTTACCCGAGTTTTTTATTTTCTTTGGGACCACCCAAATTGGAGAATTATAGGGAGAACTATTGTTTGGACTATACCTTGCGCGACCATTTCTTTTACTTGTTTTTCTACTTCTATTTCGTGAATTTTAGGAAAACGATAAGTTGTCGAATAAATTGGTAGTGAATGTGCAGTTATAATTTGATGTTTTACTTTAGTTATATGAGTAAGACTATCTCCCTCCTTGTAAAATAAATCATTATTTTTTGATAATATCTGTTTTAAAATTTTACATTCTTCAGTGTTCATATGTTTTGTTTGTAAATTTTGGAAAATATCAGAATGGTTTATATTCAAAATTTCTAATTGAAAAGTTTCATAATATATGGGCAAAAATTTTTAAATTTGGTTTTAACACCATTAACTTCGATTGTACTTTCTAGTAAATCGATTTTAACACCTCGGTGAAAGCACAATTTGCCCTAGGATCGCATCAAAGTTTTTATTATCTAAATTGTAAACTTTCCAATTCATCGTTGTATTTTCATTAAATTCGGAAGGAGTTTTCGTGATAATTTCACGTAAGAAATTAAACAAATGGGAATTTTTAATTTCGATTGCCATTCTATAGGAAAAATATTTGGGTTTATTACTGATGTACCAGTATCTATAAGACAATTAATTTTTATATTGTCGATAGTAAGTTCTGCTATGGTTAATTGGTTGTTAGAGACGAAGTTTGAAAATTTTTTATACGATATGAATTTTCTATATTGTTACTACGGTTTGAATTATTATCGTAGTTGGCAGTATTATGGTCGACTTCCATTGGTTCATAATTATTATTGTTATTTCGCGCCCTGTTATTACTAAAATTCGTATTTCTAGTATTTTGACTGTTATTTGAAAAAAAATTCCTAGTATTTTGGGCGTTATTTGAAAAAAAATTTCTAGTATTTTGGCTAGAATTACTATTGTTATTATTGTATTGTTAGTTGCGATAACCATTTTGATTATAATTATTTTGTCTTTCACGGTTATTATGATTGTTACCGCGAAAGTTATTGTTATTAGTAACATTATTATTATTCGGAGCACGATTGCAATTACTAATTTGTGAATTTCTATTATAACGGTTTGGTCTAGAATTTGAATTAAAATTATCATTCCAATTAACTGTGAACCCCGCTTGCAAAAATTCATTATAGGCCTCTCATTTTTTGTTCTTAAATAAATAGAGTCATTCCTATTTATTTTAGAAAGGAATTTCTCTAAAATGCTAATCTAATTACACGTAGGCTTATAATCACAGGATTTTAATTGATCTAATTGATACTTATAATTAAGTTTATCTAATATGCAACAAAGTTTTTCCTGCCTCTTCTTTTAAATTTAGATATGTTTCCTGCACGCCAAACGATTTTATTAATTGTTCCTTTATCTGGTCCCATGTAGCCTCGTTTAATCTCCTGATGGACACTGCAGCTTTACCCTGAATTTTTCCCAATAGTATCCTCGTTACATATTTTCGTTGTTCCACATAATTCAACATTCTTGTCAACGACTCCACTTCGTTAATAAAACTGGATACTCCATAGTATCCGGTTCCAGTAAATTCTGGAAAAGCTCTGGCTTCCCTTACTATATCACTTAGGGTAAAGCCTGTTGAGGTCGTAGTTTGATTGCTTAATTGTATTTTTAACGTTTGAAATAATAATGCAACTCCGTCTATGTCAGAACTGCTCATTAAATAAATTTGAAAAAACGTTTATATTTTTTGTTTTTTTAATACCGATCAATACTTGAAAGTACCACTGTTTTTTCTTGTAATAATGTTCTTGTTTTAAATAGTTTACGGAAAAATATAGAAATTATTTATGAAGTTCACTTTTTATTTTTTTATTTCTTTTTTAAAGTTTAACAAGTTTATGAACTGTTTTTAAATTAATGTCGGAATTTTATTTCCGATTTATTTTTAATAAAGTATTACTTTCGACTGCGCCACTTTAGTTATTTTATTTATTAATTAATAAATAAAAAAAAATTTTTTTTTTTCTCTTTATGTTTTATTTAAAAATTTATTTTTTAAAATTAACTTTTTTTTATAATTTTTTATAATTTTTTTTATAATTTCTTTATTTAATTTTATTTCAAAAATTTTATTACAAAGATTGGAACTTTTGACTTTCCAATTTAAAACCAAACTTAACACTAAAATTTTTAAAGAAAGGAAAAATTAAACAACACTTCAATTTTTCCTAATTTCTACAAAAATTATATACAATAAAAAACTAAAATTCAAGAAAAACAATTACTGACAAATTTATTTATTTTAAAGTAAATCAATTTACTGATAAGGATTATTTTTGGATTTATAAGTACTCAATACTTTCTTTCCCATGAAATAATTAGTTACGCAACAATACAAAATTTTATTACAACATAAGTGTTGCGCAACAAGCAAAAGTAAAACAAACATTAACAAATATAATAAGCCTAAAAAAAAATAATTTATTCTTAGTAATATGAGAGTCTAAGTAGAAAGAAAAAAAACGCTTTAGGTTTTTTTTTTCTTTTTGGATATATATATTTTTTTTTTTATTTAAAAAATTTGAGTTTTGAAGTACGGCTAATTTAAGTCACACTTTGTGTGTTATAGTAAAATAATAAAAGGAAAGAAAACGAGAAAAATAAGAATTACAACAAACGAAATGTGAATGGTAGCTGAGTCGATATGAAAACTAGATAAAAGTTTTTTCATTTTCACTGGGATTCGAACTCGGGGCCTCTGGCATGAAAGATCGGCACTCTAACCACTGTACCATCCAGCCGATAGTAGTTTTCTTGAATTGCCAACGTTTGAATAAAATATAGTCGATGGTTTAGAAAAGGTTTAAGAATTTGCTTTTCAATTTATATTTTGTTTTGTACTTACCCGAAAGTTCTACTACGCTCTTCTTAGTTTGTTTACGGTTTTATGAGAGAAATGTAGGCTTTTTTTTGGAAAAACTGTTTCAAAATACTATATATTTAAGTATAATATATACGAAATTTAATTTTTTGATTTTTTAGATTTTATTTGAAGAAAGCTGCAATTTTACAATGAAATCTATTTTCGAAAAACAAGAACTGCAAAGAGGATAAAAAACAAAGACTTACGAAAAAATGTAGAGAAGGGAAATGTTATGTTATTTAAATTTAAGGAGATTACTATTCGGATTCTTTATTAGCTTTATTTTTATTATTATTAATATTATCTCATTTAGCTTTAGCACTATTTGAGGTGAGCAAAAAAAAAATTGTGTTACTAATTAAGTTAACTTTTGGAATAAAGGTTAACTTGCTTTAATACCAAAAATTGAAAATTTTATAGAATCTTTGTGCAAAACGCGTAAACAGGTCAAAACCTAATTAACCCGGTAGGCTTTTATAATTAAAATGCTGGTACAAAATTTTAGATTAAAATTCAGTTAATCGTTTAATTAAATTAAATTTATTAAGAACTTTATGGCGTCAATGTGAAAAAAGGGTTAATCTAACTTAAAAAAAATTTTTTGCAGCCTCTCCTTTGAACTGCAAAATTAATCTGGCCAGGCCGAAATGGGTAATATATTCCAACCAACTTTATACAACTAATTCCTTTAGTTGAAAGGAACATTTGTACAAAATTTCAAGTCAATCGGTGAAACTGTTTCGGGTCGACATCAAAAACATTAAAAAAGCTTCATTGCGCCCTCGTGCCCAAACGGGTTATTCGAACTCAACAAAAATTTGTATCAGCCTCTCTTTTGAACTGCAGAATCAACCTGTAAAATTGGACACAAACGGAAACAAAAAATTTATTGGAAGCCCGACAGACCGAAATGGATTAAATTATTCCAACCAAATTTATCGAACTGATTCCGTTTGGTAATAGGTACATTCGTTAAAAATTTCACGTCAATCTGTCAAGCCGTTTCGACTCAACATAAAAAAAACGGCTCTGGAGCCGCAACCTGTTGACTTATAAAATTGTGACATAGCCTACGTCAAGCCCCGTGCATCCAAAATTATTCCTCTAAAATTTGGTGACAATCTGGCCAGTGATTTTCACGTGAATCCTGGACAAACAAACAACAAACAAATTTTCTTCTTTATATATTAGACTAGCAAAATTACCCGGCGTTGCTCGGGATTGTGCATATTGTAAAAAAGCAAGTTTCAGCCAATTTTTTGAAGTACTACTTTGGTTAAAAAGAAAGCCTCAAAAAATAATTGTGGAGTTCCATTAACCCATTGTGGCCTAACAGCTTTTTATAGGTTTTTTCGTTGCTTTGCTATAAATTAGAAATGATTTAACCGATTGACTTCAAATTTTGTATATATGTTCCTCTTTCATAATAGAGTTCACTCTATTAATAGACTTGGAATTTGTTGACCCATGCCGACCCGACGATTGAAAAAATAAATTTGTAAGTAAATTAGGTAGAATTTTTGAAAGTAGGTAAAACTTCTTTAAATTAGAGGAATGTTTAAAAAAATATTTTGTCGAGTTCTTTTAACGGATTGCGAAACAAAAACTTTACAAAATAGTTATAAATAGTAAAACAGTTTGAACGATTTTCTCGAATTTTTCTATACGTGGTGCTTCTTGACAATTTGGTGCTCTTTAAAGATAGAGTTAAGGATGGTGAATTTAAAGATATTATTATTCGGATTCTTTATTAGCTTTATTTTTGGTATTATTAACATTATGTCATTTAGCTTTTGCAATATTTGAGACTATTGAAGGAGAGCAAAAAATTAGTTTTATTAATTAAGTGAGCTTTTGGAATAAAGGTTAACTTGCGATAATACCAAAAATTTGAAAATTTTATTGAATCTTTGTGCAAAATGCGTAAACAGGTCGAAACCAAATTAACCCTGTGGGTTTTTATAGTTAAAATGGTGGTACAAAATTTTCAGTAAAATTCTTCTGGAATATTTAAAAAAAATTTTTGTCGTTCTTTTAACCGATTGCGAAACAAAAACTTTAAAAATCAGTTGCACGACAAAACATTTTTTTAAACATTATCCTAATTCAAAGAAGTTTTACCTACTTTAAAAAATTGGACGATATTTACTAACAAATTTTTTATACCCTACACGTATGAAATAGGAAAAGCGTATATTAGTTTTTGGTATGGTGTTTGTAACCACCTAAAAGAAGCGAGCTAGATATGGAAAAGTATATAAGTTAAAAATTAAATACTATTATTTTAAATAAAAACGCAAATTTTAATATTTAATTGAAGAGAACCTCTTCGATTTAATTTCAAAAAAATATTCTTTTATTCTTAAGATTTGTTACAATATTTATACTAATATTTTTCTTCAAAAAGTACAGTTTTGCTTATAATTTATTTCTTATGAATTTAGATTAGTATTACATGGTTATCTAGATTGTCATTACATTTCCTAAGACTGATAATCTAGATTAAAATAACATTATTTCCTGGGTGTTCCAAAAAGATATTTTTTTGACCAATAAGCGAAATACTTTCAAGTGGAATTTCTTTTCTTTAAAACAATTAATATAAATTTCGCTTATCACACAAACAACGTACAAAATTCTTAATGGTAAATTCTTATAACATAATTAAACCTAATTTCTTTTTAGAACACTTAAAACATCTGTTTTTATAATATTAAAAGAACCTTTACTTTTACAATATGAATTTATAATTTTTGTTATTCTTTTTATTTTTGGTGTTAAATTACAATTTTACAAATTTTATTTTTAATAGTAATTTTTTCTTATAGTAATATGTTTTGTTATTCTTTTTTTTTTTATTATAATTTATTACAAAATGTTTTTGATAGTAAATTTTTTCTTATAATATTTTCATTCAAATATTTAAGTGCTGCAATAAGCAAAATATTGTGACATAATATTTCAAGTTCAAATAATAAGAATTTAAACAAAATACTAATTGTATTATTTGTTATTTAAAATTTAGCATTTGCTAGTTATTTTATTTATGGAATTATTATATGGAATTATTATTAATTTTTTTAGATTAAAATTGAATAATTGGATGGATATTAACTCTTCCCCCTTTAAATTCAAATGTCCTCATTTGATTACATGTTAAAATTTGGTATATTGAATGTTCTCGCTTTTGGTGCTATTGATGGTTTTCTTGCATGTGATTTTACTATTGATGCGTTTGATAGTGATGGTTGTGTAGTTGGTTGTGGTGGTGGTTGTGGGATGTAGTTTGGAGGTTGTGTTATATTTGTTTGTTTAACCTCAGGTGTTGATGTTGATATTATTGTTTCTTTGGGTAATGATGTTTGGATGCTTTCAAGTTTACTCTCAGATGCCTTGTCAAGTTTACTGTTAAATATTATTTTATTTGTTTGTTTTGTATTTATGATTATTACAATTATTAGTATAAGAATGACTACGGCTGTTGGTCCTATACTAATGATGCTTAAAAGTTGGTCGCTTATTGTTTTCTCTTTTAGTGTTTCGATCTCTTTGGTATTGTTGATATGGATTTCCTGTAGTAACTCTAGTGATAGTTTTTGTTGTAGTTCAGTTTTCATAAATTGTGGTTGTAGTATGGCTGGTAAAATTTTTGTATTTTATACTTCGTTTGAGTAGTATTGATAATTTTTTCCACCTATGGTTATTGTTGAGTTTTTAATTTTTATGAGATAAGTTCCTTTAATATGTCTTCCTTCCTTGTCAATTATGATTGGCCCTTCAAATTGGTTGAGGAAAATGACATCGTCTGTCAGTAGTTCTATTGTTGGAATATGATGACTATTTGTTGCATTACATGTTGAATTTTTACCTTTTATGAGGTTTGGTATGCAGTCAGAGTTAGTTATATCCACCAATTCATTTTCTTTACAGATTGTTACATAATTTATTATTTTACAATTTTTTTCTTTTATTCCATATAATTTTACATTATTAGATAATATGTAATCATAATTAATAGTTATTATAGAATTTTGTTGTTTTACTGGTTTTATAATTAATTTGTCAAAAATATCATTTAAAGTTAATGGAATTTCAATTAAATAGAACAAGCAAGTACCGTTAGTAATAATTTTAACATTAGCAAAATCTAATGCTTCTTCAGCATTAGTATATGGAAAATTTTCATTATCAAGTATTTTAATTATTGTTTCTATCTCTGATTTTGACAGAATCAAAGGGTTTATTATGCCCAATTTGGCCCAATGAATTGCGTATTTTAAATTTGTAATTTCTTCTTTTATCAACTTAAGTTTGTACTGTATTTGTAAAATTGAGTGGTTATCAATAATTTTGTTAGTTTTTATGTTTTCTAATATCTGGTTAGTAATTCTAGTTATATTGTTAATTCTATCATTATAAGTTTTGTTAATTATTACTTGGTTATTATTGTTAGTTAGTAAATTATTTTGAATGAGCGGCTTCTTGGTCTGCGTCTGACCCCAGAGGGGCGGCAGATAAATAACCTGGCAGTAGGTATAAAATGCGGTCATAGGATTGACGATTCTATACCAATCACAAATGTCATGAACCCGCAACAAATGCCTCGGATATTAGATCGGACTTTACGGCAACGACCTATGGCAAGAATTAAGGAAAATGATTTGACACTCGGATATTGGAATATTTTGACAATGCTTAAACCTGGTAAAATGGCAGAGATAGCAGACGAATTGAAACGATACAAAATGAATATAGTGGCGCTTCAAGAAATAAGATACAAAGAACAAAATGTAATAAAAAAGAAAGACTATTATATATACTATAGTGGGGGGGAAAGAACTGGCATGAACGGTACAGGCTTCTACATAGATAAAAAAACCCATAAAAGCTTTCTTTCTTTTGAACCGGTTAATGATAGGATTTGTTGTATGAGACTGCAAGGAAAATATCAAAATATAACTTTAATGTCAGTATATGCACCAACGGAAATTAGCCCGGAAGAAGACAAAGATAATTTCTATGATGTGCTAGCAAGTACATGTAGCAAAATACCAAAACATGATATGGTCATTATAATGGGCGATTTTAATGCCCAAATTGGTAAGGAAAGCTTTACCAAGCAAGTAGCAGGCGGATACTCCATGCATGATCTAACAAATGATAATGGATCGAGGATTATCAGTTTCGCAGCAAGCCAAAATATGTGGGTTAGTAGTGTATCATTCCCTCATAAACAAATTCACAAACAAACTTGGAAAATACCAGGCAGAAGAGGTGCGAACCAAATTGATCACCTTTTGGTAGACAAGCGGCATGCCACTTCCGTAATTGATGTAAGGAATTGTAGAGGTGCAAATTGTGATTCTGATCACTATCTCATCAAAGCTAAAATAAGGCAAAGAATTTCTGTAGTAAATACAAAAAAGAAACAAAAAACCAATAATTGGGAAATAGATAAACTAATCACAAATGAAAACCTAAGAAACGGATACCAAACAGAATTGGTACGCAAAATAGAAAATATTACTCTAGATGCCAATAGCAATATTAACGAAAAATGGAAAGATATGCAAAATGCAATAGTTACAACGGCATCGGAAATTATCCCCAAAAACAACGGAAATAGAAGAAATGAGTGGTTTGATCAAGAATGCAAAGAAATTATAGAAGTAAAAAATGAAGCGAGAAAGAAGCTGCTAATACAAAGCACAAGAGCAAATGAAATTATATATAAGCAAAAAAGAAAAGAAGCGGATAAACTAATGAGAAAGAAGAAGAGGCAGTCTTTAAATAAGCAAATTGAAGAAATTGAAAATAATGCTGAAAGACATATTAAGAAATTCTACAACAGCGTAAAAATACAGACATCGTCGTATGAGCCAAAACTCAATGCATGTTTAAGTAAAGAAGGAAATCTACTCAACGAACAACAACAAATACTAGAAAGGTGGCAGGAGTATTTTGACGAATTACTGAATAATGAACAAGTAAGGAGCAATACAAGCCAAATGGAGCCAATATATTCAGTTGAAAATGAAATTCAAGAACCAACTCTAGAGGAAGTGATCAATGCTATTAAGAAACTTAAAAATGGAAAAGCAAGTGGGGAAGATACTATAATATCTGAATTGGTAAAATACGGCGGAAGGGAACTGTATAAGAAATACCACGACCTAATAAAAATTATATGGCGTACAGAAAACATTCCAGAAGCCTGGCAAAAAAGTGTTATTATCCCAATACATAAAAAGGGAAACAAAAAAGACTGCAATAATTATCGTGGAATATCTCTGCTCAATATAGCATACAAAATATTCTCTAACATACTACATAGTCGTATTGACACTATAGCCGAAACAATTATTAGTGACTATCAATGTGGTTTTAGAGTAAACAGATCAACTATGGACCAATGCTTTACTCTGAGTCAGATATTTGAGAAATATAATGAATACGCAAGAGATATACACTGTCTGTTCATAGATTTCCAGAAAGCTTTTGATAGCATAGACAGAACTAAAATTAGTGGTATTCTTAATAGACTTGGCATTCCAGAAAAGTTAACAAGATTAGCATGTCTAACCCTGACAAACACATCTGCAAGAGTCAAAATTCACGGGGTGTTCACTGAATCTTTTAGAATAGAATCGGGAGTTAAGCAGGGTGATGCTCTATCAACATTACTATTTAACCTAGTTCTTCATTATGTCGTAAAAGAGATAGATCCTCAAGGAACTATATTTATAAAATCCATACAAATATGCGCTTTCGCCGATGATATTGTAATAATTGCTAAGAATTTAAGAGAGCTAAAAGAAACATTTACACGTTTGGAAACTGATGCTAGAAAAGTGGGACTGATAATAAATGAACCCAAAACTAAATACTTCGTAAAAAGCAAATCTCATATGCCAACGCAAGATTTGAATATTAATGATTATAAGTTCGAAGGTGTTCATCAGTTTAAGTATCTGGGAGTTGTATACAGTAAAAGTGAAGACACCGCTGTGGCAATACGGGAAAAAATACAAGCTGCAAGTAGATGTTACTATACATACTCCAGACTTATGAAATCCAGGCTGTTGTCGAGAAATACAAAGCTAAAATTATACAAAACATTAATCAGACCGGTTCTAACTTATGGATGTGAAACATGGACGCTTAAAACTGCAGATTGTAGACAACTGGGAATATTTGAGCGTAAAATACTTCGAAAAATATATGGACCGGTTAGAAACGAAGATGGTACCTACAGATCAAGAAATAATTTCGAGCTTGAACAATTGACTGAACATAGAACCATAATAAGATTCATAAAAGCGCAAAGGTTAAGATGGATAGGACATGTTATAAGAATGCCGGATAACAGAACAACAAAAAGAGTGTTTCTCCACCAAATGCAGGGTACTAGAGGTAGAGGGAGACCAAAAAAAAGATGGCTAGACGCTGTTGAAGATGACATAAGGATTTTAGGAATAAGAAATTGGAAGAGAGTTGCACAAGATCGGGATGTATGGAAGAGAATTATAGCGGAAGCTCAGGTTCATCAAGGACTGTAAAGCTATAGAAGAAGAAGAAGTAAATTATTTAATTTATCTTTTATCATGACGTAATCATCATGATCTGGGTTTCCAGCTATCCATTTCCATATAGTACCAATTTCATTTATGGATCTGGGTTTTCGGTGTATTTTGAATTCATCTAGTAACTCTTGTATTTGCTGTTTTTCATAAGTGAGATATGGGTAAAGTGCGTGTGACCTAAGGTCATCCAGTATGGGGGTTATTTCGTTTATTAATACCTGCAGATTACTTAAATCACTGATGTGTATTACTCTGAATTTACCCTTTTGTATTTTTGCTTTTCCCACATTGATGGTTACAGTGTGGGATCCAGTATAGTCCAATATTTGAATATCTCCGAACACCAAATTCAATAAGTACCTATAAGAGATTTAAGATTTAATGTTTGATTTATGTACTATTCTGCCTGTTGTGGTAATGATATGTGAATTCCTATCTCTTTGAACTATTTCTTTTTTATACCGATGTGTTAATTTTGATCCTAATCTTTTGTTATGCTTAACAAATATAATTTCACCTACTTGGTATTTTTTTATCGGTTTTCTGTCTTTGTTATGATATTCTATGTCCTTTCTTTGTTTTTCTTTTATTTTTTCAATATTTGATAGTCTCGTTTTTTCGAATTCTTCAGGCGTAATGTTGGGAGTTCTACCAAAGAATAATTCTATTGGTTTTTTTCCTGTTACTGAATGTATCGTATGGTTATATTCATTAACTGCTCTTTGCATTAATTCTTCAAAGTTACGTTCTATTTTTTCTGCTTTTTTTATTTATTTATTTGAACCAAAACAAGGTTTTTACAAAAAAATTCTTAAAACTAAAACTTATAATTAACATGAAATTTGATTACATAGACAAAAAAATTTAAAATACATTAAGAATCAAAAGTATAATTATTTGTTTATTTGTAGAAAATGCATACAAAGCAAAAACACAGTTGAAATTAAATTTATGAATACTAACTGTATTAACTAACTGTATAAAATAACTAAATTAAAAAAAAATAATATGAACTTGAAGTGTAATTGATATAATGAAGGTTAAAATTATTGTCTTAGATCATGAATGAATTTTAAGTTTAATTTATGTTTAAAAGTGTATCGAGAAATTTGTGTAGAATAAAGATGACTGTGTTTATTGAATGTAATGCAACATCTATTTATTGGTTCATTTTTTCCATATTCAGTTCTATGAGTATTTTCAACTAAGTATTTAGTGCTTCTCGTATTTCTCACACCATTGTTTATTTTAAAGTTATCCAATAAATACCGAACGTCAATGTTTTTTCTTAAGACGTCAAAAGTAAAGCAGGAAGAAAGAATTTGCCTGCGTGAGGATAACGTTAACATATTCAATGAATTAAGTCTTTCGAGATAGCTAGGCAGAATTGAATAATCTCTAGGATTATATTGATATCTTAAAGCGAAAAGAAGAAATTGCTTTTGTACGGATTCTATTCTATCAGAATGTATTTGAAATGCAGGATCCCACACAATATTACCATATTCAAGAATAGAACGTACTAAAGAACAATAAAGAGCTTTAGTTACAGCAATGCTGCTAAATTCTTTAGCTCTTCTTTTTATAAAGCCGAGCATTTTGTTTGCCTTGGAAATCATATACTCATAATGGAGATGGAAGTTCAGTTTATCATCCAACAGAATCCCTAAATCGGTAATGCTTCTAACCCTTTCAAGGGTTACATTATTTATATTATAACCGAATGAAATGGTAGATCTCTTACGTGTAAAACTTATAACCTTGCATTTTTCAATGTTTAGTTCTAGTTTATTAGAGAAGCACCATTCTTGTAGAGAATTAAGATTAGTCTGAAGTAATGCAACATCAGAGCTATTTTTAATTACATGATAAATCTTGAGATCGTCAGCAAATGCAACATGTGACACACCGAAAAGTTTACTAGAAAGATCGGAAATGAATATATTAAACAAGAGTGGTCCTAAGTGGCTACCTTGTGGTACTCCTGATGTAACACTAATTGGGTCCGACAAAAATCCTTGAAATTTGATATTTTGCGATCTATTTGAAATATAGGAGAATATCCAGTAAAGAAAAGAGCCAGAAATACCTAAAGTTGCAAGTTTGTTTAGTAGAATTTTGTGATCAACACGATCGAATGCTTTGCTAAAGTCCGTGTAAATAGCATCAACTTGGTGCCCATTTTCCATTTCATTAAGGATTTCAGAAGTATAAACCAAAAGGTTTGTTGTTGTGGAACGACCTTTTCTGAATCCATGTTGTTGTTCGTTTAGTTTTGTATTAATGATGGGCGTAATTTTGTTAACAACCATTTTTTCGAACAACTTTGGAATAGTTGATAAAATAGCAATGCCACGGTAATTTTCGACGAATGATTTATCTCCCTTTTTATGAATAGGGGTAAGATAAGAAGATTTCCAAACAAGAGGGAAAATACCTGAAGAAAGAGATTTATTAAAAATATAATGAAGTGGATAAGTTAGATAACTAACACAGTTGTATAAAAAAGTCGGTGGGATTAGGTCAGGTCCTATACCTTTTCTAGTATCAAGTTTAGTGATTGCTTCAAATATTTCAATTTCGGTAAGATATAAGTCCGTAATAATAGGATTTGAATTATTAATTAAGTTAGAGAAATCGAAATTAATTGGAGACTCGTGTGGACGATAAACTTTTTGAAAAGATTTAGCAAAGAAATTGCAGATCGTTTTAGGACAATTAGAAAACGTATTGTCTTTTGACATTAAGCTTGGATAACCATAACTTTTACGTTTTGTGTTAACGAAGTCAAAAAACTTTTTAGGATCTGTAATTAATTTGTCGCCTACGTTAGTGAGATATCTATCATAAGCCAAATTAGATTTTTGTTTAAATTCAAAAGCAAGATCCTTGTACTTGTTTAATAAGTCATTATTAGGTTCTTTTGAATTTTTAATTATTTTGTATAGTTTATTGCGTTGGTTACGCAATGTCCTAAGTTCACTGTTCAGCCAAGGTTCGGTTGTCTTGTCCTTTTTGCGAATTTTAGGAACAAAGGAGTTAATTATCTCAAATAACTTTGCATAGAATTGAGAGATAATCCAATCAATATCCTGTTCGATTAACAGGTCGTCCCAACTGATGACTGATAAAGCATTATTAATGCTTTGATAATCAGCATTAAGAAAGTCATATACAAAAGTGTTATTGTAAGATTTGGTAAAAAGAGGTATAGCAGTGGAAAATTCGAAGATAATTGCATTATGATGCGGAGTGTTTGTAAAAAGGTTTTCTGAATCATCAGCGAGCTTTACCACCACTTTATCATATGCATTCGTGAATGCAAGATCTAACCACTTGTAATAATTATTCGGAAAGCTGATAATTTGTTGTAAATCATTACCATAAAATACATTAATTAGATCGAAATCTATTTCGTCCTGAAAGTTGATTGGTAGTAACAAATTATCAGATTCGTCAACAATAAAAGATAAAGAAGGACGGTTAAAGTCCCCTAAAATTATAATTGAATCATCCTCATTCATATTTGATATAACCTGCTGGTATATCTCGAAAAATTCCGAATAAGAGAAATTGTCATAATTAGGAGGAAAGTAAACAATACCCAGGTATAAAAAATTATTACCTAAGTTAACTTTAATAAATTGGTGATCAAAAGAATGGTAAGTCCTAGTGATTAATGCCACACTAGATAAGGTATTGTTTACTGCAAGTAGTACACCACCACCACGGGAACAATTTGTAGCAAGATAATCCCGATCTTTTCTATAAATCGACCAAGTACTGTCCAAAATTTCTTCATTAACAAAGGAATCGTTTAACCATGTTTCAGTGATAGCAATAATATTAAATTCACATGACTTAGCATCAATATATAATTTCTTAAGCTTTCCCCTCATACCACTGCAATTGTGGTAGAATAATTTCAGTTTATTAGAGAAACTAACGCTATTTTTATTTTTGATACTATGGTTAGACAGTGTGACTAAATTGGAATTAGTGTAAGAATCGATATAAAATTTTGAATTTAAATAGTTATTTTCTGCTCGGCCGAAAAACTTATTATAATTTTCACGAGATTGGTACAAGTGATTGTAGTAATTGCTATTGCAATGACTACGAAAAGCATTAAGATCTTCTTCTACCTGTTTGGAAGTGAAACCAATTTTAATGTGATACTTAAAATAAAGGTCATATAATTCCTTGTAATTAGATGGTAACCCTTCATTATGTATCAACACAAGTAAATTTGTTCTTGTTTTACCCTCAATTACGCGATTATTTTTGTCATCATGTAAAAATGCTAGAAATAGCCTCGCATAATTTAGAATTTTTTCATCTCTAAATCTGGAAAGTGCGTAGGTACAGTCTTCTGTTAGAGATTTCTGAGTCATTCTTACAATTGGAGGTAACAGAGGGTTTAACGAGAAATTAGCTTTAAGGTTATTATTATTAATATTATTTTTAGACACCTCATTATTTCTGCTAAAGTGGAATGAAATCTTTCCACTTGACCATTTACTTCGCTCTTATAAGGGGGTGTTGTGAAAATTTTTATTTTCAATTCATCTTCCATCATAGATCTAATTGAACCGGAATTAAGAGATTTTTCATTATCTACTACTACCCATTCTGGAATTCCATAGTAGTATAAGATGTCTCTTAATGGTAACCGTATGTGTTCTGTTGATCTACTTTGAATCATTCTGAATTGTGCGAATTTTGTCAGTTTATCTATGGCAGTTAATGCTAATTTAGATTCGGTTGAAAAAATGTTCACGTGTACTATATGTCCTGAATAACTTGATATTGGTGTTGATTGTATGTCAGGATTAGGAGGGCGTCTGTCATATTTATTCTCTTTGCATATTGTACAGATTGTACAGGAAAGTAGTTTGATTGTAGTATTTGGCTTTTATTTTCTTTCGCATTTCTATGTGCGCGTTTATGGGTTTCTAATATTATTTCGTTCTGTTGTTCTATATTGGTAATATCTTGTACTATTGTTTTGGTAAATTTTATTTTGTACCTTTCAAAATGTTCTGTCTGAATTTGTTGTATCTTTTCTATAATTGATTCGTCCTCCATTATACCATTTTCCTTTTTTGGATCAAGGTATTTCTTTAAAATATTTTTTAATTCATTTTCTGTAAAACTTGGTCTCGTTACTATATGCCGAACATAACTTGTAAAAGGATTAGTTTCTTCATAATTTATTTCGTTTCCTATTTTTAAAATTATTTGATTTTTAAATGCATTTAATGGTACTTCTATAAAGTTAATAAAATTTTGAGTTGGTCTTATTGGTGTTGTTAATAAGTTTATCTCTGTTCTTTCAATTAATCTTGATAGTGCATCTGCGACTACATTTGTTAAACCAGATTTGTATTAAAACCATTTAAACCAATTCATAATTATACTCTTCTAAAATTGCCTTCCACCTCTTCATTTTGCTATTTGAATTCTTGTTACTTAATGCGTATGTCAGTGGTTGGTGGTCTGTGAAAATTACCACTTTTCTTGATGATCCATAAAGGTAATTTCTTAAGGATGTTAAAGCCCATACTATCGCTAACATTTCTTTTTCGTTTGTAGCATATGACTCTTCCGCTTTTTGAAGTGTTCTGGATAAGAATGTGATTGGTTTTCTACCTTGGGCTAATACTGCACCAATCGCACAATCAGAAGCATCTGTAGTGAGCTCAAAATCTTTGTTGAAATCAGGATATGTTAATACTACGTCTTTAGATATTAATGTATTTTTTAAGGTAGTTATTGCTTCCTTTGCTTTTTCATCTAAAATTATTGGTACTTTCATTGATTGTCTTTTTGATATGAATCCCTTTTCGCCTCTTAAAAGGGCTGACAAAGGTTTGGTTATTTTTGCATAATCATATATGAATCTTCTATAATAGCTTGTCATACCCAAGAAGGATCTAAGTTCTTTTAAGTTGCTAGGATCAGGCATATCACAAATTGTTTTTATTTTCTTTGGATTTGTTTTTATTCCTTCTGTTGAAATCACAAATCCTAGGAATTCTACCTCGGTTTTTAAGAATTCACTTTTGTCTAGTTGAACTTTCATATTTGCAGTTTCTAATGTATAGAAAATCTTTTCTAAATTTTTAAAATGTTCTTCTTCATTTTTGCCAAATATTATAATGTCGTCTATATAGACATAACAACATTTCCCAATATGATTCCTTAAAATATCATCTAGGGCTCCCTGGAATATGGCAGGAGCATTTTTTAAGCCAAATGGAAGTCTATTAAACTCGTACTTCCCATTATTGACGGAAAAAGCTGTTTTTTCAATATCACTTTCTCTTAGTGGTATTTGATGAAATCCACTCTTTAAATCTAATACAGAGAATAATTTATTTTCCCCTAAATTTGCTAGTACCTCGTTAATCTCAGGAATTGGATACTTATCTGCTATTGTTATCTTATTTATTTCGCGGTAATCTATTACCATTCGATATTTTTTCTCTCCTGATGCATCCTCCTTTTTGGGTACTATCCATACCGGTGAATTATATGGTGATCTTGAGGGTCTGATAATTCCATCCTCTAATAATTGTTTCATTTGTTTGTCCATTTCCATTTTCAGAGCCATAGGGTAAGGATATGATCTTAAATATATTGGTTCATCAGTAGTGGTTCTTATGTCTGCCACTACTGTGGTTGTATAAGTAAGTTTCTCGTCCGGATTAGAGAAAAGGCTTCTATATTTATTTACGATTTCGTTAATTTTATTTTTTAGATGTCCAGTCCTTATTTCGATGTTATTTACAAAATTCGAAATATGTTGTTTAATTGGTATGTTTATTTTATTTTTTAATTCTAAATATCTTTCCTTTGTATGGATGACAGCATTTAATTGTTTAAGGGTATCATTACCGATAATTCCTTCGAATGATGTTAAATTTGGGAGTAAATAAAATTTTATTTTCGGTAGATTATTTTTAAATAAATCGACTTCTGTGTGGTGTGTTATTGTCACAACACCACCTATAGAATTAGCTTGAAAATTATTTTTATTTGGTATAGCATTTCTTATGAATCTAGGATGTACGTAATTTTTATTAGATCCCGTATCTATTAATAATTTCATTGTTTCTCCATTCTCCAATGAATGTTCAATATATGGGAGAGAAGAATGGTTTAATCTAAAAAAAGATTGCAGTTACCCTTGCAGGAGCAATGTTGTTTTGGTTTTTCACGTTCTTTCTCCTGTGAACATTTATTAACCTCCGTTTGATTAATTTCCTGGTATCCTATCTGCTTTTGTGTGTTTTGAGGGGTATTTTTTCTGAAATTCCCTGAATTATTGTTATAATAGTTCCTTTCGTTCGGAAAATTCCCTGAATTGTAATAATAACTGCGTCCATTTTGATGATTATTATTGTAGTAGCCTCTACCACTTTGAAAATTAGGATTATTGTTATAATTACGTCCATTTCGGAAATTATTGTTATTATTGTTATTATTGGGTCTGTTCATATTAGACTGATATGATGCAGGTTTATCTTGTTGTTTATTTTGGAATGTATTTGGATGATTTGATCCATTTATCCTATTGAATGTTGGTCTATTATATTGGTTATTTTTGTAAAATTTATTTTGAAAATTTGGTTTATTATATTGAAAATTGGGTCTACTATTTTGAAATTTGGGTTTCCAATCACTGTTTTGTCTGTATGGATTTCCTCCATTTGATGTTTTTGCTAATTGCTGATTGTTATTTATTGTACTAGTTGTTCCGACTTGTTGTTTATTTATTCCTTCCAACTTTAAACAGTAATGTAGGGCTTCTGGAAGATCTTTCGGTTCCCTCATACTTATGAACTTCGCAAAGTCTCCATTTAGGCCCATGATGAAGGTTTCTAAAGCTTTTTCTTGGTAGTGCTCTGTTCTACCAAGTAAAGCTTCTGGTCTCAATCCAATTGATGGAAGTTTCACTAATATTAATGCTAAATTTCGTAAATTTCTTCATAAAAATCCTTTATACTACCCTATCCTTGTTTTTTTGAAGTCATCTCATTTTCTATGATACTAATGTCTCTATTATCAGCATAGTGTCTGTCTAGACAATCGACAATTCTCATCCAACATAATGGTATTTTGCATGCCACTAATTTTCTTTCTGCTTCTCCGACAATCTTGTTTCTGATTGTAAATAAAATACCATAATATTTAGGAGTATTCCTAATTGGGTCATAAATCATTAAAATTTCTGCGACACTACTTCTCCATGAACCATACTCTCCTGGTTCACCAGAGAAATTCTTCATTCCCTTTATTACATCTGGTACCTTATCCATACCCTCCAAGTTATAAACATGGTTTGTTTCAATCTCTTCTTGATTATCTTCTTCCTCTTGATAATTAGTTTCCGTCTGAAACTCATGTTGACTTATTCTATTTCTCCTGTTTTCCCTTATATTCCCTTCTGCGTCTTCTATAATCGTACTTAAATTGGGTCTAGTCATTTCAGGAGTTGAAGATATAATGTCTTGTCTAGTAAAAGGTAGGGTAGGAGCCATTATAAAATATTTTGTTTAAGTAATTTAGGGTCACTAGGATATAAGAATTCTCCTAGATACAAAATTTAATTTTTATAATAATTGCAAATTGATAAAGGTTAAATATTATAAATATTATTTAATTTACAATTTTCTTTAAGTATAATTTTATGGGCACTATGAGATAAAACTTCTCCTAGATACAAAATTTAATTTTTATAATAAACGCAAATTGATAAAAGTGAAATGTTATTTAATTAATGAATTTTTAAATATGTGCTTGTTCTATATTCTTGCAATTCCCTTTAATAAGTTTATAGTGAATTGTTTAAAAAAAAATATTTTTTATTTATAATATGTGATATCAAATATTGTTGAAAATGATTTTAAATAAATTTTTAACAATATAGTTGAATTTAAAATTTTAATTTTATAATTTAAATTTTAGTATATTTAGCAATAATATTTTTAATTTTTATAATAATAACTTAACCAGTAATGTTAAGAATAAAGATAAATGTGTTAATTAATTAGTTCTACAATATAATACTACTTTTAATCTATGGATCCAATCTACTTTTAAGTTTTTCTAAATTTTACCGGTGTAAGATTTTAATATATTTTTTTATAAATCCTTTTAATCTTTTCTTGGCCTTTATAATAATAATAATTTATTTAATTTTTATTTCTTTATTTTATTTTATGTCGACGAAGTGTAGAAGTTTTACCATTCGTAAGCATAACTAAGTCTTCGCTCGCCATACATATGTGGCTAAATTTAAGAAATTTAAGTTAGCTTACTGGACGTCCGAGTTAAATTAATCGATTTTCCTTCTCGCTATACACATGAAGCTAAATTTATGGAATCTCGATTAAAACAGCGCTCCTTTATTATAGACGTGTTGTAAAACTTCTAAAATTTATAATTTTTTAAATTAATTCTTTCAATTTATTTATTCTTTTATTTTATATTTTTTTCTTTTTTCAATTCTTTTTCGATTTATTACTTATTATTTTTTTTTTTTTTGATATAATATTTTTCAATCTTTTTATTTATGGCCTTTAATTCATATATTTTTTCAATAATTCAATACTTCATATTTCTCTTTTTTAATTTTAATTTTTAAATTTTTTGTTCTAAAACTTTTACTTTCTTTTTTTTGTATTCGCCCAATTAACTCTTTAAAATGGGCGGTGAAGTCTTCAGTATCAGAATTCTCTGATACTATCTTTGTCATTATTAAAAGTTTTTACTTAAATTCTCTTGATTAATATTTATTAAAAATACAGACTTACATAAACAGAATTATCGTTGACCTCATACCGGAACCGCTGCTTGCTTCTTTCCAAAATGAATTGTTTCACAAGTTTTAATATATTGGTTTATAATAAAATGTCACTAAAAAGTTTCTTAATTGTTCACAATTTTTTCAATTTTTCAAAAATTTTCCTTTTATTTAATTTTTAAGATTAAGTTTTAATAAATTAAATTTCAGTAATCTTTTCTAATAAAAAAATAAACTGTCACTAAAAGTTTTTGTTTTTTTTTTTTTTTCATTATTGTTCAAAATATTTACTAAGTCACTTTTATTTAATATTTATTATTTCTCTCACGAATTCTACCGGAAAAAATTTTTTTATTACATTGTTTCTTTTATTTTTTTACTAAACTCAAAAATTATTATACTGTGCCTAGTGCAGCCTCACACTAGGTAATGAAATAGATAGGCTAACTTCCACAGTATATTTTATAATTCTTTTCTTTGAGTTTTTCACCGAACGGAAATTTTTTATTTTACGAAGCGCGGTCCCTGCTTGGGCGCCAGTTAAAAATTAAATACTATTATTTTAAATAAAAACGCAAATTTTAATATTTAATTGAAGAGAACCTCTTCGATTTAATTTCAAAAAAATATTCTTTTATTCTTAAGATTTGTTACAATATTTATACTAATATTTTTCTTCAAAAAGTACAGTTTTGCTTATAATTTATTTCTTATGAATTTAGATTAGTATTACATGGTTATCTAGATTGTCATTACATTTCCTAAGACTGATAATCTAGATTAAAATAACATTATTTCCTGGGTGTTCCAAAAAGATATTTTTTTGACCAATAAGCGAAATACTTTCAAGTGGAATTTCTTTTCTTTAAAACAATTAATATAAATTTCGCTTATCACACAAACAACGTACAAAATTCTTAATGGTAAATTCTTATAACATAATTAAACCTAATTTCTTTTTAGAACACTTAAAACATCTGTTTTTATAATATTAAAAAAACCTTTACTTTTACAATATGAATTTATAATTTTTGTTGTTCTTTTTATTTTTGGTGTTAAATTACAATTTTACAAATTTTATTTTTAATAGTAAATTTTTCTTATAGTAATATGTTTTGTTATTCTTTTTTTTTTTATTATAATTTATTACAAAATGTTTTTGATAGTAAATTTTTTCTTATAATATTTTCATTCAAATATTTAAGTGCTGCAATAAGCAAAATATTGTGACATAATATTTCAAGTTCAAATAATAAGAATTTAAACAAAATACTAATTGTATTATTTGTTATTTAAAATTTAGCATTTGCTAGTTATTTTATTTATGGAATTATTATATGGAATTATTATTAATTTTTTTAGATTAAAATTGAATAATTGGATGGATATTAACTTATATATTTGTGATCAGCGTGACCTCCTTAGTCGATAAAACCATGTCCGTCCGTCCGTAGGCACGATAACCCAAAAACTAATGAAGCCATCTTGATGAAATTTTAAATGTAAGGTACTCGAACTTAAAGTACGTCGGGGATTACATATGGGCAAAACCGCCCAATGGGTTCGGCTTCTGGACCTTTTAATTGTTCTAAGAGCCAAGGAACATATAAAAAAATAAGGATAACTCAACAACTAATGGCGTTAAAAGCATGAATTTTATGATGTAGGTTACCAGTAATGAGACTATGGCGGGGACTGCGTACGAAATAGTTCGGACCATGGGTTCGGGTCCTAGAAGTTTTTGATCGAATTCAGGCCAAACAAGCCTAATTCCAAAACCAATGAAGATAAAACTTTCTAATTTTGTATCAGTGTGCCTCTTCCTATGTCCTTAGAGTCCTTGAAATTAAGGACCAATTGGAGTAGTGGGTCAGGGACCATCTACACAATTCTAAAGACCTTAAAGCATATCATTGAAATAATTTAAAAAAATAGGTTAACATTGAGATAGAACGTTCCAATTGTGTACAAGGTTTCACTAGTACAAACGAGCATTATTTAGAATACCCTGATATCGAATTTGGAAGTTAGAACTTCCAAATTCGGTATCAGGCTGTCCCTTTCTATTCCCATAGTGTCCTCGAAAATTGGAACCAATTGAAAAGTAGGTCGGGGACCATCAACATAGTTGCGAACACCTTAAAGCATATTTTCGAAAATAATAGAGAGTAACTTCCAAAAAATGTAGAAGCTTCAAATTTGGCACAAGGCTGTTCTTTTCTATTTCCTACTTGTTCCCTTAATGTATGATCAATTGGAGTAGTGGTTCAGATAACTCTCTTAGACCTCTAAAGGTTGAAGCGCAATGAAGCTTCTCGCACAAATGTTCCTCTTAGCAAGTAGTTTTATAAAGTTGGTTAGAATGAATTAACTCATTCTGAACCGGCGTGCTTCTTTTGAATTTCCGATTTGTGTCCAATTTTACAGGTTCATTTTTCCTTCCAAAAGAGAAGCTTGAAAAAATTTTAGTTAAGTTCGTTTAACGTGTTTGCCGCGACGACGCCATGAAGTTTTCTATAAATTGTGTTTGCTTAAACGGTTAAATGAATATTATTAAAATTTTGCCCCAGCAAAATTGATTTTAATTGTTGAAGTTCAGCCGGGTAATTTAGTTTGGACCTGTTTACGCCTTTTGCACAAAAATTCAATGAAATTTTCGAATTTTTGGTATATAAATAACCTGAATAAAAATATCCTTAAATTTAATTAACATTACATTTTCCATATCAAGATTTTTTCGTAAATCTGTTTTTTTTATCTATTTTACATTTGTTTTTCTTTAAAAATAGATTTCACTGTCAAAATACAGTTTTCTTTTTTTTCTAATCTAATATGTACAGAAGAAAATTTGTTTGTTTGTTTGTTTTCCAGTCTTCACATCAAAACCACTGGTCCGATTGTATCAAAATTTTAAAGGAATAATTCTGAGAGCCCGGGGGGGTGACATAAACTATGTAACATATTTATAAGTTAACACCTTCCGGCTCCGGAACCGTTTAAAGCTTTTCCCTTTTTTTGATGTCGCGTCAAAATAGTTTGAACAATTTACTTGAAATTTTGCACAAATGATTCTCTTAGCAACCGGAATTAGTTGTATACATTTGGTTGGAGAGAAACCCATTTCGGCCTGGCGTCTTCCAAATATTTTTGTGTTTCCGATTTGTGTCCAATTTTACAGGGTGATTTTGCAATCAAAAAGAGAGCTGACACAAATTTTTGTTGTGTTCGGTTAACCCGTTTGGGCACGAGGACGCAGTGAAGCTTTTTCAATGTTTTTTATGTCGGACCGAAACAGTTTGACCGACTTGAAATTTTGCATAAAAGTTCCTCTTAGCTAGCCGAAGTTGTCGTATAAAGTCGGTTGGAATATATTAACTCATTTCCAAAAAAAAAAAAAATATATTAACTCACTTCCAAAAAAATTTTTGTTTCCAATTTTTCACCAATTTTACAGGGTGGTTTTGCAGTCGAAAAAAGAGGCTGACAAAATTTTTGTTAAGTTCGGTTAACCCGTTAAGGCACGAGGGCGCAATGAAGCTTTTTCAATATTTTAGATGTCGAGCCGAAACGGTTTAACCGATTGACTTGAAATTTTTTGCCTGTTAGCTAACAGAAGTAGATGTATAAAGTTGGTTGAAATGTATTACCCATTTCGGCCTGGTGGGCTTCCAATAAATTTTTTGTTTCCGATTGTGTAAATTTTACAGCTTGATTTTGCAGCTCAAAAGAGATGCTGCAAAACATTTTAATTAAGTTCGATTGACCCGTTTTCCACGACGACGCCATGAAGTTCTTTATAAATTTTATTAAAGACTGACTGTTTCTTTACTTGTTTTCTTGACAATTTAGTGCTCCTTGACAATAGAGTTGAGGATGGTGGGTTTCCGCCGAATAATATTAACTGAATTAAAATTTTTTTTGTTTTATTATTTAATAATAATGAAAAGTTTCAAGTGAAACTTGATAAATTTGTTGAAAAATTGCAAATATAATTTAAAAAAAAAGGGTTTTAAAAAATTTATTTATTAGATTTTAAAATTAACATAAGTGTAATTTGTGTTAACTTTTTTCAGTAACTTCAACTTAAATTAAAACTCTATTGAGGGACGGGGCGACGTGCGCCGAATAATAGGTAGTTTACATATAAGTATTATTATACCCGTTTGACTATAGGTCAAAAGGGTATACTAATTTTGCCATTATGTCATTATACTATGTCAATAGTAGTTTTCTTGAATTGCCAACGTTTGAATAAAATATAGTCGATGGTTTAGAAAAGGTTCAAAAATCGTCTTTTCAACTTATATTTTGTTTTGTACTTACCTGAAAGTTTTACTACGCTGTTTTTCCTTACTACGCTCTTTCTCGAGAGCAAACAGATTAGTCTTGTTAATTAAGTAAGCTTTTTTAAACTTGCGTTACTAAAAATTTGAAAATTTCATTGAATCAGGTCAAAACCAAATTAACCCTGTGGGTTTTTATAATTCAAATGCTGATACAAAATTTTCAATAAAATTCTATTAATCGTTTAAGCAAATAAAATTTATAGAAAAATTCATGGCGTCGTCGTGGAAAACGGGTTCATCGAAAAAAATTTTTTTGGAAGCCCGCCAGGCCGAAATAGTTTAATTGATTCCAAACAAATTTATACAACTAATTTCCGTTGCTAAGAGGAACATTCGTGTAAAATTTTAGGTCAATCGGTCAAACCGTTTCGGTTCGACATCAAAAATTTTGAAAAAGCTTCATTGAGCTCTCGTGCCCAAACGGATTAACCGAACCCAACAAAATTTTGTGTCAGCCTCTCTTTTCGACTGCAAAAATACCCTGTAAAATTGGACACAAATCGGAAACACAAAATTTTTTGAAAGCCCGCCAGGCCGGCATGGATTAATTTATTCCAACCAATTTCATAAAACTAATAACGGTTTGCTAAGCGAAAAACCTGTGCAAAATTGGGATTTGATCGGTCAAACCGTTTCGTCTCTATGAACGGAGTTCACTCTATTAACAGACTTGGAATGTGTTAACCCATGCCGCACCGACGATTGTCCAAAAAAATTATTGTGAAAGCATGTTACGCCCAATTTTGTGAAATATTGCTTGGTCAAAGTCTCTTAAAAAGGTCTGTTGAGTTCCGTTAACCCATTGGGGCACAGCAGCTTTTTAAAGATTTTTTCGTTACTTTACTCTTAAGCAGAAACGGTTTGACTAATTGACTTTAAATTTTGTACGCATACATACTTTAAGTATATACACTTATGATTCCTACGATTATTCAAAAAATGTAGTAAATTACGTCCAATTTTTCTAAATAAGTAAAAATTCTTTGAATTAGGGGAATGTATATGTTAAATATATAGGTATATTAAAAAAATGTTTTGTCGTGTTATTTTAACCGATAAAACAATAACTTTAAAAAACAGTTTGCAAAACAGTTTTAACGGGTATCTCTAATTTTTTTATACGTGGTGCTTCTTGACAATTTGGTGCTCCTTGACGATAGAGTTGAGGATAGTGGGTTTCCGGTGAATAATATTAACGGAATTAAATTTTTTTTTTGTTATTATTAAATAACTAGCTGTTGTACCGTCACAGAATGACGGAAGATCAATTGAAAGAAGAATTTTTTTCTAATTAAGAACTATCTCTAATCTCATTATATACATATACATATATTGAATATTAATACCATATTCTTAAATAAAATCGCAACTGCTACTTTTTGTGTAACACAGATTATGCTTCGATTCTAGTAATAGATACACAAAAAAAAAAAAAACAAATGACCCACATAATTTCTTGTTGTATCTTAAAAACTTGAAGATGAATAAGTTACGAGGTCTACCTTTTGTATGTTTTGAATTTGATAAAATGTTGGGGTTTTTAGTTGAAGACCCTTTTTGGTCAATTTTTTTTAGCACATTTTCAAAAATTTTTGTAAAAATGTGCCTATATAGTTTTACTCTGTCCGTCCGTCCGTCTGTCAGTTTGTCTGTCCGTATGTTTACAAAAACTTTTACATCGTTAGAAATAAAGAAAGAAATTTTAACCACGAGTAGGTAATACAAAAAAAATTATTTCGTAGAAGAATATTTTTCTGTAGCCCCACCCGTTACGGAGTTGCAGCCCCCCACAGTTGGGAAAAGCCTCATATTTAAATTTTTATAACAAGAGTTCTATTAAGTGTATTTTCAATCTGAAACGGCAGAAGATAGCTGGTTTTATAAACTTTATAAATTTTTGACAGGCAAATGTTTAGGGTTGCCATACAGTACTAAAATTTAACATTATGCAAAACTCAATTTTTGCAAAATGTTTGGCTCCACATATCTTCTAAACGGTTCCAGCTGGAGTCTTCAAATTTTGGAAGAAGTTAGAACTTCAGAAATTCGTAGGAGTCGGTTCACAAAATTTTTTTTGTCACGTCTCCTGTTTAGCAGCTATAAGAACTCGAAAATTAAAATTTTGTTATTTTTAAACACTTGTAAGTTGTAATTTGAATACCTATTAAAATTTTTTTTTACAAATATAAAAAATTTAAAGCTGCAGCATTTTGTTTCAATATTTGTTAAATGTTTTTCTTAAATTTGAAAGGGTTTCTTTAAGTTGAAGAAATTGTCTCTTAGTTTTAACCATTTTTGCTTAGATAATAAAATTCCAGGTAAAACTCCAAATTTTGGTGGAGTTCACAATTGATTTCCTAAAACATAAAAGGAAAAGTAGGGAAAGGAGGAGGTTGGGCACATCCATCATAAGTTTGCTAAGCAAAAATTTGTTCTTGACTCAAAGTTGGAACAGTTATCCAATTTCGTTGTAAAATAAAATAGTTGTGATCGATCGCCTGTAAATTTTATACGCGAAATATATTTTTTATAAAAGTCTTTTTTTTATATTTATTACGAAAATAAAACGACAAAATTTTAGATATTAATTAAAATTATTTTTAATAATGTACTTATATTCTGAACAGTTATAACCAACTAACTTTTATGTATTTTACTGTTTTTATAATTACTTAAACTAAACTTAAAAAAACTAAGCATTTCTTATTAATTAAGTTGCTAATGTAAAATTATTCATTTAAACAACATTGAACTTGAAAAGTTCAAGGTTTTTGTCATTTAGAAAAAACAAAAATAATATAAATTCAGCATTTTTACATATTATATTTACGAATTTTCTATATGAATATAAATATTTAATTTTAAGTTAAATTTTGCAATAAGAAAAAATAAAAATCAAAATATACTTTTTTTTTTTGTGGCTGTTGATTTAGCTTCTATGACAACTTCAGGTGTAAAACTTGAATTTGACTCAGTTAACGTTATATTAGGAGATTCATACATAACTCCTCCTCCGTTAGAGTTGAAATTCTCCGGAATTTCTTTATTTACAATTTTTATTTTGGTTCCTTTGTTCTTAAAATATAATATTATAAAAGTAATACTTATTAGTTATTACTAATACTACAATAATAGAAATATTTATACCATATGAAAAGGCTTTATGATATTTTAATTCGTTTATTTCTTTAATATTTTCAAAGTTTTTTAAAACAATATCGTCAAAATTAATTGGTTTTACATAGGTGTAATTAAAATTTTTACTAGGGTAAAAATATTTATCTTGAATAATTTTCTTTTGGTTATAAAATATTTCATTCTCTATTTTAATTTCACAATTATAAAAATTAATAAAATAGTTTTTGTTCAATGTTAAATTTCTGTCGTCACAATTTTGTATTAATACGGTTTTTTTTAGCATTTTTTATTAATAAAGTTTCATCATCTAATATTTCAATTTTAGTTTGTTATTATATCTAAATTTACATTTATTATTCAAAATACAGTTTTTACTAGCTTTTAAATCTTTTAACACAACATCATCTTGATAAGTTAAAATTTTATTTTCAATTTTTACAATATATTCATTGTTTTCGTCAATTTCTATGTTTTCTTTATTAGGCAAATCAGTTTGAATATAATTTAGTGGAATTTTAATTGCAGTTACTAATAATTCATTTTTATAATTCATAATTCCTATTTTACTTAATTTTAATTTATAAAAATCAATTTGATATAATTCTATTTCCTCTGCAGTTAATATGCTAGGATGTATTAAATTATATTTAGGTGATGCAATTTTGTCTTGAATTTGGTTTATCTTATTTTCTAAAAATCTTAATTTTATTTTTTGATCTAAGTATAATGAATATCTTATAATTTGTTTATTGTTTTCTTTTATTTCATTTAAGGCTTCTGTATTTTTAATTCTGTCTTGTTCTATTGTCTGTTGAATGTTTATAGTTTCATTAAAATGTGAATTTATTGAAAATTGTTGATTCAGTGTAGTTATTGCGTTGTGATCGTTTTCTTCAATAGTTTTTAAATGTTCTAATATTTCTTTTCGATTTTCATCGTCCATTGTGCCGAATAGCTATTTTTCAGTACTACCTATGAAATTAATTAGACCTCTCCTTTTTCTAGTTTTAGTTGGCATTATAGATCTGATTTTTGCTCTAATTGTTTTAACTTCCGCTTTTAATAAATTTTTGTTATGTATTTCTTGTTTTTTTAGTTGTGTTGGTAAAATTATTAACAGAAATATTATTATGTTGGCAAGCTAAAAGTTTTAAAGGTCTTTTAATAATTGAATAATGTACATTAAATAAACGTTTATGTCTGTAAATGGTTCGTCCTTATGTCAAAGTCTCTTATAATTTCTAATAGCTCCTACTTATCGATTTTCTACATAGTGTTCCCTATTACAGTTTCTTTTATTTATAATTTGAGTTTTCATTTTATCTATATTTATTTGCAATTTACTAACATCTACATTTTCTTTAGCTTCTCCTATAGCCATATCTAAGAGGGTTGAGTGTAGTTTCTCTATATCAGCATTTCCATTGTGATTCTTTGCTTTTGTTAGATGAATTTCAACATTTTCACTATTTAAATACTCAATTCTCAAAATACTCAGCTCTAAATTCAATGTCCATAATTATTTTTTTTGGTTTTCCAAATTTTGCAAAATGTTCCATTATAATTGTTTTCTTTGCTCTCCAGTTGCGATCTGTTATACCATATGCTGAGGCAAATTTTGTAAATTTATCAATTACTGTAACAAAGGATTGTTTTAGTAATATAAATATTTTTTCCTTAATATACAAAATTTAAAGGTCTAACATTATATTTTAACATATGTTAAAGGTTTTTCTTAAATTTAAAAGGGGTTCTTTAAATTGAAAAAAGTTTCTCTCAGTTTTAACCATTTTTGCCTAAATAGTTAAATTCTAAGAAAAATTTCAAATTTTGGTGGAATTTACAATTTAATTCCTAGAACGTAAAAAAGTTTGGGGGAAGGGGAGTAGTGAGCATTATATCCTTGAGAAATTTGGCAACCTTCCCCATAGAGGGACTTAAAAATTTACTGTTATTATAGGTAAGCAGTAACTTAGGCACCAACGTATATATTTCCTAAATTAAACGTTAATATTGAAGCTTCAACATTATATTCCGATAAAATACTTAGTATGAAACACTATATTATTTTGAAAATGTGCTTTTTTAAAAACCCTTGTTTTTTTTTCATCACTTGTTTAAAATGAAATATATCCAAATGTATAGTTTCGTTTTTTTCTTTAGGTGTTTCTGTAAATGCAAATTTAGGTTTTAATAGTTTTCGATCATACTTAATTTATTGACATTTTTCACAATTATTGATAACTAGCAGATTTACCCGGCGTTGCTCGGAAGCTTGCAAATTGTAAAAACGCAAGTTTTAGCCAATTTTTTGAAATACTACTTTGCTTATAAATGAAGCCACAAAAAGATATTTGTGGAGTTCCGTTAACCCATCCTGGCCCAACAGCTTTTTATAGGTTTTTTCGTTGCTTTGTTATATATTAGAAATGATTTAACCGATTAACTTCAAATTTTCTATATGTGTTCTTCTTTGAAAATGAAGTTCAATTTACTAACAGACTTGGAAGCTGTTAACCCCTGCCGACCCGACGATTGTTCAAAAAAAAATTTGTAAGTAAATTACGTCCAATTTCTGAAAGTAGGTACAACTTCTTTGAATTAGGGGAATGCTTAAAAAAATGTTTTGTCGAGTTCTTTTAACCGATTGCGAAACAAAAACTTTAAAAAACAGTTTGAACGATTATCTCTTATTTTTCTATACATGGTGCTTCTTGACAATTTGGTGCTCCTTGACGATAGAGTTGAGGATGTTAGGTTTCCGGCGAATAATGTTAACTGAATTGAAATGACTATTGGTCAAATGGGGATACTAAGTTTGCCATTATGTCATTATACTATGTCAATAGTAGTTTTCTTAAATTGCCAACGTTTGAATAAAATATAGTCGATGGTTTAGAAAAGGTTTAAAAATTTGCTTTTCAACTTATATTTTGTTTAGTACTCACCTGAAAGTTGTAATACGCTCTTCCTCGTTTTTTTATGATTTGATGAGAGAAATGTAGGCTTATTTTTTGGAAAAACTGTTTTAAAATACTATGTTTTTAAGCATTATATATAAGAAATTGAATTTTTTGATTTTTAGATTTCATTTGAAGAAAACTGAAAATTTCATTGAATCTTTGTTCAAAACGCACAAACAGGTCAAAACCAAATTAACCATGTGGGTTTTAATTAAAATGTTGGTACAAAATTTTCAATAAAATACTTTTAATCCTATAAGAAAATAAAATTTATAGAAAACTTCATGGCGTCGTCGTGGAAAACGGGTTAATCGAACTTAAATAAAACTTTTTGCAGCCTCTCTTTAGACTACAAAATCAACCTGTAAAATTGGACACAAATCGAAAACACAAAATTTTTTGAAAGTCCGCCAGGCCGAAATGGGTTAAATTATTCCAACCAAATTTATACAACCAATTGCGGTTGCTAAGAGGAACATTTGTGCAAAATTTCAAGTCAATTTGTCAAACGGTTTTGACTCGACATCAAAAACATTGAAAAAGCTTCTTTGCGCCCTCGTGCCCAAACGGGTTAACCGAACTCAACAAAAATTTATGCCAGACTCTCTTTTCGACTGCGAAACCACCCTGTAAAATTGGACACAAATCGAAAACCCAAAATTTTTTGGAAGCCGGCCAGGCCGAAATGAGTTAATTTATTCCAACCAAATTTATACAACTAATTCCGGTTGCTAAGAGGAAGATTTGTGCAAAATTTCAAGTCAATCGGTCAAACTGTTTCGGCTCGACATCAAAAACATTGAAAAAGCTTCATTGCGCCCAATGATAAAAATCAAATTAACCCTGTGAGCTTTGCTAATAAAGATTAGCTGAAAAATGTGTTCAAGATTAGCTGAAAAAAGTGTTCGTTTAAGCTCAACAACAAAAACATTGAAAAAGCTTCATTGCGGTCTCTTGCCCAAACGGCCAAAAAAAATATTGAAAGCCCGCCAGGCCGAAATGAGTTAATATATTCCAAGCAACTGTATAAAACTAATTCCGTTTGCTAAGAGGAAGATTTGTGCAAAATTTCAAGTCAATCGGTCAAACTTTTTCGGCTCAACATCAAAAACATTGAAAAAGCTTCATTGCGCCCTCGTGCCCAAACGGGTTAACCGATCCCAACAAAAATTTGTGCCAGCCTTTCTTTTCGACTGCAAAACCACCCTGTAAAATTGGACACAAATCGGAAACAAATAATTTTTTGGAAGCCCACCGGGCCGAAATGGGTTAATATTTTCGAACCATCTTTATACAACTAATTCCGTTTGCTAAGAGCAAGATTTGTGCAAAATTTCAAGTCAATCGGTCAAACTGTTTCGGCTCGACATCAAAAACATTGAAAAAGCTTCATTGCGCCCTCGTGCCCAAACGGGTTAACCGAACCCAACAAAAATTTGTGCCAGCCTCTCTTTTTGACTGCAAAACCACCCTGTAAAATTGGACACAAATCGGAAACACAAAATTTTTTGGAAGCCCGCCGGGCCGAAAGGGGTTAATTTATTTCAACCAACTTTATACCATTAATTCCGTTTAATAAGAAGAACATTCGTGCAAAATTTCAAGTTAATCGGTCAAACCGTTTCGACTCGACATCAAAAAAACGAAAAAGTGTAAAACGGCTCTGGAGCCGCAACCTGTTGACTTATAAAAATGCGACATAGCCTATGTCACCCCCCGGACTCCCAAAATTGTTCCTCTAAAATTTGGTGTCAATCGGACCAGTGGTTTTCACGTGAATCCTGGACAAACAAACAAACAAACAAACAAACAAACAAATAAACAAACAAATTTTCTTCTTTATATATTAGATTAGAAATTTGCATTCAAAACCTTTTACAAAATTACAAATAGACATGAGTTAAAAGTTTTAAAAATATTGTTTTCGACCGTTAAGCAGGCCAACAAAAACTTAAAAAAAATACATTAGGTCCAAACGGGTTAATAGAGCGCAATCATGTTTTTTGGTGAGCTTGTGAAATAATGCAATGTTTGCGTTAACTTTAAACTGTGTTAGTCGAACAATTGGTTTTTTTTTAACATATTGATTAAACCTTTTCAACAGGAAAACAAATTTATATTAAAGATTGAACTCTTTAAGGAGATCAAATTTAATGAACCCTTGTGACAAAAGGGGTTAAATGATAAAAATCAAATTAACCCTGTGAGATTTGCTAATAAAGATTAGCTGAAAAATGTGTTCAAGATTAGCTGAAAAAAGTGTTCATTTAAGCTCAACAACAAAAACATTGAAAAAGCTTCATTGCGCTCTCTTGCCCAAACGGCCAAAAAAAATATTGAAAGCCCGCCAGGCCGAAATGGGTTAATATATTCCATGCAACTGTATAAAACTAATTCCGTTTGCTAAGAGTAAGATTTGTGCAAAATTTCAAGTCAATCGGTCAAACTTTTTCGGCTCAACATCAAAAACATTGAAAAAGCTTCATTGCTCCCTCGTGCCCAAACGGGTTAACCGAACCCAACAAAAATTTGTGCCAGCCTTTCTTTTCGACTGCAAAACCACCCTGTAAAATTGGACACAAATCGGAAACAAATAATTTTTTGGAAGCCCGCCGGGCCGAAATGGGTTAATATTTTCGAACCATCTTTATACAACTAATTCCGTTTGCTAATAGGAAGATTTGTGCAAAATTTCAAGTCAATCGGTCAAACTGTTTCGGCTCGACATCAAAAACATTGAAAAAGCTTCATTGCGCCCTCGTGCCCAAACGGGTTAACCGAACCCAACAAAAATTTGTGCCAGCCTCTCTTTTTGACTGCAAAACCACCCTGTAAAATTGGACACAAATCGGAAACACAAAATTTTTTGGAAGCCCGCCGGGCCGAAAGGGGTTAATTTATTTCAACCAACTTTATACCATTAATTCCGTTTAATAAGAAGAACATTCGTGCAAAATTTTAAGTTAATCGGTCAAACCGTTTCGACTCGACATCAAAAAAACGAAAAAGTGTAAAACGGCTCTGGAGCCGCAACCTGTTGACTTATAAAAATGCGACATAGCCTATGTCACCCCCCGGACTCCCAAAATTGTTCCTCTAAAATTTGGTGTCAATCGGACCAGTGGTTTTCACGTGAATCCTGGACAAACAAACAAACAAACAAACAAACAAACAAATAAACAAACAAATTTTCTTCTTTATATATTAGACTAGCAGATTTACCCGGCGTTGCTCGGAAGCTTGCAAATTGTAAAAACGCAAGTTTTAGCCAATTTTTTGAAATACTACTTTGCTTATAAATGAAGCCACAAAAAGATATTTGTGGAGTTCCGTTAACCCATCCTGGCCCAACAGCTTTTTATAGGTTTTTTCGTTGCTTTGTTATATATTAGAAATGATTTAACCGATTAACTTCAAATTTTCTATATGTGTTCTTCTTTGAAAATGAAGTTCAATTTACTAACAGACTTGGAAGCTGTTAACCCCTGCCGACCCGACGATTGTTCAAAAAAAAATTTGTAAGTAAATTACGTCCAATTTCTGAAAGTAGGTACAACTTCTTTGAATTAGGGGAATGCTTAAAAAAATGTTTTGTCGAGTTCTTTTAACCGATTGCGAAACAAAAACTTTAAAAAACAGTTTGAACGATTATCTCTTATTTTTCTATACATGGTGCTTCTTGACAATTTGGTGCTCCTTGACGATAGAGTTGAGGATGTTAGGTTTCCGGCGAATAATGTTAACTGAATTGAAATGACTATTGGTCAAATGGGGATACTAAGTTTGCCATTATGTCATTATACTATGTCAATAGTAGTTTTCTTAAATTGCCAACGTTTGAATAAAATATAGTCGATGGTTTAGAAAAGGTTTAAAAATTTGCTTTTCAACTTATATTTTGTTTAGTACTCACCTGAAAGTTGTAATACGCTCTTCCTCGTTTTTTTATGATTTGATGAGAGAAATGTAGGCTTATTTTTTGGAAAAACTGTTTTAAAATACTATGTTTTTAAGCATTATATATAAGAAATTGAATTTTTTGATTTTTAGATTTCATTTGAAGAAAACTGAAAATTTCATTGAATCTTTGTTCAAAACGCACAAACAGGTCAAAACCAAATTAACCATGTGGGTTTTAATTAAAATGTTGGTACAAAATTTTCAATAAAATACTTTTAATCCTATAAGAAAATAAAATTTATAGAAAACTTCATGGCGTCGTCGTGGAAAACGGGTTAATCGAACTTAAATAAAACTTTTTGCAGCCTCTCTTTAGACTACAAAATCAACCTGTAAAATTGGACACAAATCGAAAACACAAAATTTTTTGAAAGTCCGCCAGGCCGAAATGGGTTAAATTATTCCAACCAAATTTATACAACCAATTGCGGTTGCTAAGAGGAACATTTGTGCAAAATTTCAAGTCAATTTGTCAAACGGTTTTGACTCGACATCAAAAACATTGAAAAAGCTTCTTTGCGCCCTCGTGCCCAAACGGGTTAACCGAACTCAACAAAAATTTATGCCAGACTCTCTTTTCGACTGCGAAACCACCCTGTAAAATTGGACACAAATCGAAAACCCAAAATTTTTTGGAAGCCGGCCAGGCCGAAATGAGTTAATTTATTCCAACCAAATTTATACAACTAATTCCGGTTGCTAAGAGGAAGATTTGTGCAAAATTTCAAGTCAATCGGTCAAACTATTTCGGCTCGACATCAAAAACATTGAAAAAGCTTCATTGCGCCCAATGATAAAAATCAAATTAACCCTGTGAGCTTTGCTAATAAAGATTAGCTGAAAAATGTGTTCAAGATTAGCTGAAAAAAGTGTTCGTTTAAGCTCAACAACAAAAACATTGAAAAAGCTTCATTGCGGTCTCTTGCCCAAACGGCCAAAAAAAATATTGAAAGCCCGCCAGGCCGAAATGAGTTAATATATTCCAAGCAACTGTATAAAACTAATTCCGTTTGCTAAGAGGAAGATTTGTGCAAAATTTCAAGTCAATCGGTCAAACTTTTTCGGCTCAACATCAAAAACATTGAAAAAGCTTCATTGCGCCCTCGTGCCCAAACGGGTTAACCGATCCCAACAAAAATTTGTGCCAGCCTTTCTTTTCGACTGCAAAACCACCCTGTAAAATTGGACACAAATCGGAAACAAATAATTTTTTGGAAGCCCACCGGGCCGAAATGGGTTAATATTTTCGAACCATCTTTATACAACTAATTCCGTTTGCTAAGAGCAAGATTTGTGCAAAATTTCAAGTCAATCGGTCAAACTGTTTCGGCTCGACATCAAAAACATTGAAAAAGCTTCATTGCGCCCTCGTGCCCAAACGGGTTAACCGAACCCAACAAAAATTTGTGCCAGCCTCTCTTTTTGACTGCAAAACCACCCTGTAAAATTGGACACAAATCGGAAACACAAAATTTTTTGGAAGCCCGCCGGGCCGAAAGGGGTTAATTTATTTCAACCAACTTTATACCATTAATTTCGTTTAATAAGAAGAACATTCGTGCAAAATTTCAAGTTAATCGGTCAAACCGTTTCGACTCGACATCAAAAAAACGAAAAAGTGTAAAACGGCTCTGGAGCCGCAACCTGTTGACTTATAAAAATGCGACATAGCCTATGTCACCCCCCGGACTCCCAAAATTGTTCCTCTAAAATTTGGTGTCAATCGGACCAGTGGTTTTCACGTGAATCCTGGACAAACAAACAAACAAACAAACAAACAAACAAATAAACAAACAAATTTTCTTCTTTATATATTAGATTAGAAATTTGCATTCAAAACCTTTTACAAAATTACAAATAGACATGAGTTAAAAGTTTTAAAAATATTGTTTTCGACCGTTAAGCAGGCCAACAAAAACTTAAAAAAAATACATTAGGTCCAAACGGGTTAATAGAGCGCAATCATGTTTTTTGGTGAGCTTGTGAAATAATGCAATGTTTGCGTTAACTTTAAACTGTGTTAGTCGAACAATTGGTTTTTTTTTAACATATTGATTAAACCTTTTCAACAGGAAAACAAATTTATATTAAAGATTGAACTCTTTAAGGAGATCAAATTTAATGAACCCTTGTGACAAAAGGGGTTAAATGATAAAAATCAAATTAACCCTGTGAGATTTGCTAAAAAAGATTAGCTGAAAAATGTGTTCAAGATTAGCTGAAAAAAGTGTTCATTTAAGCTCAACAACAAAAACATTGAAAAAGCTTCATTGCGCTCTCTTGCCCAAACGGCCAAAAAAAATATTGAAAGCCCGCCAGGCCGAAATGGGTTAATATATTCCATGCAACTGTATAAAACTAATTCCGTTTGCTAAGAGTAAGATTTGTGCAAAATTTCAAGTCAATCGGTCAAACTTTTTCGGCTCAACATCAAAAACATTGAAAAAGCTTCATTGCTCCCTCGTGCCCAAACGGGTTAACCGAACCCAACAAAAATTTGTGCCAGCCTTTCTTTTCGACTGCAAAACCACCCTGTAAAATTGGACACAAATCGGAAACAAATAATTTTTTGGAAGCCCGCCGGGCCGAAATGGGTTAATATTTTCGAACCATCTTTATACAACTAATTCCGTTTGCTAATAGGAAGATTTGTGCAAAATTTCAAGTCAATCGGTCAAACTGTTTCGGCTCGACATCAAAAACATTGAAAAAGCTTCATTGCGCCCTCGTGCCCAAACGGGTTAACCGAACCCAACAAAAATTTGTGCCAGCCTCTCTTTTTGACTGCAAAACCACCCTGTAAAATTGGACACAAATCGGAAACACAAAATTTTTTGGAAGCCCGCCGGGCCGAAAGGGGTTAATTTATTTCAACCAACTTTATACCATTAATTCCGTTTAATAAGAAGAACATTCGTGCAAAATTTTAAGTTAATCGGTCAAACCGTTTCGACTCGACATCAAAAAAACGAAAAAGTGTAAAACGGCTCTGGAGCCGCAACCTGTTGACTTATAAAAATGCGACATAGCCTATGTCACCCCCCGGACTCCCAAAATTGTTCCTCTAAAATTTGGTGTCAATCGGACCAGTGGTTTTCACGTGAATCCTGGACAAACAAACAAACAAACAAACAAACAAACAAATAAACAAACAAATTTTCTTCTTTATATATTAGATTAGAAATTTGCATTCAAAACCTTTTACAAAATTACAAATAGACATGAGTTAAAAGTTTTAAAAATATTGTTTTCGACCGTTAAGCAGGCCAACAAAAACTTAAAAAAAATACATTAGGTCCAAACGGGTTAATAGAGCGCAATCATGTTTTTTGGTGAGCTTGTGAAATAATGCAATGTTTGCGTTAACTTTAAACTGTGTTAGTCGAACAATTGGTTTTTTTTTAACATATTGATTAAACCTTTTCAACAGGAAAACAAATTTATATTAATGATTGAACTCTTTAAGGAGATCAAATTTAATGAACCCTTGTGACAAAAGGGGTTAAATGATAAAAATCAAATTAACCCTGTGAGATTTGCTAATAAAGATTAGCTGAAAAATGTGTTCAAGATTAGCTGAAAAAAGTGTTCATTTAAGCTCAACAACAAAAACATTGAAAAAGCTTCATTGCGCTCTCTTGCCCAAACGGCCAAAAAAAATATTGAAAGCCCGCCAGGCCGAAATGGGTTAATATATTCCATGCAACTGTATAAAACTAATTCCGTTTGCTAAGAGTAAGATTTGTGCAAAATTTCAAGTCAATCGGTCAAACTTTTTCGGCTCAACATCAAAAACATTGAAAAAGCTTCATTGCTCCCTCGTGCCCAAACGGGTTAACCGAACCCAACAAAAATTTGTGCCAGCCTTTCTTTTCGACTGCAAAACCACCCTGTAAAATTGGACACAAATCGGAAACAAATAATTTTTTGGAAGCCCGCCGGGCCGAAATGGGTTAATATTTTCGAACCATCTTTATACAACTAATTCCGTTTGCTAATAGGAAGATTTGTGCAAAATTTCAAGTCAATCGGTCAAACTGTTTCGGCTCGACATCAAAAACATTGAAAAAGCTTCATTGCGCCCTCGTGCCCAAACGGGTTAACCGAACCCAACAAAAATTTGTGCCAGCCTCTCTTTTTGACTGCAAAACCACCCTGTAAAATTGGACACAAATCGGAAACACAAAATTTTTTGGAAGCCCGCCGGGCCGAAAGGGGTTAATTTATTTCAACCAACTTTATACCATTAATTCCGTTTAATAAGAAGAACATTCGTGCAAAATTTTAAGTTAATCGGTCAAACCGTTTCGACTCGACATCAAAAAAACGAAAAAGTGTAAAACGGCTCTGGAGCCGCAACCTGTTGACTTATAAAAATGCGACATAGCCTATGTCACCCCCCGGACTCCCAAAATTGTTCCTCTAAAATTTGGTGTCAATCGGACCAGTGGTTTTCACGTGAATCCTGGACAAACAAACAAACAAACAAACAAACAAACAAATAAACAAACAAATTTTCTTCTTTATATATTAGATTAGAAATTTGCATTCAAAACCTTTTACAAAATTACAAATAGACATGAGTTAAAAGTTTTAAAAATATTGTTTTCGACCGTTAAGCAGGCCAACAAAAACTTAAAAAAAATACATTAGGTCCAAACGGGTTAATAGAGCGCAATCATGTTTTTTGGTGAGCTTGTGAAATAATGCAATGTTTGCGTTAACTTTAAACTGTGTTAGTCGAACAATTGGTTTTTTTTTAACATATTGATTAAACCTTTTCAACAGGAAAACAAATTTATATTAATGATTGAACTCTTTAAGGAGATCAAATTTAATGAACCCTTGTGACAAAAGGGGTTAAATGATAAAAATCAAATTAACCCTGTGAGATTTGCTAATAAAGATTAGCTGAAAAATGTGTTCAAGATTAGCTGAAAAAAGTGTTCATTTAAGCTCAACAACAAAAACATTGAAAAAGCTTCATTGCGCTCTCTTGCCCAAACGGCCAAAAAAAATATTGAAAGCCCGCCAGGCCGAAATGGGTTAATATATTCCATGCAACTGTATAAAACTAATTCCGTTTGCTAAGAGTAAGATTTGTGCAAAATTTCAAGTCAATCGGTCAAACTTTTTCGGCTCAACATCAAAAACATTGAAAAAGCTTCATTGCTCCCTCGTGCCCAAACGGGTTAACCGAACCCAACAAAAATTTGTGCCAGCCTTTCTTTTCGACTGCAAAACCACCCTGTAAAATTGGACACAAATCGGAAACAAATAATTTTTTGGAAGCCCGCCGGGCCGAAATGGGTTAATATTTTCGAACCATCTTTATACAACTAATTCCGTTTGCTAATAGGAAGATTTGTGCAAAATTTCAAGTCAATCGGTCAAACTGTTTCGGCTCGACATCAAAAACATTGAAAAAGCTTCATTGCGCCCTCGTGCCCAAACGGGTTAACCGAACCCAACAAAAATTTGTGCCAGCCTCTCTTTTTGACTGCAAAACCACCCTGTAAAATTGGACACAAATCGGAAACACAAAATTTTTTGGAAGCCCGCCGGGCCGAAAGGGGTTAATTTATTTCAACCAACTTTATACCATTAATTCCGTTTAATAAGAAGAACATTCGTGCAAAATTTTAAGTTAATCGGTCAAACCGTTTCGACTCGACATCAAAAAAACGAAAAAGCTTAAAACGGCTCTGGAGCCGCAACCTGTTGACTTATAAAAATGCGACATAGCCTATGTCACCCCCCGGGCTCCCAAAATTATACCTCTAAAATTTGGTGTCAATCGGACCAGTGGTTTTCACGTGAATCCTGGACAAACAAACAAACAAACAAACAAACAAATAAACAAACAAATTTTCTTCTTTATATATTAGATTAAATGAATAAGATCTTTTAACTTGGGAAAATAAATTTTGTCTTTTAAATTGTGGTAACATTCGTTTATTCCACTATGCATAGACTCTTTAGTGTGGTAAAGAGATAATTGTTTATGTAACTCTTCTTCAGTTTTTACTTCTTTAGCTCTTTTGTACTTCGTATAAATTTTATTTTTGAATCAAATGAAAACACCGATATTAAAATTAGTTGTATTTTATGATAGTCAGTATCAGATACTTCCGAATAAATGCAGGATATACAAGCATAATATACAAGCACAAGCATAAATGCAGGATATACAAGCATTCTTGATATAACGTTTTAAAATATCTTTAATGAAATTTTTATTTTCTAACGGATTTATTTCAATAATTCTTCTATTGTGAAGTGTTATATTCTCTTCAAGACAGTAAGTGAGTATGATTTGTGTCTTATATTTGTTTACTATATCCTCTTTTATTCCTATGTAATCTAATTGATTTTCATCTGCAGAATGTATCGTATCATTAGATAATTCTAAATTTGAGGCTGCATCATTTTCTTCATTAATTTTCTTTGTATTAAAGATAAGGTCTGAAATAATTGACTGCATACATAATTGCCAAAAACTCTTTATCTGTAGTACAATAATTTTTTTCATGGTTGTTTAGCGTTCTCGAAACATAACAAATTGGATGCATTTGTTGAGACAACACTGGACCTATAGTATGATCACTTGCATCTGTGGCTACAACAAACGGTTTATCGTATTCTGGAAATTTTAAAATTGGATGTGAAGTTATCAAGCTCTTTAAGTTTTCAAATGCTGCTATATACTGTGGATCATTTATATTAATTTTTTTTTCTTTTTTTTAAATATTTAATCATAGGATATGCAACTTTAGAATAATCTTTGATGAATTTTCTATAAAATCCAGTTGCTTCTAAGAAAGCTTTTAATTGTTTTTCAGTTCTTGAAATTTGTAACTCTTGAATATTCTTTATTTTTTCAGGGCTAGGTTTTATCCCATCCTTTGTCAAAATATGTCCTAGAAATTCTGTATTTCTTTTAAGAAAACTACATTTATCAACTTAAATTTTCAAATTGTGCTTCTGTAATCTTTTAAATATTTTTGTTAATGAATTTTCGTGTTCTTCTAATGTTGTCGAAAAAATTAATATATCATCAAGATATGCGACAGAAATTTGATTGATATATTCTCGAAGAATTTCAATCATCAATCTCTGAAACGTTGCCGGTGCATTCTTCAATCCAAATGGCATACGTACATATTCATATAGACCTGCTGGAGTAACAAAAGCAGTTTTTTCAATATCTTTTTCAGCTACTAATATCTGATGGTAACCTTTGGCAAAATCTAACGTGCTGAAATATTGGGCTTTTCCCAATTTGTCCAGATTGCAATCAATATTAGGTAAAGGGTATTTATCGTCGATTGTAACCTGATTTAATGTTCTATAATCCACAACTATTCTAAATTTTTGTACTCCAGAATTATCTTTTTTTTTTGGGTACTACTATAATCGGAGAACTATATCGACTTTTACTTTTTCTAATTATGCCCTGTTTTTCTATTTCTTTCATTTGATGTCTCACTTCAGTTTCATGGTGGATACCGATAAAGTTTTGAATTAATTTGTCCACCTGTTGTTGTTTTAATTTCATGTACCACTGTATTTGTACTGGTCAAAATATCACCTTCTTAATATAAGAGCTTAGTGAATTTTGAAACTAATTTTTAGCACATTTTCAAAAAATTTTGTAAAAATGTGCCTATATAGTTCACTCTGTCCGTCCGCACGTCCGTCCGTCCGTCTGTCCGTCTATCCGTATGTTTACAAAAACTTTTACATTGTTTGAAATAAAGAAAAGAAATTTTAACCGCGAGTAGGTATTACAAAAAAATTATTTCGTAGAAGAATATTTTTTTGTAGCGCCACCCATTACGGAGCTGCAGCCCCCCCAAGTTGGGACAAGCCCCATATTCAAATTGTTATAACAATAGTTCTATTAAGTGTATTTTCAATCTGAAAAGGGCAAAAGATAGCTGGTTTTATAAACTTTATAAATTTTTGACACGCAAATGTTTAGGGTTGCCATACGGTACTAAAATTTAACATTATGCAAAACTCAATTTTTGCAAAATGTTTGGCTCCACATATCTTCTAAACGGTTCCAGCTGGGGTCTTCAAATTTTGGGAAAAGTTAGAACTTCAGAAATTCGTAGGAGTCGGTTAACAAAATTTTTTTGTCGCGTCCCCTGTTTTACAGCTATAAGGGCCGGAAAAATTAAATTTTGCTTTTTTTAAACACCCGTAACTTGAATACCTGTTCAAATTTTTTTTGTTAATATACAACTTTTGAAGGTCCAACATTATACTTTAACATATGTTAAAAAAATTTCTTAAATTTAAAAGTGGTTCTTTAAATTGAAGAAAGTGTCTGTCAGTTTTAACCATTTTTGCTTATATAGTAAAATTCTATATAGAATTCACAATTTAATTCCTTGAACCTAAAAAATTTGGGGGAAGGGGAGTACTGAGGATTAGATCCTTTAGAAATTGGGCAACCTTCCCAATTAAGGGGCTATGAGGACTTAAAAATTAAAAAAATTACTGTTATAAGTAAGTAGTAACTTAGTCAACAACGTATATATTTCCTAAATTAAACGTTAACATTGAAGCTTCAACATTATATTCCGATAAAATACTCATTATATGAAACACTATATTATTTTGAAAATGTGCTTTTTTAAAAACCCTTGGTTTTTTTCATCACTTGTTTAAATTTCAATTAATATTTCTTTTTTATTTAAATGCGTACTAAAAGATTTTAAATTTTTTTATAGGTTTATTTTGTTTCAATAACGATCTATTTCTTTATCCATTAATGTTTTGTATACAAATTTTTAAAAGATATTCCTATACATAGTTTTCACAGCCTTTGTTTAGATTCAAATCGAAATATTTGTTTGTTGCTAACATTCTATTATGTACCTACTCAACATGGTAAAATGTACCTATTTATACGTATGTACGTAAAATTGTATTAAATATTGATTTTTGAATTGAGTTTTGCTTTATTTATAAATTTTGAATTATAAACTTTATTTGAAATTTTTTTTAATAAACCGAATTAAGTTAAAAAAATATATTTGTTTAGCTTCTATGGTGCTGGATTCATCGATCTCAAGTGTTGCACACCTGAAGCCACTTTTTCAACCATATTATTTTTAAATATAAAAAACAATTAAAAGGGATTATGAGGGACAGATGCAGGGATGAGAGAGAAATTAGGGAACTTTGAAATTACTTAGAAATTACTTATTGCATTGCTTGGTTTATTTGCTTTTCAAAACAAAGCAAATCAAGCAATACAACAAAGCGTACATTGGTTATTTCAGATTTTCACTGAAAATAATGAAGACTTACTACGCAATATACCTGTGAAGCATAGTCTTCACAAATTTTATTTACAAATTGTTTTGCTATTTATATAAAAATTCCAGAAAATGTTCTGTGAGTTTTAAACACGTAAATGAACTATTTCATAAACATTTAAAATAATTTAAATTCTTAAAAAAATTTATTTATTTTTGTTTTTGTTTTTTTTTTATTAAAAATAAATAAAATATTTTTTGGCCTGCTTATGATAATTTATGATATTTTATTTTCTAAAATAAAACACATTCAACAAAACATTAATATTTTAGTTTTTTATAATTGAACACATCCAATAAAACACATTTAATTCCAGACAAATATATTAACCCTTTTATACGGAGTGTACAATATATTGTACACAGTTTTGTGTGCTGAATATCTGTTGTACCTTTTCGAAAATATAATGTGAGAAGTACTTTTTAAGAAAATTGAAATTTGTTCTAGTACATTTTAATAATTTTGGCGCCAAATAGTGACATTTTCAGTATTTTTCAGTTGATTTTGTGAAGAGCACACGCAAAAAGAAAAATTCCTGTGGTAAGTATAAATTTATTTCTCTGTTATTGTAAAAAGTTTAAAAACGATTTTAATAAACTTTGCGGTATTTTTTAAAAAAAATGTTATTTTATTATTAAATTATATTATTGCAGCAAATTGGCAATAATATTTTTATAAAACATAACTTAAAAATTAATGTACAATATCTTGTACACCTCGAACCAATCATTGTGTACAATTTATTGTACATAACTATATATTGTAAATACCGAATCAATGGTAAAATATTTTTGATTAATTTTCAAATTTTAATTGACGACTAATTTAGTTTTGATTAACTATTTAGGAAAATGACCAGAAAACAACTATCGGTAAAAGAAATATTTGATATTCTCTGCGAATCAGATATTGAGGATGAAGACAATACAGAAAAATTTCCGAATTTGGTGGATGAAGATGTTAACGATATTGTTGAAATTGATAAACCAAAAGACGTCATTCCTCATTTGGAGAAAGAAGTTTATGAGGACAATGAGGTGAGTGAACAAAATGAACCTATTGAAGCAATATTAATAGCTGAAGGAAGTGAAGCCGAAGAAATTGTATTGGATGAAACTATTGCCATTGAATTTTTAGATGAATTTCAACATACAAACAAAACAGATATACAATGGCGAAGAAAAGAATTCCAGCCCGAAGTTCAAAGAGAAACATTTAATGAAAACTTAAATAATAATATAGTTAATGATGGTGCTCAATCCCCTTTAAAATATTTTGAAAAATATTTCACATCTGAAGTGTTTGAGAGCTTTGCATTTCATACAAATATTTATGCACAGCAAAATTATGTAAATGGATTCAGACAAACAAATGCACAAGAAATTAAGATATTATTTGGACTTCATATGCTTATGGGCTGTTTAAAGTTTTCGCGCCTTAGAATGTATTGGTCACCAGTTCTAAATATCGAAATTTTTAAAAAACATATGACTTCGGATAGATTTTTCCAGCTAAGAAATAACTTGCATATTGTGAACAATTTGGAAAAACCCAATGATTGTAAGGACAAGTTCTATAAGGTAAGACCATTGGTTGATGCTATTCGTCGTCGGTGTAATCAATTGCCGCTGGAAGAAAATTTATGTATTGATGAACAGATTATACCGTTTAAAGGACATTTATTAATGAAACAATACATGAAAGGTAAACCGAATCCCTGGGGTATGAAGGTTTTCATACTTCGTGGTAAAAGTGGAATACCATATGATTTCTTTTTATACCAAGGCGCGGATACAGGCATATCGGCTATTAACTTGAAAAGATTTGGTTTTGGTGCTAGTGTTGTACTTCATTTGGTGCAACGGTTACCGAATAATAATGGCAATAATCTATATTTTGACAATTACTTCAGCTCATACCAATTATTTGAAATTTTAAAGCAGAAAGGAATAAATGCCGTAGGAACCTTAAGAGTAAATCGTTTTGCTAATCCACCATTTATTACAGATAAGGAACTCGCAAAGAAAGGTCGGGGGGCAACTGACACTGTGGTCAGTAGGGATGGAAAAATTGTTTTAGTAAAATGGCAGGACAATAAGGCTATTCACATAGGCTCGAATTTTGTTGGAATTGGAACTACTGAAGTAGTGGAAAGATGGGATAAAACTGCTAAAAAATATGTAAAAATTTGTCGGCCCGAGATTATTTCTCGGTATAATCTGTGCATGGGGGGAGTGGATCTTCTAGATCAGCTTATCAGCTATTATCGAGTTTTTATCCAGTCCAAGAAGTGGCCATTGAGAGTATTTTTTCATTTCATGGATTTTGCTACATGTGCCAGTTGGTTAGAGTATAGAAGGGATTGTGAAATACAAAAAATTCAAAAGAAAAATATACAGGATTTACTGGCATTTAGAATGGAATTAGCAAATAGTTTAGTTTCAGCAGGCAAACCATGCAATGAAAGAAAAAAGGGTAGACCTTTTTCAAATTCCAGCGTTGATACTTCAATCGAAAAAAAACGATCTAAAAAGAATCAGGAAATAAGACCATACAAGGATATCAGATTTGATGACATTGATCATATGCCCCAACATGATCAAAAAACTGAACCCACTCGTTGCAAACAAATTGGCTGCAAGGGTAGAACATTTTTTTTATGTGATAAATGCAAGGTTCACCTTTGTATTAATAAATTAAGAAATTGTTTCTCAGATTTTCATAGGAACAAGAATTGAAAGAGTTTTTAAAAAAATAGAACACGAAGTTCCTAAATTGATTTTTGTTTATTTTTATACAAAGTTCCTATTTTTTGTTTTTGTGTATATGTATATAGATACACATATTGTTTATTTATGTTATTTTTTTTATAGTTTGTATAAGTATATGTTGAATTCAGAATAAACATACATTTTATGATTTCTTTCTTTTTTTCTTTTTTTTTTGAAGAATTGCTATAGTGTTTTATTTTAATTCATTCAAAGGTACATAAAAAAGCTCACTAAAATTAACACCTACTGATACGAAATGTACAATATAATGTACATTCTCTAAAGCCGTTATTTAAAAAAAAAATTAAATTATTTTTTTATTTTTTTGCATAATTTGAGTCCCCTTACTAGGTTTGATGGTCTAGATAATTAATTTACCCACAGAATTAATTCCCGAATGAAAGGGTTAATAAATTATGAAAAGTTTCAAATGAAATTTGCTAAATTTGTTGAAAAATTGCTAGAATAATTAACTAAACAAGTAAAGAAACCGTCAGTTAGTGCAAATTATTTTATCAATTTAAAAATATTAGCAATTCTTACTAATTTATCTATTTAAAAATATTAAACAACAAATAAATTTGAGACAAATGAATTCGTAAAATGCAATTAAAAAATTACATATTTAAAACTTTTATCCAATTCAATAAAATTTTACACACATTCAGCAATTAATCATTTTCAGGATTTTTAGCTGTAGTGCATTTACTGTTGAATGATTTAGTACCCTTGGTTAATTATTTCAATTTTCAATAATTTTTAAATTCATTCTCTTTCTTATTAATGTTCTATATAATTAAACTCAAAAATATTCGAAAGAAATATTAATTTGTAATAATAAAAAATAAACGTTTATATAATGGTTTTAATTTACAGTTCGTTAAAACCATTAATGCTTTCATTAGCTTTTTATTACAAAATTTAATAATCAAAATATGCAATAAATGTATTTCTAAAATACAATGATAAATTTAGTACTGTTCATTTAATTAATTTTAATACAGAAATAAGTTTTACAACTTAAGTATCGTACACAATTTCTTAATAGTATATTACCTATGGTAATAATTCAATAAAATATAGATATGATCAAATAAAAATTAAAAACAAAAAAAATTTCGTCGTTTATTAAAAAAATATTTTGCTTTTAATTTATAAAATGCATTACCTAATATGTTTTATAGTAAAACTCTTAAACTTTTGAAAATATAAAAGTGTTAAATAAGAACGGAAATAGGAAATAATGTATCAAATTTGATTTTTTTATCTCTATTATATTCGAAATTAATTATTATGCTTTAAAATATGGAATTGTTTACCTTTATGTTAAGTAATAGTGTTGATATTGGCTTAATATGCGAAATAAGGCTTAATAGCAGTGTTATTTTAAAATATCAACATTTTAACATTTATAGAAATAATAGTCTTAGAACTAGTGGTAGTGGTGTAGCAATAATTATTTGAAAAGGTCTTAAGCACGAACTTTTTGCTCCTTTAAAATAGACTTAATAGAAAATATTGGCATTTCAATTACATTAAAAGAGGTAAAGAAAATCAAACTCTTTTCAGTTTATTATTCTGGTACTAAAAATTACATAAATAGCCTAAATATAAGTAGTCATAACAAAAACAATATTAACAATTTATTCAAAAAAGACTTACTAAAAATTTCAAGAACCACGGGTGATTTAATTGTAGGTGGTGATATTAATTGTAGACATAGAAGCTAGGGATGTTGTCGAGCTAATACTTGGGGTAATACTTTAAAACAGTTACTCTTATACTGATAGGTTCACGTTATTACATACTCTTGATCCTACTTTTATTCTCAGCAGTAGAAAATCTCCACCTTCTACATTTGATATTTTTTTAACCAACATAACAGTCAAGTTAAATATAAATAAAGAAATTATTAAACTTGATCGTACCTATTTGGATTTTGATAATGCAAATTGGTACTTGTATCAGAAGATTTTGAAAAAAAAAATTTCTACTAATAATAATGATTCTATTGACTATTGTTACCAAATAGACAATATGATATCTAACTTAAACTCTTAAATTAAAGCAGCAACTGAACCACCCGTACTTAGGAAAATTATTAAGCAATATACAGAAAAATTACCCTATTATATTTTAAAACTAATAAGACAAAGAAACCGTGGTAGAAGGAAATGGATGCGCAGTCGAAACCTATTTTCTTACGCACAGTTAAATCATTTCAATAATTTAATTAAAAACAAAATTAAAGAACATCGAAATATGAAATGGTCTAGTACCCTAAAGACACTCAAACAATCGTCAAAGCCCTTTTGGAAAATTGCAAAGATTATCAAAAGTAAAAATAAACATATAGCCGTCGTAAAAGACAACACTAATAACGTACACTTTACAAACGCTGAGAAAGCCAACGCATTAGCCAAACATTTTTTTGACAAACAAACTGTCAATTGTAACTTAAGTGACAATACGACCAGTCTATCTATTGGTTGAGGAATCAATAAGTAAAATTTAAAGTTTTGACCAAATAGAATTGAAAACAGTCATACCAAGACCAAAAAAAAAAGTAATACCAAGACCAATAGCTCGGCATTTATTCAAAAGAGCAGAATGCCATACTCGATCAAAGGCCTTTGAGATATGCAGAGCAACAACCTCAGATTCACCGGAACAGTGAATACTGGTGTTGAGCTTTTCGCTGAGGTACGTCAAAAGATCACCTGTAGATTTTTGGCTTCTGAAGCCATATTGCCTGTCATGTAAAATACCTCTGCAGTCAAGGTATCTCATCAACCGTTTGTTAACAAGAATTTCCATAACTTTGGAAATGACCGATATAATGGATATTGGCCGGTAATTCGAGGGGTCGCTTTTGTCACCTTTTTTTGGGATAGGAGAAACATGAGCAATTTTCCATTGACTGGGATATCGACCAGTCGAAAATGATAATGAAAAAAGATTGCGCAGAGGTTTAGAAATGGGAGAGGCAATATGTTTAAGAACCATTGCAGGAATTCCATCAGGACCAGTGGACTTTCTAACATTCAGATTTTCGAGCACTTTCACTACAGAACGTGTACTAAAGTACACCCTATGAAGAATTTTAACCCTAGTGGGATTTGCCGCAAAGGATTTTGCAAACAAATTGGCTTTAGCAACTGAATCTGATATGATAGAATTATTTTTATCAATCAGCGGCGGAAAGGATGATTCGCAAAAGTTATTCTTTACACTTTTCGCAAAAGTCCAAAAAGAACGATTGCAGTGAGGTAGATTGATTATTTTGCATTTCAATCTTTGGTTATAAAGAAACTTTTGCTGATTGATAATTCTCTTGCAATTGTTCCTGACAACTTTATAGTTCGCAAATGAGGACTCAGACGCATTTTCCTTATACATTTTGAAATGCTCTTTCTTGGATTGAATTGCTTCCCTGCAGATGTCATTAAACCAGGATTTGTAATGGGTTTTTACTGATTTGTATGAGCTAGGAATAAAAAGTTTCATTCCTAGCATAATTGTTTTCATTCCTAGCATAATCAGCAGCAAAGTCAACGTTCCTATAATGGAAACACATTGACCTATCGAAACCTCCCAAAAAGCTTTCAGACCTACCCAGTCATCCCGGTTATAATGCCAGACTAACCTTTTAGGAATAGAGTTTCGATTGGGCGATGAACCCATTGAAAAGCTGGATTTGACAAGGCAATGGTCGGAGCCGCCAATTGGGGAACTAACAGAAATATTGTATTTTTCTGGGTTTGAAGTCAAGAACAAGTCCAAAAGGTGTTCATTTTGATCGTCTCGGTCTGGAGTTCGAGTTGGGCTCTTTACAAGTTGAGAAAGTTGAAATAGGTTTGAAAGTAGTTCAACCTGTTTGACTTCCGGGCTATTGTGACTTGAGAAATGGAGCCAGTTTTTGTTGTGGACATTAACATCACCTGCGATAGCTATCTCACATTCGGGATTCTTTTCCAGAATTTTATTGATAGTGTCGGATAATTCTTCAATGGCCACAGCAGTTTCCAGCTCACTGGCTTGGGGGGAGCTGTATAAAAAACAGAAAAATATTGAGGCATTTTCAACACGTAGTTTGACCCACAGATTATGAAAAATCGGGTTGGAGCTCTTAAGATTTTGAAGGGTGTTGAAAGCATCATTAGATCGTATATATAAAGCGACTCCTCGATGAGGGATGAAATGCGGAACAAGTGTATAGCCGTTGATATTATAATTAGTATCATCACCTACAACTTGTGTCTCGCTTAGCGCAAGTATAGCTGGTCTTTCTGAGTTAAGATGGGCTTCAACTGATTGGAAATTACATGCTAAGCCTCTTATATTACTAAATTGTAATAGAAAATTGTTCTTCATTAACTACAACTTGCGAGCGGAATCGGAGGGAAATTTGAAAATATTTATATTAAAATTTCAGAAAACATGCATCACACATTAAACATACAGTAATTAAAGTTAAAAAAAAGAAAAAGAAAAAAGAGCAAAAATTAAGTTCAAGTAAACCATATAATGGTAGTAATAATAGTAATATAATAGTGCCAACACCAAAACAGTGGAGAACATTAAAAACGAAAATCCAAGTACAACAGTTTTTAATACCTTATTGTACACAGAGATTGTTTGCAAAATTCACCACTAAATTAGTGCGGACACGAAACTTTTCAAAACATTATGTTTCTTTATCCCACGTATAAAGAAAGCATATACAAGAATTATAAAAAAAAACGAAATAAAAATTTAACAGCATTAATTAATTTAAATGAAATAGAAAATTGAAATGAATAAAAAAAAAAATTAAAAAAGATGCAATATGCTTTTAAAGTATGAGATAGAAAAGGATGGTTTAGTTAGCGTGCATTGCTATATTTTAGTTTTGAAAATTACAAAATATAATGTAAACAAAAATCAAAATTTAAGCTTATTGTAAATTTATAAAGAATTAATTAAATTAAAAAAAAAATAAACTAAATTATTACTATTAAAAATTAAAAATAGTGCAATATTACTTAATTGTAAAAGAAAATTGTTTTTGATTTTTCAGTAATTGTAAAATTATACAGAAAGAAAAAAATTAATAATTCAATACACAAACAAATAGTGATTTCGTTTTTCAAATTATTTGTTTTTAAAAGAAAAAAAAAACAAATCAAATTTAAATTATTTAAAATTATTTATGGTTAAAAAAAAAAAAAAAAAAATTAAAGTGTAATTATAAGTTTGTTGTTCGAATCGCATCCAATGTTGTCGGAGTAAGATAGAAACAAGTAAAAAAACAGTCAGTCGGTGCAACCGACTTAGAAATACCCTACACCTATTTGGTCAAATTTAAGGACATATCCATAAGTTATTTTATTTTATTTTATTTTATTTTGAACCAAAACAAGGTTTTTACAAAAAAAATTCTTATAGCTAAAACTTAAAATTAACATGAAATTTGATTACAAAACATAAATTTAAATACATAAAAATCAAAAGTTTATTTATTTTTTTTTTTTTTTGTAGATTGTAAAAAAAATGCATACATAGCGAAAACACAGTTAAAATGCAATTTATAAAGTAAAAAAAAACAAAAATAACTAAATTATAGAATTATAAAATTATGTGAACTTGAAGTGTAATATGAGTATAATATTGAAGGTTAAAATTATTGTGGTAGGTCATTAAGAAATTTTAATTTTAATTTACGTTTAAAAGTGTATCTAGAAATTTGTGTTGAAAAAAGATGACTGTGTTTATTGAATGTAATGCAACATCTGTTTATTGGTTCATTTTTTCCATATTCAGTTCTATGAGTATTTTCAACTAAATATTTAGCGCTTCTCGTATTTCTGCCCCCATTATTTATTTTAAAATTATCTGCTAAAAACTGAACGTCAATGTTTTTTCTTAAGACGTCAAAGGTAAAGCAGGAAGAAAAAATTTGCCTGCGTGAGGATAAAGTTAAGATATTTAATGATTTAAGTCTTACGAGGTAGCTAGGCAGTATTGAATAATCTCTAGGATTATATTGATTTCTCAAAGCAAATAAAAGAAATTGCTTTTGCACGGATTCTATTCTATCAGAATGTATTTGAAATGCGGGATCCCACACAATGTTACCATATTCAAGAATAGATCGTACTAAGGTGCAATAAAGAGCTTTAGTTACAGCGATGTTTCTGAATTCTTTAGCTCTTCTTTTTATGAACCCGAGCATTTTGTTTGCCCTAGAAATTGTAAACTCATAATGAAGATGGAAGTTCAGTTTATCATCCAACAGGATTCCTAAGTCGGTAATATTTTTAACTCTTTCAAGGGTTACATTATTTATTTTATAACCGAAAGTAATGGTAGATCTCTTACGTGTAAAACTTATAACCTTGCATTTTTCAATGTTTAGTTCTAACTTATTAAAGAAGCACCATTCTTGCAGACTATTGAGATTTGTCTGAAGTAGTTCAACATCGGAACTCTTTTTAATTACATAATAAATCTTGAGATCATCAGCAAATGCAACATGTGACACACCGGAAAGTTAACTAGAAAGATCGGAAATGAATATATTAAACAAGAGTGGACCCAAGTGGCTACCTTGCGGTACTCCTGATGTAACATTGATTGAGTCCGAGAAAAATCCTTGAAATTTGATATTTTGCGTCCTATTTGTAATATAGGAGAATATCCAATAAAGAAAAGGGCCGGAAACTCCTAAGGCTGCAAGTTTGTTTAGTAGAATTTTGTGATCAACACGATCGAATGCTTTGCTGAAGTCCGTGTAAATAGCATCAACTTGGTGCCCATTTTCCATTTCATTAAGGATTTCAGAAGTGTAAACTAAAAGGTTTGTTGTTGTGGAACGACCTTTTCTGAATCCATGTTGTTGTTCGTTTAGTTTTGTATTTATGATGGGTGTAATTTTGTCTACAATAATTTTTTCAAACAACTTTGGAATAGTTGATAGAATAGCTATACCACGGTAATTTTCGACGTATGATTTATCACCCTTTTTGTAGATAGGGGTTAGATAAGAGGATTTCCAGAAAAGAGGAAAAATACCTGATGAAAGAGATTTATTAAAGATAAAATGAAGCGGATAAGTGAGATAACTGACACAGTTGAATAAAAAAGTAGGTGGAATCAGGTCAGGTCCTATACCTTTTTTGGTATCAAGTTTTGTAATTGCTTCAAATATTTCAACTTCGGAAAGGTATAAATCCGTAATAATAGGATTTGAGTTATTAATTAAGTGAGAGAAATCGAAATTAATTGGAGACTCGTTTGGACGATAAACTTTTTGAAAAGATTTAGCAAAGAAATTGCAGATCGTTTTAGGACAGTTAGAAGACGTATTGTCTATTGACATTAAGCTTGGATAGCCGTAAGTTTTACGTTTTGTGTTAACGAAGTCAAAAAACTTTTTAGGATCTGAAATTAATTTGTTGCCTAGATATCTATCGTAAGCCAAATTAGATTTTTGTTTAAATTCAAAAGCAAGATCCTTGTACTTGTTTAATAAGTCATTATTAGGTTCTTTTGAATTTTTAATTATTTTGTATAGTTTATTGCGTTGGTTACGCAATGTCCTAAGTTCACTGTTCAGCCAAGGTTCGGTTGTCTTGTCCTTTTTGCGAATTTTAGGAACAAAGGAGTTAATTATCTCAAATAGCTTTGCATAGAATTGAGAGATAATCAAATCAATATCCTGTTCGGTTAACAGGTCGTCCCAACTGATGACTGATAAAGCATTATTAATGCTTTGATAATCAGCATTAAGAAAGTCATATACAATATATACAATATGGTAAAAAGAGGTATAGCAGTGGAAAATTCGAAGATGATTGCGTTATGATGCGGAGTGTTTGTAAAAAGGTTTTCTGAATCATCAGCGAGCTTTACCATCACTTTATCATATGCATTCGTGAATGCAAGATCTAACCACTTGTAATAATTATTCGGAAAGCTGATAATTTGTTGTAAATCATTACCATAAAATACATTAATGAGATCAAAATCTATTTCGTCCTGAAAGTTGATTGGTAGTAACAAATTATCAGATTCGTCAACAATAAAAGATAAAGAAGGACGGTTAAAGTCCCCTAAAATTATAATTGAATCATCCTCATTCATATTTGATATAACATGCTGGTATATCTCGAAAAATTCCGAATATGAGGAATTGTCAGAATTAGGAGGAAAGTAAACAATACCAAGGTATAAAAAATTATTACCTAAGTTAACTTTAATAAATTGGTGATCAAAAGAGTGGTTAGTCCTAGTGATTAATGCCACACTAGATAAGGTATTGTTAACTGCAAGTAGTACACCACCACCACGGGAACAATTAGTAGAAAGATAGTCCCGATCTTTTCTATAAATCGACCAAGTACTGTCCAAAATTTCTTAATTTACAAAGGAATCGTTTAACCATGTTTCAGTGATAGCAATAATATTATATTCACATGACTTAGCATCGATATATAATTTCTTAAGCTTTCCCCTCATACCACTGCAATTGTGGTAGAATAATTTCAGTTTATTAGAGGAACTAACGCTATTTTTATTTTTGATACTATGGTTAGACAGTGTGACTAAATTGGAATTAGTGTAAGAATTTTTTGAATTTAAATTGTTATTTGCTGCTCGGCCGAAAAAACTTATTATAGTTTTCACGAGATTGATACAAGTGATTGTAGTAATTGCTATTGCAATGACTACGAAAAGCATTAAGATCTTCTTCTACTTGTTTAGAAGTGAAGCCAATTTCAATGTGATACTTAAAATAAAGGTCATATAATTCCTTGTAATTAGATGGTAACCCTTCATTATGTATTAACACAAGTAAATTTGTTCTTGTTTTACCCTCAATTACGCGATTATTTTTGTCATCGTTTAAAAATGCAAGAAATAGCCTCGTATAATTTAGAATTTTTTCTTCTCTAAATCTGGGAAGTGCGTAGGTACAGTTTTCCGTTAGAGATTTCTGAGTCATTCTTACAATTGGAGGTAAAAGTGGGTTTAACGAGAAATTAGCTTTAAGGTTATTATTATTGATATTATTTTTAGTATTAGAAATATCATTATTAACATTATTATTATTATTATTATTATTATTAGTAGTAGTAGTAATATGATTATTAACATTATTATTATTAATAGCAGTAGTAATATCATTATTAACATTATTATTATTAATAGCAGTAGTAATATCATTATTAACATTTTCATTATTGTTGTCATTATTATTATTATTATTATTATTATTAATAATAGTATTAGTATTACTATTAATATTATTACTATTATTATTGTCATTATTATTAGTGTTATTATTAATATTATTATTATTATTATTATTATTAGTATTATCATTATTAATATTAATATTATTACTATTATTATTGTCATTATTATTATTATTAATATTATTATGATTATTCTCATTATTATTATTATTATTATTATTATTAATATTATTAATATTATTATTATTATTATTATTATTATTATTATTAGCATTCTTAATAATATTAAAAGAAGCTGGCTTTAAAGTTTCACCTCTAGTAAAGTTTTTGTATTTAGAACTATTAGTTGTTGTGTTATGACTAGGATGTGTTTTTTTTGTATGATTGTTGAAAGGAACGGCAAACGGATTTAAAAGAAGTGTTTTCTGTTGAGTAGAAAGTTTATTATTGTGTTTTAAAATTGTGTTTGAAGTGTTTTTATTGTCTATAAATTTTTTTATTATAGTGCCTTTTTTCCATCTTTTGTAATACATTATTTCACAAATTTTGGATTCGGGTACCATAACTTTAAAAGACCTATATTTAGGTTTAAATTTGAGATTTTTAGGAGTAATATTAGTAATTTGTATATCATTATTATCTAACTTAAATGTATTTTTTAAAAACTTACTGAGGTAACTAGGAGTTGTTGATGCAGCTAATTTTGTAAAGAACAATGCATGCAAAACCATTTTGCATTCGTTTGTAACCTTAGTTGATTTGAGCTTTTGTTTTGTACTAACTTCCTTGCCCAGAGGTAGTGTAAAACGAACTTTTTTGGCTACTGACTCTGGAGCAGAAATATTTGATAAAGATGATGATGATGATGATGATGATGATGATGATGGTGGTGATGGAGATGATGATGATGATAATGATGACGTTGATGTTGAAGTAGACGTTGAATTGTGATTAATTAGTTTAGTTGATAAAATTAATGGAGATGAAAGTGATGCAGATGAAGCAGGTATTGAGTCCAAAATAACAGAGGAACCGCATTGTAGTAATTCATCATGTAAGGAATTATTTTCTTTAACTGCTTTTGAATTATCTAAGGATGTAATAGATTTTGAATCTATAACATCATGCGTCAAATTACTTGAATATTGAACCGTTTTAGAATTAATCGGGTTGAAAATGAAAGCATTTTGAAAATTACTGTATTGAACTGGTTCATCCGTTTGTGTCCATACATCTTTTGCATTTTTACATAGATACATTTGATTGTATCTAAAAGTATCAAAAGATCTATCCAAACTAGCATCTAGTTTGACACCCATATTGATAATTTCTTTTCTTAGTGATCCAATTTCTCCATTTAAATTCTTTGAGAAATCATTTGTCTGGCTGAACTTTGAGGAGAAGAGTTCTTGAAGTTGGAGATTAATTGAAGATTTAAGCTCACTCGTCAAAGTTTTTATTGACTCACTAGTATTATTTAATATGGTAAGTAGCTCATCTATTTTTGGAACTGATTGCTGTGATAAAGAAGCGTTTTGTCTGTCAGACTTTCTGCTCAAAGATGCATTGAAGGACTCGTAGTCCTTTGCCTTCTCGTTAAATGACGCCGAATTGCATTTGATTGTGTCATTACATTTTGATGCGAGTCCTGCATATTCATCTTTAATATTCTTAAATGATGTTTTCACATCATCTAAAATCATTTTGATGCTTGAATGAAAATCCAAGCATGACTCACATACAAAATATTGAGCAAGAAATGCCGAGTACCAGCCTCCTCTGGGAGCATTTAAACAAACTCCATGGAAACGTTTCTTGCAGAAACTGTTACATTTAACAGATTCAGTTTTAGAATCGTAAACTGAACAGTTACCATAAAAGCTGTTATTAATTTGATCGTAAGACATAGCTAACCAAATTAACTTTATAATACAAAAAACATTTTCTAATTACACTATCTATTAAAAAATATTACAAATTCTTACTAATTTATTTATTTAAAAATATTAAAAAACAAACAAACTTGAAATACATGAAAATATATTTATTCCAATTTAATTACAAAATGAAAAAATTCTAATTATTAAATTTTGTGATAAAAAGATACTCAAAGCATAATATTTTTAATAATCCAAATTTTTAAAAATTGCAATTATTTTAAATGGTTAGTTTATATACCTAATAGAAAAGCTTATAAACGCAAAGTATGCAATAAATGTAATTCTAAAATACAATTAAAAATTTACTCCTTTTCATATAATACATTTAAATATAAAAATAAATTTTACATAAATGCAGCAAGTACCTTTGAACATAGCTGAACCACTACAATTAAGTCTAGATTTCGGAGACACATAGGATATAGGAAATATATTCTTTGGCTTTGAAATTAAACTCGACCACAACCAATTCCCATGGTACTTTCATTATTAGTAACCTAGAGTTTAAATTTCATCAAAATACCGGCATTATTTTTTGAGTTATGGTGTTTTTAAGATATATGTTTGTTAGTCCTTGAACTTGTCAAGGGTTCCAGAACCCGAAACAATGGTACGATTTCGCCCATATGCAGTCCCGTCATACTTTCAATACTAGTTCACCCTTGTATACAATTGGAACGTTCTATCTTAATTTTAAGTTACTAGTTTTATTAATTTCGATTATAAACTTTTACACATTGGGGGGTCTAAGAGAGGTCCTCAACCACCACTCCAATTGATCCCAAATTAGGGGGACACACAAGAAATAGTAAAGAACACCCTGGGCCAAATTTGATGCTTCTACATTTGTTTCAAGTTACTATTTATATTAATTTCGAAAATATGCTTTAAGGATCTCGGAACTGAGTGGCTGGTCCCCGACCCACTAGTCCAATGGGGTCCAAATTTCAAAGACACTTACGAAATAGGAAGAGACACCCTGATACCAAATTTGGAGGTTACATTTTCATTGGTTTCGGAATTACGCTAGTTTTGCCTAAATTCGATCAAAAAGTTCTCAGTTCCGAACCCATTGTCCAATCCTCACCGTACGTAATCACCGCCGTTGTTTCATTACCAATAACCTACAGCACAAATTTCATGAAGATAGGGTCATTAGTTGTTGAGTTATCGTGATTTTTAATATATGTTCGTTATCCCTGACACCGACTAAAAGGTCAAGAATCTGAACCCATGGGCTGATTTCGCCCTTATACAGCTCGCGCTGTACTTATAGTACTAGTTAACTCTTGTACACAATTTGAACGGTCTATCTTAATTTTAAGTAACTATTTTTAGTAATTTCGATTATAAGCTTTTAAAACTTGGGAGGTCAGAGAGGGGTACTGAACCACCTCACCAATTGATCCCAAATTAGGGGAACACGCAAGAGATAGTAAAGAACACCCTTGTGGCAAATTGGAAGCTTCTACATTTTTTCAAGTTGTTATCTTTATTAATTTTAAAGAAATGCTTTAAGGTCTTCGAAAATGTGTGGCTGGTCCCCGCCCCACTACTCCAATGGGACCCAAATTCCCAAGACACTTAGGAAATAGGAAGAGACACCCTGATACCAAATTTGGAGGTTCTATCTTCATCGGTTTCGGAATTATGCTCGTTTGGCCTAAATTCGATCAAAAAGTTGTAGGTTCCGAACCCATGGTCCAATCCCGACCTTACGCAATCCCCGAAGTAGTTTTATTACTAGTAACCTACAGCACAAATTTGATGAAGATAACGTCATTAGTTGTTGAGTTATCGTGATTTTTTATATATGTTCGTTAGTCCTTCGATCGATTAAAAGGTCCAGAATCCAAACCAATAGGCCGATTTCGCCCATATGCAATCCCCGCCGTACTTTCAGTCCTAGTAACCTACAGTTAAAATTTCATCAAGATAGCTCCATTATTTTTTGATTTATCGTGCCTACGGACGGACGGACGAACGGACATGGCTATATCGACTAAGGCGGTCACGCTGATCACAAATATATATACTTTTCCATATCTAGCTCGCTTCGTTTAGGTGGTTACAAACACCATACCAAAGTTAATATACCCCTTTACCCATTCTACAGGTGTAGGGTATAAAAAGAAATATCACTGGTTAAATGGCTGCTACGGCTAGATATCCAGTTGCTGTTTATTTGCTGTTTATTTTTTATTTTATTTTTTTTTTGTGTTTTAGTTATTATACCCTACATCTATAGAATATGTAAAGGGGTATATTAACTTTGGTATGGTGTTTGTAACCACCTAAAGGAAGCGAGCTAGATATGGAAAAGTATATATATTTGTGATCAGCGTGACCGCCTGAGTCGATATAGCCATGTCCGTCCATCCGTCCGTAGGCACGATAACTCAAAAAATAATGGAGCTATCTTGATGAAATTTTAACTGTAGGTTACTAGGACTGAAAGTACGGCGGGGATTGCATATGGGCGAAATCGGCCCATGGGTTCGGATTCTGGACCTTTTAATCGATTGAAGGGCTAACGAACATATATAAAAAATCACGATAACTCAACAACTAATGACGCTATCTTCATCAAATTTGTGCTGTAGGTTACTGGTAATGAAACTATTTCGGGGATTGCGTAAGGTCGGTATTAGACCATGGGTTCGGAACCTAGAACTTTTTGATCGAATTTATGCCAAACGAGCATAATTCCGAAACCAATGAAGATAGAACCTCCAAATTTGGTATCAGGGTGTCCCTTCCTATTCCAAAGTGTCTTGGGAATTCGGGCACCATTGGAGTAGTGGGGCGGGGACCAGCCACACATTTCCGAAGACCTTAAAGCATATCTTTAAAATTAATAAAGATAACAACTTGAAAAAATGTAGAAGCTTCCAATTTGCCACAAGGGTGTTCTTTACTATCTCTTGCGTGTTCCCCTAATTTGGGATCAATTATAGTGGTGGTTCAGTACCCCTCTCAGACCTCCCAAGTTTTAAAGGCTTATAATCGAAATTACTAAAAATAGTTACTTAAAATTAAGATAGACCGTTCAAATTGTGTACAAGGGTTAACTAGTACTATAAGTACAGCGCGGACTGTATAAGGGCGAAATCATCCCAAGGTTTCGGATTCTGGACCTTTTAATCGATCGAAAGGCTAACGAACGTATTTAAAAAATCACGATAACTCAACAACTAATGAGGCTATCTTCATGAAAGTTGTGCGGTAGGTTATTGGTAATGAAACTACGGCGGTGATTACGTACGGTGCGGATTGGACAATGGGTTTGGAAATTAGAACTTTTTGATCGAATTTAGGCAAAACTAGCGTAATTCCGAAACCAATGAAAATGTAACCTCCAAATTTGGTATCAGGGTGTCTCTTCCTATTTCGTAAGTGTCTTTGAAATTTGGACCCCATTGGACTAGTGGGTCGGGGACCAGCCACTCAGTTCCGAGGACCTTAAAGCATATTTTCGAAATTAATAAAGATAGTAACTTGAAACAAATGTAGAAGCTTCAAATTTGGCCCAGGGTGTTCTTTACTATTTCTAGCGTGCCCCCCTAATTTGGGATCAAACGAAGTGGTGGTTCAGTACCTCTTTTAGACCCCGCAATGTGTGAAAGCTTATCATCGAAATTAATAAAACTAGTAACTTAAAATTAAGATAGTACGTTCCAATTGTATACAAGGGTTAACTAGTATTGAAAGTATGACGGGACTGCATATGTGCGAAATCGTACCATGGTGTCGGGTTCTGGAACCCTTGACAAGTTCAAGGACTAACAAACAAATATCTTAAAAACACCATAACTCAAAAAATAATGCCGGTATTTTCATGATATTTAAACTTTAGGTTACTTGTAATGAAAGTACCATGCGAATTGGTTGTGGTCGAGTTTAATTTTGAAGCCAAAGAATATATTTCCTATGTCCTATGTGTCTCCGAAATCTAGACTTAATTGTAGTGGTTCAGCTATGTTCAAAGGTACTTGCTGCATTTATGTAAAATTTCTTTTTATATTTAAATGAATTATATGAAAAGGTCTAAATTTGTAATTGCATTTTAGAAATACATTTATTGCATATTTTGCTTTTATAAGCTTTTCTATTGGGTATATAAACTAACCATTTAAAATAATTGCAATTTCTAAAAATTTGGATTATTAAAAATATTATGCTTTGATTATCTTTTTATCACAAAACTTAATAATTAGAATTTTTTCATTTTGTAATTTAATTGGAATAAATATATTTTCATTTATTTCAAGTTTTTTTGTTTTTTAATATTTTTTAATAGATAAATTAGTAATAATTTGTAATATTTTTTAATAGATAAGTAGTGTAATTAGAAAATATTTTTAGTATTATAAAGTTAATTTGGTAAACTATGTCTTACGATGAAATTAATAACAGCTTTTATGGTGTTAAAATGACTTACGGATATGTCCTTAAATTTGAAGAAAATAGGTGTAGGGTATTTCTAAGTCGGTTTCACCGACTGACTGTTTCTTTACTTGTTTTTTCATTTAATTCGATTTAATAAAATTAGATTTAATAAAATTAGTTTAAGTTAAGAAAAACAAAAACACCGGTAACAATTTGTTAAGTTGTTGTTGTTGTACACAGCAATATTAATATATTAAAGTTTGTTATATAAAAAAAAAAAAATTTATGTTTCAACAGTTTGAGCAAAAGCAAAAGTGCACGCGAGTTCTTAAATCACATGTATACTCGATGCGTGATATATGTAAATATAAATCTAATTTACAATTCATATTTGAAATTAAGCTATTTTCCTAATGTCTTGAAAGAAGCTCGTGTTATTCCGATTCCTAAACCGGGAAAACCAACAGAGGAAATAAACAGCTTTCGTAAAATCAGTTTGCTATGCAGCTATTCAAAAATTTTTGAAAAACTTATTAAAATTAAACTGGACAAGATAGTTTCGGTTAAAAATATTCTTCCTAATGAGCAGTTTGGATTCAGACAAAATCATAGCACTATTCATCCGCTACTAAAAGTTAAAAAATTTGCCAAATCTAACTTAGAAGAACGTACCTCTATTGGTCTAGTGGCACTAGACAATAATTCTGCCTTTGAGATAATGTGTGACACGCTGGTCTGCTCATAAACTGAAGCTCAATAACTTTCCAATTTATTTAATAAAAATTATACAAAATTTCTTCCACGAAAGCAAATTTCGAGTCATGCTCAATAATACGTCTTCTGATAGGTATAAATTTAAGGCAGGAGTACCACAAGGCTCAGTACTAGGGCCAATACTGTACAATATTTACACCGCCGATATCCCCAGATTAGATGACTCAAAAATATCAATTTTTACAGACGATACGGCTATTTACTCCGCTGGTACTAGCTCTAATATTATACTAGGAAATCTTCAAAATTCGCTCGATATTCTATTTGAATATTTTTCGAAATGGAAAATTAAAATGAACGTTACAAAAACAGTTTCCATCTACTTTACCAAAAAACGAAAAGCCTCTCTCGTTCCATCTGCGTCATTAAAATTAGATAATACTGAAATAAACTGGTCTGATAGCATTAAATATCTTGGAGTTACTTTTGACAAACGACTAACCTTTCAGAAACACACCTCGATCACTATTGACAAAATTAATTAGTGTACTCGCATGCTGTATCCTTTCATTAATAGAACAGCCACTCTGACTACAGAAAATAAATTAATTCTCATTAAAACAATTTTTCAGCCTATTATTCTGTATGCAGCACCAGTCTGGGGTGATTGTGCTGCAACTCACATTAAAAAATTACAAATTGCGCAAACTAAATTCAATCCAAACAGTAGACTGCATAAAAAGCTGATATTAGTACTGTTAAAAAAAAAATTTAATATTTAACCGAAAAGTTCAACTCAGAGTTGACCCCCTTGTTCAATTCAAATAACCCCTTGGTAAGGGATTTATTATAATTAATTTTAAGAGGTTAGTTTAGTTTTAAATTATTATTAGGTTAGCGTTAAGTAATTTAAAAAAAAAACAAGCTTTAAAAAAAGGTTTTTGCCATTTTCCTTTAAAATAACTTTACCATAGATGTAAGAATGCTGTTATTTAAACAAAAATATTTAAATTAACTGTAGTAAAATTATATAAAATATCTATATCTAAGTGAAAAGTTTAAAAAAAAAAAATTGTATTTGAAATTATGGAGCAAAATAAATGAAATGAAATGAAATTATGCTTTAGGGTCTTGGTAGAAGTGGGGGTGGAACACAAACCGCCATTCTAATTCATCCAAAATTTCACGTACACAAAACAAATAAGAAGAAACATATGTGCCCTAAGTATAATATTCTATCTTCTTTGGTTTCAAAATTATACTAGTTTGACTTCAATTCGATCTGAACCCGACAAGAACCAATTTCGTCGAACTTTCATTACTTGTAACCTAGAATATAAATTTTATCAAAATAACGTAAATAGTTTCTGAGTTTTGGTGTTTTTAAGATATACGTTTATTAGTTTTTAAACTTTTAAAAGATTCCAGAACCCCAAAACATAGTACGATTTCGCCCATATGAAGTCCCAGTCATACTTTTAATACTAGTTAATCTTTGTACACAATTGGAACATTCTATATTAGATCTAAGTTACTATTGTAATTAATTTCGATGATAAGCCTTTCAACCTTTAGAGATCTAAGAGAGTTACTCGAAACCAATTGATCACATCAAGGGAGGACGAAGGAAATAGTAAAGAACAGCCTTGTGCCAAATTTGAAGCTTTTACATTTTTTTGAAGTTACTATCTTTATTATTTTCGAAAATGTGCTTTAAGGTCTTCGAAACTATGTGGATGGTCCCCGACCCACTATTTCAATTGGTTCCAATTTTCGAGGAAACTAAGGGAATAGAAAGGGACACTCTAATACAGAATATGGAGGTTCTAACTTCTTTGAATTCGGAATCATGCTTGTTTGGCCTATATTCGATCAAACATTTCTAGGATTCGAACTCGCGGTCCAAACTCGTTCGTACTCAGTCCCAGCCATAGTCTCATTACATGTAACCTACACAACAAAATTCATGATTGTATCGCCATTAGTTGTTGAGTTATCCTTTTTTTTTATATGTTCCTTGGCCCTTAAAACAATTAAAAGGTCCAGAATCCGAACCCGTTGACCGATTTCACCCATTTGCAATCCCGCCGTACATTAAGTCCTAGTAAGCTACAGTTAAAATTTCAGCAAGATAGCTCCATTAGTTTTTTTAGTTATCGTGCCTGCGGATGGATGGACTCAGGATGTCACGCTGATCAGAAATATATATGCTTTTCCATATCTAGCTCGCTTCCTTTAGGTGGTTACAAACACCATACCAAAGTTAATATACCCTTTTCTTATTTTATAGGTGTAGGATATAAAAAAGCGTTTTGAAAAAATTTCTTTATTACATTTTAAAATTAACACGTACACCAGGTGTAATTTTTGTGTTAACTTTTTTCAATTACATCAACTTAAATTAAAACTCCACTGGGTGGTGTGACAGCGTGAGTTACGTCACAGCTGGTAACCCTATCCCTAAATAGTATAACTGACCTTCAACAGAATTCACTTTAAAAATATAAAATTTAAAACAATAAGAACAACTCAATATTCTTAATTTTGTTCTTTCTATTTTTCTTGTTTTTATTTTTCATTTTTTTATTCTTATACAAAAATGCAATTAAATTCATTTTTGTATAATCAGCATAATGAGTTCAATTGCATTTGAACCTTTTTTTTCATTTAAATAGAATATGATAGTAATTTGATAAAAGACATATGTCGAAATTATGTCACACAAAATACAGTACGATGATTTGGTAACAATTATACATATTGTAATAAGTGATTTTCGTTTTGTAACTCGATACTGAATTTTGTTTCGAAAGATAATTTCTAATAAAAAGTTATAATTAATGTCACAATAAGTAAATTTAATTTTAGAATAAGAATTAAATAAATATGTAATATGAAACTAATGTTGTACACAAATTTAAGTTCGAACAATATTATATTATAATTACTTGTAATTCGAACTCAAATTTGTTGCGAAGGATTTCATATAATTAGTTTAAGATATTGATTATAAATACGATTGTTAAAAAATTAAAGAAAGCACAGTCTTAAGATTCCCTTCAAAGAAATAAGAAGTAAATAAAATTAATTTCTAAAAGTTAATTTGTGTTTTGTGTTTTATATTTAAATATATTGCAGAACAAACATAATTGGCGCAGTCGATAGGATCTAACTCAAAAGAGAAAAGATCCAGTGTTATTGAACCGAAAACAAAATAAATAAAAAAAAAATAATATAAATTATTAAGTTAATTTAAATAATAAATAAAAAAAATAAATAAAAATATTAATAAAGTAAAAATAAATCTAAAACTATAGCTAACAAAAAAAAACAAAATATATTAATTAAAAATTTAATTAAAAAAGAAAAAAAATGACTGAAAAAAAAAAAAACAATAATGTAAATAATATACTCTATGCTAAAAGTAAAAACAAGTGGTTTCGAAAGACCCCAAGTTTATAGTGTACCACAAACCACTAATAATAAAAATAATAATAATAACAATAGTGAAGTGAGTGATACAAAAACTATGGCACAAAATAATGCACCGGTTTATTCTCTGACCTTCGATCATCTAGTAAAAGATGCTCAAAGAATTCACGAATTTGGAAGAGAAAATGAATATGCCCTCACATCATTTATAAGAGAGGTAGACACTATACTACTTCTTCTTGCTGCAAGTCCAACAATTAAAGACTATGTATTCCAGAGGATAATAATAAACAAAATTCAAGGGGAAGCACTAAATGTATTGCGGTGTCAAGGCGATGCAAACTGGGACCAAATAAAAGCTGAATTGGTGAACGCCTTCCGAGTAAAGGAATCATATCATCAACTATACCAGGAAGCTCTTTCAATAAAGAAAACAACCGTAAGTGAATATTATTATAAGTTAAAAATAGTTTTAGCAAAATTAAATGAAAAATATGAATTTGATTCATCTAACCCTACAGAATTTCAACCAAAGGTTAATTAATAAATAATTTTAAAAACATTTATAAATAATATTGATATATATATAAAAAATGTAAAAAAAATAAATATAACAATCATTCTAATTATAAAAAATATTCAAACTATAATTTTAACGATAGGAATAATAATAACAGAAATTTTGATAATACAAATTTTACACAAAACCGACACAATAATGATCATACTAAAAATAATCACAATCATACTAACAAAAATTATAACAATAGAAATTTTTATAATACAACACAAACTCGACATAATAATAATAACAATTATAACACAAATTCTCATAACACAAATTCAACACAAAACCGATATACAAATAATAATAATAATAGACATGATGTACCTATGGAAGTAGAATATAACCAAGAAGAGGTAAATTTTCTCTCACCGCCTCAGAAATTTATCTACCAATAGTACTACTCACTATTAATAATACAAAAATTAAATGTTTAGTAGATACTGGGTCTTCTACTTCATTTCTTAACGAAAACTATTACCCCAATATAAAAGAAATATTTTAGTTAACCCTATAAATTTTATTACCATTAATAATAAAATATTAATAAGAAAAGAAATAAAAGCTGATTTACCTTCAGAATTCAATGAAGATGCATTTATGATTTGGAAATTAACAGATTTTCGTAATAAGAGTTTTGATGCCATTATAGGTAAAAACCTACTTAAACCATTAGTGGCCATTATAGACATGGAAAACGATGTATTAAGAATAAATAATAGCGAAAAAAAATTTATTATTAGTTGTCCATATAAATTAGAAGAAATTTTTTAGTTAGAAAAAACGAATTTAAACGATTCAAAATTTAAAATGCTTTTTCAATCTTTAGATAAAGAAGAAAGTAATACTTTAAATCATTTGATAATATCATATAGAGATCTCTTCTATAAAGAAGATGATCAATTAACTTCAACTTCTAACATTCAACATCAAATAATAACTAAAACCGATAGACCTATATTTTCAAAAATGTACAGATATCCACGTATCTATGAACAAGAGATATCCATACAAATCTCAGACATGCTTAAGCAAAATATAATAAAGGAAAGTAGTTTTCCTTATAACAGCTCTTTATGGATAGTGCCTAAAAAGGAAGATATCCACGTATCTATGAACAAGAGATATCCATACAAATCTCAGACATGCTTAAGCAAAATATAATAAAGGAAAGTAGTTTATTTACTTTATTAACTACTAAACTAATAAATTTCTTCATTTTTTCTTGCTCTGGCAAGAAAAATGGCGCCTTGTCGTAGATTATAGGAAGTTAAATGAACAAACGATTGACGATAAATTTCCTATACCTAATATTGAAAATATATTAGATATATTAGGAAATTCACAATATTTTACTACACTAGATTTGGCTATAGGTTTCCACCAAATCTCAGTGAAAAAGGAATACCGTCCAAAGATAGCATATTCCACACCTTATGGACATTATGAATATACAAGGATGCCGTTTGGATTAAAGAATGCTCCGGCATCTTTCCAACGCCTTATGAATAATGTTCTTAAGGACTATATCAATAAAATATGTGTATGTTATTTAGATGACATCCTTATCTTTTCTACTTCATTAGAAGAACATACAAATAGTATAAAAAAAATATTTAATACTCTTAGAGAACATAACTTAAAAATTCAAATAGATAAGTGTAAATTTTTTGCCAAACAGACTGCATACCTAGGGCATATATTAACTCCAGAAGGAGTAAAACCAAATCCCAAAAAAGTGGATGATATTTTGAAATTAAAGCTTCGAACCACACAGAAGCAAATAAAATCATTTCCAGGTATAACGGGTTATTACTGTAAATTAATCAAAGACTATGCCAAATTGGCAAAACCATTAACAAACTATCTTAAAAAGAATACTGCAGTAAATATAAAAGATTCAAATTATATAAATGCCTTTAGAAAATTAAAAAGCGTTATAACTGAAGATCCTATACTCAAATATCCCGACTTTAATAAAAACTTCTCATTAGTGACCGATGCTAGTGTTTTTGCTATTGGTGCAACCTTGCAACAAGATTATATGCTATGCTAGCAGAACGTTGAATGATCAAGAGAAAAACCACTCTACGATCGAAAAAGAATTCCTTGCCATTGTTTGGGCAACCAGTTATTTTAGACCCTATTTATATGGTAATAAGTTTAAACTCTTGACAGACCATCAACCATTAAAATGGTTGTACTTAAAGTATCAAGGAAAGGATATAAATCCAAGATTGAATAGATGGTTGTCAAAACTAGGAGAATATAATATGGCCATAGATTACATAAAAGGAAAATTAAACAAAGTAGCAGATTTTCTAAGTCGAATAGACACAAAAAACATGAAATAAATGTACTAGAAAATAGAGAAGAAAATCTTTACAATTTTGACAACCAATCTGAAACAGCCTCAACTAATTATTCGCTTGAAAATAACAGTAGTAAATAGATTTAAAATTCAAATTATCCTTACTGACAATAAAGTAAGAGATTTTGAGAAAATTTTCAATAATAAAAGGATATTTTTGAATTCCGAAAATATAAATAACAATTTGAGTGATATGTAGAAATAAGAAGAATATAAGTAAGTAATTTTCTACAGTACGGTGCGGATGTGTTTACTTTTTTCTTTATCGATTATAATTATTTTAATTAATAAAAGATAAACAGAAAAAAGCATAATCAGCAATTTCATTAATAGAACAGCCACTCTGACTACAGAAAATAAATTAATTCTCATTAAAACAATTTTTCAGCCTATTATTCTGTATGCAGCACCAGTCTGGGGTGATTGTGCTGCAACTCACATTAAAAAATTACAAATTGCGCAAACTAAATTCCTGAAACTCGTATTCAATCCAAACAATAGACTGCATAAAAAGCTGATATTAGTACTGTTAAAAAAAAAATTTAATATTTAACCGAAAAGTTCAACTCAGAGTTGACCCCCTTGTTCAATTCAAATAACCCCTTGGTAAGGGATTTATTATAATTAATTTTAAGAGGTTAGTTTAGTTTTAAATTATTATTAGGTTAGCGTTAAGTAATTTAAAAAAAAAACAAGCTTTAAAAAAAGGTTTTTGCCATTTTTCTTTAAAATAACTTTACCATAGATGTAAGAATACTGTTATTTAAACAAAAATATTTAAATTAACTGTAGTAAAATTATATAAAATATCTATATCTAAGTGAAAAGTTTAAAAAAAAAAAATTGTATTTGAAATTATGGAGCAAAATAAATGAAATGAAATGAAATTATGCTTTAGGGTCTTGGTAGAAGTGGGGGTGGAACACAAACCGCCATTCTAATTCATCCAAAATTTCACGTACACAAAACAAATAAGAAGAAACATATGTGCCCTAAGTATAATATTCTATCTTCTTTGGTTTCAAAATTATACTAGTTTGACTTCAATTCGATCTGAACCCGACAAGAACCAATTTCGTCGAACTTTCATTACTTGTAACCTAGAATATAAATTTTATCAAAATAACGTAAATAGTTTCTGAGTTTTGGTGTTTTTAAGATATACGTTTATTAGTTTTTAAACTTTTAAAAGATTCCAGAACCCCAAAACATAGTACGATTTCGCCCATATGAAGTCCCAGTCATACTTTCAATACTAGTTAATCTTTGTACACAATTGGAACATTCTATATTAGATCTAAGTTACTATTGTTATTAATTTCGATGATAAGCCTTTCAACCTTTAGAGATCTAAGAGAGTTACTCGAAACCAATTGATCACATCAAGGGAGGACGAAGGAAATAGTAAAGAACAGCCTTGTGCCAAATTTGAAGCTTTTACATTTTTTTGAAGTTACTATCTTTATTATTTTCGAAAATGTGCTTTAAGGTCTTCGAAACTATGTGGATGGTCCCCGACCCACTATTTCAATTGGTTCCAATTTTCGAGGAAACTAAGGGAATAGAAAGGGACACTCTAATACAGAATATGGAGGTTCTAACTTCTTTGAATTCGGAATCATGCTTGTTTGGCCTATATTCGATCAAACATTTCTAGGATTCGAACTCACGGTCCAAACTCGTTCGTACTCAGTCCCAGCCATAGTCTCATTACATGTAACCTACACAACAAAATTCATGATTGTATCGCCATTAGTTGTTGAGTTATCCTTTTTTTTTATATGTTCCTTGGCCCTTAAAACAATTAAAAGGTCCAGAATCCGAACCCGTTGACCGATTTCACCCATTTGCAATCCCGCCGTACATTAAGTCCTAGTAAGCTACAGTTAATATTTCAGCAAGATAGCTCCATTAGTTTTTTTAGTTATCGTGCCTGCGGATGGATGGACTCAGGATGTCACGCTGATCAGAAATATATATGCTTTTCCATATCTAGCTCGCTTCCTTTAGGTGGTTACAAACACCATACCAAAGTTAATATACCCTTTTCTTATTTTATAGGTGTAGGATATAAAAAAGCGTTTTGAAAAAATTTCTTTATTACATTTTAAAATTAACACGTACACCAGGTGTAATTTTTGTGTTAACTTTTTTCAATTACATCAACTTAAATTAAAACTCCACTGGGTGGTGTGACAGCGTGAGTTACGTCACAGCTGGTAACCCTACCCCTAAATAGTATAACTGACCTTCAACAGAATTCACTTTAAAAATATAAAATTTAAAACAATAAGAACAACTCAATATTCTTAATTTTGTTCTTTCTATTTTTCTTGTTTTTATTTTTCATTTTTTTATTCTTATACAAAAATGCAATTAAATTCATTTTTGTATAATCAGCATAATGAGTTCAATTGCATTTGAACCTTTTTTTTCATTTAAATAGAATATGATAGTAATTTGATAAAAGACATATGTCGAAATTATGTCACACAAAATACAGTACGATGATTTGGTAACAATTATACATATTGTAATAAGTGATTTTCGTTTTGTAACTCGATACTGAATTTTGTTTCGAAAGATAATTTCTAATAAAAAGTTATAATTAATGTCACAATAAGTAAATTTAATTTTAGAATAAGAATTAAATAAATATGTAATATGAAACTAATGTTGTACACAAATTTAAGTTCGAACAATATTATATTATAATTACTTGTAATTCGAACTCAAATTTGTTGCGAAGGATTTCATATAATTAGTTTAAGATATTGATTATAAATACGATTGTTAAAAAATTAAAGAAAGCACAGTCTTAAGATTCCCTTCAAAGAAATAAGAAGTAAATAAAATTAATTTCTAAAAGTTAATTTGTGTTTTGTGTTTTATATTTAAATATATTGCAGAACAAACATAATTGGCGCAGTCGATAGGATCTAACTCAAAAGAGAAAAGATCCAGTGTTATTGAACCGAAAACAAAATAAATAAAAAAAAAATAATATAAATTATTAAGTTAATTTAAATAATAAATAAAAAAAATAAATAAAAATATTAATAAAGTAAAAATAAATCTAAAACTATAGCTAACAAAAAAAAACAAAATATATTAATTAAAAATTTAATTAAAAAAGAAAAAAAATGACTGAAAAAAAAAAAAAACAATAATGTAAATAATATACTCTATGCTAAAAGTAAAAACAAGTGGTTTCGAAAGACCCCAAGTTTATAGTGTACCACAAACCACTAATAATAAAAATAATAATAATAACAATAGTGAAGTGAGTGATACAAAAACTATGGCACAAAATAATGCACCGGTTTATTCTCTGACCTTCGATCATCTAGTAAAAGATGCTCAAATAATTCACGAATTTGGAAGAGAAAATGAATATGCCCTCACATCATTTATAAGAGAGGTAGACACTATACTACTTCTTCTTGCTGCAAGTCCAACAATTAAAGACTATGTATTCCAGAGGATAATAATAAACAAAATTCAAGGGGAAGCACTAAATGTATTGCGGTGTCAAGGCGATGCAAACTGGGACCAAATAAAAGCTGAATTGGTGAACGCCTTCCGAGTAAAGGAATCATATCATCAACTATACCAGGAAGCTCTTTCAATAAAGAAAACAACCGTAAGTGAATATTATTATAAGTTAAAAATAGTTTTAGCAAAATTAAATGAAAAATATGAATTTGATTCATCTAACCCTACAGAATTTCAACCAAAGGTTAATTAATAAATAATTTTAAAAACATTTATAAATAATATTGATATATATATAAAAAATGTAAAAAAAATAAATATAACAATCATTCTAATTATAAAAAATATTCAAACTATAATTTTAACGATAGGAATAATAATAACAGAAATTTTGATAATACAAATTTTACACAAAACCGACACAATAATGATCATACTAAAAATAATCACAATCATACTAACAAAAATTATAACAATAGAAATTTTTATAATACAACACAAACTCGACATAATAATAATAACAATTATAACACAAATTCTCATAACACAAATTCAACACAAAACCGATATACAAATAATAATAATAATAGACATGATGTACCTATGGAAGTAGAATATAACCAAGAAGAGGTAAATTTTCTCTCACCGCCTCAGAAATTTATCTACCAATAGTACTACTCACTATTAATAATACAAAAATTAAATGTTTAGTAGATACTGGGTCTTCTACTTCATTTCTTAACGAAACACTATTACCCCAATATAAAAGAAATATTTTAGTTAACCCTATAAATTTTATTACCATTAATAATAAAATATTAATAAGAAAAGAAATAAAAGCTGATTTACCTTCAGAATTCAATGAAGATGCATTTATGATTTGGAAATTAACAGATTTTCGTAATAAGAGTTTTGATGCCATTATAGGTAAAAACCTACTTAAACCATTAGTGGCCATTATAGACATGGAAAACGATGTATTAAGAATAAATAATAGCGAAAAAAAATTTATTATTAGTTGTCCATATAAATTAGAAGAAATTTTTTAGTTAGAAAAAACGAATTTAAACGATTCAAAATTTAAAATGCTTTTTCAATCTTTAGATAAAGAAGAAAGTAATACTTTAAATCATTTGATAATATCATATAGAGAATAGAGATCTCTTCTATAAAGAAGATGATCAATTAACTTCAACTTCTAACATTCAACATCAAATAATAACTAAAACCGATAGACCTATATTTTCAAAAATGTACAGATATCGACGTATCTATGAACAAGAGATATCCATACAAATCTCAGACATGCTTAAGCAAAATATAATAAAGGAAAGTAGTTTTCCTTATAACAGCTCTTTATGGATAGTGCCTAAAAAGGAAGATATCCACGTATCTATGAACAAGAGATATCCATACAAATCTCAGACATGCTTAAGCAAAATATAATAAAGGAAAGTAGTTTATTAACTACTAAACTAATAAATTTCTTCATTTTTTCTTGCTCTGGCAAGAAAAATGGCGCCTTGTCGTAGATTATAGGAAGTTAAATGAACAAACGATTGACGATAAATTTCCTATACCTAATATTGAAAATATATTAGATATATTAGGAAATTCACAATATTTTACTACACTAGATTTGGCTATAGGTTTCCACCAAATCTCAGTGAAAAAGGAAGACCGTCCAAAGATAGCATATTCCATACCTTATGGACATTATGAATATACAAGGATGCCGTTTGGATTAAAGAATGCTCCGGCATCTTTCCAACGCCTTATGAATAATGTTCTTAAGGACTATATCAATAAAATATGTGTATGTTATTTAGATGACATCCTTATCTTTTCTACTTCATTAGAAGAACATACAAATAGTATAAAAAAAATATTTAATACTCTTAGAGAACATAACTTAAAAATTCAAATAGATAAGTGTAAATTTTTTGCCAAACAGACTGCATACCTAGGGCATATATTAACTCCAGAAGGAGTAAAACCAAATCCCAAAAAAGTGGATGATATTTTGAAATTAAAGCTTCGAACCACACAGAAGCAAATAAAATCATTTCCAGGTATAACGGGTTATTACTGTAAATTAATCAAAGACTATGCCAAATTGGCAAAACCATTAACAAACTATCTTAAAAAGAATACTGAAGTAAATATAAAAGATTCAAATTATATAAATGCCTTTGGAAAATTAAAAAGCGTTATAACTGAAGATCCTATACTCAAATATCCCGACTTTAATAAAAACTTCTCATTAGTGACCGATGCTAGTGTTTTTGCTATTGGTGCAACCTTGCAACAAGATTATATGCTATGCTAGCAGAACGTTGAATGATCAAGAGAAAAACCACTCTACGATCGAAAAAGAATTCCTTGCCATTGTTTGGGCAACCAGTTATTTTAGACCCTATTTATATGGTAATAAGTTTAAACTCTTGACAGACCATCAACCATTAAAATGGTTGTACTTAAAGTATCAAGGAAAGGATATAAATCCAAGATTGAATAGATGGTTGTCAAAACTAGGAGAATATAATATGGCCATAGATTACATAAAAGGAAAATTAAACAAAGTAGCAGATTTTCTAAGTCGAATAGACACAAAAAACATGAAATAAATGTACTAGAAAATAGAGAAGAAAATCTTTACAATTTTGACAACCAATCTGAAACAGCCTCAACTAATTATTCGCTTGAAAATAACAGTAGTAAATAGATTTAAAATTCAAATTATCCTTACTGACAATAAAGTAAGAGATTTTGAGAAAATTTTCAATAATAAAAGGATATTTTTGAATTCCGAAAATATAAATAACAATTTGAGTGATATATAGAAATAAGAAGAATATAAGTAAGTAATTTTCTACAGTACGGTGCGGATGTGTTTACTTTTTTCTTTATCGATTATAATTATTTTAATTAATAAAAGATAAACAGAAAAAAGCATAATCAGCAATTACGCAAAAAATAATTATTATACAGGGTGTCGGAGACTCAAGTACGCGCACTACACTCAGTGATTGGAGGCATTAAAACAAACAAAAAATTGTATTGGAGGGAGGGTCTATTGTGAACCCTTTTCGATATATGAGGGATTAAAGATTTTTAGGAGACTTTTCATAAAAAAATCAATAACTTTTGAACAGCATCCTGTAGAGAGATAAAAAAAAATCCATTTTGTAGAGTAAATTGTCAGCTTTAATTTTTGTGTACTAATAATCCCCATATATCCAACATTTACAAAGTTATGTAGGTTCAAAATGATCTAAAATGAAAAAATTATGTTTCAAACTCTATTTTCTTTTGAAACACACTGTATTTGTGGTACTTTTTATAGCATATTTCAAAAAAACTTTTCAAGCCCTATAATTAGTACATAATAATTTTTTCTCTATCTCTAACCATTTTTGATATAAAGAATAAAAAAGTGTGTTATTTTCGGTCGGTTCAAACAGAAAAATTATGAAATTTTTTTTTTATCTATTTATTTTTTCATTAATATTTTATAAGAAATTTTAGATCATTTTGAACCTACATAACTTTGTAAATGTTGGGTATATGGGGATTATTAGTACACAAAAATTAAAGCTGACAATTTACTCTACAAAATGAATTATGAAAAGTCTCCTAAAAATCTTTAATCCCTCATATCTCGAAAAAGGTTCACAATAGAAATAAATTATATAAATTCAAATATGGGTCAAACAGTGTCATTTGCTGATGTAATTAAAAATACTAAAGCAAGTGTAAATTTAAAAATGAAGAAAGAGTTACCTTTAATAATAAAACCGAAGAATAAGCAGAAAACTGAAAAAACAAAAAGTGATTTCAATACAAAGGTGGATCCAAAAAATTTGAAAATAAAGAATATTGAAAACAAAAGTAATGGGATGATTTTAATAGAAACGGAAACCATCGAAGATCGTGAAAAGATCAAAAAGGAATTAGAAGAAAAAATGAAAGAGAATTATGATATCAAAATACCTGTGGTCATTAAACCTAACATAGAAATTGTGCACATGAATAATAAATTTAGTGAAAATGATATTGTGGAAAAACTTAAAAAACAAAATTCTTTTCTACAAATGAGTGAACTTAAAGTATTAAAGATATATCCAGTGAAAAAATACAACAAAGAAATGTTTAATGCAATTATAGAAGTGGATAAGGAATCATTCACAAAAATAATAGCTAACGAAAAATTATGTATTGGATGGGAAAGGTGCAAGGTCTTTGATGCCATAAAAGCCTCTAGATGTTATAAATGTAAAGGATTTAACCATAGGGCTGCGGAATGCACGAATAACGAAACATGCTTGAAGTGCCACCAACAACACAAGACAAGTGAATGGCAAAAAGAGGAAATTAATAAATGCATTAATTGCTTAAAATCGAACGAAAAATTTAGTTTGGGGTTGCATGTTAATCATAAAACTTTAAGTAGATCATGTCCATTGTATAAAAATAAATTAAGTATAAGAAAACAAAAAATCGGATACTAGCAATTAAGGAAAATAGAAGAGGAAGATAACAAATTAAATATAAATGTAAATGAAAATAAAAAAAGTGATTCTGCATGCAGAACTTATAATGTTAATGATAATATTAATAAGAATAATACTAATGTTAAACCAAGTATTGATAATATTAGAGACACTAACACTAATAACTAATATAAAAAATGAAAATAATAATAATAATAGTAATAATAATAATATTAACCATAACAGTGAAAAGACTAACAAAATTGATTATAATAAAGATAAAAAGAAGCGTAGCTATATTCTTTCATATTTTCCAAAATTATGGTCAAATAAGAACACTATCCTTAAAAGTAATATAAAAATAAATAAAACTATTAATAATAATTCAAAAAGTAGCATTAAAAATGATAAAATTAACCAAAACAAGTAAAGAAACAGTCAGTCGGTGCAACCGACTTAGAAATACCCTACACCTATTTGGTTCAAATTTAAGGACATATCCATAAATCATTTTAACACCATAAAAGCTGTTATTAATTTGATCGTAAGACATAGCTAACCAAATTAACTTTATAATACTAAAAACATTTTCTAATTACACTATCTATTAAAAAATATTACAAATTCTTACTAATTTATCTATTTAAAAATATTAAAAAACAAACAAACTTGAAATAAATGAAAATATATTTATTCCAATTCAATTACAAAATGAATAAATTCTAATTATTAAATTTTGTGATAAAAAGATAATCAAAGCATAATATATTTAATAATCCAAATTTTTCAAAATTGCAATTATTTTAAATGGTTAGTTTATATACCTAATAGAAAAGCTTATAAAACCAAAATATGCAATAAATGTATTTCTAAAATACAATTACAAATTTAGACCTTTTAATATAATTCATTTAAATATTCAAATAAATTTTACATAAACGCAGCAAGTACCTTTGAACATAGCTGAACCACTACAATTAAGTCTAGATTTCGGAGACACATAGGACGTAGTAAATATATTCTTTGGCTTTAAAATAAACTCGACCAGAACCAATTCCCATGGTACTTTCATTACTAATAACCTAGAGTTTAAATTTCATCAAAATACCGGCATTATTTTTTGAGTTATGGTGTTTTTAAGATATATGTTTTTTAGTCCTTGAACTTGTCAAGGGTTCCAGAACCCGACACCATGGTACGATTTCGCCCATATGCAGTCCCGTCATACTTTCAATACTAGTTAACCCTTGTATACAATTGGAACGTACTATCTTAATTTTAAGTTACTAGTTTTATTAATTTCGATGATAAGCTTTTACACATTTGGGGGGTCTAAGAGAGGTCCTGAACAGCCAGTCCAAATGATCCCAAATTAGGGGGGCACGAAAAAAATAGTTAAAAACACCCTGGGCCAAATTTGAAGCTTCTACATTTGTTTCAAGTTACTATTTTTATTAATTTCGAAAATATGCTTTAAGGTCCTCGGAACTGAGTGGTTGGTCCCCGACCCACTAGTCCAATGGGACCCAAATTTCAAAGACACTTACGCAATAGGAAGGGACACCCTGATACCAAATTTGGAGGTTATATCTTCATTGATTTCGGAATTACGCTAGTTTGGCCTAAATTCGATCAAAAAGTTCTCAGTTCCGAACCCATTATCCAATCCTCACCGTACGTAATCACCGCCGTAGTTTCATTACCAATAACCTACAGCACAAATTTCATGAAGATAGCCCCATTAGTTGTTGAGTTATCGTGATTTTTAATATATGTTCGTTATCCCTGACACCGACTAAAAGGTCCAGAATCCGAAGCCATGGGCTGATTTCGCCCTTATACAGCCCGCGCTTTACTTATAGTACTAGTTAACCCTTGTACACAATTTGAACGGTCTATCTTAATTTTAAGTAACTATTTTTAGTAATTTCGATTATAAGCTTTTAAAACTTGGGAGGTCTGAGAGGGGTACTGAACCACCTATCCAATTGATCCCAAATTAAGGGAACACGCAAGATATAGTAAAGAACACCCTTGTGGCAAATTGGAAGCTTCTACATTTTTTCAAGTTGTTATCTTTATTAATTTTAAAGATATGCTTTAAGGTCTTCGGAAATGTGTGCTGGTCCCCAACCTAGTACTCCAATGGGACCCAAATTCCCAAGACACTTAGGAAATAGGAAGGGACACCCTGATACCAAATTTGGAGGTTCTATCTTCATTGGTTTCGGAATTATGCTCGTTTGGCCTAAACTCGATCAAAAAGTTCTAGGTTCCGAACCCATGGTCCAATCCCGACCTTACGCAATCCCTGATGTAGTTTCATTACTAGTAACCTACAGCACAAATTTGATGAAGATAGCGTCATTAGTTGTTGAGTTATCGTGATTTTTTATATATGTTCGCTAGCCCGTCGATCGATTAAAAGGTCCAGAATCCGAACCCATGGGCCGATTTCGCCCATATGCAATCCCCGCCGTACTTTCAGTCCTAGTAACCTACTGTTAAAATTTCATCAAGAGAGCTCCATTATTTTTTGATTTATCGTGCCTACGGACGGACAGACGGACGGACAGACATGGCTATATCGACTCAGGCGGTCACGCTGATCAAAATATATATACTTTTTCATATCTAGCTCGCTTCCTTTAGGTGGTTACAAACACCATACCAAAGTTAATATACCCCTTTACCTATTCTATAGGTGTAGGGTATAAAAATGATAATAATAACATTAATAATACAGAAAAAGTAGAAAATGAAAGTACAAGTAAGATTAAAAACGATAGAATTCATCAAACCCATGTTAATGTAAAAACTAAAATTAAAAACGATAAAACTAACCCAAGCTATGATAAAAATACAGAAAAAAGAGAAAATGATAGTATTAGTAAGATAAAAAATTATACAATTAATCATACCAATACCCCAAATACCCAAAATAAATGGAATAAAGGCGAAACAATAAATCCACAGAACACAACTGAAAGAAAAATAGGTTACTCTAAATTCCAAGATGATAAGTTTTGTTGATCCCATGTCACCCCCAATTGTAAGGCTTACAAAAAGAGCAATTGAAAATGGAGATGTTCTTTCCAGATTAAGGGATTACAGAATATATAACAATGTGCTATTATATTTAGCATTTTTCCACGATCAAAATGATATTTTCTTTGATGGTATAACACAAACCAATATAAAGGTTTTAATTAATCAAGAAGGACTACCAACTGACTATCCGGAACTTCGGAAAATATATGACAGATACCACGAAAACATAGGAATCTGCAATAAAGATGTTTCGAATGATCTTGCTACATATAGACGACAAATACAGGGAAAATCTTTAAAAGACAAGAGAATCTTGGCAAAATTACATGATCGGCAGATAATAATGGCAGAACAAGAAAATATAATGCAAATTGGAGATCTAAAGATATTGTATTTAAATATATCTAGCATTAGAAATAAAATACTGGAACTGTAAACATTAATTAATGAAAATAAGGAAATAGACATAGTAATAATTACAGAGGTTTGGATTTATGATTATGAAAAAGATACCTACAACATCCCTAATTTTCAAGCAGTTTACAACTGTAGAAATAAAAAAAGAGGAGGTGGGACTGCCATTTTTATTAAAAATAATATCAGTTTCATTGAAATATGTAAAGATGAAAAATATAACTTTACTGTAATTGAAATCCTGAACTGAAAACCAAAATTAAAAATCGGTACATTTTATAAAGCTCCAGTGGAAAACAGCAACCTATTTATGGAGTTTCTTGAAACTAAACTGGTAGATAAGGCAAATCATATATTTTTTGCAGATACCAATCTAAATCTATTTGAGAACTCCAATATAATTATTAAGTATAAGGATATTATAGCAACTTCTGGATATAGCATAGTTAATAAAACGGAAAGTACAAGAAATACAACTAACTCTAGCACCTTAATTGATCACATAATAACAAACATAAATGGCAATTATGATGTTAATTATATAATAGAAAATAACTGCCTATCGGACCATCAATTGGCAATAGTAACTATTAAAGCAATTAACATTGAGAAGTTACCAATGAAAAAGTACAACATAAACAAAATCGATTATAATCAAATGCGTTCCATAGTAAAATACAAAATTGAAAATAATAATATACCAGAAATCGAAACCTTAGTAAAAATTATACAAGAAGCAAAAAGATTATGTACTAAGACAATACAGATGAGAACGAGAAATAATAGCTGGATAACACCTTTTATTCATGACAAGCTGAAAATAAGAAAAGCATTATATAATCGACATAAAAATGATCCGACCAATAGTGAAAAAAAAGCAAAATATGTAAAAATGAAGAAAAAGGTAGAACAATTAATAAAAGAAAAAAAAAAAAATTATATTAATAGAAATATTGAAAAAGTCGGGAGCGATTCTAGAAAATTATGGAAAATATTGAATAATTCTATAAAAAATACCAATGAAGATAAACTGAAAAATGTCAGTCATGTTATTAAAAGCAATGGTGAAAAAACTAAAAATGATGATGAAACTGCAAATACTCTCAATAATTTTTTTACTGAAATAGGAGAACGTATTAAAAAAAACATTATAAATACCAACGATCTTACTAACTGCTCACAAAATCTATTTAATAGCAACTCGTTGTTTCTTATTCCAGTTATAGAACCAGAAATCCATCAATTATGAACTTATTATTATGAACTTAAATAAAAATGCAACTCCAGGATTGGATAAAATTACAGTATATTACAGTATAACCCCATCTTTAGTGAAACTGATAAATGAAAGTGTCACTAATGGTATATATCCTGATTCGTTAAAAAAAGCATATTTAGTTCCTATTCACAAAAGTGGGTCAAAAGAAGACTGTGGTAACTATAGACCAATTTCAATTCTAAACTCAATTTCGAAAATATATGAAAAGTTATTAATTCAAGAATAAGAAGTTTTATTACTAAAACAATAGACTTTGATGCTAATCAATATGGTTTCTTAGAAAAAAGTGGTACAGAATCAGCTATCGCAGCAACCTTGGAACATATTTACGATGCGTTGGATGACGGATACTATGTTGGCGCAGTTTTTATTGACTTAACAAAAGCATTTGATATGGTTAATCATTCCAGACTTATCAGATTGCTAGACAACTTAGGAATTCGAGGTAACAGTAATCTTTTACTAAAAAGTTATTTGACAAATAGAACTCAATGTGCTAAAGTTAATGAAGTACTAAGTGATGAATTAGTAATAAAAACAGGCGTACCTCAAGGTTCATTACTGGGGCCGTTATTATACCTGCTGTATATAATGGACTTACCTAAAAACAATATTAAGTCAAAGTACAACATTTATGCAGATTACACTAACTTTATAGCAAAAGCGAAAACATTAGAAGAGCTTCAAAATATACTAAATGATGACTTAAAGATATATTGCAGTTGGTTGGACCAAAGTGAATTATGTATAAATGCGAAAAAAACTAATTATATGATATTCAAAATGCAAAAGAAAACAAATGATAATATTACGCTTAAGGTGAAGGATACTATAATAGAACAAGTTGATAATGTTAAGTACTTCGGAATGATAATTGATGAAAACTTAAGATGCATTAAAAAAAAATTATTCCTATAACAATGGCTGTCAGAAGAATGGGTAGTATTCCGAATTATGCTGCTAAACTTATATATAATGGCCATATATTATCAAGAATTAGGTATAATATATGCAGTTGGAGTCATTGTTCATATTTTCATAAAAATCAAATGAGTGCGGTAATGAATAGAGCCCTCAAAACTTTATTTAATTTGAATATAAGAACCAGAACCAATAATGTATATAAAATAATTGATACACTGGATATTAACCAACTAATTTACTTTGAAAAATGTAAATACATGTATAATATCCTGAACAATAATATCAAGTCAAAAGTAAAACTTCAAAATAGGGAGAATATTCATAATTATCTAACCAGAAACAGGAAAAATATCGAAATTCCTAAAGCCAAAACAACATTGAAGCTAAAAAGTCTAAAATGCAGCGCAATAAAACTTTTCAACTCGCTACCGGTAGAAATTAAAAACAGTCATAATAAACATATTTAAAAGTAAACTTAAAAAATTTGTAAAAAATCTTAGAAATTAATCTTTAAAATTTGAAAATTTAAAAAAAAAAATCTAGAAATTAGAAAAATTGTAAAAAATCTTAAGTTATTAAATGTTAGTTATAAGCTGTAGTTTAAGAATTACTTAATTTCTTATACATAATTTTATAAATTATTGTAAAATTATCTGAAATTAAATAAAAATTGATTAAAAAAAAAAAAAAATATGATATATAGAAAATAGAAGATATATAGGCAAAGGTTATTATATCTATTTAAGTTTAATGACTTTTGTAATTTCTATAATAATAATTATAACAATATTTGTAATAATATTGTTTAAAAAATTTAGATTATTTAAGTTTTCAACTCAGGAGAGTCTTAATCATAAGGAGGGAGGAGTTACGCCACAGCTGGTAACCCTACCCCTAAATAGTATAACTGACCTTCAACAGAATTCATTTTATAAATATAAAATTTAAAACAATAAGAATAACTCAATATTCTTAATTTCGTTCTTTCTATTTTTCTTGTTTTTATTTTTCATTTTTTTATTCTTATACAAAAATGCAATTAAATACATTTTTGTATAATCAGCATAATGAGTTCAATTGCATTTGAACCTTTTTTTTCATTTAAATAAAATATGATAGTAATTTGATAAAAGACATAATATGTCGAAATTATGCCTCACAAAATTCAGTACGATGATTTTGTAACAAGTATAAATATTGTAATAAGTGATTTTCGTTTTGTAACTCGATACTGAATTTTGTTTCGAAAGATAATTTCTAATAAAAAACTATAATTAATGTCACAATAAGTAAATTTCATTTTAGAATAAGAATTAAATAAATATGTAATATGAAACTAATGTTGTACAAAAATTTAAGTTCGAACAATATTATAATATAAGTAATTGTAATTCGAACTTAAATTTGTTGCGAAAGATTTCATATAAATAGTTTAAAATATTGATTATAAATACGATTGTTAAAAAATTAAAGAAAGCAAAGTCTTAAGATTCCCTTCAAAGAAATAAGAAGTAAATAAAATTAATTTCAAAAAGTTATTTTGTGTTTTATATTTAAATATATTGCAGAACAAACATAATTCGTGCGCCGTAATAATAGTAATAGCTAGTTTACATATAAGTATTATTATAACCGTTTGACTATAGGTCAAAAGTGTATACTAAATTTCCCATTATTTCATTATGGGGGGGGGGGGGGGTGGGTTCTATGGAGTGTCTCTTTTGGGTAGTTCTATAGAATCAATGGGTGTAGTATGCGATTACTGCTGATGGGTATCCTGGTACGTTGGCCTAGCCTCTACTACACCAATTCAAATCTCACCTTCACGTTAGTCCCCCTGTTACGTCGAGTAATCCTACTGGAAGATCTGGTATCCAACCCAGGTGGAGTAAGTAGGATCGACAAACCAACGAGATTTTGGCGGGTCGAGTCTTATGTATTTAAAACATAGGCTTGATTTAGGAGCGTCTGCACCAAGAATTGCTGGCTCCAAGCGGGTGTCTGTCTTGAAACAAGCGACTCGCTATATAAATGTGTGTGCGCTGTGTCTGTTCATCCAAAAGGCAGGTGTGCCTACAGACATGAGCTTATGGGGTTATCAACCATATCTCATAAAACACTAACTGTATAAAATATGCAAACATGAACAAAAATGCAAATGGATATATTTCCCCAAGGGGTAATCATAGTAATATGGTGAATCCTCCTTTGACTTCTCCAGTCAATGTAAACTGCACATCGGATTTGGGGGTGCAGATAAATTCATGTTTAAATACAAACAGGATAAGAGAATCGAACACAAGTTCAAGAAACCATTCACGTGAAATAGTAAAAACTTTTGTGCTACAAGAAGCAGACGCTAAACGGAGCATGGAACGTGAGAACACTATATAGTGTTGGGCGATACGAGCAAGCCGAGCGTGAAATGTTACAATTCAATATTAACATACTTGGCGTCAGTGAAACTAAATGGAGAGGTTGTGGTGAAATTATTTCAGACAGTAATTTAACTCACATGCTGTACTCAGGAGATGATGAAGCAGAAAGAGAAATAAGGCGCGGTGGAGTAGGAATTATGCTAAATGCAGAAGCAAGACGCAGTCTTATCTCTTGGAAACCAATATCGCGCAAATTGATGACTGCCAGATTCAAATCCAGGGTCCGAAATATAACCATAATACAATGTTACGCTACTACCGAAGGAGCAAAAGATGAAGAAAAGCAGAATTTTTACACCCTACTTGGGACAACATTAGACAACGCTCCCAGAGCCGACATAAAGATTATATTGGGTGATCTAAACGCGAAAGTCGGAACGGAAAATTCTGGTTTAGAACGAGTTCTGTGACGACATAGCATTGGGGTAAGAAACGACAATGGCGAAAGGCTCGTGGATTTTTGCAATTCCCGCCAGCTAGTCATTGGCGGTACGTTGTTTCCATATAAGTCATGTCATAAAGTAACATGGGTTTCCCCAAATGGTCAAACTGAAAACCAAATAGACCATTTCATTGTCCAAAAGAAGTGGAGGAAATTTCTTTGCGAAGTTCGAAATAAGAGAAATGGTGACGTTGGAAGCGATCACCATTTAGTTGTTGCGCAAATGAAGTTAAGAACAGCAGCTGTCCAAAGACGAAATCAAGTGCCTGTCAGAAAAGCACTCTTCGATGTTGAAGCGTTAAAAAATCCCGCAACACGTGTAAATTTTGTACAAAAATTCCGAGAAAGGGCATCAACATTGAATGAAGCAAATGAATGAGAGGACGGGGCAGTTTCTATAGATGAAAAGTGCGATAAAGTAAAACAATCATTTATAGAAACTGGAAGAGAAATAATACCCCGATCATCGCAGCAAAAAGCCCCATGGATCTCCCGAATTTCGTGGGAAAACATAGCCAGACGTAAAGAGCTGAAAAACAAAATAAACTCTGAACAGGATCCGCGGCTATTGGGTGAGCTTCGCAGCAAGTATAGCAGAGCACATAAAATCGCGCAGAGAAGTGTAAGACAAGACAGAAGGAAACAAATAGAAAACGTTGCTACGGAAGCAGAGATAGCAGCAAGATGAGGTGATGGCAAAGCCTTATAAAAGATAACAAAAATTCTCTCAGGTCATTCAACAAAGCAGGAAAATATTATCATGGACAAAGATGGAAGGCTTCTGGTGTCGATGGATGATCAATTACGGAGGTGGAAAGACTACTTTTGCCGTTTGCTAAACGAACATTTTATACAGCAATCTGCATCAGAAATCTCTGAAGAACCTGAGTTGCGTCGATCACACAGGGGTATTAGTACAGCACCACCCACGAAACCTGAAATCGAAAGTGCTATTTCGCTCTTGAAAGATAACAAAGCTACAGGAATTGACAAAAACCCCCCAAAACTTCTAAAAGCAGACATCCCCGCAAAGCCAGATATACTTCTCCCATTAATTCAGGCTATATGGGAAGAAGAAAAGTACCCGAGTGAATGGAAAGAAGGAGTTATTGTTAAGCTGGCAAAAAAAGGTAACCTGAAGCTTTGCAATAACTGGCGCGATATTACGCTGTTATCTGTCTTCTCGAAAATAATGGCAAATATTATACTCAAAAGGATGAAAAGCAGGATTGAAAATACATTGAAAAGACATCAAGCTGGCTTTGGCAGTGGTCACTCTTGTATTGACCATATCAACACGCTACGAATAATACTCGAGCAATCAACAGAGTTCGGGTCGCTGCTACATCTCATGTTTGTAGACTTCGAGAAAGCTTTTGATCGTGTAAACCGCGAGTATATATGGAGAGCTCTTAGTATGTGGGGTATCCCGGAGAAAATTATTGCCATTATTAAGGAATCCTACGAAAATGCGAGGTGTTGAGTTTTACACAATGGACAGTTGACTGATTCGTTTGAAGTGCAGCAGGGTGTAAGGCAAGGCTGTATATTGTCGCCTAAATTATTTTTGGTTGTGATGGACGAAATTTTAACAGCAACCGTAGGCGTTGATGAGAGGTATTGCATTCAGTGGCGACTAGGAAAACATTTTAGCCACTCAGATTATGCTGATGATGTAGTTTTCATGGCACACACAATAAGTGGTCTGAACGAAATGTGTTAAAATTTGACGAATATGGCAAACGAGCTGGTCTAAAAATAAATGCAGCTAAGACCAAAAGCATGCGTCCATATATCAGCAAATTCTACTAGAAGAAAGCCAAATTGAAGAAGTAGAGCAGTTCAATTATTTAGGAAGCATGGTGACATCAAATGGGGGAACAGAAGTTGATGTTGACAGCAGAATAAATAAAGCTAGAGCTGCTTTTAGAACTCTATCAAACATATGGCAGTCAAATAATATAGTCCTGCGTACAAAGCTAAAAATATTTGAAACAAACGTCAAATCAGTAATTCTATACGGCTGTGAAAGATGGAAGGTATCCGCCATTATCACCAAAAAGTTGCAGACGTATATAAACCGTTGTCTACGCCGCATCTTAAGAGTTCGTTGCCCGCAAATCATTACCAACACACATCTGTGGCAAAAAAACGAACCAAAAGATGATTGAGGTCGAGATCCGAGAGAGAAAATGGCGAGGGATCGGACATACCTTGAGGAAGCTAGAGAAAACATTGCAAGGCAAAGTTTTGAGTGGAATCCACAAGGCAGACGACGAGTGGGTAGACCAAGGAAAACATGGAGAAGTACTGTTTTGAAAGAGGCAGAAGCGCAACGCAAAACGTGGTTACAGCTAAAAGGAGTTGCTAAGGATCGTGAAAGGTGGGGAGGATTTGTTGACGCACTATGCCCCACCAGGGGTTCTAGGATCCAGTAAGTAAGTAAGTAAACTTTACAAAATTTTAACAATTAGTTTTATACAACATATAAAAAAATAGCTTAGAATTAAGTTACAATTTCATATTTCTTAAATTTTATTGTGAACAATAAAAACAGCTAAATATATATATAAACAAGTGAAAAAAACCAAGGGTTTTTAAAAAGCACATTTTCAAAATTATATACGGTTTCTTACTGAGTATTTTACCATTTATTTTTATAAAAATATATATTATGATAGTATTATAATTTTGTTATTTCATTAATAATTAATTATATGACTAATAGTGAAATACTTAGAATATAACCCTAATGCACTCAAGGAAACCTGTTAATAAGTGCGAAATATAATGTTGGAGCTTCATTGTTAACGTTTAATTTTGGATTAACTTACACTGGTAAAAAAGTTACGGTTTTATAAGAACATAAAAGTTTTAATTTTCAAGACCTAGTAGCCCTTCAATGGGTAAGGTTCCGAAATTTTTGCTTAGCAAACTTATGATGGATCTGCTCACCCCCTCCTGTCTTCACCCTTTCACTTTTTTCCGGTTCTAGGAAATCAATTTTGAACTCCAACAAAATTTGGGATTTTACCTAGAATATTATTATCTAACCAAAAATGGTTAAGACTAAGAAACAATTTCTTCAATTTAAAGAGACCCTTTCAAATTTAAGAAAAACCTTTAACGTATGTTGAAATATAATGCTGCAGCTGTAAATTTTGCATATTTGTAAAAAAAAATTTGAACAGGTGTTAAAGTTACAATTTCGGAAGACCTAACTTCTCCGAAAATTTCAAGACCCTAGGTTAAACCGTTTAGAAGATATATGGGGCCAAAAATTTTGCAAAAGTTGAGTTTAGCTTAATGGTAAATTTTAGTACCGTATGGTAACTCTATACATTTTAGCCTTATATTTTTGTGACGCCTAAAAAACCAGATATCTTCTGCCGTTTTCAGATTGAAAATACACTAAACAAAACTCTTGTTTTAACAATTTAAAAATAGTGCTTTTTCCAAATTTGGGGGGCTGTAGCTCTGTAACGACTGGGGCTACAGAAAAAAATTTTTCAACGAAATAAATTTTTTTGTAATATCTATCCGTGGTTAAAATTTCTTTACTCTATTTCAAACGGTGTTAAAGTTTTTGTAAACATACGGACGGACGGACGGACAAAGTCAAAATTAAGAAAAACCTTTGACACTTATTGAAACTTTCGTTTTGGAACTTTCAATTTTGTATACAAATAAAAAAAAATTTTGACAGGTATTCAAGTTATAGGTGTTTTAAATCTAAATTTTTAACAAACTTTCAATTTTCGACCCCTTACAGCTCCTAAAGAGGGGGTGTGACAAAAAAATGTTGTTAACTGGCTCTTACTTATTTCTAAGGATCTAACTTCTCCCAAAATTTCAAGTTTCTAGATTTAGCCGTTCCGAAGTTATGAAGAACCAAAAATTTTGTAAAACTTAGTTTTGAATAACGGTAAATTTTAGTACCGTATGGTAACCCTATACAATTGGTTGTTAAAAATGAGTAAAGCTTAAAAAAACAGCTGTCTGTTGCAGTTGGAAATATACCTTATAGAACTCTAATTATAACTGTTTAAATATGGGGCTTTTTTCGACTTTGCGGGGCTGTAGCTCCTTAATAGGGGGGGCTACCAAAAAAAAGTTTTAACATTAAATTATTTTTATTGCAATACCTACCCATTTCTGATATTTTTTAGTCAACCGTAGGTAAAAAGGGACGGACGGACGGACGGACGGACAGAGTGAAGCTATATAGGCACATTTTTACAAAATTTTTTGAAAATGTGCTAAAAACAAGATTTTATATTTCTATTTATACAATTTAAGTTTTTGTGTTTGTTTTGAAAGTGTCAAATCGATGTTGTTCTTGTGTTTATTACCTATTATCAACATCCTATGAAATATTACCTATTACAACTTCAGTAATAAAAATAACATGAGCAACTTCTCGTCTTAATTTTAAAGTTTTCAAGTGAATTAAATTCAACCTATTTTCATAAGAAGGTAAGATCAGCGGATTTGACGAAATTTCTTTGCCCCGCCTCTATCCTATTAATATGTACCTCGTAAAATGGTGACCAAACTTGGCTAGTTTTATTTATAATATAACAGAATTGAAGTTTAAATTAAGCTTATCATCGAAGTAAACGCCTAGGTCTTTAATAGAATTCGTTTTAGAAATGCTAATTCCGTTCAAGCAGTAACTAAAACAAATCGGATTAAGACGACGTGTGAAACACACAAGTGCACATTTATTTCAATTTAGAAGAAGATTATTGTTTTTACAACAATCAAAAAAATTATCTAAATCATTTTGTAAAAGTAAAGCATCATTTAGTGACTCAATTTTCTTAAAAATTTTCATGTCATCCGCATAAACTTGAAGCTCACTATTAACAATAACTGAAGAACATCGTTTACCGAGCTTATAAAAAAAGAGGACCTAAGTGACTGCCTTGTGGAACTCTGGGATTGGCGTCAAAAAGTTTAGAATTGATGTTTCTAAATAAAACACTGTAGGTCCTATCAGCTAAATATGACTCAACCCATTTCACAAAAATATCTGGGAAACCAAGTTTTCTCAGTTTTATCAGTATTATAGAATGTGGTAAAACATCAAATGCTTTATTATAATCTGTAAGATAACATCTGTTTGAAAACATTTTTCTATATTTTTTGTTGAAACTGACTCAACAAGATTAGTAACTATTTTTTATCCATATATCCATAGTTGATTATGAACCAAAAAAGATTTACAGTAATTATAAATAGAATCATACATTATTAATTCGAACAGTTTTAGAAGTGAAGAAAGTTTCGCAATTGGTCGATAATTAATAACTTCATTTTGGGCATTTTTCTTATGAATAGGTCTAACATATGAGTGTTTCCAGATAGAAGGGAAAACTCCTGAATTTAAAGAAGAGTTAAACAATATTGAAAGGTGAATAGCCAAAGCACTTGAACACTTTTTGAGTATAACTTCCGGAATACCATCAGGTCCGGGAAGATTATTATTCCCAAGTTTGTCTAAATACATTTTAATTACACTTTCATTAATAGTTATATTAGACTAAGTAGTTTTCGGAAAAGTATCCAAATAAGAGAAATCATTAAAATTTGGTGTAAAAATAGAATTACTATAAGAAGACCAGAAATATTCACGAAAGAAATTAGATTGTATTTTAGAATCATTACTTGAAACACGATTATACTTCATATGAGAAGGAAACTCGTCACTTTTCCTCTTGGAATTAGCAAATTTCCAGAAGCATTTTGGATTTGATATTAATTTTGAAGATGTACTAGAAATAAATTCATTATAGAGTAATTCCGACAATAATTAAAATTCATCAAAATAATTTTAAATCTATTATAGTCATGCGTATTCTTTGATTTAAGATATCAACGCCAAGCTTAATTCTTTTTATTTCTGAGTATTCTCAATTGAACCACGGTGGACTTAATAAAAGGTTTCGATTCTTAGATTTTGGTACAAATTGCCGAAAGCCTTTAAAAATAACTTCATAAAACCTTTTTGTCATTAGATTAACACCTGTATTAATAAATACAGAATAAAAATCAAAGGAACTAATGAATTCATTTAAAGCAGCAAAGTTAGCTTTGTTAAAATGAAAACTATAAGAATTAGAATAATCAGAATTAATTGGTGAATTTACATAAAGAGTAAAACTTAATGGTAGATGAAACTTATCAATATCTATTAAAGGGAAGGTATTTTCGCAGAAAATTAAATTGTTCCATTCAGAAGAAAACACTAAATCAATTTGTTTACCCTAAAAGTTACAAATTTCTGAGACTTGTTGTAAATAATTAGTATATAATTTATCAATAAATACTTATTCGCATTCAGTCCTCTTATGTTTCGGAACCATAAAATGTTCCTCGTCATGCTTTACCCATTTAGGATTGGGAACACTAAAATCACCACATAAATCAATTCATCTTTAGGACTAAAGTCATTGCAAATAAAATCTATCGTTTTACCTACAGAAGTACAAATATCAGAATCAGACGAAGGAGGAATATAACAGTTAACAAGATATAAAGAAGGGTGTTCAATTTTCACAATAATAACTTCAAGGTCTTCTAATCCAGGGACATTGACTTGAATTGCATAAAAATTATTTTTACCGCAATTAAAACTCTTATTACACCATTAGGGTAATCGGATAGATTAGAACATCTCTAATTTATCTAATATAAATTTATCAAAAAGCTCTAAGTCCGATATGGTTAGATTTAACCACGTTTCAGTTAATGCAAATATGTCAAAATTTAAAATAGATGAATATAAAAAACATCCCTAATCTTTGTTCTTTAACCTCTAACATTTTGAAAATAAAAGGACATATTATATTTACTTAAATTACGGTTGATAGATACCTTTAGAAGATTATTTCGAGTCACTGTCGATAAGATTTAAGATCATCTTTTACATCTTTTTCCGAAACATCTATAGAATTGTGAAATTTAATATATAAGTTAAATTTAACTTATGTATTAAATTTCACAATTATAATAATAAGTATAGGTCTTCGTATTTAGTTGGGAGTCTTTCGTTATTTATTAAAACTTTGAGGTTAGTACGAGTTTTACCTTCTAGAACAGGATTATACGAATCATTGTGAAGGTAAACTAAAAATAACCTAACGTTATTATAAACTCGTTCTTCCCGAAATCTTGAAAGAGCAAACACGCCCTCTCTGAGTAGTGATTCATGAGTCATTCTAGTAATTCTAGGTGGCATAAGAGGTTTAACAAACGACTCTTTTATTGTACCACCATTTACAGTATTAGAATGACTTTTTTCAAGTACATCTGTAGGATATACCGAATTAATGGCTACATTTGCATAGTTGGTAATATTATTACCATTGTCAATTTTACTATTGTGGATACCACCATGTACAAAATTAGAGTACTTATTTTTATCAATAGAAGAAGTTGAATAAGTTACTGAAGTTAAAGAACTATTATTATTCGAAGTGGAATAAGTTAAAGTAATAAAAGAGCTGGTATTATTATTACTATTGTCCGTATTGCTATTATCAGTACCTATAATACTATTAACATTATTTATACTAATAGTATCAATCCTATCATTAACAACATTATTAATATTATTGTTAATCGGTAATATTAAATTAGTACTAAAAAATGTGGATTTGTTGAAAGAAGGTAGTAAACGGTGTTTTTCATAGTGTGGTGAGCTACGGAAAGTAAAATTGTTATCAGATAAAATAGAAGTATTCAAATTTGTGTTGTTTTGTTGTGAAGTTGTAAATAATTCTGTATGAGTGTTTGTTTCATTGTGGGTATTAAAACTAACCTGTTTCTTATTTGAACTATTTTTAGTATCTTTATTTTTATATAATTTATTACTTCTATTAATTAATTTTTTTTGTATTTTTATTTTCGTTTATTTTAAAAATTTTTTGTTTTTGTTTTTATTTTTCTTATTTTTTTTTTTTAAATTTGAATTACTATTCTGTTCTACTCGTATATCTTTACTCACAATTTTCTTTCTTGAATCTTTAAAAACCGTCACTGTCACTATCATATCTGTTTTCCATGCCTTCGATTTTTTGATAGCCTTCACCGTTGATGATGGAACGCTGATTTTATCGGTTGAAATTTTAGCCCACGTGGAGTAAATGATTTACAGTAAATATCTTTACAATTAAATGTTTTTATTAAAATCAACCAAACGCTGTTCTGTAGTGTTGGTGCTCCAATTTGAAATTCTTGACGATGGGTATTAACGATGGAACCATAATGGGGTCTGATATCTGAGTTTTGTTTTTTGCTAGCGTTTCATCTAAGCAGTCAGCTATCCTTAATTCTTCCAATAAAAATACACTATTAGTCGGTTCAGGAACCACGGTTAGATTTTCAGTTCTAAAGTTGTCCTGAATTATCTCCAGTTTAGTTTTAACTAAATCTAAATCGGCTAAGACGACATCCCTAAAATTCATTGATATATCACGAACTGTAATACTTTCTTTTAGAGATGAGTACTGCTCATTCAAACTATCTACCAGATTCTTAAATTCTTCTTGATTGAAATTTTTTTGTGCAGATAGAAGATCAACAATACCCTTAAGTGTCATGTGAAATCAATTTTTAAAAAACAACAACTGCAAACTAGATAAAAAACAAAGACTTACGAAAAAATGTAGAGAAGGAAAATGTTATGTTATTTTAAGTTAAAGATAATATTATTCGAATTCTTTATTAGCTTTATTTTTATTATTATTAATATTATCTTATTTAGCTTTTGCACTATTTGAGACTACTTAAGGAGAGCACAAAAAATAGTCTTATTAATTAAGTGAGCTTTTGGAATAAAGGTTAACTTGCGTTTATACCAAAAATTTGAAAATTTCATTGAATCTTTGTGCAAAACGCTTAAACAGGTCAAAACCAAATTAACCCAATAGTCTTTTATAATTAGAATGCTGGTACAAAATTTTCGATTAAAATTCAGTTAAAAGTTTAATCAAATAAAATTTATAAAGAACTTCCTGGCGTCGTCGTGGAAAACGAGTCAATCGAACTTAACTAAAATTTTTTGCAGCATCTCTTTTGAACTGCAAAATCAACCTGTAAAATTGGACACCATCGGAAACAAAAAATTTATTGGAAGACTACCAGGCCGAAATGGATAATATATTTCAACCAACTTTATAAATCTACTTCTGTTAACTAACCGGCAAATTTGTACAAAATTTCAATCGGTCAAACCGTTTCGGCTCGACATCTAAAATATTGAAAAAGGTTCATTGCGCCCTCGTGCCTTAACGGGTTAACCGAACTTAACAAAAACTTTGTCAGCCTCTTTTTTCGACTGCAAAACCACCCTGTAAAATTGGTCAAAAATTGGAAACAAAAATTTTTTTGGAAGTGAGTTAATAAATTTTTTATTTTTCGGAAATGAGTTAATATATTCCAACCGACTTTATACGACAACTTCGGCTAGCTAAGAGGAACATTTATGCAAAATTTCAAGTCGGTCAAACTGTTTCAGCCCGACATCAAAAACATTGAAAAGCTTCATTGCGTTCTCGAGCCCAAACGGGTTAACCGAACACAACGAAAATTTGTGTCAGCGTCTCTTTTCGATTGCAAAACCACCCTGTAAAATTGAGCACAAATCGAAAACACAAAGTTTTTGAAAGCCGCCAGGCCGAAATGGTTTAATTCTCTCCAACCAAATGTATACAACTAATTCCGGTTGCTAAGAGAATCATTTGTGCAAAATTTCAAGTCAATTGTTCAAACCGTTTTGACTCGACATCAAAAAAACGAAAAAGCTTTAAACAGTTCTGGAGCCGGAAGGTGTTAACTTATAAATATATTACATAGCTTATGTCACCCCCGGGTTCTCAGAATTATTCCCTTAAAATTTTGTGACAATCGACCAGTGGTTTTCACGTGAATACTGGAAAACAAACAAACAAACAAATTTTCTTCTTTATATATTAGATTAGAAAAAAAAGAATGGCAAATATTGTTGTGTTTTCTCCTTTAAAAATTACGGTAATTTTAATGAATTGTAATGCGTTTATTGATACGTTAATTTTTTCTTTTTCTTCGGCTATAAGAATGTCATGAGCTAGAATGTCCTGTTGGCTGAGAATAATATTCTCTTTTATTTTTTCTACTAATTCATTTAAATAAGTTATATGTATATATTGTTACGTTATCAACAGATCACCCCTCTCAACTAAACCACAAAAGATTTAGTTAGATATAAGTGAGTTCATGTAACAAGAAACCGAGTTCTTGGACCATGTGATTACAACCAAGAGAATCAAACCCAACCCAAACAAACTTGAAGCTATTAAAAAATTCCCAATCCCCAGAACTCGAAAACAAATAAAATTATTTTTGGGTTTAGTCGGTTACCAAAAATAATTTTATTTGTTTTTGAGTTCTGGGGTTTAGTCGGTTACCAAAAATAATTTTATTTGTTTTTGAGTTCTGGGGATTGGGAATTTATTAATTGCTTGAAGTTTGTTTGGTTTGGGTTCGTTAAATTATAAAAATTTTGCGAAAATAGCAAAACCTTTAACCACTTGCCTAAAAAAAAATAGACAACTTAGAATATACAAATGCTTTTAACTTGTTAAAATTATTCAAAATTTCCACCGATCCTATTCTCGATTATTCTGATTTTGAAAAAAATTTATATTAACAACTGATGCAAGAAACTTCGCTCTTGGGGCTGTTCTCTCCCAAGACAGTCATCCAATTTGCTACGCGAATTATATGTGTTGTGTGGGTTGTTTAAAATAAAAACACTAAAAAATTTTAAATTTAAATTAAAATTTTATTATTCACCTTTATTTTTTGAATGTGGTCTTAAGACTAACTTTTTTAATGTTGTTATTTTAGAAATACAAAATCTTTATTTTTATTTTACAAAAACAATTTTCTTATCTTAATACTAATTCTAATTTATTACTTAAAAATATCTTTCGAAACAAAATTCAGTATCGAATTACAAAAAGAAATTTATTTGTTTTACTTATTACAAAATCGATATATTATTTGGTAAATGTTCGTACTGAATTTTGTACAAAATAATTTCAACATATGTTCGGTTTCATATTACTATATTATAACGTTAAAATAATTTCAAGTACAATTATGTTTAAAATTAGTTCAAGTGCAATTGACCATTATTGTGCTGACTTTTGTATTTTGATATCTTTTGTTATTATACTATTTAAAATAAAAATTGAAAGTGGTTCAGATGCAATTGACCGTAATTATGCTTAGTATACAAAAATGTAGCTAATTACATTTTTGTATGAAATGGAAAAAAGAAGAATAAAAAGAAAAACAAAAAGTAAAAATGTGAAATTATTCTTTTGTAGATATTTGTTTATATTTTAAATTTTATATATATGAAGTTGAGTTTTCTCTAAAATTCATTTATTATTATATTGGTGGTTATTATCTTGAATGTGCTCAATATTATCTTGTATAATTTTAATTTTTAGTGCAAAATATGTATAAAGTAGGTATTTATATATTGTTGTGTATTGAGTGTTTATGAAAAACTTATTTCATTAATTGAAATTCTGTCGTTTTCAATAATTTGTTTACGTATAAAAGTGTTATTAAAATTGTTATAAATTGTCATTTGACTGTTTAAGTTTGTTATTGCATTATGATTGTTTTGGTCAACTCTTTTTAGATGATCTTCTATTTCTTGTCGGTCAGAATCGTCTATTGTTCCATAAAGCCATTTTTGAACAGTGCCAACGAAATTAACTAGACCCCGTTTGTGTCTGTGTGGGATTAGAGTTTTAATCTTATTTCTCGAGACATTTCATTGGTGAGTTAAAATTAGTTTATATTGTATATCTGCTAAATTTATATTGTCTTCTAATTTGTTTATTATTTCTGAAATTTCTTCGGGGTTAATGGTATGTAGGATAGAATTATAATTGTTAACTAATTCCACATCCTCCAGTTTGATTGCTGTGTATCCAAAGTCTGACTCGATTTTTTCAAATGTGAGATGGGCCTGGGTTAGCATAGGTATTGTTGCTAGCTTAAGAGGATTTTCAATATTAATTTTACCTGCAAATTTATAATTTCTTTTAATATTTGATGCATGTATATTTTCAAGCTTAGATTTTATGAATTTGGGTTGTTCCTTATGTCTAACACTCTTATAGTTTTTAGCACATTTTCAAAAAATTTTGTAAAAATGTGCCTATATAGTTTCACTCTGTCCGTCCGTCCGTCTGTCTGTCTGCCCGTATGTTTACAAAAACTTTTACACAGTTTGAAATAGAGTTAAGAAATTTTAACCACGGGTAGATATTACGAAAAAAATAGATATTACGAAACAAATTCGTAGAAGAATTTGTACCCCCATCCGTTACGGGGCTACAGACCCCAAACTTCGAAAAAGCCCTATTTTTAAATTGTTATAACAAGAGTTCTGCTGGGTATATTTTCAAAAGATAGCTGGTTTCATAAGCTTTATAAATAATTAAGAGCAAAAGTTTAGGGTTGCCATACGGTACAAAAAATGTACAATTTTCCACCACACATATCTTCTAAACGGTACAAGCTAGGGTCTTGAAATTTTGGGAGAAGTTAGGTCCCCGAAATTAGTAGGAGTCGGTTTTTTTTTCAAGTCGCCTGTTTTTTCAAGCCGCCTGTTTAGGAGCTATAAGGGCTCGAAAATTGAAATCTTGGTATTTTCAAATACCTGTAGCTTGAATACCTGTTAAAATTTTTTTTTAGTAATATGGTAAATTGAAAGATCCATAATTATATTTTAACATGTGTCAAAGGTTTTTCTTAATATTGAAAGGTGCCGGAGTTATAGCCCCCGAAAATTTCAAAAAAGCTCTATATTTAAATTAGTATAACAAGAGTTCTGCTAAAAGTATTTTCAACCTAAAAACGGGAGAAGAGAGCTGCTTTTATGGGCTTGACAAAAATATAAAGTTAAAATGTATAGGTTGCCATACGGTACTAAAATTTACAATTATGCAAAACTCAATATTTGAAAAATTTTTGGCCCCACATATCTTCTAAACGGTTCAAGCTAGGGTCTTGAAATTTTAGAAGAAGCTAGACCTTTAGAAATTAGTAGGAATCAGTTAACAAAATTTTTTTGTCACGTCCACTGTTTAGGAACTATTAGGGCTCGAAAATTGAAATTTTGCTATTTTTAAACACCTGTAACTTGAAAACCTGTTCAAATTTTTTTTTTTTTTTAAATATACAAAATGTACAGCTGCAGCATTATATTTCAACATAAATGTTAATGGTTTTTCTTAAATTTGAAAGGGTTTTTTTAAATTGAAGAATTGTCTCTTAGTTTTAACCATTTTTGTTTACATAATAAAATTTTAGGTAAAATTCCAAATTTTGGTGGAGTTCACAATTGATTTCACGGAAAAAAATTTAAATGGGAGGACAGGAGTGGGCAGATCCATCATAAGTTTGCTAAGCAACATTTTTGGGAACCTTCCTCATTGAAGGGCTACTAGCTCTTAAAAATTAAAACTTTTATGCTTATATAAATCAGTAACTTATTCACCAGTGTAAGCTTTTTTCAAAAATAAACGTTAACATTGAAGCTGCAACATTATTTTCCGCACTTATTAACAGGTTTCCTTGAGCGCATTGGGGTTATATTCTAAGAATTTCCCTATTAGTCATATAATTAATAAATTAATTAAATAACTAAATTAATATTATAATTTATTATACCCTACACCTATAGAATAAGTAAAGGGGTATATTAACTTTGGTATGGTGTTTGTAACCACCTAAAGGAAGCGAGCTAAATATGGAAAAGTATATATATTTGCGATCAGCGTAACCGCCTGAGTCGATATAGCCATGTCCGTCCGTCCGTGCGTCCGTAGGCACGATAACTCAAAAAATAAAGGAGCTATCTTGATGAAATTTTAACTGTAAGTTACTAGGACTGAAAGTACAGGGGGGATTGCATATGGGCGAAATCGGCCCATGGGTTCGGATTCTGGACCTTTTAATCGGTTTCAGGGCTAACGAACAAATATAAAAAATCACGATAACTCAACAACTAATGACGCTATCTTCATCAAATTTGTGCTGTAGGTTACCAGTAAAGAAACTACTTCGGGAATTGCGTAAGGTCGGGATTGGACCATGGGTTCGGAACCTAGAACTTTTTGATCGAATTTAGGCCAAACGAGCATAATTCCGTAACTAATGAAGATAGAACGTCAAAGCATAGCTATCTAGACTCCTTTATGCTGTTCGATTTCTTGAAGCAACTGCCGAAGGTGCTGCCTTGTACATCTCGAGATTAGCTTCTCAATGACTAGAAGACGAAAACTTCGAAAACAAATGACCCGGTCCTCCAGGTTGGGGGTTGGTCGTACGGTTAACATTCGTACACCGGAAAAAGAAGCTTGTTATGAGATCTTCAAATACGTCTCGGATAAATATGATTGATACAAATGGAAACCAGACCCGGCTCGTGAATAAGGAAAATGATTTAAGATTAGCTACTTGGAATATAAGAACAATGTTACAGGCAGGTAAAATGAATGAAAGAGCCGAAGAAGTCATTAAGTACAACATAGACATCACTGCATTACAAGAAATAAGATGGAAAGGCTGCGGAGAAATTAAAAAACGGAGATATACTTTATTCTACAGTGGTAACACACAAAAATCAGGTTTACATGGAACAGGGTTCATTGTTAGTAAATCAGTGCAGAAAAATATATTAGGATTCACCCCACACAATGGAAGAATATGCACTATGAGAGTTAAAGGAAAATTCAACAACATAACAATAATATCAGCATATGTGCCAACCGAAGAAGCGGATGACATAGCGAAGGAGGAATTTTATTTAAAACTAAGTGCGGTATGTGCAAAAGTACCCAACTACGATACGACAATTATACTAGGAGATTTCAATGCAAAAATAGGAAAAGAAGAAGAAACACAGAAAATAGCTGGCAAATATTCTCTACACGATGAAACCAGCGAAAATGGACATCTCCTTCTACAATTCGCAAATGAAAACGCGTTAAAAATCAAAAGTACATCATTTGAGAGGAAAAATATATATAAAGGTACATGGAAAATTCCAGGTTCGAATAGGACAAACCAGATAGATCATCTACTAATCTCATCAAGGTGGTCATCATCAATAATTGACACAAGAAGCTACAGAGGGGCAAACTGTGACAGTGATCACTATCTAGTCAAAGCCGTACTACGTCAAAGAATATCGAACGTTCCGAAAAGTAAAGGATTACGTAGAATTAAGTGGGATAGTGATAAATTAAGAAATGATGAGATAATTGAACAGTTCCAAAATGAGATAAGAAGTTGTATACCTGAAAATTATAGTAAGATTGAAGATATAAACATAGACAATGAGTGGGGAAGAATAGAAACTGCCATAAACAAAAGAAAAGGGTATTCCTCAAAAATAAAATTTTAAAAATACAGGAGGAACATAATTGCGGTAACGTTAAAAAATTCTATAACAATATCAATAGACAAACTAAGAGCTTCCAACCAAGATTAACATCATGCTAAGATAAAGAAGGTAACTTATTAAATGAAGAGCAAAAAATTATAGACAGATGGGCCGAATATTATAAAGAAACGCTAAATAAAACACATCAACAATGTCAAACAGAAAACAATATCATATACACAGCCGAATTCCTTGTAAATGAACCCACATTAAATGATGTCAAGAATGCCATAAAGAAATTGAAAAATAACAAAGCCCCGAGGGAAGATTCGATATTTCAGATGTTATATTGTGTAACGGGGGGGAGTATCTACATAAAACGATACACAGATTAGTATGTGCAATATGGCTTAATGAAACAATACCAAAAAAATGGCAAACAAGTCTACTGAAGCCAATACATAAGAAGGGAGATAGAACGAATTGCAATAACAATAGGGGTATTATGTTACTAAATTCGGCGTACAAAATACTATCAAATATATTATATGAAAAAATTGAACCGTATGCTGAAGAAATACTTGGTGAATATCAATGCGAGTTCCGTAAACAACGATCTACTATCGACCAAATATATTTACTAAAACAAAACATGGAGAAATGCTATGAATTTGGGAAAGATCTACATATTTTATTTATTGACTATAAGCAGGCCTTCGATAGCATAAATAGAAACAAAATAGCATATTCACTGATTCAATTAGGTGTGCCCCGCAAATTAGTAAATCTGACAATGGAAACTATGTTCAAATCGCGAGCAAAAGTTCTGATACAAAATACTGCTTCGGTGGAATTTGAGATAAAATCGGGAGTTCGGCAAGGCGACGCGCTGTCAGCGCTGCTGTTCAACATGGTCTTAGAGCAAGCAGTAGGCAAAATTGAGAAGGGTGGTAACATTTTCACAAAATCTTACCAAATTATAGCCTACGCTGATGATATTGCAATTGTAGCTAAGAACTATAGGACATTGGTAGAAATATTTGTGACATTAGAAGAAAATACAAGAGAAGCAGGTCTGGAAATTAACGAAAACAAAACAAAATATATGAGAATGTCCAATAGATCAAATCAGAGAAACCCGCAAAATATTACCATCAACGATTTTAATTTTGAAGGTGTCGCAAACTTTAATTATCTTGGTGTACTAATAAAAAATGACAACAGTATGCACTCGTGCATACAAGAGAGAATAAACGCAGGAAACAGAAGCTATTATATTAATAAAAAACTATTGCAGTCAAGAATCCTTACAAGGCAAACAAAACTTGTAATTTATAAAACAATAATAAAGCCAATAGTAACATATGGATGCGAATGTTGGACGCTTACACTGAGAGATGAAGAACAGCTACGTATATTTGAAAGAAAAATTATCCGAAAAATCTTTGGCCCAATAAGATTAGAAAACGGAGAATACCAAAGAAGAAGTAATGAAAACATCAATAACATAATTAATGGCGAAGATATTGTAAAGTTTGTAAAGGCACAGCGGCTACGATTGGCAGGGCATATAATAAGAATGAATGAAAATTGCCCTCAACAAAGAATTTTCAAAACCAGACCACTATACAGTAGAGCAAGAGGCAGGCCCAGAACCAGATGGAAAGATAACATCGAGAATGACTGCTGAAAAATGAGCGTGGAAAACTGGCAGAGTTCTGCGCAGGTTCGAACTACCTGGAGGAGTATTACGAAGAAGGCTTTAGCTCACCCCGAGCTGTAACGCTAAATGAAGAAAAAGAAGAAGAATCGAAATTACTAAAAATAGTTACTGAAAATTAAAATAGACCGTTCAAATTGTGTGCAAGGGTTAGCTAGTACTATAAGTACAGCGCAGACTATATAAGGGCGAAATCAGCCCAACAGTTCGGATTCCGGACCTTTTAATCGGTGTCAGGGCTAACGAACATATATAAAAAATCACGATAACTCAACAACTAACGAGGCTATCTTCAAGAAATTTGTGCTGTAGGTTATTGGTAATGAAGCTACGGCGGTGATTACGTACGGTGAGGATTGGACAATGGGTTCGGAACTTAGAACTTTTTGATCGAATTTAGGCCAAACGAGCATAATTCCGAAACCAATGAAGTTAGAACCTGCAAATTTGGTATCAGGGTGTCCCTTCCTATTTCGTAAGTGTCGTTGAAATTTGGGCCCCATTGGAGTAGTGGGTCGGGGACCAGGCACTCAGTTCCGAGGACCTTAAAGCATATTTTCGAAATTAATAAAGATAGTAACTTGAAACAAATGTAGAAGCTTCAAATTTGGCCCAGGGTGTTCTTTACTATTTCTAGCGTGCCCCACTAATTTGCGATTAATTGGAGTGGTGGTTCAGAACCTCTCTTAGACCCCCAATGTGTAAAAGCTTATCATCGAAATTAATAAAACTAGTAACTTAAAATTAAGGTAGAACGTTCCAATTGTGTACAAGGGTTAACTAGTATTGAAAGTATGACGGGACTGCATATGGGCGAAATCGTACCATGGTTTCGGGTCCTGGAACCCTTGAAAAGTTCAAGGACTAACAAACATATATCTTAAAAACATTATAACTCAAAAAATAATGCCGGTATTTTGATGAAATTTAACACTAGGTTACTATTAATGAAAGTACCATGGGAATTGGTTGTGGTCGAGTTTAATTTTGAAGCCAAAGAATATATTTCCTATGTCCTATGTGTCTCCGAAATCTAGACTTAATTGTAGTGGTTCAGCTATGTTCAAAGGTACTTACTGCATTTATGTAAAATTTATTTTTATATTTAAATGAATTATATGAAAAGGTCTAAGTTTGTAATTGTATTTTAGAAATAAATTTATTGCGTATTTTGAAAGCTTTTCTATTAGGTATATAAACTAACCATTTAAAATAATTGCAATTTTTAAAAATTTGGATTATTAAATATATTATGCTTTGATTATCTTTTTATCACAAAATTTAATAATTAGAATTTTTTCATTTTGTAATTGAATTGGAATAAATATATTTTCATTTATTTCAAGTTTGTTTGTTTTTTAATATGTTTAAATAGATAAATTAGTAAGAATCTGTAATATTTTTTAATAGATAGTGTAATAAGAAAATGTTTTTAGTATTATAAAGTTAATTTGGTTAGCTATGTTTTACGATCAAATTAATAGCAGCTTTTATGGTGTTAAAATGACTTATGGATATGTCCTTAAATTTGAACCAAATAGGTGTAGGGTATTTCTAAGTCGGTTGCACCGACTGACTGTTGCTTTACTTGTTTTTATATTTATTTTTATAAAAATAAATGATGAAATATTCAGTAAGAAACTGTATATAATTTTGAAAATGTGCTTTTAAATTTACATAAAAAATCGTTTTGGGTAATTTATATTAACGTAATAAAAATTATAGCAATAATATTGTCAACAATTCTTCCGCTTGAAACTTAAAAATAAAATTTATAATTTTTCAACTATAAAAACGTTGGTAAGTAAATTTAAGTTTTTCTCCTATAGCTTAAGCCGTTTTAAAGAGAGTATAATGTGGTACAGTTATTACACAAAAAAAAGCGATTTAAATTCTTAATATAAATATAGATCTAATATATTATAATGTTCTGAAAATTTTATTTCATTTCTAAACATATACATACATATATTTACTGAAGTGAGGTAGCCAAAATTCTGTCCTTCATATGAAAACTTTACTTTTTTTCTAAACATTTTAGTTGGATTTGAACTGTGTTATATGTATTCTGTATTCTAATTAAAAAGCTCTATGAACACATCTAATATGTAAAGGAGAAAATTTTTTTGTTTGTTTGTTTGTTTGTCCAGGAGTTAAGAAATTTTAACCACGGGTAGATATTACGAAAAAAATAATTTCGTAGAAGAATTTGTACCCCCATCCGTTACGGAGCTACAGACCCCAAACTTCGAAAAAGCCCTATTTTTAAATTGTTATAACAAGAGTTCTGCTGGGTATATTTTCAAAAGATAGCTGGTTTCATAAGCTTTATAAATAATTAAGAGCAAAAGTTTAGGGTTGCCATACGGTACAAAAAATGTAAAATTTTCCACCACACATATCTTCTAAACGGTACAAGCTAGGGTCTTGAAATTTTGGGAGAAGTTAGGTTCTCCGAAATTAGTAGGAGTCGGTTTTTTTTTCAAGTCGCCTGTTCTTTCAAGCCGCCTGCTTAGGAGCTATAAGGGCTGTATTCTGTATTCTAAATAAAAAGCTCTATAAACACATCTAATATGTAAAGGAGAAAATTTGTTTGTTTGTTTGTTTGTTTGTCCAGGATTCACGTGAAAATTACGTATGTTTGTTTGTTTGTTTGTCCAGCATTCACGTGAAAACCACTGGTCCGATTGCCACAAAATTTTAAAGGAATAATTCTGAGAGCCCGCGGGGTGACACATTTTTATAAGTCAACAGGTTGCGGCTCCAGAGCCGTTTTAAGCTTTTTCGTTTTTTGGATGTCGAGTCAAAACGGTTTGACCGATTGACTTGAAATTTTGCACAAAAGTTTCTCTTAGCAACCGGAATTAGTTGTATAAATTTGGTTGGAATAAATTAACCCATTTCGGCCTGGGAGGCTCCGAAAAAATTTTGTGTTTCTGATTTGTGTCCAATTTTACAGGGTAATTTTGCAGTCGAAAAGAGAGCCTGACACAAATTTTTGTTGAGTTCGGTTAACCTGTTTGGGCACGAGGGCGCAATAAAGCTTTTTCAATGTTTTTGATGTCGAGTCAAAACGGTTTGACCAATTGACTTGAAATTTTACACAAATGTTCCTCCTAGCAACCGGAATTTGTTGTATACATTTGGTTAGAATAAATTTACCCATTTCGGCCTGGCGTGCTTCCAAAAAATTTTGTGTTTTTGATTTGTATCCGATTTTGCAGGTTGATTTTGCAGTCTTAAAAAGAGGCTGCAAAAAGTTTTAGTTAAGTTCGATTAACCCGTTTTCCACGACGACCAGCAATTTTGTACCAGCATTTTTCTTAAACCCCACAGGGTTAATTTGATTTCGACTTGTTTGCGCGTTTTCAACAAAGATTCAATGAAATTTTCAAATTTTTGATATGAACGCAAGGTAACTTTTATTCCAAAAGCTCACTTAATTAATAAGACTAATTTTTTTCCCTAAATATTCTCAAATAGTTAAAAGCTAAAAAAGATAATGCTAATAATAATAAAAATAAAGCTAATAAAGAATCAAAATAAAAATATCTTTAAAATTAAATAACAAAGCATTTTCCTTCTCCACATTTTTTCGTAAGGCTTTGTCTTTTATCTACTTTGCAGTTGTTGTTTTTTAAAAATAGATTTCAGTTTTCATAAAATACAGAGTTCCATCCTCAACTCATAAATAAATTGCAGTTTTCTTCAAATGAAATCTTAAAATTAAAAAATTCAATTTCGTATATATAATGCTTAAATACAAAATGGCAAAAACAGTTTAAAACAGTTTTTCCAAAAAAGAAGCCTAAATTTCTCTCATAAAATTTTAAAAACAAGTGATGAAAAAAACCAAGGGTTTTTAAAAAAGCACATTTTCAAAGTTATATTGTCTTAAAAACTCAGTTTAATTCTGGAAATATATACGATGGGGGAATAAGTCACTGCTTACTTGTAAAAATAGTAAATTTTTAATTTTTAAGTCCTAATAGCTCTTCAATGGGGAAGGTTACCAAATTTCTCAAGGATCTAATATCACTCACCACCCCCTCCCTCCCTCCATTTTTTTAGGTTCTAGGAATTAAACCAGAATTTGGAATTTTACTTAGAATTTTACTATGTAAGCAAAAATGGATAAAACTGAGAGACGCTTTCTTCCATTTAAAGAACCGCTTTTGAATTTAAGAAAAACACTTAACATATGTTAAAATATAATGTTGGACCTTTAAATTTTGTATATTAATAGAAAAAAATTTGGACAGGTATTCAAGTTACAGGTGCTTTAAAAAAGCCACATTTCAATTTTGGACCCCTTACAGCTCTTAAAAGGGGGGCGCAACAAAAAAATTTTCTTAACCGACTCCTACTAATTTCTAAGGAATTAACATCTCCCAAAATTTCAAGTTTCTAGCTTGAGCCGTTCAGAAATTATGTGGGCCAAAAATTTTGGTTTTGGACCCCTTACATCTCCTAAACAGGGGGCGTTACAAAAAAAAATTCTTAACTGACTCCTACTTATCTCTAAGGATCTAGCTTCTTCTAAAATTTCAAGTTTCTAGATTGAGCCGTTCAGAAGTTATGAAGAGCCAAAAATTTTGCAAAACTCAGTATTAGATAACGGTAAATTTTAATGCCGAATGGTAACCCTATACATTTGGATTTTAAAAGTTCGTAAAGCTTATAAAAGCAGCTGTTTTTTACCGTTTTCAGGTTGAAAATATACCTTATGGAACTCTTGTTATAACTATTTAAATATAGGGCTTTTTCCGACTTTGAGGGGCTGTAGGTCCGTAACGGGAAGGGTAATAGAAAAAAGTTTTAACATTAAATTATTTTTATTGCAATCCCTACCCGTTGCTGATATTTTTTTGTCAATCGTACGTAAAAAGGGACGGACGGACGGACGGACAGAGTGAAACTATATAGGTACATTTTTACAAATTTTTTTGAAAATGTACTAAAAACGAGGAAGAGCGTAGTACAACTTTCAGGTAAGTACTAAACAAAATATAAGTTGAAAAGCAGATTTTTAAACCTTTTCTTAACCATCGGCTATATTTTATTCAAACGTTGGCAATTCAAGAAAACTACTATTGACATAGTATAATGGCATAATGGCAAATTTAGTATACCCTTTTGACCTATATTAATTTTAATTCACTTAACATTATTCACCGGAAACCTACCATCCTCAACTCTGTCGTCAAGGAGCACCAAATTGACAAGAAGAACCACATATAGAAAAATTAGAGATAATCGCTCAAACTGTTTTGCAAACTGTTTTTTAAAGTTTTTGTTTCGCAATAGGTTAAAAGATCTCGACAAAACATTTTTTTAAGCATTCCCCTAATTCAAAGAAGTTGTACCTACTTTCAAAAATTGGACGTAATTTACTTACAAATGTTTTTTTTTAACAGTCGTCGTAGCTTCATTAGATTCACAGTTATTGAATTGAAAACTTTGTATGGCAGCTGGCCGAAATTGGGGTCGTAATATTTTGAAACTTCATTATATCACTAACTGTGTGTAATTTTCATCCACCTAGTACAGTTGGCTTTGAAGAAATTCATATTGCTGCAAGTAATTGTATGGCAGCCCCCCGAAAAAGGGCCTGTAACATTTTGAAACTTCATATAAGTGATTGATTCATTATATAGCAAAACGTGTGTAATTTTCATACTCGTAGTATATTTAATTTTGTTGAAGTTCATATTGGTGCAAAGAAATTTAATGGTAGCCCCCCGAAAATGGGCAGTAACATTTTAAGTGCTTGATTCATTATATAATTAACCGGTGTAATTCATTTAAACCGATGTCATATATGTATGCACGGGTATAAAAAGTATTATTTTTTTAAACATAATGTTAGAAATATAAGAAAAACCTATAATTATATTTTTATACATTTTGTCAGTTGAAAATTTGAAAAATTCGAGGTACGGTACATCGCGTTACCCGTTTTTTGGTTGTTCTCATGTAAATCATACTTATTTCCAAATTTTTTGACAGAAATTATACGCCGTACGCTTTTACTTATGTTAGGTCCTAAAGAAAAAATATTTTTTTTTAAGAATGATAATTTTTTTGGTTTTGCAAACATATTATAGGTATTTTCAATTATTTTGAATAAAATGTAGGTTAAGTAATATTATTTAAAAATTACCAAATCATCTGCATACATAGCATATTTTATTGGCGCTTTAATTTTAGATAATAGCCTGTTGATTGCTACTAAGAACAGTGTTACACTAAGGACAGATCCTTGTGGAACCCCGTTTTCAAATACTTTTTCTTTTGAACAAGTATTTCCTATTAACGTAACATATTTTCGGTTAGAAAGAAAGTTTTGAACAAATTTTACTAAGTTGCCTTTTAGCCCTATTTTTATAAGTTCATTTAAGAGATTTCTTTTCCATACAGTATCATATGCTCTTTGAATGTCAAAGAAAACAGATACAAGAAAACGCTTGTTGGAAAAGGTTTCCATTATTTCAGATTCAAGTAATAGTAAGTTGTCTATTGTACTTCTATTTTTTCGAAATCCAGATTGAAACAAATTAATTTTATTATTTTGTTCAAGGAACCATTGAAGTCTTTTGTTTATAATTCTTTCTAAAACTTTACATAGACAGTTAGTTAAGGATATAGGCCTGTAGTTGTCCGTGTTTTTCGGATCTTTTCCTTTCTTTGAGATTGGTATAAGTAAAGCATTTTTCCAGCTCAAAGGGAAAGTACCAGTTTCGTATATTTCGTTGTAAAGATTTAAGAGTTCTTTTAGGTTGTGTGTGTTCATGTTTTTCAGCATTTCATAATGAATTAGATATGGACCTGGGGATGATCCAGTACACTCTGCTAAAGCATTTTCTAATTCAGACAAAGTAAATGGTACAATATAATTTTCATTATTATTTTCAGGAATTAGCAGTGAGTTTGCTTCTATTTGTTCTTTATATAGCAAGAAGGAACTGTCGTAGTTTTCGTTGCTTGAAGTATTATAAAAAGTTTTTAAAAACTCTTCCGAAATATGTTTTGTATTGGTTATTACTTTATTATCTACTAAAATTGAAGTAATATTTGTTGATTTATGTTTTCCACTTAGTTTCCGTATTTTTTGAAAGAGTTCAGAAGCAGGCGTATTGCTTGTTATTGAATTTACATATTCTTTCCATGATTTTGTTTTATAATACCTAATAGATTTACGGGCTTTATATTTCGCGACTATAAAATTTTTAAAATCGTTCAAATCCAGGGTTCTCTGATATTTTCTAAGAAATTTTTTACGTTGCTTAATAAGCTCTTCTATCTCATTATTCCACCATGGTACCATTTTTTTCCCTTGTGTAGTTTTTGTCAGAGGTATCGACATTTCAGCTGCGTGAAGAATTTTATTCCTTAAAAATAACTCATGGTCATTTTTATTTTTAAATCGTTTCTGAGAAAATTCTAAATTAAGGTTATTTTTAAAAAGGTCCCAATGTGCTTTTCTAATGTTGTATTTTTTCCTTGAAGAAGTCCAACAAAAAGTATGAACTAGAGGAAGGATAATGGGGAAATGGTCACTATTATGTAGATCTTCATCTACAAACCAATCAAAATAATTTTCAATTATGGGTGTTACTAACGTTAAGTCAATACAGCTTGAAGTTTTATAAGCAAAACTGAAATGTGTGGAACTTCCATTATTTAATAGGTTCAAGGAGTTTGCATTGATTATAGCCTCTACCATTTTCCCCCTATTATCTAGTTTGTCCGAACCCCATAAAGGATTATGACTATTGAAATCCCCTAGTAATATGAAAGGACTGTCAAACTGCTTAATTAGGTTTTCAATATCAACATAGGAAACATTATCTCTTCCTGCGAGATAAATATTGCATATTATGAATTTTATAGGGAAAAACAATTTAATTGCCACTGCTCGTACAGTGGACTGTAAATTCACTTCTTCACACGTATATTTGTCATTTACAAGAATTGCAACTCCACCGTGTGCCACAGTATCAGATAGAACATTTTTATAAAAGGTGTTGTAGTTCTTAAATTTAGGAATGGTATAAAATTTAAATCTAGTCTCTTGGAAACAAAAAACAAAAGAATTGTATTTACTTTCTAATAACTTAAACTCTTCATAATGATTATATAAACCATTACAATTCCATTGAATAATATTAATATTAGTTCTACTCATTATATTCTATATTAGATGTTTCTGATTCAGAGAAACTATTACTACTTATTTCTCTAACACTATTTTTGTTATTATCAATTTTTATTATTTTTTTTTTCTTATCTCTTTTTTCTTTTTTAATAGCTTTCAAAGTTCTTTTCGAAATTTTAAGAGGAGGTATTATAATATTTTCATTAACTAGAGCTTTTGTTTTATTTTTTAAAATTGGAATATTATTACCTGTAAATAATACTAGAGTAAGTTCTTTCTCTGACAGAAAGAGGGTTTCTCTGTCTATATCTACGATTTGCTTCACGTATATCTGTTTTTTCTAACGTTTTAATTTTTTGTATTTCTCTTTCTTTTAGAAATATAGGACAGGTTTTTGAAAATGCATGATGAGATTGAAAACAGTTGATACATTTAGATGGTCTATCACATATTTCATTGTTTTCAGCATTATGAATTTTATTTCCACAATTTGAACAATTTTTCTCCACTTTACAATTATTGGTTATATGTCCAAAACGTAAACAATTGTAACATCTTAAAGGAGCAGGAATGTACGGACGTATTCTCATTATTTGATATCCAACTTCTATGAATTCTGGAAGTTCTGATGTTGAGAAAGTAAATATATAGAGGTCACCTTCTTCCATTTCATTTGTTTCCTTATTTTTACGCTTTATTCTTCTATAATCTGTTACAAATTGGTTTTTTAGATTATCTAAGATATGTTGTTTTTCTAAATATTTTAAATCTGGACAAAAAGCTACACCTTTTTTTTGATTGAGCGTTTCATGTTCATAAATATTAATTTTTGTATTCGCATCCAAATTTTTTAATTGTATTAAATTTTTTGCTTGGTTGAGTGTTTTTGTTTCTAAAAGAATTTTTCCATTTCTTAATTTAGTACATTTCTTAATATCACCTGCTACCGATGATATTACTGCTTTTAATAGAAAAGGCGATATTTTCTCCATACTTAAATTAGCTTCAGTTCTTTCCATTAATAAAAATTTCGGACCTGGTACATCATTCTTTAATTTTTTTGTTTTGTCAAAAAATAATGCGTTTGGATTTAGACCTAAAAGGTCGGGGGTTCCACTGTCCCCCATTTTATTTAAATTAATATTTGTTGAATTTATATGATTTATTATTGTCTTTATGTAAATAAATTATTTAATGTAAATAGTTTGTTAAAGATTAATTTAAACCAAGTTATTTCTATATATTACAATTTATATTTATTAAAATTTGTTTTAATTACACGTGTTTAATTCAAAATCACTAAGAGAAAAATACCGTTTTTTTTTTTTTTTTTTTTTGTTTTGATAATTTAATATAATAATATTATTACTTGAAATGAACTTCTCTCTTTGAGAGGTATCAGAAGACTGTTCATAACTAAAATATTTTTCAAAAAATAAACTAATAAAATTAAACAAATGCTCATTTTTACTTACTGACATTTTATATCATCTTGAAATAAAGGAACTTATTCTTGACCAGCACATAAAAATGAACCAGGTATCAATGACGTTTATCAAAATTTAAAAATGCTACTATTTTCCTAAATTAAAAAATGAAATTCAAAATGTTATAAATAATTGTCATATTTGTAACATCGCAAAGTATGAAAGTCTTTCTTTAAATCTGCCATTAAAAATTACAGAAACACCAAAAAAACCATTAAAAATAGTCCATATAGTTTTGTGTTGAGTTTCTTCCGGTTTCGAGAGTTCCGAATTTAAATAAAAAACAACCACTTGTGGATTCTAATTATTTTATTTTTATTTATGTCTGCTCTTAAGCACGACTCGAAAAATAAAGGAGAAAGATTCTTTCCTTCTTTGTATTTTATGCATTCTTCAGTTTCATGGAAAGCTTTACACTTTAATTATAAATGCTGATGCATTTGCATTTAATATCGTAAAAGCTTTTAAATGCATCAGCAATGCTGATTCACTAAGATCTTTGCGGTCCCTGCAAAGATTATGTAGGTATTTTAAATTTTATTATTATTATTATTTTTTGCTTTTTGTATATCAGCTGTCCATGGTGAAAAGAATGCTTACATTATTTTGGCCTTAGTTATAATTACTTATAATTTAAAATAGTATGCCAATGAATACATAAGATATTTAAAAAAAAAACTTTTCAACAACTTCAATTTTAATTTAGTCTTATATTATATTCTTATAATTTTTTGTTTATTTTAAAATTTACTTATATACCTAATTTTATTTATTCTTTTTATCATACAAAAAATATTTTAAAAAAAAATTTTTCAACAACTTCAATTTTAATTTAGTCTTATATTATATTCCTATAATTTTTTATTTATTTTAAAATTTACTTATATATCTAATTTTATTTATTCCTATTATCATGTTTTCTGATTGTAATCTAATCTTGTTTAATGTAAATTTAATTTTGGTACTTAAATTTTCTTTTAATTTGTTTGGATGTGTATCCAGTATTTCGTTTATTACTCGTATCAAACACGTAGTTGTTTTGTCTTTTAAATTGATTCAGTTTCTTGTATTTGGGTTTTATTTTACCTACATTTCTATTAATTACTACGTTATCAGTAAGCTCGTATTGTCGTGTATCTCGTTTTTCGTTTAGACGGTTGATACGAGAAGTTTTGTTTTGTTCGAATTGTGTCGCAAGGTTATTAATTTCTTCCGTGTTCAAATTTTTTTCGATAAAATCTATAAGTTTTAGTTTCGTAGTAGTATGTCGTGTTTGATTATAGAAAATTATAGTATTGTGAACTTTTTCGTCTAAATCTTCGTTTCCATGTTTGTCTATTTCTAACAATCTAAGGTGTTCGTTAAGTGTGCCGTGAAGGCGTTCGACATCAGCATTTCCTGTTTTACAACCTGCTGTAGTGACATGGGATTGAATATCGTTTTGTTTGAGGAATAATTCTACAGAATTATGTAAAATACATGTTTCATTGTCAAAGACGATTTTTTTCATTTTTCCTAAAAATCTTATTCTTTCTTTAATAGCTTTTAGAATAGAAATCCAAGTTCTGTCGTTGAGTTTGTGTATTGTAGCATATTTAGAGAACTTATTGATGGTTGTAAGGTACATTTGGTTTCTACATGGGAACCATATGTCAATGTGAACGATTTCGTTAAATTTTTTTGGGTTTTCTGTTATTGTAAAGGGTATTTTGACAGGATGTCGATCATGTTTTGCTAGCATGCAAACTTCGCAATTATTAACGTAGATGGTTATTAGTTTCATTAAATTTGGAAAGTAATATTTTTGTTTGAGGTTATAAAATACTTCGGTAATACCTCGATGATTATTTGTTTGGTGTTCTTTTTTTATTAGGTTTAGCATTTCTTCTTTATCGAAGATTTCTTTTAATTTAATGTTAGATTTAATTAATTTTAGGCATTTATGACGTCCACAATCTTTAACATAACAGTTTTGGAATTTTAAAAATAGATCTGTGTTCTCGCAATGAATGCACATAACGCCTTTAGTAAGTAAAGTTTTTTTCATAATTTCTAGAAGGTTGGAATTTTCCGTGACTACCACATGGTTCTGAATTTTTTTATTAACAATTTTTAGGGAAATTTTTTCTTTTACCCCAAGACTTAAATATAATTGGTTTTTGTAAAGATTTATGGCTTTTTCGCTGATAGGAATGTAGAAAGTCTCATCTTCTTCTCCACTATGTATAGTGGCTTGGGTAGAATACGTTTCATTAACAACGCTTTCATTATCGTAGGTTACGTTGTCATTATTAAAGACATTTATGGATGTTATATTTTCGTCTTCGTGTAAATCTTTATCTATAATCCTAATTAAACTGTCTGCTACATAATTTTCTTTTCCTTTTAAATAACTAATGGTAAAATCATACTCATTCAATTGGATTTTCCATCGTTGTAACTTCATGTTCGGTTCTTTGACATTACTTAGCCAGACAAGAGGCTTATGGTCAGTGCGTATGGCAAATTTTCTTCCATACAGGTAGGTTCGAAAATGTTTAACTGCCCAAACTATCGCGAGGAGCTCCTTTTCGGTGGTGGAATACTTTGTTTCGTGATTATTTAATGTTCGAGATGCGTAACAGATAGGGTGGTTATTCTGACTTAGAACTGCGCCTATCGCGTGGTTTGACGCGTCCGTTGTCAGAACGAATTCTTTACTGAAATCTGGGCTTCTGAGTACGGGATCGCTAGTTAAGAGGCTTTTCAATTTATTAAATGCATTTTTGTACTCTGGGTCTAATACATTTATTTTGTTTCCTTTTTTCAAAAATTTTATCATTGGATATGCGACTTTCGAGTAGTCTTTTATGAATTTTCGGTAAAAGCCACTGATACCGAGAAACTGTTTTATTTGTTTAACAGTCGTTGGAAGTTTCATTTTCTGAATAGCTTCAACCTTGGTTAGATCAGGCTTAATACCTCCGTTTACAATGACATGCCCTAAGAAATTGGTAGATTCAGCAGCGAAGTGACATTTATTAATCTTAATTTTTAAATTTGATTCCCTTATTTTTTGTAATACCTTTCTTAGATTGAGTAAATGTTCATCTAAGCTCGTGGAAAATACAAGGATGTCATCAAGGTAAACGACACAAATTTTGTCAACTAGGTCACCTAATACGTCATTCATAAGCCTTTGGAAAGTCGCTGGTGCGTTTTTCAATCCAAAAGGCATACGAATGAATTCGTAATGGCCGCTTGATTTTGAGAATGCCGTTTTCGCTCGATCTTCGGGATGAACTTCGACTTGGTGGAACCCTTTGGCCAAATCAATAGTGGAAAAATACATGCATTTGCCTAATTTGTCAAAGATTTCTCCCATATTAGGGATGGGAAATTTATCATCTACTGTTTGGTCGTTTAGCTTCCGATAGTCTATGACTATCCTCCATTTTTGTATGGCAGAGCTATCGATTTTTTTTGGGACTACCCAAATGGGTGAGTTTTAAGGGCTATTGCTACGTTTAATTATGCCCTGTATAAGCATTTCGCTTATTTGTTTATCAACCTCCGCCCTATGAATTTCTGGGTAGCGGTATGACTTATTATAAATAGGTCTATCAGATTTAGTTATAATTTTATGCTTTACTTTAGAAGAAAATGAGTGGTCATTTCCTTCCTTATAAAAAACATCCTTGTATGATAGTAGTAATAGTTCGAGTCTTTTGCGATCTTTATTATTTAGATGTTTAGAAAAATTTTCGATTGGAATTTTATTGTCATGATGTTCGTTATTAAAAATATTCGTGGAGTTGTCAGTATAGCAATTTTTTTTGTATATTTCCTCTTCCTCGTTGAGGTAAAGGGTAAGGCGTGAATTTCTAGTGACTAGAAGTCTTTCTTTAAAGTTTATTATTGCTTCTAAATTAACAAGAATGTTATTTCCAATTATACCGTCGAAATAGTTGTGGAAATTATATTCCAGAAAGTCTACAAAATAGTCCTGATTTTCGTTAAATTCTTTGAAAATCGGGAAACTGTAATGAGCGTTTGTTGTGATAGTTCTGTTTAAAACTTTTATTGATTTACTTTGGTTAATTCTCCATTTTGGGTGGCAATTATGAGGGTTAATAATGCTATGTTCAGCACCGGAATCAATAATAAATCTTAGGTCTCTGGTTTTAGATTTCACTGTTATATAGGGTAATTGTTTGTGCCTACTGAATGAAAATTTGGCTGTGTGAAAGTATTGTCGCAATTTTGATTCGTATAGGTATCCATGGCTTCTTCATTATTATTGTTTGTCAAAAATCTAAGAAAAATCTATCAGAAAACGTAATAAAGGCAAAACCAATGGTAAGCCTTCCAATTACCTTAAATTAAATAGGGTTACAAAATTACAACCCTACCATAAGAGTGTGAAAATTATAGAAACAGGTCAAGACCGTCATGAAATTAACAATGAAATCCTCCTTTTCAAAATCAAACCCTTTCAAATTTAAGAAACACTTTTAACATATTTTAAAATATAATGCAACAGCTTTAAATTTTGTATATTTGTAAAAAAAATTCACGTTACAAGTGTTTAGTAAGAGCAAAATTTCAATTTTTGTGCCTAAACAGGGGGCTTAAAAAAAATTGTTAACCGACTCCTACTTATTTCTGAGGATCTAGCTTCTTCCAAAATTTCAAGACCCTATCTTGAATCATTTAGAAGATATGCATGGGCAAATATTATACAAAAATTGAGTTTTGCATAATGGTAAATTTTAGTATCGTATGACAACCCTTAACATTTGCCCTTTCAAAAATTTATAAACTTTATCAAACCAGCTATCTTTTGCTGTTTTCAGATTGAAAATGTACCTAAGAGAACTCTTGTTATAAAAATTTAAATATAGGACTTTTTCCAACTTTAGGGGCTGTAGCTCCGTAACGGGTGGGGCTACAGAAAAAAGTTCTTCTACGAAATTATTTTTTTTGCAATACCTATCCGTGGTTAAAATTTCTTAACTCTATTTCAAACGGTGTTTCAAACTATTTCAAATTGAATGATAATTGGGAAATAAAAAGAAAATAACAAGTAAAGAAACAGTCAGTCGGTGCAACCGACTTAGAAATACCCTACACCTATTTGGTTCAAATTTAAGGACATATCCATAAGTCATTTTAACACTATAAAAGCTGTTATTAATTTGATCGTAAGACATAGCTAACCAAATTAACTTTATAATACTAAAAACATTTTCTAATTACACTATCTATTAAAAAATATTACAAATTCTTACTAATTTATCTATTTAAAAATATTAAAAAACAAACAAACTTGAAATAAATGAAAATATATTTATTCCAATTCAATTACAAAATGAAAAAATTCTAATTATTAAATTTTGTGATAAGAAGATAATCAAAGCATAATGTATTTAATAATCCAAATTTTTAAAAATTGCAATTATTTTAAATGGTTAGTTTATATACCTAATAGAAAAGCTTATAAACGCAAAATATGCAATAAATGTATTTCTAAAATACAATTACAAATTTAGACCTTTTCATATAATCCATTTAAATATTCAAATAAATTTTACATAAATGCAGCAAGTACCTTTGAACATAGCTGAACCACTACAATTAAGTCTAGATTTCGGAGACGCATAGGACATAGGAAATATATTCTTTGGCTTTGAAATTAAACTCGACCAGAACCAATTCCCATGGTACTTTCATTACTAGTAACCTAGAGTTTAAATTTCATCAAAATACCGGCATTATTTTTTGAGTTATGGTGTTTTTAAGATATCGTCGGCTGAGTTCTGTTTTGCTCCATACGCCAATTTTTCACTTTTCAACCTAAGAGTGGTTGTATAGGTTTTCACACCTGCTCTTTCTAATGGTGTTGTCAGTTTTATTCTATCCACCTCAGTTTCCCGAATACAGGGTGTCCATTTTGCTCCATAAACCACGTTTTTCAGATGTTTGAGTTCTTATATGCTCCAAACGCCAATTTTTTGTCTATGGAGCACAATTTGTATGGAAAATATGAAATTTTGTTTGTGAATTCTGCTTTGCTCCATGTACATTATTCTGCAACATGAGGCAAGAAAAATTAACTTATTTCAAAATTCTTGTTTGCTCTATGTACATAGGCAAACTGCAATTTGTGCATAATTTTAATGATAATAGAGCAAAATATACGTTAAGTATATAATTTAGAATGATATTTTTAATCACATTAGAATTTATGAGAAAATCCTTCCACTTAAGAGGGTTTTAGGAGGATCTTTGAATTCTTCAATTCTTTACTTACTATAATTTTATATACAAATTTAATAACATTTAAAATGCATGTTAAGATTTCACAAATTTATTTAATAATAATTTCAAGATACTAAAAATAATAAAAGTATGAATTTTTCTTTGAATATACTTTTTTTAAAAATGTAAATGCCTACATTATATTATATTAACTTTTTGAACAAATAAAAACCGGTCTTAGATTGATTATGATGATCAAAAATAAAATCATTTGGTATACTGATATATTATATTATCTAGAACTGTAAATTTTGAATAAATAAAAAAAAGGGTTGTTTCTTAATGATTTAAAAAAAAAAAATTATCTGTGTGCAAGAGATGTTTTTTTTTGTTTATTTTAAAATTAAACCAGAAAAAAATTGTTAGTTTTTATGACGTTTTTATTTTTTTTAAATTTGTCGTTTTGTTTACTTTATTAATTATGTTAGATTGTTTTTTTTTTATATTTACTTACTGCCCTTTTACAATAAGCATGAAAGGCACGTTATTTTTACTTTGATTATTTTAATTTTTATTTTATTGATATTTAGATTATCATTGTAGATAAGTATTATAATACATAGATACTTAATAGAGTAAAATGCATTGTAAAATGTATATATGTTAGAGAGTTAGCAAAAATTTTAGATGTGTGGCAGACAGGCTTATCAATGCCAAATTATTAATGCCAAAATATCTGTATTGTCAGTACTAATCCCTATCCATACATGAGTGGTGATATTCACTTGCATTGACGTAATCTTCCAACGTAAGTGAATATTACTCAATCCCACACGAGAGTGTTGTAAGTTGTAGTTTCAACTGTTGTCAGTTATCATCAGTTTATGAACTTATGAATGTATGTGTAAAATTTAGATCATTGGAAGATAGTTATCGTCGGAGAATGTTTAGTCAACTGATTTTTCAAAAGCGGAAAGATTTTGTAATTTTTTATTCATATACAAAAAAAAAGGTTTGTAGCTACCTAAATAAAAAAATGGATTTGTAGATAATCAGGTCAATCGTGAGTGTCAATTATCACATATGTGATAATTGACAAAATTTATCAAAAATGGTATCGCGAAGTAAAATTGATAAAGTTTGTGATAAAAATTTACTATTGTGAATTGTGATAAATTGAAGTTTGAGACATTTAAAAAAAAAAAAAATATTTTTGTACTTTGGGTTTAATTTGAATATAAAAATTAGATAAATATACAAATTTTAAAGTCAAAATTATTTAAAAAGTTTCTATTTGCTGTGGTTTTAATCAAAAGAATTGGAAAAATGTCTTCAGTGGAGCTTTTTTATTCGTCAGAAGAAGAAGAAGAAGAAGTAGTCGATTTACAAAGGATACGAAGAAGTTTGAGAGATAATTCTAACCCGATGGAGTTAAATGAACAAATGTAAGAAAAATTCTGATTTTTAAATTTAAACTGCACAATTTAAATGTATTTTAGCTTTATCAAATATTTTCGTTTGAACAAATCTGCATTTCATGACGTATTACAAAGTACTCGCATCCATTTTTCCCAATCTCTTTCTGGTGGACCTTTAGCGTTCAACTCAATAGCAAACTGTTGCCACCTGGTTCGAGCTGCGGTTTTTCCGACAACACCTCTTGCAATGTCTAAATTTTCTTCCATCAGTTCAACTAAACGAGTTATTTGCCTTTTATTGCTAACTATTTTACTCCTAATAAACAAATTTTATTTTAAAATTTAAAAAAAAAAAAATTCAACAATTTTATTTACTATGTACTTACATTTTTTATAAAAGCAATAAAATTCTTAAAATTTTTCTTAAAATTTCGTTTTATTTAACAAATTTTGAATTATCACATTCAAATTAGCAGTTGATAAAATAAACAGTCAATTGTCACATATTTGAAACTTCACGATACCAAATTATCACATGACAGTTGACTAAATTCACAATAGACACAATTTTTTTCATGCAATTGACACTGGCGATGAGGTTAATGAAAATTTGTGACAGTAATCACAAATTGTGATAATTGACTTGTGATAATTGACACTCACGATTGACCTGAATATAAGAAATTTAATTTTTTCTTTACATTAAGTAAGTAGATATGTAATTTTATTTTACTTATATCATATCTAGGTCATTTAAAAATGGATTATTATTTTAATTAACATTTGTGGGACTGAGCAAACATTCATAATTATACAATTTTAAAATTAGGTTCTAAATCTGTTCCTTAAACTAATTGTCTTTTATATCATTAATTATTTTTTGCTATTATTTATTTTAACTAAATTTTATATTTTATCAATCAAAATATATTTATATTGTATTTAATTATAATACAAATACATATATTTGTTTTTTTTTTAGTATGTAGTTTAAAAGATAAAAAATAACAAATAGAAATAAAACCTAATATGGTAATCTTATATTGATTTTTATCAATTTCCAATACCAGAAATATTTTATATTTTGTCCGGTCTCAAATTTTTTTTGTTTAAGATGCGCACAGTTCAAAAATTTTTAAATAATGAAAAAAAAAGAAAAACAACAAAAAAATTAAAGAAAAAAAAATCATTTTTTTGTTTGTGTTGGTTAGTACATCGAGTCTTACAAGTAAAATTTGGTTGCAATTAAACCGGTTTTTTTTTACAACAATATTTAAGAAACCGGTTTGGTGCATTAAGGATTTTAACCGATTACGTCAGTATGACGTGAATGCAACGTATGCAAATTGCCATCTGGCTTGGCACAATTGTTGTGATTTTGTGATGTGAAGACATACGTATGTAGGTGCATAAAAATTAAAATATAATATGTCATCGTCTCCTCCATACGTGTTTCAAAAGAAGTCTTAGAGTAAAAACATTTTTTTTTAGTAACTACTGTTTTATTTAAAAACTTTTATTTGTAGTATAATGAGTGAAATATTATCTGATGAAGATTCTACAACAGATTTTTCTTGTGAGTATTTCATTTTTCTTAAGTCGTAGCCATGAAGATTGTATATAATACTATCTATTTACATTTTGTATTAATTTTTTAGCTGATGATGGTGATGGTGATCCTAATTATGTGCCTGAACTAGAAAATACAAATTATTTAACAACACCAAGTAAATTTTTAATTTTTGATACGATATTATTAAAAAATAATTTTATAAATATTTTTATTTTCAAAAAAGCTACTTCGAAAATCAATGTACCTAGTACATCTGCTTTCATTACAAATGAAGAAGAAAGAAGAAGTATGCCATCTGATTATTCCTGTTCAGGTAAAATAGTTTTTTTTAAACAAATTAATTCAAATATAGTGTGTTTTAAATTATTTGTTTGTTAAAGTATGTTTTACTGATTTATTGTAGATGATCCTTCACCAATAAGAACACGAAAACGACAAAAAAATGTTCATATTTGGAAAAAAAATGTTTTAAAACAGTTACGTGAAACTGGAAATCAATACATAAATATTAAAGGAAAACCGTTTTCCCAAAGAAAAATAAAAGCAGCATGTAAACCAACATGCTTTTATTTATGTACAAAACTTTTTACGGAAGATGATCGTCGTAAAATTTTTAGAAATTTTTGGTTACTTTCAGATGATGCAAAAAACCAATTTTATTTAAAATTTGTAAAAAGAGCTCATGTGAAACGTCGTCGAACTTCTTCTGAGAGTAAATCTTACTTATAAATATTATTTCGAAATTGAAAATAAAATTCAAAGGGTTTGTCGAACATTCTTTGTTAATACTCTCTCGATAGACCAGAAAAGAATTTACTATTGTTTTAATCATTTGTGTGATGATCTAACTGGCACACCCCGTCCACGGACAAAGGGGAAAAATAAAAAACGATGTACACCTGACGAAAAACTAATTGAAATTCGTAAGCACATCAAAAGCTTTCCCGTTATGGATTCGCATTATTGCAGATCTTCTACTGAAAAAAAATATTTATCTCCAGGCTTAACGCTAACAAAAATGTATAATTATTACCTTGAAAAAACTTCCGATCCGCTAAAAATTTCGATTTACCGTAAAATATTCAACAATGAATTTAATTTATCATTCAATCAACCTAAGAAGGATTTATGTAATAAATGTTTTTTGTTTCGAATAAATAAGAATCCAACAACTGAGGAGACTTTTAACCAATCTAAACACGAAATAGAAAAAAATTTAACGAAGGCTGAACGTGATCTGGATAGGTCTAACATAGACGAAAACCATTGCATTATTTGTTATGATCTCCAAAATGTCTTTAATGTTCCCAAAGGCAATGCTGCAGCATTTTTTTATAAACGTAAGCTTAATGTTTTTAATTTAACTGCAACCTGTATAATACCGTCAAAAGAAAAAGTCACATATTGTGCAGTATGGAGCGAAGTAAACAGCGGAAGATCTGGCAATGATATTACAAGTGCCCTGATAAAAATTCTGAATCGGGTTTGTCAGGACAATACCAACATTATTAAAATCACATTGTGGAGCGACAGTTGTGTACCACATAATCGCAACAAAATCAATTCCACATCTTTAAAACATATTTTAAATTCCTCTTCACATAAAATTAATGAATTGGTTCAGAAATTTTCAGAGCCTGGTCATTCGTTAATACAGGAAGTTGATTGCGTTCACTCAGTAATAGAAAAGTTCCTTAAAAAATTAGATATTCATAGTCCATTACACTTAGTTCAACTATTAAAAAGTGTAAATAATGAAACTTCAAAAACTAAACTTAAAATAATTCAAATGATGCCGAATGACTTCAAATCTTTTTCTTCAATAGCAGGCAAGTTAAACTATACACAAACTCCATTTCTAAAAATAAAAATGATACAGTATGAAAGAAGCGAACCATTCATTTTAAAATATAAAACTTTCGCCGAACTAAATTTAAAAACAGTTTCTTTAAAAAAAAAACCTTCAAAATTTGTTCTTCAAAATACAACAAACAATGTTTTTGATTCGGAACTGCCTATTCTTCAAGAGCGGCCAATCATATCCAAAGAGAAGAAGCAAGACTTGAAGGATTTGCTTCCTTTTTTGCCCGACGTACATCAAGATTACATGAAAGCGATATTGCAAATCTAGCAAAACATAAAAATCAATTTATATTTATAATTAACCAATTTTTAATTTAAATATGAGCTGTGAAAAAAAGACTCTTTAATTTGTTTTTTAGTTTAATAATTTCTGTCATTTGAAAAAATTGTAGTGAAAAAGCTACTATGTAATTTATTTTTTTAAGTTTATGAAATTTTAAAAAATTTTAATTAATTTTTTTGTTATGTTAATATGTAATATTAAGCTGTGAAAGAAAGCAATTTTAGTTGAAACCATATTACGTATTTGATGTAAAAATTTTATTATTTAAATTTTAAAGTACAAATTAGCTACTTTAAAAAGTTATGCTATATTTTTTGAATTAATAAAAAAAAACGAAAAAAAATTTATAAGTATTTATGGTTTTATTTTTTGTAATATTTTTAGTTTTCCAGTTTTATTTAGCTTCTTAAATTCAAAAACTGATATTAGTTATCTGAATTTTCAATATAATACATTTTGAATTTTCAAAATTTTCTTAATTTTGGTAATAATATGTTTTATTACTGTATTTTAATATATTTTACCGTAATAAACTTTTAAGTTCTGGTTTGCTCCATGTTAAATTTATTTTGCTCCATGTGCAAAGAGTGAATCACTTTATCACATACCCATGGGATATGGAGCAAGACCAAAAATTAGATGTTTACGAAATTTTAATTTCTGCGCAAAGTTTGCAACTGCAAGACTTACATTTTTAAATATAGTTTCTAAAATACTCTACCAATATTACTTTAAAATTACAAAAAATTCTATTAGACAGATTTTTTTATTTTTAAGTTCAAAGTTTATTTTTCGTTTTTCTCGAAAAGTACTCATTGGAGAATGGAGCAAAACAGAACTCAGTCGACGATATATGTTTTTTAGTCCTTGAACTTGTCAAGGGTTCCAGAACCCGAAACCATGGTACGATTTCGCCCATATGCAGTCCCGTCATACTTTCAATACTAGTTAACCCTTGTATACAATTGGAACGTTCTATCTTAATTTTAAGTTACTAGTTTTATTAATTTCGATGATAAGTTTTTACACATTCGGGGGGTCTAAGAGAGGTCCTGAACCACCAGTCCAATTGATCCCAAATTAGGGGGCACGGAAGAAAAAGTAAAGAACACCCTGGGCCAAATTTGAAGCTTCTACATTTGTTTCAAGTTACTTTTTTTATTAATTTCGAAAATATGCTTTAAGGTCCTCGAAACTGAGTGGCTGGTCCCCGACCCACTAGTCCAATGGGGCCCAAATTTCAAAGACACTTACGCAATAGGAAGGGACACCCTGATACCAAATTTGGAGGTTATATCTTCATTGGTTTCGGAATTACGCTAGTTTGGCCTAAATTCGATCAAAAAGTTCTCAGTTCCGAACTCACTGTCCAATCCTCACCGTACGTAATCACCGCCGTAGTTTCATTACCAATAACCTACAGCACAAATTTCATGAAGATAGCCTCATTAGTTGTTGAGTTATCGTGATTTTTAATATATGTTCGTTATCCCTGACACCGACTCAAAGGTCCAGAATCCGAACCCATGGGCTGAATTCGCCCTTATACAGCCCGCGCTTCACTTATAGTACTAGTTAACCCTTGTACACAATTTGAACTGTCTATCTTAATTTTAAGTAACTATTTTTAGTAATTTCGATTATAAGCTTTTAAAACTTGGGAGGTCTGAGAGGGGTACTGAACCACCTCTCCAATTGATCCCAAATTAAGGGAACACGCAAGAGATAGTAAAGAACACCCTTGTGGCAAATTGGAAGTTTCTACATTTTTTCAAGTTGTTATCTTTATTAAGATAATGCTTTAAGGTCTTCGGAAATGTGTGGCTGGTCCCCGACCCAGTACTCCAATGGGACCCAAATTCCCAAGAAACTTAGGAAATAGGAAGGGACACCATGATACCAAATTTGGAGGTTCTATCTTCATTGGTTTCGGAATTATGCTCGTTTAGCCTAAATTCGATCAAAAAGTTCTAGGTTCCGAACCCATGGTCCAATCCCGACCTTACGCAATCCCCGAAGTAGTTTCATTACTAGTAACCTGCAGCACAAATTTGATGAAGATAGCGTCATTAGTTGTTGAGTTATCGTGATTTTTTATATATGTTCGTTAGCCCTTCGATCGATTAAAAGGTCCAGAATCCGAACCCATGGGCCGATTTCGCCCATACGCAATCCCCGCCGTACTTTCAGTCCTAGTAATCTACAGCTAAAATTTCATAAAGATAGCTCCATTATTTTTTGAGTTATCGTGCCTACGGACGGACGGACGGACGGACGGACGGACGGACGGACGGACAGACGGACGGACGGACATGGCTATATCGACTCAGGCGGTCACGCTGATCACAAATATATATGCTTTTCCATATCTAGCTCGCTTCCTTTAGGTGGTTACAAACACCATACCAAAGTTAATATACCCCTTTACCTATTCTATAGGTGTAGGGTATAAAAATAAGGGTACTCCGAAAAAATGAAAAAATTTTGTTTTTAAAAGATTTTCAATTTTTCCTTTTTGGTAGTAGGAAAAATATTTAAGAAATCTCATTATAATCAAGATTTTTATAAAATTAATTTTTGTAAAAAAAACTTATATAATTATATTGGATATTGTATTTTTGTATTAAATTTATTGATAAAATTTATTGTTAGACTAATTTAGACTAAATTGAAGACAGAAAATTTTTAAATTATGTCTTTCCTTTCTTCCTATACTTCTTTAATAAAATAAATAAAATTATTGAAGAATTTGAAAGTTAAACTAAATTCGAAAAGAAAATGTTTTTATATTTTAATACCTATATATTTTTTTAAATTTAGAAAATTTGTTATTTATGAATTATATTGAGGAATATATTTTCTTTTAAACAAATATTCGGACAAACCATTCTTTTCAACCCCAGGCTGTTAAAAGAAACTATGAGGGAAGTGGTTCAAGAAAATATGAGCCAAATAGATTCTTTGATCCGAAAATATTAAAAAGGACACTAACAGAGGCATTCCAAACACAATCTAGAAATCTGTTTAGAGGGAATACAATTAGCGAAATATCTGAAGACGACGAATTAGATCAAGAAATTAATATAGGATTGCACCAATCTCTAACTGATATGGATGTAAAATCGAATATAATAAAAGATATGAAGAAGTTTTCAGGAGATATGGAGGAATATAAATCGTGGAAAGATGATGTTAGAAAAATTTTATCGAGCAAGGGAACAACGAAAAATTATGGAATCTTAACGGCCATAAGAAGGAAAAAAGTACCTATAAAATGGAAAAGTATTAAAAAATGTTTAAATATGTTTTATTCAGATAATAGGGACTTAAATGTATTGGCAAATCAGTTGACAAGCACAACACAAGGAAGAACGAGGAAGAATGTAGTAGAGTAGACTGTGTCAACTCTGGGATACCCGTATGACCGTTATATAAACATTATATCATTATTATTATAAGCATTAATTACTTTTGGAAAAATTTCAAACATACCAGTTTTATCAGGTGTAGTGTAATGATCATATAAAAGATGGAGTTGTATGGCAGCCACTCGAACCCCCTGCAGTAGACCAACCAAATTTTGCAGTAACCTTGGCCATTACACTAAACTATGTTTGGCAAAATTTCAGACACCCAACTTCAATATGTATAGAGTAATGCTCATATAAAATAAGAAGTTGTATGGCAGCTACTCAAACCCTCTGCAGTAGACCAACCAAATTTTGCGAAAACTTTGGCCATAAAACTAAACTACTTTTGCCAAAATTTCAGATACGTAGTTGTATTAGGTACAGAGAAATACTCATATAAAAAAGGAAGTTGTATGGCAGCTACCCGAACCCATGGACCAAAATGGCTGGATTTAAATAGCAATGGCGGCTATTGCAAAAAAACGAGTTTGCGAAAATTTCAAGTTTCTAGCTCTTTTAGTTTTTGAGTTATCGTGCGGACGGACTGACAGACGGACGGACATACATACGGACTAAACGGACGAACTAAATCATTTTTTTTTTCGATTCTGATCCGATCTAGACACTTGGGTCTATATCTCCCCCCTCCTTCTCTGCGTCACAAACGTAACGGCAAATTTATTATACCCTTTGACTATATAGTCATACGGGTATAATGACTATATAGTCATACGGGTATAATGACTATATAGTCATACGGGTATAAAAATAATGGATTATTAGAAAATAATAATGAACAAGTTGTTATTAACAAAATTCATACTGATAGGGCAAATGAAATAACTAACATTACTAACCAAATTTTAGAAAATTTAAAAAACAAAAGTATTATTGCTAATCAATCAGTACTTCAAATTCAATATAACTTAAATTTAATTAAAGAAGAAGTAAATTAATTCTGTTTTACTTGCCAAATTCGAAATTGAATCTATAACTAACCTATTAGATAAAGAAAATATACTATATTCTACACCAGAGGAACCGTTAAATTTCTCAAATATAAAAATTATTACTTGTTTATTTTACACATACCTAAACTAACAAGTGATGAAAAAAAACCAAGGGTTTTTAAAAAAGCACATTTTCAAAATTATATTGTATTATATACTGAGTTTAACTTTGGAAATATTTACTTAGAAATAGTTACTATTGACTTATAAAATTTACTGCTAACAGTAAATGTTTTATTTAAAAGTTGTTATAGCCCTTCAATGGGGAAGGTTGCCAAATTTCTCAAGTCTCTTCGAGCCCTTATAGCTCCTAAATAGGGGGCTTGACAAAAAAATTTTGTTAACCGACTACTAATTTCTGAGTATGTAACTTCTCCCAAAATTTCAAGACCCTAGCTTGAACCGTTCAGAAGATATGTGTGACCAAAAATTTTGCGAAAATTGAGTTTTGCGTAATGTTAAATTTTAGTACCGTACGGCAACCCTAAACATTTGCCTTGTAAAAATTTATAAAGTTTATGAAACCAGCTATCATTTGCCGTTTTCAGATTGAAAATATATGTAACAGAACTCTTGTTATAACAATTTAAATATAGGGATTTTTCCAACTTTGGGAGGCTGTAGCCCCGTAACAGGTGGGGCTACAGAAAAAAATTCTTCTACGAAATTATTTTTTTTTGCAAAAACTACCCATGGTTAGAATTTCTTTTCTCTATTTCAAACGGTGTAAAAGTTTTTGTAAACATACGGACGGACGGACGGACGGACAGACGGACGGACAGAGTGAAGCTATATAGGCACATTTTTACAAAATTTTTTGAAAATGTGCTAAAAATGAAATTTTTGATCAAATATTAATAAAACCTGTAAAAAGAAATAATATTATAACACAAATAAATTTTAATAAAGTTTTGGTTAATCAAGAAAAAATCTGTGGAATTGTAAATGAATGTAAAAATATCAATTCTTTAACTATTTGCCATAAAGAAAATATTGCAAATTTAGAGAATGAAACTTGTATACCAAATTTGTTAAAGGGTGAAAACTCTATGTGCAACATTACGAATAATCACTATTTTCCAACAATTGAAGAGATCACATCAGGAACTGTATTACTTAATCAATACGAGGGACAAATTAAAATTGACGGCAACAAACAAAATGTTAATGGAACATTTTTTTTAATATTTCATAATTCCACAATAGAAATCAACAAACCAGAACTTAGATCTGCAGAGAAATTCAATTACAAACAAATTCAATTATTGGTAAAGTACAAGAACATTTGTCTTTGGAATTATTGAAGGAAATACATATAAACGAGGAAGAGTGTAGTAAAGTAGACTGTGTCAACTCTAGGATACCCGTATGTCCGTAATATAAACATTATATCATCCGGTTAATTACTTTTGGCAAAATTTCGAGTATACAGTTTTATTAGGTGTAGTGTAGTGCTCATATAAAAGAAGGAGTTGTATAGCAGCTACTCGCAACCTCTGCAGTAGACCAACCAAATTTTGCAGTAACTTTGGCCATTGCACTAAACTATTTGTGGAAAAATTTCAAATACCCAGCTTTAATAAGTACAAAATAATGCTCATATAAAACAAGTAAAGAAACAGTCAGTCGACCGACTTAGAAATACCCTACATCTATTTGGTTCAAATTTAATGGGAAGTCCATAAGTCATTTTAAAACAATAAAAACAGTTATTAGTTTGGTCGTAAAACATAGCTAACCAAATTAACTTTATAATACTAAAAACATTTTCGAATTAGACTATCTCTAAAAAAATATTACAAATTCTTACTGATTTATCGATTCAAAAATATTAAAAAACAAAAAAACTTGAATTAAATGAAAATATATTTATTTCAATACAATTACAAAAGTGAAAAAATTTGAATTATTAAATTTTGTGATAAAAAGCTAATCAAAGCATAATATATTTAATAATTAAAATTTTTCAAAATTGCAATTATTTTAAATTGCAGGTTTATGTACCTATTAAAAAAGCTTATAAATGCAAAATATGCAATAAATGTATTTCTAAAATGTATTTACAAATTTAGAACTTTTCGTATCTTAATATTTTAATCGGCTTATTTTTTCCCATACAAATATAAACATCCTTTTTCCGGGTAAACTATAAGACCAATTTTAATGAAACAACAACCAAAAGAAAGGTTTTTTTTTGTTTTCATAGGACAATGATATCTTTTTTTAGAATATAGCGTTTTTTCAGGTGAAAACCCGTCTTTAATTTAACGTAAATTTGAATTTAACGGTAACGCTGTTAAAAGTTAAGGCTTATGCTCTCTAATATTATGCGCCGACTTTCTGGGTAAAAGTAATTCATTTTTGGTTTTAACTCGTAGTTCAATCAAACTATTATATGCGCCGACTTATGTCTTTCTTTCTTTTGCTTAGTTCAAATGTTTAATCAACAAGGAGATTGAAACTTTTTAAAATTTTTTTTTTTTTGTTTCGTTATTTCTCTAAAATTTCAGTGAAAAAAAAATAAGTTCTGTTCGAAATGAAAGCAATACATTTGGTTTATACAGTAGTTTTCGTTTATAACGAACTCTGTTCAATTTTAATTATAACTAGCTAATACCCGGTGCGCGTTTCTGCGCCTCTCAATGAAGGTTTAATTGAAGTTGATGTTACCTCAAAAAGTTAACACAAAAATTACACACGGTTTACACATGTAAATTTTAAAATTTATGAAAGAAATATTTTTAAAACTATTTTTCTAGGATTATTCTAGTAATTTTTGAAACTTTCGGTAATTCAAAGCAGTACAAACTACTTTCCAAAATTTGGCGTAATTTATTTCCAAAAAAATTTTTTTGATCAATCGTAGGACCGACTGTTAACAGACTCAACTCCATTTTCAAGTTGCTTCACACATATAAAATTTAGGTCAACCGGTCAAATCGTTTCTAATTTAGAGTTAAGTAACGCAATTAAAAGCCATACTGTGCACCATTGGGTTAACGGAACTACACTTTCTCTTTGGGCAAAGCAGTATTTCGCAAAATTTGACGTAATTTGCTTCCATATTTTTGTTTTGTCAATCGTCGGGCTGGCATGGGTTAACCAATTGCAAGTCAGTTAAAAGAGTTAATTTCATTCTCAAAACGGAGTAAAGTAACCAAAATTTTTATAAAAAGCTGTTGGGCCGGAATGGGTTAATGGAGTTCAACAAAATTTTTTTGAGGCTTTCTTTTTAGCCAAAGCAGTACTTCGCAAATTTTGACAATATTAGCTTCCAAAATTATTTTGACTAACCGTCGGGCCGACATGGGTTAACAAATTCCAAATCTTTTAATAGTGTCAACTCAATTCTCATAGGGGAGCACGTATACAAAATTTGAAGAAAATCGGTCAAACCGTTTTTAGCACATTTTCAAAAAATTTTGTAAAAATGTGCCTATATAGCTTCACTCTGTCCGTCCGTCTGTCCGTCTGTCCGTCTGTCTGTCTGTCCGTCTGTCCGTCCGTATGTTTACAAAAACTTTTACATCGTTTGAAATAGAGAAAAGAAATTTTAACCACAAGTAGGTATTACAAAAAAAAACAATTTCGTAGAAGAATTTTTTTCTGTAGCCCCACCCGTTACGGAGCTGCAGTCCCCCAAACTTGGAAAAAGCCCTATATTCAAATTGTTATAACAAAAGTTATATTACGTGTATTTTGAATCTGAAAACGGCAAAATATAGCTGGTTTTATAAACTTTATAAATTTTTAAAAGACAAATGTTTAGGGTTGCCATACGGTACTAAAATTTACCATTATGAAAAACTAAATTTTTGCAAAATTTTTGGTTACACATATCTTCCAAACGGTTCAAGCTAGGGTCTTGAAATTTTGGGTGTAGTTAGATCCTCAGAAAAAAGTAGAAGTCGGTTAACAACATTTTTTTGTCACGTCCCCTGTTTTGCAGCTATAAGGGCCCGAAAATTGAAATTTTGCTATTTTTAAACACCTGTAACTTGAATACCTGTTCAAATTTTTCTTTTTTTGATTTACAAAATTGAAAGCACTTTAATTATATTTCAACATGTGTCAAAGGTTTTTCTTAGTTTTGAAGGGTGACGAAGCTACAGCCCCCGCAAATTTAAAAAAAGCCCTATATTTAAATTGGTATAATAAGAGTTCTGTTAGCTATATTTTCAATCCTAAAACGGTAAAAGAGAACTGCTTTCTTATGCTTTACAAAAATATATCAATAAATGTACAGGGTTGCCATACGGTACCAAAATATACAATTATGCAAAACTCAATTTTTTCAAAATTTTTGGCCCCACATATCTACTAAACGGGCTAAACTAGGATCTTGAAAGTTTGATCTTCAGAAATTAGTAGGAGTCAGTTAATAAAATTTTTTTATCAAGCCCCATAATTAGGAGCTATAAGGGCTCGAAAATTGAAATTTTGCTATATTTAAAGACCTGTAACTTGAATACCTGTTCAAAGTTTTTTTTGTTAATATACAAAATTTGAAGGTCCAACATTATACTTTAACATATGTTAAAAGATTTTCTTAAATTTAAAAGCGGTTCTTTAAATTGAAGAAAGTGTCGGTCAGTTTTAACCATTTTTGTTTATATAGTAAAATTCGAAATAAAATTCCAAATCTTGGTAGAATTCACAATTTAATTCCTTGAACCTAAAAAAGTTGGGGGAAGAAGAATAGTGAGGATTAGATCTTTGAAAAATTGGGCAACCTTTCCCATAGAGGGGCTATTAGGACTTCAAAATTAAAAAATTTACTGTTTTTATAAATAAGCAGTTACTTAGTCACCAACGTATATATTTCCTAAATTAAACGTTAACATTGAAGCTTGAACATTATATTCCGACAAATATTTAGTATGAAACACTATATTATTTTGAAAATGTGCTTTTTTTTCATCACTTGTTAATTTAGAGCTCAGTATTGAAAAAGCTTATAAAACGCTGTTGGGGCCCAATGGGTTAATGCAAGTCAATAAAATTTTTTTATGGGCTTTCTTTTTAGCCAAAGTAGAATTTCATAAAATCGGACAAAATTTGGACCCAAAATTTTTTTTGACCAACCATCGACCCGACATGGGTTATCAAATTACAAAACTGCTAATAGTGTCTACTCAATTCTCAAAGAGCATCACGTATACAAAATTTGAAGTCAATTGGTCAAACCGTTTCGAATTTAGAGTAAGGTATTGAAAAAAGCTATAAAAAGCTGTTGGGCCGCAATGGGTTAATGGAACTCAAGAAAATTTTTTTTGGGGCTTTCTTTTAAGCCAAAGCAGAATTTCGTAAAATCCGACAAAATTTGGACCCAAAATTTTTTTTTGACCATCCGTCGGCCCGACATGGGTTAACAAATTCCAAAACTGTTAATAGTGTTAACTCAATTCTCAAAGAGCATCACGTATACAAAATTTGAAGTCAATTGGTCAAACCGTTTCGAATTTAAAGTAAGGTATTGAAAAAAGCTATAAAAAGCTGTTGGGCCGCAATGGGTTAATGGAACTCAACAAAATTTCTTTTAGGGCTTTCTTTTAAGCCAAAGCAGAATTTCGTAAAATCCGACAAAATTTGAACCCAAAATTTTTTTTGACCATCCGTCGGCCCGACATGGGTTAACAAATTCCAAAACTGTTAATAGTGTCTACTCAATTCTCAAAGAGCATCACGTATATAAAATTTGAAGTCAATCGGTCAAACCGTTTTCATTTTAGAACAAAAAAGTTTAAATACTTGCACCGCAAACCTAACTTGGCGGCCCATTACAGCAAAATTTTTGGGCCACGATTTCTTTCCGTACCCAAAAATCCCAATATACAAATTTTCATGAAAATCGGCTGGGCAGTTTAGGAGTCTATTCGCTACATACAAACAAACAAACAAATAAACAAACTTTCGCTCTTATATATGTAGATAAACGTAATACTTTTTGCCAATGAATTAAATTTTACCTAAAAATGTAAGTTGTTTATTACATTCATATTTCTTTTATTTGAACTTATTATATCTAATAATGTAGCTTGGTGATTATTTTAGTATTTTTATATATATTTTTGAATATAAAAAAAAATCATAATAACGCAACAAAAATACAAAAAAAATTTCTTAGAAGAAAAAGCAGTATACATTGGGGTGAGGTTGACACATCAAATAAAAATCCAGCAAATGAGTTCAACGTGCCCATTCTAGAATTAGCACATTCTACAATGTTCAATTCTTATACTAATTTTTCAAAATTTACAACATTCTTTTAAAACGACATTCGTTTATTACGACGAATATTTTCTGTCTCTTCATGGTCGTTATAAGCGAGCTCTACTGTATGTATTTTTTTTTTTTTCTTTAAAAATTTTTTTGCTACTTCGTAAATGCTTGATGCTTTTTGTTAAGTTTTTTATAATAATAAAATAACCGACTTTTGAAATATATTCTGTAGTTGTCATTACGTTTGATATCTGTATAACAAAAGTTGTAATCAAATATGTTTGCAAAAAATTAAGTTCGAAAAATCTTTCTTAAAAAAATAATTTGTAATTTAAATGATTTGTTCCCTAGGGCCTAACCAAAATCAACGCTTATGGTATATAATTGCTAACAAAAAGTTGTAAATTAGTAGTTAAGTACATGATATTACATGAGAATAACTTACTGTACCTCGAATTTTTAAAATTTAAACATTGACAAAGCATATAAAAATGTTATTGTTTTTTCTTATGTTGTTATTGTTCGAAAAATAAAATATTTTAAAATAATATTGTTTTTAAAAATCCTATATATTTTTTTAAAAAATACATTACATATATTCAAAATAATTGAAATACCTATAATATGTTTGCAGAAACAAAAAAATTTCATTTCTTAAGAAAAATTATGTGTTCTTTAGGGATCAACCAGAATAAATGCGTATGGCGTGCAGTTTCTGTCAAAAAATTTGGAAATAAGTAGGTATGTTATGTACTGTACTTCGGAATTTAAAATTTTAAAATTTGACAAAGCATATAAAAATATTGTAATTGTTTTTTCTTATGTTGCTACGATTTAGTTTTCAAAATAAAATATTTTAAAATAATATTTTTTTTTTTAAAAAACATGCATTCAAAATAATTGAAAATACCTATAATATGTTCGCAAAAAAAACTAAAAAATAATTTTCAACTTAAATAAAAGTTGACGTATAATTTCTGTCAAAAAATTTACAAATAAGTAGGTACATGAATTTACATGAGAGCAACCAAAATACGCGTAACGCGATGTACTGTAATCGGATTTTTAAAATTTTCAAATTGACAAATGGTTTTTGGTTTTCTTATATTTCTAACATTATGTTTTAAAAAATATCTTATGTATATTGAAAAAAATTCAAAATATGCCTATTATATGAAATTAATAAAAATTTTTGTACTAAATTAAAACATTTAAATAAATATTTTTGTGTGTACGCGAGTTAAATATGTCCTTTTAGACATAAATAAAAAAAAACAAAGTTAATTTTAAATAAAAGTTGTTTATTTGGTTCTCCAAACTTAATTGATTAATTATTAAATTTTACAGGTCTTTTATAATCAAAATTATGCAAAGCTAATCAAAATTATTAAATTACATTAATGTGGGAAAGTTCAATTTTAAAAGTTCACAAATTAATTTAGATACAAAATGTTTAGTAAGCAATATTTTAGTTAATAATTAAGTACAGTTTTAGTTATGCAATATAAATTTAATATAAGTTAAACATTTAATTTATAAAAGTGAAATATGATATTTAAATATAATCTGAAAGTCAGGTGTTGTCAAATATGCCAGGTGGTGTGATTGTATGATCACATAACTCCTCCCCATTTAGAATGAAGTGACGGCCAAAGAAAACTTTTGTTGACTTGGTTGTTACTGCTGCTAGTACTAGTAGAATCTGTGTATGAAATAGGCAATACTATGTTGTTTTTTGATTTTGTTTTAACTGTAAAGAAAATAATAGTGGTTAGTACTAAGACGATTATAATTTTTATTGTTCCTATTGCGAAATCCAATTTGATAGTTTTTATTTGTAGTAGTTGAATTGCTTCGGTGTTGTTGTTTTGATATAACTTTAATTTCTGTAGTTGTATGTTTTCTGTAATTATAGTAGAGTTAATATTAGTGAATGCCATTGGAAATATATGGATGGTATCCCAAAATCGATTAACGTTTTCTCGGTATATTATATTATTAATTTCGACTGTACAATTTTGAAAATGTATAAGTTGGGTGTCTTTAGTTTTGAAATCATTTACGCCACAGTTGGATTTAATTAATATTTCAGGTTCATTTATTAGTAGGATAAAATTAGGTTCAGGTTGCAAGATATCTGGTACTTGTTCGACTTCAGTAAAGTTACAATTTGCTCGTTTATTTTGCAGTAAATTATTTATGCAGGAACGGTTGTTTTCTTGAAAGGATGATTCTTCACAAATATATATGCCTTCGATCTTGGTGCATGGTTTGTCGAAATATTGAATTTTATATGGATTATGAATAACATAGGGTTTTGGAATTGTTAGTTTATTATTTTTTCTGGGCAATGGGATCAAATGAAAAAAGTTATACTCATGTTTAGAAAAAATAGGAATGCGAATGTTAAATATAATATTTGAATCATTGAAATATGCTTGTAAACCTAATAATTCGTATATATGTTCATCGGATATAATATCAATGGATTGATTTTTGAAACTTTCATAAATAATAGTTAATTCTTGAGGATTTAAAATTTGTTTTGATATATTTAATTTTGCTAGTATTATAGCTTCGCCTAAATTAATTAGGTAGTTATTTAAAAGATCAATGTTATAATTTATCTGACTTAAGTATTGTGCTTGTTATACCCTACACCTATAGAATAGGTAAAGGGGTATATTAACTTTGGTATGGTGTTTGTAACCACCTAAAGGAAGCGAGCTAGATATGGAAAAGTATATATATTTGTGATCAGCGTGACCGCCTTAGTCGATATAGCCATGTCCGTCCGTCCGTCCGTCCGTCCGTCCGTCCGTAGGCACGATAACTCAAAAAATAATGGAGCTATCTTGATGAAATTTTAGCTGTAGATTACTAGGACTGAAAGTACGGCGGGGATTGCGTATGGGCGAAATTGGCCCATGGGTTCGGATTCTGGACCTTTTAATTGGTTTCAGGGCTAACGAACAAATATAAAAAATCACGATAACTCAACAACTAATGACGCTATCTTCATCAAATTTGTGCTGTAGGTTACTAGTAATGAAACTACTTCGGAAATTGCGTAAGGTCGGGATTGGACCATGGGTTCGGAACCTAGAACTTTTTGATCGAATTTAGGCCAAACGAGCATAATTCCGAAACCAATGAAGATAGAACCTCCAAATTTAGTATCAGGGTGTTCCTTCCTATTTCCTAAGTGTCTTGTGAATTTGGGTCCCATTGGAGTAGTGGGTCGGGGACCAGCCACACATTTCCGAAGACCTTAAAGCATATCTTTAAAATTAATAAAGATAACAACTTGAAAAAATGTAGAAGCTTCCAATTTGCCACAAGGGTGTTCTTTACTATCTCTTGCGTGTTCCCCTAATTTGGGATCAATTGGAGTGGTGGTTCTGTACCCCTCTCAGACCTCCCAAGTTTTAAAGGCTTATAATCGAAATTACTAAAAATAGTTACTTAAAATTAAGATAGACCGTTCAAATTGTGTACAAGGGTTAACTAGTACTATAAGTACAGCGCGGACTATATAAGGGCGAAATCAGCCCAACGGTTCGGATTCCGGACCTTTTAATCGATGTCAGGGCTAAGGAACATATATAAAAAATCACGATAACTCAACAACTAATGAGGCTATCTTCATGAAATTTGTGCTGTAGGTTATTGGCAGCGAAACTACGGCGGTGATTACGTACGGTGAGGGTTGGACAATGGGTTCGGAACTTAGAACTTTTTGATCGAATTTAGGCCAAACGAGCATAATTCCGAAACCAATAAAGATAGAACCTACAAAATTTGGTATCAGTGTGTCCCTTCCTATTTCGTAAGTGTCTTTGAAATTTGGACCCCATTGGAGTAGTGGATCGGGCACCAGCCACTCAGTTCTTAGGCCCTTAAAGCATATTTTCGAAATTAATAAAGATAGTAACTTGAAACAAATGTAGAAGCTTCCAATTTGCCACAAGGGTGTTCTTTACTATTTCTTGCGTGCCCCCCTAATTTGGGATCAATTGGAGTGGTGGTTCAGAACCTCTCTTAGACCCCCCAATGTGTAAAAGCTTATCATCGAAATTAATAAAACTAGTAACTTAAAATTAAGATAGAGCGTTCCAATTGTGTACAAGGGTTAACTAGTATTGAAAGTATGACGGGACTGCATATGGGCGAAATCGTACCATAATTTCGGGTCCTGGAACCCTTGAAAAGTTCAAGGACTAACAAACATATATCTTAAAAACACCATAACTCAAAAAATAATGCCGGTATTTTGATGAAATTTAACAGTAGGTTACTAGTAATGAAAGTACCATGGGAATTGGTTGTGGTCGAGTTTAATTTCGAAGCCAAAGAATATATTTCCTATGTCCTATGTGTCTCCGAAATCTAGACTTAATTGTAGTGGTTCAGCTATGTTCAAAGGTACTTGCTGCATTTATGTAAAATTTATTTTTATATTTAAATGAATTATATGAAAAGGTGTAAATTTTTAATTGTATTTTAGAAATACATTTATTGCATATTTTGCGTTTATAAGCTTTTCTATTAGGTATATAAACTAACCATTTAAAATAATTGCAATTTTTAAAAATTTGGATTATTAAATATATTATGCTTTGATTATCTTTTTATCACAAAATTTAATAATTAGAATTTTTCATTTTGTAATTGAATTGGAATAAATATATTTTCATTTATTTCAAGTTTGTTTGTTTTTTAATATTTTTAAATAGATAAATTAGTAAGAATTTGTAGTATTTTTTAATAGATAGGGTAATTAGAAAATGTTTTTAGTATTATACAGTTAATTTGGTTAGCTATGTCTTACGATCAAATTAATAACAGCTTCTATGGTGTTAAAATGACTTATGGATATGTCCTTAAATTTGAACCAAATAGGTGTAGGGTATTTCTAAGTCGGTTGCACCGACTGACTGTTTCTTTACTTGTTTTATAACACTTTTACCTGTTATTATACTATTTTGTTGGTTATTTAAATAAGTTTGGATTACTTCTTGTTCCTGGTTTATATGATTTGTAATATTTTCAAAACGTTCCATCATTTGGTGGTTTATAATGGAAAGTTTTGCTTTTTGGTTTTCTTGGTTAGTTAATATTGAGTTGAGTTCCTCATTTATTTGTTAGGCGTCCGTAGCGTCCATGTTACCAGTTATAGTCTTTATTATAGTACCAAGTCCGTTTATCAGTCCTCTTTTCTTTCTAATATTGGGTTTTAGTTAGCCTCTGTCTTAGTTCAGTTATTTTAAGTTTTGTAATTTTTGGAGAATCTTGTAGTTCGTCATAATTTTTGAAATTTTCAATAGATTCTTCTATTTCTCCTATTGTTTTTTCATATTCGTCTAGTTTAATTATGTGAAGTAGATTCTGGTATGTCATTATTGTCCGTGCTGTCCCTAATTTCATTGTTAGTGCATGGTGGTTCGATAAGTCCCGTATTTCTAATTTCTGTCCTGTCACTGCTATCACCCTGAAATTTACGTTTTCTTTTTAGTCTAATTTTATGAATTTTCCTGTTATCGTGAGTAATTATTGAAATTTTATTGTTAGTTTTTGTTTTATGTTTTGTAAACCTGCGGGTTAATTTATTTCTTTTCCCCTTTTTCCTATAAATTGTTTGGTCAACGTCTATGCTTTCGGGGTCTTCGCGATTTTCATTTAATTTTTCTATATTTAATTTTGATTTATTTTCTATTTGTTTTTGAATTTCGGGATAAAGGTTTGTTATATATTCATTTAATTTTTGAAGGTAATCATGTTCTGAACTGAAGTTAGTATTTTTTAAAAAGGAATTAGTTCTGCCATAAAATAATTCATATGGGGTATGTTTTGTAGTGGTATGTATTACGTTATTGTAAGTAATTAAAGTTTCTTCTAAGGTTTCATCATGGTTTTTGTTATTTTATTTATTTAAAATTATTCTATAAATTTCTGTTAAGGTTGAGTGCAAACGTTCAACTGTGCTATTGCTACTTGTTTGTTGGAAGGAAGTAATATGGGGCTTATGTTAAATTGCTTGCAGAAATCATGAAAGATTATAGAAGTAAATTCTGAACCTTGGTCTGAGACTATTTTGCGAGGTATGCCGTGTAGGCTAAAGAAATGTCTGAGAGATTTTATCATTGTTAAACTATTTCTAGCTTGCACAGTATAAGTTCCGGCAAACTTGGAAAATTTATCAATAATTGTTAAAATTTTCTTATTATTTATACTATATATATCTATATGAAGAATGTCCATGGGTTTTTGGGGTATTTCGGGTAGTTCGTATTTAGGTTTGGGTGGATTTCGGTCATATTTTAACTGTTGACAAGTTTCACAATTATTAATGATTTTTGTTATTTTATCTTTCATAAGTGGGAAATATATTTTTCTCTTGAGGTGTAATAGGGTTTCATTAATTCCCCTGTGATTATTTTTTTCATAATATTCATTTATTTGTCTGTCTTGTTTGTCATCTTCTAGAATATCTTCTAGTAGTTCTGTACATCGTATTAATTTGATAGTTTGTTGGTCCGCGAAATGTTTAGTGTAAGAGTCTTGAATAATATTAAAAATTTCATCCGTTGTAAAGATAGCTATTAATTTGTTAGGAGGGATTCTAGTTTTTAAAATACTGGTTATATTTTCTTCTGAATAGTCTGGTAATCTTATTGTTCGTCTAATTTTATTTTTGAATAAGGTTTGTACGGAAAAAGGAGGTGTTCTATTGGATTTTTCTAAAATTTACTGGATATTGAATTCATTCAATGGTCTTGTAGCTATGGGTATGGTGTTTTGTAATGTTTCTGGTTCAGACTCATGAATATTAATTTCGTTTATTAATTTAACGCGACTCAATGCATCTGCATTTGAATTTGCTGAGCTCTTTTTATAAACGATTTTATAATCAAATTCTTCCAACTTTAATCGCCATCGGACTAGTCTAGAATTAGGCTCTTTTAGGTTCATAAGCCAAATAAGTGGCTTATGATCAGTTACAATCGTGAATTGATTTCCAAAAAGATATTTACTTTTCGTACATTTTCTATATGTTCTTGTAATGATGTGGAGAAGATGATGATATCATCTAAATAAACAAGACATATTTTTCCAACTAACTCCCTTAGGATATTATCCATAACCCTCTGAAAAGTCGATGGAGCATTTCTCAATCCGAAGGGCATGCGGATATATTCGTAATGCCCACCATCAACAGAAAATGCTGTTTTAGCAACATCTTTAGGGTCCATCTCAATTTGGTGAAACCCACTGGCAAGATCGAGTGTCGTAAAATACATACACTTGCCAAGTTTGTCCAGAATTTCATTTATATTTGGGATAGGATATTTATCGTTTACCGTTTTTTCGTTCAACTTCCGATTTCTATAACAAGACGCCATTTTTGCTTTCCCGTAGCATCTAGTTTTTTTGGGACTATCCAAACAGGAGAGCTCCAAGGTGAGTAACTATGTTGAATAATATTTTGTTTCAACATATCTCCAATCTGTTTTTGGATTTCTTGTTTGTGAACATGTGGATAGCGATAAGATTTAGTAAAGACTGGTTCGTCATCAGTAGTCTTTATTCTGTGCTTTATTTGATCGGAAAAAGTAAGTTCATCTCCTTCTCTAAAAAATATGTTGTCATATTCTTTACACATTTGTAGAAGTGAATTGCGTTCTTCGTCATTTAAATGGTCTGTTCTTATTAAGTCATATATTTCTTTTCGTGAAATATTTTGGTCAGAATTACAAGTGATTTGATAATTATTTATTTCAGTATAATTTGTTTTAGGTTCAGTTTTAATTGGTTGTTCTAAATACATTATTTTTTCTACATCAGATTGATTTATAACTTGTACCAGGCTGTACCAATCTGTAGCTTGGTAAATTCCTTCGGATATGAACAAGTTGGGGGATATCTCTATATTATTAACATAAATTTCACCCTCTTGATTATCTACTGGTATTTTGGCTATAATTTTAGATTTTGAAGGAACTGTATATTTTTCGTGAAATTTGGTTTAAATTGTAATGGTAATTCGGCATTTTTGGTAATTATTTTCTTATTATTTAAGTCAATTTTTGCTTCTAATTCTGTAAGTATGTCTAAGCCCAAGAGTCCGTCAAAATATCCGTGAAATTTAAACGCTAAAAATCTTAACTTTCCGGATTGGTTGAATTCTTTAAAGGTATTGAGAAAAGTTTCGTTATGAATTACATGTTTGTTGAAAGCGGTTATTATCTCTATTGGTTTTGTTTGTTTTAAAAATTTGGGGTTGATAAGCTCGGGATTTAAAAAAGATGAGGAGGCACCCGTATCGATTAAAAACTTAAGAGGTCTTTTTAAAGGGTTTAGATAATATTTATATAAGGAAGCATGAAACCGTGACGATTTATGTCTACGTATCCGATGGGTTTGTGCAGGCACTTATATAAAAATTTGAATCGTCAACTATTATATTTTGGCTATCGTCCATGTTTTGGTCAATAGTATCAGTAATATTGTCATATTGGTAGTATTGGTCCAAGTTCGTATATTCTTTATTGTCATCTGTCATTGGTACACTATTATCTGTAAGTTCGTCATTTAAGTTGAATAACTCTTCACTTACGTATTTAGGAAATGGTTTATTACTTTGGAAAGGATTGGTTGGTGGCCCTTGCGACACCATATTTTGGTTTCTAAATCTATTGTAACTCTCAGTTGGTCGGTATTGTGAGCTTGAAGGTCCACTCATTTGATTAAAAGGTCGGGATTGGTTTGGATTTGGGTTATATTTTGGTTTATTAAAATTTGAATTATTGAAGTTTGAATTATTGAAATTATTACGTGGAATATTTTGCTGATTAGCTGGTTTGTTGTAAGTATAGTTTGATTGGGGATTTGGTGCGTTTGTGAACATATTTGGTCGGTTCATAAACATGTTTGATTGCGGAACTATTCTATTGTTTGGTATGGTCGGTCTAACGTTTTGTTTTGAAATTTGAATAGGTTTTTGTTGTGGAATCAAGTTACTCTGTTTATTATAAAATATGTTTTGTTCTTGTACACAGTAGGAGAAAGCTACTGGTAGTGTGTCTGGTCTCATCGCACGAATTGTAGAACCTAAAGGTTCTCTAAGTCCGGAGAGAAAAACGTTACGATACATTTCAGAAAATAAAGCTTTTTTAGAATAAATAACTTGAGTGTTCTTTTCGTGAATTTGGATATGATTGGCCATAGTGGCTTGAATTTCAATGACTTGACTATACAAGTTTTCGATCGTTCTACTTCCCTGTTTTAAATTATGGAGATCTCTAATCAAAGATGTTTCATTCCTTTTATCAGAGTAGTGTAGGATCAAATTTTGCTTAATTTGTTCCCACTCTAAAGGAGTACCGTACATATTTAAGATCTCGTTTGCTTGGCCTTCGATTTTATTCCTTATAGCTCTTAAAAGAATTTTGCCATACGAAGTACCATCAATTTCTTCCGTTAAGGATAGTATTTCCTCAACATTTTCGATAAAATCGAAAAGAAGGCTAGGATTTCCGTCAAACCTCGGAAGGTCTTTAACGGCATCAGGGATTCTGAGAGAACTAAAAATAGAACTAACGTTATTACTATGAGATGGATTAGCCATTTCGGAAAATGAATGTAGAGATTCGTTTGAGCTTGAAAAACTAATATTAGCTGTTTTGCTTGGAGAAAAGAAGTTAGATAGTCCACTTCTAATTTGGTATGGAACAATTTTCCGCTTTGGTCTAGCAGATTTCATAGAATTACAAATTATATATAAACCACACAAACAATTTTATAACTTTTAACAAAGAATTTAATTTCAAACAGAAAAATTTTTCAAAATATTATAAAATTTAATTTAAAATGACAATATAATAATAATTTAAAATTTTATTTAAAAAAGAAAATTGATTTTTTATACCCTACACCTATAGAAGAGGTAAAGGGGTATATTAACTTTGGTATGGTGTTTGTAACCACCTAAAGGAAGCGAGCTAGATATGGAAAAGTATATATATTTGTGATCAGCGTGACCGCCTTAGTCGATATAGCCATGTCCGTCCGTCCGTCCGTCCGTATGCACGATAACTCAAAAAATAATGGAGCTATCTTGATGAAATTTTAACTGTAGGTTACTAGGACTGAAAGTACGGCGGGGATTGCATATGGGCGAAATCGGCCCATGGGTTCGGATTCTAGACCTTTTGATCGGTTTCAATTTATTTTTATATTTAAATGAATTATATGAAAAGGTGTAAACTTTTAATTGTATTTTAGAAATACATTTATTGCATATTTTGCGTATATAAGCTTTTCTATTAGGTATATAAACTAACCATTTAAAATAATTGCAATTTTTAAAAATTTGGATTATTAAATATATTATGCTTTGATTATCTTTTTATCACAAAATTTAATAATTAGAATTTTTTCATTTTGTAAGTGAATTGGAATAAATATATTTTCATTTATTTCAAGTTTGTTTGTTTTTAAATATTTTTAAATAGATAAATTAGTAAGAATTTGTAGTATTTTTTAATAGATAGGGTAATTTGAAAATGTTTTTAGTATTATACAGTTAATTTGATTTAGTACGGCGGGGATTGCATATGGGCGAAATCGGCCCATGGGTTCGGATTCTAGACCTTTTGATCGGTTTCAGGGCTAACGAACAAATATAAAAAATCACGATAACTCAACTACTAATGACGCTATCTTCATCAAATTTGTGCTGTAGGTTACTAGTAATGAAACTACTTCGGGAATTGCGTAAGGTCGGGATTGGACCATGGGTTCGGAACCTAGAACTTTTTGATCGAATTTAGGCCAAACGAACATAATTCCGAAACCAATGAAGATAGAACCTCCAAATTTAGTATCAGGGTGTCCCTTCCTATTTCCTAAGTGTCTTGTGAATTTGGGTCCCATTGGAGTAGTGGGTCGGGGACCAGCCACACATTTCCGAAGACCTTAAAGCATATCTTTAAAATTAATAAAGATAACAACTTGAAAAAATGTAGAAGCTTCCAATTTGCCACAAGGGTGTTCTTTACTATCTCTTGCGTGTTCCCCTAATTTGGGATCAATTGGAGTGGTGGTTCTGTACCCCTCTCAGACCTCCCAAGTTTTAAAGGCTTATAATCGAAATTACTAAAAATAGTTACTTAAAATTAGGATAGAACGTTCAAATTGTGTACAAGGGTTAACTAGTACTATAAGTACAGCGCGGACTATATAAGGGCGAAATCAGCCCAACGGTTTGGATTCCGGACCTTTTAATCGATGTCAGGGCTAAGGAACATATATAAAAAATCGCGATAACTCAACAACTAATGAGGCTATCTTCTTGAAATTTGTGCTGTAGGTTATTGGCAGCGAAACTACGGCGGTGATTACGTACGGTGAGGGTTGGACAATGGGTTCGGAACTTAGAACTTTTTGATCGAATTTAGGCCAAACGAGCATAATTCCGAAACAAATGAAGATAGAACCTACAAAATTTGGTATCAGTGTGTCCCTTCCTATTTCGTAAGTGTCTTTGAAATTTGGGCCCCATTGGAGTAGTGGATCGGGGACCAGCCACTCAGTTCTTAGGCCCTTAAAGGATATTTTCGAAATTAATAAAGATAGTAACTTGAAACAAATGTAGAAGCTTCCAATTTGCCACAAGGGTGTTCTTTACTATTTCTTGCGTGCCCCCCTAATTTAAGATCAATTGGAGTGGTGGTTCAGAACCTCTCTTAGACCCCCCAATGTGTAAAAGCTTATCATCGAAATTAATAAAACTAGTAACTTAAAATTAAGATAGAGCGTTCCAATTGTGTACAAGGGTTAACTAGTATTGAAAGTATGACGGGACTGCATATGGGCGTACCATATCGTATCATAATTTCGGGTCCTGGAACCCTTGAAAAGTTCAAGGACTAACAAACATATATCTTACAAACACCGTAACTCAAAAAATAATGCCGGTATTTTGATGAAATTTAACAGTAGGTTACTAGTAATGAAAGTAGTATGTATATGCCGGTTCAGCGGCAGCAAAAGCTCAGGAGCTTTTTTAGTGCCGTTTCAGCGGCAGTAGTCAGCAAAAGTTCTCCTAAAGTTATGCAATAAAATTGTGATAAGTAAAAAGTTTTGTGCTTTTGAGTATTTTAAATTAAGCTTAGCGGTTAGAATATCAGTTATGTTTAAATTTCAAATTAAAACAGTAACAAGCTTAAGATATTGTGCTTATTGTTCTTAATTAAATATGAAAAGTTTTTAAAGTTTGGCATTTAGTATAATATTATCAAAGTTTAAGCTTGATTTAATATTTTCGCGAAAATTAAAAAAAAGTTTTATAAATTAAAAAAAAAATAAACTTAACCTATGGAGTTGAATATTCTTAAATAGATATGAAAAGTTTTTTAATTTTGGTTTATACTTAATATTATCAAAGTTTAAGCTTGATTTAATATTTACGTGAAAAATTTAAAAAATTCAAAGCTGATAAAGCTCGTTCGTTATGTTTCAAAAATTAAGATCCCAACTGCCATTTTAAATTTGAAAAGCTTAAAAAATCGATGGAAATTTTTTGTTTGAATATTAACTTAACTGCAAAAGTTTTGAAAAAAATGAAACAAATAAACGTTTGAAATTATATTGTTGATAATATAAAGGCGTGATCATGAATACAAATTGAAAACGTGATCAAGTTCAAGTTAAAAAAAAAAAAAAATATATAAAACTTGTTTTTAAAAAGTTGTTTTTAATATTAAATAACAGCATAGCATGTTTTACTAAAAGTTAATAAATTATTATTCATTAAATAATATCTTTTTTATTTATCCATGAATCATGGTTTTTATCAAAGCCAAGCCACCTAACCAAAACTTGATTTCCTTTTTTTCTTATTATTTTTTCTACAAGGTAAACATTAGGAAATTTAACAGATGTAAGTTCAGGTTCATAAAAACTGCCTTTTATTTGTTTTTGTGTGTAATCAAGTAAATTGTATGTTATTGGATCAGTTCTTTTTATTTTCGCTATTGTATAAATTTCTGTTGACCAATTAGGTTGATAACCTTTTGCAAAAATACCTTTAAATTTACTTATACGAACAAAATCTCCAACTTTGTATTTTGCTTTTCGGAATACTTTTAATTTATTGTAGACAGTTTTTAATAAAAATTTCTCATTTTTCTTTGTAACATTTTTAGGTGGAAGTTTAATTGTATGATGATATGTTGAGTTATATTTTTCTATTAGCGATGGCAGAATAGGTAACCATTTATATGTGCCTTGTAAACTGAATTGTTTCCACATCATGTTTTTTAGGGTGCGATTGAAACGTTCTACAATTGATGCTTTTAGTTCTGAATATGTATGATAATGGTTAATTTTATATTTCCTCATTAGATTTTGAAATTTTTTGTTGAAAAATTCCGTACCTTGATCAGATTGTAAATTTTTTGGTTTTTTACCAGCACGCTTAAAAATATTTTTCATTGCGATTAAAACATTATCAGCGCTTTTGTTTTTAATCGGTTCAGCATACGCAAATTTTGAAAATGTATCAATAACGGTTAATAAATATTTATATGTCTTATTAAATTTTGCATATGGAATCATTTCAACCAAATCAATTTGCCAAGTATCATTTAAACCCTTTTGAATAAATTTTCTTCGTGTAAAGTTTCTTCTAGCGCCTCTATGAATTTCTGACACGACTTGTAGCCTCGACATTATTCTCGTACCATTTAATTAAATTTTCTAAAGTGATTCTATAATTTTCTATTGTGTGACATTCACATGTGTCCGGTCCAGAAGTAGAATTATCATATGCCCACGGACAAAGGGTAAAATGAGTACCATAAATTGAAGTGAATTTTTTTACCCCAGAAAAGTTTTTAATGTGTTTATATAGATGTAATATTAGTTTCTTATGATCATCTAATATGACGGAGGAATAAATATTTAAGAACTCCTCCACTTCCATAATTCAAAATGACAGTACTAAGAATATGTTCGCTGCTTTTATATGATCTCTAAATTGTATTTTAAATTCAGTTTCTTATCAGACACAGACCAAAAATGATTAATTTTATTCATCCATTTACAATGATGATAGCGGGACCATCTGGATGTGGGAAAACAACATTTGTGTGTAATTTAATTGAAAATATTGATAGATTGATTTCTCCGAAAATTGAAACAATAAAATGGTGTAATCCAGAAATTTCTGCTATTCCAAAAAATCTAACTTTTCCCTATATAGACTTTTATACCAGTATCCCAAAAGAATTTAGTGGTAATGAAAATAAACCTACGTTAATTGTTCTAGATGACTTAATGTTAGATTCTGCAAATAAAGAGGTATGTGAGCTATTTACTAAAGGTTCACACCATCGTAATTTATCTATTATATTGTTAACACAAAACGTTTTTCATCAGGGAAAATTTTCAAGAGATATTTCATTAAATTGTAAATATTTAGTGCTTTTCAAAAATCCACGAGACAAATCGCAAATTTTTCCTCTTGCTAGGCAACTATATCCAGAAAATATAAAGGGTTTCTTGAGAGTATATAATGAGTCAACATCAAAACCTCATGGTTATATTGTGTTGGATTTAACACAAGACATTAACGATTTATTTCGTATTAGAACTAATATTTTTTCCAAAGAATATTGTATATGTTTCTGTGATACGGGTGATTTGAATAACAACTGTCAAAAGTATGAAACGATTGAAGAAAAACCAACATATATTACATGTACTAGGAAAGTGCAACAACAAGATATTTCGTAGAAATATTCTTAAATATTGTGATGATGATATTATAAAAACTATTGCTGAAATTGCAATCAATATATTAAATGGTAATAATAAAATATCATCGGCACAAAAAGCAAAATTAAAAAAACATAAAAAACAATTAAGATTTCTAGCCTGTGCTAAGAAAAGTATAAAAGCCAAAAGAAAAATATTAGTTCAACATGGTGGGTTTTTACCAACTCTAATCGGAACTATATTATCTGGTGTAATAGGGAAATTACTCAGTAAGATATAATGCAGCGAATGATTGTTATGTCACCAGAAATATTTTCAAAATTTAGTAAATTATTTCAAGATGATAAAAACTTGGATTTATTAGATCAAAAAATGAAAAAAGTTTTATATGATAAAAACTTAAAACCATTGCAAAAATGGTACTTATATCGTCAAAATCTCCTCAAATATGGAATTAACAAAAGACACGCAAAAAAATTACCAGAAAAGGCTAATAATCCTACATTTGATACAGGCACTCAAACAAAATTCTTTTCTAAACGAAATGCATATACAGAAACCGAATTACCTACATACAAATCAACATCAACACAGACTAATTCTGTACCATTAGTTACTGATGAAGTGTTTGAATATGATCCTAAAAAAGAGTATTCAGATATGGATATCGATTTAGATGATGAAAATTCATTTAGAAAATTAGCTCAAACTGAAATGTTGAAAGACGAAAAACTAGTACAAAGACCATCTCTAAGTTCTGATTATCGAATGTTTGAAACACCAAGTGGTGATGTAATTACCGTTGCTGTACCATCTCCTGAAAAAAAGAAGACACTAAGATCGGCTGGTAGTTCAATTTCCTCAACTATACTTTCACAGTTTCCTGAAACAAAAAAACGAAAATTAAAACCTTTACTAAGAAGTCCAAAACTAAGAACTTCATCAACACCGGAATGGACAACATATAAATAGTGCAACATTTTATGTCTTAAAAGAAGTTAACAAAGATGGATAGTCAAGATGACTTCTATGCAACATTGTTTAGTAATGATAATTTAAAACTTTTTCCAGACAACACTTTAGCTTCATTCGAAAATAAATTGCCTATTCACTTTGATTTAAGAAACGGAAACTGGAAAGTAGGTCTTTCAGAAGTTTATCTGAACGATTTCCTACAAACGGAAAAATTTAACAAGGAGAATTGTGCTCTTATTAATATTGGAGAGTATAATGTTTATGTAAAAAACATTGAAAAACCTCTTGAAAAAATTAAAGTAACCAAATCTATAGGTTACACATATTATTCATATGACGATTCGGAATTACATTTGGATGATTGGAAATTTAATTTTTTGCCAACACTTATTAAAAATATAACTCCTAATCCGGGATTTACTCGAAACCAAGTTTTCAAAGAATTTTTTAATGAAGTTTTGACATATATTTCTAATACTAAAAATTATGATAATATAACTTTTCAAAAATTAGCAGATCAAAACAAAAAAGGTTTAATTCGAATATCACAGACTTTTGATGAAGACAGCTTCTTTATAAAAGTTAATCACAGTTATAATGTAAAAACATTGCTAAATGAATTATTTCGACAGAAACAAAATATAAAAAATTTCAAAACAAAATTACCTGAACTATTTAAATTAGCTATTGCTAATAATAAAGATGAAATTAATGGAATGGTGATGATATATTCAGATATAGTTCAATCATCTGTTTTTGGAAGTAGCAAAGTACGTGCATTAAGAGCTATCAACGTAGAAAATTGCAGAATACCTACAAATATTGAATTTGAAAATGTCCAATACATACCTATAGAAAAAAATTGTTTTGAAACGATAGCGATTAAAATTTGCAACCAATACGGCGATGGAATAAATTTTGTTTCCAGTTACTATCCAACAAAAATTGTACTGCACTTTAAAAAGCAATGATTGCTTAAAAACAATATAAATACTACTACTCAAATATGATATCATATCAAACATGGAAAGAGCTTACGTGAGATATTATTCCTCTCAAGTAGGTGGGGGAATCAACGATATTGGACCTCTATTACAATTTTATCCAACTATTCAAAGAGGTCGTGGTTTTGGAAATATATTCGGAAGTTTAATTCGTTACTTAAAGCCAGTTTTTACATCAGGTTGGAACTTAATTAAAACAGAGGCTATGAACACAAGTAAAAATATTTTGAATGATATAGCATCTGGTGCAAACATAAAAGAAACTGTAATTGATCAAAGTAAAGGTGGCATGAAAAATCTAAGAAAATCAGTAGTTAATCAACTGCATTCGATGTATGGTGGAAGGCGAAAAGCCATAAAAAGACGGAGCAGTATAAAACGACGAGCAGTTTCTAAAAAGACACATTTAAAGTCGAAGCGACGAAAAAAGCAAATTAAAACCTCTGATATATTCAATTAAATATGGAGTGTATGAAATCTGAACTTGATCTTTTTGCATCATTACCAATACAAACAAGTATATTGCGTTCAGAAGAAGTAGCATACAATCCTTTAGCTTCTTTAGAGGCGTCACCATCAACTATTGAATTTGTTTCGCTTGGAAATGGAGATACATATCGAGATTTATCGTCAACCTACATCAAATTTAAAATTCAAATATTAAAAAAAGATGGATCAGTTTGGAGTGCAAATGATAAAGTAGGAACCGGAGCTGATGCAAAAGCAGCCTCACAGCCCAGTGTTGTAAATAATTTATTACACTCTTTAATTAAACAATGTAATGTAACTCTAAATGGAAAAAACATCACTCCGTCAGACTCATTATACCATTATAAAGCATACTTAACTACTTTACTAAATTATGGTACAGATTCCAGTCAAACACATCTGGAAGCATCTGGTTGGGAATTGGATAAACCAAATATAAATGATTTTAACAATTCTGGTTCTAAATCAAGGCAAAAATTATACAATAATTCTACAATAGTAGAATTAATGGGAAAATTACATGTAGATTTTTTCAACACTTCCAAATTACTTTTAAATAACGTTGACATTCGAATTGCTTTGGCATTAGAAAAACAAGATTTTTTTCTATTTTTCAATGATTCAGACGAAAGCTATTTAAAAATTCTTGAAGCTACATTATACATGAAGCATTTAACAATTAATCCAAGCATATTAATAGCACATAATACTGTTTTGGAAAAGGCTAACGCAAAATATTTTTATACGAGAAGTGAAATCAAAACATTCACAATTCCAGCTAACACATCCAACATATCATTGGATAATATATTTATAGGGCAAATACCAAAAGCTCTTTTATTTTGTATGGTTAATAATGAAAATTTTAATGGTAAAAGATCAAAAAATCCATACCATTTCGATCATCAAAATCTCACACAATTTCAATTATATGTGAATGGAGTGCCTACACCAAACTCTGCAATTGAAACCAGTTTTACGTCGAATAACAATTGCAATTCTCGTGCATATTTAACATTATTTAGCGGAACAGGTATACATCATTCTGATAAAGGTCATCAAATTTCAAAAGAACTATTTTCAAAAGGTTATACAATACTAGCTTTTGATTTATCACCAGATGGTTCTGGAACTGATACATGTCAAAGTTTATTAAACCAGGGAGTAGTAAAGATTGAAGCAAGACTCAGTTCTCCATTAACTTCAACATTAACATGTATTGTGTTTGCAGAATTCGATGCCAGTATAGAAATTGATAAAAATCGCAACGTCTACGTAAACATATAAAAGGAAGCATAGTGGAGCATCTCTATTCATTTGAAAATGGCATACGCTGTGGTAGATTTATCATTCTGTACGGATGATAACAATACAATATTTGCTAAAAACCTTGCTGTGGCTGGAATAAAAGAAAAATGTAAAACCATTGTAAAGGAATTAAAGTATAAATTCCCAACCAAAGATTTAAAAAGAACGGACATCAAGAATTACTCTTTTGGACATATGGACAATGAAAAAACAACTAATAATTTAATAAATTTGCTTGAAAAATTCGATATAGTGTTCACAAATGGTAAACTTAAAGTTGAATTTTTAACGGCATACATAAGTGGAAATACTCAGCTAATTGATATTTCCCGTTTACAAAAAAATGAATACACTTCAGATAACGAAAGCGCTGAAATGTAATAATGTCACAAGTAAATTGTTTAATGGTGTTTTTGCTCTTGATCAAATACCGAAAAATATTTCAAAACCTGGTATTTTAGTAATAAACACCGACACTTCTACCAAAAAAGGAACACATTGGTTAGCAATTTTCGTGCCAGTTCAAGGCTGTATAGAATATTTTGATTCATTTGGAAATCCGCCATTCCACAATGAAATTGTGAAATTTCTACAAAATCAATCAAAATGTTTTATTTTCAACAATAAGCGTTTACAAAGTGACCTTACATCAGTCTGTGGACAATATTGTTGTGTATATTTATGGATGCGATGTAAGCGCAAGAGCATGAAAAATTTTATTAATTTATTCAACACAATGTCATCCCCACTCAAAAACGATAAAAAAATACAAATAATGTTTCGGAAAATTTTCAAAAAATGTTTACGATAAAAACTATAAATACAAAACTTTCGAGTTATAAAACTTTAACAGTTTAAAAAAAAAACCATGGAACCAACATCAAATGCTGAAGTATTTATCGAAAAACAAATAAATAACGATAACGAGGACGAGGCACAACAAAAAAATCTTTTATTAAGCTATATTTACTATTTGGATAAAAAACAAACAATAAAAATACAAATTGGATTTAATATTGAAAATTTAGCTGCAACAATAATTTTTCAGCGTCATCGCAAAGTCATTAGCGAGATGAATTATTTGCAGTGGCATGCTTTTTATGTAGATTTTACAAACATTCAACCTAAATTAAATTCAAATAAATTTCCACTGAAATTCAATCATACAGAACAAACTAAAAAACTAACATTGGAACTAGATGAGTACACCCGCTTTTGCCTTATGTTGGACTTTATACAAGCAGTGATGTCATATAACAATGGAGCTGAATTAAATGTGCGGGAATATGTATTCAAGTATTTCGATAGATGTATTGAAAGGAATAAACTGAAATTGGAACAAGAAGATTTTTATATTCCTATGAATTTACATATAGCTCAGTGTAATTATTCTAGACTATTTTATGAAATACCATTGTTTATGTCTGAAAAAATATATTGTGCAACAATAAATAAAACAAATATTTTTTAAAGCCAATTTTTATTATTATCTTTTATTAAATACATGTACAAGTTTATACAATTTTTTACAGCACATCTTTGCAACAAATTTTCTGTATTATGATGGTGAGGGCAAATGGTGATGTAATTTCTTAGTTTCTGTAGAGATGGAATTTTGTTATCTAAATTGATAACTTTTACTGAATTTGAAATAAAAGTGTCTAAAAATTGCTTTTTTTTAAGACCTTTTACATAAACAACATCAAATATAGTTGTTAAATGTTCCTCAAAGACATTTTTAACTTTTAAATACTCTATAAAGCCATCATTCCAATCCATGTTATTAATGTTCTTTTTGTTGTACTCATTTTGTCGTTTAACATCACTATTTAATTCTTCAAATGAGTACGGTGCTTTAAATATAAAAAACACTGGTATTAGAGAACCATCAGCTATCAAAGAAAATTCTTTCAAAAAATATTGTTTGTTATTTCCAATAACAAATTGTAAATCAACTATAGCTTTTCTGCTACTACTGTTGTTGTTGTTGTTGCAATTCATTTTGTTCTTTATTATAATAAAAAAAATTAATAACCTAGCCTTTTATTTAAAACTCTGATTTCATAAAAAAAAGTGGGGATACATACATATATTATAGAGCAGTAAATTTTTAAAACTATTAACGGACCTTCACAGACCGTTTTCGGACCTTCACAGACCGTCTTCAGACCTTCACAGACCGTCTTCAGACCTTCACAGACCGTTTTCGGACCTTCACAGACCGTTTCGGACTTTCACAAACCGTTTCGGACTTTCACAGACCGTTTCGGACTTTCACAGACCATTTGCGGACCTTTATAGACCGAAACTAGTTTTGAATACAGGCCCCTCGCGCCAGGGGGCCCCTTGTTTCGGACCTTCACAGACCGTTTTCGGACAAATAATTTAAAACCTTTAAATATACCTAATACGAATCATCTCTCAGATGCCTGCATCTGAAAATCAATTTACGATAATTTAGGCCCACCTGCCGCACAGCCCACGACCGCACAGCCCATGACCGCACAGCCCACGACCGTACAGACCACCGCCGTGCGAGGGGTTCGCAGCGTTTGGAAACATAGGAAACAAATGCCGTTCACTTGTTGCTTATTTTTCTTTTATCGAGTACTATAAATATATACTCGTATACATTTAATTGATTCTCAAATAAAAGCTTTGAAAAAAAAAAAATTGGAATTACAAAAATTCATTTCCCATTTCATTATGCACTTTAATGCAAGTGTGTAATAGATTAAGAAATACGTGTGATGAATTCAAATTTTTACCTTTAGAGTACTATTAATTTTCTAATAATGCTAAAAAAAAAAAGTATAAAAGAAGATTTTGATTTTTAATTTGCCTAACAATAAAATCAATTTAAAGAACCAAATGGAAGACTTTTTAGTAAAAGAACCTTTTGAAAATGTTATTGGGAAGTGTGACGAATTCAATTTGAATTGTAGTCTAATTTTACATGAGCCCTTGGACTTAAAAACAACTCCAGGAAAGAATGAAATATTAAGTGCCGGACCAGTAGAAACAGTAAAACATCAGACAAAATCAACAATACCCCAGAAAAAAAAATCTTTATTGTTATGATAAAATGCCAACAGAGATTGATCTAATCTGTACTTCATCAACCTCTCCAAAACAAAAAGACCTATTTTGTTACGAAAGCATGCCAACAGAGGACAAATTAGAAATTAAGTCACAAAGAGCTATAAAGTTTGAAAATATTCAATTAAAAAAAACATTATAATATTTTTAAAAAAAAATTTTTCTTTATTTTAAAATAATTGTATATACAACGTTTTATTTCAGGAATTTTTCTTGCGAATTAATTTCTGTTGCCGGAATCAGCTCAAAGATGGCCATGTTAAACTTTTTTTCATTTCTTCCCATAAATTTCAAATAGAATGATTCATCGTTCAGCTTTTTCAAATCTTCATCTGTTTTAACTTTTTTTGTTATACGATCCGGCATCCAAATTGTTGTTTCTTCCTGAGTCAAAGGATTTTTTAATGTACACAGAAGAGCTCGGCCTCCCCTCGAGACATGTATAAATTTAAATTCTTGCACGTCGTACAGGAAATCGATAATTAAAATGTCTATTTTGTGATATGCAGTGTAATCACCTTTTGCACTTGTTACTATATCGTTAATAAAATCCTTAAATTAAAAAAAATTAAAATTTTTTTTTTTTTAGTATAAAAATATTATTTTTAATTTTAATTTAAAATATCTGATTTTTACTAACCATGTTGTATTGTTGGTTTGAATATTACTTTAGAAAACTGTTAAATTAGTATGTATTATATACTATTTTTTATTACGAATTTTTATTTTAATTTATATCAAGAACATTGTTAGAATTTCTTTGTTAAAGCTTTTGTTTCTATTAAAAAAGTCATTATTGTTTGTTAACTTGTATATAAATAGTTGTAAATTGAAGTAAATAACTTAAACAACAAAAACACTTTTGACAAAGAGGGAAGTTTTGAAGGCTGCTGCAGCTGCGCGGTGCCAAAAAAAATATTTTAATAGATTTGTTTTTATGATTTTATGATTAGAATAGTAATGTGGGTATGGCGGCGGCGCGCCTTTCTAAAAAAGTTAATATGCTAATAAGATGCAACATTGTTGCAGTATTTGAAAAATATAATATAAATTAAAAAGTTGTCCCGAGGGGTTAAAAGTTGGATTTATGCAATTTTTTTTTTTTTAATATGTATTATGTACTCTTAATAAAGTAAATAATTTTTAATAATAGTAAAGAAAAATTGTTGTTCTTATATATGAAAAACTTTATATATGACTTCCGCACTCATATAAAAAATAAAATAAAAACCACATAACTAACTCATTATGCAATTATGCAATTATTATACCCGTATGACTATATGACAAAGGGTATAATAAATTTGCCATTACGTTTGTGACGCAGAGAAGGAGGGGGGGTAGATATAGACTCAAGTGTATGGATCGGATCAGAATCGAAAAATAAATCGATTTAGCTATGTATGTCCGTCCGTCTGTCCGTCTGTCCGTCTGTCCGTCCGTCTGTCCGTCTGTCCGTCCGTCACCACGATAACTCAAAAACGAAAGAAGCTAGGATCTTGAAATTTTCGCAAATCCGTTTTTTTGCAATAGCCGTCATCGCTATTTAAATCCAGCCGTTTCGGTCCATGGGTTCGGGTAGCTGCCATACAACTTCTTTTTTTATATGAGGATTTCTCTGTACCTATTACAGTTGCGTGTATGAAATTTTGCCAAAAGTAGTTTAGTTTTATGGCCAAAGTTTCTGCAAAATTTGGTTGGTCTACTGCAGTGGGTTCGAGTAGCTGCCATACAACTTCTTATTTTATATGAGCATTACTCTACACCTATTGAAGCTGGGTGTTTGAAATTTTGTCAAAAATAGTTTAGTGTAATGGCCAAAGTTACTGTAAAATTTGGTTGGCATACTGCAGAGGGTTCGAGTAGCTGCCATGCAACTCCTTCTTTTATATGAGCATTAAACTACAGCTAATAAAGTTGGTATGTTTGAAATTTTGCCAAAAGTAATTAATGTTTAAAAATGATATAATGTTTATATAACGGTCATACGGGTATCCCAGAGTTGACACAGTCTACTCTACCACACTCTTCCTCGTTTTTTTTTAAAGTTAAAATTCTAATACGATACAACATTGTTGCAGTATTTTGAAAAATATCATATAAATTAAAATGTTGTGAAGGCTGCTGCACCTGTGGTTTTTAAAAGTATATATATATGATCTTATGTTATAATCCATTTTAGTTACCAAATAATTTTTACTTAAATTAAAACAAAAAAAAAAAAAAAACAACTAAAAATGAGTTCAGCAAATAAAAAAATCAAATCGGAATGCAATGAGTGCAAAAAAATTTTCACAAGGTCGGACAATCTTAAAAGCCATAAATGTTCAATAAATGTACAATTAAAACATAAATGTGATTTATGTCAAAAAGTATTTGATCGAAAAAACAATTTATTAGAACATATAAAAAACCACAGAGAAGGTTATGAAAATACAAAATTTTGCAAGAAGTGCAAAACAGCCATATCAAATAATTTGTGGAGTTACCATGTTCGGACAAATGAACATAAGAAAAATGCAGCAGAAGTCATTAAAACTAATGTTAGGTGTATTAATGAATGTTTTCAAAATAGACTAGAAACATTTATTAGAGATAATGATGATGAAGGCATATTAAACCCATCACACTTTTTAGAAAATGCTCAACCTGATATCATTGAATTGTTGAGACAATCACTAAAAAAGCACAATGTCATTAAAGCGAATCTGGAACTTTTTGGTGAATATATAAAACCAACAGAAGAAGAGTTTGAAAATATATCAATCAAATCTTTTCAAACTCGAATGTTAAGCATAACACAGGCAGACGATCTTAATGATTTTATTGAAAATGCTAAAGACGTTATTCAACAACAAGCAGAAGACTTCCAAGAAAAGGATAGTGGTTGGGCGTTAATTAGAATTTTACACGTGGAAATAAATATCAATAAATATGAACCAATCCACGTTTCTAGTTATATTAAGTTACCAAAAAACATAGAAGATAAAAAAGCCTGCATTAATATCCACAATAATGATAACTTCTGTTTTAAGTGGAGTTTAGTATCAGCCTTACAAACTTGCGCTGAAAGTGCAAAACGAACATCTTCATACAAAATTACTGACATTTCTCAACCCATAGTCAAGCTTGAGTTTGGCGATGTTTTACAACTTAATTTTGGCAATATGCAATTTCCAACTAAATTGTCTGAACTAAATTTATTCGAAAAACTTAATAATGAAATAAGCATAAATTTGTTTGGCTTGGAAGTCATTAATAAGAAATATGAGGTTGTAGGGCCATTTTATTTGACAAAATGTGAAAAAAAGTTTCATGTCAATCTATTGCTTTTGGAAAGGGATGAAAAATTTCATTTTGTTTACATAAAACATTTATCAAGATTGATAAGTCGGTCTGTAACTAGGAATATTCATCATATTTATATTTGTAATATGTGCTTGCAACATTTTCATACATTACAACAACGTGACTTACACAAACGCGAATGCAATAAAGTAGTTACAAAGCTTCCGTCTGTTGAAAAAAATACACTGGAGTTTAAGAATTATCAGCAACAATTGAAAACACCTTTTGTTATTTATGCCGATGCTGAGAGTATTTTACAACCTATTGCAACATGCAATTCTGATTCCACGATGTCTTCAACAACAAACATTCATCAACATGTTCCAGTAGCTTTCTCTTACTACATTAAATGTTCTTTTGATGATGATCTAAGCTGTTTCAAAGAATTTGTTGGAGCTAACTGTGCTAAGGAATTTATCCAATCATTGACAGAAACATGCAGTGAATTATATTCAACCTTCTTTATGAGTTCAAAACCGATGAATCCGCTAACACTGGATGAGCAGCTACAACAATTAGTTCAAGAAACGTGTCACATATGTGGTAAGCATTTAGATTTTAATAATAGAATTAGAGACCATTGCCACTTTACTGGCAATTATAGAGGTCCTGCTCATTCTTATTGTAACTTATTGTATAGACGATCAAATTTTTTTCCAATATTTTTTCACAATTTTTCCGGCTATGATTGTCATCTTTTATTTAAAGAACTAAACGAAGTGAATGGACATATTGGTGTCATTCCTTTGAATAAAGAACGTTATATTTCATTATCTAAAAAAATTACAATAGATGATAATCATTAATTTTATTTACGTTTTCTCGATAGCTTCAGATTTATGGCTTCTAGCCTTGATTCATTGTGTAAAAATTTAAATGAAAACGATTTGATTCATATAAAAAAAGAATTCAATAATAATGAAAAATTTAAACTTATGACTCGAAAGGGAGTTTTTCCCTATGAGTATTTAAATTCCATTGAACGACTTGACGAAACATGTTTACCGTCACAAGACAATTTTACCAATCAAATGACAAACACACCATGTTCCGATGAAGACTACATTCATGCAGTTAATGTATGGAATACGTTTAAATGTCAAAATTTATGGGACTATCTTAAACTTTACCTTAAAACCGATGTACTTATTTTGACTGATGTTTTTGAAAATTTTCGAAAAATATGCTCCAAAATCTATTCTTTAGATCCTGCAAATTTTTACACTACTCCAGGTTTGTCATGGGCGGCTATGTTAAAATACACTGATATAAAATTAGAGTTGTTAACTGATGTTGATATGTATAATTTTTTTAAAAAAGGGATACGTGGTGGAATTAGTCAGTGCTCACTTAGACATTCAGTGGCAAATAATAAATTTATGGGGGAATCTTATAAAAAAAACGAACCTTCCAAATATATAGTATATGAAGATGCCAACAATTTATATGGATGGGCAATGATCCAATATTTACCTCATAAAGATTTTCAGTGGGTTGATACTCCTGAAAATATTGATGTGCTTTCAGTTGCCGATGATTCGCAAACTGGTTACGTTTTAGAAGTGGATTTAGATTACCCTCAACATTTACATGATTTGCACAATGATTTTCCTTTTTGTGCTGAAAACAAAGTTCCACCGAAAGGTAAAATTCCTAAACTGTTAGTTGACTTAACAAACAAACGCAAATATATCATCCATTATCGAAACTTAAAACAGTGTCTTCGAAACGGCTTGGTTCTTAAAAAAATTTATAGAGTACTAAAGTTCACACAAAGCAATTGGTTAAAAAAATATATTGATTTAAACAACGCACACAGGTCAATGGCTAAAAATGCTTTTGAAAAAGATTATTATAAATTAATGAATAATGCTGTTTTTGGTAAAACAATGGAAAATGTAGATAAAAGAAAAAATGTCAAAATAGCTACATCTTGGGAAAGTCAAGGAAGACATTTAGGTGCTCGAGCGTTAATAGCAAAACCAAATTATCATAGTCACTCTAGATTTACTGAAAACTTGATAGCCGTTCAGCTTAATCATACAAATATATGTTATGACAAACCTATATATTTGGGATTTACGGTACTCGAACAATCTAAAATTCTTATGTATGATTTTCATTATGATTATATTAAACCTAAATATGGTAGTAAGGTTTTTTTAAATTATACAGACACTGACAGTTTCATTTATACTATACAAACAGATGATTTTTACGCTGACATATTTAATGAAATACCAAAACGTTTTGATACATCAGATTATCCATCTGACAATTTATTTAATTTTCCTCTAATGAATAAAAAAGTTCTAGGTCTTTTTAAAGATGAATTTAATGGAAAAATTGTTTCTGAATTTATTGGATTAAAATCTAAAATGTATTTCCTTCAAACATATGAAAATAAAACTATTAAAAAAGCTAAAGGAATAAAAAAATATGTTGTCAATTCTTTAACATTAGATAATTATAAAAATTGTTTATTAAAAAATGAAACTTGTTTTAAAGAAATGAAAATATTTAGATCATATTTACATACAATTTATACACAAAATTTAAATAAAGTAGCTTTAAGTTCATTAGATAATAAAAGATATATAACTGAAGATAATATAAAAACATATGCTTGGGGGCATTATGCCATTGAGCAATAGTTGTAAAAAAAAAACAAAATAAAAAAAAATTTTTGTTAGCTTAATAGAAAATCACAATTTAAAAATGTTTAAATAAAATAAAAAATATGATACACACATTAAAAGTGTCTTTCAATTTTAATTTTAACTTTGTATTTAAACCAAAACTATAAAAACTTTTCATATCTAATCAAGAATATTCAATTCAAAACCTATAAAACTTTTTTTCTATTTTCACAGAAATATTAATTCAAGCTTAAAAAAAAAAAATATAATTTCAAACGTTTATTTGTTTCATTTTTTTCAAAACTTTTGCAGTTAAGTTAATAATCAACCAAAAAATTCCCATCGATTTTTTAAGCTTTTCAACTTTAAAATGGCAGTTGGAAGCTTCATTTTCAAACATTACGGACGAACTTTATCACCTTTGAATTTTTTAAATTTTTCACGTAAACATTAAATCAAGCTTAAACTTTGATAATATTAAGTATAAATCAAATTTAAAAAACTTTTCATATCTAATTAAAAAATATTCAGCTCAATAGTTTAAGCTTATTTTTTTTTTAATTTATAAAACTTTTTTCAATTTTCTCGGAAAGATTAAATCAAGCTTAAACTTTGATAATATTAATTTTGTATTTAAACCAAACTTTAAAAAACTTTTCAGATTTAATTAAGAACAGTAAGCACAATAACTCAAGCTTGTTACTGTTTTAATTTGAAATTTAAACATAACTGATATTTAAAAAACTTTTCATATCTAATTAAAAATATTAAGCTTAATATAAGCTTATTTTTTTTTTATTTTATAAAACTTTTTTTTAATTTTCGCGAAAATATTAAATCAAGCTTAAACTTTGATAATATTATACTAAATGCCAAACTTTAAAAACTTTTCATATTTAATTAAGAACAATAAGCACAATATCTTAAGCTTGTTACTGTTTTAATTTGAAATTTAAACATAACTGATATTCTAACCGCTAAGCTTAATTTAAAATACTCAAAAGCACAAAACTTTTTACTTATCACAATTTTATTGCATAACTTTAGGAGAACTTTTGCTGACTACTGCCGCTGAAACGGCACTAAAAAAGCTCCTGAGCTTTTGCTGCCGCTGAACCGGCATATACATACTACTAATGAAAGTACCATGGGAATTGGCTGTGGTCGAGTTTAATTTCGAAGCCAAAGAATATATTTCTTATGTCCTATGTGTCTCCGAAATCTAGACTTAATTGTAGTGGTTCAGCTATGTTCAATGGTACTTGCTGCATTTATGTAAAATTTATTTTTATATTTAAATGAATTATATGAAAAGGTGTAAACTTTTAATTGTATTTTAGAAATACATTTATTGCATATTTTGCGTATATAAGCTTTTCTATTAGGTATATAAACTAACCATTTAAAATAATTGCAATTTTTAAAAATTTGGATTATTAAATATATTATGCTTTGATTATCTTTTTATCACAAAATTTAATAATTAGAATTTTTTCATTTTGTAAGTGAATTGGAATAAATATATTTTCATTTATTTCAAGTTTGTTTGTTTTTAAATATTTTTAAATAGATAAATTAGTAAGAATTTGTAGTATTTTTTAATAGATAGGGTAATTTGAAAATGTTTTTAGTATTATACAGTTAATTTGGTTAGCTATGTCTTACGATCAAATTAATAACAGCTTCTATGGTGTTAAAATGACTTATGGATATGTCTTTAAATTTGAACCAAATAGGTGTAGGGTATTTCTAAGTCGGTTGCACCGACTGATTGTTTCTTTACTTGTTTTTCTATGATTCAGTTATTAAAATATGTTAATATGAATTAGGAAGAAAGATAGGAAAGGAGTAATTTAAATTTCGACTTACGTGACCGTGATCTGGAGCCAAGTTGAAGCTAACATTTCTTATTTTCTCAGGATTCCGGTGCTAAGTACTGATGTACACTAATCACTTTGTACACTTTTCACTTTATAAATATATATATATTTTTTTTTTTTTGTCTATGTCCTTGAACTGTTTATATATTTTTTTCTTTTTCACTTTATATATATATATTTTGTTATCTATGTTCTTGAACTGTTTTTTTTTTTTTTTTCTTTTTCACTTTATATATATTTTTTTTTGTCTATGTTTATATATAAACTTAAATTAAATAATTTTTTTCTTTTTTATAAACTTAAATTAAATATTTTATCTTTTTCTTAACTTTGTAAAAACGATTATGCTTCGTTTTAAGTCTTATATTTTAATTTCAAACACTTATAATTTATATTTTAATTTTAGATAAAACGATTAACCGTCGTTTTATTTAATTATTTTAAAAAAGTTTTTAAACACTATTTATTATTATTATTTTTAGTTTTATACAATTATTTTAACGATAAACCGTCGTTTTGATGTTATTATTATTTTAAAAAAAATTTTTTTTAAACACTATTTATTTTTTTTGTTTTATATAATTATTTTAACGATAAACCGTCGTTATAATATTTATACGTCTAATATTTAGATTAACAAAGGATCATCACCGTATCCTACTGACTGCGCCAGTTAAATATGTCCTTTTAGACATAAATAGAAAAAACAAAGTTAATTTTAAATAAAAGTTGTTTATTTAGTTCTCCAAACTTAATTGATTAATTATTAAATTTTACAGGTCTTTTATAATCAAAATTATGCAAAGCTAATCAAAATTATTAAATTACATTAATGTGGGAAGTTCAATTTTAAAAGTTCACAAATTAATTTAGATACAAAATGTTTAGTAAGCAATATTTTAGTTAATAATTAAGTACAGTTTTAGTTATGCAATATAAATTTAATATAAGTTAAACATTTAATTTATAAAAGTGAAATATGATATTTAAGTATAATTTAAAGTTATGAAATAATTCTGAAAGTCAGGTGTTGTTAAATGTGCCAGGTGGTGTGATTGTATGATCACATAATTCGCGCGTATCAATTTACTGATATATAGATAGACATATTGACGTACTGCCGTATAAAAATTGTACGTCGTATGCTTTAATTTAGATAAAATAAATATTTAATTCTCTACTCCTTTCATCTACTATTTTTCAAGAGACGGTGTGGTGTAGCTGTACAAAGAGTAGTTTACTCCTAGACAATTAGGTATAATATAAAGTAAAATAAAGAATTCAGAACTATTTTTTGTATATGTACATACATTTGTAGTAAAAATTTCACATTTTATTATTGAATGCAGCTACTAAATTTAAAAATGGAATAAGGGGAGGAAAACTTTACTAATTTTTTAATTGATTAGTTATTTTTTTTTAATATCTTTGTAGATATGTTATAAATCTTAAAATTGTGATTTTAAAAAAAATCTTGACTTCTGTCAACTTGACTATTATTTTGTATTTTGGCAGCTTCAATATAATATAATACTAAGTACTTAACTTATTTACTTATGAATTATTATACGTATGTTAAATTTTGTTGTACATATTAGGCTCTATGAATAAGCTTTTTAATTAGGATACAGAATACATAGGTACAACATAGTTCAAATCGTACTAAAATGTTTAGAAAAAAGTACAGTTTTCTATATGTAGGACAGCATTAACTCGAATTTTGGCTACTTGACTTCAGTAAATATGTATAGGTACATATGTATTTGTTTAGAAAAATCATCAAATTTTCAGAACATTATATATTAGAACACTATTTATATTTAGAATAGAAATCGCTTTTTTTGTGTAATAAGTGTACAAAATTATACTCTCTTTAAAGCGCGGAATAAAATGCAAAAATACTTAAAAACGTTTGAATTGAAAAAATTATAAATTTTTTTTTTAAACAAATTTCAAACGCAAGAATTGTTGACAACATTGTTGCCATACATTATATTATGTATAGGAAAAAAAAATTCGTTTCGTGTAATATTAGTCTAATATAAATTACACAAAACGGATTTTTTATGTAAATTAGGAAAATAGGAAATAGGAAGTATATTCTTTGGCTTCGAAATTATACTCGTTTGGCCTCAGATCGAACAAAAACGCATTGCCCGAACTCGACCAGAAATAATTCCCATGGTACTTTCATTATTAGTAACCTAGAGTTTAAATTTCATCAAAATAGCGGCATTACTTTTTGAGTTATACGGATTTTAAGATATATGTTCGTTAGCCCTTGAACTTTCAAAGATTCCAGAACCCGAAACCATGGTACGATTTCGCCCATATGCAGTCCCCCGTCATACTTTCAACACTAGTTAACCCTTGTACACAATTGGGACGTTCTATCTTCTTTTTAAGTTACTATTTTTATTAATTTCGAGATAAGCTTTTAAACCTCCAACCCGTGTACCAAATTGGCTGGATTTAAATAGTGATGACGGCTATTGCATAAAAACGAATTTGTGAAAATTTCAAAATCCTAGCTCTTTTATTTTTTGAGTTATCGTGTGGACGCACGGACATACATAGCTAAATCGATTTATTTTTCGATTCTGATCCGATCCATACCCTTAAGTCTATATCATTTAAAATGTAATATGATATAATTTTATTGTTCAAGTTGAATGTTTTGATTGTTTATATTTATAATTGTTAATGAATGAAATGCTGAATATAAAATAAAATAAATACCAACTAAATATTGTACTTCAGTATTTTAAATTTTTTATTTTCTTAAATATAAACAAGTAATGAAAAAAACCAAGGGTTTTTAAAAAGTACATTTTCAAAATTATTTTAATATTATTATTGAAAAGGTAGGTAAAGGTAAGGTACATTGAAAAGGTATGTAACAATAATAATATGAAAACAACATCTTATGCAGAAATTGCAAAAAAATTACCAAATTTAATTATAAAACCAAAAATTGTGCAAGATAATAAAAAAACTAAGACGGATATAGAAAATAATCTAAATATTGTAGAGAATGAATTAGCTGTGTCTTCTTTAGTTAATGCAAAAAATGGTATTGTAGTAGTTTCATGTGAAAATCAGGAATCTATAGAAAAACTTAAAAAATTGGCTGAAGAAAAAATGAAAGACTCATATGAAATTAAAGTTAATAATGGTAGAAAACCAAGAATAAAAATTCTAGGCATTTCTGAAGAAATGAATAAAGATGAATTAATTAAAAAACTTAAGAACCATAATGAAATACTAAAAAACACTGAAGTAGAAGTAAAAGTTTTTTATAAAAATAAATTTAAGTTTAACCCATATGTTGCAGTTATAGAAGTAGATTTAGATTCTTTTAATAAAATTATGAAAGTGGGAAAAGTTAAAATTGGCTGGGATATTTGTAAAACAATGCATAGTATTTTTGTTAAAATATGTTATAAATGTATGGGGTTTGGTCATGAAGCGGCAAAATGTACTGCCAAAAATAAAATATGTGCTAATTGTGCAAATGAATATGTAAAGGGTCATAAATGTAATCCAAATGAACTAAAATGTTGTAATTGTGTAAATGTGAACATAGAAAATAGTCTTAATCTAGATACAAATCATAATGCCCTAGATAAAAACTGTAATGTGTATAAGAAAAAAATTGAATTAGAAAGGAAAAAAATACTCTAGCAACCAATATATGAAGAAAAGAGTATTAATAATGCAAAACTGCTATACTTAAACGTACAAGGAGTAATAAATAATTTTAATGAATTAGAATGTATAATTGAAAATAAATTTTTTGAGTTTATTTGTTTGACAGAAACGCATCTAATCGAAGAAGATGAAGATAACTTAGTACAAATAGATGGCTATAATATAATAAGAGTTGACTCAAACTCAAGACATACAGGTGGTGTTTTATGTTATGTAAGAATGTCTTGGAATTATGAAGTTATTAAAAAAATTTGTATTGGATTAAATTTGTGGTGTTTAATTTTATCAGTATATATGAAATCAATAGTAATTTACCTAGTCATAGTATATAAATCTCCTAATCAGGCATACACTTTAAATGAATTTTATGATAGTTTTAGTAGAATAATGGATGAATTGATCGAATTAAATTATGATGTATTAATTGTTGGTGACTTTAATATTGATTGGTTGAATAATTCTTCAAAGAAACTAAAAATGTTAGAAATAATCAGTGATGCAGGATTCAAGCAAATGCTAAATCAACCAACTAGAATTACCATGAACAGCAGTACACTAATAGATTTTATAATTACAAATAATCCCAATAAAATCACAACAAAAATTGATAATTCGTTAAAAGTAAGTGATCACGAAAGTATTATGGTCGAAATTGAAGTACTGCATAGCTTAAACGATGAAGTTAAAAGTAAAAAATTTTTAAAATATAATAAAATTACATTTAGAAATAGTATTATTAGAAGCCCACTATCTATGCTACATTTTGGATCATGCGATAAAAAAGCGAGCATCTTTAGTGAAAGTTTGTCAAAAATAGCAAGCAATTTTATTACAATGAAGCATATAAATAACAGAAATAATATGTGGTTTTCAAATGAATTAAGGGATATGAAGCATAATAAAATAGTTCAATACCGAAAAGCTAAATGGTCAAATACTGGGCTAGATTGGGAAAGTTATAGGCAACTAAGGAATAATTATAAAAAAAAGCTTGAAAATGAAAAAAATTAATTTCGAATTAATAAAGTTACGAACGCTAATGATCAAAAATCAATGTGGAAAATAATAAAATCGTATGTTTTAAAGAGTAACACGTTTAGCGAGGTAAATGAAATTGAATTTAATAATAGGAAATATGTCGATAAGGTTACCATAGCAAATAAATTTAATGAATTTTTTATTGATAGCATAATTGAAATTAATGCAAATATTCCAAATATTGAATTTAAAAATTTAGTAAATAGAAATGAAAATGCGTTTTCATTTGAATTAATAACCTTAAGTAAATTAAAATGCATTATTAAAAGCATGAATAATAAAAGAGATGTAAATTTTATAAATAAGAGAATAATTTTAGATAATTTTGATATCATTAGAGAAAATCTATTAGATATAATTAACGACTCACTAGCTACAGGTAAATACCCTGAAAATTGGAAGGAAACAACAGTAATCCCAATAGAAAAGGTTAAAAATACTATAAAATGTAATGAATTTCGACCGATAAATATGATCGCATGCGAGGCAAAAATTTTAGAGAAAGTAGTGAATATACAATTAGAAAATTTCTTAGAAAAACATCAACTAATCTCCGAAAATCAGTCAGGTTTCCGCAAAAATCACAGTTGTGAAACATTATTAAATCTGGTAGTGAGCAATTGGAAAGTCTCCATACATAACAAAAAAACCATAATTGCAGTGTTTGTTGATCTCAAATGAGCATTTGAAACAGTAGACAAAAATATTTTAATGAAAAAACTTGAAAAATATGGAATACGAGCAAAGGAATATAAATGGTTTGATTCATATATAAATAATAGAACTCAGAGAACAAAATTTAAAAATCATTTCTCTGAATCTAAAAAAGTTCCCACAGGGGTTCCACAAGGAACCATTTTAGGAGTCTTATTGTTTTTATTATTTATTAATTATTAACGACATAGAAAAAGTGGTTGAGTTTGGTAAAATAGTACTTTTTGCTGACGACGCATTAATTTATATAGAGGATGAAAATGTTAATCAATGTGTTAATAAAATAAACGCAGATTTAAGTAACATCAATAGCTGGTTTAAAGAAAATAAACTGAGCCTAAATATTCAGAAAACTAAGGCAATGGTGTTTAATGGTGTCTTAAATAATTCTATTTCAATCGATGGTACAATTTTGGAAACGGTAGATGAAATAAAATATTTAGGTTTAATTATTGACAGAAAGTTAAATTTTACCAAACATATTGACTTCATGTGAAAAAAAACGCAAAAAAACTATCATTTATGTATCGGATTAGAAATAAACTTTCTTTATGCAGTGCAATAAATATTTTTAACACGATGGTAAAGCCACATTTCGAGTATTGCTCAACCGTTATTGCGTTCTCATCCAATTTAATTTTAGAAAGGCTACAAAAGCTTCAAAATCGTGGAATGCGTATAATTTTGAAATGTAGCAGATATACATCGATTAACTACATGCTCACAACGCTGAAGTGGTTAAATATACGAGAACGTTACAAATTGAACGTGTTAAATTTTGTATTCAAAATGAAGCATAATATCTTACCAAACTATCTTTGCTCTAAATTGTTATACGTACAAGATGTGCAGAATTACTACCTTAGGAATATTTTTAATTTTCGTTTGGATTTTTTCCGCAATGAAAAAGCAAAGAAAACAATATTATACGAAGGGTTGAAAATGTTCAACGAGCTGCCCAACGATATTAAAAATGAAAATAACTTTAAAAAATTTAAATTAAAAACAATTAAGTACATTAAAGAAAATTAAAGTTTAAGTAAATTAAAATCTTTTAAATTAATAATTTTTGTATATATTCAATTCTATTTTTTATTTTTCTACATATTGTAATTTTTTATTTTTCTTTTATATTTAACACTTTCTTTCTTTTTTTGAAATAAATTACATTTTGAGTTTTGATTTTTTAATATAACTTTATGATCAAATCAAAGTAAAATATTTTATAAAAATATTGTATAAAAAACATTGTCGTTTAATAGTATTTAAAATACTAAATAAATAAATAAATAAAAAAAAATAAAAATAAAAAAATACTCAATTTCTTATTGAGTATTTTATCATCATATATTAAAATAAATGATAATATTATTGTTTAGTTATTCCATCAATTTATTAATTATGACTAATAGTGAAATCAATACTTAGAATATACATAATCCCAATGCACTCAAGAAAACTTGTTAACAAGTGCGAAATGTAATGTTAGAGCTTCAATTTTAACGTTTAATTTCGAAAAAACATACACTGGTGAATAAGTTACTGTTTTATAAAAACTTTAAAATTGATATTTAAAGTTAGATATAGACCTAGTAGGTCTTCAAAGGGGAAGGTTCCCAAATTTTTGCTTAGAAAACTTATGGTGGATCTGCCCACCTCTTCCTGTCCCCACCTTTCCATTTTTTTAGTTTCTAGGAAATGATTGGTGAACTCCACCAAAATTTGGAGTTTTACCTAGAATTTTATTATCTAAGCAAAAATGGTTAAAACTACGAGACAGTTTTTTCAATTAAATGAAACTCTTTCAAATTTAAAAAAGTTCTTTACTTTGCTGAAATATAATGCTCAAGCTTCAAATTTTGTATATTTGTAAAAAAAAGATTTGAACAGGCATTCAAGTTAAATGTGTTTAAAAATAGCAAAATTTCAATTTTCAAGCCCTTATAACTCATAAACTGGATCTTTACAAAAAAATGTTGTTAACTGACTCCTACTAGCTTCTAAGGATTTATCTCCTTCCAAAATTTTAAAACCCTAGATTGAACCGTTTAGAATATATGTGTGGCCAAAACGTTTGCAAAAATTGAGTTTTACATAATGGTAAATTTTAGTACGGCAACCCTAAACATTTGCCTTTTAAAAATTTATAAATTTTTCAGATTGAAAATACACCTAACAGAACTCTTGTTATAACAATTTAAAAAAAGAGCTTTTTCCAAATTTGGGGGGCTGTAGCTCCGGAACGGGTGGGGCTACAGAAAAAAGTTCTTCTATAAAATTACTTTTTTTACAATACCTACCCGTGGTTAAAATTTCTTTTCTCTATTTCAAACGATGTAAAAGTTTTTGTAAACATACGGACAGACGGACAGACGGACGGACGGACGGAGAGAGTGAAACTATATAGGCACATTTTTACAAAATTTTTTAAAAATGTGCTAAAAATTAAATTAGTGAAAACATACAAATTATTTAAAACAAATTGAAAACATAGAAGAAAATAATATTGTCAGGTAGATTAGAAATTTTAGATAAATATTCTTACAAAGGAAGAAATTGTTAATTATAATATAACCGTAGAAACTCTACCTTACATAAAAAACTCTGTATTTTTTAATGATTATGTTATTGTATTTGTAATTTCAATACCAAATTTTGTCAAAGAAAATTTTTATAGGAACATAATTCTTAAAGTTTCAAATAAAGATAGTAATTTAGAATTTGATACTAATTTAAATAAAGTTATAAATTGTAAACAAATCATTTTTGAAAATGTAGAAAAGTATAACATATTAGAAAAAAACCTGATCCCAATTGAAGATCAATGTATTGCAAATTTAATAAAAACGAATCAAATGATTTGCCATTATAACCAAAATTTTGCAATGGAAATAAAATCAATTTCAATATTGTGGTAACATTTTAACATTGTGGTAACAAAAAATTTGAAAGAAACCTCTCTTTATAATAATTATGGTAAAATTACCGACATAAAAATAAAAGAGAACAATTTAATAAAATATAATAATTGTAAAATTTCTCTCGGAGCTTTTGATTTGAACAAAAAAATCCCGAAGAAAAATATCACCGAATTTCACACTATATAAATCGTAGCATAGTTGTAGCGAAAATTTCAAATCGATTTCATGTGGATGATTTGTATTACACACAAATCAATAACACAAAGCACATAGAGGAATTGAATTTCATTCACCACAAAAGTTGGTATACAAATCTAACATTGGACGTGTTACAGTTACAGCAATAATTATTATTGGCATTTTCCTTTTTATAAAGTTTAAATTAGCTCTACCCAAAATTCTAATACAATCAAGTGGAATTCGCCAGGAGTCGAATCTTAAGGGCGGAGGTATTACGTTATCAACAGATCACCTCTTTCAATTAAACCACAATATTATTACAAAAACACATGTTTTTTCTCTTTTTATAATTTAGTTTTTTGTTGTTTCTTTTAAAGTGTCATTTTGAATACATAAAACCAAATGAATAATAATAAGTAAAGGTCACCTAAATAAATAATTTTAAGATTGTGTAATAATAACTAATTAAAATAAGTACTTAAAAATCGTATTCGAATATTTTATGTTTAACGTGTCACTTTTTGTAAATTAAAAATAAGTGGAAAAAAGAAATTTTTTGTAAAGTTAGTTCATTTTGACTACCAATAAAGAAAAGATATTTATTAAATATCAAAGTTTTGAAATCAAGAAATATTTTTTTGTTTTATTCCTTTTTTTGGTCCGCAAATATTATTATATGTATGCAATGTGAATTCATAATTGTTTAATCTATCCATCATAACATTACTTTTATTCATAGAGTTATCTAAATATTCTTCTAATTTAAGGTATGGATTGTTTATGTGATTTTTAGTTTTTTTCTATAAATTGAGACTTTTGATCATTAATTATTATTTGTTTATTTGATTGATCAATTCAGTTTTTAGAATTCATGTCTATTGTGTCTAAATGATTATAGATTTGTTTCACGTCTTCCGAATCCATTGGTCCTGCAACAAATTTTAGAGTATTTCCTACAAAATTTATTAAACCTCTTTTTAATCTATGTGTGTGTGTGGTATAAAAGTTCTTATACTTTGTTTTAAAATTTCAATTTCCTTATGCAGTAAATTAAAATTAGACTCGTTTTCTTTGAGAGTATCTATACTTGTTTCAATAGATTTACAAATGTTATTAATTTCACTTAAATCTATAACGTGCAATATTTTAATATAACTATCAACAATTGGCCTTGTTCCGTATATATAAGTGTAATACCTAAGTCATTTGCTTCAATAGTTAACCAGCTGATAACGAACAAGAGCATTTTATTCATTTCTAAAAAAGGGAAAAAAATAAGTTTAATGTGTATGACACAATTCTAAATATGATAGAATTAAGCAAAAAAATTAAACTAAGTTTTATTAAAGGTGTAGGATTTCATTTTTATTTCATTTAACTTAACTATAAACACAAAGCTTTTTATTTGTTTGTACTTTTTTGTATTTGTTTTTATGTTACTTTTGTTAAACCTACTTGACGTATAAATTAGGTCAAGATCAAGGTTATGATATTGTGTAATATTAAAATTATGTAGATTAGCAGATTCAGTAAAAGTTTAAATTTGTCATATGATTGTAGCATAGTTAGCTTGTTTTTTCATTAATAAATTTACGAGTAAATACTGAGTATTTAAGATTTTATTTTATTTAGTAGCATCGAGTAATTTAATACTACTATTAATGATTTATTATGTAGAATTATATTTTCGTTTTAATTGGGTTTGACAGTAATTGGTGTTTCTGTTTTTATTACTTTTGTCATAAGTATAGTCGTTTTTTTTTGAAAATTTTTGAAGATTTTTGTATTTCGTCCTATTTTTTGCTACTTGTCTATTTTTCACTATGTTTTCCGCAAGAATAAAATTTTGACTCCTATTTATATAAATTTTTTCTAAATGGGTTGATTTTGTTTCTTCGAATTTTAATTTTTGACTTATAATTTAATTTTTGTCAAGATTTTTAGTTAAGAAATCGATCGGTTTTAGTTTTGTGAAACTATGAATTGTTTCATTATAAAAGTTTACTATTTTAAAGAGACGATTGTCAAGATCATCTTCATTATTATCGGCATTCATCACGCTTAAAAGCTCGTTAAGGGTACCATGAAGCCTTTCGATGTCACTATTCCCGGCTTTTAACCCCGCTGTAGTTTGATGAAATTCGATACTATTTTCTTTCAAAAATAGTTCGACAGTGCTATGAATTCTACACCTTTCACCGTCTGATGTTAATTTATTTATTTTGCCTAAAAACTGGATTCTTTGTTTAATACACTCTAAAATTAAAATCCAATTCCGATCGTTTAGTTTTTGAACTGTAGCATATTTGGAAAACTTGTGTATTGTCGTTAAATAAAGTTTATTTCTCTCTGGATACCATATATCCACGTGCACGATGTCATTGAAATGCTTTGTTGAATCGTTCAGTTTAAAAAGAATTTTAATAGGTTATAGATTATAGTTTAAAAAGAATTTTATAGGTTATAGGATATAGACTCCGTCCGTCCGTCCGTCCGGCTGTGTGTCAGCATGATAACTCAAAAACTAAAGGAGCTACAGTTTTGAAATTTTCACAAAATATTTTTCAATAAATTTCTAAGTTCCCTTTTTTTATACCCTAGACCTATAGAATAGGTAAAGGGGTATATTAACTTTGGTATGGTGTTTGTAACCACCTAAAGAAGGCGAGCTAGATATGGAAAAGTATATATATATGTGTTCAGCGTGACCTCCTTAGTCGATATAGCCATGTCCGTCCGTCTGTCCGTCAGTAGGCACGATAACTCACAAAATAAAGGAGCTATCTTGATGAAATTAAAACTGTAGGTTACTACGGCTGAAAGTACGGCGGGGATTGCAAATGGGCGAAATCGGCCCATCGGTTTGGATTCTGGACCTTTTAATCGGTCTAAGGGCTAACGAACATATATAAAAAAACTCGATAACTCAACAACTAATGACGCTTTCTTCATAAAATTTGTGGTGTAGGGTACTGGTACTGAAACTACGGCGGTGATTGCGTACAGTGGGTAATGTACAATGGGTTCGGAACTTAGAACTTTTTGATCGAATTTAGGCCAAACGATTATAATTTCGAAACCAATGAAGATAGAACCTCCAAATTTGGTATCAGGGTCTCTCTTTCTTTTTCCTTAGTGAACTTGAAATTTGGGCCCCATTGGAGTAGTGGGTCGGCGACCAGCCGCACATTTCTGAAGACCTTAAAGCATATCTTTAAAATTAATAAAGATAGCAGCTTGAAAAAATATTTAGAAGCTTTAAATTTGGCACATGGGTATTCTTTACTCTTTCTTGTGTGTCCTCCTAATTTGGAATCGATTGGAGTGGTGGTTCAGTACCCCTCTTAGGCCTCCCAAGGTTTAAAAGCTTATAAATGACATTACTAAAAATAGTACCTAAAAATTAATATATAAAGTTCCACTTGTGTACAAGGGTTAACTGTTATTTAAAGTACAGCGCGGAATGCATACGGGCGAAACCACCCCAAGGGTTCGGATTCTGGACCTTTTAATCAGTCTAAGGGCTAACGAACATATATAAAAAATTACGATAACTCAACAACTAATGACGCTATCTTCATAAAATTTGTGGTGTAGGGTATTGGTAATGAAACTACGGCGGTGATTGCGTACGGTGAGTAATGTACAACGGGTTCAGAACTTGGAACTTTTTGATCGAATTTAGGCCAAACGAGCATAATTCCGAAACCAATGAAGAAAGAACCTCCAAACTTGGTATCAGGGTGTCTCTTTCTATTTCCTTAGTGTCCTTGAAATTTGGAACCAATTGGAGTAGTGGGTTGGGGACCAGCCACACAGTTCCAAAGACCTTAAAGCATATTCGAAATTAATAAAGATAGTAACTTCAAACAAATTTAGAATTTTCAAATTTGGTACATGGGTGCTCTTTACTATTTCCTGCGCGTTCTCCTAATTTTGGATCAATCAGAGTGGTGGTTCAGTACCCCTCTTACACCCCCCAAGGTTTAAAAGCGTGATCGAAATTAATAAAAATATTAACTTAAAATTAAGATAGAACGTTCCAATTGGGTACAAGGGTTAACTAGTATTGAAAGTATGACGGAGACTGCATACGGGCGTAATCGTACCATGGTTTCGGGTTCTGGAACCTTTAAAAGTTCAAAGGCTAACGAACATATATCTTAAAAGCAGTATAACTCAAAAAATAATGCCGCTATTTTGATGAAATTTAAACTCTAGGTTACTAATAATGAAAGTACCATGGGAATTGGTTCTGGTCGAGTTCGGACAATGAGTTCGGATTCTAGAAGCTTTTGATCGATCTAACGCCAAACAAGTATAATTTCAAAGCCAAAGAATATATTTCCTATTTCTTATGTGTCCCCGAAACTTAGACTTAATTGTAGTATTGGTTCAGATGCCTCCTAAGAAATCCCAAATCTAAAAAGCTTATATTAGAAATTCAAGAAGATAGAAACTTTAAATTTGATACACGAGGGTTCTTTCCTATTTTCGTTTATATTTAACACTTTTTTTAAAAATATATTTTGTATAATATTTTATAAATTAAAAACAAAATATTTTTTTAATAAACGGTTAAATTCCTTTTTTTTAATGTTAATAATATCAAATATTTTATTGAATTATTACCAAAGGTGATATATAATTAAGACATTGTGTACAATATTTAAGCTATATTCAAAGGTACTTGCTCCATTTATGTAAATTTTATTTTTATATTTAAATGAATTGTATGAAAAGTTCTAAAATTTTAATTGTACTTTATATATTTATAGCATATTTTGCGTTTATAAGCTTTTCTAATAGGTACATAAACTAACAATTTAAAATAATTGCAATTTTGAAAAATTTGAATTATTAAATATATTATGCTTTGATTAGCTTGTTATCACAAAATTTAATAATTCAAATTTTTTCACTTTTGTAATTGAATTGATGCCGAAACCATGCCCCGATTTCGACAATGTGTAGTTCCCGCCGTACCTTTAATACTAGTTAACCTTTGTACACAATTCGGAACGCCTTTTACACTTTCTACTACTTTTTGATTTACTACTTGCTGTAAGTAAAAATTTTTATGATAGTCTTCGTTTTGTTTCATTGAGAATAAATAATAAAGTAGGTATACTGGGTCGGTAAGGGTCATGTAGGTATACTGGGTGATTCGACCATGGGTTCGGAACCTAGAACTTTTTGATCAAATTTAGGTCAAACGAGCATAATTCCGAAACCAATGAAGATAGAACCTCCAAGTTTGGTATCAACGTGTCCATTCCTATTTCTTTAGTGTCCTTGATTTTTGGACTTGATTTTTGAAGTAGTGGGTCGAGGACCAGTCACACATTTCCGAAGACCTTAAAGGATATCTATAAAATTAATAAAATTAAAACAAATGTAGAAGCTTCAAATTTGGCACAAGAATGTTCTTTACTATTTCTGTGGCCCCCTAAATTGGGATCAATTGGAGTGGTGGTTCAGTACCCCTCTTAGACCTACCAAGGTTTAAAAGCTTATAATAGAAATTATTAAAAACAGTAACTTAAAGTTAATATATAACGTTCCACTTGTGTACAAGGGTTAACTGGTATTTAAAATACAGCGCGGACTGCATATGGGCGAAATCGTACCATGGTTTCGGGTTCTGGAACCTTTGAAAAGTTCAAGGGCTAACAAACATATATCTTAAAAATAGCATAACTCAAAAAATTATGCCACTATTTTGAAGAAATTTAAACTGTAGGTTACTAGTAATGAAAGTATCATGAGAATTGGTTCTGGTTGAGTTTGGTCAATGAGTTCGGATTATAGAAGCTTTTGATCGATTTGAAAAATTTGAATTATTAAATATATTCTGCTTTGATTAGGTTTTGATCACAAAATTTAAGAATTCAAATTTTTTAACTTTTGTAATTGAATCGAGATTAATATATTTTCATTTATTTCAAGTTTTTTTTTTTTGTTAATATTTTTAAATACATAAATTAGTAAGAATTGTAATATTTTTGAATAGATAAAAATTAGAAAATGTTTTTTAGTACTATAAAGTTAATTTGGTTGGCCATGTCTTAAGATCAAACTAATAAAATCTTTTATGGTTTTAAAATGACTTATTAACTTCCCATTAAATTTGAAGCAAATAGGTGTAGGGTATTTCTAAGTCGGTTGCACCAACTGACTGTTTCTTTACTTGTTTTTGGTTAAGATTGCACCAAAACTTCGGGTAGCTCTCGAACAACTAACTTTTTTAGCTCCAACATTTTCATATTAAAATTTGAAATTTTGCTATACATCTTGTACCAACATGAATTTGTATGAATTTTGGTTTTTTTTTGTAGATGACAATCTTTCTAATTACGATTTCATTAGATTTAAATGATGCGTAAAAAAAAATTATAGATTTGGACTTTGTACTTTGAGATTGATGGATGATAATCATTATGAATATGATGATAATTTTCGATCATGATGATCATTATATGAATATGATTATATAATGCTTATTTTGCTTAGGTTTAATAATATATTCGTGAATTACAAATTAATTAAAAGAATAGAATTGACAAATTAGAGCTAGAGTTTTGAAATTCATACAAAACATTTTTTGAGGTTCCCTATCGGGGAGCTGCCACACAATTTATTTAAACCAATATGAATTTCTACAAAAATAATTATACCAGGAAGATGAAAATTACACATAGCTAGTTTTATAATGAATCAAGCACTTATATGAAGTTTAAAATTTTTCGGCTTCATTTTCGAGGGCTGCCATACAACTTCTTTGCATCAATGTGATTTTTTTCAAAACTAATTATACTACGAGGATGAAAATTACACACGGTTGGTTATATAGTGAATCGGGCACTTATATGGAGTTTCAAAATGATACGGCCTCATTTTCGGGCAGCTGCCTAACAAAGTTGTCAATTCGATAACTGTGAATCTAATGAAGCTACGAGGTTAAAACTAAAACTGGGCAAGTAAAGTAATAGGGCAAGGTAAAGTTGGACATCACTCGGACCAACTTTTAGGGTGGGCCAATTTTTTTTTTTTGTTTTTTTAAGCAAAAATTATGGGATAATGAATCTCTCGAATATGGGATAATCTTCCTCGTTCTTATGTATTTCTGGATACCGATACATTTTGCTGTATAATGGTATTTCATGCTTTGTCTTTATATCATGTTTAATGTGTGTAAAAGAAAGATTGTCGCCGTCTTTGTAAAATATATTTTTATTATTTAAAATTGGTTTGTGTAGAAATTTAAGCTCCTCATTATTTAAATAAGATGTTTTAATTTAGATGTAATTTAGTGCTTGCTCATTTCATTCGAAAAAAGTTCAATTGAATTTTCTTTAAAACTATTTTGGTTATAATGTTCTTAATGTCGTTTAAGAAAAAAGAAATAGAAGCTTTCCTTGTTTGCAGTATGCGATTTTTGTAGTCTATGACAGCGGAAAGACGAGTTAAGATGTTATTACCGATTAAACCATCAAATTTATCATGAAATTTTATTTCTAAAAATGTTGCCATAAATTTCTTTTCGTTGAAGATTTCGAAAAGTGGAAATTTACGTTCTACATTTGTGAAGACATTATTGTTTAAAGTTTTGAACCATTGTGAGTTAACAAAACGTTTTCACTTCAGTTGACAGAAATTTGGCTTTATAATACTTAACTCTGATCTAGTCCAGTCTGATCACTGTATAGGGAATATTTTTTCGGCTTTAATTTAAAAATTTAGTTTGTTTGTATAAGTATCCATTGGTTCGAATTCTTGTCTGACATTCTGTCTACTATTATTTTTAAAACTCATATACTTCGAGTTATTTAAACCGTTTTAACTATATTGTTTATTATTATAACTACTATTAGGAAGACTTTGTTGATATTTATTATTGTTAAATCCTTTATAATTGTTTTTATAATTATTATTGAAGTTACTATTATAGTTACTACCGTTACTATTATTACTATTATAATCATGTTTTGAACTACAAAATTGACTAAAATTATTATTTTGTTTTTTAAATGATTTGAATATAATTTTGATAATTACATTCTAAAAAATGTCATAAGCTCTGTCTAAAGTAGTAGGATTTCTACTAAAAATGACATTTTTAAGGGGCTCTGGTAAATTATTTTTGAAACTATCTAATGCTATTCTTTTATTGCTATTAATAGTATCAGCGTTAATATTACCGTTTAAGTCGTAGTAATTGTTAAGCCTGCACAAGAGTTTTCTAATTTCATGGTGATGAAAATATTTTTTATATCAGACCGCTCTCTGCATTTCTATGCTGTCTCAGAGTGACTCTGGCTTCACCTATAATTTTATGCCTATATACCCGTATATAAGATTAAGAGTTTTATCAAATTTTTGAAAGCTTTGTGTGGTTGGCATTAATTGGTCTATTCTAATAATAAATTCAAGCAAATGATTTTAATTTTTGCCGTCGAAAGGACTTATTTTAACAACAAAATCTACAGTTAATTTTAATTTTTCTGTGTCAGCCATTTTTTATTGATAACGTGTTTTATACTTACTTAATAAGAGGTAATTTTAACCAAAATTTCGTACTTCAACTCAAAATTTATTTTAAGCTTAAGTTTTAGATTACTTTAGCCTTTTAATTGGCAATAATGTTTTTTTGCTTAAGTTTTTAAGCTAAATTAATTATTTTAAAGCTAAATTATAATAATACTTAAATTACTTTACTTGTTATTATTCTGCTTCTAACTTTGTCTGTGGTGTATTGTTGATGGTGATAATGATGATGATGATTACGATGATGTTGTTGACTTGGTCTTCATTATTAAATACTATTTATATTTTGATTAGTTGCAGTTGCAGCAGCAATCGTTGTTGTTGACGGTTTTAAAGCTCTCTGAAAATGTACTGATGTTATGTTAAATTTTCAGTTTTTGTTGAATTTTGGATCAACACGCCTGATGTTATTCAAAACAATGTGAATATTTTTCGAAATTTTTGTATTCTTTTTATACCCTACACCTATAGAATAGGTAAAAGGGTATATTAACTTTGGTATGGTGTTTGTAACCACCTAAAGGAAGCGAGCTAGATATGGAAAAAGTATATATATTTGTGATCAGCGTGACCTCCTGAGTCGATATAGCCATGTCCGTCCGTCCGTCCGTCCGTAGGCACGATACCTCAAAAAATAATGGAGCTATATTGATGAAATTTTAACTGGAGGTTACTAGGACTGAAAGTACGGCGGGGATTGCATATGGGCGAAATCGGCCCATTGGTTCGGATTCTGGACCTTTTAATCGATTGAAGGGCTAACGATCATATATAAAAAATCACAATAACTCAACAACAAATGACGCTTTCTTCATCAAGTTTGTGCTGTAGGTTACTAGTAATGAAACTACTTCGGGGATTGCGTAAGTTCGGGAATGGACCATGGGTTCGGAACCTAGAACTTTTTGATCGAATTTAGGCCAAACGAGCATAATTCCGAAACCACAGAAGATAGAACCTCCAAATTTTGTATCAGGGTGTCTCTTCCTATTTCCTTAACGTCTTTGAAATTTGAACCCCATTGGAGTAGTGGGTCGGGGACCAGCCATACATTTCCGAAGACCTTAAAGCACATCTTTAAAATTAATAAAGTTAACAACTTTAAAAAATGTAGAAGCTTCAAATTTGGCACAAGGGTGTTCTTTACTATCCCGTGCGTGACCTCCTAATTTGGGATCAATTGGAGTGGTGGTTCAGTATCCCTCTTAGACCCTCTTAAGTTTTAAAAGCTTATAATCGAAATTATTAAAAATAATTACTTAAAATTAAGATAGAACGTTCAAATTGTGTACAAGGGTTAACTAGTGCTTAAAGTTAAGCGTGTACTGCATAAGGGCGAAATCAGCCCAAGGGTTCGGATTCTGAACCTTTAAATCGGTTTCAGGGCTAACGAACATATATAAATAATCACGATAACTCAACAACTAATGACGGTATCTTCATGAAATTTGTGCTGTAGGTTATTGGTAATGAAGCTACGGTGGCGATTGCGTACGGTGAGGATTGGACAATGGGTTCGGAACTTAGAACGTTTTGATCGAATTTAGGCCAAACTAGCATAATTCCGAAACCAATGAAGATAGAACCTCCAAATTTGGTTTCAGGGTGTCGCTTTCGATTTCCTTAGTGTCCTTGAAATTTGAGCCCAATTGGAGTAGTGGGTGTGGACCAGCCACTCAGTTCCAAGGACCTTAAAGCATATTTTCGAAATTAATAAAGATAGTAACTTGAACAAATGTAGAAGCTTCAAATTTGGCACATGGGTGTTCTTTACTATTTCCTGCGTGTCCCTCTAATTTTGTACCTTCTTAGACCTTCTAATGTGTTAAAGTTTATCATCGAAATTAATAAAACTAGTAACTTAAAATTAAGATAGAACTTTCCAATTGTGTACAAGGGTTAACTAGTATTGAAAGTATGACGGGGACTGCATATGGGCGAAATCGTACCATAATTTCGGGTTCTGGAACCCTTGAAAAGTTCAAGGGCTAACAAACATATATCTTAAAAACACCAGAACTCAAAAAATAATGCCGTTATTTTGATGAAATTTAAACTCTAGGTTACTAGTAATGAAAGTACCATTGGAATATGTTCTGGTCGAGTTTGGTCAATGAGTTCGGATGCTAGAAGCTTTTGATCGATTTGAGGCCGAACGAGTATAATTTCGAAGCCAAAGAATATATTTCCTATTTCCTATGTGTCCTCGAAATTTAGGCTTAATTGTAGTGGACTTAATAGTATCTGATCGAATAAACTAAGAAATGGTTTTCACTGAATTAAAAAAATATTTTTTTTTCTTTATTGCTGTTATTTACGCAAAATTTAATTTACAAAAAAATTTTGTGTCTTTTCTTTTAAGTTATTATTTTATTTTCTTCATTAATTCCAATTTTTTTTTATTTTAGATTTATGGTTATTTATTAATAATTTTAATCCTTAAATTATTTTTGTTCTTAAATAGTTTTTAATTTTTGAATTTTTAAATTTTTATTCATCTGAAATAAAAAATAAATTTTAATATTTTTTTTTTCACTTTTCTAAAATAAAAAATTTTCGAGAACATCTTAAACCCAACTTTTTATTGAACTTATTTTTCATTTAATTGAAATTTACGAATAATTATTATAAAATACATAAATGCATACATAGTAGTTCTTAAATATGTTACTTAAAAAGTTATTACTTAATTCTTAACTAACTTAATATGCTTAAACCTTAATGTTATTATTTCCTTGCGTAATCAATTTTATGTTATTTTAAAATGTGAGAAAGTTATTAATTGTCTGCAAAAACTAATCGAGCTATCTTGATAAAATTTGATCTGAAGGATACTAGAACTTCGCGTACGGCGGGGATTGCATATGGGCGAAATCGGCCCATGGGTTCGGATTCTGAACCTTTTAATCGTTCTAAAGTTTAACGAACATGTAAAAAAAAATAAGGATAACTCAACAACTAATGGCGCTACCTTCAGGAATTTTGTTTGGTAGGTTACAATAATTAGACTATGGCGCGGATTGCGTGCGGTCGAGATCGGACCGTAGTTTCGGATCCTAGAAGTTTATGATTGTATTTAGGCCAAACGAATATGATCCCGAATTCAAAAAAGATAGAATCCCCCAATTCGGTATCAGAGTGTCCTTTCCTATTTCCTTTGTCTCCTCGAAAATTGGAACCTATTGGAGTAGTGGATCGGGGACCATCCACATGGTTTCGAAAACCTTAAAGCATATTTTCGAAATTAACAAAGATAGTAACTTTAAATAAATGTAGAAGCTTCAAATTTGGCACAAGGTTGTTTTTACTATTTTCTACGTGTTCCCTTAATTTATAATCAATTGGAGTGGTGGTTAAGGTAACTCTCTTAGTAGCTTATCATCGAAATCAATAAAAATATAAACTGAAAATTAAGATATAACGTTGCAGTTAAGTACAAGGTTTAAATAGCATTGAAAGTATGACGGGGACTGCATAAATTGGCGAAATCGTACCATGGTTTCGGGTTCTGGAACTTTTGAAAATTTCAAGGGCAACAAACATATATCTTAAAAACACCATAACTCAAAAACTAATTACGATATTTTGATGAAATTTATATTTTAGGTTACTAGTAATGAAAGTAATATGGGATTTTGTTCTGGCCGAGTTAGGACAATGAGTTTGGATTCTAGAAACTTTTGTTCAAATTGAGGCCAACCGAGTATAATTTCTTAACCAAAGAAAATAGAACCTTAAAATTTGAGGCAAAGGTGTTTCTTCTTATTTGCTTTGTGTACGTGAAATTTCGGATGAAATGAAATGGCGATTTGCTTACCACCCCCACTACTCCCAAAACAATGCATCATATATTCGAAATTAGTAAAGATAGAAACTTCAAAGTTGATGCACTATTTCCAATTTCCGTTCTTGTTTAACGCTTTTGTATTTTTAAATAGCTATGAATTTTATTTTAAAACATATTATATATTATTTTTTATAAATTAAAAACAAAATTTTTTTTTAATAAACGACGAAATTCTTTTGTTTTAAGTTTTTATTATATTATATCTAAATTTTATTGAATTATTACCATATGTAACAGGTAGTTAAAAAATTCTGTACGATACTTAAGTTGTAAAATTTATTTTTACATTTATATGAATTATATTCTAAATTTGTCATTGTATTTTAGAAATACATTTATTGCATATTTTGCTAATTAAATTTTGTGATAAAAAGCTGATGAAAGCATTAATGGTTTTAATTAACATTAGAAACCATCAAATTATATAAACCTTTATATTTATATTATTACAAATTAATATTTCTTTCGAATAATTTTGAGTTTAATTATATAAAACATTAAAAAAGTAAGTAAATTAAGAGAATAAATTTCATAATTATTTAAAATTGAAATACTCAATTAAGGGTGATTAATCATTCAACAGTAAATGCAGTAAGGCAAACATTAATAATGCTGCAGCGACGTAATTGCTGGCAACAAATCGAACGATTGTATTGCAACAAATCGAACGCACTGCACTACCCAGATTAAATTTTGCAACAACTTTTCTGTAAAGCTACATTATTTTTGGCAAAATTTCGGTCACCCTGGTTAATTACTTCAAAAATTACTCGAACCTACTGCAGTAGACCAACCTAGGTGCTAACTGACTGGATTACAATACCGATGACGGCTCTTTCATCTTTATGAATTTGTGGTTCAGAATCCTAGTTCTTCATTTTTATACCTTACACCTGTGAAATAGGAAAAGGGTATATTAACTGTGGTGTTTGTAACTACCTAAAGGAAGCGAGCTAGATATGGAAAAGTATATATATTCGAGTCGATATAGCCATGTCTGTCCGTCCGTCCCTAGGCACGATATCTAATGATAATAAATAATGATTCCACTGCTAATTTCGTATCAAATAGTTTTAGGAACATGTATAGACCATATCTTCTACCGTTCTAATAATTTAAACGATTCGTTTTATACAATTAATCTTGATATGAATATCACAGATAACTGTATGACTTGAATATTTTTCAAAAATGTTGAGTGTATTAAAGTAAAAAAGTATTTTGAATTACCTGTTAGAACTAAAATTAACTATGGGAATTTGAATGATAAATTACTACTTGAAAATTGGGAGGAAGTTTATTCCGAAAATTCTTTAGATAGCTCTTATAATAAATTCTTTAATATACTATCTAATCATATTAGTGAATGTACCTTAGTAAGTGTACCTAAAAAAATTAAAAAACCATTAAAAATTTGGATGAACCATACATTACTTGCCAAGGTACAAATGAAAAACAAATTAAGAAAAAAATATTATAAGCACCCAAACCATATTAGACTTAAAAGACACTATAAAATATTTTTAAGAAAACTAAGTAAAGAAATTTCAGTAGCTCGTGAAAACTTTTTTAAAAATGAATTTATAAAATGCAATGGTAACATAAAAAAAGAATGGGAAGTATTGTAATTGAATTGTAAATAGTTTAATAAGAAATAAACCGCAAGAGGATATTGTAATTTCTATGAACGATAATTCTATAACATCTGACAATGCAATTATTGCTGACAAATTTAATGATTATTTCAGTTCACACGCTGAAAATTCTATTCCGTGTGAAGGCTCACTTTGCTGTAACAACTGTGACTTAGATCTTGTCAATGATAATTTAATGAGAAACAGCTTTTCATTTGAGCCATGCTCGGAATGGGAGCTAATAAAAATCATTAAATCACTTAGTAAATCTAATTCATGTTGTGTCGACAAACTTACAAACAGACTGCTCAAAAGCATCTGTCATAACATATGTGATGTTCTTGCTCATTTACTAAACAAAAGTATTCATTGCGGCACGTTTCCAAATACATTAAAACAATCAATTGTAGTTCCAATTTTTAAGAAGGGTGATTCAAAGTTGATTTCAAACTACAGGCCTATTTCATTGCTATCAGCAATTAATAAAATATTTGAAAATATTTTATGACAAAAGAAAAAAAAGGGTCAAAATAAAAGATAAAATGAGTGAGTACAGGTATATTAAACTTGGAGTTCCACAAGGCTCAGTCCTTGGACCCATCTTGTTTCTGATTTACATTAACTCAATTTTCAAACAAAAATTCTACGGGAAGACAACGGCTTCCGCAGATGACCTGGCTTTTTCGTATAAATCTGATTGTCTTTTGAATCTTACGTCTGAAATTAATTTCGATTTATCTATTCTTAGAAGAAACTCGTGGTGCGCAATAAGAAGAAAATTGTAAATTTTCACTTAACTAGGTAAGAATCTTTACCCATGTACTTAAAATATCATGCAGCTAACTGTACCAAGTCTATGCTGAAAAGCAAGTTATGCAACATGTCATGTAACAATTTTAACGGAAACGGATATTGTTCCTATTGTTCCCAAATACCTAGAAATAACTATCTCAATTTCATCATGTCCCATCAAAATTTCATCAAAATCTAAATTGGTCTAAACATACAAATTCCTTAAAAAGCTGTGTGAGATCTACCCTTCATACTCAAATCAAAAATCTAAATTGGTCTAAACATACAAATTCCTTAAAAAGCTGTGTGAGATCTACCCTTCATACTTTTTATAACTTAAGAAAACTGTGTTCTTTAAGAATACTGAAAATGGTTTACTATAGTTTAATACACTCGAAAATACAGTATGGAATAAGTTGCTGGGGAGGTGCATACCAAAATAAAATTAAACCACTACTTATCCTCCAGAAATATGTTATAAGAAGTATATGTAACAGAAATCGCAGCCATCAAACACCTATACTTTTTTACTACGATAAAGAAATACATCACAAACAAATATATTGAACCAAATTTGCGTATAAATGAACAATACTATCTTAGAACAAACCAACATCGAAAAGTTAATATACCAATATTTAGAACAGCTAGTTAATAAAACTCGTTCAACATTGTTTCATGTAGATTGTACAATAAACTTCCGCTTTCAATTAAAAATATCCGAAATCCAAAGATGTTACTGAACAAATTAAAACTATGGTTAATAAATATGGGACATGATGAAATTGAGATTTTTTTAAGAGCTTTAATCTAAGTGTTCTGTATAAATACTTACAATTATATTCTGATATAGATTTCTGTGGTTTATTTTATGTTTTTTATATTATACGCTTATTACCTTTTTTGCTACATTCTATAAAAGTATTTATTTGTTTATTTTTTATGTTTTCATAATTTGAATTTAATAATCACATACATAATCACAAAACTTAAACTTAATATTTTTTATATTGTTGAATCTAAACTTTTTGTTTTAAAAATTGATTTATGAATTGTTATTCAAATTGTAGTCACCAATTGTGTTGTAATTGATTTTAAAAGTATGTTGTAAAAGATTTTAATGGCGGGGACTGCGTACTATGGGTTACGGACTATGGGTTATGATTCTAGAAGTCCTTGATCGAATTTAGGCAAAACAAGCATAATTTCGAAACCAACGAAGATAGAACCTTCAAATTTGGTATCAGTCTGCCTATTCCTATGTCCTTAGAGCTCTTGAAATTTAGAACCAATTGGAGTAGTGAAGACCATAAGTTCTAAAAACTTTAAAGCATATTATTGAAATTATTAAAAAAAATAGGCCAAACGCGCAATGATTCCGAATTTAAAGAAGTTAGAACCTCCAAATTCGGTATCAGGGTGTCCCTTTCTATTCCCTTAGTGTCCTCAAAAATTGGAACTAATTGAAATATTGGGTCGGGGACCATCCACATAGTTACGAAGATTTTAAAGTATATTTTCGAAAATAATAAAGATAGTAACTTCAAAAAAATGTAGAAGCTTCAAATTCGGCACAACCCTCTTCTTTACTATTTCCTGCGTGTTACCCTAATGTATGATCAATTGGAGTGGTGGTTAAGGCAACTCTCTTAAACTTCTAAAGGTTGAAAGGCTTATCATCGAAATTAATAAAAATAACAACTTAAAATTAAGATAGAACGCTCCAAATGTATACAAGGCTTAACTATTATTGAAAGTATGACTGGGACTGCATATGGGCGAAATCGTACCATGGTTTCGGGTTCTGAAACCTTTGAAAAGTTCAAAAGCTAACAAACGTATATCTTAAAAACGGGGGTAAGGCGATATGTTGAAAAACAAAATCTCGAATTAGATATATCGAAAAACAAAATGTTGAATGGAAAAAATGTTGAAAAAAAAAATGTCGAAAAAAAATGTTGAATATAAAATATGTTAAAAAAAAAAATGTTGAAAAAAACCATGTTAACAAAAAAGCTGAAACAAAAATATGAACTTAAAATATTCTTTTTTTTAATTTTACTCCTACCTACTTTCATATTACACATAATATGTACGTAATAATTATTGTTTTTAGTATGAATTCTAATTCTATTTTAGAAAAGAAATATGTTATTTTCATTTTTATTTATTATAATTGATTAAATAAATTTTTTCTATTATGAAAATTAGGAACTGTGTTGTTTTTAAAACTAATGAAATAAAATCTTAATAATTTTTAAGAAATTTATATACATATATATATATATAAATAGTCTGGAAAAGGTGGCTATGCTCTTTTTGAATCTAACTATAAAATCTCTCCTAAATCCTAATCGAGAATCTCATGAAGGCATATTATATATAAATATTCTGAAAAAATAATATATTTATAAAATATTTATTTTATATCATAAAGAAATCATATACAGGAGTATTCATCTAGCTAGAACAAAAAATTTTAGTCAATTTTGTTAATTTGAAATCACCACAATAAGGTATTTGAAATCACACCAATACGATATTTGAAATCACTACATTATCGTAAAAAGATGACCGTATTTTTGGTATATATAGTAAAATCAAATTGAGATTATTTCTTTGCTTTATTTTTATTTTTTTTTTTATTTTGTTTTTTTTCTTTTTATTAAAATTTTTATGAAGTTCGATTAACCCATTTTCCACGAAGACGCCATGAAGTTCTTTATAAATTTTATTTGATTAAACGATTAACTGAATTTAAATGGAAAATTTTGTAAAATTATAAAACCCTATCGGGTTGATTTGGATTTAATCTGTTTACGCGTTTTGCATTAACGCAAGTTTACCTTTATTCCAAAAACTCACTTAATTAATAAAACTAATTTTTTTGCACTCTTCAAATAGTGCAAAAGCTCAATGAGATAATATTAATAATAATAAAAATAAAGCTAATAAAGAATCCGAATAATAATACCGTTAAATTTAAATAACATAACATTTTGCTTCTCTACATGTTTTCGTTAGTGTTTGTTTTTTATCTACTTTGCAGTTGTTGTTCTTTAAAAATAGATTTCACTGTAAAATTGCTGTTTTTTTTCTAATAAAATCTTAAAATCAAAAAAATTCAATTTCGTAAATATAATGCTTATATACAAAGTATTTTAAAACATTTTTTCCAAAAAAGAAGCCTACATTACTCTCATAAAATCATAAAAAAACGAGGAAGAGAGTAGTAGAACTTTCAGGTAAGTACAAAACAAAATTGTTGAAAAGCAGATTTTTAAACTTTTCTTTTAATCAAATTTTATTTGATTAAATTCAGCTAATCGTTTTTTTTGATTAAATTCAGTTAATCGTTTAATCAAATAAAATTTATAAAGAACTTCATTGGGTCGTCGTGGAAAATGGGTTAATCGAACTTAATAAAAATTTTTTGCAGCCTCCCTTTTGGACTGCAAAATCAATCTGTAATATTGAACATAATCGGAAACAAAAAATTTTTTGGATGCCCGCCGGCCGAAATGTGTAATATATTCCAACTAACATTATACAAATAATTCCGTTAACTAACAGGCACATTTGTACAAAATTTCAAGTCAATCGGTTTAACTGTTTCGGCTAGACATCTAAAATATTGGAAAAGCTTCATTGGGCCCTCGTGCCTAAACGGGTTAACGGAAATCAACAAAAATTTGTGTTAAGTCCCTTTTCGAATACAAAACCACCATGTAAACTTGGGCACAAATCGGAATCACAAAATTTTTTGGAAGCCCGCCAGGCCGAAATGGGTTAATATATTCCAACGAACTTTATACAACTAACTCCGTTTGCTAAGAGGAAGATTTGTGCAAAATTTCAAGTCAATCGGTCAAACTGTTTCGGCTCGACATCAAAAACATTGAAAAAGCTTCATTGCGCCCTCGTGCCTAAACGGGTTAACTGAACTAAACAAAAAATTTGTGTCAGCCTCTCTTTTCGATTTCAAAACCACCTTATAAAATTGAACACAAATCGGTAACACAAAATTTTTTGGAAGCCCGCTGGGCCCAAATGGCTTAATTCATTCCAACCAACTTTATAAAACTAATTCCGTTTGGTAAGGGGAACAATAGTGCAAAATTTCAAGTCCATCGGTCAAGCTGTTTTGACACGACATCAAAAAAAACGAAAATGATTAAAACGGCTCTGGAGCCGCAAACTGTTGACTTATAAAAATGTTACAAAGCCTATGACATCGCCCGGGCTCCCAGAATTATTTCTCTAAAATTTGATGACAATCTGACGACTGGTTCTCACATGAATCCTGGACAAACAAATAAACAAATTTTCTTCTTTATATATTAGATTTAATTAAACTCAAGTTTATTCGAAAGAAATATTAATTTGTAATAATATAAATATAAAATTTTCTATAATTTCATGGTTTTTAATGTTAGTTAAAACCATTAAAGCTTTCTTTAGCTTTTTATCACAAATTTTAATAATCAAAATATGCAATAAATGAATTTCTAAAAAAGAATGAAAAATTAGAACGAAATAAATTTTACAACTTAAGTATCGTACGCAATTTCTTAATTATATATTACATATGGTAATAATTCAATAAAATATAGATATGATATAATAAAAATTAAAACAAAAAAAAATTTCGTCGTTTATTAAAAACATATTTAGTTTTTAATTTATAAAATATAATACATAATATGTTTTATAGTAAAACTGTTACCCTTTTAAAAATATAAAAGTGTTAAATAAGAACGGAAATAGGAGTTAGTGTATCAAATTAGATTTTTTATCTCTATTAATTTCGAATAAATCATGCTTTAAGGGAGTAGTGGGGGTGGTACGCAAACCAGTATTCCAATTCATCCAAAATTTCACGTGCACAAAACAAAGAAGAAGAAACACCTGTGCACCAAATGTAATGTTCTATCTTCTTTGGTTTCGAAATTATACTAGTTAAACTTCAATTCGATCAAATGCTTATAGAATCCGAACCCGCCAAGAACCAATTCCATTGTACTTGCTTTACTAGTAACCTAGAATATAAATTTCATCAAAATAGCGTAAGTAGGTTCTGAGTTATGGTGCCGAACCCGACAAGAACCAATTCCATGGTACTTGCTTTACTAGTAACCTAGCATATAAATTTCATTAAAATAGCGTAAGTAGTTTCTGAATTATGGTGTTTTTAAGGGGAGCCAGTCTATTTGTTAAGTTCGGTTAACCCGTTTGGGCACGAGGGCCCAATGAAGCAATTTCAATGTCGAGTCAAAACGGTTTAACCGGTTGACTTAAATTTTGCACAAATGTTCCTCTTAGCAACCGAAATTAGTTGTATAAATTTGGTTGGAATAATTTAACCCATTTCGGCCTGGCGGGCTTCCAAAAAATTTTGTGTTTCCGATTTGTGTCCAATTTCACAGAGTGGTTTCGCCGTCGAAAAGAGAGCACGAGGGCACGAGGGCGCAATGAAGCTTTTTCTATGATTTTGATCGACCAATTGACTTGAAACTTTGCACAAATGTTCCTCTTAGCAACGCAAGTAAACCTTTAATCCAAAAGCTCACTTAATTAATAAGACTAATTTTGTTCCTTAAATAGTCTGAAATAGTTAAAAGCTAAATGAGATAATATTAATAATAATAAAAATAAAGCTAATAAAGAATCCGAACAAAAATATCTTTAAAATTAAATAATGCAAAATGTTATGTTCCTTCTCCATATTTTTTCGAAAGTCTTTGTCTTTTATCTACTTTGCAGTTGTTGTTTTTTAAAAATTGATTTCAGTGTGAAATTGCAGTTTTCTTTAAATGAAATCTAAAAATCAAAAAATTCAATTTCGTATATATATTGCTTAAATACATAGTATTTTAAAACAGTTTTTACAAAAATGAAGCCTGCATTTCTTTCTTAAATGTTACAAAAAACGAGGAAGAGCGTAGTACAACTTTCAGGTAAGTATTAAACAAAATATAAGTTGAAAAGCAAATTTTTAAACCTTTTCTAAACTGTCGATTATTTATTCAAACGTTGGCAATTTAAGTAAACTACTATTGACATAGTATAATGATATAACTGCAAATGTAGTGTACCCTTTTGACCTATAGTCATTTTAATTCAGTTAACATTATTCGCCGGAAACCTACCATCCTCAAATCTATCGTCAAGGAGCACCAAATTGTCAAGAAGCACCAAGCATAGAAAAGTTACAGATAATCGTTCAAACTGTTTTGCAAACTGGTTTTGTTTCGCCATCGGTTAAAAGAACTCGTCAAAACATATTTGTAAGCATTCCCCTAATTCAACGAAGTTGTACCTACGTTAAAAAATTGGACGTAATTTATTTACAAATTTTTTTTTGAACAATCATCGGGTCGGCAGGGGTTAACAAATTCCAAATCTGTTAGTAAAGTCAACTTCATTTTCAAAGAGGAACACATATACAAAATTTGAAGTTAAGCATTTCTAATATATAGCAAAGCAACAAACCTATATAAAGCTGTTGGGCCACAATGGTTTAATGGAACTCCACAAATATTTTTTGGCTTCAATTATAAGCAAAGTAGTATTTCAAAAAATTGGATGAAACTTGCTTTTTTACAATTTGCAAGCTTCCGGGCAACGCCGGGTAAATCTGGTAGTCTAATATATAAAGAAGAAAATTTGTTTGTTTATTTGTTTGTTTATTTTTCCAGGCTTCACGTGAAAACCACTGGTCCGATGGTCACAACATTTTAAAGGAATAATTCTGAGAGGCCGGAGGGTTACATAGGCTTAGTCACATTTTTAAAAGTCAACAGGTTGCGTAGTCGGTTTAAACGATTGACTTGAAATTTTGTACAAATGTTCCTTTTAGAAATCGGAATTAGTTGTATAAATTTGGTTGGAATAACTTAACCCATTTCGGCCTGGCTGGCTTCTAAAAATTTGGTGTTTCCAATGTGTGTCCAATTTTACAGGGTGGTTTCGTAGTCAAAAGGAGAGTCTGGCACAAATTTTTGTCTAGTTCGGTTAACCCGTTTAGGCACGAGGGCGCAATTAATCTTTTTCAATGTTTTTAATGTCGAGACAAAACGTTTTGACGGATTGACTTGAAATTTTGCACAAATGTTCCTCTTAGCAACCGGAATTTGTTGTATAAATTTAGCTGGAATGTGGCGGGACCCAAAAAAAAATTGTGTTCCCGATTTGTATCCAATTTTACAGGTTAATTTTGGATTCCAAAAGAGAGCCAACGTTTGAATAAAATATGTCGATGGTTTAGAAAAGGTTTAGAAATCTGCTTTTCAACTTAAATTTTGTTCAGTACTTACCTGAAAGTTGTACTACCCTCTTCCTCGTTTTTTTTAAGATTTTATGAGAGAAATGTAGGCTTCTTTTTTGGAAAATCTGTTTTAAAACACTATGTATCTAAACATACTATATACGACATAGAATTTTCTTTATTTTTAGATTTTATTTGAAGAAAACGGCAATTTTACACTGAACTCTATTTTTAAAAAACAACAACTGCAAAGTAGATAAAAAACAAAGACTTACGAAAATATGTGGAGAAAGAGAAGATGCTATGTTATTTAATTTAAAGATATTTTTGTTCGGATTCTTTATTAGCTTTATTTTTATTATTATTAATATTATCTCATTTAGCTATTAAATATTTCAGACTATTTCAAGAAAAAACTTAGTCTTATTAATTAAGTGAGCTTTTGGAATAAAGGTTAACTTGCGTTGATGCCAAAAATTTGAAAATTTCATTGAATCTTTGTTTAAAAGGCGCAAACAGTTCAAAACCAAATTAACGCTGTGGGTTTTAATTAAAATTCAGGTACAAAATTTTCAATAAAATTCTTTTAATCGTTTAAGCAAATAAAATTTATAGAAAACTTCATGGCGTCGTCGTGGAAAACGGGTTAATCGAACTTAACTAAAACTTTTTGCAGTCTCTCTTTTTTAGACTGCAAAATCAACCTGTAAAATTGGACACAAATCGGAAACACAAAGTTTTTTGGAATCCCGCCAGACCGAAATGATAAAAAACAAAGACTTACGAAAAAATGTGCTCCTTGACGATAGAGTTGAAGATGGTAGGTTTCCGGCGAATAATGGTAACTCAATTAAAATGACTGTAGGTTAAAAGGTTATACTAAATTTGCCATTACGTGATTATACTGAGTAAATAGTAGTCTTCTTGAATTGCCAACGTTTGAATAAAATATGTCGATGGTTTAGAAAAGGTTTAGAAATCTGCTTTTCAACTTAAATTTTGTTCAGTACTTACCTGAAAGTTGTACTACCCTCTTCCTCGTTTTTTATAAGATCTTAAGAGAGAAATGTAGGCTTCTTTTTTGGAAAAACTTTTTTAAATTACTATGTATTTAAGAATAATATATACGAAATAGAATTTTTTTTATTTTTAGATTTTATTTGAAGAAAACTGCAATTTTACCCTGAAATCTATTTTTAAAAAACAACAACTGCAAAGTAGATAAAAAATAAAGACTTACGAAAAATGTGGAGAAGGAAAATGCTATGTTATTTAATTTAAAGATACTTTTGTTCGGATTCTTTATTAGCTTTATTTTTATTATTATTAATATTATCTCATTTAGCTTTTAACTATTTCAGACTATTTCAGGAAAAAAATTAGTCTTATTAATTAAGTGAGCTTTTGGAATAAAGATTAACTTGCGTTGCTACCAAAAATTTGAAAATTTTATTGAATCTTTCTTCAAAAGGCGCAAACAGTTCAAAACAAATTAACGCTGTGGGCTTTAATTAAAATCCTGGTACAAAATTTTTAATAAAATTCTTTTAATCGTTTAAGCAATTAAAATTTATAGAAAACTTCATGGTGTCGTTGTGGAAAACGGGTTAATCGAACTTAACTAAAACTTTTTGCAGCCTCTCTTTTAGACTGCAAAATCAACCTGTAAAATTGGACACAAATCGGAAAAACAAAATTTTTTGGTAGCCCGCCAGGCCGAAATGAGGTAAATTATTCCAACCAAATTTATACAACGAATTCCGTTTGCTAAGAGGAACTTGTGTGCAAAATTGCAAGTCATTCGGCCAAACCGTTCTGACTCGACATCCAAAAAACTAAAAAGCTTATAACGGCTCTGGAGCCGCATCCTGTTGACTTATAAAAATGTTACAAATCCTATGTCACCACCGGGCTCTCAGAATTATTCCTTTAAAATTTTGTGACAGTCGGACGAGTGGTTTTCACGTGAATCCTAGACAAACAAACAAATTTTCTCCTTTATATGTTAGATGGGTTTGATTTTGTATAATTGGTTTAGAAGTTTAATTTTAGTTTTAATTTAAGTTGTTTACATTGAAATGTGTCAAAACTTAAATATTTGTGATTTTAATATTTATAACAAAAAGTGACATCGTTTTGCAAGTCGCAGTAGTCCAGAAGTCAAACAAGTAGAATTATTTTATTATCAATAGGTTCATCGCCTAATTAAAACCCTATTAGCCGGCTAGTCTGGCACTATCACCGGGGGTGCTCCAACCATTGCCTTGTCAAATCCAGCTTTTTAATGGGTTCACAGCCCAATTGAAGCCCTATTCCTAAGAGGCTAGTTTGGCATTATAACTGCTAGGGTTTCAATTGGTGAATGTGTTTCCGTCGTAAGAAAGTTGACTTTGTTGTTGATGCCATTAGTAAAAATTATGCTAGGAATGGAAGTTTTCATTCCTAGCTCATATAAATGGTAAAAATCTATTCCAAATCTAGGTTTAATGACATTTACAGGAAAATAATTCAATTCAAGGAAGAACGTTTCAAAAAGTAAAAGGAAAATGCGTCTCAATAATCATTTGCAAGATATTAAGTTGCCAGGAAGTATTGCAAGAGAATTATCAAACAGCAAAAGTTTCTTTACAACCAAAATTAAAACATTAAATAATTAGTCTACCTCACTGCAATCGTATTTTTTGAACTTTTGCGAGAATTGTAATGTATTACCTTTGCGAATCGTCCTTTCTGCCGCAGGTTGATGACAATAACTCTATCATATCTGATTTAGTTACTAAAGCCAATTTGTTTGTAAAATCTTTACCTCCTACATTACAAACTCCACCAGTACTACCCTTCGTGATACAAATAGGGTGAAAGTTCCTTGTAGGCGCATTTAATAACACGTACTGTAGTGAAAGTGCTTGAAAATCTGAATGCTAGATAGTACTGACCGAACTCTTGCAATCGTTCTTAAACATTATGCTTCTCCTATTTCGAAACCTCTGCGCAATATTTTTTCATTATCATTTTCGACTGGTGGATATCATTTGTACCAGTCAATGGAAAATTGCTAATGGTTACTCCATCCCCAGAAACGATGACGTAAGCAATAACTCCAATTTCCGGCCAATAGCTATTCTTTCCGCCATTTCCAAAATTATGCAAATTCTTGTTAATAAACGGTTAATGAAATACCTTGACTGCAGAGGTATTTAGCAAGATAGGCAATAAGGCTTTTGAAGTGAAATATCTGCAGGTGATCTTTTAACATACACTGTTCAGGTAAATCAGAGATATCTCAAAGGCTTTTGATCGAGTATGGCATTCTGCCCTTTTGAACAATCACCGAGCTATTGGTCTTGGTATTCCTCTAAAAATAGACTGAGAATTGTCTTTCGAATCGTCGCATTCGTGTCTCTTCGACAGTTTCATGTCTGACGCTTTTACAAAAAAACGCTGACGTCCCACAAGGTGTCGCCTTATTACCAACTCTTTTTTGATTTTTATCAACGACTTGCTCTCCTTTACCCTCAATTCAATCCATAATTTACAAAGCGATTCCCAGGAGAAAATATAGAACGATCAAACAATCTAAGCATTTAAGTTTTTCAGCTAAATCAAAAAATACTGTGGAATCAGCATATTTTTGTTATAGATTAGAATGCTGCCAAATGTTTGGGTTTTCTATCCAGTTGCAGAACATATTTCTAACCTAAAGATCTGTCTAATATCTATAAAGCCTATATAATGTCCCATACTACAACTTGCATTTTTTCAGATTCCTTTCCAATTTACCTCCTAAATCCCCTTCAGTATCCTATTTGTCTTCTCTTTAACTAAACATATATTTTATTTATAAAGGAAACCGTTCCAGTTTATGTAAAGTGGTTAGGTTTTCCAAATACAAAAAATTTATTGATAAATAAAAATGAAATTTTATAACAATATGAATTACATTATACCTATATATAGTTAATTGATGTGAGAAAAGTAACTATATTAGGACTGTACTTATAGAGTTTAAGTTATACAAAAAATATATTGAAACATCACTCTACTAATCTTTTCACTATTCAAAATGATAAAGTTAAAACTGAATTTATAATGGCAAGCATTAATAATTGTGAACATGATATAGCCAAATAATTGATTATTTGATATTTTAATTTTTATAAATTTAAAATATAATAAAGAATTAAAAGTAGTTGGAAGCAGACTATCACAATCATCACATCATCCAAACTAGGTGATCGAGTAATATGGATGTATTACCATTAACTGCATTCAAAAAAATAATTCAACAACCGTAATTACCAATATATCACATACAGTTCATTAAAAAAATGAATGAAATATTGAAATATAAACTCACGATAGCATAAAAATGAATGATGTGTTTATTGCGAACAGAAATTGATAACAAAACTTGATAATGGAGAAGCACTTGATTATAAAAAAGAGATAAAATATTTTAAAATAAAAAATGCTGAAATGTCACAATTGGATAATATATACAAAACATTACAAGAAAAAATACAAGTAATGTATACTAAGAAAAATGGAAGAATTTCAAGAAAAAGATAGTGGTTGAATAACAGAATCTTTCTTCAATTTTAAGATCCCCTTTTAAATTGACGGAAAACCTTTAAAATATGTATTGTAAAAGCATAATAGGCATTCAAGTTAGAGGTGTTTAAAAATAGCACAATTTCAATTTTCGAGGCTTTAGAGCTCCTAAACACGGGGCTTGAAAAAAAGCACTTGTTAACCGACTTCTATTAAGTTTCGGGGATCCAACTTCTCCCAAAATTTCAAAACTCTGGCTAGAAGTGATTAGAAGATATCTTGTAATATTGATAACCAGATAAATGAAGTTCAACAGACAAATTGTTACTTAATGAATTAACAGGACCACCACCTGAAATTTCTTTTCTACATTTTTTTTTTCTTACTCATAACTCAATAAAAACTGTAATGAATTGTCATAAAGATAAATATAACCTTTTTCCTAGTTTGAATTACGCATTTCATTACGTAAGTCAAATTTCTACCAATCAAAAATTTTGATGAAGAGATTGAAGAAAATAAAAGATCAAAACTGAAAAAACATGGTGAACGGTTACCCAGCATTATAAAATGTTTAATTATAGGTTCATCAGATTGTGGGACAACAAATTTTATGTTTAGTCTTATGTTGTCTAAAATATAAAAATTTTTATATATATCCAAAATCGTTAAGTCTATCGAAATATCAATTACTTCTGAAAATATTACAGTCTATACAAACTGTTATACCTTTACTGATAATGAAGAAGTAATATTACCAGGGAAATCAAAAAGCATTTCTATATTCATATTTAATGCTATAGATGCGAAAAACAAAACAAGTAAAGAAACAGTCAGTCGGTTCAAATTTAATGAGAAGTTCATAAGTCATTTTAAAACCATAAAAGCTTTTGTTAGTTTGATCGTAAGACGTAGCTAACCACATTAACTTTAAAATACTAAAAACATTTTCTAATTATTTCATCAATTCAAAAATTTTGCTTATAAATGCAAAAAATGCAATAAATGTATTTCTAAAATATAATGGCAAATTTAGAACATTTCATATAATTCAGTTAAATATAAAAACTCTACCACTATTCCAATTCATCCAAAATTTTACGGAAACAATCCAAATAGGAAAAAACACTTGTATCCTAAATTTTAAGGTTTTATTTTCTTTAGTTTCGAAACTTTACTCGATTGGCCTCAATTCGATCAAAAACTTCTAGAATGCGAACCCGTTATCCGAACTCGACCATAAGCAATCCCCAAGGAACTTTCGTTACCTAGAGTTTAAATTTCATTCAAAAGCGTCGTTAGTGTTTGAGTTATGGTGCTTTTTAGATATATATTCTTTAGCCCTTGAACATATCAAGAAATCCAAAACCCGCAATCATTGTCCGATTTCGCCCATATGCAGTCCTCGTCATACTTTCAATACTAGTCAAACCTTGTACACAAATGGAACATTTGTTCGTAATTTTAAGTTCATATTTTTATTAATTTCGATGATAAGCTTTTACTCAATTGATCATAAATTAGGGTAACACGTAGGAAATAGTTAAGAACACCCTTGTGCCACATTTGATGCTTCTACATTTGTTTGAAGTTACTATCTATATTATTTTCAAAGATATGCTTTAGGGTCTTCTGAACTGTGTGGATGGTCCACGACCCACTACTCCAATTGGTTCAAAATTTGGAGATACTGTTTTCATTGTTTCGGAATTACACTCTTTTGGCCTAAATTCGATCAAAAAGTTGTGGGATCCGAACCCTTAGTCTGATTTCGACCGTAAGCAATCCCCGGCGTAGTTTCATTACTAGCAAACTACATCACAAATTACATGAAGGTAGCGCAATTAGTTGTTGAGTTATCCTGTTTTTTTTAAATGTTCTTTAACCCTTACACTGGTCAAAAGATCCAGAATCCGAATCCATGGACCGATCTCGCCCATATTCAATTTTTGCCGTACTTTCAGGAATAGTAACTTACAGTAACAATTTCATCAAAATGGCTCCATTAATTTTTGAGTTATCATGTTTTTAATAGGAAAAGGGTATATTAACTTTGGTATGGTGTTTGTAACCACTTAAAAGAAGCGAGCTAGATATGAAAAAGTATAAATATTTGTGATCAACGTGACCTCCTTAGTCGATATAAATAAGTCCGTCCGTCCGTGGACACGATAACTCAAAAACTAATGGCTATCTTGATGAAATTTTGACTGCAGGTTACTAGGACTTAAAGTACGGCGGCGATTGCATATGGGCGAAATCGGCTCATGGGTTTGGAATCTAGACCTTTTGAATTTTGGCCAAACAAGCATAATTCCGAAAACAATAAAGATAAAACCTTCAAATTTGGTATCAGCGTTCCAATGTCCTTAGAGTCCTTGAAATTTAGGACCAATTGAAGTAGTGAGTCGGGGACCATCCACAGAGTTCTGAAGACCTTAAAGCATATCATTAAAATTAATAAAAATGTAGCTTAAAATTAAGATAGAACGTTCCAATTGTGTTTAAAGGTTCACTAGTAATGGAAGTATGAGGGAAACTGCATATGGTGGAAATCGTAACATGGTTTCGGGTTCTGGAACCTTGAAAAAGTTCAAAAGCTAACAAACGTATATCTTAAAACCACCAAAACTCAGAAACTAATGGCGCTATTTTGATGAAATTTAAATTCTAGGTTACAAGTAATGCAAGTACCATGGGAATTGTTTCTGGTCGAGTTGGGATTCTAGAAGCTTTTGATTGAATTGAGGCCAAACGAGTATAATTTTAAAACCAACGAAGAAAGAACCTTATATTTAGGGCACAGGTTTTTCTTCTTATTTGTTTTGTGTACGTGAAATTTTGGATGAATTGCAATAGCGCTTTGCGTACCACCTCCACAACTTCCAAGAGCTTAAAGCATATATTCGAAACTAATAAAGATAGAAACTTCAAATTTGATACACTTTTTCCTATTTCCGTTTATTTAAGACTTTTATATTTTTCAAAGGGTAAGAATTTTACTATAAAACATACAGTATTTATTATATTTTATAAATTAAAAACAAAATATATTTTTAATAAACGACGAAATTTGTTTTTTTTTTTAATTTTTATATTTTAATATTTTATTGAAATATTACCAGACTTTTTATATTATATATTACAATTAAGAAATTTTGTCCGAGACTTAAGTTGTAAAATTTATTTTTATATTTATATGAATTAAATGAAAAGTTCTAAATTTGTCATTGTATTTTTTTTATTTCATTTAAATTATGTATAAGAAGTTATTTAATTAAAACTACAATCTAATAAATTATACAATTACAATTAATTTTAGTTTAAAAATAATTATTTTGAATACTTTAATTTTACTTATTTCCAATTTTTAATTTCTAAAGCTTTTTATATATTTTTTAAGTTTTCTATTAAATATTTCCAAAGTTTGACTTCTCTTAATGTTTAGTGGTAATGAATTAAAAATTTTTATAGCACTACATTTTAAACTTTTTTGTTTCTTTGTTGTTCTAGTTTTAGGTATATTAATATTTTTTTTTATTTCTAGTATTATATTTATGTACATTTTCTCTATTTATTAAATATAAATTTCATTTAATATTACTATTTATTACTTTATAAATATATTTACTTTTTTCAAAATAGATTAATTGGTTAATGTCTAATTCATTTGTTTTTTATACAAATACTTAGTACTAGTTCTGTAATTATATTTGTAAAGAATTTTAAGCGCTTTATTCATTAAAATACCAATTTGATTAATATGGAAATTTGAGCACTGGCTCCAACTACATATATTATACATTGTTCTAGATAGTATATGACTATTATAGATAAGCTTCGCTGCATGCTGGGAAATACCCCACATCTTTTTATAGCTAACATAATGTGCATAACTTTTTTCTTCAGCTTTTTGATATGATTGTCCCATTTCAAGTTATCATCAAGTATTATTCCCAGATATTTAACCTTATCTACTCTTTCAATAATTGTTTCCCTTATTTTAAGAGTAATATTTTCGTTATTTTTTCTTTGTGTTTTAAATAACAAATAGTTGGTTTTTTTGGCGTTTATGCAGAGTTCATTGTAATCTAGCCAATTACATATCACATTTAGATCCTTATTTAGTATATTTTCCAGTACTTGTACTGTTCTAGCTTTAGCAATGATATTAGTGTCATCTGCATAAACGTTATAATTTTAAATAAAATTATTTTTCGGCATATTCATTATATATAAAAGGTACAACAGCAGTTCTAGCAGCGAGCCTTGTGGTACACCTGTTTTTATAATAAGTTTATCGCTAAGCACTTCGTTCACTTTAACACACTGAGTCCTATTTCTTAAGTAACTGCTTAATAAAAGATTACTAGTACCTCTTATACCCAATATATCTAAAAAACTAATCAGTCTACGATGATTTACTACATCAAAAGCTTTCGTAAGATCAAGATTATTATTCTCATTATCGGTATTGGGATTGATATAAGCATAGTTGATACAGGAAGAAACACTTTTGTTACCTATATTTAAGTTGTTATCTTTCACTTCTAACTGCTTTAATTGCTAGTATCCAATTTTTCGCTTTAACATATTTTTGAATACATATCTTGACAAAAGAAAGCAAAGGATCAAAATAAAAGAGAAAATGAATGAACCCAGATATATTAAACTTGGAGTGCCGCATGGCTCAGTCCTTGGACCCATCTTGTTTCTGATTTACATTAACTCAATCTTCAAACAAAAATTCTACGGGAAGACAACGGCTTTCGCAGATGACCTGGCTTTTCCGTATAAATCTGATAGTCTTTTGAATCTTACGTCTGAAATTAATTTCGATTTATCTATTCTTAGAAATTGATTTGCTAAGCATAAACTCTTGTGAGCAATAAGACGGAAGTTGTAAATTTTCATTTAACTAGGCAAGAATCTTTACCTATGTACTTAAAATATCATGCAGCTAACTGTACCAAGTTTATGCTGAAAAGCAAGTTATGCGGGTATTGTTCCTCTGCTTTGAAATTGAGCCAGGCAATGTATTTAAATACCTAGGAATAACAATAGATCAAAATCTGCATTGGTCTAAACATACAAATTCCTTAAAAAGCTATCTGAGATCTACCCTTCATATTTTTTATAACTTAAGAAAACTGTGTTCTTTAAGAATATTGAAAATGGTTGACTAAGGTTTAATATACTCGAAAAGACAGTATGTCATAAGTTGTTGGGGTGGTGCACACCAAAATAAAATTAAACCACTACTTATCCTCCAGAAATATGTTATAAGAAGTATATGTAACAGAAATCGCAGCCATCAAACACCTATACTTTTTTACTACGATAAAGAAATACATCACAAACAAACATATTGAACCAAATTTGCGTATAAATGAACAATACTATCTTAGAACAAACCAACACCGAAAAGTTAATATACCAATATTTAGAACAGCTAGTAATTAAAACTCGTACAACATTGTTTCATGTAGATTGTACAATAAACTTCCGCTTTCAATTAAAAATATCCGAAATCCAAAGATGTTACTGAACAAATTAAAACTATGGTTAATAAATATGGGACATGATGAAATTGAGATTTTGTTAAGAGCTTTAATCTAAGTGTTCTGTATAAATACTTACAATTATATTCTGATATAGATTTCTGTTGTTTATTTTATGTTTTATATATTATACGCTTATTACCTTTTTTGCTACATTCTATAAAAGTATTTATTTGTTTATTTTTTATGTTTTCATAATTTGAATTTAATAATCACATACATAATCACAAAACTTAAACTTAATATTTTTTATATTGTTGAATCTAAACTTTTTGTTCTTAAAAATTGATTTATGAATTGTTATTCAAACTGTAGTCACCTCTAATTAATTGAATTTAAAAGTATTTTTGATTTAAAGTAGCTATGTGGCGTTTACCACTATAACTTAGTTATATAAAGTGTCATAAACTATTCTCTTACATATTTAAGAATAATAAAGATATAAAGGTATAAAATAATACTATAATACTAATGTAAACAAAACTAATTAAATTATATAATTTAGTCTTAAGAAATTTTTTATGTATATTTTCAAAGGAGAATAAAGAATTAATTTACAAAAAAAACAAAAAAACTAATGGATCTTGATGAAATTTTAAATGTAGGTAACTAGGATTTAAAGTACGCCGGGGATTCCATACAGGCGAAATCGGTCCATGGGTTCGGATTCTGGACCTTTTAATTGTTCTAAGGGCCACGGAACATATAAAAAAACTAAGGATAACTCAACAACTAATGGCGTTACAATCATAAATTTTGTGATGAAGGTTTCTTGTAATGAAACTATGGCGAAGACTGCGTACGAAAGGGTTCGGATTCTAGAAGCTCTTGATCGAATTTAGGCAAAACAAGCATAATTTCGAAACCAATGAAGATAGAACCTTCAAATTTGGTATCAGTCTGCCTATTCCTATGTGCTTAGAGTCCTTGAAAATTAGAACCAATTGGAGTAGTGAAGACTTTAAGTTCTAAAGACTTTAAAGCATATCATTGAAACTTTTAAAAAATAGCTAAAAATTAATATAGAACAAAGGCTTACTAGTATTGATAGAACGGCGCGGAATGCATATAGGCGAAATCCGACCATGAGTTCGGATCCTGGAACTTTTTCATCGAATTTAGGCCAAACGACCAATGATTCCGAATTTAAAGAAGTTAGAACCTCCAAATTCGGTATCAGGGTGTCCCTTTCAATTCCCTTAGTGTCCTCAAAAATTGGAACTAATTGAAATATTGGGTCGGGGACCATCCACATAGTAACGAAGACTTTAAAGTATATTTTCGAAAATAATAAAGATAGTAACTTCAAAAAAATGTGGAAGCTTCAAATTTGGCACAACCCTGTTCTTTACTATTTCCTGCGTGTTACCCTAATGTATGATCAATTGGAGTGGTGGTTAAGGCAACTCTCTTAAACTTCTAAAGTTTGAAAGGCTTATCATCGAAATTAATAAAAATGACAACTTAAAATTAAGACAGAACGCTCCAAATGTGTACAAGGCTTAACTAGTATTGAAAGTATGACTGGGACTGCATATGGGCGAAATCGTACCATGGTTTCAGGTTCTGGAACCTTTGAAAAGTTCAAGAGCTAACAAACGTATATCTTAAAAACGGGGGTAAGGCGATATGTTGAAAAACAAAATCTCGAAAAATGTTGAATGCAAAAAATGTTAAAAAAAAAAATGTCGAAAAAAACAATGTTAAAAAAAAAAGCTGAAACAAAAATATGAACTTAAAATATTCTTTTTTTTTAATTTTACTGCTACCTACTTTCATATTATACATTTGTTTTTTGTACAATGGGCATAGTTTACTTAAGGTTTTGTGATTTACATCTAAACCCAAACTGAATTTTTCATTAGATTTTACAAAATTTATACCCTTATTGATTTCTTCTTTTTGGCATTCACTGGTTTTGTGTTTTCCGTGACACTTCAGACAAGTTTCAGTGTTTGTGCAGTAAACTGATTTATGGTTGAAACCTTTACTTTTAAAACAGCTTGGTACGTTTATCGCATCAAACAGTTTGCACCTTTCCCATCCTATACATAGCTTCTCACTAGCGATTTTTTTTGGAAATGATTCCTTATCAACTTCCAATATTACGTTAAACATTTCCTTGCCATATTTGTTTACATTAAATACTTTAACCACTTTCATTTCGCTCCTTTCCAAAAAGAAGTTTTGTTTTTTGAGCTTCTCTACATAGTCACTGGTATTTTTATGTCATAATCTTCTTTCATTGTTTCTTCTAATACCTTTTTGATATTTTCCCGATCTTCTGTTGTTGCCGTTTCAATTAATATCATTCCATTACTTTTGTTTTCAATATTTCTAATTTTCAAATTTTTCGGATCGACCTTCCTCATTAAGGGGCTTTTATGACTTAATAATAATAATTTTACTGTTTTTATAAATAAGCAATAACTTAGTCACCAGTGTATATATTCCCAAAATTAAAAGTTGACATTGAAGTATGAACACTATATAATTTTGGAAATGTGCTTTTTTAAAAACTCTTGGTTTTTTTCATGACTTGTTTTTCAATTTCCGTAATCGATATTAAGATCTAGCCATTTTGGTCCACTGGTTCGATTACCTATCATATAGCTTTTTTTTCATATAACCATTACCCTACACCTAATAAGGCTTGGAGTCTAAAAATTTGCCAACAATCTTTTGGCCAAATATAATGGCCAAAGTTTCTACAAAATTTGCTTCTTGCATTCCATTATTTTGATAGTATCAGAAACGAATTCGGTTAATTTGGTTAACGTCGAGCTTTCCTTTTGAAACCCTTGTTGTTTTACAGGAATGAATGGTTTTGTTAAAAAAATCTTCATGAATAATTTTTCCCAAAAGTTTAGGGATAGTTAACAATTTTGCAATTGGCCTATATTTTATTATTGCGCTTCGCTGTCCTTTTTTGAAAACTGAATTAATAAAGGAGCATTTCCAAAGTTTTGAAAAAATGCCACTTTGATTAAATAATTTGTACAGAGAACCTACCAATTGTTGAGCACAATTTTAGGAGGATAAATGGTGGGATTCCATCAGACTTTTTATACATAATAAAGCTGAATGTATGAAATTTTGGCAAAAGTAGTTAAGCGGATGATATAATGTTTATATTACGGTCATACGGTTATCCCACAGTGGACACAGTCTACACTACTACACTCTACTCGCTTTCCTGTAATGATCTGATTATTAATTAACTGAGCCGTTTCAATATTTATATGGTCTTCTATTTTCTACTTCTGGTAGATCACTTGTATAAAGCAAGTACAAAATAGGACCTAATAAGGAATACTCCCTTGAGGCACAATTGCTTTTATCTTTATTAATGAAGAGTACTCTTCATCTTGTTTAATTCTAAATAATCTATCTGACAAGTACGATTTGAGTATCACTACATATTGCGTAGGTATCAATCTCCTTAATTTAAATATTAATCCTTCATGCCAAACTTTGTCAAACGCTTGTGTTATGTCTAGAAATATTGTAGAGCATATTTGTTTTTCTTCAAACGCTTTTTCTATAATATTTGTTAATCTATGAACTTGGTCAATTGTTGCATGCTTGGATCTAAATCCAAATTGATGGTTTGGAATTAAATTTTTATTTTCTTAAATTGGCTTCAGCCTTTTTAACAACAATTTTTCATAAAGTTTTGACATAATTGGTAGCAGAGATAGTGGCCTATAAGATTTTGCCTCATTTAATGGCTTCCCTGGCTTTGCTATCATAATAACCTCTGCTACTTTCCAAGCGGTTCGAAAAAACTTCAGTTATACTGCTGCATTCATGATTTTCCTTAAAAATTTTGGAACTTTAAAGTTTTTATTTCTTCTTGTGTAAATGGATTAATATTGTTCTCTTCTGTTGTAACATCCTCCACTAAACAAAGAAATGAATTTATATCATTTGGTTTGAATATGTTTTCTAAATGATCTGCAAATAATTCAACATTATCTTTATTTTCCTTTGCCCAAGTACAGTTTGGTTTTATGAGAGTCGAAACGTGCTTTATCGGCTTTTTTACACTCTTCATTGCTTTCCACTACGAGTAAATTAATTCTTTTGTTGCCGATAAACTCTTTATATAATTTTCATACGATACTGATTTTAAGATCTGTAATTTAAGCAATATGGATTGATAGAGATTGTGATAATCTGTTTAAAATCTTCTTATCATTAGGTAACGTGATTGTTGAAATCTAAGTCTAGCCCTTATTTTTCGTTTTTTTAAATCAGTTATGTCTCTAGAATAATTATTTGCTGCTGACCAATACTCAATTATTTTTATGTTATTCAAGCACTTTTTAGCACATTTTCAAAAAATTTTGTAAAAATGTGCCTATTAAGCTTCACTCTGTCCGTCCGTATGTTTACAAAACTTTTACACCGTTTGAAATAGAGTAAAGAAATTTTAACCACGGGTAGATATTACAAAAAAAATAATTTCATAGAAGAATTCTTTTACGTATCCCAACCACAAAGTTGAAAAAAGCTCTATTTTTAACGGCAAAAGATAGCTAGTCTTATAAACTTTACAAATTTTTAAAAGGCAAATATTTAGAAGAAGTTAGAAATTCAGAAATTATTAGAAGTCAGTTAACAAAATTTAAGTTTAGGAGCTATAAGGGATCGAAAATTGAAATTTTGCTATTTTTAAACACCTGTATCTTGAATACCTGTTCAAATTTTTTTTTACAAATATACAAAATTTACAGCAGCAGCATTATATTTCAACATACGTTAAAGGTTTTTCTTAAATTTGAAAATGTTTCTTTAAATTGAAGAAATTATCTCTTGGGTTTAAACATTTTTGCTTAGATAATAAAATTCTAGGTAAAATTCCAAATTTTGGTGGAGTTCACAATTGATTTCCTAGAACCGAAAAAAATGGAAGGGTGAGGACAGGAGGGGTTAGACAGATCCATCATAAGTTAACTAAGCCAAAATTTAGGAATATTCGCCATTGAAATGCTACTAGGTCTTAAAAATTAAAACTTTTATGTTTTTATAAAACAGTAACTTATTCATCAATGTAAGTTTTTCCAAAATTAAACGTTAACATTGAAGCTCCAACATTATATTTCGCATTTATTAAAAAGTTTTCTTGAATGCATTATGATTATATTCTAAGTATTTCACTATTAGTCATATAATAATTAAATTAATGAAATAATTAAATTATAATATTATCATTTGTTTTTATATATGCGAGTATTTATGAAAATAAATGATAAAATACACAGTAAGAAACCGTATATAAGGTCATAAAAATGAACTTTTGGATGCAAGAAAGAAATTCAAACAATTATTTACAACAGAACTAAACATTCCATCTGAAACAAATATAGAAATATTCTTACGCCATCATTTAACACCATTTCAAGCTAAGCTATACAATGAAGCCAAGAACATTAAATTATTAAACATAATAATTATAGTTATTATGTTATATACCACAGTTATATAATTAATATTCATATAACTATATTAATTATATCAAGAGCTCTTTTAATTAAATTAAAATTAATTTACTTTTCTTCAATATTATATAAACTTTGTATTTCTTATAATTTGCATACACTTAAACTACAAATTGAACATTATTTTGATTTTGATTTTATAAATGTCAAACTGTTACCTTATATTTTCTTGAACTTTTATAATTCACAATATTTTTGTTTGATTCATTTTACAATTTTTACAACTTTATATTTTAATTCACAATATTATTGTTCAAATCATTTTGTACTAATTACATTATTAAATTTTAATGCTCATTATTTCTATTTAATTAACTTTGCACTACTACCATCATTATTGTTTAAACTAGCTGTTGGCCCGTCACGGAATGACGGAATTGAAAGAAAAACTTTTTCTAATAAGAATTGTCAATTGAAAGAAAAACTTTTTCTAATAAGAATTATTTTTAATTTCATTATATCCATGTACATATTATATTGTATTTCAATATTATTTTCTTAAATAAAGTCGAAACTGTTACATTTTGTAATACGTAGATTATATTTCGATTCTAGTAATTGATACACAAAAGAAAATGACTCATATAACTTCTTGTTGTTTCTTAAAAATTTTAAGATGAATAATAAGTTATGTAGTCTACCTTTTGTATGTCTTAAATTTGATAAAATTTCGGGGTCGTTAGTTCAAATTCCTTCTTGGTGAATTTTTGTTTTTTATTTCAATTAATTTGTTTTTTATTCAATTACGTACTTGTTTAAATTTAAATTCGATAAAATTGTTTGTTAAAAGATTTGAAATTTTTTTATAGGTTTATTTTGTTTCAATAATGATCTATTTCTCCATCTATTAACTTTATGTAGACATATTTTTAAAATGTTGCTAAGCTCTGTATATTGTTTCATAACCATTGTTTAGATTCAAATCGAAATACTTGTATGTTGCCTACATTCTACAATGTACCTACTCAACAGGTTTAATTATGTACCTATTTTTAAGGACATAAAATTGAATTATGAATTGAGTTTTGCTTTATCAAATGCAAATTAATTTTTTGATTTTTTTATTATATCTACCTAATTTAGTAAAAAAAATATATTTGCTTTGATTACTAAGGTGCAGTTCATTTGGCTTTATTTCAGGGATGAGATGAGGGAAGCTTTGAAATCGCTTTGTTGAAACATTGCTTGCTTCATTTACTTTCCAAAGCAAAAAGCAAGCAACGCAACAAAGCGTACATTTGGCCTTCGCCATTATTTCAGTTTTTAACTGAAACTAATGAAGACATACTTCAAAACTGTTCATGTGAACCATAGTCTTAGTTTTTAATACCAAAATGATTTACTATTTATTTAAAATTCCCAGAAAATCTTCTGTGATTTTTAAAACTGAAATCAATTTTTTCATAAACTAAAAAAAATTTTTTTTTGTTTATTTTTTTTATTAAAAATAATAAAATATTTTTTGGCCTGCTTATGATAATTTATGATATTTTATTTTCTAAAATAAAACACATTCAACAAAACATTAATATTTTATTTTTTAATAATTGAACACATCCAACAAAACACATTTAATTGAATGCGTTTGTTACACCTCATTCTAGACAAATATATTAATAATAATAATTCTATTGTAATATTAATTTACTTGATTTTTTTTATTTTTTTGAAGCAAGAACAAAATTATTCAATAATAAGAAATAGGAGTTTTCCAGACAAGAACAAATCTTATTTAATTATTTTATTAACAAATTATATAAACTTTTATTAACTTTAAAACTTATATTTGTATTTGAATGTGAAATTTTTTTTTTTTATTATTATATTTGTAAATAAATTAAGATTAACCGAGAATTTATAAGTAGAAAATAAAGATCATGTACATATAAAAAAAAAAAATTATTTTAAAAATGTGCTTTTTAAAAACCATTAGTTTTTTTCCTCACTTGTTTTAATTATATTGGAACTAAATCTAATTGTTCTTTTGATTGTAAAATTATATTTAAATTAATATTCTTTTTGATTTAATACTTAAAGCTTAACAAGTCTGTGGTATTATTTGTCAGTGTGGGCTTATTTAGTTTCTTGTTATTTAATCATTCCAGTCTGGTATGACAGCAAAGTGATCAGAATCCAAGCCATGATTATCTTCTACATTATGAAGATGCTTGAAATTTTTTTGATTATAAAGAAGTCAATTGGATCTGGAGCTTTGTTTGTGTCTGTGGGCCAGTAAGTTGGTTTGCCAGTCGAATGATGGCAACAACCTAACTCTTGAATATCTTTTCTTAGTTCTCTACCTCTAGTTGAGATTGTTCTAAAACCCCAATTTGTATGTTTGGCATTGTAATCACCTCCTAGCAGAAATTTATGTCCGTGGACATTTAGGAGTTCTTTAAAGATATTTTTCTTTATATTGCATTTTGGTGGACAATATACTGCACCAACATTAAGATCTTCTTTATTAAATGAGTTTTAATCATAGAAAGTTGGATTTCTTCAGATTCAAGTTTGAATTCTTCATTATGTTTTATAGTGCCCTTTATTAGAATTGCCCTACCCCCTTTCGGATCATTACTACGATGAACTCCCTTATAGCAGTCATAACCTAGAATCTTATTTTTTGTATTTATTGTTAAATGAGTCTCCAATTGCAGATGTCTATTTTGCTTATTTTATTTATATCCTCGATCAAAAGATAGTGGAAGCTTGGTTACAATATTTATATTTTTATCTCTAGTTTTTTACTATTGTTTGTCACATCTAGACATTTAAAACCTTTATTAATAAGTTCGTTTTTAATATATTCTGGTTCACATGATGGGGAAAGATTTCTTGCCATAACTTTAATTGGTCTAGTCAGTTCATTTTCACATGTATGAAATTCCAATATGGCTTTATTTATAGATTTGGTCAAACCTCTATATTGATTTTCGTTGTCTATATTAATTTTTAACTGATCATTATTCATCATATTGACTTTAAAATTTATATTTTCTTTTTTTATTATTTTTATAGTATGAGAATAGGTTTTTATATTGCTCAAAATTACCGGAGAAGGTTTATATTTTTTAGAGTCCTTATCATTTCCTTTTAGCGGTTCCAAAGATGTGTTAACATCTGGGGACTTATCCCCTTTACGTTTCATCGGATTTCTTTTTCTATTCATCCAATCAGTTTCTCTGATTAGTTCTTCTTCATCCGTTTCGTACGTCACAATTTTAGTATCTGTGGATACATTTGGCACAATATTTATTTAATTTTTTAATTTTTAATTTTCTGCCTTAAGTTGGCAGATTTATCTTTGAAATTCTTTACACAAGATTTCCAACACATTAATTCTGGAGTTGACTTCCGTATTACTTTCTTGTAATATCGGACTTTGAATTTTATTGTTACCCTCGTGTATTTTCTTTATATTGCCTTCATCAAACAATATTTTTTCTGTATTTCCCTTTTTGGTTTTCTTATTTGTTTCACCTTTTTTAGGCGGACTTCTTTGAACCTTCGAGCTCATAGCGAAGGGGTTTATTAATTTATCCAGATAATAAACTGCATAAACTGCATAAACTGTATAAAATACAACGAGAAACTAAAATTAAATATGGATATTAATCATAAGACTCTTAGTAAACTATGTCCTGCATATCAATATAAACTAGGTTTAAAAAAAAAAGCCATTGGTTATTAGCAACTAAAGAACATGGTTGTTGATCAAATAAACCAGGAAAACTGTATACAAAGAAATAAAGAAATTACGAATAAAAATACTTATGAACCAAAACATTATATAAGTACTTACAAAATTTATCTTAATGCCAAAAATTTAAAAGAAGATAACGCAATTAACACCGTAGCTAAATTAAAAGAAGATATTAATGTTAATAATAAAGTTGATAGTAATCATGATAATATTGATAATATCGATTATAACAATAAAAACAATAATAATAATAATAGCAATAATAATAACAATAATAATAATAATAATGATAATAATAATAATAATAATAACAATAATAATAATAATGATAATAATAATAATAATATGGAAAATAAATTGAATTGAAAGAAAAATTATAACAAAAACGGAAGAATCCAATAAAAAATCTGGTCAAAGTCAAAAAAGCAGTGTATTACTTAAACTATTACCCTTCAAAAAGATAATTAATGCAAACAAGAAAACTTGCACATTTCAAGTTAACAAGAACAGTAATAATAATACATGTTTCTCTGACAAAGATACCAAGGACATCGTGGCAACAGATTCCAAAAATAAACTTCATCACAGTGAAAATATTAATATAGTCAAAATAAAAATAATAATATTGCTAATAATAATATTACTCTTATGAATAAAGATATGCCTAAAGATGAAAGACAACTTGTAGTGCCAACAACTAAATATGCTAACTGGATAAAGGGTGAAACGATAAACGTAGGCAGTAGTGATATTGCAAAGTCAAATAATAAAAGCTTTATTAATCCACTAGCTCCACCGATTGTCAGATTAACTAGAAATGCGATTATATCTGGTGACAATATCTATGCTATTTCTCGGCTTAGAGAACACAGAATATACAACAATGTTAGATTATTTTTGTCGTATTTTCATGATCATGGTGATATCTGTTATGAGGGAATGACGCAAACTAGTCTAAAAGTACTTATACACCAAGAAGGTTTGCCAAATAGCTCTCTAACCTATACTTTAATTATGATGAAACTACAGGAGTATCAAGAAAGGAAGTGCTACAAGATCTAGCTCATTTTAGGAGACATGTAGAAAATAAATACAGAGAGAATGTGCAGAGATATAGAGAATCATGGCAAAATTATTTGGTTGGAAGACCATGATGATGGGCAAACTATTGAATTTGAAAATGGTGCATTTTAATGCTAGAAGTTTGAGGAAAAATTTAATCGAAATTGAAACATTTATAAAAATTTAAAATGATGTTGATATTATCATGGTTGGAGAAACTTGGCTTTATTCAGAAGAAGAAAAATACTTTAATATTCCTGGGTATACAGCATCCTTTATCTCTAATAATTTAAGCAGAGGAGGTGGCTGCGCAATATATGTAAAGCAAGGTATTAGTCAAAAAGTTTTGGAAACTTCTATTACGTTCAATACTATTGTAATTTCTTTAGAAGATACCAAACCTACCATTAATATTGCCGTATGTTACAAAAGCCCGTCTGAAAACAATAAGGCATTTATAGAACATCTAGATCAGCTGTTCAATAAGTACAAAAATATAATTTTGGTTGGTGATACTAACATCAATTTGCTCTCTGAAACGGACGCAAGAAGAATGTATATGGATATGCTAGACGTTAACTTTGTTAACATAAATAACATGAATGAAGCTACTAGAATTACATTAAACTCAGCGACTCTGTTAGATCATGTTCTTTCAGATCTTAAGACAAATCGATTTGGTTTTAATATCACTTAGCATGATATTCCTAACCTAGATCATAAAGCAGTATGTGTTGAAATTAAATCAGGTTCTCAGAAAACTTGAAACGATGGTGTATAATCAAATAACTGTTACTAACTATGCTAAATACTCATATCTGTTGGAATATCACTTACGTAGACATACTTGTCAAAATATTGATGAATTGATTGAAGCTATAAAATATTTCAAGGACACTAGTACAAGTGTTAAATTTATTAGAATTAGAAAAAATAATTCGTGGATGTCTAGAGAAATTTTAAAACTAATTGAACACAGAAATAAATTGTATAAGTATCATAAAAAATACCCTAATATTGCGGAGCATAAAATAAAATATAATGAATTAAAAAACAAGGTTAATGTAGAGATAAAGAAAGCAAAGCAAAATTATTTTAATAGAAAATTACAAGAAGCTGGTTCAAATACTAAAAAGATATGGAATGTTCTGAACTCTTAGATAGCAAACCAAAAAGCAGATAGTAACAATATTATAAAGGAAATAATACAAAATGATAAAATTTTAAATATTAGCAAAGACATAGCCAACGGCTTTAATGAACATTTTAGTAATGTTGGAAGAGAGTTAGCTGATAAAATACAAACTAAAGAAGAAAATATAATAAAAAATAGAATAAATGAAAGTTCCATGTTCTTGGTACCTACTAATGAAATAGAAGTGCTTAATGTTATTATGAATCTAAAAGATAATTCACCTGGCTCAGATAATATAACAGCAAAGGGATATACTCGGTTCACCGTCAAAATAAACTCACCGCCTTACGTTTTACCGCATGTACAATTCACCGTTTTTACGATTAACCGTCACAACCATTCACCGCTTACGATTCACCGTCACAACACTTCACCGCTTACGATTTCCCGTTTTTTTTTTTTTTTTATAAACTATCAATATATTTAATGAAACAAAATGCTTTGCTTATATTTTTTTATCTTAGTCATCGGAAATATAAATATATTAATATAATATAATTTGACAGCATAAAAATAATTTATAAAAAGTGCCCAATAAATGGAAGTAATAACAGTTGTAAAATCAAAACGCGGTAAAGATAAACTTGTGGTCGATGGTTATGTGTATAACTTGGAAAAAAATTGGAGCCAAATTGCTTTCGCTGGATTTGTGATAAAAAGAGTATGTTGTTATGCAAAGGACGACTGTCAACTAAATTGACAGTTTTATTAAAAATACTAAAAATATCAATAGACATTTATTTAGCACATTTCACCGCCAACATTTACATTAATTTCATCTCAGATGTAATTAATGTAAATGTTGGCGGTGAAATGTGCAGGCGGTAAGCCGTGCGCGGTGAACTATGCCGGCGGTAAACCGTGCGCGGTGAACTGTTAAGCAGCGAACCATGGGCGGTAAACTATGAGGCGGTGAACCGTACCCAACCCAACAGCAAAAGACTTAAAAGCGGTAGCTGAGATAATATCTCCGATAATTAGTAATTTTATTAATGACAGCTTTCGCACAGGAAACTATCCTAGTTTATTAAAATGCAGTACTGTGATTCCAATATACAAGAATGGTTCTCCCTTGGAAACATCTAATTACCGGCCGATAACACTCACTAGCTGCATGAGTAAAATATTTGAAAAAATAATTAATAAAAGAATATGTGAATTCATTAAATGTGCAGGCGGATTTGACATCAATCAGTTTGGCTTCCAAAAGTCGCATGGAACTGATGTAGCAATCAATGTTTATGTGAAATCTATTATTGGACATCTTGATAAAGGAAACTATGTATGCTATGTTTTTGTAGATCGCAGTAAGGCATTTGACACAGTGGACCATCAAATATTGTTGAACAGATTATATGAAATTGGAATAAGAGGACTACCGCATGAACTACTAAGAACGTATTTGACAAACAGATTTATCAAAACGAAAGTTAATGGTGTTTGTAGCAATGAACGTGCCATAAATATAGGTGTGCCACAAGGGTCAGTTCTTGGACCTACCTTGTATCTATTGTATGTGCATAATATGCAATTTTCTAACATTAAAGCTGATTATAAAATATTTGCTGATGATACATTGCTTATCTATACAGCAAAAAATGTGGAAACATTAGAAAGATTGGTCAATAATGATTTGAAATTATATATGAGATGGTTAAATGGAAATAAATTAACAATGAACATTGAAAAAACAAAGTACATGATTTTTAAACGTCTAAATAAGCCTGATATCAATCCAAAAATTTGTATTGATAGTAGAGAAATTAAAAGAGAACAAACTTATAAATATCTCGGTATTATAAAAGATGACAAATTATTATGGAATGATCATGTTAATAAACAAAGCAATCAAGATGGCGTACTCCAACTGATGATCTATACAAAAATAAGGGATTCCTTAACTTAGACGAATTAATAATATTGGAAAAGGCTAAAATTATACATAAAATAGAAAATGGTGTTACTAAAAGTAAAACCTTATTACCAAAAAGAAGGAATATTCACAATTATAACACAAGAAACATGGGAAAGCTATGTCATGAAAAAACTCGAACTGAATTGGCTAGAAACAGTAATTTTTGCTCATCAATAAGAATTTACAACTATCTTCCGGAGAATTTAAAGAATTGCAGTAATATAAGTCGCTTCACATTTAAATTGAAAATATTATTAAAAAAAAATCAGGCTTTATTAAAAAAATTGTTAGAATTATAACTAAATTAATATTTTATTGTTAAATATACATTAGGTTATAATAAAAATATATATTTAATTTTTTTATTTATACTCCATAACTGTATATATATATATTATAATTGCTAAGACTCTTATATCAATTTTAAGTTATTGTCTAAGTCTAGTATTTTGTAATTTTATAACTGTAATATCATGAATTTATAATAAATAAATAAATAAATAAAAAAATAAATAAATATAAGTAATTAAAATTATTATTATGAACCACTGGCGATTCATCGAAACGTCTTGAACGTTCAGGCTCACCCTCGCCGACAGCCGTGGTCTCTGCCGACACTTTGGTAGATATCCCTACCGAATTTTTATTTTTATATGATATTATCTTTTATTTATTTAATGCTTTTAATAACTACAGCTAAGGTTTCCTACTCGTACCACAAGCATACCTTATTGATAGTATTTCTTTTTACCTGGTCTCTGGGGTCTAGTTGTAATGTGAAATTATTAGTTAGCAATAAACTACATTTGATATTCGCAATGTGAGAAAAAGAAAAAACCAAAAATCTATTTAATTATTATCACTGTAATATATTTGAAGCTCATCGGCTTTATATTTTTTTTTTAATTTTAACATATAAGTTATTTTATATTCGTATCTCTGGATAATTCGTTAATTTTTCGTGCCTTAAGCAGACTCACTTAAGGTAATCGTAGAGTAAATCTTGTTTCACGAAAAATTTATATTTTTGAATTATCCTATCAACTGTGTCCCTTTGCATTTGCTTTTACAATAATATAAAAAAAAATAATAACCTTTATGATTTTAATTAAACACCACAATTTGTTTAAGTTTAGAATATTGATTTTTAATTGCGACATTAGTATATTAAGACTTAATCAAGACTTAATTCAAATTAGAAAATGTACAAGTAAAATATATTAAGAATTGCAAATTCAGCAATTTATGCTTTTTAGCACATTTTCAAAAAATTTTGTAAAAATGTGCCTATATAGCTTCACTCTGTCCGTCCGTCCGTCCGTCCCTTTTTACCTACAATTGACAAAAAAATATCAGGAATGGGTAGGTATTGCAATAAAAATAATTTAATGTTAAAACTTTTTTTTGTAGCCCTCCCCGTTACGGAGCTACAGCCCCACAAAGTCGAAAAGAGCCCCATATTTAAACAGTTATAATTAGAGTTCTATAAAGTATATCTCCAACCTGAAAACGGTAACAGACAGCTGTTTTTATAAGCTTTACAAATTTTTAAAAGTCAATTGAATAGGGTTACCATACGGTACTAAAATTTACCGTTATTCAAAACTAAGTTTTACAAAATTTTTGGTCCCTCATAACTTCGGAACGGCTAAATCTAGAAACTTGAAATTTTGGGAGAAGTTAGATCCTTAGAAATAAGTAAGAGTCAGTTAACAAATTTTTTTTGTCACGCCCCCTCTTTAGGAGCTGTAAGGGGTCGAAAATTGAAATTTTGCTAAAAATTTAGCTTTTAAACACCTATAACTTGAATACCTGTCAAAATTTTTTTTTATTTGTATACAAAATTGAAAGCTCCAAAACGAAAGTTTCAATAACTGTCAAAGGTTTTTCTTAATTTTGACTTTGTCCGTCCGTCCGTCCGTCCGTCCGTATGTTTACAAAAACTTTTACACCGTTTGAAATAGAGTAAAGAAATTTTAACCACGGGTAGATATCACAAAAAAATTAATTTCGTAGAAGAATATTTTTCTGTAGCCCCACCCGTTACGGAGCTACAGCCCCCCAAAGTTGGAAAAAGCCCTATTTTTAAATTATTATAACAAGAGTTTTGTTAAGTGTATTTTCAATCTGAAAACGAAAAAAGATAGCTGGTTTTATAAGCTCCACAAAAATATAAAGCTAAAATGTATAGAGTTACCATACGGTACTAAAATTTACCATTAGGCTAAACTCAACTTTTGCAAAATTTTTGGCCCCATATATCTTCTAAACGGTTCAACCTAGGCTCTTGATATTTTGGGAGAAGTTAGGTCCTCCAAAATTAATAGGAGTCGGTTAACAAAATTTTTTTGTCACGCTCCCTGTTTAGGAGCTATAAGGACTCGAAAATTGAAATTTTGCTATTTTCACCCACCTGTAACTTTAACACCTGTTCAAATTTTTTTTTACAAATATGCAAAATTTATAGCTGCAGCATTATATTTCAACATACGTTAAAGGTTTTTCTTAAATTTGAAAGGGTCTCTTTAAATTGAAGAAATTGTTTCTTAGTCTTAACCATTTTTGGTTAGATAATAATATTCTAGGTAAAATTCCAAATTTTTTTGGAGTTCAAAATTGATTTCCTAGAACCGGAAAAAAATGGAAGGGTGAACACAGGAGGAGGGTGAGCAGATCCATCATAAGTTTGATAAGCTAAAATTTGGGAACCTTCCCCATTGAAGGGCTACTAGGTCTTCAAAATTAAAACTTTTATGTTCTTATAAAACAGTAACTTATTCACCAGTGTAAGTTTTTCCAAAATTAAACGTTAACATTGGAACTCCAACATTATATTTTGCACTTATTAACAGGTTTTCTTGAATGCATTGGGGTTGTATTCTAAGTATTTCACTATTAGTCATATAATTAATTATTAATGAAATAACAAAATTATAATATTATCATAATATATATTTTTATAAAAATAAATGATAAAATACTCAGTAAGAAACCGTATATAATTTTGAAAATGTGCTTTTTAAAAACCCTTGGTTTTTTTCCCTCACTTGTTTTTTTTAAGTTTAATTTAAGGAATTGCGTACTTTTTTTATTATTGGAAATTAATTAATTTTATTTACGCATATTGAAATGTGAAGTTAATTCAATTTATTTAGAAATAACATTCAGTGCTAACCTAGTGTCTGTTATTTTTTGTGGGAATAGAGTTTGATAAATATGTAACTTGCAAGTAATCATTTTTAAGAGAAAGTATTAGTGCCATAATAACATTATCAGTTAAAATAATTGTTCTTATTTCAAAACTAGAAGATTTGTGATTTAGACTCTCAATGTATGACTCCTCCGGAACGAAACATACACCATTTTTGTAGGTTTTTGAAAAGAATATGGCAAAGTAATTGGAGATAATCTGCGATTCATTAGATGTTGTTCCTTCATAGCACAAGGCTAGTAGATAACCATCAGTCTTACGTTTAGTGTTCACAAAATCATAAAAACTTCGCTGATTAGAATAAAATTGCACTTTTATATGTAAACATAATTTTTATATAGGTTCAAAAACAGGAGTCGATTCTAGATTTTTCTTCCAGGCGGAATTACGTTCGCTTCTCAACAATCATAATTTTCTGATTGAAAATTGTTTGTGACAGATATAATTTACTGTTAATATAAGGAATTTAGTCTATCAATATGTATTTATTCAGAACTGGATGAAATACTATCAGCAAATAAAAAATTTTTAGTTTCATACCAAAGCCATTTTCATATTGGGGAGGTAAAAATTTCCCAACATTATGAAATTATCAAAACTTGGCAATTTATCATGTATTAATTGGTGTACTAAATTTGCCATTACGTTTGTGACCCAAAGAGGAGGGGGTGTAGATTTAGACTCACGTGTGTGGATCGGATCAAAATCGAAAAGTCAATCGATTTAGCAATGTATGCCCGTCCGTCCGTCCGTCACTACGATAACTCAAAAAATAAGGGAAGTAGGATTTTGAAATTTCTACAAATTCGTTTTTATGCAATAGCCGTCATTGCTATGTATATACAGTAATTTTGGTCTACGGGTTCGAGTAACTGCCATACAACTTCGTTTTTGAAATGAGCATTACTCCGTACTTATAAATGCCGGGTGTCTGAATTTATACTAAAAGTAGTTTTGTTTTATGGCAAAATTAGGTTGGTCTACTGCAGAGGGTTCAAGTAGCTGCCATACAACTGCTTCTTTTATATGAGCATTACACTACACCTAATAAAGCTGTGTGTTTGAAATTTTGCCAAAAGTAATTAACCGGATGATATAAGTTTATATTATGGTCATACGGGTATCTCAAAGTTGACACAGTCTACTCTACGACACTCTTTCTCGTATTTTTTATATAAAAATATATGTTTTTTTATAATCAAAAAGATTTTGATAATTTATATGGTCCATATTTTGATACACAAATAAATTCAATAAAAATGGGAAGTTCTAATTACATATAATAAAGCAGGATTTGTAATCCTATAAAAATTATGAAAAATCCCAATAAAAAATTAAATTTCGAGATGATACAAAGCCATACAAGAAAATTTTAGAAATGACCAAATGCACATAAACGAAACCACAAAGTATGTAATCAAATTATTACCCTTAAGTATACAAAGTATATATTACGAAGTATATAAAAAAAATAATCCTTTTACCCATAAATATAAAACTAGAAAACATGTAATAGGAAAAGGTATTTTAAAATATGAAATTAATGAAAGGTAGTGACAATTATATCTATTGCAATAATATAAATAAACTTGTTAATCGATTACGTCAATTAATTTCATCACATTGGCTTGGCAGGTAACAATCATCATAAGAATTAAATACTTTCTCAGAGAGGAAAACATTATTGTTTAAGTAAGTCAATTTAATGCATATAAGTTAACCAATTCCAATCATAAGATGTCAGTATATAACAAACATGGAGTATAGAAATATATTAAATGATTATTTAAAAATAGTTTACAATCATTTATTCAATGAACACAAACGTGAAATCCCTTACTATTTTCAGAATATAATAAAGTATTATTTTATTGGTTCTAAGGTTAAAATTAAAGAAAAAAATTTTAATTATTGTATATGGTCAAATAATAATCCAGAAGTTGGTCCGGATGCATGTCATAGTAGAAGTATAAACTTTCTTAAATATCGTGACATAAAAAGTGTTATGAATATGTATATGAATTGAAAATTATAAAATCGTAAAAATCATAAAAAGTCTAGCAAAATATTGATTAATATAATAAATGTTTCTTTATGTCAACAACAACAAGAGAGAAAGAAAAAAAGTGTTTTGTTGTGAAAAGATGAAAAACAGTAGTAAATTTTTTAATACTGGAGCAGGTTTATCCAATTTTCACATACTGTGCAACAGTATTAGAGAAATCTGTTATGGATGTTACACCAGCAAATAGAATTCGGATTTTAATATTTCCTTTAAACAATTGTGAAAGCTTATCAGAAGTCATATAAAGATCTAATTTTGAATATGGTACCAAAGATCATTTACGTGCTGAAGTATTTGATTAGAAGCACATATGCAAAAAGTTATTGTAAAAGAGATAAACATTTTCTTGCGCTCAATTCATTTGTTGTAATTGATGATGTGTAATTCATGAAAACACTAAATAAAAAAATCAAGAAGAAAAAACAAAAACAAAATAAAAACAAATATTGAAATTGTTGCATGATTTCTATTTTTAGAAAAAACAAAAAAAAACAAGTGATGAAAACAACCAAGGGTTTTTAAAAAAGCACATTTTCAAAATAATATAGTGTTTAATACTAAGTATTTTATCGGAATATAATGTTGAAGCTTAAACATTAAAGTTTAATTTAGAAAATACATACGTTGGTGACTAAGTTACTGCTTACTTATAAAAACCGAAAATTTTTAATTTTTAAGTCCTAGTAGCCCTTCTATGGGAAAGGTTGCCAAATTTCTCAAGGATATAATACTCAATAAACCTCTTCCCCCAAACCTTTTTTAGGTTCTAGGAATTAAATTATGAATTCCACCAAAATTTGGAACTTTACTTAAAATTTTACTATATAAACAAAAATAGTTAAAATTTTAAGACACTTTCTTCAATTTAAAGAACTCCTTTTAAATTTAAGAAAATCTTTTAACATATGTTAAAATATAATGTTGGAAATTAAAATTTTGTATTGAAATTTTGTAAGGAAACGAGGAAGATTATAGTTGCCCTTGTCAACTTTTAGATACCCGTGCATACCCACTAACCGTTATTTATTTCCCTTATGCTATTACAAATATTACAAAAAAAAATATAATTAATTAATATATATAATTTTTAATTCATTATTACCATAATTACCATAGGTACCATCATTATTGCTTAAAAACAAAAAAAACCCTAAAAGTTGGTCTGGATGATGTCCAACTTAGCCAACTAACTTGCCCTATTACTTTACCTGACCAGTTTTAATTTTAACCTCGTAGCTTCATTAGATTCACAGTTATCGAATCGACAACTTGGCATAGCAGCTCCTCGAAAATGGGGCCGTAACATTTATGAAATTCCATATAAGTGCTCGATTCATTATATAACACATCGTGTATAATTTTCATACTCGTAGTGCAATTAGTTTTAAAGAAATTTATATTGGTGCAAAGAAGTTGTATGCCAGCCCCCCGAAAATGGAGCCGTGACATTTTGAAACTTCATATAATTGCTCGATTCATTTTATAACTAACAGTGTGTAATTTTCATCCTCGTAGTATAATCAGTTTCCAAGAAATTCATATTGATGCAAAGAAGTTGTATGGCAGCCCCCCGAAAATGGAGCCGTAACATTTTGAAACTTCATATAAGTGCTCGATTCATTATATAACTAACCGTGTGTAATTTTCGTCTTTCTGGTATAATTACTTTTGAAGAAAATCATATTGGTTTAAATAAGTTGTGTGGCAGCTCCCCGAAACCTTGGTCTGATCTTAACCAAAAAGAATAGGGAACCTCAAAAATGTCCAAAAAATGTTTTGTGTGAATTTCAAAACTCTAGCCCTAATTTTTCAATTCTATCTCTTTTAATTAATTTTTAATTCACGAATATATTAAACTTAAGCAAAATAAGCTTCATATGATCATATTCATATAATAATCATCATGATAGATATTAATCATCATATTCATAATCATTATATCTATCAATATCAATAAGCCATTTACTTAAAAAAAATCTTTGTGTTCTTTTTTGCTTATCTTAAATAAACTACTCATCATTTAAATATTATGAAATTCTAAATCGAAATCGTTATCTACATAAAAAAAACAAAATCATAATATTTAATCGGCTTATTTTTTCCCATACAAATATAAACATCCTTTTTTAGAGCAAACTATTTGACCAATTTTAATGAAACAAAAACCAAAATAAAAGTTTTTTTTGTTTTCATAGGACAATGATATTTTTTTTTAGAATATTGCGTTTTTTCAGGTGAAAATCCGTCTTTAATTTAACGTAAATTTGAATTTAACTGTCACATGGTTAAAAGTTGAGGCTTATGACTCTAATATTATGCGCCGACTTTCTGGGTAAAAGTAATTCATTTTCGGTTGTAACTCGCAACTCAATCAAACTATTATATGCGCCGACTTATGTCTTTCTTTTTTTTGTTAAGTTCAAATGTTCAATGAACAAGGAGATTTAAATTTTTAAAAAATTTTTTTTTTGTTTTTGTTTTTTCTTTATCTTAAAAAGTGAACGAAAAAAATGAGTTCGAAATGAAAGCAATACATTTGGTTTATACAGTAGTTTTCATTTATAACGAACTCGGTTCAATTTTAATTATAATAAACTTTACACTTTTTGATAAAGAATTAAATTTTACCTAAAAATGTAAGTTTTTTATTACATTGATATTTCTTTTATTTAAAATTATTATATCTAATTATGTTGCTTGGTGATTAATTTAGTATTTTTTTATTTATTTTTGAATATAAAAAAAAATCATAACGCATCAAAAATACAAAAAAATTTCATTAGAAGAAAAAGCACTATACCTAGGCTTGAGGCTGACACATCAAATAAAATTCTAGCAAATGAGTTCGAAGTGTCCATTCTAGAATCAGCATATTCTACAATGTTCAAGTCTTATACTAATTTTCCAAAATTCACAGCATTCTTTTAAAACGACATTCGTTTATTACGACGAATATTTTCCGTTCCATCATGGTCGTTATAACCGAAAAGTACTGTATTTAGTTTTTGTTTGCAATTTATTATAATACTCGGAGGCTCTGACGACCGAGTATTGGCGGTATAACCATAGTGAACAAGCCTCTGGTGGAAATGACCAGATGAGAAACACACGGCCCTACAAATTGGAGGTTGGACGTCGGGCTAACAACCCACCCCGTAAAAAAAGCATTGTTACGAGAGATTTACTACAGCCTCGGATACAGATGGATTTAAACAATATACGACCCATGCAACGGAAAAAGGATTATGATTTGAACATCGGAACTTGGAATGTTAGAACAATGCTGCAACCTGGAAAAATGCAAGAAATTGTCCAAGAAGCACAAAAAGCCAAATTAGACGTCATCGCTCTACAAGAAGTAAGATGGAAAGGGAATGGCAGAATAGACAAACGAGATTTCTCACTACTATATAGTGGAAACCAAGAGCGAACTGGACAATATGGCACTGGCTTCATCGTAATGAAAAAACTAAAAAATTCAATATTAGGCTTCACCCCAATAAATGATCGTATATGTACGCTGAAAATTAAAGGAAAATTTAACAACATAACTCTGATATCATCCTACGCACCCACAGAGGACGCTACAGAAACATCTAAGGATGAATTTTATTATGATTTGGAAAGGACGTGTGATACGGTTGGGAAATATGACACTTTAATAGTCTTAGGAGACTTCAACGCTAAAATCGGTAAAGAGCCGTTTATCGAGGGCATCGGTGGAATGAACTCACTACACGACGAAACATCAGCAAACGGGTTAAGATTGTGTCACTTTGCAGCAGGATACAACTTATACATCGCTAGTAGTCATTTTCCACACAAAAATATACATAAAGGTACCTGGAAAATACCAGCAAATGGAAGAACGAACCAGATTGACCATGTCCTAGTGACCAAAAGAAGAATGTCCTCAGTAATGAATGTACGTACATGTCGCGGATTAAACTGCGACAGTGACCACTTCCTAGTCAAAGTAACACTTCGACAACGAATCTCAAACATCGCAAAAAAGAGGGGAGAAAAGAAAAAGAAATGGGATACAGAAAAACTAAAAGCAACAGGGGTATTAGAAAACTATCAAACCAAACTTGGAGATAATCTGATTTGCCTAAGAGATATGACTACAGAACTAACAACTATAGAAGAAGACTGGTTAAACATTAAACGTGCAATAAACTCAACAGTTCAAGAAACCATAGGCATAAAGACGAATAGAAGAAATGAAGAATGGTTTGACATAGAATGTACTGAAGCAATTAAAGACAAAAATGAAGCCAGGCTAAAAATGATACAAAGAAATACAAGGAGAAACGAGGAGATCTATAAAACGAAAAGGAAATATGCCACTAAGCTTTGTAGACAAAAAAAACGTAGTTACATGAAGAAACGTGTTGAAGAAATTGAATCCAACTTCAACAACAAAGACATAAAAAATTTTTACAAAGGACTAAAAGAAGAAACAAGAAATTTCCAACCTAAATTGACAAATTGCAAGGATAAAAATGGTTTTATTCTATCTGACGAACACCAAATTATAGATAGGTGGAAACAGTACTTTGAAGAACTTTTCAATATTGACAATAACAATAATGATGGAGTAACATTTTCATTTCACATAGAAGGAGATAATGAACGAAATCCTAATACGGAAGAGCCGACAATTGAAGAAACTACAGCAGCAATTAATAAACTTAAAAACGGAAAATCACCAGGCGAAGACGGTATTACTGCAGAACTTTTTAAAAAAGGAGGTGAAGAGCTGCTTCATCACTTACACAGATTAATGTGTAAAATATGGAGGAATGAAAGCATGCCGAAAGAATGGGAAATTGGTACCATATTCCCTATCCACAAAAAAGGAGATAAACTCAATTGCAGTAACTACAGGGGTATCATGTTACTAAATGTTGCATATAAGATTTTTAGCAAAATTTTATACGAAAGACTAAACGAGAAAGCAGAAACCATCTTAGCTGAGTATCAATGCGGTTTTAGACCAAACAGATCAACAACAGACCAAGTTTTTCTCATAAAGCAAAACATGGAAAAATGCTACGAATACAATCTTGACTTGCATATACTATTTGTTGATTTCAAACAAGCTTTCGACAGCATTAAAAGAGAGGAAATACCGAAAATTTTGCACAATTTGGGATACCCTGAAAAACTAATTCGACTTACAATGATGACCTCAAATAACACCAGAAGCAGCGTCATAGTACAAAATCAAATTTCAGAGGTTTTCAGCATAAAAACAGGTGTAAAACAAGGCGACACATTATCGTCAGTGATTTTCAACCTTATGCTGCATTACGTAACGAAAGATCTAGATAGAGGGGGAAATATATTCAACAAATCATCACAAATTAACGCTTTTGCTGACGATATTGCTATAATAGCCAGAAACAAAAGAGCTATGGTTGAGCAGTTCGTGAAACTCGAAGCAGAAGCTATCAAAATTGGCTTAAGAATAAATGAAAATAAAACAAAATATATGATATTATCACGCTCAAACACTAGGCGCAGCCCGCAAAACATAACAATCGGAGAATACAACTTCGAAGGCGTAGATAATTTTACGTATTTGGGAGTATTGCTCAACAACGACAACAGCATGCACTGTTCAATACAAAATAGAATCCAAGCGGCCAACAAATGCTACTATGCACATCAAAAACTATTTAAATCGAAGCTTTTATCTAGACATTCAAAACTGTGTATGTATAAAACCCTAGTTAGACCAGTATTGACCTATGGTGCGGAAAATTGGACATTATCAATATCAGACGAAAATAGTCTAAAAATTTTTGAACGCAAAATTTTAAGGAAAATATTTGGACCGAAACAAAATCTACACGGTGAATATATGCACAGAAACAATCAAGAACTACAACTACTAATAAATAATGAAGACGTGGTCCGCTTTATTAAATCACAAAGAATTAGATGGGCTGGACACGTTGCTAGAATGGCAAATAATAGGTCACAAAGACTTATATTAGATGTTGCTCCACCTGTAAATAGATACAGAGGAAGACCAAGGCTAAGATGGACAGATGGCTTAGAAAATGATTTAAGAAAACTTAATATCAGAAACTGGAAAGTTGCAGCACAAAATCGACAAGTATGGCGGGCAGCAGTAAATCAGGCTAAAACTCACCCCGAGTTGTGACGCCATTTGATGATGATGATGATGATTTATTATAATACAGTTATAAAAAAAAAATTTTTTTTAAGAAAGATTATTTGTTATTTTTTTTTAAATTTTTTTGCAAATACATATATTTTTTAAATATCATTACTCTCAAACGTAATGGCAACTATATTTCAGAAGTCGGTTTTTTGTTAAAAAAAAAACCGACTTCTGAAATATAGTTGCCATTACGTTTGTAAGTAGTGATACAAGTAATGATATTTAAAAAATATATGTATTTGCAAAAAAATTTAAAAAAAAATAACAAATAATCTTTCTTAAAAAAATAATTTGTAATTTAAATGATTTGTTAATTAGGACCTAACCAAAACCAACGCGTATGGTGCATAATTTCTGGAAATTTCTAGAAAATTTTTAAATACATAGTTAGGTACGTAAATTTACATGTGAGCAACCGAAATACACGACGTTCTGGTACCTCAGATTTAAAAATTGACAAAGCGAAAAATAGAAATAGAAAATTTAAAATAATATTTTTGTAAAAAATTTGTTTATTAAAAAATACCTATAATATGTTTGCAGAAACATAAAAAAGAAATAATATTTCGTAAGAAAAATGATTTGTTACTTATGGATCAACCAAACTCAGCATGTTCGGCGTTCAGTTTCTGTCAAAAAATTTTGAAATAAGTTGTTATTGTAAATAAATTTATATGAAAGCATACGCGACGTACTGTTCCTCGAAGTTTTAAAATTTTAAAATTGACAAAGCGTATAAAAATATTGTAATTGTATTTTCTTATGTTGCTACGATTAAATTTTAAAAATAAAATATTTTAAAATAATATTTACAACGCGTACGGCGAAAAATTTCTGTCAAAAAATTTTGAAATAAGTAATTATGTAAATAAATTTACATGAAAGCAACCCAAATACGCGTAACGCGATATACTGTACCTCGGATTTTTAAATTTTAAAAATTGATAAATAGTATAAAAATATTGTCTTCGGTTTTTCTTATATTTTTAAATTGTACGTTGTATGTTTTGATTAAGGTTAAGCCCTGATAATTAAAAATTTTATTTTACATTTTAAACATCGAATAATGTTTTTTCATGATAAAAACTTTTTTTAGTTTTACTTTGACATAACGAACAAATATTATATAAGGCGTTTTATTTTTAAATCACAGCAGAGATCTAGGCATGCTCTAAACAACATAAGCACGTTCTAATGAACAAAGCATCAACAGAGTACGCTCAGAGCGTTCAGATTTAATAAAAAAACAAGAAAAATTAAATTAAATTAAAACATTTTGATTTTTATTTTACAAGTAAAATCATAAACAAACGTCAAAATGTCTTTAAGAAAAAAAATGAATCACACGCTCTGAGCGCTCAGAGCTAAAAAAAAAAACGATTTTTTTTTTTTGACAGTTCAGATTTAAAAAATGCCTTTAAAGGAACTGAAGCATGTATTCATCAATTTTTAATTAGAAAACAGAATACATACGGAACGGATACAAAAAAATTCAAATCGTACTAAAATGTTTAGTTTTCTATATGACGGACACCATTAACTCGAATTTTGGCTACTTGACTTCAGTAAATATATGTATATGTTTAGAAATTAAATCAAATTCTCAGAACATTGTATATTAGAACAAGATTTATATTAAGAATTTAAATCGCTTTGTTTTGTGTAATAACTGTACCACATTATACTTTCTTTAAAGCGACTTTAGCTATAGGAATAAAATTCAAAAATACAACAACGTTTTATAACTGAAAAAATTATAAATTTTTTTTTAGCAAATTTCAAGCGCAAAAATTGTTGACAACATTGTTGCAATATATTTTATTACGTATAGGAAAAAAAATATAATTTTTCGTGTTAAATTAGTCTATTATAAATTTCAAAAAACTAATTTTGTATGTAAATTTAAAAGCAAAAATAGCTCGAATCTCGAGCACAGGGCGATACTAGTTCATATAATTTCATGTTAAATACAAGATGCATAGAAAGATTTCAAATTTTTATATGAAAATGTTGGAGTTAAAAAAGTTAGCTGTTCGAGAGCTACCCGAAGTTTTGGTCCGATCTTAACCAAAAAAAATAGGGAACCTAGAAATTGATTGAAAAATATTTTGTGAAAATTTCAAAACTGTAGCTCTTTTAGTTTTTGAGTTATCGTGCTGACACACAGACGGACGGACGGACGGACGGACAGACACACATAGCTAGATCGACTCATTTTTCGATTCTGAGCCGATACGTACCCTTGGCACTATATCTAGCTCGTCTAGATCGATGCGTTACAAACGGAGGAGCAAATCTAATATACCCGATGTCATATATGTATGCATGGGTATAAAAATATTTAAACAGGTATTCAAGTTATAGGTGTTTAAAAATAGAAAAATTTAAATTTTCGAGCCCTTGCAGCTCCTTAACATGGGGCTTGACAAACAAATTTTGTTAACCGACTCCTATTAATTTCTGAGTCTTTAACTTCACCAAGCCCTAGTTTGAACATTTCAAGACCCTAGTTTGAACCGTTCAGAAGATATGTGTGGCCAAAAATTTTGCGTAATGTTAAATTTTAGTACCGGATGGCAACCCTAAACATTTGCCTTTTCAAAATTTATAAAGTTTATAAGACCCACTATCGTTTGCCGTTTTTAATTTAAAAATATATCTAACACAACTCTTGTTATAATAATTTCTTAATAGACTTAATAGACTTTTTCCAACTTTGGGGGCTGTAGCCCCGTAACAGGTGGGGCTACAGAAAAAAATTCTTCTACGATATTATTTTTTTTGCAATACCTACCCATGGTTCAAATTTCTTTAATCTATTTCAAACGGTGTAAAAATTTTTGTAAACATACGGACGGACAGAGTAAAACTATATAGGCACATTTTTAAAAATTTTTTTGAAAATGTGCTAAAAAACAGAAAAATCAAAATACATAAATCGTTAACATGGAAATCGTTGTATGATTCCTATTTTTTTTAGCAATTCTATGTAATCAGAAAATTTTATTGAAATAATCAAAATCAATGGGCTTATTTATAAAGATAAAGTTTTAATAATATAGAATGATCAAAATAATTGTCTCTAAATATCAATGTTAAAAAATTGATTAATACTTTGTTTTGTATTAAAAATGTAATAAAAGATTTAATTATTTTTTTTAATCAGAGTTGGGTTTATAAAAAGTAAAGAAACAGTCAGTTGGTGCATCCGACATAGAAATATCCTAAACCTATTTGGTTAAAATTTCATGAGAAGTCCATACGTGATTTTGTAATTGCATTTTTTGAATTCATTCGTTTCAAGATTTTCGTTTTCGAATATTTTTAAATAGATAAATAAATAAGAATGTTTCATATTTCTGTTTTGGTAAAATAATTAAAAAATGTTTTTAGTATTATAAAGATAATTTACTGAGCTATGTCTTACTTTCAAACTAATAAAAGCTTTTATGGTTTTAAAATGACTTATGGGCTTCCCATTAAATTTGAACCAAATAGGTGTAGAGTATTTCTAAGTCGGTTGTACTGACTGACTGTTTCTTTACTTGTTTTTTATTAATATACAAAAATGAAAGGTCCAACACTATATTTTAACATATTTCAAAAATTTTCCTTAAATTTAATTGGTTTAACTGGTTCTTTAAATTTTATTTTATTTTTTATTTTATATATTTATTTAGTTTCTTAAAAAACTATTACATTAAATTTTTAAAAATTCAAATTAACTTCATTTTGTAAATTATATTACAATTAACAGCTTTGGCTAATCAAGCAAATAAGAATTCTTTATATTATTTAACTATTTGTTTTTGAATAATGATAGACTAGATTCAGTTTTAATATCTACAGGTACCTCATTATATAATTTTAAACCCTTATACATTAAATTATTCTGAGCAGTATTTGTTCTGAAAAATTGCAATCTAAAATTAAAAATATTTCGCAAGTTATAATGCTGAACCTCACTTACGTAATCTAATTTATCAGATAAATATTTAGGCATCATATTATTTTTTATTTTAAAGACTAACACTAACGCATTATACACTAATTATCCTCATCCTCATATTCTTATTCTGCAGTTTCTGTAATCTATTTACTTGCTCATTGCTAACAAATGCTATGATACTCGAGTAAAGTTCAAAATGAGGCTTAATAATAGCATTATAAACCATTATTGCACTCTTTCTAGGCATCTTATCCCTAATATTTCTTAAAAAATACGTTTTTTTTTAAATTTTCTTACACATATAATCAACATGTAAATCAAATTTAAGCCTATTATCTATATATAATCCTAAATATTTAATTTCATAAGCCTTATCTAAAGTGACACCATCAATTACTATTTGATCATCTGAGTTACCATTTATAATCATATATTTTGTTTTTTCGACATTAAGTTTTAACCTATTCCTAATTAACCAATCATTTACATTTTTTAAATCCCTATTCGTTTTAACTATGCAATCTGCAACCGAATTTCCATAAGTGTATAAAAGCGATTCATCCGTAAATAATATCAGCTTAGCAAAGTTTACTGCAGTCACCATGTCATTTATGTAGATTAGAAACAGAAGTACCCCGAGCACAGAACCCTGAGGGACCCGAAATAACACATCGATTGCATTGGATAGAACATCATTAACTTTGGTCCTTTGTCTGCGATTCGCCAAATATGACTTAAACCAGCATAGCTCTGTATTTTTTATTCCTATCGCATCCAATTTTGCTACTAGGATGTTTTTATCAATCGTTTCAAACGCCCTCTTAAGATCGAGAAATACAGCCACTACAACCTTTTTCTCATCAATAATTTGCTTTCAATTCGCGTTGACCAAATTAAGAACCGACTCACAACTATGGTTTTCTCTGAACCCAGATTGATTTTCCGTGATTGTACTATGCAGGTTTAAATATTTCACAAGCTGAGCGTATACAATCTTCACCAAATTTTCGACTCAATATTCATCATGTTGATTGGTCTGAATTCACTACATAATTTAGTATTATTAACCTTATCCACAGGTGTAACCACAGTCTCCTGCCAGTTTTCATTAATAATATCAATTAGATTACGTGATATAAGATCATACGAATTAAGAATCATTTTCACTTTTAATCCTTTGAAATCCTTTTTGTTGTTCATTGATTTTAATGTGGTTTTTAAATTAGTTGAATTAATTGCTTTAAGTTTAAACGTACTTGTACTGTTGCTTAAAATTATATTCTGATATGCTACATATGGGATACTGTTATTAATGTCTATTACGCTATTTACAAAGTATTTATTAAAATTATTTGCAATTTCAATATTATTTCGACAAATTATGCCATTAAAACTTATATTATTGATATTGCTTTTACCTTCATTTAAAACAACCGTTTTTATTGTTTTCCACATTTTTGACTGTTCGGTGTTTAAAATTTTATTACATATATACGAGTTCTTAGCTTTATCAAGCTCTTTCTTATATTTGTTTCTCTCTAATTTATATCTATCCCAATGGGTTTCATTGCCTGTTGAAATTGCTTGATAGTACCAATTAATTTTCTCGTTTTTCATTTGACGAAGTAAACGATTAAACCAAGGATTTCGATTGTTATTTAGTGTTATATACCTAGATAAATGCTGTGCAATGCTTGCCAACTCGTTACTAAAATGTTAGCTTTCTCATTAATGCCAACCGAGAAAAATGTAGTCATAATTTGACTGCCGAATATCAAATTGCGAAATAAGCTTTTTTCATATATGAGAATTTTTATTGATTTTGGCAATATACTGGTAATATTATTGTTTTCTTTAATGTTTATTTCAATCGCCTCATGATCACTAATTTTGTTATTTTTATCGATTTTAGGTGTTATTAATTTCTTGTGGTTAGTTACAACATAATCAATAAGAGTTCTACTCGTATTCGTTATTCTAGTAGGTTCATTCACAATTTGTATAAGATTAGAGTCATTGAGAATTTGCCTAACATCTGCACATAAAGAAGAACTTCCCAACCAATCAATATTAAAATCTCCAACTAATAAAACCAATTCATTCAGTTCAAGTAAATGCTCGACCATATCATTTAAGTGATTAGTAAAAGTTCCTTGTGGATAAGCACTGTTAGGTGATTTGTACAATGTTATCAATATCAAGCTGAAAGAATTTAGTTTTATTCTTACTACTATGTACCACAGATTCCTACCATAAATAAAGGACTTCAATACCTCACAATACCAGTGATCCTTTATATAAATTAGAATACCACCAGTGTGTCTTGAATCACTATTTACTCTTACTATGTTATAATTATTGATCTTTACCAAGTTGTCAGTATCATTGTTATGTAAATGCGTTTCAGCCAAAAATATAAAATCATGTTCTCCACTATTACCAATTAATTCAATTTCGTTGAAGTTATTAATCTACCCTTGTATATTTGTATAAAAACCCTTAAAAATTTCCTTATTTTGTTCTTGATTTATACGTTTGGTACACTTCTGATTTACTTGCGTTGCTGAATTATCATTTAATTGCTAAAATATTTTTCCCCTTTCAATATTTATCTTTCTCTTAAAAACTTCACAACTTTCAGTATCAAAGGCATTGTGGCAGGTGTTTAAATTTAATTTAAAATCCCTGTTCATTTTTACACAATTAATGCACTCATATTCACTCTTGTTACATTTATGGTTCTTATCATAATCCTTCGCGCACTTAAAACAAGATTTGTAGTAGCAGTGCAATCCTTACTTAGGTGTTGATATCCTAAACACTTATAGCATCTTTTTATAAATATACCATCATAGACTCTGCAATAGTCCCATCCTAGCCTAACACTTCCTTCCTTCATAATCTGATTATAGGAATCAACATCGGTCTCTATCACCGCTACATATGGATTAAATTTATGTTTACCTTTGAAAAATACTTTGAGTTCCATATCACTATTGTTTAGATAATCGTTTTGAACTTTTAAATTATTTACTACGTCACCTTCCTTTATATCTTCAGAGATTCCTAATATACGAACTCGAGGTTTTCTAGATTTTACTACATTAATTTAGTACAATATTTAGTTTTTAGTTGAAGTTTATTAAATATTAATTATTTATTATTACCTATATTAAATTTTATAATAGCTTTTAGTTTTAGTTTATTAAATATTAATTATTTAGTTTAGTGCTAAAAGTTTTTAAATACTGATTATTTATATATTTAGCTTAGTTTTCATTCGTTAAATTCATTCGTGATAAAAACCGTACAAGTGGGTTTCGCCACAATCCGCTAAATTCACCGCCACAAGTTAATTATCGATATTTTCAATTTTAATTATTAAACTATTTTAATATTGTCTATATGAATTTTAATTTAACATTGTCTATGCAAATAAAAGACTCATAAAATTCAATTTAGTTTAAGCACTGTCTTTATTATTTTATTACAATTCACTACTTTATATCTAAATTTTAGGAGACCCGGTAAAAAACACGTCTATCTTACTCAAAATATTCTAACAATAAGAAAGTGTCTCTCAGTTTTATTCATTTAAGCTTAGATTTAACTCCAAATTTTTTTTCACCATTTAATTCCTTGACTCTTAAAAGGTTTAAATCCTTGAGAAATTTGGCAACCTTCCCCATTGAGTGACCTTCAGTGCTGAAAAATTAAAAATTTACTGTTCTATAAATAAAACTTAGCCAACAACGTATATTTTTCCTAAACTAAACATTAAAATTAAAGCTCCATTTCGATCAAATATTAAGCAAGCAATACTATAATTTTAAAAATATGTTTTTTTAAAAACCCTTGGTTGTTTTCATCACTTGTTTAAAATTATCTATAAATTAGTTATCACCATATTTTTGTTGCTTTTTTATTAATTTGAATGCTAATTAGTTTTTTTGTTGTTATCAAAACCGTTACGTACACATTACAAATTACGCAGAAAGAGACAAAACAGTCAAATCACACGTGCCAGAAAGAGATAGAAATATGAAAAACGCAAAAATTACGATCAGAAACGGAATAGTATAACTACTCTTTAGCGCAAATAAAAAAGAAAAAGATACCCGTGCATACAATTAAGGTCACTACTCTATTTGTAACAAGACGTTTTGATTAAAAGTCCAACATCCTAACCAATAAACAAATAAGTGATTAATAATTTAACTACATTTGCTTTTTATACCCTACACCTATAGAATAGGTAAAAGGGTATATTAACTTTGGTATGGTGTTTGTAACCACCTAAAGGAAGCGAGCTAGATATGGAAAAGTATATATATTTGTGATCAGCGTGACCTCCTGAGTCGATATAGCCATGTCCGTCCGTCCGTCAGTCCGTAGGCACGATAACTCAAAAAATAATGAAGCTATCTTTTTGAAATTTTAACTGGAGGTTACTAGGTCTGAAAGTACGGCGGGGATTGCATATGAGCGAAATCAGCCCATGGTTAAGGATTCTGGACCTTTTAATCGATCGAAGGACTAACGAGCATATATAAAAAATCACGATAACTCAACAATTAATGACTCTATCTTCATCAAGTTTGTGCTGTATGTTACTAGTAAGTAAACTACCTGGGAATTTCTTAAGTTCGGGATTGGACCATGGGTTCGGAACCTAGAACTTTTTGATCGACTTAAGGCCAAACGAGCATAATTCCGAAACCAATGAAGATAGAACTTCCAAATTTGGTATCAGAGTGTCTCTTCCTATTTCCTAAGCGTATTGAAAATTTGAGCCTCATTGGAGTAGTGGGTCGGGGACCAGCCACACATTTCCGAAGACCTTAAAGCATATTTTTAAAATTAATAAATATAGCAACATGAACAAATGTAGAAGCTTCAAATTTGGCACAGGGGAGTTCTTTACTATTTCCTGCATGTCCCTCTAATATTGGATCAATTGGAGTGGTGGTTCAGTACCTCTCTTAGACCCCCCAATGTGTAAAAGCTTATAATCGTAATTAATAAAACTAGTAACTTAAAATTAAGATAGAACGTTCCAATTGTATACAAGGGCTAACTAGTATTGAAAGTATGACGGGAACTGCATATGGGCGAAATCAAGGGCTAACAAACATATATCTTAAAAACACCATAACTCAAAAAATAATGCCGCTATTTTGATGAAATTTAAACTCTAGGTTACTAGTAATGAAAGTACCATGGGAATTGGTTCTGGTCGAGTTTGATCAATGAGTTCGGATTCTAGAAGTTTTTGATCGATTTGAGGCCGAACGAGTATAATTTCGAAGCCAAAGTATATATTTCCTATTTCCTATGTGTCCCCGAAATATAGACTTAATTGTATTGGTTCAGCTATGTTCGATGGTACTTGCTGCATTTATGTAAAATTTATTTTTATATTTTAATAAATTATATGAAAAGGTCGAGATTTGTAATTGTATTTTAGAAATACATTTATTGCATATTTTGCGTTTACAAGCTTTTCTATTAGGTACATAAACTAACCATTTAAAATAATTGCAATTTTGAAAAATTAGAATTATTAAATATATTATACTTTGATTAGCTTTTTATCACAAAATTTAATAATTCAAATTTTTTCATTTTGTAATTGAAAAATTAAACATTCATCTTCTTAATAGTGTTGATCAATTTGCATTGCAAAAGTAACCGTTAAAAAATTAATCCGCTAACTGTTTAACTACTAGGCTAATAAGCATGTCTATACTGTAGGTACATGTTGGAATCAGGGGTAATATTATATCCTTGTTATTAAAATTCGTATTATTGAATTCCACATACAATTTAAACATGATATAGTACTAGGTCTTATAACATGTAGAAACGTTTTAGATTTTCAATAGTTACAATTCTATATTTTGTTTATGTTGTAATATTTTGTATTATATGGTATTCTATATCTGTGAGTTATATTGTTCAATTAAATTATTTGTTTATATTTTGCATTTGTTTATATTTTTATATTAAAGTATTTTTTATTAAAGAAACATAATTATTAATTATTGATTATTCCATTAATTTAAACCCAATGGCGAATGGTAGCTCAGTCGAGTCGAAAACCAGATAACTTTTTCACTTTTTTTACTAATTGCATTATTAAATTTTAATGCCCATTATTTCTATTTAATTAACTTTGCACTACTACCATCATTATTGTTTAAATTCTATTGTAATATTAATTTACTTAATTTTTTTAAATTTTTTGAAGCAAGAACAAAATTACTCAATATTAAGAAATAGGAGTTTTTCACACAAGAACAAATCTTATTTAATTATTTTATTAACAAATTATATAAACTTTTATTAACTTTAAAACTTAAAGTAAATCTTAAATATTTTCAAAATTACTTACTATTTTAAAATCACATATTTTACATTTAAATATATTTTATAAATATGTCTCCTATTATGAAATCAGCTGATATAGTAAATTTTGATCACATTAAAGAACTCATGAAATTTAACTATTTTACAGAGGTTAAAAACCTTGATCCTAATTATAATAATTCAAATATTGCCAATTCTTGTGATGTTAGTGATTTGTCGAATTATTTTTATATTGTTCATCAAAATATTAGAAGTCTGCGTAAAAATTTTGAATCTTTATCAGCATATTTAGCTTCTCTTCCTGAATTTCCTGAATTAATTTTTGTTAGTGAGATTTGGATTATGAATTGTTATTAATTCTGATTATAAATTTTTTGCAACATGTAACATTAATTATGCTGCTGGGGGTGTAGGCGTTTTTGTTAAAAATGATTTGAATAGTAATGTTACTCAGATTAACTTAAATAGTGCTGATATTATTCATTTAGTAATAGATACTGAAGTTATGAAATTTTGCTATGATTGTGTATATAGATTGCATATATGTAGTATTAACCAATTCTTGATTGAATTGGTGACTATATAACTAATATTAAATTTAAGTATTGTGTTATACTAGGTGACTTTAATATTGATCTTTATAGTTTTGCTAATGATGTGCATGAATATAAATTACTAATGGCTTCGTGTGGCTTTGTTTCTTTAATTAATGAACCAACTCGTATCACAACTTATACTAAGCCATGTATTGATCTTTATGAGAACTCAAAAGAATTTCAATACTGAGTTTGGAAGTTTTACAAATGATATTAGAATTACAGATAATGTTATAACAGGGTTAATGATAAAGCTTTCTTCTTCTGATTTGCGTAAAAAACCTATAAACTATTCCCATGATATTATTGATTCAAAAAAACTAATTGATTGTTTAAGTTCTGAGTTTTGGGAAGATATTTATTCAGTTGAGGATCCTTCGTTAGCTTTTGAAAAATTTATTGAAATTCTCTCTCGTCATATTGATACCTGTTCTACTAGTTCTGTACGAGTAGGTAGTAAATGTAAATTAAAACCGCAATCCATGGTTTCAATCTCTTCTTAATAAAATTAATATTCGTAATAAATTAGTGAGTATCATAAAAAAGCATCCGAATATAGATCGTCTGAAACAACACTATGATAAGTTATGTAAAGAAATTAATATTAGTGTGTCGTATGACCGTTATATAAACATTATATCATTATTATTATAAGCATTAATTACTTTTGGCAAAATTTTAAACATACCAGTTTTATCAGGTGTAGTGTAATGCTCATATAAAAGAAGGAGTTGTATGGCAGCCACTCGAACCCTCTGCAGTAGACCAACCAAATTTTGCAGTAACCTTGGCCATTACACTAAACTATTTTTGGCAAAATTTCAGACACCCAACTTCAATATGTATAGAGTAATGCTCATATAAAATAAGAAGTTGTATGACAGATGGACGGACAGACGGACGGACGGACATACATAGCTAAATCGATTTTTTTTTCGATTCTGATCCGATCCATGCACTTGGGTCTATATCTACCCCCCTCCTTCTCTGCGTCACAAACGTAATGGCAAATTTATTATACCCTTTGACTATATAGTGATACGGGTATAAAAAAGAATGGGAAATTGTCAATTATCTTTTAAATAACAATAGCTCTAATAAAGATTATTTATTAGAAATTAATAACAGCTTAATTTCTGATCCTGCAGAAGTATTAAATCATTTTAATAATTTTTTTACTAACATAAATAATCAATTTAATTTCAATAATTATTCTGCTACGATATCTGAAAATGTGGTTGAAACTGAACCTTTTCAGACTGATAGTTTCACTTATGAACCTATTGCTACTTTCAAAATCTACTCTACAATCATGAAGTTGAAAAACTCTAACTCAAGAACTTCGGATTTAATTTCTAATATTGAACTTATTGAATATTGTAATACGTTATTGATATTTTAGCTTATATTTTTAATAAATGTGTTTATACCGGTAAATTTCCAGAAATGTTAAAAATAGCTACTGTTATACCGTTACATAAAAAAAGTTATTCGGGAGATTTAAACAATTACAGAACTATCTCGTTATTATCCACCTTTTCAAAGATTTTCGAAAAATTAATCAAATTTAGAATTCTTAAATTTTTATTCAAATGTAAATATTTTAGTGATAATCAAATTGGTTTTTGGACAGGTAAATCTACTGAGGGTGCATTGTTGAAATTTTGTGAAGAAATTTACGATGCCCTTAATTATAGTAAAAAGCCCTGTGCTTTATTTATTGATATCAAAAAGGCTTTCGACTTAGTGGATCACGATATACTATTACAAACTATATAATATTGGCTTTCTTGGTTTTATGTATCAATGGTTTAATTCATATTTGGCAAATAGGAAACAAAAGGTTAAAATAAATGGTAATTTTAGTAGTGTATTAGGTATTGGCAAAGGTGTTCCACAAAGTTCCGTTCTAGGTCCAATACTTTTTTTGATTTACATAAATTCATTATTTTCACAAAATTTTAGAGGTAATTTTACTGCTTTTGCAGATGACACTTCATTTACTTATTCTTGTAGTAATCTTAATGAAATAAAGGAAAGCGTTAATGATGAGATTGATAATCTGTTAAAAGTTTTGGTGTAATATTTGATTTATTTCTCGCATTGATAATATAATTGTTCTCAAAGTAATTGTAATAAATAAGTAAATATATAACTGGAATTTTTAAAGCTAATATTAATAATATTAACTATTTAATAATTTTAATTTAATAATTTAATTGATAATTTAATAATTTTTTATTGTATTTTGATAGTAGTATTTTATCGGATAATTCGCCACTTGCTTTTGCAATAGAATGATTCTAGTTACTATTTTTTGTTTATTTTTTTTCCAATTTTAAATTTAGTTTTAAGCCTTATGCAGTATGCAATTCATCTAGAAAATTCATAATAGCCACAGTTCATCAATTTGGTGGTATAAATACTTTTTTTTTTTGAAGGAATGATTCTATTACCTTTGCAGGAATTGTTACAACATATACTAACTTCTGCTAGTCCCTATGATAAGCTCCCACTATAAGTTTAAATCTAAGTCAACCATTAATATGGGACGACTTCGTCCTTAAGTCAACATTTCAAGCCTATGACCAAGATTTTTTAGTAAACTTTGATATGAAAAATGAGCTAATCCTTTATCTTTTCGTAACAATACTCTCATATTTCGAAAAATTTCTTAAAACATCTAAAAAATATGAATAAAATATATGAAAGTTCAATTCAATCGAAGCTCTTAAAAATCGTCGTCAACCTTCGTTGTGATAACACCGGTTTCGGATTAATTAAAATTTTTATTTTTGTGAAATTTATTCAAATTTGAATAAAAAGAAAATTTTTTTTTCTAATACAAACTTTTTTATACCATACACCTATGGCATAGATAAAAGGGGTAACCGCCTAAAGGAAGCGAGCTAGATATTGAAAAGTATATATATTTGTGATCTGCGTCACCTCCTGAGTCGATATAGCCATGTCTGTCCGTCCGTAGGCACGATAACTCAAAAAGTAATACAGCTATCTTTATAAAATTTTAACTGTAGGTTACTAGGACAAAAAGTACGGCGGGGATTGCATATGGGCTAAATCGGACCATTGGTTCGGATTCAGGACCTTTTAATCGATTCAAGGGCTAATAAACATATATAAAAAATTACGATAACTCAACAACTAATGACGCTATCTTCATCAAATTTGTGTTGTAGGTTACAAGTAATGAAGCTACGGCGGGGATTGCGTAAGTTTGGGAATGGACCATTGGTTCGGAACCTAGAACTTCTTGTTCGAATTTAGGCCAAACGAGCATAATTCCGAAACCAATGAATATAGAACCTCCAAATTTGGTATCAGTGTGTCCCTTCCTATTTCCTTAGTGTCTTTGAAATTTGGGCCCTATTGGAGTAGTGGGTCGGGTCCAGCCACAGATTTCCGAAGTCCTTAAAGCATTTCTTCAAAATTCATAAAGATAGTAACTTGAAAAAATGTAGAAGCTTCAAATTTGGCACAAGGGTGTTCTTTACTTTGTCTTGCGTGTCCCCCTAATTTGGGATCAAATGGAGTGGTGGTTCAGTACCTCTCTCAGACCCCCCCCAATGTGTAAAAGCTTATCATCGAAATTAATAAAACTAGTAACTTAAAATTAAGATAGAACGTTCCAATTGTGTACAAGGGTTAACTAGTATTGAAAGTATGACGGGGACTGCATATGGGCGAAATCGCACCATGGTTTCGGCCTTCGGGTTTTGGAACCTTTGAAAAGTTCAAGGGTTAACAAACATATATCTTAAAAACACCATAACTCAAAAAATTATGCCGCTATTTTGATGAAATTTAAACTCTAGGTTACTAGTAATGAAAGTACCATGGGAATTGGTTCTGGTCGAGTTTGGTCAATGAGTTCGGATTCTAGACACTCTTGATCGAAATTTAGACTTAATTGTAGTGGTTCAGTTATGTTCAAAGGTACTTGCTACATTTATGGAAAATTTATTTTTATATTTAAATGAATTATATGAAAAGGTCTAAATTTGTAATTGTATTTTAGAAATACATTTATTGCATATTTTGCGTTTGTAAGCTTTTCTATTAGGTATATAAACTAACAATTTAAAATAATTGCAATTTTGAAAACTTTGGGTTATTAAATATATTATGCTTTGATTAGCTTTTTTTCACAAAATTTAATAATTCAAATTTTTTCATTTTGTAATTGAATTGGAATATATATATTTTCATTTATTTCAAGTTTTTTTGTTTTTTAATATTTTTAAATAGATAAATTAGTAAGAATTTGTAATATTCTTATTAGATAGTGTAATTAGAAAATATTTTTAGTGTTATAAAGTTAATTTGGTTAGCTATGTCTTACGATCAAATTAATAACAGCTTTTATGGTGTTAAAATGACTTATGGATATCTCATTAAATTTGAACCAAGTAGGTGTCGGGTATTTTTAAGTCGGTTGCACCGAATGACTGTTTCTTTACTTGTTAAATAGATAAATTAGTGAGAATTTGTAATATTTTTGAGTAGATAAAGTAATTAGAAAATGTTTTTAGTGTTATAAAGTTAATTTGGTTAGCTATGTCTTACGATCAAATTAATAACAGCTTTTATGGTTTTAAAATGACTTATGGATATCTCAATAAATCTGAACCAAATAGGTGTAGGGCATTTCTATTGACTGTTACTTGTTTAAAGTTACTTAATGGTTACACTTCACTTAATTCTCTAAAATTTTTTTTTCTATTTTAGTTAAATTTAATGTTTTTGTTTTACAATTTCGATGGTTCTTTTAAATTTTCTTTTTTGTGTATTGGTTTGGATCACATCGCCGCATTTTCAACGGCGGTATTTCTTAGATAAGTATTACTATTTAAATCAATTGAATTAACTAATTTTTCTACTAAAATTATTTTTCACTTATTTAACACTAAACTTTTTTATTTTTATTTATAACTTTTATAAAGATTTATTTTTCTTTCTCTTTTTTTAATTAATTTAATTATTTTCTTTTAATTTCTTTTTTATATAGAATTTTTTTAACATTTATAAATTTTAATGTCCATCTCTCTCCTTCCCATTGATAGATGTTAATGTTTCAAATAATTCTCACCATTCTCTTATACCATCGTAACAACACCGTAACTTAATTAAGAAATTCTGATGGTATATGTTCAATAATATTAATAAACTTTTATTTTGTTTTTGTATTTAATTCTTTATATTGCCACAATTACAAATGTTGTTTTATTTTTAATTAGATGTAATTGTGTATTTGTTTTATTTTGATTGAGTATTTGGTTGTACCTACTACAATAAGGGCACACATAGTTTCTAAATAAATTCTACATCGTGAAAGTTAAAAACTGTTGGAATTATTAACATTTGGTAGAAGATTTGTTATAGCCATCATTGGAAATGGACTACTCGATGGTGGAGGTGCTGACAGTAATCTAGAAGGTGATCTTGGAGTTTAAACTAAATTTCCAAGGACGTTGCAAAAATTAAATTAACCAACATTTGGACCGCCGCCCAAATTCAAACCACCAATTTAATAATTTAAGATTTAAGATTAAAAATAAACTTTATTCATTCTTTCATATAGGAAAATGGCATTATATAGTTCATAATAAGTAGCATTGTTTAATACCAGAAACTATAATGCTATTTTTTCTGTGTTGGGTGAGAAAAAAAAATAAGTTCTTTATTACTTAAAAAAAAACAAAAAAAAATATTTAAAAGAAAAAGAGAAAAATAAAAACAAAAATAATTTTGATGAAATATTTAACCATCTTCTAAAAGAGAAGAGATATTATTCGAACCATATTTGATAAAAAATTAAAAGTTACGTATTTTAATTCGACATAGACAAATCGATTAAGTTCAAGGTGATCGCAAACTCTCGATTTCGCCGGGATCAAAACTTAGAAACCAAAATTTTGCTTTATAAGCGAACTTATTTGTATTTCGAAGGAATCGTAATTAGTTCCGGTAGCCTATTAAACAAACGAACAGCCACCACGACAAAAAGTTACGATAATATGTAGTTTGGAAAGTTGGAACATTAACAAAACTCCCTGATTAGAATGCAAAGAATAAACATTAGAAATACTACTATTTGGATATCCACCTTTAGTAAAAAAGATTTTTAGCGCTTTGACATAATATAGCTGTATAACAGGAAAAATTTTCAAAAACCTAAATAGTTCCATACTGTAAAAAAATATATTTCTGTTGCACACATTTCTTATAATAAATTTTTGAAAAGTTAATAGTGGATTGATTTTTTTCTGGTAAGCCGTACTGTAACTTAGAAAGAAAAATACTATAGTAAAACATTTTAAGAATATTTAGCGAACATAAGTTTTTAGGTGATGAAAATGCCTTAGTGTGCAACGTAAATATAACTTTAATGAAATATTATGTTGTGACAAACTAAAATTTTGTTCGATGACTATACCAAGGTACCTAAAAGTATTAACTTTCTCAATACTAAAACGCACAGAGCGGCAGAAAATGGCAGCATTAAAAGTAACCCCCCACCATCCATGGCATGTTTGTTACAATTAGTTGCATGAAAAACAAAATCTATATCAGGAGTAACTTGCTTACTAAGGATAAAAAACATTAGCTTAGTTTTGTTGCTAACAACTAACCTATGTTTCGAGAACTAGATCCTAAAAACACTTATATCATTCTTTATATCACATACTGAATTAAAAGCACTATCACAACAATATGACACAGCAACATCATCAGCAAATGCTGTTAAATTTTCTTTAAACTTTTGGTGAAAAAGCAAATTTATATAGATTAAGAATAAGATTGGGCCTAATACAGATCCTTGCGGTACTCCCAAATTTACATTTTTAAAGCTACTGTAACTATTGCCTACTTTTACACATTGTGATCTGTTATTTAAATAAGATTCAAACCAATTAAACATAAAACCACGAAATCCTAGAGCAAACAACTTCCACGAAAGAATAAAGTGATCTAACATATCGAACGCCTTTGTAACATCGATGAAATTCCCCGCGCAAGTTTTTTTATTATCTAGATCCTTATTAATATCTGAGCAGAACTCCAGAAGGGCGTGTTCGGTAGAACTAGCATTCCTAAAGCCAAATTGTTAATTGCAAAAAGAATTTAGTCTATTTAAGTAAATTAAAATTCTATGCTTAATAGCCTTTTCAAAGATTATTGATATTATTGGCAATAAAGAAATGGGTCGATCATTTTCAGCGTCAGTTTGAATACACTTTTTGAAAAGTGGAATTACAACAGCAGAATTTAATTGGCCAGGAAAAACGCCAGACAAAACACTTAAATTGAAAATGTACGTTAAACCATCAACAACATTAATTGCAATACTTTTAAAGAGTTTGTTCGAAATGCCATCAAAACCAGCAGAATTCGAATTATCCAGTGACTTTATAATATTTGAAAGCTCATGTAAGGTGATACTGTCATAAAAGAAACTATCAGCAATACTATCGTAGCTATTACCAAAGCCAAAGGATAACTCAATTTCCGTAAAGGAGAAATGATTATTAAACTTACCAGTAATTAAAGTTTCATCCGCAATTAATTGTCCATTTTTATTTAGTTGAATACATTTGATATTACTCTGAGATTTACCTAATATACAATTTAACAGTCGCTTTTTACTTTTTAAATTACCCTTACATTTTACGAACTCCGAAAGATAAAATTTATTTCGACATTTCGCTATATCATTTTTACATGGCCTATTATAACGTCTCTTCAACCTATAATTATTTCTCTGTTTGTACCACAAAATTGTTAAATTATTTTTCAACCTAATTTTTCTTTGAAGGTCATGATTCATCCACGGTTTTAATTTTGTATTTTTATTCCTAATTTCATATGTACTTAGCACAATATACTTTTTTAATTTTATAATAAAATTACTATACGCAACACAAAAATCTATCTCATCAAACTCATCTTCCCAGAATTCAAACCTTAGCAAGTTATTTAATTTATTATAATTAACCACCTTCGTAACTGCGCATTAATTGGAATTTTTATTTTTTTCAACATAAAAATTTTTATTAGCAATCCTGTCATCGAATGATCCGTAATATTAAAATTAAATAAACCTTTTTCACAAAAATTTAATGCAATAGAAGCCAGACGAACATGGACATGATCTGAACACGTTCCAGAGAATTGTCCAGTCGATTCATTTATAATAGAAACTAAACCAAACTCAACTAGTATTGACAAATAAGAATCAACACACTCACTATAATTCAAAATATCTAGATTCATATGTCCTAACACAATTAAGTTAATAGCAGTTTGATCTCCCAAAAATTTTGAGAATTCATCGAGAAACAAATTGATTGTGTAACTATGCAACCTATACACACAAATAAAAGTAAAAGGCACGCTGTTAATGGTACAATTAATTCTAATAACATCAGCCAAAGTGAAATTGCAATAACATACATAGCACACTGCACACATAATTATTTTTAACAAACACACCAACGCGACCAGCACAATACGATTCATTAGTGTTAGCATAAAATTTGAAATTCGGTATGTTGTAATTACCTATCTCATTATAAAGTAAATCCAGAGCTCGGAAACAAAAATTAAATCCAGAATATTTTAAAAAACTTCTAAGTGGGCGCCAAGCGAATCAAAATTCTGGCCCAAACTTCTAACATTTTGATGAACTAAAAATAAAGAACTACTAATATTGTAATAGTTTACAAAAAACACAATTATACATTACTTAAAAGCATTTTTAAAAGCAATTGAGCTTTAAAATTAACAAATATTAGCATGTGCCAATATATTTTTTCATAAGAATTAAATTAAATTTGAATGTAATTGCTGATATTGAAACTTTTAAAACATGTATTAACCTTGATAATCAAATAATAGGTCAATTAATAAAGTCCCAAGGTAGAAACCACATCAAAATTATTTTTTTTTTCTTCAATTATAAAGAAAGGAATATTTTTTCTGTCTGTCTGTATGTTTACAAAAACTTTTACATCGTTTGAAATAAAGTAAAAAAATATTAATTAGGTGAAGGTATTGAAAAAAAAATAATTTCATGGAAGTCCTCCAAGCTATGAAAAAGCGCTCTAAAGTCTGAAAAAGCCCAATATTTATATTGTTATAACGCAGGTTTTATGGGGTTAATTTTAAAATTTTTGGCCTATCTGTAAGAGGACGATAATTTACATTTTGTTTTAAGCACCTATATACAAAAATACGGTTTTAAGCACCTGTAACTTAAATACCCGTCCAATTTTTCATTATGTCTTGAATAAATATAACAAAATATGTGATAGCGTTTATGTATAGTAATATATATATATATAACAAAAGCGTTCTCACAGTTATTAAAATCAGGATCAATGTTAGGATAATCATTAAATAGATCAAAATTTAAATTATCAGTCATTAAATAAAAAAGAAAAATACTACAAAATATTAAGATCATCAAATCATCATCAGTTTTTTCATTAAAATATTATTATGTCTAAACCTCAAATATTTATAATTTTTCTCCTCCTTCGCCTTCTTTGCCGCCATGAAAAGTGCTTTAACAAAGCTAGTGAAACCATCATTTATGTAAATTTTAGCCTTGTCAACATCTCCAAATAAACCCGTATCAAGATTTTTAAATTATTTCCCTTTGCCTTCATAATATCTCGCTTGACTTCTTTTGAAGAAAGACAAACACTTTTCAGCTTACTATTTCTTGCTTTTTAAATATTTTTTACGTAGCATTTTGTAATGCGCTTTTCATTTATATTCATTTTTAAACCTTCATTAGAAGGCGAAAACTGAACATGGGTTCGGATCCTGGAACTTTCTCATCGAATTTAGGCCGAGCATGATTCTGAATCCAAAGAAGTTAGAACCTCCAAATTTAATATCAGGATGTCCCTTCCCATTCTCTTAGGGTCATCAAAAATTGGAACCAATTGGAGTAGTGGGTCGGGAACCATCAACATAGTTTCGAAGACCTTAAAGAAAGACGAATTATATGTAGAAGCTTAAAATTGGCACAAGGGTGCTCTTTGTTATTTCCTACGTGTTTCCTTAATTTATGACCAATCGGAGTGGTGGTTCAGGTAACTCCCTTAGACCTCCCAAGCTTTGAAAACTTATTATCGAAATTAATAAAAAGTAGTCACTTGAAACTAAGATAGAACGTTCCAATTGTGTACAAGGGTTAACTAGTATTAAAAGTATGACGGAGAGTGCATGTGGGCGAAATCGTACCATGGTTTCGCGTTTTGGAACCTTTAATCAGTTCATGCGCAAACGGACATATATCTAAAAGACACCCTAACTCAAAAACTAATGACGCTATTTTTGTGAAATTTAAATTCTAGGTTATTCTAGGTATTGGTTCCGGTCGAGATCGGACAATGAGCTCAGATTTTAGAAGCTTTTGATCGATTTGAGACCAAACGAGTATAAATTCGAAGCCAAAGAAGATATTTCCTATTTCCTAAGTGTCGAAATTCATGAAGCTATCTTAATTCATGAAGCCTAAAAAAAGTTGATTACTATAAAAAAAAAAAAAAAAATTAAATTGTATTCCCAAAGTTATGATTATGTTACTAAATCTGATTTAAATAATATTTTATGTATCGCCCTTGTTGTTTCCAAAAACATATAAATTAACTAACATAATATTATACATATTTTTTTTTATGACTAGAATAACATTATCATTATTCAAAATTTACTTATATTTTTTATTTTAGTATATGAGTAATGGTTACAAAGTCAACAATCAACTAACCTAACAATTATGGTATTGCGTAGGTGTATAATAATATTTCTATGGTCACATATAAATAAAACCAATTTTTTGTTTTTTTTGGTTTTAATTGGAGAATAAAATGACTTTTTTAATTTATCATATTATATTTAAAGAATAATATTATGTTTTGTACAAATTTATGTTATGGTCAAAATTATATTCTGAAAGATTTAGTTTGCTTTGGTAAAAATAAAAACATAAACAATATAAAAAATTGTATCTTACATATTTAAAAAAAAAAATAATGTATTGTTTGTTTTATTCAAGTTATTTACCTAAATTGTTTTAGGTTAAGCCCCGAAAAATAAATAAACCAGACTCTATTGAGTAAAAAATATCTGATTCGAAAGTTTTCAGAATTTGCGATCCGAAGGTAAAATTCATTTAATATTCCTACCAAATAATTTGTATCATATTTGAATACAATTTAATACCATTTATAACAATAAATATATATACTAAATTATCAAGTTAAATTTTTAGGAGCTCTGTATCTTGAAGATCAAGAAAAGGACCGACATGATTTAAAAAAGATACTCACTAATCTTGTAATAAAAATATAAAAACAAGGTGGAAAATCAAAACGCATAAAAGCTATTTCTAATATACTAATCTACTAATACATAATACACAGCTGGAAACTGTATTTAATTCAGTTTCAAAGCAAGGAAAGTACAAGAAATCAAGCAGTCGAATATATAACACAGGGGTTTCGAGTTATTTTAAAATTTTTATGGATTTTTTTGTTCGGAATTTCTATTCTGTACCACCCTTTACACCCTAAAATTTATTGTCGAAAATCTTTCAAATCAACCTTTTCCAAAATCTCTAATCTTTATATTCGTATGACTATATAGTCAAAGGGTATAATAAATTTGCCATTACGTTTATGACGCAAAGAAGGAGAGGAGGTAGATATAGACTCTAGTGTATGGATCAGAATCTATTTAAATCAAGACATTTTGGTCCCTGGGTTCGGTTAGCTGCCATACAACTTCTTTTTTTATATGAGTATTACTCTGTACCTATTACTATTACAGCTGCGTGTCTGAAATTTTACCAAAAGTAGTTTAGTTTTATGGCTAAAGTTTCTGCAAAATTTGGTTGGTCTACTGCAGTGGGTTCGAGTAGCTGCTATACAACTTCCTATTTTATATGAGCATTACTCTCCACCTAATGAAGCTGGGTGTCTGAAATTCGGCCAAATATAGTTTAGTGTAATGGCCAAAGTTTCTGCGAAATTTGGTTGAATCTGGTGTAGAGGCTTCAAGTAGCTGCCATACAACTCCTTCTTTTATATGAACATTACACTACACCTAATGAAGCTGGGTACCTGAAATTTTGTCAAAAATAGTTTAGTTTTATGGCCAAAGTTACAGCAAAATTTGGTTGGTCTACTGAAGAGGGTTCGGGTAGTTGCCATGCAACTCCTTCTTTTATATGAGTATTCCACTACACGTAATAAAGCTTTATGTTTGCAATTTTGCCAAAAGTAATTAACCGGATGCCTAACTATATATGTGCATGTCGGAGCAGGGGAGATATATTCATATATTAGTACATGTAGAAATGTCTATGATTTTCAATAAATACAGTTCTATTTTGTTTATATTGTAATAATTTTGTATTTGAGTTATATGGTATTCAATATCAGCGAGTTATAATATTTAATTGAATTATTTGTTCACATTTTGTATTTGTTTATATTGTTATATTTATTTATTTTTTTTATTAAAGATATATATTTATTAATTATTGATTAAGCCATTAATTTGAACCCAAAGGCGAATGGTAGCTGAGTCGAGTTTAAAACCAGATAAAAGTTTTATCACTTTCACTGGGATTTGAAACCGGGGCCTTTCGCGTGAAAGGTCGGTACTTTAACCACTGTGCCACCCAGCCGTTAATATTATATATTACTAGCTGATTTAACCGGTGTTGCCCGGAAGCTTGCAAATTGTAAAAACGCAAGTTTCAGCCAATTTTTTGAAATACTACTTTGCTTATAAATGAAGCCACAAAAAATATTTGTGGAGTTCCGTTAACCCATCGTGGCCCAACAGCTTTTTATAGGTTTTTTCGTTGCTTTGTTATATATTAGAAATGATTTAACCGATTAACTTCAAATTTTGTATATGTGTTCTTCTTTGAAAATGAAGTTCAATTTACTAACAGACTTGGAAGTTGTTAACCCCTGCCGACCCGACGATTGTTAAAAAAAAAATTTGTAAGTAAATTACGTCCAATTTCTGAAAGTAGGTACAACTTCTTTGAATTAGGGGAATGCTTAAAAAAATGTTTTGTCGAGTTCTTTTAACCGATTGCGAAACAAAAACTTTAAAAAACAGTTTGCAAAACAATTTGAACGATTATCTCTAATTTTTCTATACATGGTGCTTCTTGAGAATTTGGTGCTCCTTGACGATAGAGTTGAGGATGTTAGGTGTCCGGCGAATAATGTTAACTGAATTAAAATGACTATTGGTCAAATCGGGATACTAAGTTTGCCATTATGTCATTGTACTATGTCAATAGTAGTTTTCTTGAATTGCCAACGATTGAATAAAATATAGTCGATGGTTTAGAAAAGGTTTAAAAATTTGGTTTTCAACTTATATTTTGTTTAGTACTCACCTGAAAGTTGTAAGTAGTAATAGTAGCGCTTGGGCATGGGAAAATAATTATGCAAATTAGGCCAGTGACTTGGCGTTTACTTTGTTGTTGAGAGCTTTTTTAAGGAATGTTGTAGTGTAAAAACAGGTATGCAAATTAGATGTCGTGATTGGCGTTTGCATAATTAGTTTCCGGAAAGTGTTTGTAAATAATATAGAAGGTCAACTAGATAATGTGGAACAAGTAGATAGTGCAATGACCTAAACAGGTGTGTAGTATTTCTGCCGGTTGCATGATTAGTTTCCGGAAAGTGTTTGTAAATAATATAGAAGGTCAACTAGATAATGTGGAACAAGTAGATAGTGCAATGACCTAAACAGGTGTGTAGTATTTCTGCCGGTTGCATGATTAGTTTCCAGAAAAAGCTTTTGTAAATAATATAGAAGGTAAACGAGATAATGTAGGATAAGTAAGTGCAATGATCTTGTTATGATAGTATAGTAACATATAGGTTATTTTAAATAATAAAAATGTATCTTATTTTTTCAATAAAAAGCTTTCACGGTCAACCAGTTATTGTAACATAATATTAGCGCAAAAAATACAGTTGTTATTTATGAGATAAATAAAATGCAGATATTGACCTTGTTATTGTATCTTGTAAATTTCGGTTGTATGTACTTGGACATAGGAATTCTGTGCGAGAAAGAGATAGCAAATTATGTCAATAATCTTGTTGTGATAGTATAGTAATATAGATTATTGTAAATAATACGAATTTACTTATTAATAAAAAGCTTTCACGGTCAACCAGTTTCGGGAAAATAATATTAACGCAAAAGTGCAGGTGTTATGAGATAAATAAAATGCAGAACTTGTTATTGTAACTTAGTTTTAAAGTAATTTATAGTATAGGTTGTATGTATAAAATCGTTAGAAAAAAATCTGTATTTAGTGATTAATTGTTATGTTTAATAAAAAAATAAGAAAAAAATTTAATATAGAACAAGATTTATTATAGATTCTTGTAAATTACTTTCTATTATGCAAATTTGAGGGTAACATAATATTAGCGCAAAAAATACAGTTGTTATTTATGAGATAAATAAAATGCAGATATTGACCTTGTTATTGTATCTTGTAAATTTCGGTTGTATGTATTGGACATAGGAATTATTGTAACTTAGTTTTAAAGTAATTTATAGTATAGGTTGTATGTATAAAATCGTTAGAAAAAAATCTGTATTTAGTGATTAATTGTTATGTTTAATAAAAAAATAAGAAAAAAATTTAATATAGAACAAGATTTATTATAGATTCTTATAAATTACTTTCTATTATGCAAATTTAAGGTATGTTATTAACAACTATGTATTATGCAAATAATTTAATAATGAATTGTAAAACGAAAAACAAGTAAATTAATTTTTATATAATATCAATTAATATAATTGAAATATAATTTGAAAAATTTTTTTTATATATAACAAGATTTATTATGTTCTAGGAAATTACTAGTATTATGCAAATTTGAGTTGTAAAATGTAAATAAGGTGCAATGTGGAGTGACAATGTTAATTTTATTGTCTATTTGATTCATTTCCTAGTTTTTAAAAATATGTATGGAAAATTTCCTATCCCTTTTAATATTGGTATAAAAACAAGGTTAATTAGTTATATATTATCATTAACAAAAACAAAGTCGTAAAAACATACCAAATCAATACTGAGAAAAATGGCCAAGAAACAAATATTAGAGAAATATTTAGAGGAGTCTTCCAAATTCATAATTATGGAAGAAAAAAGTCAGTTTTCGAAAAAGTTTGGAGTCATGTCGAGAAAAATTACATTCAAAATAAGAAAAGCTCCAAATGAAGAAGATATATTGGCATATACTAAAGAAGCCATTAATCAAATAGTTTCATATTCGGTGGAAAACGTTGAACCGAATGATCTCATTGGTATAGTATTTTTTGCTGATAACTTTCAACAGAGAACTCCAGGTTGGATGAATTTTAAGCTTGCAAGTTCAGTGACGTTTGATGACATTTGGGAACTAATAAATAAAATATTCCAAAGTAATTCGGAGGGCCTGAATACTGATTCTTTTCAACTAACAACTACAACTGTACGGTTGCCTTCTGGAAGTGGACGAGGGAGAAATTATTTTACTTTCAATGAAGAAAGTTTAAAACGAAGAGGCATTGTTGTCATTAAAAATAATGATAATCTTTACTTACTCCAAGCTATTGTAGTAGGAAAAGCTTTTATAGATGGTGACATGAATTATAAAAAAATTCGCCAAGATACACAGAAGATGCAGAAAAATCTAGCATTAGAGCTGATGGTAAAAACAAAATTAAATATAACGCAAAGTGCAGGAATATCTGAACTTAAAAAAATACAGGATTATTATGGGGATGAATATAACATCGTTGTTTACGATTATGCTAATAACAAAAATATAATTTTTGAAGGTAAAAACGATGGCAAAAGAATTAATTTATTATATAACGAAAATCACTTTAACGTTATTATTTCGCTGACAGCGGTTTTTTGCATTAACCATTACTGTGAAAAATGTAATGTAGGTTACGCAAATTATCATAATTGTGAAGGTATCTGTATTTGTTGTCGACAGTCTCCTGCGTGTAATAATATACCTACAACTATTACATGCAACTATTGCAAACGATCATTCAGAGGTGGAAAATGTTTTGAAAATCATAAAACAGTTACTACATGTCAAAAATTTCACAAATGCTTAATTTGTTTTAAAACACATTTTAGAAAGATTGATTCACCACATAAATGTGATGCTGTTTTTTGTAAAAATTGTAACAAAAGTGTAGAAAAAATCATTTTTGTTATATTATTGTAGATAAGAGCAAACCAAAAATTAATGATTTTGTGTTTATCTTTTACGATCTAGAAACAATGCAAGAAAAAACGCTAGTTAAAAACAATAATGAAGATATTAAACTACATGAACCTAATTTATGTGTTCTTAGCACAAGATGTCATCATTGCATAAAAGAAGAGAAGTTACATTTTTGTTCTAAATGTAGTTTTAGAACAACAGTTTTTGACACATATGTAATTCCAAATTTAGTTGATTACATTTTTAAAATGGCTAAAAAATTTAAACAAGTTGTTGTAATAGCTCATAATGGACAAAGTTTTGATCACCAGTTTATTTTAAATGAATTGCTGCATAAAAGTGACATAGAGCCAAAATTAATCATGAGGGGCACAAAAATTATTCAGATGCAGATTAAAAATATAAGGTTTTTAGATTCTATGAATTATCTTGCAATGCCACTATCACAACTTCCTAAAGCTTTCGATTTATCAACTGATTTAAAAAAAGGTTATTTTCCTCATTTGTTTAATACAACAGAAAATATAAATTATGTTGGACCAATACCACTTATGCACTACTATAGTCCTGATACAATGACAGAAGAAAATCGAAAAATGTTTATTGATTGGTATGAAAAAAGCAAAAATACCGAGTTCAATATGAAACGTGATTTGATAGAATATTGTAAAAATGATGTACATATTTTAACTGAAGCCTGCATTAAATTTAGAACACTTCTATTGGAAGAAAATAATGTATGTCCTTTCACTGAGGCTACAACCATTGCTTCAGCGTGCAATTTAATTTTTCGAAGAAATTTTTTGAAACCGGAAACTATAGGATTGATACCCAAAAAAGGTTACAGATTTGCAGACAATCAATCAAAGATTGCTCTTCAATGGCTAATTTGGGAAGAGGATCAAAGAAAGATTAATATTCAACATGCAGCAAAGAAAAAAGAAGCAATTATCTAATATATAAAGAAGAAAATTTGTTTGTTTATTTGTTTGTTTGTTTGTTTGTTTGTTTGTTTGTCCAGGATTCACGTGAAAACCACTGGTCCGATTGACACCAAATTTTAGAGGAACAATTTTGGGAGTCCGGGGGGTGACATAGGCTATGTCGCATTTTTATAAGTCAACAGGTTGCGGCTCCAGAGCCGTTTTACACTTTTTCGTTTTTTTGATGTCGAGTCGAAACGGTTTGACCGATTAACTTAAAATTTTGCACGAATGTTCTTCTTATTAAACGGAATTAATGGTATAAAGTTGGTTGAAATAAATTAACCCCTTTCGGCCCGGCGGGCTTCCAAAAAATTTTGTGTTTCCGATTTGTGTCCAATTTTACAGGGTGGTTTTGCAGTCAAAAAGAGAGGCTGGCACAAATTTTTGTTGGGTTCGGTTAACCCGTTTGGGCACGAGGGCGCAATGAAGCTTTTTCAATGTTTTTGATGTCGAGCCGAAACAGTTTGACCGATTGACTTGAAATTTTGCACAAATCTTCCTATTAGCAAACGGAATTAGTTGTATAAAGATGGTTCGAAAATATTAACCCATTTCGGCCCGGCGGGCTTCCAAAAAATTATTTGTTTCCGATTTGTGTCCAATTTTACAGGGTGGTTTTGCAGTCGAAAAGAAAGGCTGGCACAAATTTTTGTTGGGTTCGGTTAACCCGTTTGGGCACGAGGGAGCAATGAAGCTTTTTCAATGTTTTTGATGTTGAGCCGAAAAAGTTTGACCGATTGACTTGAAATTTTGCACAAATCTTACTCTTAGCAAACGGAATTAGTTTTATACAGTTGCATGGAATATATTAACCCATTTCGGCCTGGCGGGCTTTCAATATTTTTTTTGGCCGTTTGGGCAAGAGAGCGCAATGAAGCTTTTTCAATGTTTTTGTTGTTGAGCTTAAATGAACACTTTTTTCAGCTAATCTTGAACACATTTTTCAGCTAATCTTTATTAGCAAATCTCACAGGGTTAATTTGATTTTTATCATTTAACCCCTTTTGTCACAAGGGTTCATTAAATTTGATCTCCTTAAAGAGTTCAATCTTTAATATAAATTTGTTTTCCTGTTGAAAAGGTTTAATCAATATGTTAAAAAAAAACCAATTGTTCGACTAACACAGTTTAAAGTTAACGCAAACATTGCATTATTTCACAAGCTCACCAAAAAACATGATTGCGCTCTATTAACCCGTTTGGACCTAATGTATTTTTTTTAAGTTTTTGTTGGCCTGCTTAACGGTCGAAAACAATATTTTTAAAACTTTTAACTCATGTCTATTTGTAATTTTGTAAAAGGTTTTGAATGCAAATTTCTAATCTAATATATAAAGAAGAAAATTTGTTTGTTTATTTGTTTGTTTGTTTGTTTGTTTGTTTGTTTGTCCAGGATTCACGTGAAAACCACTGGTCCGATTGACACCAAATTTTAGAGGAACAATTTTGGGAGTCCGGGGGGTGACATAGGCTATGTCGCATTTTTATAAGTCAACAGGTTGCGGCTCCAGAGCCGTTTTACACTTTTTCGTTTTTTTGATGTCGAGTCGAAACGGTTTGACCGATTAACTTGAAATTTTGCACGAATGTTCTTCTTATTAAACGGAATTAATGGTATAAAGTTGGTTGAAATAAATTAACCCCTTTCGGCCCGGCGGGCTTCCAAAAAATTTTGTGTTTCCGATTTGTGTCCAATTTTACAGGGTGGTTTTGCAGTCAAAAAGAGAGGCTGGCACAAATTTTTGTTGGGTTCGGTTAACCCGTTTGGGCACGAGGGCGCAATGAAGCTTTTTCAATGTTTTTGATGTCGAGCCGAAACAGTTTGACCGATTGACTTGAAATTTTGCACAAATCTTGCTCTTAGCAAACGGAATTAGTTGTATAAAGATGGTTCGAAAATATTAACCCATTTCGGCCCGGTGGGCTTCCAAAAAATTATTTGTTTCCGATTTGTGTCCAATTTTACAGGGTGGTTTTGCAGTCGAAAAGAAAGGCTGGCACAAATTTTTGTTGGGATCGGTTAACCCGTTTGGGCACGAGGGCGCAATGAAGCTTTTTCAATGTTTTTGATGTTGAGCCGAAAAAGTTTGACCGATTGACTTGAAATTTTGCACAAATCTTCCTCTTAGCAAACGGAATTAGTTTTATACAGTTGCTTGGAATATATTAACTCATTTCGGCCTGGCGGGCTTTCAATATTTTTTTTGGCCGTTTGGGCAAGAGACCGCAATGAAGCTTTTTCAATGTTTTTGTTGTTGAGCTTAAACGAACACTTTTTTCAGCTAATCTTGAACACATTTTTCAGCTAATCTTTATTAGCAAAGCTCACAGGGTTAATTTGATTTTTATCATTGGGCGCAATGAAGCTTTTTCAATGTTTTTGATGTCGAGCCGAAACAGTTTGACCGATTGACTTGAAATTTTGCACAAATCTTCCTCTTAGCAACCGGAATTAGTTGTATAAATTTGGTTGGAATAAATTAACTCATTTCGGCCTGGCCGGCTTCCAAAAAATTTTGGGTTTTCGATTTGTGTCCAATTTTACAGGGTGGTTTCGCAGTCGAAAAGAGAGTCTGGCATAAATTTTTGTTGAGTTCGGTTAACCCGTTTGGGCACGAGGGCGCAAAGAAGCTTTTTCAATGTTTTTGATGTCGAGTCAAAACCGTTTGACAAATTGACTTGAAATTTTGCACAAATGTTCCTCTTAGCAACCGCAATTGGTTGTATAAATTTGGTTGGAATAATTTAACCCATTTCGGCCTGGCGGACTTTCAAAAAATTTTGTGTTTTCGATTTGTGTCCAATTTTACAGGTTGATTTTGTAGTCTAAAGAGAGGCTGCAAAAAGTTTTATTTAAGTTCGATTAACCCGTTTTCCACGACGACGCCATGAAGTTTTCTATAAATTTTATTTTCTTATAGGATTAAAAGTATTTTATTGAAAATTTTGTACCAACATTTTAATTAAAACCCACATGGTTAATTTGGTTTTGACCTGTTTGTGCGTTTTGAACAAAGATTCAATGAAATTTTCAGTTTTCTTCAAATGAAATCTAAAAATCAAAAAATTCAATTTCTTATATATAATGCTTAAAAACATAGTATTTTAAAACAGTTTTTCCAAAAAATAAGCCTACATTTCTCTCATCAAATCATAAAAAAACGAGGAAGAGCGTATTACAACTTTCAGGTGAGTACTAAACAAAATATAAGTTGAAAAGCAAATTTTTAAACCTTTTCTAAACCATCGACTATATTTTATTCAAACGTTGGCAATTTAAGAAAACTACTATTGACATAGTATAATGACATAATGGCAAACTTAGTATCCCCATTTGACCAATAGTCATTTCAATTCAGTTAACATTATTCGCCGGAAACCTAACATCCTCAACTCTATCGTCAAGGAGCACCAAATTGTCAAGAAGCACCATGTATAGAAAAATAAGAGATAATCGTTCAAACTGTTTTTTAAAGTTTTTGTTTCGCAATCGGTTAAAAGAACTCGACAAAACATTTTTTTAAGCATTCCCCTAATTCAAAGAAGTTGTACCTACTTTCAGAAATTGGACGTAATTTACTTACAAATTTTTTTTTGAACAATCGTCGGGTCGGCAGGGGTTAACAGCTTCCAAGTCTGTTAGTAAATTGAACTTCATTTTCAAAGAAGAACACATATAGAAAATTTGAAGTTAATCGGTTAAATCATTTCTAATATATAACAAAGCAACGAAAAAACCTATAAAAAGCTGTTGGGCCAGGATGGGTTAACGGAACTCCACAAATATCTTTTTGTGGCTTCATTTATAAGCAAAGTAGTATTTCAAAAAATTGGCTAAAACTTGCGTTTTTACAATTTGCAAGCTTCCGAGCAACGCCGGGTAAATCTGCTAGTAAAAAATATAAAAGTAGATGGTTTTTGTTCAGAAACAAAACAAATTTTCAATTCCATGGGTGCTATTTTCATGGCCATCCAAAATGTTTTCCATATAAGAGGAATGAATCAATACAAGGGAACAAACATGATACTCTTGATATCAGATTTGAAAATACCATAACAAGAACAGAACGATTAAAATCATTTGGATATCAAGTGATCGAAATGTGGGAATGTGATTTTAGAGAACAATTGATAGAAAAAGAAGACGAGATGTCATATCTTATAAATCACCCGCTTTTAAAAAACGTTCCTTTAGAACCACAAGATGCTTTTTATGGAGGTAGAACTGGAAACACTTTTATGTATTACAAAGCAAAAGAAAATGAAAAAATAAAATACAAAGATATTTCCTCATTATATCCCTATGTGTGCAAATATGGGAAATTTCCAGTAGGACATCCTGAAGTTTTAGTGGGCCATGAAATATGTTCTAAAGTTGACTTAGAAAATACTAATGGTTTAATAAAATGTGATATTCTTCCACCAACTGATTTGATTCACCCTGTTCTTCCAATAAAACAAAATAATAAATTAATGTTTACGCTTTGTTTTACTTGCAGCCTTGAAACATATCAAGATGAATGCCTTCATTCTGATAAAGAAAGAACTCTGACAGGAACTTGGGTTATAGACGAAGTAGTAAAAGCTGTAAAAAAGGGGTATAAAATATTTGAATTTCATGAAATTTGGCGTTACAAGGTACGACAATATAACAAAGACAACTGTGAACCTGGATTATTTACAGAGATGATGGACAAATTTCTTAAAACTAAACAGGAAGCTTCTTGATGGCCTAAAGATTGCAACACAGAAGAATTAAAACAAAATTATTTAGAACAATTTTTCCAACAAGAAAATATTAAACTTGATCCAGAAAATATTTACAAAAACCCTGGAAAAAGATCATACAGTAAGCTTATATTGAACTCTTTCTGGGGAAAATTTGGTCAACGAGAAAATCAGACAAAAACGCAAGTAATAAAAAGTCCAGCTACTTTTTATTCTATATTGACAAATCCAAGCAAAGATGTATTGCACATAATGATTATCAATTCTGACACGGTTTTAGTTAACTGGAAATATAAAAATGAAGATTTAGATTCATTGCGTACAGTGAACGTATGTATTGCAAGTTATACAACTGCGCAGGCTCGTTTAAAATTGTATGAATATTTGGAAAATTTACAAGAACGAGTTTTATATTATGACACTGATTCGGTCATATATGTGTCAAAAGAAGGTGAATATGAACCTGCCCTAGGCAATTTTATCGGAGATATGACTAATGAACTAGAATCATATGGATCTGACAGCTACATAAAAGAATTCGTTAGCGGTGGACCAAAAAATTATGCATATAAAGCATTTTCTTCTGACAAACAAAGCGATGCAGTAGTTTGTAAAGTAAAAGGAATTAAACTAGATTATAATAATTCAAAACTAGTCAATTTTGAAAAATTGAGATTGAACGATAAAGCCGGTGTGAATATTCTGTACAAAAATTTTCGAAGAACAAATGATCATAGGGTAATTACAGTTCCAGAAACAAAGATATACAGACTAAAAGCAGAAAAACGAATGTTTTATGAAAATTATAGTTCTGTACCATTTGGATTTAAAAGAAAAAAATAAAGTTTTTTAAAAAGAATTTTAATCATTTTTTTATTATTTTTAATTTTATAAAGGAACACAAGTTTTTATTTTGCCCGAATTTTATAGTAAATGTATGTAACCGTAAACTTGAACCTTCCATCAGCGTCTTTGCCTTTTCCCAGCCATCTGCACTTTTTTCTCAATTCTTCTATGGTGACATCACTCTTTAGGTATGGACAATAGAAAATTATATTTTCTATGTCCATTCGAGCACATAAATATTTATAATGATTGTATTGAAATTGTCCAGAGTTTATCCATTTTGCTAATGCCACTGATTTTAACATTGGTGGGTTCATGTTGTTTTGCTTCTAAATTAAAACATTTTGAGCATGTATTTTTATATCACTAAATGCTTATTAGACAAAGAAATTAATTTAAACGAGGAAGAGTATAGTAGAGTAGACAGTGTCAACTCTGGGATACCCGTATGACCGTAACATATACATTATATCATCTGGTTAATTACTTTTGGCAAAATTTAAAACATACAGCTTTATTAAGTGTAGTGTAATGCTCATATAAAAGAAGGGTTTGTATGGCAGCTACTCGAACCCTCTGCAGTAGACCAACCAAATTTTGCTGTAACTTTGGCCATTACACCAAACTATTTTTGGCAAAATTTCAGACTCTCAGCTTCATTAGGTGTAGTGTAATGCTCATATAAAAGAAGGAGTTGTATGGCAGCTACTCGAACCCTCTGCAGTAGACCAACCAGATTTTGCAAAAACTTTGGCCATTACACTAAACTATTTTTGGAAAAATTTCAGACACCCAGCTTCAATAGGTATAGAGTAATGCTCATATAAAATTAGAAGTTGTATGGCAGCTACTCGAACCCTCTGCATTAGACCAACCAAATTTTGTAAAAACTTTGGCCATAAAACTAAACTAGTTTTTTCAAAATTTCAGACAAGTAGCTGTAATAGGTGCAGAGTAATACTCATATAAAAAAGGAAGTTGTATGGCAGCTATCCGAACTCATGGACCAAAATGGCTGGATTTAAATAGCGATGACGGCTATTGCAAAAAAATGAATTTGCGAAAATTTCAAGACCCTAGCTCCTTTAGTTTTTGAGTTATCGTGCGGACGGACGGACAGACGGACGGACGGACATACATAGCTAAATCGATTTATTTTTCGATTCTGATCCGATCCATACACTTGAGTCTATATCTACCCCCCCTCCTTCTCTGCGTCACAAACGTAATGGCAAATTTATTATACCCTTTGACTATATAGTCATACGGGTATAAAGAATTAGTTAATTTAAGGAGTGTTCTAGGAAATGATTTTATGTTAGAAAATTTATTTTTATCGGTCTTTGAAGGTCCGGTATCGGTTTATACTACTGCTAAAGGCTCCCTTCCCTTCTTTTTTTCACTCTTTTTAAATCGTATTAGTTATAAATTAGAGGATTTCAAGGTATTTTAAAATAGTAAGGCACAAAATGAGCAGCAGGAAGGCAGTAGCAGATTTACAATTTATTGTTGGAAATAATAAGCAATATTTCTTGAAGGAATTTGCTTTGATAGCTGATGGGTCACTGATACCAATGCTGTTTATATTTAAAGCACCTTATTCGTTCGAAGAGTTAAATACTGATGTTAAACAGCAAAATGAATTCAATAAAACACAAATAAATGGCCTTGACTGGGATGATGGCTTTATAGAATATTCAGCAATTAAAAATAACTTAAAGGAACATTTAAACTCATTCGACGTCATTTATGTAAAGGGGTACCAGAAAAAGGAATTTTTAGATAAATTTGTTTCGAGTTCAGTACAAGTTATCAACTTAGATAATGACATTCCATCTCTTCAGAAACTAAAGAATTTCACAACCATTTGCCCTCACCATAACATTACTGAAAATTTAAAAAGATGTGCTGTAAAAAATTGTATGAATTTATATATGTATTTAATAAAAGAAAATAATTGGTTTTAAAAAATATTTGTTTTATTTATTGTTGACCAAGATAATTTTTCTGACAAAAACATAGGTATTTCATAAAATAGTCTGGAATAATTACACTGAGCTATGTGTAAATTCATTGGAATGTAGAAATCTTCTTGTTCCAATCTTAGTTTATTCTTTTCAATACATCTCTCAAAATATTTGAATACATATTCTCTTATATTAAGTTCAGCTCCGTTGTTATATGACATCACTGCTTGTTGTACTCATCTAACTGCAATACAAGTTTTTTAGTGCGCCCATCATGATTAAATGTTAACGAAAATCCTTTTGCATTTAATTTTGCTTGATTGTTTTTAAAGTCGCGATAAAATGTATACCACTCCAAATAATTCATTTCGCTTATGACTTTGTTTTGTCGTTGGAAAATTATTGATGCAGCAAAATTCTCAATATTAAATCCAATTTCAATTTTTATTGTTTGTTTTTTATCCAAAAAATAAATATAGCTTAATAAAAGGTTCTGCGGTGGCTCACCTTTTTCTGTTTTAAATACTTCTGAATTTGTAGATTGCTCCATTGTTTTGTTTTGGTTTAACTGATGAATTCTATTTTAGAATTTTGTATTTATAGTTTTTCTTCCACATTTTTTAAAAATTTTTCGAAATATTCTTTGTATTTTTTTATCGTTTTTAAGTGGGGATGATGTGTCGAATAAATTAAGAAAATATTTTATGCTTTTACGGGAACTTCGCATCCATAGATATACACAACAATAATGTCCACAAACAGATGTTTTTACTTTGTAAACGCTTATTGTTGAAAACAAAACATGTTGATTGATTTTGTAGAAATTTTATAATCTCATTGTGAAACGGGGGATTTCCAAATGAATCAAAATATTCTGCACACCCTTGAACTGGAACAAATATTGCTAACCAATGTGTTCCCTTTTCATTAGAATTATCGGTATTTACCACCAAAATACTAGGTTTTAAAACTTGTTTTGGTAATTTATCAAGAGCATAAACGCCTCTAAATATTTTATGTGTTAACTTATTACATTTCAGAACCTTTGAAATCTGAAGTGTATTCATTATCTTGCAATCGTGAGATATCAATTAGTCGAGTATTTCCTCGTATAAATGCTATCAAAAATTCTGCTTTAAGTTTTCCATTTGTTAAGACTATATCGAATTTTTCAAGCAAATTTATTAAGTTATTAGTTATTTTTTCGTTATCGATATGTCCAAAAGAGTAATTCTCAATATCCGTTTTTTTCAAATCTCTGACAGGAAATTTATATTTTAATTCTTTTACAATAGTTTTACATTTTTCTTTTATACCAGCCACAGCAATATTTTTTACAAATATTGTATTGTTATCGTCCGTACAGAACGATAAATCTACTAGAGCACATGTCATTTTGAAATGAATAGAGATGATTAACTAAACTTCCTTTTATATGTTCACGTAGACGTTACGATTTTTATCAATTTCGATATTAGCATCGAATTCTGCAAATACAATACAAGTTAATGTTGAAGTTAATGGAGAGCTGAGTCTTACTTCAATCTTTACTACTCCCTGGTTTAATAAACTCTGACATGTGTCTGTTCCCGAGCCGTCTGGTGATAAATCAAAAGCCAGTATTGTATAACCTTTTGAAAATAATTCTTTTGAAATTTGATGTCCCCTATCAGAATGATGTATACCTGTTCCGCTAAATAATGTTAAATATGCTCGAGAATTACAAGAATTATTCGGTGTAAAACTTGTTTCAATTGAAGAGTTTGGTGTAGGCACTCCATTCACATATAATTGAAATTGTGTGAGATTTTGATGGTCGAAATGGTATGGATTTTTTGATCTCTTACCATTGAAATTTTCATTATTAACCATACAAAATACAAGAGCTTTTGGTATTTGCCCTATAAATATATTATCCAATGATATGTTAGATGTGTTAGCTGGAATTGTAAATGTTTTGATTTCACTTCTGGTATAAAAATATTTCGCGTTAGCCTTTTCCAATACAGTATTATGTGCTATCAATATGCTAGGATTAATTGTTAAATGTTTCATGTATAACGTAGCTTCGAGAATTTTTAAATAGCTTTCATCGGCATCGTTAAAGAAAATAAAAAAATCCTGTTTTTCTAGGGCTAAAGCAATTCGAATGTCAACATTATTTAAAAGTAATTTAGGAGTATTGAAGAAATCTACATGTAATTTTCCCATTAATTCTACTACAGTAGAATTGTTGTATGATTTTTGTCTTGATTTAGAACCAGAATTATTAAAATCATTTACATTTGGTTTATCCAATTCCCAACCAGATGCTTCCAGATGTGTTTGACTGGAATCTGTACCATAATTTAGTAAAGTAGTTAAGTATGCTTTATAATGGTATAAGGAGTCTGAAGGACTGATGTTTTTTCCGTTTAGAGTTACATTACATTGTTTAATTAAAGAGTGTAATAAATTATTTACAACACTAGGTTGCGGAGCTGGCTTTGCTTCAGTTCCGGTTCCCACTTTATCATTTGCACTCCAAACTGATCCATCTTTTTTTAATATTTGAACTTTAAATTTTATATAGGTGGAGGATAAATCTCGATATGTATCTCCATTTCCAAGTGAAATAAATTCAACAGTTGACGGTGATGCCTCTAAAGAAGCTAAAGGATTGTATGCTACCTCTTCTGAACGCAAAATACTTGTTTGTACGGGTAATGACGCAAAAAGATCAAGTTCAGATTTCATACATTCCATTTTTAATTGAATATGTCGGATGTTTTACTTTGCTTTTTTCGTCGTTTCGACTTCAAATGTGTATTTTTAGAAACTGTTCGTCTTTTAATAGCTCTTTGTCTTTTTATAGTTCTTTGTCTTCCACCATACATCGAATGCAGTTGGTTAACTACTGATTTCTGTAAATTTTTTATACCGCCTTTGCTTTGATCAATTAAAGCTTCTTTTATGTTTGCACCAGATGCTATATCATTAAAAATATTTTTACTTGTGTTTACAGCCTCTTTTTTAATTAAGTCCCAACCTGATGTAAAAACTGGCTTTAAGTAACGAATTAAACTTCCGAATATATTTCCAAAACCACGACCTCTTTGTATAGCTGGATAAAATTGTAATAAAGGCCCAATATCGTTGACTCCTCCACCTACTTGAGAGGAATAATATCTCACGTAAGCTCTTTCCATGTTTGATAGGATACCATATTTGAGTAGTAGTATTTATATTGTTTTTGGGGAATCAATGCTTTTTAAAGTGTAATACAATTTTTGTTGGATAGTAACTGGAAACAAAATTTATTTCATCACCGTATTGGTTACAAATTTTAATTGCTATTGTTTCAAAACGATTTTTTTCTACGGGTATGTAATGAACATTTTCAAATTCAGTATTTGTAGGTATTCTACAATTTTCTATGTTGATAGCTCTCAACGCCCGCACTTTGCTAATTCCAAAAACAGATGATTGAATGATATCTGAATAAATCATCACCATTCCATTCAATTCATCTTTATTATTAGCAACAGCTAATTTGAATAGTTCAGGTAATTTTGTTTTGAAATTTTTTATATTTTTTTTCTGTTGAAATAATTCAGTTGGTAATGTTTTTACATTATAACTTTGATTAACTTTTATATAGAAACTGTCTTCATCAAAAGTCTGCGATATTCGAATTAAATCCCCTCGGTTAGATTCTGACACTTTTTTAAATATTACATCATCATAATTTTTAGGAGTAGAGATATATGTCAAAACTTCATTAAAAAATTCTTTGAAAACTTGATTTCGAGTAAACCCGGGATTAGGAGTTATATTTTTAATAAGCGTTGGCAAAAAATTAAACTTCCAATCATCCAAATGTAATTCCGAATCGTTATATGAATAATATGTGTAGCCTATAGATTTGGTTACTTTAATTTTTTCGAGAGGTTTTTCAATATTTGTTACATAAACATTATACTGTCCAATATTAATAAAAACACATTTCTTTTTGTTTAATTCTTCTGTTTGTAGGAAATCGTTCAGATATATTTCTGAAAGACCAACTTTCCAATTTCCATTTCTTAAATCAAAGGGAATAGGTAATTTATTTTCAAATGAAGCTAAAGTGCTGTCTGGAAACAGTGTTAAATTATCATTACTAAACAATGTTACATACAAGTCATCTTGACTATCCATCTTTGTTAACTTCTACTAAAACATAAAATGTTGAACTATTTATATGTTGTCCATTCCGGTGTTGATGAAGTTCTTAGTTTTGGACTTCTTAGTAAAGGTTTTAGTTTTCGTTTTTTTGTTTCAGGAAACTGTGAAAGTATAGTTGAGGAAATTGAACTACCGGCTGATCTTAGTGTCTTCTTTTTTTCAGGAGATGGTACAGCAACGGTAATTACATCACCACTTGGTGTTTCAAACATTCGATAATCAGAACTTAGAGATGGTCTTTCGACTAATTTTTCATCTTTCAACATTTCAGTTTGAGCTAATTTTTTAAATGAATTTTCATCATCCAAATCATAATGTGTTAAATCGATATCCATACTTGAATTTTCTTTTTTAGGATCATATTCAAACACATCATCAGTAACTAATGGTAAAAAATCGGTCTGTGCTGATGTTGATTTGTATTTAGGTAATTCAGTTTCAGTAATTGCGGTTGCTAAGAGGAACATTTGTGCAAAATTTCAAGTCAATCGGCCAAACTGTTTCGGCTCGACATCAAAAAAATTGAAAAAGCTTCATTGCGCCCTCGTGCCCAAACGGGTTAACCGAACCCAACAAAAATTTTTGCCAGCCTCTCTTTTTGACTTCAAAACCACTCTGTAAAATTGGACACAAATCGGAAACACAAAATTTTTTGGAAGCCCGCCGGGCCGAAAGGGGTTAATTTATTCCAACCAGTTTTATACCATTAATTCCGTGTAATAAGAAGAACATTCGTGCAAAATTTCAAGTCAATCGGTCAAACCGTTTCGACTCGACATCAAAAAAACGAAAAAGCTTAAAACGGCTCTGGAGCCGCAACCTGCTGACTTATAAAAATGCTACATAGCCTATGTCACCCCCCGGACTCCCAAAATTATTCCTCTAAAATTTGGTGTCAATCGGACCAGTGGTTTTCACGTGAATCCTGGACAAACAAACAAACAAACAAACAAATAAACAAACAAATTTTCTTCTTTATATATTAGACTAGCAGATTTACCCGGCGTTGCCCGGAAGCTTGCAAATTGTAAAAATTTTTTGAGATACTACTTTGCCTATAAATGCCACAAAAAATATTTGTGGAGTTCCGTTAACCCATCGTGGCCCAACAGCTTTTTATAGGTTTTTTCGTTGCTTTGCTATATATTAGAAATGATTTAACAGATTAACTTCAAATTTCGTATATGTGTTTTTCTTGGAAATTGAAGTTCTATTTACTAACAGACTTGAAGGTTGTTAACCCCTGCCGACCCGACGATTGTTCAAAAAAAAATTTGTAAGTAAATTACGTCCAATTTTTGAAAGTAGGTACAACTTCTTTGAATTAGGGGAATACTTAAAAAAAAGGTTTGTCGAGTTCTTTTAATCGATTGCGAAACAAAAACTTTAAAAAACAATTTGAACGATTATCTCCAATTTTTCTATACATGGTGCTTCTTGACAATTTGGTGCTCCTTAACGATATAGTTGAGGATGGTAGGTTTCCGGTGAACAATGTTAACTGAATTAAAATGACTATAGGTCAAAAGGGGATTTTCTTGAATTGCCAACGCTTGAATAAAATATAGTCGATGGTTTAGAAAAGGTTTAAAAATTCGCTTTTCAACTTATATTTTGTTTAGTCCTGAAAGTTGTAATACGCTCTTCCTCGTTTTTTTATGATTTTATGAGAGAAATGTAGGCTTATTTTTTGGAAAAACTGTTTTAAAATACTATGTATTTAAGCATTATATATAACAAATTGAATTTTTTGATTTTTAGATTTCATTTGAAGAAAACTGAAAATTTCATTGAATCTTTGTTCAAAACGCACAAACAGGTCAAAACCAAATTAACCCTGTGGGTTTTAATTAAAATGCTGGTACAAAATTTTCAATAAAATACTTTTAATCGTATAAGAAAATAAAATATATAGAAAACTTCATAGCGTCGTCATGGAAAATGGGTTAATCGAACTTAACTAAAACTTTTTGCAGCCTCTCTTTTAGACTACAAAATCAACCTGTAAAATTGGACACAAATCGAAAACACAAAATTTTTTGAAAGTCCGCCAAGCCGAAATGGGTTAATTTATTCCAACCTAATTTATACAACTAAATGCGGTTGCTAAGAGGAACATTTGTGCAAAATTTCAAGTCAATCGGTCAAACAGTTTTGACTCGACATCAAAAACATTGAAAAAGCTTCTTTGCACCCTCGTGCCCAAACGGGTTAACCGAACTCAACAAAAATTTGTGCCAGACTTTATTTTCGACTGCGAAACCACCTTGTAAAATTGGACACAAATCGGAAACGCAAAATTTTTTGGAAGCCCGCCGGGCCGAAAGGGGTTAATTTATTCCAACCAAATTTATGCAACTAATTGCGGTTGCTAAGAGGAACATTTGTGCAAAATTTCAAGTCAATCGGTCAAACTGTTTCGGCTCGACATCAAAAACATTGAAAAAGCTTCATTGCGCTCTCGTGCCCAAACGGGTTAACCGAACCCAACAAAAATTTGTGCCAGCCTCTCTTTTTGACTGCAAAACCACCCTGTAAAATTGGACACAAATCGGAAACACAAAATTTTTTTGAAGCCCGCCGGGCCGAAAGGGGTTAATTTATTCCAACCAGCTTTATACCATTAATTCCATGTAATAAGAAGAACATTCATGCAAAATTTCAAGTGAATCGGTCAAGCCGTTTCGACTCGACATCAAAAAAACGAAAAAGCTTAAAACGGCTCTGGAGCCGCAACCTGCTGACTTATAAAAATGCGACATAGCCTATGTCACCCCCCGGACTCCCAAAATTATTCCTCTAAAATTTGGTGTCAATCGGACCAGTGGTTTTCACGTGAATCCTGGACAAACAAACAAACAAACAAACAAATAAACAAACAAATAAACAAATTTTCTTCTTTATATATTAGACTAGCAGATTTACCCGGCGTTGCCCGGAAGCTTGCAAATTGTAAAAATTTTTTGAGATACTACTTTGCCTATAAATGCCACAAAAAATATTTGTGGAGTTCCGTTAACCCATCGTGGCCCAACAGCTTTTTATAGGTTTTTTCGTTGCTTTGCTATATATTAGAAATGATTTAACAGATTAACTTCAAGTTTCGTATATGTGTTCTTCTTGGAAATTGAAGTTCTATTTACTAACAGACTTGAAGGTTGTTATCCCCTGCCGACCCGACGATTGTTCAAAAAAAAATTTGTAAGTAAATTACGTCCAATTTTTGAAAGTAGGTACAACTTCTTTGAATTAGGGGAATACTTAAAAAAAAGGTTTGTCGAGTTCTTTTAATCGATTGCGAAACAAAAACTTTAAAAAACAGTTTGCAAAACAATTTGAACGATTATCTCCCATTTTTCTATACATGGTGCTTCTTGACAATTTGGTGCTCCTTGACGATATAGTTGAGGATGGTAGGTTTCCGGTGAACAATGTTAACTGAATTAAAATGACTATAGGTCAAAAGGGGATTTTCTTGAATTGCCAACGCTTGAATAAAATATAGTCGATGGTTTAGAAAAGGTTTAAAAATTCGCTTTTCAACTTATATTTTGTTTAGTACTCACCTGAAAGTTGTAATACGCTCTTCCTCGTTTTTTTATGATTTTATGAGAGAAATGTAGGCTTATTTTTTGGAAAAACTGTTTTAAAATACTATGTATTTAAGCATTATATATAAAAAATTGAATTTTTTGATTTTTAGATTTCATTTGAAGAAAACTGAAAATTTCATTAAATCTTTGTTCAAAACGCACAAACAGGTCAAAACCAAATTAACCCTGTGGGTTTTAATTAAAATGCTGGTACAAAATTTTCAATAAAATACTTTTAATCGTATAAGAAAATAAAATATATAGAAAACTTCATAGCGTCGTCATGGAAAATGGGTTAATCGAACTTAACTAAAACTTTTTGCAGCCTCTCTTTTAGACTACAAAATCAAAAATTGTAAAATTGGACACAAATCGAAAACACAAAATTTTTTGAAAGTCCGCCAGACCGAAATGGGTTAATTTATTCCAACCAAATTTATACAACTAAATGCGGTTGCTAAGAGGAACATTTGTGCAAAATTTCAAGTCAATCGGTCAAACAGTTTTGACTCGACATCAAAAACATTGAAAAAGCTTCTTTGCACCCTCGTGCCCAAACGGGTTAACCGAACTCAACAAAAATTTGTGCCAGACTTTATTTTCGACTGCGAAACCACCTTGTAAAATTGGACACAAATCGGAAACACAAAATTTTTTGGAAGCCCGCCGGGCCGAAAGGGGTTAATTTATTCCAACCAAATTTATGCAACTAATTGCGGTTGCTAAGAGGAACATTTGTGCAAAATTTCAAGTCAATCGGTCAAACTGTTTCGGCTCGACATCAAAAACATTGAAAAAGCTTCATTGCAATCTCGTGCCCAAACGGGTTAACCGAACCCAACAAAAATTTGTGCCAGCCTCTCTTTTTGACTGCAAAACCACCCTGTAAAATTGGACACAAATCGGAAACACAAAATTTTTTGGAAGCCCGCCGGGCCGAAAGGGGTTAATTTATTCCAACCAGCTTTATACCATTAATTCCATGTAATAAGAAGAACATTCGTGCAAAATTTCAAGTGAATCGGTCAAACCGTTTCGACTCGACATCAAAAAAACGAAAAAGCTTAAAACGGCTCTGGAGCCGCAACCTGCTGACTTACAAAAATGCGACATAGCCTATGTCACCCCCCGGACTCCCAAAATTATTCCTCTAAAATTTGGTGTCAATCGGACCAGTGGTTTTCACGTGAATCCTGGACAAACAAACAAACAAACAAACAAATAAACAAACAAATAAACAAACAAATTTTCTTCTTTATATATTAGACTAGCAGATTTACCCGGCGTTGCTCGGAAGCTTGCAAATTGTAAAAACGCAAGTTTTAGCCAATTTTTTGAAATACTACTTTGCTTATAAATGAAGCCACAAAAAGATATTTGTGGAGTTCCGTTAACCCATCCTGGCCCAACAGCTTTTTATAGGTTTTTTCGTTGCTTTGTTATATATTAGAAATGATTTAACCGATTAACTTCAAATTTTCTATATGTGTTCTTCTTTGAAAATGAAGTTCAATTTACTAACAGACTTGGAAGCTGTTAACCCCTGCCGACCCGACGATTGTTCAAAAAAAAATTTGTAAGTAAATTACGTCCAATTTCTGAAAGTAGGTACAACTTCTTTGAATTAGGGGAATGCTTAAAAAAATGTTTTGTCGAGTTCTTTTAACCGATTGCGAAACAAAAACTTTAAAAAACAGTTTGAACGATTATCTCTTATTTTTCTATACATGGTGCTTCTTGACAATTTGGTGCTCCTTGACGATAGAGTTGAGGATGTTAGGTTTCCGGCGAATAATGTTAACTGAATTGAAATGACTATTGGTCAAATGGGGATACTAAGTTTGCCATTATGTCATTATACTATGTCAATAGTAGTTTTCTTAAATTGCCAACGTTTGAATAAAATATAGTCGATGGTTTAGAAAAGGTTTAAAAATTTGCTTTTCAACTTATATTTTGTTTAGTACTCACCTGAAAGTTGTAATACGCTCTTCCTCGTTTTTTTATGATTTGATGAGAGAAATGTAGGCTTATTTTTTGGAAAAACTGTTTTAAAATACTATGTTTTTAAGCATTATATATAAGAAATTGAATTTTTTGATTTTTAGATTTCATTTGAAGAAAACTGAAAATTTCATTGAATCTTTGTTCAAAACGCACAAACAGGTCAAAACCAAATTAACCATGTGGGTTTTAATTAAAATGTTGGTACAAAATTTTCAATAAAATACTTTTAATCCTATAAGAAAATAAAATTTATAGAAAACTTCATGGCGTCGTCGTGGAAAACGGGTTAATCGAACTTAAATAACACTTTTTGCAGCCTCTCTTTAGACTACAAAATCAACCTGTAAAATTGGACACAAATCGAAAACACAAAATTTTTTGAAAGTCCGCCAGGCCGAAATGGGTTAAATTATTCCAACCAAATTTATACAACCAATTGCGGTTGCTAAGAGGAACATTTGTGCAAAATTTCAAGTCAATTTGTCAAACGGTTTTGACTCGACATCAAAAACATTGAAAAAGCTTCTTTGCGCCCTCGTGCCCAAACGGGTTAACCGAACTCAACAAAAATTTATGCCAGACTCTCTTTTCGACTGCGAAACCACCCTGTAAAATTGGACACAAATCGAAAACCCAAAATTTTTTGGAAGCCGGCCAGGCCGAAATGAGTTAATTTATTCCAACCAAATTTATACAACTAATTCCGGTTGCTAAGAGGAAGATTTGTGCAAAATTTCAAGTCAATCGGTCAAACTGTTTCGGCTCGACATCAAAAACATTGAAAAAGCTTCATTGCGCCCAATGATAAAAATCAAATTAACCCTGTGAGCTTTGCTAATAAAGATTAGCTGAAAAATGTGTTCAAGATTAGCTGAAAAAAGTGTTCGTTTAAGCTCAACAACAAAAACATTGAAAAAGCTTCATTGCGGTCTCTTGCCCAAACGGCCAAAAAAAATATTGAAAGCCCGCCAGGCCGAAATGAGTTAATATATTCCAAGCAACTGTATAAAACTAATTCCGTTTGCTAAGAGGAAGATTTGTGCAAAATTTCAAGTCAATCGGTCAAACTTTTTCGGCTCAACATCAAAAACATTGAAAAAGCTTCATTGCGCCCTCGTGCCCAAACGGGTTAACCGATCCCAACAAAAATTTGTGCCAGCCTTTCTTTTCGACTGCAAAACCACCCTGTAAAATTGGACACAAATCGGAAACAAATAATTTTTTGGAAGCCCACCGGGCCGAAATGGGTTAATATTTTCGAACCATCTTTATACAACTAATTCCGTTTGCTAAGAGCAAGATTTGTGCAAAATTTCAAGTCAATCGGTCAAACTGTTTCGGCTCGACATCAAAAACATTGAAAAAGCTTCATTGCGCCCTCGTGCCCAAACGGGTTAACCGAACCCAACAAAAATTTGTGCCAGCCTCTCTTTTTGACTGCAAAACCACCCTGTAAAATTGGACACAAATCGGAAACACAAAATTTTTTGGAAGCCCGCCGGGCCGAAAGGGGTTAATTTATTTCAACCAACTTTATACCATTAATTCCGTTTAATAAGAAGAACATTCGTGCAAAATTTCAAGTTAATCGGTCAAACCGTTTCGACTCGACATCAAAAAAACGAAAAAGTGTAAAACGGCTCTGGAGCCGCAACCTGTTGACTTATAAAAATGCGACATAGCCTATGTCACCCCCCGGACTCCCAAAATTGTTCCTCTAAAATTTGGTGTCAATCGGACCAGTGGTTTTCACGTGAATCCTGGACAAACAAACAAACAAACAAACAAACAAACAAATAAACAAACAAATTTTCTTCTTTATATATTAGATTAGAAATTTGCATTCAAAACCTTTTACAAAATTACAAATAGACATGAGTTAAAAGTTTTAAAAATATTGTTTTCGACCGTTAAGCAGGCCAACAAAAACTTAAAAAAAATACATTAGGTCCAAACGGGTTAATAGAGCGCAATCATGTTTTTTGGTGAGCTTGTGAAATAATGCAATGTTTGCGTTAACTTTAAACTGTGTTAGTCGAACAATTGGTTTTTTTTTAACATATTGATTAAACCTTTTCAACAGGAAAACAAATTTATATTAAAGATTGAACTCTTTAAGGAGATCAAATTTAATGAACCCTTGTGACAAAAGGGGTTAAATGATAAAAATCAAATTAACCCTGTGAGATTTGCTAATAAAGATTAGCTGAAAAATGTGTTCAAGATTAGCTGAAAAAAGTGTTCATTTAAGCTCAACAACAAAAACATTGAAAAAGCTTCATTGCGCTCTCTTGCCCAAACGGCCAAAAAAAATATTGAAAGCCCGCCAGGCCGAAATGGGTTAATATATTCCATGCAACTGTATAAAACTAATTCCGTTTGCTAAGAGTAAGATTTGTGCAAAATTTCAAGTCAATCGGTCAAACTTTTTCGGCTCAACATCAAAAACATTGAAAAAGCTTCATTGCTCCCTCGTGCCCAAACGGGTTAACCGAACCCAACAAAAATTTGTGCCAGCCTTTCTTTTCGACTGCAAAACCACCCTGTAAAATTGGACACAAATCGGAAACAAATAATTTTTTGGAAGCCCGCCGGGCCGAAATGGGTTAATATTTTCGAACCATCTTTATACAACTAATTCCGTTTGCTAATAGGAAGATTTGTGCAAAATTTCAAGTCAATCGGTCAAACTGTTTCGGCTCGACATCAAAAACATTGAAAAAGCTTCATTGCGCCCTCGTGCCCAAACGGGTTAACCGAACCCAACAAAAATTTGTGCCAGCCTCTCTTTTTGACTGCAAAACCACCCTGTAAAATTGGACACAAATCGGAAACACAAAATTTTTTGGAAGCCCGCCGGGCCGAAAGGGGTTAATTTATTTCAACCAACTTTATACCATTAATTCCGTTTAATAAGAAGAACATTCGTGCAAAATTTTAAGTTAATCGGTCAAACCGTTTCGACTCGACATCAAAAAAACGAAAAAGTGTAAAACGGCTCTGGAGCCGCAACCTGTTGACTTATAAAAATGCGACATAGCCTATGTCACCCCCCGGACTCCCAAAATTGTTCCTCTAAAATTTGGTGTCAATCGGACCAGTGGTTTTCACGTGAATCCTGGACAAACAAACAAACAAACAAACAAACAAACAAATAAACAAACAAATTTTCTTCTTTATATATTAGATTAGAAATTTGCATTCAAAACCTTTTACAAAATTACAAATAGACATGAGTTAAAAGTTTTAAAAATATTGTTTTCGACCGTTAAGCAGGCCAACAAAAACTTAAAAAAAATACATTAGGTCCAAACGGGTTAATAGAGCGCAATCATGTTTTTTGGTGAGCTTGTGAAATAATGCAATGTTTGCGTTAACTTTAAACTGTGTTAGTCGAACAATTGGTTTTTTTTTAACATATTGATTAAACCTTTTCAACAGGAAAACAAATTTATATTAATGATTGAACTCTTTAAGGAGATCAAATTTAATGAACCCTTGTGACAAAAGGGGTTAAATGATAAAAATCAAATTAACCCTGTGAGATTTGCTAATAAAGATTAGCTGAAAAATGTGTTCAAGATTAGCTGAAAAAAGTGTTCATTTAAGCTCAACAACAAAAACATTGAAAAAGCTTCATTGCGCTCTCTTGCCCAAACGGCCAAAAAAAATATTGAAAGCCCGCCAGGCCGAAATGGGTTAATATATTCCATGCAACTGTATAAAACTAATTCCGTTTGCTAAGAGTAAGATTTGTGCAAAATTTCAAGTCAATCGGTCAAACTTTTTCGGCTCAACATCAAAAACATTGAAAAAGCTTCATTGCTCCCTCGTGCCCAAACGGGTTAACCGAACCCAACAAAAATTTGTGCCAGCCTTTCTTTTCGACTGCAAAACCACCCTGTAAAATTGGACACAAATCGGAAACAAATAATTTTTTGGAAGCCCGCCGGGCCGAAATGGGTTAATATTTTCGAACCATCTTTATACAACTAATTCCGTTTGCTAATAGGAAGATTTGTGCAAAATTTCAAGTCAATCGGTCAAACTGTTTCGGCTCGACATCAAAAACATTGAAAAAGCTTCATTGCGCCCTCGTGCCCAAACGGGTTAACCGAACCCAACAAAAATTTGTGCCAGCCTCTCTTTTTGACTGCAAAACCACCCTGTAAAATTGGACACAAATCGGAAACACAAAATTTTTTGGAAGCCCGCCGGGCCGAAAGGGGTTAATTTATTTCAACCAACTTTATACCATTAATTCCGTTTAATAAGAAGAACATTCGTGCAAAATTTTAAGTTAATCGGTCAAACCGTTTCGACTCGACATCAAAAAAACGAAAAAGTGTAAAACGGCTCTGGAGCCGCAACCTGTTGACTTATAAAAATGCGACATAGCCTATGTCACCCCCCGGACTCCCAAAATTGTTCCTCTAAAATTTGGTGTCAATCGGACCAGTGGTTTTCACGTGAATCCTGGACAAACAAACAAACAAACAAACAAACAAACAAATAAACAAACAAATTTTCTTCTTTATATATTAGATTAATAATAATAGTATATATTATTCTGGAAAATGGGAAAATCCTAATTTGAAAATTCGATCCCTAATTCACATTCGACATAAAAATATTATATATACCAGTTGCATAATATATACATACATATATATACATATATATATATATATATATATAATTCACATATATTATATCATTATATTATACATACTACTAAAAATTTCAATAGTTTAATATTTTTTTTTAATTATTTTTTATTATGTAATCTTATTTCATTTATAATCAGCTCGATCAATATATTGCTATGAATGCGACTCATGGACTGATGCACGATGTAAGGATCCTTTTAATTATACAGCATTACCAAGGGATCAACCACCATTAATGACTTGCAATGGATGTTGTGTTAAAATGGTTCGACATTCAAAATCTCGTAAGTTCAAAAAAATTTTATGCATAAATATGTAAAAACTAGTTATATAAGGGAGTGTTCAAACTTTAACTAAACTAAAAACTACCATCAGATCTGTTATCTTTAAAACAGGCATTTTACTTTCAGGGATATCTTTGATCTTACAAAATCCCATAAGGATGTTTGAGAAATTAAAGTTTCGTTCGTTTAAAACATCTAATAAAGTTTTGATTTGCAACTAGTTTTCCCTCTTTTATATCTTGATATTGAAAACGACGACTTTAGTGGCTTGCAGTCGCTCTTTCTATTTTGTCTGTTATGTGCTGATTAAGATCGACTTGAAAATATCTACCAAATTCTGGCGTACAAGTTTACTGCAGAGCATATTGTTTTTTCTTCAACTGCATTTTCTATAAGGTCAGTGAAACTTTGAACTTGTTCTATTAATGAATGCTTCTTTCTAAAACCAAATTTGTGATTTGGGATGTTATTATGGTTTCAATCAAAGGTTGAAGTTGTGTTAGAAGCAATTCTCAGAACAATTTGGAGATCACTGGCAGTAATAAGATCGGTCTATATGATTTAGCCTCTTTTGATGATATACCAGATTTATATATCGTAATTACTTCTGCGGCTTCCAAAAAATTTGAAATATCCCTTAGTTTAAGTGTTATTTCAAGTTTGAAGCATTCATTTCATTCAAACATTTATGAAGTGATTCAATTTAGGAACAGATTTCTTTGGTAATTTATTTCGAATATCTGCAGTTATCAAATTAAAACCCGTAGATTTATTTGGTTTTACATTTTTAATTTAAATTTTTTATTTTAAATTTATCAAGTACATTTTTACAATATATGCACACAATCTAATGACCCTTTGACTTCTAATGTATCTAATGACTCTCAATTTAATTTATAAGTAATTTTTTCATTTAAATTATATATTTGTATATTTTCAATTATATTTGGTCACCATAAGGATTTGTAAAGAAAAATTATTTTTCAATTACCGGGAATCGAACCCGCAGTTCATTTTTTTGTAAGCCAAATGTTTACCCACTAACCTACCGAGACTTCAGTTTAATTAATGTTAGAGGTTTAAATGTTAAATAAAATGTTTTTCTCCAAAGTAAATCAAATAATCAAACTTGTTTTTATTGATCTGATTTTTTATTTTTAATAATTGACAAATTCAATTGCCAATTACAAAAATTCCCACTTCAACTAATCTCAGAAACATTTAGCTAACAAGACAAAACTGTCTGTGGCTGCAATCTGAACCACTAGTTTCTGCTTACCAGGTCTTGGTAGACCATAACAAGATCATAATAAGTAAAAGACGGCCTTGTCTAGCACTAGGATTTGGCACCCCGAGATTCAGGCACTTTATTTAAGAAGATATAGACTTAAGTGTATGGATCGGATGAGAATTGAAAAATAAATCGATTTAGCTATGTTTGTCCGTCCGTCCGCACGATAACTCAAAAAATAAAGGAGCTAGGATTTTGAAATTTTCACAAATTCGTTTTTATGCAATATCCGTCATTGCTATTTAAATCCAGCCATTTTGGTACACGGGTTCGAGCACCTGCCATACCTCTTCCTTTTTTATATGAGCATTACTTTGTACTTTCCAAAAATAGTTTAGTGTAATGGGCAAAGCTACTGCAAAATTTGGTTGGTCTACTGCAGAGGGTGCGAGTAGCTGCCATACAATTCCTTCTTTTATATTAGCATTACACTACACATAATAAAACTGTATGTTTAAAATTTTGCCAAAAGCAATTAACCGGATGATATAATGTTTATATTACGGTCATACGGGTATCCCAGAGTTGACACAGTCTACTTTGCTATACTCTTCCTCGTTGATATTTATTTCCTTCAATAACTCCAAAGAAAAATGTTCATGTACCTTACCAATAATTGAATTTGTTTGTAATTGAATTTCTCTGCAAATCTAATTTCTGTTTTCATTTGTGGAATTATGAAATATTAATAAAAATGTTTCATTAACATTTTGTTTGTTGCCGTCAATTTTAATTTGTTCCTCGTATTGATTTAGTAATACAGTTCCTGATGTGATCCCTTCAATGGTTGGAAAATGTTGATTATTCGTAATGTTGCACATTGAGTTTTCACCCTTTAACAAATTTGGTATACAAGTTTCATTCTCTAAATTTGCAATATTTTCTTTATGACAAATAGTTATAGAATTGATATTTTTACATTCATTTACAATTGCACAGATTTTTTCTTGATTAACCAAAACTTTATTAAAATTTTTTTGTGTTACAATATTATTTCTTTTTACATGTTTTATTAATATTTGACAAAAATTTCATTTTTAGTTTAGGTATGTGTAAAATAAACAAGTAATAATTTTTATATTTGAGAAATTTAACGCTTCCTCTGGCGTAGAATATGGTATATTTTCTTTATCTAATAGGTAAGTTATAAATTCAATTTCGAATTTGGAAAGTAAAACCGAATTAATTTACTTCTTCTTTAATTAATTTTAACTTATATTGTATTTGAAGTACTGATTGATTAGCAATAATACTTTTGTTTTTTAAATTTTCTAAAATTTAGTTGGTAATATTAGTTATTTCATTTACCCTATCAGTATGAATTCTGTTAATAACTACTTGTTTTACTATACGATGTTTTCATAGTATTTTTTTAAAATTGTCATTTTATCTTCATTTTTTTTAATAATGAAATTTCCATTTATACAGTATAATGATTTTCTAGCTATATCAGGTTGTTCTAATAGATTCTCTTGTACCTGTGGTATTGTTAAGTAATTAATGTTTTGATGGTTTCCCTTTTTTAATATTTTATTTATGTGCGAAAACATATTTCTAAGGTTTGATCGATTTCAGCTCTTGTCTCCAATGTTATTCATTTCTATACATGTATATGTTGTGTTTTATTGGTCAGTATTTGTATATTTTTTATGTATTATTTACATTGTAGTATTAAGTTATAATTTCTAATAATTAAGTAATAATTATTACTTCTGAGATGACTTAGCTTTTTTAACAGTTGTCTTCTTATATGATATCAGGTTTTTAATTAATTAGTTTATTTTTGATTTTATAATACGGATATTTTTATTTTATTTTTGGTGGGCTGAATGCAATACTATTTTTAATTATTTTTTCAATATTGTTAATTTTATTTTCTATTTCTAAATTATCTAGGTTTCTATTATTGTCTATATTTATTTCGGAATTTAAAAAGTTGAGTTTTCTTCAAAATTTTCCCCAGTTAATAGCATTGTAATTCGTTCTGACTTTATGTAATGTTTCATCCAATTGAAATTTTTGTTTATTTTCTTTTTCAATTAACAACAGTACTGCTCTAGGACCACTATCATAGTCTATAGTGTCTACTTTTTCTTAAAAGTTCAATGTTTAGCATTTAAGTCTCCTGCTATAATATAATAATTGTTGTTATTACCAAACTCTAATTATTGGAACATATTTTCTAAATCTCTTCTGAATTCTATTGTGTTGTTATTTGCTGAATATACTGTTGATATGTACGAATTTTCGTTAGCGTTAATTTTCAAACCAATTACAATAATTTCTCTACTTTTATTTATGCTAAAAGGTTTTTTTATTTTTGTATATTTTTATATAGTTTTTTTATTTCTGTGTATCATTTCGGAAAAGTATATTACCATTAAAATAAAGTTTATGCTTATTATTTAGTTTAGTTTCATTTATAAACATAATATGTGGTTGGTGTTTTTAAATTAAAGAATTTATATTAATGGAAATTATTTTAATACTACATGTTTCTCTCATTTTTTTTATTTACTATAATAAATAACATTACTATAATAAATAACATTACAATTTGTTTGCTTTGTTCTTTTATTATATACTTTTATATGAACTTGCCTGTGTCTATGGCTTTATTTTTCATTCTATCAGTTAGTGATACATATATATTATAAATATGACCATAAACTTATAAGAATTGGTTCAGAGGTTAGCAAATTGGCTTAGGGTATAAATAGATCTGAATTCGATCCTCATTCAAAGATAAAAATTTTTTTTGTTTTTTTTTTAATTCAACAGAAATAATAAAAACGAGGAAGATTATAGTTGCCCTTGTCAACTTTTAGATACCCGTGCATACCCACTATGGTGTATAAAATAAACCGTAATTTACTTCCCTTATACATTTAACTCATTACTCCATAATTTTGACGTAAAAAAAAAAAAAAAAAATTTAAAAAAAAAAAAAAATCACAAAACAAAAAACAAAATTTTCATTCATTGTCCCATAACTTTAGCTAAAAAAAAAAAAAAAAAAAAAAAACTAAATTTTCATTCATTGTCCCATAACTTTAGCTTAAAAAAAAAAAAACAAAACAAAAAAAAATGGCCCACCCAAAAATTCCGATAGTCCGAGTGATGTCCAACTTTGCCAACTAACTTGCCCTATTACTTTACCAGCCCAATTTTAATTTTAACCTTGTAGCTTCATTAGATTCACAGTTATTGAATCGCAAACTTTGTATGGCAGCCCCCCAAAATGGGGCCGTAACATTTTGAAACTTCATATAAGTGCTCGATTCATTATATAAATAACCGTGTGTAATTTTTATCGTCGTAGTATAATTAGTTTTGAAGAAATTCATATTGGTGCAAATAAGTTGTATGGCAGCCCCCCGAAAATGGGGCCCTAACATTTTGAAACTTCATATAAGTGCTCGATTCATTATATAACTAACCGAGGGTAATTTTCAGCCTCGTAATATAATTAGTTTTAAAGAAATTCACATTGGTGCAAAGAAGTTGTTTGGCAGCCCCCCGAAAATGGGGCCCTAACATTTTGAAACTTTATATAAGTGCTCGATTCATTATATAACTAACCGAGGGTAATTTTCATCCGCGTAGTATAATTAGTTTTGAAGAAATTCATATTGGTGCAAAGAAGTTGTATGGCAGCCCCCCGAAAATGGGGCCCTAACATTTTGAAACTTCATATAAGTGCCGGAGTCATTATAAAACTAACCGTGTGTAATTTTCATCCCCGTAGTATAATTAGTTTTGAAGAAATTCATATTGGTGCAAAGAAGTTGTATGGCAGCTCCCCGAAGCCTTGGTCCGATTTTAACCAAAAACAATAGGGAACCTACAAATTGTCTAAAAATTACTTTGTGAAAGTTTCAAAACTCTAGCTCTTATAGTTTTTGAGTTATCGTGCTGACGGACGGACGGACGGACGGACGGACACACATAGCTAGATCGATTCACTTTTCGATGCTGATACGATACGTACCCTTGACACTATATCTAGCTCTTATATTTCGATGCGTTACAAACGGAGGAGTAATTTTAATATACCCGATGTTTATACATGTATGCACGGGTATAAAAATTACAAATAAAATTAATTTATTTGGATAGTATTTTTTAAAAATATGTAACTTTAAGAACTAAAATACTTCACTTTGATAATATAAAAACATAGACCAAATAATTATGTAGACGATCAGTTTCATATAAAAAATTTTTAGGTGTTTTTTTAAGTCAGTCCGTACATTTTTGGTTCATTAATTACAAATTTATACAAGTAGGTGCTTAAATAAAAAAAAAATTTAGATTGAAATTAAAAAAACAGTTGCACTATGAAGCGAATTTGAACCCACGATACCAACATTTTATAAAATACGAAACATACAAAAAGTAAAATACGTAACTTATTCATCTTCAAATTTTTAAAATGCAACAACAAAAATTTATCAGTCATTTGTGTTTGTTTACTTTTCTGTATGTGTACATTAGAATCGTAGCATATCTACGTAATACAATACAAAATGTAAAGGTTACGAAATGATATATGTATATGTATATGTATGTATATATTATAGATAATAAGTTTTTTTTTTTGGTATATATGGAAATGTAAAGAAAAAATATTTAAGTGAATAGTTTTTATTTGAATAATAAAAAATATTTGAATAGTTTTTATGACATTATTATTTCTATAAAGATTTTCAACCATGTTATTGTTATATTATTATGAGCATATTTATGTATATGTATGCAGAAATATTACTAAAGACCATAAACAAAGAACTAGGTATTTACAAACATTCATATATATGTACAATGTGCAAAAATGTATTCAGACTTAAAGATACCTAATAAATATTAAACAATTTTGTTTAACAAACTAGATAGATAAAAATTTTATTAAGTAGATAATGCTTTTTAATGATATTTTTGCCTTTTGTTATAAAATTTAAAATAATTTAGATAAATTTACTAAAGGGGATATTTTAAAAAGTTATGATTAGTTAATAGATAAACTGATTATAACTATTAATGAATTGGATCCAACTTGGAAATTGTCAAATTAAATATTGTATTTAATAATTTTATATAAATAATTGTGTAAAAAAATTGAATTAAAACTAAAAAGTATAAACTAAAATAAAATATAAAATAATATTTTTTTCAATATATACTTTTATTAAAGTAGTACTAGCCCGCTAAAATGTAGACATAAAAAATTGATTTGAAAGTTACTGTGTTAATATAAAAGTAAATTGCTGGCATAAGAAACAGTTCTTTTAATGTTTCAAAACTTTTAAGCTTAAAATTTTGAAAATTTTCATTAACCAAAAATGGTACTAAAACACTTTTAAATGCAAAAGATCTACCATCAATTTTTGGTTAATGAAAATTTTATTTTTTATCCTATAACTTATTGATTTAATTTCATTTATCAATTGCAACCACGGTTGTTGTTGTTGATTATTTTTGTTTTGGTTTGAAGATTTTGGAAATTTTCTATTTCGTTCGCTCGTACAACCTTTGTTATTGCAGAATATGTTATATTTACTTCACAGTCGTTCTATTCATGTTTTTGGTTTTTATATTTCCGATTGTTACTTTATATTTTTGAAGGTCTGCTTTTTTGCATAAGACTCATTTCAGTTTATCTTTAGTTATTTTAGTTTGCTCTTTGTTGTTCCTTTTTTTTGCTTTCCATTTGTGTCCGACGGGCTTCCAAAAAATTTTGTTTTTGCAATTTGTATCCAATTTAATTTTGCCTGTCCGAAAGAGGTTGCAAAACCAACGAACTTGATTGCAGTTTTCTATAAATTTTAATTGCTTTAACGGTTAAATGAATTTTATTGAAAATCATATTTCAACATGTGTCAACGGTTGTTCTTAATTTTGAAGAGTGACGAAGCTACAGCCCCCGCAAATTTAAAAAAAGCCTTATATTTAAATTGGTATAACAAGAGTTATTTTAACTATACTTTCAATCTAAAAAGGGTAAAAAAGAGGTGCCTTTATAGGCTTCACAAAAATACAATGCTAAAATTTATAGGGTTGCCATACGGTATTTAAATTTACCATTATGCAAAACTCAATTTTTGCAAAATTTTTGGCCCCACACATCTTCTAAACGTTTCAAGCTAGTTTCTTGAAATTTTGGGAGAAGTTAGATCCTCAGAAATGAGTAGGAGTCAGTTAAAAAAAATTTTTGTCACTTCCCTTGTTTAAAAAATTGAAATTTTTAAACACCTGTAACTTGAATACCTGTTCAAAGTTTTTTTTACAGATATACAATATTTAAAGCTGCAGCATTATATTTCAACATATGTTAAAGGTTTTTTTAAATTTAATAGGGGTTCTTTAAATTGAAGAAATTTTCTCTTAGTTTTATACAATTATGCTTAGATATAAAATTTTAGGTAAAATTCTGAAATTTTGGTGGGGTTGGTTTCCTAGAACCTATTGAAATGGGAGGGTGGGAACAGGATGGGTGTGAGCAGATCCTCGAGAATCATCATAAGTTTGCTTTGAGAACCCTCCCCATTCAGGAGTTATTAGGACCTAAAAATTAAAACTATTATGTATGACCTCATATTGTCAAATATACTTGATAAACTTTCAAATCCTTATACTATCAATGAATTTAATTCTGACCATCTACCTATTAGGTTCAATTTAAACTTGTACCTTAATAACCCTACTAATAAATTCTTCTTCGATTATAATAAAATTAATTGGTCAAGGTATAAACAACTTTTAGGCTCAAAAATTAATTTATCCCAAATTTCTTCTAGTCTGGATAATCCCGACACTAATATAATAAACAGTCACATCATGCTATTTGAGAAAATAGTATTGGATAGTGCACAAAAAGCTTCACCACGTAAAATTATTATCCAAAAACATGAAAAGACATTCTTACCGCAGTCTATTCTTCTATTAATAAATAAAAGAAATAGACTTAGGCGGCTTTGGCAAAGAACTAGAGACAGATTTTTTAAAATGAGAATTAACTTTTTACAAACAGTAATATCAAGTAAAATCCAGGAAATTCATAACCAAAAATGGCAAAATACTCTAAAATATCTACCTAGATACGGAAAGGCTTTTTGGAAAATTACGAAAGTTTTAAAAAATAGAGACAAATTTATCCCCCCAATCCGCGTGGATAATAAAATCTTTATTACTAACGATGAAAAAGCTGACCTGTTTGCATCCTACTTTGAACAACAGCATAAACTAACAGAAAACTTAGGTGACATGGTTACAAAATGCATGGTGAATACAACCATAGAATCATACAATAGTAATAACATCATTAATAATAATAATAACAATAATAATAATAATAATAATAATAATAATAATAATAATAACAATAATAATAATAATAATAACAATAATAATAATAATAATAATAATAATAATTATAATAATAATAATAATAATAATAATAATAATAATAACAATAATAATAATAACAATAATAATAACAATAATAATATTAATAATAATAATAATAATATTAATAATAATAATAATAATTCGTTTACTACATTTAGCGCAGTAACTTACAAAGAACTAAATAATATACTCGAAAAACTTAAAAACAAAAAAGCAGACGGTTCAGACCAAATCAAACAGATCTTTATAAAAAATCTAAATAAATCGGCTAAAATATTCTTAGTAAAAATTTGTAATGCTTGTCTAAAGATTGGATATTTCCCAGATTTGTGGAAAGTTGGCATGGTTATATGTATTCCAAAACCAAACAAGAAAAAATCAGATATTAAAAACTACAGACCAATTACACTTTTGAACAACATAAGCAAAGTTCTAGAAAAAGTTTTAAAATTTAGACTAATAAGCCATACCATAATTAATAATATCTTGCCTAACGAACAATTTGGTTTTAGAAAACATCACTCTACAACACATCAACTCGCTCGATTAGTGAAACATGTTAAGACTGGGTTCGCAAATTCACAAGCTACGGGAATTTTAGCACTTGATATCGAAAAGGCTTTTGATTCCGTATGGCATGACGGTCTTATTTTCAAAATGATAAATCTAAAATTTCCACCATACCTCATAAACATTATACAAAGCTTCCTTAGCAAACGCTCAATTTTTGTAAAAATAAATGAAGGTAAGTCTGCTAAAAAACCACTAAATGCTGGAGTCCCTCAGGGCTCAGTGATAAGTCCAATTTTATTCAACATCTTCACTTCTGACATCCCGAAGCCAGCAAATTGTGAGCTAGGAATATTTGCCGACGATACAGCGTTATTTAGTTCCCATAGGAAGCCCACCACAATTTCTAACAACCTCGAAAAAGGGTATAATGAAATTAAAACTTATTTTAATAGATGGAAAATAAAAATTAACGTACTGAAAACACAAGCATGTTATTTCAGTAAAAAACGCAGGCCTGATTTACTACCAACTCAAAATTTAATACTGGATAACGTTGAAATTTCCTGGGAAGAATCCTTAAAGTACTTGGGCCTAATATTGGATAAAAAATTATTATTTAAAACTCACATAGATTTCGTAATTAAAAAATGCAACATCGTCATAAAAACTTTATATCCCTTAATAAACCGAAAAGCACTACTGTTGAAAGACAACAAAATACTGCTATTCAAATCAGTTTTCCAAAGTTTGCTACTTTATGGCTCCGAAATTTGGGGCTCATGTGCTAAAACACATTTAGAACAACTTCAAATTAAACAAAATAAAATTTTAAAATTATTGTTAGACAAACCATTCTTTTTTTCTACTGCAAGACTTCATGATATTGGAAATGTCAAAACAATAGAAGATATAATCAATGTTAGCATGAACTCATTCATTATTAGGAGCAACAATTCTGAAAATCCGTTAATAAAAAATTTGTATAATTAGTCATTTTGATATACTCAAAATTTTGGGATAATTATCCCTCTCCCGTTCCCTTTTGTTATTTGTTATTCTTTAGATATAAGTCATAGTATTTAAGTTTTTTAAATTTTAATTATAAATTAATATAGGTCAAAAGAGGTTTTCTGTTCCTTTCCTCTTAATAAATTTGAATTAAAAATAACAATGTATCAAATAAACAATAATAAACTTTATATTTTAGCTGTAAGGTAGAAACCGATCACTATTTAATATTTAATAATTAAGTCATAATTTAAGAATGTAAGTCTGGAACATGAAATAAATAAAATAAATAAATAAAATAAAAAAAAAAAAAAATATTATGTATTTATAAAACAGTAACTTATTCACTAGTGTATGCTTTTCCAAAATTAACCGTTAACATTGAAGCACCAACATTATATTTCACTTTTGCTTACAGGTTTTCTTGAGTACATTTAGAGGATATTATAAGTATTGAGTTCACTATTATTCATAATTATTAAATTGATTAAATAACTAAATTATTATATTATCATTTATTTTTATATATATTTTTATAGAAAAAATGATAAAATACTCAATATTAAACACTAAATAATTTTAAAAATGTGGTTTTTAAAAACTTTTGGTTTTTTTCATCACTTGTTTTATAATAAAATCTGAAAATCAAAAAGTTAAATTTTGTGTATTGCTTAAATACATTTTTACATATATGGTTAAATCTTACTTCCTTATCTGAGGTCCCATCAAATTGGCAACCCAAATATTTAAAGCTGACAACGCGTTTGATATGTTCGTTATTAATTGCGATTACAGCGTCATTCACTAAGGTGTTGCGTCTGCTAACTTTCATGAATTTTGTTTTTGGAGGTTTATATGAAAACCGTTTTAATTGCTATGCACATTGACCTTGTCAACTAGATATTGAAAATTACCCAAGTTGTCAGATATTAGAGTCGTGTCATCTGCATATCGAATGTTGTTTATGTAGATTCCGTTTACTTTAATTCCTTTATTAATTGAGCTAATTGCATACTGGAAAATATGTTGAGAGTACAATTGTATAGTAATGGCGACAAAATGCAGCCTGTTGGACACCTCTACTTATTTGATTTTAACCAGTCTACTGGAAAAGCTCCACTATCATAAATATTGTTAAATACTTTTACTAAAATATTTATGTTATCATCGCTGATTAACTTAATTATTTCAGTCGGTAATCCATTAGGGCCAACCGTGTTGCTAATTTTTGATGACTCTATCGCTTTTATAATTTCATGTTTGGTGATAGGATGGAGGACCAGATAATTGCGCTGATGACACTTCGATGATAGTAGATCGTTTATTATCTGAAAACAGCTGGTTTTGTATAGTTTTCAAATTGCTTCTTTTTCTTCCGCACTTGTATCGATTTCGTTTTGGCTATTTATAAAGAGGGATGGAGATATTTTACAATAAGTACTAGAGACTTGTTTGATCTTTTTATGTACATTAAAATTGTCGTGGCGATGATGTTTCAATTTCTGAACATTCTTGCTCGAGTCAGTAGATTTTCGCCTATCTAACTCTAGATCGCATCACTTTTAGAAGACAACTATATTGCACTTGATCGATGTGGCGGTACCTTCTTCTTTCCTGCATAAGATCAAGTATATCGTCTGTCATTCGACTTTGTTTGGCCTAGTACTTTTTTGTTCCTAATATCTGTTTCGCCACACTTTTTAAGATATCAGTTATTTGATTCCACAAGGATGTTATATTATTTTTATGATGGTTAAGAGAATGAAGTTGGTTGTTTATTTCATTATTTTTTAGCTTTTCCAGATGAAGTTTTTGTTGTGTTTGTTGCCTCCGAGTTGAAGATAGTTTGATTTTTATTTCAGCAACAAAAAGATTTGATCCGATAGAACATCAGCTCCTGGAAAAGTGTGGACTTTTTTTACTGATGTGCTAAAACTTTTGTTTGCTAATATAAAGTCAATTTGATCCCTAACAATATGCTCCGTGGTATCTCTAGGGGAAATCCAGGTATATAGTCTTCTAGGTGGTAAACAGAACCAAGTATTGGTGACTTGATATTTTTCCTTTTGGGAGAACTGTACTAGCGAATCAACTTCATCAGTTTTTCCTTTGCCGATCCTTAGCGTCTCAGTCACCCATAATAATATTTAGTTCATGTGGCTTTGTGTTTTAAAGTAAATTTTTTTATTTCTACGTAGAAACGTTCGACTTCTTAGCTTGCATCAGTCGTTGGGGCATAAACCTGAATGAATTCTAAATTAATTGGTCTCGTGTTATTTTTCAGAAACATCGTTCTGTCGGAATAAAGTATAAAATTTGATACAGAATTTATTAGTTTTCTTAAAAAAATTATGCCTACTCCTTTTCTGTGTTGAGCAGTGTCATTGCCTGAGTAGAACATTTTTGCAACTTCGGTTTGACAGTGCCCACTATTTGTCCAGAAAGTTTCACTAATGTCGAGTATGTCCAGATTTTAGTATTTTCATTTCGTTGATGGTGTTGGCAAGTTTTCCAGCCTCGAAAAACTACGTACAATCCAAGAACCAATTTAAGAGATGTTATTTTGTTTTACCTCCGGCGATTCTTATCATGCATTTACGGTAATTTCTCTACTTTTATTTATGCTAAAAGATTTTTTTATTTCTATATATTTTATGTTATCCCTATTCAAAATGCAGTTCCCCCACCCCTTTCTAAGTCTTTTCTATCATTTCAAATAAGTATATTACCCTCAAAATAAAGTTTGTGCTTCTAATTTAGTTTAGTTTCAATTATAAACATAATATCTGGTTGGTGTTTTTCTAAAAAATAAATTAAATTTTTCTCTTTTTTCTCTGTTGATTAATGTTACAGCGGCTAAGAAATTCATAGGGAGCCACAAAGGTGCTGTTATCTGCGAAAATGTGAATTGGATTTGAGGTTATTGAAAGTAAGTCATTCATTGATATTAAGAAAACGGTTGGGGATACAACAGTTCCTAGTAGGACACCAGCATTTATTTGAAATTGGTTGGATGTATGACCATTCACAAGTACTCGAATCATGCGATTTGAGAGAAAATCTCCAACCAATTTTAAGAAAACCCTACCTAAAACGTATTTTGCTAATAAATCATCATGCCATACAAGGTTAATAGCTTTAGATATATCCAAGGCTACAACATCAGATTCAGAGTAGTGAAGACTGATATTTAGCTTCTCGCAAAGGTAAGTCATGAGATCACCAGTTGAACGACTGGCTCTAAATCCGTATTGTCGATCATAAAGTAAATCTTTGCGATCAAGGTATTTCAGACTTTATTACTTTGGAAAGGGCCGAGGTTATAGCAATAAGGCGGTAGTTAAAGGGATCGCTTTTATGGCCTTTTTCTTTGGAACTAGAAAAACATTTGCAACCTTCCATTGGGCAGGATGAATATCCGAAGTAAACGAAAGGAAAAAAAGGTTACGGAGAGGTTTTGTAATAGTGGAATAAGTTTTTTTGAAAACCATTGTAGTGATTCCATCCGGACCGGCCGACTTGTTTGAGTCAAGATTCTTCAATATTTTCATCACTGTTCGTGTCCTGAAGTAAATTCTACAAAAGGAACAGCCAACGCGTGGAATACGAGGTGGATTTTGTGTTGACTGGGGCAGTGTTGAATTGGAAACAAATGTTTCACCAAACAAGTTCGCTTTTTCTTTAGAATCTGACACAATTCTGTTATTTTTATCAACAAGTGGGGGAAAAGAGGACTTGCTTACATAATCGCTTACGTCCTCCTTTAACCCCTTTGTCCAAAAAGACTGGCTGTTCTTTAGCATGTGAATAAGAACTTTTGATTGTTGATAACTCTCTTACATATATTTTTAGCCACTATATAGTTGGCCCTGTGAGACTCCAACCAATTCTGTTGGTAACGTTTGAAAGCCTCCTCCTTATTATGAATTGCTTTACTGCAATTGCGATTGAACCTTGCCTTCGGTTTTCGTTGAGTACTTCTCATGTAGTGAGGTATGAACAACCTCATTCCAAGCAAGATGGTTTCACTGATCGCATTTGCAGAAATGTTTTCATTCTTGTTACGAAAACACATTGACGAAAACACAATCGAAATCTTTAAAAAAGTCGTTTAAACCTTCTCAGTTGGTACGATTATAATTCCATACCAGTTTTTTGGAAAGAGTCTATCTATTGATCACTGTGTTAATAATGGAAGCTTGTTTTAACCAAACTTTTACTATTTTTCAGGATGTGTAATCAGAAACAGATCCAAGAGGTAATCTTCTGGATTAGTACGGTCAGGACCCTAATATAATTTTTGGACAAGTTGAGAAAGGTGGAACATTGATAAAAACAGTTCAACCAGCTTCTAAATTGAGTTTTGGCTGAAAGAAAAATTACTTGAGAAATGAAGCCCATCTCTGTTATAGACATCGAAATCCCCAGTCAGAACTATTTCAGTTTTTGGGCATTACTACAAAATTTCATTTATCTGGTTAGAGAGATTTTCAATCTCCGTAGCAGTTTCATGTTCATCTGAGTTGGGTGATCTATATAAGAAATTTTGTGAGTTAATTTGAAAGTGAAAGAAATTATTATTTTAATTTAAAATTAAAAAAAAAAATAAATAAAAAAAAAAGAAAACAAAATTTGAAAATTTAGAAATTTAAATTCAAAATAAATATAGGTATGTATGATTTGTCCTCCTCAATTAATGATTTACAGCGGCTAATTTTATTTTACTTCGAGTGAGAAAACGACATATAACAAAGTTCAACAATTTTAATCTTGCGTGATATAATGGCGAAACACTATATGTGCCCTTATTGAACGAAGTTACATCGCAAACTCACACAAAATAAAACCACATGTAATATAGGATTTAAAATAAAAAATTTATATTTGAAAAATAAACAAGTAAAGAAACAGTCAGTCGGTGCAACCGACTTAGAAATACCCTACACCTATTTGGTTCAAATTTAAGGACATATCCATAAGTCATTTTAACACCATAGAAGCTGTTATTATTTTGATCGTAAGACATAGCTAACCAAATTAACTGTATAATACTAAAAACATCTTCTAATTACCCTATCTATTAAAAAATACTACAAATTCTTACTAATTTATCTATTTAAAAATATTAAATAACAAACAAACTTGAAATAAATGAAAATATATTTATTCCAATTCAATTACAAAATGAAAAAATTCTAATTATTAAATTTTGTGATAAAAGATAATCAAAGCATAATATATTTAATAATCCAAATTTTTAAAAATTGCAATTATTTTAAATGGTTAGTTTATATACCTAATAGAAAAGCTTATAAACGCAAAATATGCAATAAATGTATTTCTAAAATACAATTAAAAATTTACACCTTTTCATATAATTCATTTAAATATAAAAATAAATTTTACATAAATGCAGCAAGTACCTTTGAACATAGCTGAACCACTACAATTAAGTCTAGATTTCGGAGAGACATAGGACATAGGAAATATATTCTTGGCTTCGAAATTAAACTCGACCACAACCAATTCCCATGGTACTTTCATTACTAGTAACCTACTGTTAAATTTCATCAAAATACCGGCATTATTTTTTGAGTTATGGTGTTTGTAAGATATATGTTTGTTAGTCCTTGAACTTTTCAAGGGTTCCAGGACCCGAAATTATGGTACGATTTCGCCCATATGCATTCCCGTCATACTTTCAATACTAGTTAACCCTTGTACACAATTGGAACGCTCTATCTTAATTTTAAGTTACTAGTTTTATTAATTTCGATGATAAGCTTTTACACATTGGGGGGTCTAAGAGAGGTTCTGAACCACCACTCCAATTGATCCCAAATTAGGGGGGCACGCAAGAAATAGTAAAGAACACCCTTGTGGCAAATTGGAAGCTTCATCATTTGTTTCAAGTTACTATCTTTATTAATTTCGAAAATATGCTTTAAGGGCCTAAGAACTGAGTGGCTGGTCCCCGATCCACTACTCCAATGGGGCCCAAATTTCAAAGACACTTACGAAATAGGAAGGGACACCCTGATACCAAATTTGGAGGTTCTATCTTCATTGGTTTCGGAATTATGCTCGTTTGGCCTAAATTCGATCAAAAAGTTCTAAGTTCCGAACCCATTGTCCAATCCTCACCGTACGTAATCACCGCCGTAATTTCGCTGCCAATAACCTACAGCACAAATTTCATGAAGATAGCCTCATTAGTTGTTGAGTTATCGTGATTTTTTATATATGTTCCTTAGCCCTGACATCGATTAAAAGGTCCGGAATCCGAACCGTTGGGCTGATTTCGCCCTTATATAGTCCGCGCTGTACTTATAGTAGTAGTTAACCCTTGTACACAATTTGAACGGTCTATCCTAATTTTAAATAACTATTTTTAGTAATTTCGATTATAAGCCTTTAAAACTTGGGAGGTCTGAGAGGGGTACAGAACCACCACTCCAATTGATCCCAAATTAGGGGAACACGCAAGAAATAGTAAAGAACACCCGTGTGGCAAATTGGAAGCTTCTACATTTTTTCAAGTTGTTATCTTTATTAATTTTAAAGATATGCTTTAAGGTCTTCGGAAATGTGTGGCTGGTCCTCGACCCACTACTCCCATGGGACCAAATTCACAAGACACTTAGGAAATAGGAAGGGACACCCTGATACTAAATTTGGAGGTTCTATCTTCATTGGTTTCGGAATTATGCTCGTTTGGCCTAAATTCGATCAAAAAGTTCTAGGTTCCGAACCCATGGTCCAATCCCGACCTTACGCAATTCCCGAAGTAGTTTCATTACTAGTAACCTACAGCACAAATTTGATGAAGATAGCGTCATTAGTTGTTGAGTTATCGTGATTTTTTATATTTGTTCGTTAGCCCTGAAACCGATTAAAAGGTCCAGAATCCGAACCTATGGGCCGATTTCGCCCATATGCAATCCCCGCCGTACTTTCAGTCCTAGTAACCTACAGTTAAAATTTCATCAAGATAGCTCCATTATTTTTTGAGTTATCGTGCCTACGGACGGACGGACGGACGGACGGACATGGCTATATCGACTAAGGCGGTCACGCTGATCACAAATATATATACTTTTCCATATCTAGCTCGCTTCCTTTAGGTGGTTATAAACACCATACCAAAGTTAATATACCCCTTTACCTATTCTATAGGTGTAGGGTATAAAAATTTAATCTAATATATAAAGAAGAAAATTTGTTTGTTTATTTGTTTGTTTGTTTGTTTGTTTGTTTGTCCAGGATTCACGTGAAAACCACTGGTCCGATTGACACCAAATTTTAGAGGAATAATTTTGGGAGTCCGGGGGGTGACATAGGCTATGTCGCATTTTTATAAGTCAGCAGGTTGCGGCTCCAGAGCCGTTTTAAGCTTTTTCGTTTTTTTGATGTCGAGTCGAAACGGTTTGACCGATTCACTTGAAATTTTGCACGAATGTTCTTCTTATTACACGGAATTAATGGTATAAAACTGGTTGGAATAAATTGACCCCTTTCGGCCAGGCGGGCTTTCAAAAAATTTTGTGTTTCCGATTTGTGTCCAATTTTACAGGGTGGTTTTGCAGTCAAAAAGAGAGGCTGGCACAAATTTTTGTTGGGTTCGGTTAACCCGTTTGGGCACGAGGGCGCAATGAAGCTTTTTCAATGTTTTTGATGTCGAGCCGAAACAGTTTGACCGATTGACTTGAAATTTTGCACAAATCTTCCTCTTATTAAACGGAATTAATGGTATAAAGTTGGTTGGAATAAATTAACCCCTTTCGGCCGGCGGGCTTCCAAAAAATTTTGTGTTTCCGATTTGTGTCCAATTTTACAGGAAGGTTTCGCAGTCAAAAATAGAGGCTGGCACAAATTTTTGTTGGGTTCGGCTAACCCGTTTGGGCACGAGGGCGCAATGAAGCTTTTTCAATGTTTTTGATGTCGAGCCGAAACAGTTTGACCGATTGACTTGAAATTTTGCACAAATCTTCCTTTTATTAAACGGAATTAATGGTATAAAGTTGGTTGGAATAAATTAACCCCTTTGGGCCCGGCGGGCTTCCAAAAAATTTTGTGTTTCCGATTTGTGTCTAATTTTACAGGAAGGTTTCTCAGTCAAAAATAGAGGCTGGCACAAATTTTTGTTGGGTTCGGCAAACCCGTTTGGGCACGAGGGCGCAATGAAGCTTTTTCAATGTTTTTGATGTCGGGCCGAAACAGTTTGACCGATTGACTTGAAATTTTGCACAAATCTTCCTCTTATTAAACGGAATTAATGGTATAAAGTTGGTTGGAATAAATTAACCCCTTTCGACCCGGCGGGCTTCCAAAAAATTTTGTGTTTCCGATTTGTGTCCAATTTTACAGGAAGGTTTCGCAGTCGAAAAGAAAGGCTGGCACAAATTTTTGTTGAGTTCGTTTAACCCGTTTGGGCACGAGGGCCCAATGAAACTTTTTCAATGTTTTTGATGTCGAGTCAAAACGGTTTGACCGATTGACTTGAAATTTTGCACAAATCTTCCTCTTATTAAACGGAATTAATGGTATAAAGTTGGTTGGAATAATTTAACCCATTCCGACGTGGCGGGCTTCCAAAAAATTTTGTATTTCCGATTTGTGTCCAATTTTACAAGGTGGTTTCGCAGTCGACAATAGAGTCTGGCACAAATTTTTGTTGATTTCGGTTAACCCGTTTCGGCACGAGGGCGCAAAGAAGCTTTTTCAATGTTTTTAATTTCGAGTCAAAACCGTTTGACAAATTGACTTGAAATTTTGCACAAATGTTCCTCTTAGCAACCGCAATTAGTTGTATAAATTTGGTTGGAATAATTTAACCCATTTCGGCCTGGCGGACTTTAAAAAAATTTTGTGTTTTCGATTTGTGTCCAATTTTACAGGTTGATTTTGTAGTCTAAAGAGAGGCTGCAAAAAGTTTTAGTTAATTCGATTAACCCGTTTTCCACGACGACGCCATGAAGTTTTCTATAAATTTTATTTTCTTATACGATTAAAAGTATTTTATTGAAAATTTTGTACCAACATTTTAATTAAAACCCACATGGTTAATTTGGTTTTGCCCTGTTTGTGCGTTTTGAGCAAAGATTCAATGAAATTTTCAGTTTTCTTCAAATGAATCTAAAAATCAAAAAATTCAATTTCTTATATATAATGCTTAAAAACATAGTATTTTAAAACAGTTTTTCCAAAAAATAAGCGTACATTTCTCTCATCAAATCATAAAAAAACGAGGAAGAGCGTATTACAACTTTCAGGTGAGTACTAAACAAAATATAAGTTGAAAAGAAAATTTTTAAATCTTTTCTAAACCATCGACTATATTTTATTCAAACGTTGGCAATTCAAGATAACTACTATTAACATAGTATAATGACATAATGGCAAACTTAGTATCCCCATTTGACCAATAGTCATTTTAATTCAGTTAACATTATTCGCCGGGAACATAACATCCTCAACTCTATCGTCAAGGAGCACCAAATTCTCAAGAAGCACCATGTATAGAAAAATTAGAGATAATCGTTCAAACTGTTTTTTAAAGTTTTTGTTTCGCAATCGGTTAAAAGAGAACTCGACAAAACATTTTTTTAAGCATTCCCCTAATTCAAAGAAGTTGTACCTACTTTCAGAAATTGGACGTAATTTACTTACAAATTTTTTTTTGAACAATCGTCGGGTCGACAGGGGTTAACAACTTCCAAGTCTGTTAGTAAATTGAACTTCATTTTCAAAGAAGAGCACATATACAAAATTTGAAGTTATAAGGTTAAATCATTTCTAATATATATAACAAAGCAACGAAAACACCTATAAAAAGCTGTTGGGCCACGATGGGTTAACGGAACTCCACAAATATTTTTTTGTGGCTTCATTTATAAGCAAAGTAGTATTTCAAAAAATTGGCTGAAGCTTGCGTTTTTACAATTTGCAAGCTTCCGGGCAACGCCGGGTAAATCTGCTAGTCTAATATATAAAGAAGAAAATTTGTTTGTTTGTTTGTTTGTTTGTCCAGGATTCACGTGAAAACCACTGTTCCGAATGACACCAAATTTTAGAGCAATAATTTTGATAGTCCGGGGGGTGACATAGGCTATGTCACATTTTTATAAGTCAACAGGTTGCGGCTCCAGAGCCGTTTTAAGCTTTTTCGTTTTTTTGATGTCGAGTCGAAACGGTTTGACCGATTCACTTGAAATTTTGCACGAATGTTCTTCTTATTACACGGAATTAATGGTATAAAGTTGGTTGGAATAAATTAACTCCTTTCGGCTCGGCGGGCTTCCAAAAAATTTTGTGTTTCCGATTTGTGTCCAATTTTACAGGGTGGTTTTGCAGTCAAAAAGAGAAGCTGGCACAAATTTCGATCAAAAAGTTCTAAGTTCCGAACCCATTGTCCAATCCTCACCGTACGTAATCACCGCCGTAATTTCGCTGCCAATAACCTACAGCACAAATTTCATGAAGATAGCCTCATTAGTTGTTGAGTTATCGTGATTTTTTATATATGTTCCTTAGCCCTGACATCGATTAAAAGGTCCGGAATCCGAAACGTTGGGCTGATTTCGCCCTTATATAGTCCGCGCTGTACTTATAGTAGTAGTTAACCCTTGTACACAATTTGAACGGTCTATCCTAATTTTAAATAACTATTTTTAGTAATTTCGATTATAAGCCTTTAAAACTTGGGAGGTCTGAGAGGGGTACAAAACCGCCACTCCAATTGATCCCAAATTAGGGGAACACGCAAGAAATAGTAAAGAACACCCTTGTTGCAAATTGGAAGCTTCTACATTTTTTCAAGTTGTTATCTTTATTAATTTTAAAGATATGCTTTAAGGTCTTCGGAAATGTGTGGCTGGTCCCCGACCCACTACTCCCATGGGACCAAATTCACAAGACACTTAGGAAATAGGAAGGGACACCCTGATACTAAATTTGGAGGTTCTATCTTCATTGGTTTCGGAATTATGCTCGTTTGGCCTAAATTCGATCAAAAAGTTCTAGGTTCCGAACCCATGGTCCAATCCCGACCTTACGCAATTCCCGAAGTAGTTTCATTACTAGTAACCTACAGCACAAATTTGATGAAGATAGCGTCATTAGTTGTTGAGTTATCGTGATTTTTTATATTTGTTCGTTAGCCCTGAAACCGATTAAAAGGTCCAGAATCCGAACCTATGGGCCGATTTCGCCCATATGCAATCCCCGCCGTACTTTCAGTCCTAGTAACCTACAGTTAAAATTTCATCAAGATAGCTCCATTATTTTTTGAGTTATCGTGCCTACGGACGGACGGACGGACGGACGGACATGGCTATATCGACTAAGGCGGTCACGCTGATCACAAATATATATACTTTTCCATATCTAGCTCGCTTCCTTTAGGTGGTTACAAACACCATACCAAAGTTTATATACCCCTTTACCTATTCTATAGGTGTAGGGTATAAAAATTTAATCTAATATATAAAGAAGAAAATTTGTTTGTTTGTTTGTTTGTTTGTCCAGAATTCACGTGAAAACCACTGGTCCGATTGACACCAAATTTTAGAGGAATAATTTTGGGAGCCCGGGGGGTGACATAGGCTATGTCGCATTTTTATAAGTCAACAGGTTGCGGCTCCAGAGCCGTTTTAAGCTTTTTCGTTTTTTTGATGTCGAGTCGAAACGGTTTGACCGATTAACTTGAAATTTTGCACGAATGTTCTTCTTATTAAACGGAATTAATGGTATAAAGTTGGTTGAAATAAATTAACCCCTTTCGGCCCGGCGGGCTTCCAAAAAATTTTGTGTTTCCGATTTGTGTCCAATTTTACAGGGTGGTTTTGCAGTCAAAAAGAGAGGCTGGCACAAATTTTTGTTGGGTTCGGCTAACCCGTTTGGGCACGTGGGCGCAATGAAGCTTTTTCAATGTTTTTGATGTCGAGCCGAAACAGTTTGACCGATTGACTTGAAATTTTGCACAAATCTTCCTCTTAGCAAACGGAATTAGTTGTATAAAGATGGTTCGAAAATATTAACCCGTTTCGGCCCGGCGGGCTTCCAAAAAATTATTTGTTTCCGATTTGTGTGCAATTTTACAGGGTGGTTTTGCAGTCGAAAAGAAAGGCTGGCACAAATTTTTGTTGGGTTCGGTTAACCCGTTTGGGCACGAGGGCACAATGAAGCTTTTTCAATGTTTATGATGTCGAGCCGAAACAGTTTGACCGATTGACTTGAAATTTTGCACAAATCTTCCTCTTAGCAAACGGAATTAGTTTTATACAGTTGCTTGGAATATATTAACCCATTTCGGCCTGGCGGGCTTTCAATATTTTTTTTGGCCGTTTGGGCAAGAGAGCGCAATGAAGCTTTTTCAATGTTTTTGTTGTTGAGCTTAAACGAACACTTTTTTCAGCTAATCTTGAACACATTTTTCAGCTAATCTTTATTAGCAAAGCTCACAGGGTTAATTTGATTTTTATCATTTAACCCCTTTTGTCACAAGGGTTCATTAAATTTGATCTCCTTAAAGAGTTCAATCTTTAATATAAATTTGTTTTTCTGTTGAAAAGGTTTAATCAATATGTTAAAAAAAAACAATTGTTCGACTAACATAGTTTAAAGTTAACGCAAACATTGCATTATTTCACAAGCTCACCAAAAAACATGATTGCGCTCTATTAACCCGTTTGGACCTAATGTATTTTTTTTAAGTTTTTGTTGGCCTGCTTAACGGTCGAAAACAATATTTTTAAAACTTTTAACTCATGTCTATTTGTAATTTTCTAAAAGGTTTTGAATGCAAATTTCTAATCTAATATATAAAGAAGAAAATTTGTTTGTTTGTTTGTTTGTTTGTTTGTCCAGGATTCACGTGAAAACCACTCGTCCGATTGTCACAAAATTTTAAAGGAAAAATTCTGGGAGCCCGGGGGGTGACATAGGCTATGTCGCATTTTTATAAGTCAACAGGTTGCGGCTCCAGAGCCGTTTTAAGCTTTTTCGTTTTTTTGATGTCGAGTCGAAACGGTTTGACTGATTAACTTGAAATTTTGCACGAATGTTCTTCTTATTAAACGGAATTAATGGTATAAAGTTAGTTGGAATAAATTAACCCCTTCCGGCCCGGCAGGCTTTCAAAAAACTTTTTGTGTTTCCGATTTGTGTCCAATTTTACAGGGTGGTTTTGCAGTCAAAAAGAGAGGCTGGCACAAATTTTTGTTGGGTTCGGTTAACCCGTTTGGGCACGAGGGCGTAATGAAGCTTTTTCGTTTTTTTGATGTCGAGCCGAAACAGTTTGACCGTTTGACTTGAAATTTTGCACAAATCTTCCTCTTAGCAAACGGAATTAGTTGTATAAAGATGGTTCGAAAATATTAACCCATTTCGGCCCGGCGGGCTTCCAAAAAATTATTTGTTTCCGATTTGTGTCCAATTTTACAGGGTGGTTTTGCAGTCGAAAAGAAAGGCTGGCACAAATTTTTGTTGGGTTCGGTTAACCCGTTTGGGCACGAGGGCCCAATGAAGCTTTTTCAATGTTTTTGATGTCGAGTCAAAACGGTTTTACCGATTGACTTGAAATTTTGCACAAATGTTCCTCTTAGCAACCGCAATTATTTGTATAAATTTGGTTGGAATAATTTAACCCATTCCGACGTGGCGGGCTTCCAAAAAATTTTGTATTTCCGATTTGTGTCCAATTTTACAAGGTGGTTTCGCAGTCGACAATAGAGTCTGGCACAAATTTTTGTTGAGTTCGGTTAACCCGTTTGGGCACGAGGGCGCAAAGAAGCTTTTTCAATGTTTTTGATTTCGAGTCAAAACCGTTTGACAAATTGACTTGAAATTTTGCACAAATGTTCCTCTTAGCAACCGCAATTAGTTGTATAAATTTGGTTGGAATAATTTAACCCATTTCGGCCTGGCGGACTTTAAAAAAATTTTGTGTTTTCGATTTGTGTCCAATTTTACAGGTTGATTTTGTAGTCTAAAGAGAGGCTGCAAAAAGTTTTAGTTAATTCGATTAACCCGTTTTCCACGACGACGCCATGAAGTTTTCTATAAATTTTATTTTCTTATACGATTAAAAGTATTTTATTGAAAATTTTGTACCAACGTTTTAATTAAAACCCACATGGTTAATTTGGTTTTGACCTGTTTGTGCGTTTTGAACAAAGATTCAATGAAATTTTCAGTTTTCTTCAAATGAATCTAAAAATCAAAAAATTCAATTTCTTATATATAATGCTTAAAAACATAGTATTTTAAAACAGTTTTTCCAAAAAATAAGCCTACATTTCTCTCATCAAATCATAAAAAAACGAGGAAGAGCGTATTACAACTTTCAGGTGAGTACTAAACAAAATATAAGTTGAAAAGCGAATTTTTAAACCTTTTCTAAACCATCGACTATATTTTATTCAAGCGTTGGCAATTCAAGATAACTATACTATTGACATAGTATAATGACATAATGGCAAACTTAGTATCCCCATTTGACCAATAATCACTTTAATTCAGTTAACATTATTCGCCGGGAACCTAACATCCTCAACTCTATCGTCAAGGAGCACCAAATTCTCAAGAAGCGCCATGTATAGAAAAATTAGAGATAATCGTTCAAACTGTTTTTTAAAGTTTTTGTTTCGCAATCGGTTAAAAGAGAACTCGACAAAACATTTTTTTAAGCATTCCCCTAATTCAAAGAAGTTGTACCTACTTTCAGAAATTACTTACAAATTTTTTTTTGAACAATCGTCGGGTCGACAGGGGTTAACAACTTCCAAGTCTGTTAGTAAATTGAACTTCATTTTCAAAGAAGAGCACATATACAAAATTTGAAGTTATAAGGTTAAATCATTTCTAATATATATAACAAAGCAACGAAAAACCCTATAAAAAGCTGTTGGGCCACGATGGGTTAACGGAACTCCACAAATATTTTTTTGTGGCTTCATTTATAAGCAAAGTAGTATTTCAAAAAATTGGCTGAAGCTTGCGTTTTTACAATTTGCAAGCTTCCGGGCAACGCCGGGTAAATCTGCTAGTCTAATATATAAAGAAGAAAATTTGTTTGTTTATTTGTTTGTTTATTTGTTTGTTTGTCCAGGATTCACGTGAAAACCACTGGTCCGATTGACACCAAATTTTAGGGAAATAATTTTGGGAGTCCAGGGAGTGACATAGGCTATGTCGCATTTTTATAAGTCAGCAGGTTGCGGCTCCAGAGCCGTTTTAAGCTTTTTCGTTTTTTTGATGTCGAGTCGAAACGGCTTGACCGATTCACTTGAAATTTTGCATGAATGTTCTTCTTATTACATGGAATTAATGGTATAAAGCTGGTTGGAATAAATTAACCCTTTTCGGCCCGACGGGCTTCCAAAAAATTTTGTGTTTCCGATTTGTGTCCAATTTTACAGGGTGGTTTTGCAGTCAAAAAGAGAGGCTGGCACAAATTTTTGTTGGGTTCGGTTAACCCGTTTGGGCACGAGAGCGCAATGAAGCTTTTTCAATGTTTTTGATGTCGAGCCGAAACAGTTTGACCGATTGACTTGAAATTTTGCACAAATGTTCCTCTTAGCAACCGCAATTAGTTGCATAAATTTGGTTGGAATAAATTAACCCCTTTCGGCCCGGCGGGCTTCCAAAAAATTTTGTGTTTCCGATTTGTGTCCAATTTTACAAGGTGGTTTCGCAGTCGAAAATAAAGTCTGGCACAAATTTTTGTTGAGTTCGGTTAACCCGTTTGGGCACGAGGGTGCAAAGAAGCTTTTTCAATGTTTTTGATGTCGAGTCAAAACTGTTTGACCGATTGACTTGAAATTTTGCACAAATGTTCCTCTTAGCAACCGCATTTAGTTGTATAAATTAGGTTGGAATAAATTAACCCATTTCGGCTTGGCGGACTTTCAAAAAATTTTGTGTTTTCGATTTGTGTCCAATTTTACAGGTTGATTTTGTAGTCTAAAAGAGAGGCTGCAAAAAGTTTTAGTTAAGTTCGATTAACCCATTTTCCACGACGACGCTATGAAGTTTTCTATATATTTTATTTTCTTATACGATTAAAAGTATTTTATTGAAAATTTTGTACCAGCATTTTAATTAAAACCCACAGGGTTAATTTGGTTTTGACCTGTTTGTGCGTTTTGAACAAAGATTCAATGAAATTTTCAGTTTTCTTCAAATGAAATCTAAAAATCAAAAAATTCAATTTGTTATATATAATGCTTAAATACATAGTATTTTAAAACAGTTTTTCCAAAAAATAAGCCTACATTTCTCTCATAAAATCATAAAAAAACGAGGAAGAGCGTATTACAACTTTCAGGTGAGTACTAAACAAAATATAAGTTGAAAAGCGAATTTTTAAACCATTTCTAAACCATCGACTATATTTTATTCAAGCGTTGGCAATTCAAGAAAATCCCCTTTTGACCTATAGTCATTTTAATTCAGTTAACATTGTTCACCGGAAACCTACCATCCTCAACTATATCGTTAAGGAGCACCAAATTGTCAAGAAGCACCATGTATAGAAAAATTGGAGATAATCGTTCAAATTGTTTTTTAAAGTTTTTGTTTCGCAATCGATTAAAAGAACTCGACAAACCTTTTTTTTAAGTATTCCCCTAATTCAAAGAAGTTGTACCTACTTTCAAAAATTGGACGTAATTTACTTACAAATTTTTTTTTGAACAATCGTCGGGTCGGCAGGGGTTAACAACCTTCAAGTCTGTTAGTAAATAGAACTTCAATTTCCAAGAAAAACACATATACGAAATTTGAAGTTAATCTGTTAAATCATTTCTAATATATAGCAAAGCAACGAAAAAACCTATAAAAAGCTGTTGGGCCACGATGGGTTAACGGAACTCCACAAATATTTTTTGTGGCATTTATAGGCAAAGTAGTATCTCAAAAAATTTTTACAATTTGCAAGCTTCCGGGCAACGCCGGGTAAATCTGCTAGTCTAATATATAAAGAAGAAAATTTGTTTGTTTATTTGTTTGTTTGTCCAGGATTCACGTGAAAACCACTGGTCCGATTGACACCAAATTTTAGAGGAATAATTTTGGGAGCCCGGGGGGTGACATAGGCTATGTCGCATTTTTATAAGTCAACAGGTTGCGGCTCCAGAGCCGTTTTAAGCTTTTTCGTTTTTTTGATGTCGAGTCGAAACGGTTTGACCGATTAACTTGAAATTTTGCACGAATGTTCTTCTTATTAAACGGAATTAATGGTATAAAGTTCATCATCAATCATCAACTGGCGTTACAGCTCGGGGTGAGCTTGAGCCTCTTGCACAACTAGTCTCCAGATATTTCTGTCTCTTGCTTTTATCTTCCAGTTTTGTACATTTAGTGTTAGTAAATCCTTTTCTACACTGTCCAGCCATCTCAGACGAGGTCTTCCCTGTGGTCGATTTATAAGTGGGCGATACTGAAGTATTTGTTTCTGGGGCCGTGTTTCTTCCATCCTCATTATATGTCCAGCCCACCGAATGCGTTGCGCTTTGTAGAACCTGACTACATCTTTCCCCTCGATTATACGGTCCAGCTCTTCATTTGACCTTTGAAAATATTCCCCGTCCTCTGTTATACTAGGCCCGTAGATTTTTCTTAATATTTTGCGTTCAAATACTCGCAAACTTTTCTCTTCAGTGACCGTAGGGGTCCAAGCTTCACAACCGTAAGTAAGTACTGGTCGCACGGTTGTTTTGTATATACTGAGCTTGGATTTTCTGGTGAGTAATCTAGATTTAAATAATTTGAGATGCGCGTACTAGCATTTGTTTGCAGCCACTAATCTGTCAGTTATACAATCTTGCATACTGTTGTCATTTTTTATTATCACACCCAAATACTTAAAACTTGCAGTACCTTGAAATTGGTAATCCCCGATGGTAATGCTTTCGGGTTGTCTTCTGCTTTCTCTTCTTGATACCTTCAGATATTGTGTTTTTGGTTGGTTTATTCGCAGTCCAATAGCTTTTGCAGCTCCTTCTATGGATGTGAACATGCGCATCATATCGTTCTTGTTTTTTGATATTATTACTATATCATCAGCATACGCATAAAACAATTCTGATCTGCAGAATATGTGACCTCCTCTATATAGATCTCTGACCGCATGATGTAGCATCAAGTTGAAAATTGTTGTCGATAGTGTATCTCCCTGTCTTACTCCTGATTTAATTCTAAAAGACTCGGATATATTTCGCTGTAATAAGACCTTACCCATGGTGTTGTTTAGTGTCATCATGGTGAGATTTATTAGTTTCGTCGGTATACCCAAGTTATGCAAAGAGTTTGGAATTTTGCTTCTTTCAATGCAGTCGAACGCCTGTTTAAAATCCAAAAACAGTAGGTGTAAATCTGTGTTGAATTCATAGCATTTATCTATAGTTTGCTTTAGTAGGAACACTTGATCAGTTGTTGACCGGTTTGGTCTAAATCCACACTGATATTCATCCAATATTAGCTCAGCTTTTTCCTTTAATTTTTTCGAGAGAATAATTGAAAGCACCTTGTAGCATGCATTCAGTAATGTAATTCCGCGGTAGTTCTCGCAATTCAGTTTGTCACCTTTTTTATGGATGGGTACTATTAAGCCCGTAAGCCATCCTGTTGGCATACATTCCTCCTGCCATATTTGTTCCATCAGCTGGTGCAGCGTTAGAATGTTTTCCTCACCAATTTTTTTTATCAATTCGGCTGTTAATGGTATAAAGTTGGTTGAAATAAATTAACCCCTTTCGGCCCGGCGGGCTTCCAAAAAATTTTGTGTTTCCGATTTGTGTCCAATTTTACAGGGTGGTTTTGCAGTCAAAAAGAGAGGCTGGCACAAATTTTTGTTGGGTTCGGTTAACCCGTTTGGGCACGAGGGCGCAATGAAGCTTTTTCAATGTTTTTGATGTCGAGCCGAAACAGTTTGACCGATTGACTTGAAATTTTGCACAAATCTTCCTCTTAGCAAACGGAATTAGTTGTATAAAGATGGTTCGAAAATATTAACCCATATCGGCCCGGCGGGCTTCCAAAAAATTATTTGTTTCCGATTTGTGTCCAATTTTACTGGGTGGTTTTGCAGTCGAAAAGAAAGGCTGGCACAAATTTTTGTTGGGTTCGGTTAACCCGTTTGGGCACGAGCGCGCAATGAAGCTTTTTCAATGTTTTTGATGTCGAGCCGAAACAGTTTGACCGATTGACTTGAAATTTTGCACAAATCTTCCTCTTAGCAAACGGAATTAGTTGTATAAAGATGGTTCGAAAATATTAACCCATTTCGGCCTGGCGGGCTTTCAATATTTTTTTTGGCCGTTTGGGCAAGAGAGCGCAATGAAGCTTTTTCAATGTTTTTGTTGTTGAGCTTAAACGAGCACTTTTTTCAGCTAATCTTGAACACATTTTTCAGCTAATCTTTATTAGCAAAGCTCACAGGGTTAATTTGATTTTTATCATTTAACCCCTTTTGTCACAAGGGTTCATTAAATTTGATCTCCTTAAAGAGTTCAATCTTTAATATAAATTTGTTTTTCTGTTGAAAAGGTTTAATCAATATGTTAAAAAAAAAACAATTGTTCGACTAACACAGTTTAAAGTTAACGCAAACATTGCATTATTTCACAAGCTCACCAAAAAACATGATTGCGCTCTATTAACCCGTTTGGACCTAATGTATTTTTTTTAAGTTTTTGTTGGCCTGCTTAACGGTCGAAAACAATATTTTTAAAACTTTTAACTCATGTCTATTTGTAATTTTCTAAAATGTTTTGAATGGAAATTTCTAATCTAATATATAAAGAAGAAAATTTGTTTGTTTATTTGTTTGTTTGTTTATTTGTTTGTTTGTTTGTTTGTTTGCCCAGGATTCACGTGAAAACCACTGGCCCGATTGACACCAAATTTTAGAGGTATAATTTTGGGAGCCCGGGGGGTGACATAGGCTATGTCGCATTTTTATAAGTCAACAGGTTGCGGCTCCAGAGCCGTTTTAAGCTTTTTCGTTTTTTTGATGTCGAGTCGAAACGGTTTGACCGATTAACTTAAAATTTTGCACGAATGTTCTTCTTATTAAACGGAATTAATGGTATAAAGTTGGTTGAAATAAATTAACCCCTTTCGGCCCGGCGGGCTTCCAAAAAATTTTGTGTTTCCGATTTGTGTCCAATTTTACAGGGTGGTTTTGCAGTCAAAAAGAGAGGCTGGCACAAATTTTTGTTGGGTTCGGTTAACCCGTTTGGGCACGAGGGCGCAATGAAGCTTTTTCAATGTTTTTGATGTCGAGCCGAAACAGTTTGACCGATTGACTTGAAATTTTGCACAAATCTTCCTATTAGCAAACGGAATTAGTTGTATAAAGATGGTTCGAAAATATTAACCCATTTCGGCCCGGCGGGCTTCCAAAAAATTATTTGTTTCCGATTTGTGTCCAATTTTACAGGGTGGTTTTGCAGTCGAAAAGAAAGGCTGGCACAAATTTTTGTTGGGTTCGGTTAACCCGTTTGGGCACGAGGGAGCAATGAAGCTTTTTCAATGTTTTTGATGTTGAGCCGAAAAAGTTTGACCGATTGACTTGAAATTTTGCACAAATCTTACTCTTAGCAAACGGAATTAGTTTTATACAGTTGCATGGAATATATTAACCCATTTCGGCCTGGCGGGCTTTCAATATTTTTTTTGGCCGTTTGGGCAAGAGAGCGTAATGAAGCTTTTTCAATGTTTTTGTTGTTGAGCTTAAATGAACACTTTTTTCAGCTAATCTTGAACACATTTTTCAGCTAATCTTTATTAGCAAATCTCACAGGGTTAATTTGATTTTTATCATTTAACCCCTTTTGTCACAAGGGTTCATTAAATTTGATCTCCTTAAAGAGTTCAATCATTAATATAAATTTGTTTTCCTGTTGAAAAGGTTTAATCAATATGTTAAAAAAAAACCAATTGTTCGACTAACACAGTTTAAAGTTAACGCAAACATTGCATTATTTCACAAGCTCACCAAAAAACATGATTGCGCTCTATTAACCCGTTTGGACCTAATGTATTTTTTTTAAGTTTTTGTTGGCCTGCTTAACGGTCGAAAACAATATTTTTAAAACTTTTAACTCATGTCTATTTGTAATTTTGTAAAAGGTTTTGAATGCAAATTTCTAATCTAATATATAAAGAAGAAAATTTGTTTGTTTATTTGTTTGTTTGTTTGTTTGTTTGTTTGTTTGTCCAGGATTCACGTGAAAACCACTGGTCCGATTGACACCAAATTTTAGAGGAACAATTTTGGGAGTCCGGGGGGTGACATAGGCTATGTCGCATTTTTATAAGTCAACAGGTTGCGGCTCCAGAGCCGTTTTACACTTTTTCGTTTTTTTGATGTCGAGTCGAAACGGTTTGACCGATTAACTTAAAATTTTGCACGAATGTTCTTCTTATTAAACGGAATTAATGGTATAAAGTTGGTTGAAATAAATTAACCCCTTTCGGCCCGGCGGGCTTCCAAAAAATTTTGTGTTTCCGATTTGTGTCCAATTTTACAGGGTGGTTTTGCAGTCAAAAAGAGAGGCTGGCACAAATTTTTGTTGGGTTCGGTTAACCCGTTTGGGCACGAGGGCGCAATGAAGCTTTTTCAATGTTTTTGATGTCGAGCCGAAACAGTTTGACCGATTGACTTGAAATTTTGCACAAATCTTCCTATTAGCAAACGGAATTAGTTGTATAAAGATGGTTCGAAAATATTAACCCATTTCGGCCCGGCGGGCTTCCAAAAAATTATTTGTTTCCGATTTGTGTCCAATTTTACAGGGTGGTTTTGCAGTCGAAAAGAAAGGCTGGCACAAATTTTTGTTGGGTTCGGTTAACCCGTTTGGGCACGAGGGAGCAATGAAGCTTTTTCAATGTTTTTGATGTTGAGCCGAAAAAGTTTGACCGATTGACTTGAAATTTTGCACAAATCTTACTCTTAGCAAACGGAATTAGTTTTATACAGTTGCATGGAATATATTAACCCATTTCGGCCTGGCGGGCTTTCAATATTTTTTTTGGCCGTTTGGGCAAGAGAGCGCAATGAAGCTTTTTCAATGTTTTTGTTGTTGAGCTTAAATGAACACTTTTTTCAGCTAATCTTGAACACATTTTTCAGCTAATCTTTATTAGCAAATCTCACAGGGTTAATTTGATTTTTATCATTTAACCCCTTTTGTCACAAGGGTTCATTAAATTTGATCTCCTTAAAGAGTTCAATCTTTAATATAAATTTGTTTTCCTGTTGAAAAGGTTTAATCAATATGTTAAAAAAAAACCAATTGTTCGACTAACACAGTTTAAAGTTAACGCAAACATTGCATTATTTCACAAGCTCACCAAAAAACATGATTGCGCTCTATTAACCCGTTTGGACCTAATGTATTTTTTTTAAGTTTTTGTTGGCCTGCTTAACGGTCGAAAACAATATTTTTAAAACTTTTAACTCATGTCTATTTGTAATTTTGTAAAAGGTTTTGAATGCAAATTTCTAATCTAATATATAAAGAAGAAAATTTGTTTGTTTGTTTGTTTGTTTGTTTGTTTGTTTGTTTGTCCAGGATTCACGTGAAAACCACTGGTCCGATTGTCACAAAATTTTAAAGGAATAATTCTGGGAGCCCGGGGGGTGACATAGGCTATGTCGCATTTTTATAAGTCAACAGGTTGCGGCTCCAGAGCCGTTTTAAGCTTTTTCGTTTTTTTGATGTCGAGTCGAAACGGTTTGACCGATTAACTTGAAATTTTGCACAAATGTTCTTCTTATTAAACGGAATTAATGGTATAAAGTTGGTTGGAATAAATTGACCCCTTTCGGCCCGGCGGGCTTCCAAAAAATTTTGTGTTTCCGATTTGTGTCCAATTTTACAGGGTGGTTTTGCAGTCAAAAAGAGAGGCTGGCACAAATTTTTGTTGGATTCGGTTAACCCGTTTGGGCACGAGGGCGCAATGAAGCTTTTTCAATGTTTTTGATGTCGAGCCGAAACAGTTTGACCGATTGACTTGAATATTTGCACAAATCTTCCTCTTAGCAAACGGAATTAATGGTATAAAGTTGGTTGGAATAAATTAACCCCTTTCAGCCCGGCGGGCTTCCAAAAAATTTTGTGTTTCCGATTTGTGTCCAATTTTACAGGGTGGTTTTGCAGTCAAAAAGAGAGGCTGGCACAAATTTTTGTTGGATTCGGTTAACCCGTTTGGGCACGAGGGCGCAATGAAGCTTTTTCAATGTTTTTGATGTCGAGCCGAAACAGTTTGACCGATTGACTTGAAATTTTGCACAAATCTTCCTCTTAGCAAACGGAATTAGTTGTATAAAGATGGTTCGAAAATATTAACCCATTTCGGCCCGGCGGGCTTCCAAAAAATTATTTGTTTCCGATTTGTGTCTAATTTTACAGGGTGGTTTTGCAGTCGAAAAGAAAGGCTGGCACAAATTTTGGTTGGGTTCGGTTTACCCGTTTGGGCACGAGGGCCCAATGAAGCTTTTTCAATGTTTTTGATGTCGAGTCAAAGTGGTTTGACCGATTGACTTGAAATTTTGCACAAATGTTCCTCTTAGCAACCGCAATTAGTTGTATAAATTTGGTTGGAATAATTTAACCCATTTCGACGTGGCGGGCTTCCAAAAAATTTTGTATTTCCGATTTGTGTCCTATTTTACAAGGTGGTTTCACAGGCGACAATAGAGTCTGGCACAAATTTTTGTTGAGTTCGGTTATCCCGTTTGGGCATGAGGGCGCAAAGAAGCTTTTTCAATGTTTTTGATTTCGAGTCAAAACCGTTAGACAAATTGACTTGAAATTTTGCAAAAATGTTCCACTTAGCAACCGCAATTAGTTGTATAAATTTGGTTGGAATAATTATACCCATTTCGGCCTGGCGGACTTTCAAAAAATTTTGTGTTTTCGATTTGTGTCCAATTTTACAGGTTGATTTTGCAGTCTAAAGAGAGGCTGCAAAAAGTTTTAGTTAATTCGATTAACCCGTTTTCCACGACGACGCCATGAAGTTTTCTATAAATTTTATTTTCTTATACGATTAAAAGTATTTTATTGAAAATTTTGTACCAACATTTTAATTAAAACCCACATGGTTAATTTGGTTTTGACCTGTTTGTGCGTTTTGAACAAAGATTCAATGAAATTTTCAGTTTTCTTCAAATGAAATCTAAACATCAAAAAATTCAATTTCTTATATATAATGCTTAAAAACATAGTATTTTAAAACAGTTTTTCCAAAAAATAAGCCTACATTTCTCTCATCAAATCATAAAAAAACGAGGAAGAGCGTATTACAACTTTCAGGTGAGTACTAAACAAAATATAAGTTGAAAAGCAAATTTTTAAATCTTTTCTAAACCATCGACTATATTTTATTCAAACGTTGGCAATTCAAGATAACTACTATTGACATAGTATAATGACATAATGGCAAACTTAGTATCCCCATTTGACCAATAGTCATTTTAATTCAGTTAACATTATTCGCCGGGAACCTAACATCCTCAACTCTATCGTCAAGGAACACCAAATTCTCAAGAAGCACCATGTATAGAAAAATTAGAGATAATCGTTCAAACTGTTTTTTAAAGTTTTTGTTTCGCAATCGGTTAAAAGAACTCGACAAAACATTTTTTTAAGCATTCCCCTAATTCAAAGAAGTTGTACCTACTTTCAGAAATTGGACGTAATTTACTTACAAATTTTTTTTTGAACAATCGTCGGGTCGACAGGGGTTAACAACTTCCAAGTCTGTTAGTAAATTGAACTTCATTTTCAAAGAAGAACAAATATACAAACTTTGAAGTTAATCGGTTAAATCATTTCTAATATATATAACAAAGCAACAAAAAAACTTATAAAAAGCTGTTGGGCCACGATGGGTTAACGGAACTCCACAAATATTTTTTTGTGGCTTCATTTATAAGCAAAATAGCGTTTTTACTTGCTTGCGTTTTTACAATTTGCAAGCTTCCGGGCAACGCCGGGTAAATCTGCTAGTTTAATATATAAAGAAGAAAATTTGTTTGTTTGTTTGTTTGTTTGTCCAGGATTCACGTGAAAACCACTGGTCCGATTGACACCAAATTTTAGAGGAATAATTTTGGGAGTCCGGGGGGTGACATAGGCTATGTAGCATTTTTATAAGTCAGCAGGTTGCGGCTCCAGAGCCGTTTTAAGCTTTTTCGTTTTTTTGATGTCGAGTCGAAACGGTTTGACCGATTGACTTGAAATTTTGCACGAATGTTCTTCTTATTACACGGAATTAATGGTATAAAACTGGTTGGAATAAATTAACCCCTTTCGGCCCGGCGGGCTTCCAAAAAATTTTGTGTTTCCGATTTGTGTCCAATTTTACAGAGTGGTTTTGCAGTTAAAAAGAGAGGCTGGCAAAAATTTTTGTTGGTTTCGGTTAACCCGTTTGGGCACGAGGGCGCAATGAAGCTTTTTCAATGTTTTTGATGTCGAGCCGAAACAGTTTGCCCGATTGACTTGAAATTTTGCACAAATGTTCCTCTTAGCAACCGCAATTAGTTGCATAAATTTGGTTGGAATAATTGAACCCATTTCGGCCTGGCGGGCTTCCAAAAAATTTTGTGTTTCCGATTTGTGTCCAATTTTACAGGGTGGTTTCGCAGTCGAAAATAAAGTCTGGGATAAATTTTTGTTGAGTTCGGTTAACCCGTTTGGGCACGAGAGTGCATAGAAGCTTTTTCAATGTTTTTGATGTCGAGTCAAAACTGTTTGACCGATTGACTTGAAATTTTGCACAAATGTTCCTCTTAGCAACCGCATTTAGTTGTATAAATTTGGTTGGAATAAATTAACCCATTTCGCCTGGCGGACTTTCAAAAAATTTTTTGTTTTCGATTTGTGTCCAATTTTACAGGTTGATTTTGTAGTCTAAAAGAGAGGCTGCAAAAAGTTTTAGTTAAGTTCGATTAACCCATTTTCCACGACGATGATATGAAGTTTTCTATATATTTTATTTTCTTATACGATTAAAAGTATTTTATTGAAAATTTTGTACCAGCATTTTAATTAAAACCCACAGGGTTAATTTGGTTTTGACCTGTTTGTGCGTTTTGAACAAAGATTATTGAATCTTCAAATGAAAACTAAAAATCAAAAAATTCAATTTGTTATATATAATGCTTAAATACATAGTATTTTAAAACAGTTTTTCCAAAAAATAAGCCTACATTTCTCTCATAAAATCATAAAAAAACGAGGAAGAGCGTATTACAACTTTCAGGTGAGTACTAAACAAAATATAAGTTGAAAATCGAATTTTTAAACCTTTTCTAAACCATAGACTATATTTTATTCAAGCGTTGGCAATTCAAGAAAATCCCGTTTTGACCTATAGTCATTTTAATTCAGTTAACATTGTTCACCGGAAACCTACCATCCTCAACTATATCGTCAAGGAGCACCAAATTGTCAAGAAGCAGCATGTATAGAAAAATTAGAGATAATCGTTCAAATTGTTTTGTAAACTGTTTTTTAAAGTTTTTGTTTCGCAATCGATTAAAAGAACTCGACAAACCTTTTTTTTAAGTATTCCCCTAATTCAAAGAAGTTGTACCTACTTTCAAAATTTTGACGTAATTTACTTACAAATTTTTTTTTGAACAATCGTCGGCAGGGGTTAACAACTTTCAAGTCTGTTAGTAAATTGAACTTGATTTTTAAAGAAGAACACATATACGAAATTTGAAGTTAATCTGTTAAATCATTTCTAATATATAGCAAAGCAACGAAAAAACCTATAAAAAGCTGTTGGGCCACGATGGGTTAACGGAACTCCACAAATATTTTTTTGTGGCATTTATAGGCAAAGTAGTATCTCAAAAAATTGGCTGAAACTTGCTTTTTTACAATTTTCAAGCTTCCGGGCAACGCCGGGTAAATCTGCTAGTCTAATATATAAAGAAGAAAATTTGTTTGTTTATTTGTTTGTTTGTTTGTTTGTCCAGGATTCACGTGAAAACCACTGGTCCGATTGACACCAAATTTTAGAGGTATAATTTTGGGAGCCCGGGGGGTGACATAGGCTATGTCGCATTTTTATAAGTCAACAGGTTGCGGCTCCAGAGCTGTTTTAAACTTTTTCGTTTTTTGGATGTCGAGTCAAAATGGCTTGACCGATTGACTTGAAATTTTGCACAAATGTTCGTCTTAGCAACAGGAATTAGTTGTATAAATTTAGTTGGAATAAATTAACCCATTTCGGCCTGGCGGGCTTCCAAAAAATTGTGTGTTTGCGATTTGTGTCCAATTTTACAGGGTGGTTTTGCAGTCGAAAAGAGAGTCTGGAACAAATTTTTGTTGAGTTCGGTTAACCCTTTTGGGCACGAGGGCGCAAAGAAGCTTTTTCAATGTTTTTGATGTCGAGTCAAAACCGTTTGACAAATTGACTTGAAATTTTGCACAAATGTTCCTCTTAGCAACCGCAATTGGTTGTATAAATTTGGTTGGAATAATTTAACTCATTTCGGCCTGGCGGACTTTCAAAAAATTTTGTGTTTTCGATTTGTGTCCAATTTTACAGGTTGATTTTGTAGTCTAAAGAGAGGCTGCAAAAAGTTTTAGTTAAGTTCGATTAACCCGTTTTCCACGACGACGCCATGAAGTTTTCTATAAATTTTATTTTCTTATACGATTAAAAGTATTTTATTGAAAATTTTGTACCAGCATTTTAATTAAAACCCACATGGTTAATTTGGTTTTGACCTGTTCGTCCGTTTTGAACAAAGATTCAATGAAATTTTCAGTTTTCTTCAAATGAAATCTAAAAATCAAAAAATTAAATTTCTTATATATAATGCTTAAAAACATAGTATTTTAAAACAGTTTTTCCAAAAATAAGCCTACATTGCTCTCATCAAATCATAAAAAAACGAGGAAGACCGTATTACAACATTTAGGTGAGTACTAAACAAAATATAAGTTGAAAAGTAAATTTTTAAACCTTTTCTAAACCATCGACTATATTTTATTCAAACGTTGGCAATTTAAGAAAACTACTATTGACATAGTATAATGACATAATGGCAAACTTAGTATCTCCATTTGACCAATAGTCATTTTAATTCAGTTAACATTATTCGCCGGAAACCTAACATCCTCAACTCTATCGTCAAGGAGCACCAAATTGTCAAGAAGCACCATGTATAGAAAAATAAGAGATAATCGTTCAAACTGTTTTTTAAAGTTTTTGTTTCGCAATCGGTTAAAAGAACTCGACAAAACATTTTTTTAAGCATTCCCCTAATTCAAAGAAGTTGTACCTACTTTCAGAAATTGGACGTAATTTACTTACAAATTTTTTTTTGAACAATCGTCGGGTCGGCAGGGGTTAACAACTTCCAAGTCTGTTAGTAAATTGAACTTCATTTTCAAAGAAGAACACATATAGAAAATTTGAAGTTAATCGGTTAATTCATTTCTAATATATAACAAAGCAACGAAAAAACCTATAAAAAGCTGTTGGGCCACGATGGGTTAACGGAACTCCACAAATATTTTTTTGTGGCTTCATTTATAAGCAAAGTAGTATTTCAAGAAATTGGCTAAAACTTGCGTTTTTACAATTTGCAAGCTTCCGGGCAACGCCGGGTAAATCTGCTAGTCTTTAATATAAATTTGTTTTTCTGTTGAAAAGGTTTAATCAATATGTTAAAAAAAAAACAATTGTTCGACTAACACAGTTTAAAGTTAACGCAAACATTGCATTATTTCACAAGCTCACCAAAAAACATGATTGCGCTCTATTAACCCGTTTGGACCTAATGTATTTTTTTTAAGTTTTTGTTGGCCTGCTTAACGGTCGAAAACAATATTTTTAAAAGTTTTAACTCATGTCTATTTGTAATTTTGTAAAAGGTTTTGAATGCAAATTTCTAATCTAATATATAAAGACGAAAATTTGTTTGTTTGTTTGTTTTTTTGTTTGTCCAGGATTCACGTGAAAACCACTGGTCCGATTGCCACAAAATTTTAAAGGAATAATTCTGGGAGCCCGGGGGTGACATAGCCTATGTCACATTTTTATAAGTCAACAGGTTGCGGCTCCAGAGCTGTTTTAAACTTTTTCGTTTTTTGGATGTCGAGTCAAAACGGCTTGACCGATTGACTTGAAATTTTGCACAAATGTTCGTCTTAGCAACCGGAATTAGTTGTATAAATTTGATTGGAATAAATTAACCCATTTCGGCCTGGCGGGCTTCCAAAAAATTTTGTGTTTGCGTTTTGTGTCCAATTTTACAGGGTGGTTTTGCAGTCGAAAAGAGAGTCTGGCACAAATTTTTGTTGAGTTCGGTTAACCCGTTTGGGCACGAGGGCGCAAAGAAGCTTTTTCAATGTTTTTGATGTCGAGTCAAAACCGTTTGACAAATTGACTTGAAATTTTGCACAAATGATCCTCTTAGCAACCGCAATTGGTTGTATAAATTTGGTTGGAATAATTTAACCCATTTCGGCCTGGCGGACTTTCAAAAAATTTTGTGTTTTCGATTTGTGTCCAATTTTACAGGTTGATTTTGTAGTCTAAAGAGGGGCTGCAAAAAGTTTCGATTAACCCGTTTTCCACGACGACGCCATGAAGTTTTCTATAAATTTTATTTTCTTATACGATTAAAAGTATTTTATTGAAAATTTTGTACCAGCATTTTAATTAAAACCCACATGGTTAATTTGGTTTTGACCTGTTTGTGCGTTTTGAACAAAGATTCAATGAAATTTTCAGTTTTCTTCAAATGAAATCTAAAAATCAAAAAATTCAATGTCTTATATATAATGCTTAAAAACATAGTATTTTAAAACAGTTTTTCCAAAAAATAAGCCTACATTACTCTCATCAAATCATAAAAAAACGAGGAAGAGCGTATTACAACTTTCAGGTGAGTACTAAACAAAATATAAGTTGAAAAGTAAATTTTTAAACCTTTTCTAAACCATCGACTATATTTTATTCAAACGTTGGCAATTTAAGAAAACTACTATTGACATAGTATAATGACATAATGGCAAACTTAGTATCCCCATTTGACCAATAGTCATTTTAATTCAGTTAACATTATTGGCCGGAAACATAACATCCTCAACTCTATCGTCAAGGAGCACCAAATTGTCAAGAAGCACCATGTATAGAAAAATAAGAGATAATCGTTCAAACTGTTTTTTAAAGTTTTTGTTTCGCAATCGGTTAAAAGAACTCGACAAAACATTTTTTTAAGCATTCCCCTAATTCAAAGAAGTTGTACCTACTTTCAGAAATTGGACGTAATTTACTTACAAATTTTTTTTTGAACAATCGTCGGGTCGGCAGGGGTTAACAACTTCCAAGTCTGTTAGTAAATTGAACTTCATTTTCAAAGAAGAACACATATAGAAAATTTGAAGTTAATCGGTTAAATCATTTCTAATATATAACAAAGCAACGAAAAACCTATAAAAAGCTGTTGGGCCACGATGGGTTAACGGAACTCCACAAATATTTTTTTGTGGCTTCATTTATATATACTTCAAAGTAGTATTTCAAAAAATTGGCTAAAATTTGCGTTTTTACAATTTGCAAGCTTCCGGGCAACGCCGGGTAAATCTGCTAGTCTAATATATAAAGAAGAAAATTTGTTTGTTTATTTGTTTGTTTGTTTGTTTGTCCAGGATTCACGTGAAAACCACTGGTCCGATTGACACCAAATTTTAGAGGAATAATTTTGGGAGCCCGGGGGGTGACATAGGCTATGTCGCATTTTTATAAGTCAACAGGTTGCGGCTCCAGAGCCGTTTTAAGCTTTTTCGTTTTTTTGATGTCGAGTCGAAACGGTTTGACCGATTAACTTGAAATTTTGCACGAATGTTCTTCTTATTAAACGGAATTAATGGTATAAAGTTGGTTGAAATAAATTAACCCCTTTCGGCCCGGCGGGCTTCCAAAAAATTTTGTGTTTCCGATTTGTGTCCAATTTTACAGGGTGGTTTTGCAGTCAAAAACGGGTTCGGTTAACCCGTTTGGGCACGAGGGCGCAATGAAGCTTTTTCAATGTTTTTGATGTCGAGCCGAAACAGTTTGACCGATTGACTTGAAATTTTGCACAAATCTTCCTCTTAGCAAACGGAATTAGTTGTATAAAGATGGTTCGAAAATATTAACCCATTTCGGCCCGGCGGGCTTCCAAAAAATTATTTGTTTCCGATTTGTGTCCAATTTTACAGGGTGGTTTTGCAGTCGAAAAGAAAGGCTGGCACAAATTTTTGTTGGGTTCGGTTAACCCGTTTGGGCACGAGGGCGCAATGAAGCTTTTTCAATGTTTTTGATGTCGAGCCGAAACAGTTTGACCGATTGACTTGAAATTTTGCACAAATCTTCCTCTTAGCAAACGGAATTAGTTTTATACAGTTGCTTGGAATATATTAACCCATTTCGGCCTGGCGGGCTTTCAATATTTTTTTTGGCCGTTTGGGCAAGAGAGCGCAATGAAGCTTTTTCAATGTTTTTGTTGTTGAGCTTAAACGAACACTTTTTTCAGCTAATCTTGAACACATTTTTCAGCTAATCTTTATTAGCAAAGCTCACAGGGTTAATTTGATTTTTATCATTTAACCCCTTTTGTCACAAGGGTTCATTAAATTTGATCTCCTTAAAGAGTTCAATCTTTAATATAAATTTGTTTTTCTGTTGAAAAGGTTTAATCAATATGTTAAAAAAAAAACAATTGTTCGACTAACACAGTTTAAAGTTAACGCAAACATTGCATTATTTCACAAGCTCACCAAAAAACATGATTGCGCTCTATTAACCCGTTTGGACCTAATTTATTTTTTTTAAGTTTTTGTTGGCCTGCTTAACGGTCGAAAACAATATTTTTAAAACTTTTAACTCATGTCTATTTGTATTTTTCTAAAATGTTTTGAATGCAAATTTCTAATCTAATATATAAAGAAGAAAATTTGTTTGTTTATTTGTTTGTTTGTTTGTTTGTTTGTTTGTCCAGGATTCACGTGAAAACCACTGGTCCGATTGACACCAAATTTTAGAGGAATAATTTTGGGAGCCCGGGGGGTGACATAGGCTATGTCGCATTTTTATAAGTCAACAGGTTGCGGCTCCAGAGCCGTTTTAAGCTTTTTCGTTTTTTTGATGTCGAGTCGAAACGGTTTGACCGATTAACTTGAAATTTTGCACGAATGTTCTTCTTATTAAACGGAATTAATGGTATAAAGTTTGTTGAAATAAATTAACCCCTTTCGGCCCGGCGGGCTTCCAAAAAATTTTGTGTTTCCGATTTGTGTCCAATTTTACAGGGTGGTTTTGCAGTCAAAAAGAGAGGCTGGCACAAATTTTTGTTGGGTTCGGTTAACCCGTTTGGGCACGAGGGCGCAATGAAGCTTTTTCAATGTTTTTGATGTCGAGCCGAAACAGTTTGACCGATTGACTTGAAATTTTGCACAAATCTTCCTCTTAGCAAACGGAATTAGTTGTATAAAGATGGTTCGAAAATATTAACCCTTTTCGGCCCGGCGGGCTTCCAAAAAATTATTTGTTTCCGATTTGTGTCCAATTTTACAGGGTGGTTTTGCAGTCGAAAAGAAAGGCTGGCACAAATTTTTGTTGGGTTCGGTTAACCCGTTTGGGCACGAGGGCGCAATGAAGCTTTTTCAATGTTTTGATGTCGAGCCGAAACAGTTTGACCGATTGACTTGAAATTTTGCACAAATCTTCCTCTTAGCAAACGGAATTAGTTTTATACAGTTGCTTGGAATATATTAACCCATTTCGGCCTGGCGGGCTTTCAATATTTTTTTTGGCCGTTTGGGCAAGAGAACGCAATGAAGCTTTTTCAATGTTTTTGTTGTTGAGCTTAAACGAGCACTTTTTTCAGCTAATCTTGAACACATTTTTCAGCTAATCTTTATTAGCAAAGCTCACAGGGTTAATTTGATTTTTATCATTTAACCCCTTTTGTCACAAGGGTTCATTAAATTTGATCTCCTTAAAGAGTTCAATCTTTAATATAAATTTGTTTTTCTGTTGAAAAGGTTTAATCAATATGTTAAAAAAAAACAATTGTTCGACTAACACAGTTTAAAGTTAACGCCGTTCCAGAGCCGTTTTAAGCTTTTTCGTTTTTTTGATGTCGAGTCGAAACGGTTTGACCGATTGACTTGAAATTTTGCACGAATGTTCTTCTTATTACACGGAATTAATGGTATAAAACTGGTTGGAATAAATTAACCCCTTTCGGCCCGGCGGGCTTCCAAAAAATTTTGTGTTTCCGATTTGTGTCCAATTTTACAGAGTGGTTTTGCAGTCAAAAAGAGAGGCTGGCAAAAATTTTTGTTGGGTTCGGTTAACCCGTTTGGGCACGAGGGCGCAATGAAGCTTTTTCAATGTTTTTGATGTCGAGCCGAAACAGTTTGCCCGATTGACTTGAAATTTTGCACAAATGTTCCTCTTAGCAACCGCATTTAGTTGTATAAATTTAGTTGAAATAAATTAACCCATTTCGGCCTGGCGGACTTTCAAAAAATTTTGTGTTTTCGATTTGTGTCCAATTTTACAGGTTGATTTTGTAGTCTAAAAGAGAGGCTGCAAAAAGTTTTAGTTAAGTTCGATTAACCCATTTTCCACGACGATGATATGAAGTGTTCTATATATTTTATTTTCTTATACGATTAAAAGTATTTTATTGAAAATTTTGTACCAGCATTTTAATTAAAACCCACAGGGTTAATTTGGTTTTGACCTGTTTGTGCGTTTTGAACAAAGATTATTGAATCTTCAAATGAAAACTACAAATCAAAAAATTCAATTTGTTATATATAATGCTTAAATACATAGTATTTTAAAACAGTTTTTCCAAAAAATAAGCCTACATTTCTCTCATAAAATCATAAAACAAGTGATGAAAAAAAACCAAGGGTTTTTAAAAAAGCACATTTTCAAATTTATATTGTATTAAATACTGAGTTTAACTTTGGAAATATTTACTTGGAAATAGTTACTGCTTACTTATAAAATTTACTGCTAACAGTAAAGTTTTTAATTTAAAGTTGTTATAGCCCTTCAATGGGGAAGGTTGCAAAGTTTCTCAAGGATCTAACTTCATCTAACTCCCCCTCCCCCCTCCGTCCCCTTCATTTTGTTATGTTCTAGGATTTAAATTTTGAATTCCACAAAAATTTTGAATTTTACTTAGAATTATACAATCCAAGAAAAAATAAGTAAAACTGAGAGACACTTTCTTCAATTTAACGAACCGCTTTTAAATTTAAGAAAAACCTTTAACATATGTTAAAATATAATGTTGGGCCTTTAAATTTTGTATATTATAAAAAAAAAAATTGGACAGGTATTCAAGTTACAGGTGCTTAAAAATAGCAAAATTTAAATTTTCGAGCCCTTATAGCTCCTAAACAGGGGGCTTGACAAAAAAATTTTATTAACCGGCTCCTACTAATATTTGAGGATCTAACTTCTCCCAAAATTTCAGGATCCTATCTTAAACCGTTTAGGAGATATATGGGACCAAAAATTTTGCAAAAATTGAGTTTTATATAATGCTAAATTTTAGTACCGTATGGCAACGCTATACATTTAAGCGACATATTTTTGTAAAACCTATAAAAGCAGCTCTCTTCTACCGTTTTTTTTTGAAAATAAACCTAACAGAACTCTTGTTATATCAATTTAAATATAGGGCTTTTTTGGAATTTGCAGGGGCTGTAGCTTTGTCCCCCTTCAAGATTAAGAAAAACCTTTGACACATGTTGAAATATAATTATAGAGCTTTGAATTTTGTATATCACTAAAAAAAAATTTGGACAGGTATTTAAGTTACAGGTTTTTAAAAATAGCAAAATTTCAATTTTCGAGCCCTTATAGCTCCTAAATAGGGGGCTTGGTAAAAAAATTTTGTTAACCGACTCCTACTAGTTTCTTAGTATCTAACTTCCTCCAAAATTTCAAGACCCTACCTTGAACCGTTCAGAAGATATGTGTGGCTAAAAATTTTGCAAAAATTGAGTTTTGTGTAATGTTAAATTTTGGTACCGTATGGCAACCCTAAATATTTGCCTATTAAATATTTATAAAGTTTATGAAACCAGCTATCGTTTGCCGTTTTCAGATTGAAAATATATCTAACAAAACTCTTGTTATAACAATTTAAATATAGGGCTTTTTCCAACTTTGGGGGGCTATAGCCCCGTAACAGGTGGGGCTACAGAAAAAAATTCTTCTACGAAATTATTTTTTTTGCGAAAACTACCCATGGTTAAAATTTCTTTACTCTATTTCAAACGATGTAAAAGTTTTTGTAAACATACGGACAGACGGACAGACAGACGGACGGACGGACGGACGGACGGACGGACGGACGGACGGACGGACGGACGGACGGACGGACAGAGTGAAACTATATAGGCACATTTTTACAAAATTTTTTTGAAAATCTGCTAAAAACGAGGAAGAGCGTATTACAACTTTCAGGTGAGTACTAAACAAAATATAAGTTGAAAAGCGAATTTTTAAACCTTTTCTAAACCATCGACTATATTTTATTCAAGCGTTGGCAATTCAAGAAAATCCCCTTTTGACCTATAGTCATTTTAATTCAGTTAACATTGTTCACCGGAAACCTACCATCCTCAACTATATCGTCAAGGAGCACCAAATTGTCAAGAAGCAGCATGTATAGAAAAATTAGAGATAATCGTTCAAATTGTTTTGCAAACTGTTTTTTAAAGTTTTTGTTTCGCAATCGATTAAAAGAACTCGACAAACCTTTTTTTTAAGTATTCCCCTAATTCAAAGAAGTTGTACCTACTTTCAAAATTTTGACGTAATTTACTTACAAATTTTTTTTTGAACAATCGTCGGCAGGGGTTAACAACTTTCAAGTCTGTTAGTAAATTGAACTTGATTTTTAAAGAAGAACACATATACGAAATTTGAAGTTAATCTGTTAAATCATTTCTAATATAATAGCAAAGCAACGAAAAAACCTATAAAAAGCTGTTGGGCCACGATGGGTTAACGGAACTCCACAAATATTTTTTTGTGGCATTTATAGGCAAAGTAGTATCTCAAAAAATTGGCTGAAACTTGCTTTTTTACAATTTTCAAGCTTCCGGGCAACGCCGGGTAAATCTGCTAGTCTAATATATAAAGAAGAAAATTTGTTTGTTTATTTGTTTGTTTGTCCAGGATTCACGTGAAAACCACTGGTCCGATTGACACCAAATTTTAGAGGTATAATTTTGGGAGCCCGGGGGGTGACATAGGCTATGTCGCATTTTTATAAGTCAACAGGTTGCGGCTCCAGAGCCGTTTTAAGCTTTTTCGTTTTTTTGATGTCGAGTCGAAACGGTTTGACCGATTAACTTGAAATTTTGCACGAATGTTCTTCTTATTAAACGGAATTAATGGTATAAAGTTGGTTGAAATAAATTAACCCCTTTCGGCCCGGCGGGCTTCCAAAAAATTGTGTGTTTCCGATTTGTGTCCAATTTTACAGGGTGGTTTTGCAGTCAAAAAGAGAGGCTGGCACAAATTTTTGTTGGGTTCGGTTAACCCGTTTGGGCACGAGGGCGCAATGAAGCTTTTTCAATGTTTTTGATGTCGAGCCGAAACAGTTTGACCGATTGACTTGAAATTTTGCACAAATCTTCCTCTTAGCAAACGGAATTAGTTGTATAAAGATGGTTCGAAAATATTAACCCATTTCGACCCGGCGGGCTTCCAAAAAATTATTTGTTTCCGATTTGTGTCCAATTTTACTGGGTGGTTTTGCAGTCGAAAAGAAAGGCTGGCACAAATTTTTGTTGGGTTCGGTTAACCCGTTTGGGCACGAGGGCGCAATGAAGCTTTTTCAATGTTTTTGATGTCGAGCCGAAACAGTTTGACCGATTGACTTGAAATTTTGCACAAATCTTCCTCTTAGCAAACGGAATTAGTTTTATACAGTTGCTTGGAATATATTAACCCATTTCGGCCTGGCGGGCTTTCAATATTTTTTTTGGCCGTTTGGGCAAGAGAGCGCAATGAAGCTTTTTCAATGTTTTTGTTGTTGAGCTTAAACGAGCACTTTTTTCAGCTAATCTTGAACACATTTTTCAGCTAATCTTTATTAGCAAAGCTCACAGGGTTAATTTGATTTTTATCATTTAACCCCTTTTGTCACAAGGGTTCATTAAATTTGATCTCCTTAAAGAGTTCAATCTTTAATATAAATTTGTTTTTCTGTTGAAAAGGTTTAATCAATATGTTAAAAAAAAAACAATTGTTCGACTAACACAGTTTAAAGTTAACGCAAACATTGCATTATTTCACAAGCTCACCAAAAAACATGATTGCGCTCTATTAACCCGTTTGGACCTAATGTATTTTTTTAAGTTTTTGTTGGCCTGCTTAACGGTCGAAAACAATATTTTTAAAACTTTTAACTCATGTCTATTTGTAATTTTCTAAAAGGTTTTGAATGCAAATTTCTAATCTAATATATAAAGAAGAAAATTTGTTTGTTTATTTGTTTGTTTGTTTGTTTGTTTGTTTGTTTGTTTGTCCAGGATTCACGTGAAAACCACTGGTCCGATTGACACCAAATTTTAGAGGAATAATTTTGGGAGTCCGGGGGGTGACATAGGCTATGTAGCATTTTTATAAGTCAGCAGGTTGCGGCTCCAGAGCCGATTTAAGCTTTTTCGTTTTTTTGATGTCGAGTCGAAACGGTTTGACCGATTGACTTGAAATTTTGCACGAATGTTCTTCTTATTACACGGAATTAATGGTATAAAACTGGTTGGAATAAATTAACCCCTTTCGGCCCGGCGGGCTTCCAAAAAATTTTGTGTTTCCGATTTGTGTCCAATTTTACAGGGTGGTTTTGCAGTCTAAAGAGAGGCTGCAAAAAGTTTTAGTTAAGTTCGATTAACCCGTTTTCCACGACGACGCCATGAAGTTTTCTATAAATTTTATTTTCTTATACGATTAAAAGTATTTTATTGAAAATTTTGTACCACCATTTTAATAAAAACCCACATGGTTAATTTGGTTTTGACCTGTTTGTGCGTTTTGAACAAAGATTCAATGAAATTTTCACTTTTCTTCAAATGAAATCTAAAAATCAAAAAATTCAATGTCTTATATATAATGCTTAAAAACATAGTATTTTAAAACAGTTTTTCCAAAAAATAAGCCTACATTTCTCTCATCAAATCATAAAAAAACGAGGAAGAGCGTATTACAACTTTCAGGTGAGTACTAAACAAAATATAAGTTGAAAAGTAAATTTTTAAACCTTTTCTAAACCATCGACTATATTTTATTCAAACGTTGGCAATTTAAGAAAACTACTATTGACATTGTATAATGACATAATGGCAAACTTAGTATCCCCATTTGACCAATAGTCATTTTAATTCAGTTAACATCATTCGCCGGAAACCTAACATCCTCAACTCTATCGTCAAGGAGCACCAAATTGTCAAGAAGCACCATGTATAGAAAAATAAGAGATAATCGTTCAAACTGTTTTTTAAAGTTTTTGTTTCGCAATCGGTTAAAAGAACTCGACAAAACATTTTTTTAAGCATTCCCCTAATTCAAAGAAGTTGTACCTACTTTCAGAAATTGGACGTAATTTACTTACAAATTTTTTTTTGAACAATCGTCGGGTCGACAGGGGTTAAAAACTTCCAAGTCTGTTAGTAAATTGAACTTCATTTTCAAAGAAGAACACATATAGAAATTTGAAGTTAATCGGTTAAATCATTTCTAATATATAACAAAGCAACGAAAAAACCTATAAAAAGCTGTTGGGCCACGATGGGTTAACGGAACTCCACAAATATTTTTTTGTGGCTTCATTTATAAGCAAAGTAGTATTTCAAAAAATTGGCTAAAACTTGCGTTTTTACAATTTGCAAGCTTCCGGGCAACGCCGGGTAAATCTGCTAGTCTAATATATAAAGAAGAAAATTTGTTTGTTTCTTTGTTTGTTTATTTGTTTGTCCAGGATTCACGTGAAAACCACTGGTCCGATTATCACAAAATTTTAAAGGAATAATTCTGAGAGCCTGGAGAGTGACATAGGCTATATTACATTTTTATAAGTCAACAGGTTGCGACTCCAGAGCTGTTTTAAGCTTTTTCGTTTTTTGGATGTCGAGTCAAAACGGCTTGACCGATTGACTATAAATTTTGCACAAATGTCCGTCTTAGCAACCGAAATTAGTTGTATAAATTTATTTGGAATAAATTAACCCATTTTGGCGTGGCGAGCTTCCAAAAAATTTTGTGTTTCCGATTTTAGTCCAATTTTACAAGGTGGTTTCGCAGTCGAAAACTGTGTCGGGCACAAATTTTTGTTGAGTTCGGTTAACCCGTTTGGGCACGAGGGCGCAAAGAAGCTTTTTCAATGTTTTTGATGTCGAGTCAAAACCGTTTGACAAATTGACTTGAAATTTTGAACAAATGTTCCTCTTAGCAACCGGAATTAGTTGTATAAATTTGGTTGAAATAAATTAAGCCATTTCGGCCTGGCGGACTTTCAAAAAATTTTGTGTTTTCGATTTGTGTCCAATTTTACAGGTTGATTTTGCAGTCTAAAGAGAGGCTGCAAAAAGTTTTAGTTAAGTTCGATTAACCCGTTTTCCACGACGACGCCATGAAGTTTTCTATAAATTTTATTTTCTTATACGATTAAAAGTATTTTATTGAAAATTTTGTACCACCATTTTAATAAAAACCCACATGGTTAATTTGGTTTTGACCTGTTTGTGCGTTTTGAACAAAGATTCAATGAAATTTTCACTTTTCTTCAAATGAAACCTAAAAATCAAAAAATTCAATTTCTTATATATAATACATAGTATTTTAAAACAGTTTTTCCAAAAAATAAGCATACATTTCTCTCATAAAATCATAAAAAAACGAGGAAGAGCGTATTACAACTTTCAGGTGAGTACTAAACAAAATATAAGTTGAAAACCAAAATTCTTAAACCTTTTCTAAACCATCGACTATATTTTATTCAAACGTTGGCAATTCAAGAAAACTACTATTGACATAGTATAATGACATAATGGCAAACTTAGTATCCCCATTTGGCCAATAGTCATTTTATTTCAGTTAACATTATTCGCCGGAAACCTAACATCCTCAACTCTATCGTCAAGGAGCATCAAATTACCAAGATGGATGGTATAGAAAAATTAGAGATAATCGTTCAAACTGTTTTTTAAAGTTTTTGTTTCGCAATCGGTTAAAAGAACTCGACAAAACATTTTTTTAAGCATTCCCCTAATTCAAAGAAGTTGGATCTACTTTCAGAAATTGGACGTAATTTACTTACAAATTTTTTTTTGAACAATCTTCGGGTCGACAGGGGTTAACAACTTCCAAGTCTGTTAGTACATTGAACTTCATTTTCAAAGAAGAACACATATACAAAATTTGAAGTTAATCGGTTAAATCATTTCTAATATATAACAAAGCAACGAAAAAACCTATAAAAAGCTGTTGGGCCACGATGGGTTAACGGAACTCCACAAATATTTTTTTGTGGCTTCATTTATAAGCAAGTATAAGTAGTATTTCAAAAAATTGGCTGAAAGTTGCCTTTTTACAATTTGCATGCTTCCGGGCAACGCCGGGTAAATCTGCGTGTTTAAATAAAATAATGAGCATTAATTTATATAAATTAGTAAAAAACAAGATCAACATATAAAATTATATGCAGTAATTTTAGTGTAATCTAATCTCCAATTATCAATACAATTAAAATGCATAATAAAAATATAAAAGATTGAGAATCTAGAAAAAAAAGTGAGAGCATCAACATCCATACATAAGCGGAAGGGAGATGGATATAATATTTGTTTTGTTAAGTGCTAGGTCATGAATGAGAAATAAAAAAAAATTAAATTTGAAAAGTTATTAATTGTTAATAAAACAAATCCTACGCGTGCTTTAAATTAGAATAAATTTTTATTCAAAAAAAAATGTTATGAATATTATTCTTAAATCCTGCAAACACGGTTTTAGACTGGTGTGTACATAACCAAGGTCGGTAAATGGATATGATAATTCATGTTATTTATTGTATAAGATCCCTATGTACTTTCCTGTATTCTTTCACGATTTTTCTAATTACAATGCACATTTACTTTTTAATAAATTAAATACTTGTCCGGGTGCAATTTCAGTTTTACATTTCACTAAAGAAAAATATATATCAGTAAAAAAACTATTTTAAAGCAAAGAATGAAAGTTTTCAAATTAGATTTATAGATTCATATAGATTTATGCAATCAAATTTTGAAACATTAGTTAATGATTTACTAACTCGAAAATGTGTTTTCCCATATGATTATATTGATTCCCTTCAAAAGCTTGATGAAATTATTTTACCTTCACAAGATAAATTCAAAAATGTCCTAATGAATATATCGTGTTCAAATGGAGATTTTTCACATGCACAAAATTTTCAGAACTTTAATGGATTATTTAAACCTTTATTTGAAAACTGATGTTATTTTTATTAATTTATTTTTTTACAATATGAGATTAGTAAACTGCAAAACGAGAATTGTAAATTTTAATTTGAGAATAGTAAATTTCAATATTAGATTTTTTATTTTAATTTAATTTAATTTAAAACAATTATTATTAACACAAAATATTTTAAATTAAATTTAATAGCATAGCATGTTTTCTAAGAGCTGCGTGAACTTTCTTTGAATGCTTGCGATGCAATTGGTACATGTTTGCAGACCTTCTTCTATAAGCCTTTCTGACGCTCTTACCCTATGTTCTTTCAGGAATAATTCGTTCCTGCTGTTAAGAATAACATTATCACAGATCAAACATTTTCAGTGGGATTAAACATGGCACTATAGGGTACTATATTTTTCTTTAAATTCAGCACCGGTTTCCGCCAATGTAATGTTGCAGTCATTTTCGATCATTTCAACAATCAACAAAATAATCAAAATGAACTTCCGTAATTTTTTGAAATCATTTCCCTCCTCGTTTGTCTACGGTTCCTTCCTCTAATATACAACGATATGCTGTTGATTGTTGAACAATTCTTCATTCATCATTCTTCAAAGTCTTCATTCATGTTTGACACGACAAGTAATTCCGTTTTTTTATATTCTTTTTTTTTAAGTTTTTAGACATTTTTTGGGCCTTTAAATTTTACTATTAAACATATTTGCAGATTGCAATTCTGCTGTTAAATTTAAAATATTTACTGAAAATAATCAAAAGGCATGTCACCTTTTGCTTTGAAAAATACTCATATTGATATTTGTTATTCTCTGCATAAAATGCAGTGTATGGTAAAACTAAAGAACTTCAGTTAAAATAACAGATTATTGCAAAAGTAAACGGAAGCATCTCGGTCCAAGGGAAACTAAAGTTTTATATAATAAACCTATATATTCAGGATTCTCAGTTTTAGAACTCTCCAAACTATACTTGTATAATTTTTAATGTATTACTACTTAAAACCTAATTTTAATTCAGAAATTTCTTTAAATTATATAAATGCTCATAGTATTATTTTTACAGTAAAAACTTAAAATTTTTATGAAGCTATAGAAAAAAATGTTTTTAAGATTGAACAATCAGAATTGATTTTTGACACTTCCGAATATGAACCTGATAATCTTTACGGGTTACCTCTTGTTAATAAAAATTTTGTTGCCTTATTTAAACATGAAAATAATAGAAAAATTGTGAAAGAATTTATTGGACTTAATTCAAAAATGAATTTATTAGATGTTTTGCAAGGCAAAACAATAAAAACGAGGAAGAGTACATTAGAGTCGACTGTGTCAACTCCCGAATACCCGTATGACCGTAATATAAACAATATATCATCAGGTTAATTACTTTTGGAAAAATTTCTAACATTCAGCTTTATCAGGTGTAGAGTAATGCTCATGTGAAATATGAAGTTGTATGTTAACTTCTCGAACCCAGTACATTAGACTAACTTGCACAAACTTTGGCCAAAAAACTAAACTACTTTTGTCAAAATTTCAGACACCCAGCTTCATCAGGTATAGAGTAAAGCTCATATAAATGAAAAGTTGTATGGTAGTTACTCGAACGCACTGCACTACCCCAACTAAATTTTGCACAAACTTTGGCCATAAAACTAAAATATTTTTGCCAAAATTTCAAATATCCAGCTTTACCATGTGTAAAGTTGTTTTCATTTAAAAAAAGAAGTTGTATGGCAGCTACTCAAACCCGTGAAACAAAATGGTTTGATTTCGATAGCGATGACGGCTAATGCATCAAAACGAATTTGTGAAAATTTCAAAATCCTAGCTCTTTTATTTTTTGAGTGATCGCGGTGACCGACGGACGGAAGGACCTACATAGCTAAATCGATTGACTTTTCGATTTTGGTCCGATCCATACCTTTGAGTTTAGATCTACCCCACTCTTTCTCTACGTAAAAAACGTAATGGCAAATTTACTTTACTCTAAAAATTTACTATATGAAACTAAATTAGTTTTGGCAAAATTGCAGACACCCAACTTTATTAGGTATTGAGTAATGCTCATATAAAATAAAAGTTGTATGGCAGCCACTTAAACGCACTGCAGTAGACCAACCAAATTTTGTATAAACTTTGGTCATATAACTAAAGTATTTTAGGCAAAATTTCAGAAAGGCAACTACTTAGATATAAAGTAATGCTCATATATTGATTGAATAAATCTCTCAGAAATTGATGCTTTTAAATCAGAATAAGTGTGATAATGATTTATTCTCTTCTGTTTTATTAATTCATGAAAATTCTTTTCCTTGGTCAGATTGAATATTTTTTTGGAATTTTTGAATTCGTGCTTGTTTAGAAATACTTTTCATTGCTTAAATAACATCATTAGATAATTTTGTTTTTAAAGGTTCAGCATAAGAATACTTTGAAAAAATATCAATTACAGTTAATAAATGTTTATATCCTCGATTTTCTTTTTCATAAGGTAACATTTCTACTACATCATCTGGCGCTTATCATTTAAAGCCTTTTTAACTACTCCTCTACGCAGAATTTTTTTCCAAACATTTCTCTGTGTGTTTTTAACAATTTGTTCTCTCTCATTTCAATTTTCGAGAAATAGAAACATGTCTGAATAAGTATAAATTATTTATGAAATAAAATATAATATCTTCATATAATTAGTTCAATAAAAGATTTAAACATGCAAAGTTTACGTATGTACATCAACTTATTATGTTGATTTCCAATTCCTTTTAGGAAATAATCAACAAATATTTGTAAAAGCATTATGCTTTATGCGAGCTGATTCAGTTAAACCAATACACATGTTATTTAAAGCACCATATTCATATGATAATTAAATGAAAAATTTAAACATCAATCTGATTATTCCTTTAAATTTATCAATTGATTAAAACGGACGGATGGTATTGTTGATTATCTCATGCTTAGCTCATTTGTTGAGAAATCTGAAATTTTTTGAACTCTGTGCAATATTCATCAAATGTCTACAAAAGCTCGATGTGCTGTAAACAATGTGTTTAAAATATTTTGCTTTTGTTGAAAAATTATTAAATTATGGGAACACAATAAATTAAACAAATAAATAACAAGTGATGAAAAAAACCAAGAGTTTTTAAAAAAGCACATTTTCAAAATAATATAGTGTTTCATACTGAGTATTTGGATATATAATGTTGAAGCTTCAATGTTAACGTTTAATTTAGGAACTTACTTCTTAGTTATAAAAACAGTAAATTTTTTAATTTTTAAGTCCTAATAGCCCTTCTATGGATAAGGTTGCCCAATTTCTCAAGGATCTAATCCTCACTACTCCTCTTCCCCCAACTTTTCTAGGTTCAAGTATTTAAATTGTGAATTCTACCAAAATTTGGAATTTTATTTAGAATTTTACTATACAAGCAAAAATGGTTAAAACTGACAGACACTTTCTTCACCTTAAAGAACCGCTTTTAAATTTAAGAAAATCTTTTAACATATGTTAAAGTATAATGTTGGACCTTCAAATTTCGTATATTAACAAAAAAAACTTTGAACAGGTATTCAAGTTACAGGTTTACTCTCTTTACCGTTTTTAGATTGAAAATATAGCTAACAGAAGTCTTATTATACCAAATATAGGGCTTTTTTGGAATTTGCGGGGGCTGTAGCTACGTCACCCTTCAAAACTAAGAAAAATCATTGACACATGTTGAAATATAATTAAAGAGCTTTCAATTTTGTAAAACACGAAAAAAAAATTTGTATTCAAGTTACAGGTGTTCAAAAATAACAAAATTTCAATTTTCGAGCCCTTATAGCTGCTAAACAGGGGACGTGACAGAACAATTTTGTTAACCGACTTCTACTTATTTCTAAGGATCTAACTACTCCCAAAATTTCAAGACCCTAGTTTAAACCGTTTATTTTATATAATGCTATTTTGATGAAATTTATATTCTAGGTTACTAGTAATGAAAGTACCATGGAATTGGTTCTTGTCGGGTTCAGATTCTAGAAGCCTTTGATCGAATTGAAGTCAATCTAGTATAATTTCGACACCAAAGAAGATAGAACATTATACTTGGGGCACATGTTTTTCATCTTATTTGTTTTAAGTACGTAAAATTTTGGATGAATTGGAATAGCGGTTTGCGTACCACCCCCACTACCCCCAAGACTTTAAAGCATAATAATATAGTCGAAATTAATAAAAGTCAAATTTTATACTATATTTTCTATTTCCGTTCTTATTTAAAACTTTTATATTTTAAAAAGGTTAAGAGTTTTACTATTAAACATATTATTATTATTATTATTAATATATTTGTTTGTAACGCATTCAATTAAATGTGTTTTGTTGGATGTGTTCAATTATAAAAAAATAAAATATTAATGTTTTGTTGAATGTGTTTTATTTAAGAAAATAAAATATCATAAATTATCATAAGCAGACCAAAAAATATTTTTTTGATTATTTTAAAAAAACAAAAATAAATAACATTTTTTTATGAATTTAAATAATTTTAAATGTTTATGAATTTGTTCATTTACATTTTTAAAACTCACAGAACGTTTTCTGGAAATTTTATATAAAAAGTAAAACAGTTTAAAAATAAAAATTAAGAAGACGAAGACTCACAGGAACATTGTGTAGTAAGTCTTACTTATTTTCTGTGAAAATCTAAAATCAATGTACGCTTTGTTGCGTTGCTTGATTTGCTTTGTTTTGAATAGCAAATAAACCAAGCAATGCAATCAAAGTAATTTCAAAGTTTTTTTTTTTTTTTTTTTTTCTTTATTAAAATTCAAATAAATAGTTTTACAAAAATAAGTATAAAAAAACCAAGGGTTTTTACAAAAGCACATTTTCAAAATAATATAGTGTTTCATACTAAGTATTTTATCGGAATATACTGTTTCAATATTAACGTTTAACTTAGGAAATATATACGTCAGTGACTAAGTTACTGCTTACTTATAAAAACAGTAAATTTTTAATTTTTTAGCCCTATTAGCCCCTCTATGGGGAAGGTTGCTAAATTTCTCAAGGGTATAATCCTCACTACTCCCCTTCCCCCAAAAATGGTTAAAACTGAGAGACACTTTCTTCAATTTAAAGAACCCCTTTCAAATTTAAAAAAATATTTTAACATATGTTAAAACATAATGTTGGACCTTTAAATTTAGTATATTAAGGAAAAAATATTTAAATAGATATTCAAGTTACAGGTGTTTAAAAATAGCAAAATTTCAATTTTCGAGCCCTTATAGCTCCTGAACATGGGGCTTGACAAATTTTGTTCACCGACTCCCACTAATTTCTAAGGATCTAACTCCTCCCAAAATTTCAAGACCCTAGCTTGAACCGTTTAGAAGATATGTAGGGCCAAAAATTTTGCAAAAATTGAGTTTTGCCTAATGTTAAATTTTAGCAACCCTAAACATTTGCCTTGTAAAAATTTATAAAGTTTATAAAATCAGCTATCGTTTGCCGTTTTCGGATTGAAAATATATTTAACAGAACTCTTGTTATAACAATTTAAATATAGGGCTTTTTCCAACTTTAGGGGGCTGCAGCCCCGTAACAGGTGGGGCTACAGAAAAAAATTCTTCTACGAAATTATTTTTTTGCAGTACCTACCCATGGTTAAAATTTCTTTACTCTATTTCAAACGGTGTAAAAGTTTTTGTAAACATAGGTACGGATCGACGGATGGACAGAGTGAAGCTAAATAGGCACATTTTTACAAAATTTTTTGAAAATGTGCTAAAAAAGAATTTTAAGTTTAAGGCCTTAGCTAGAGCTAGTATGACCATCATAATTTACTAAAATATATTGTTTTTTATTGTTTTAATATTTTTTTTTTTTTTTCTTGCTTATATTTAATTTTTTAAATTAATTAATTTTATTTTATTATTAATTTCCATTAATTAATTAATAGTTAATATCAAATCTTTAATTTTACATTTAAATTCAACTATATTATTAATCGATTTAAAACTTTCTGGGAGTTCATTATACACCTTTAAACATTGGAATAGGCAGTTGTTATATTGGTTATTAGTTCTGAACAACGATAAGTAGAAGTTTGTTTTGTTACGCTTGTTATGATTATGTAGTTCTATTCTTCTATTTAAAATAAAATTTTGTTTTATTTGGTTGTTTGTTATTTTAAAAGCATGTGCATAAAGCTCAAATTTACCTAAATCTTTAAGACTAATATACTTACTGGTATATAACATGCTCGTCGAATGTCGTATAGGGAGTTGACGAATAATTTTAATACTTTTTTTGTGTAGTATAGCTAGTTTATTCATGTATACTTGCGAAGCCCTATTCCAAATGGGATTGAGATAGCAAATATGAGATTTTATATACGCAAAATAAATTGTATAAAGCGCGTCCATGGATACATAGTTTCTTAGTCTACGCATAATAAAAATTTATGGTGCAATTTTTTTTATTTTATATTGTAAATGATTACTCCAATTAAGTTTAGCGACTAATATTAATCCCAAGTAATTAAAACTTTGTACAACTTCTATTATACCATTTTTATGCTGAAGGTTTGATCTTGTAGTTAGAGTTCTATGCTCGAAGAATATTATTTTAGTTTTAGCTATATTCAAACTGAGGTGGTTCTTAAATAACAATTCTTGAATAATATCAAGATCATTTTGAATTGCCGAGTTTAAATCGATTTCATTACTTTCAGCATATTTAAGAACAGCATCATCTGCATATAGTTGTATACTACCTTTTAGATTCAGACGAGTTAAATCATCAATGTAAATCTTGAAGAGGTCTGGACCCGGAATGGAGCCTTGGGGAACACCTTTCACAATATATTTTTCCGAGCTACAAAAGTCTCCTATACGAACTATTTGTTTTCGATTACGCAGATATGATTTAAAATACTCTAAGTTCTAACTGAATATTTGTAAAATTAAGCTTTTCAAGTTTAAATAATAAAATATCATAATCTACATAATCGAAGGCTTTTTGTAAGTCTAAGATACATATTTTCCCATATCTCTATTTTTTAAAATAAAATCCGTTAAAATGAGACAAGCAGCAGTTGTATTTGATGTCTTTTCAAACCCATACTGCTCTTCGCTTAAGATATTATTATTATTATGCATGAAGTCATTTAGTCGGTTTTTAACAATAATTTCAAATATTTTTCAGAAAACTGACAGGATAGATATAGGCCGGTAATTTGAACAACTAGTTTTGCTGCCATTTTTGAAGATTGGAATTACAATGGCTGTTTTAAGTTTTTCTGGAAAAATGCCAGTTTGAAATGATTTGTTGATGAATTTTACTAATATCGGAGTCAGTTGATCAGAAAATTTTCTAATAAACGTTGTTGAGATGTTATCATATCCCGTGGACCGAAACATTTAATGAATTGATTGTTAATCTGACTTCTTCTTCATTAGTTGGGTTTAAATGGAAGTAAGTAAAGATGTTGCGACCGAAAAGATTTAAGTAAGAGTAGTCAAGACTTTGATTTGATATATTAATTTCCTTGGTAACATTAATAAACTAGTTATTAAAAGCTTCCGAAATAACATTTTCATTCTCTATCATTTTATAATTCTGACAAATAGCTTTGATTTTATTTTTAGAGTCTACACTATCGGAGTTAAATATAACTTGGTTATATAAATTCCATAGTTTTCCCGTGTTGCTTTTTTGTTGTAATAATTTATCAAAATAATATTTTTTTTTCGCTTCAGTTATTAATTTTTTAACTTTATTCCTATAATGAGCGTACCGATTTCTAACATGAAGATCAGTTGGATATTTTTTCCTATATTTGTAAAAGAATCTCTAATTTTTATTAATCTAAAAATCTCTTCAGTTAACCATTCCGTATTTTTTTGCCTATTCTTTTTATTTTCGATACGCTGAGTATTGTCTTTTACTAATAAATTCAATTTATCGATGACCTCATCAAAATTATCATATGAATCAAGGTTCGCCCAAATATTATTACGACTAATATTTGAGTAATTCAAAATAGTTTAATATTGAATTTTATTAGCTATTACCGGTTTACGAGTGGTGCTAATAAAAAACATTTGATAATCCGACAAATCAGTATCTAACACGTGAAAGAAATATTTCTTATCGAAAATATCTGTAATAAAATGATCTATAACTGTTTTAGAGCTATTACCGATCCTGGTTGCATACTCTTCTGAGATTTTGTTACCAATTAAGAAGCCATTACTTAAAAACATAGTATAATACGATTGAATCTCTGGGTTATCAATATTTAATAAATTAAGGTTTATATCGCCTATTACAATTGATCTTTTATAATTATATGTTAGTTCATCAAGTCTACTAATAAAATTTGAAATACTAGTATGGTGAAATCTATACACACCTATAAATTATAATATTAATATTTTCTTTTACTAATTTCACTCCTAATATATTAGAATTTTCAAACTCCTCGTTAAAAATAAAATTATGTACAATATTATTTATTAATCAACTATCCATATTTCAGTTAATACCACAGCTTGTATATCACAATTAAAACTTTTTATTAGGGTTTCTACTTGATCAAGTTTATTTCGAAGACTTTGAATATTTAAATACAAAATATTGAGATTATCCCTATATTTAGTACTCATTGAAATATTATCATAACCTAAGTTGTATGCTACTCTTAAATTGTTTTCAATGTTCTCTGTCTCGTTAGAAAGCATTGATATAGAAGAGAAAATAAAAGGTTTTTTGATTAACTGTCAAAAAATAAGAAAAGTGAATTTTGAATAAGTAATGGTAAATACCAGAGAAAATAAATTTATTCCATGTGCATTAACATGATCAGCTGGTGTTGATTTGTCATAATTATTTATCGTGTTTGCAGATATTATTAGTATATAAATAAACATCAACAAGAAGTGTTTTAAATTCGTTACTACTAATATTATTAGTATGTAATTAAAAAAAATCACAAGGAAATATTTTAAACTGGTGAATATAGTGCATATAATATAATAATAGTACTAGCATCTACTATTACTAGTATCTAATATATAAAGAAGAAAATTTGTTTGTTTATTTGTTTGTTTGTTTGTTTGTTTGTCCAGGATTCACGTGAAAACCACTGGTCCGATTGACACCAAATTTTAGAGGAATAATTTTGGGAGCCCGGGGGGTGACATAGGCTATGTCGCATTTTTATAAATCAACAGGTTGCGGCTCCAGAGCCGTTTTAAGCTTTTTCGTTTTTTTGATGTCGAGTCGAAACGGTTTGACCGATTCACTTGAAATTTTGCACGAATGTTCTCCTTATTAAACGGAATTAATGGTATAAAGTTGGTTGAAATAAATTAACCCCTTTCGGCCCGGCGGGCTTCCAAAAAATTTTGTGTTTCCGATTTGTGTCCAATTTTACAGGGTGGTTTTGCAGTCAAAAAGAGAGGCTGGCACAAATTTTTGTTGGGTTCGGTTAACCCGTTTGGTTACGAGGGCGCAATGAAGCTTTTTCAATGTTTTTGATGTCGAGCCGAAACAGTTTGACCGATTGACTTGAAATTTTGCACAAATCTTCCTCTTAGCAAACGGAATTAGTTGTATAAAGATGGTTCGAAAATATTAACCCATTTCGGTCCGGCGGGCTTCCAAAAAATTATTTGTTTCCGATTTGTGTCCAATTTTACAGGGTGGTTTTGCAGTCGAAAAGAAAGGCTGGCACAAATTTTTGTTGGGTTCGGTTAACCCGTTTGGGCACGAGGGCCCAATGAAGCTTTTTCAATGTTTTTGATGTCGAGTCAAAACGGTTTGACTGATTGACTTGAAATTTTGTACAAATATTCCTCTTAGCAACCGCAATTAGTTGTATAAATTTGGTTGGAATAATTTAACCCATTTCGACGTGGCGGGCTTCCAAAAATTTTGTATTTCCGATTTGTGTCCAATTTTACAAGGTGGTTTCGCAGTCGACAATAGAGTCTGGCACAAATTTTTGTTGAGTTCGGTTATCCCGTTTGGGCACGAGGGCGCAAAAAAGCTTTTTCAATGTTTTTGATTTCGAGTCAAAACCGTTTGACTGATTGACTTGAAATTTTGTACAAATGTTCCTCTTAGCAACCGAAATTAGTTGTATAAATTTGGTTGGAATAATTTATCCCATTTCGGCCTGGCGGACTTTCAAAAAATTTTGTGTTTTCGATTTGTGTCCAATTTTACAGGTTGATTTTGCAGTCTAAAGAGAGGCTGCAAAAAGTTTTAGTTAATTCGATTAACCCGTTTTCCACGACGACGCCATGAAGTTTTCTATAAATTTTATTTTCTTATGCGATTAAAAGTATTTTATTGAAAATTTTGTACCAACATTTTAATTAAAACCCACATGGTTAATTTGGTTTTGACCTGTTTGTGCGTTTTGAACAAAGATTCAATGAAATTTTTAGTTTTCTTCAAATGAAATCTAAAAATCAAAAAATTCAATTTCTTATGTATAATGCTTAAAAACATAGTATTTTAAAACAGTTTTTCCAAAAAATAAGCCTACATTTCTCTCATCAAATCATAAAAAAACGAGGAAGAGCGTATTACAACTTTCAGGTGAGTACTAAACAAAATACAGGTTGAAAAGCAAATTTTTAAATCTTTTCTAAACCATCGACTATATTTTATTCAAACGTTTTTAACTACTATTGACATAGTATAATGACATAATGGCAAACTGAGTATCCCCATTTTACCAATAGTCATTTTAATTCAGTTAACATTATTCGCCGGGAACCTACCATCCTCAACTCTAGCGTCAAGGAGCACCAAATTCTCAAGAAGCACCATGTATAGAAAAATTAGAGATAATCGTTCAAACTGTTTTTTAAAGTTTTTGTTTCGCAATCGGTTAAAAGAACTCGACAAAACATTTTTTTAAGCATTCCCCTAATTCAAAGAAGTTGTACCTACTTTCAGAAATTGGACGTAATTTACTTACAAATTTTTTTTTGAACAATCGTCGGGTCGACAGGGGTTAACAATTTCCAAGTCTGTTAGTAAATTGAACTTCATTTTCAAAGAAGAACACATATACAAAATTTGAAGTTAATCGGTTAAATAATTTCAAATATATATAACAAAGCAACGAAAAAACCTATAAAAATCTGTTGGGCCACGATGGGTTAACGGAACTCCACAAATATTTTTTGTGGCTTCATTTATAAGCAAAGTAATATTTCAAAAAATTGGCTGAAGCTTGCGTTTTTACAATTTGCAAGCTTCCGGGCAACGCCGGGTAAATCTGCTAGTATAATATAAAAATAAAAGTATTAAAAATTAAATTTAAGTAAAAATGTGATGTAAAAAAGATTATGTAATGTATATATGTATAGTAACATGTAATATATAAGAAAAAAGAGTGTCTAACAAAAATGTAAAAAAAAACGACAAAAAAAAATATAAAAAAAACAAAAATAATATAAGTAATTAATAAAAAAAAATGTAAATTTAAATTTTAAAAATATCTGGTATATTGAACACCCAAAGTTTTTATAGGTTAAGTAAATTAAAAACAAAATTATATACGTAAAGGTTCAGACAAAAGGCCAAAAGTGTAAACAACAATTGTATGTTTTGATTTTTTTTTGAAATATGAATTAATATAGATTTAGATATAAAGTTGGTTAAAAATATAGTTAATATATAAAAATAAAAAAAAATTTGGAAGATCCACGAAATGAATATGTATAAAAATATTGCAAATGTACTTTAAAATAGTAAATGTAAATTTTGTGTTTTTCTTTTTTACCAAATTTATTTATTTATTTTTTTTTATTTATTCTTTTTTTAATAAATAATTTAAGTTGATAATTTCAGCATCGCAAAGTAATTTATTTTCTTTCAAATAAAAAAATAAAAAATTAAAAATTTATGCGCGGCAAAAAAATACACGTCTATACTTTTCCCGATGGTTCAAATTTCCCTCATCTCTCTCTCATCCCTGCATCTTTCCCTCATAATTTCTAAAATTTTAAATATAATTATTTTTTCTATTTACAAAAAAGGTAAAAATGGAAAAAAAAAATGGGATAGAGGTTGGCAAAGTGGCTTTGGGTGTACAATAACTTGAGTTCGATGCACCCAGCACCATAGAAGCCAAGCAAATATATTATTTTTATTAACTTAATTCGGTATATTAAATAAAAAATCCAAATAAAGTTTATAATTCAAAATTTATAAATAAAGCAAAACTCATTTCAAAAATCAACATTTAATACAATTTTACGTACATATAAATAGGTACATTTTAGCATGTTGAGTAGGTAGAATATAGAATGTTAGCAACGTTTATTAATTTATTTAATTTAAGCAAGTTCGCAAATCAAAAAAAAAAGAAATATTAATTGAAATTTAAAAAAATTTGACCAAGAAGGGACTTGACTTAAAAACCCTAACATTTTAGCAAATTTTTTTTTTTTTTTTTTTTTTTTTATATTTATTTATTTTATTTTTTATTTATTTTTTTACTACAATGTCTTAAGAGATTTATCTCATTGCAGACTTTATATAACAAAATTATTAAAAATTAATAAGAAATGTAACAGCATTAAAAAACAAGAAAAAAAAGCAAGTATAAAAAATATTTAAGAATTAAATTAGAAAGATTAAACATAGTGAACAAAACAAACCCAAAAAGAAAAAAAAACAAGTAAAGAAACAGTCAGTCGGTGCAACCGACATAGAAATACCCTACACCTATTTGGTTCAAATTTAAGGACATATCCATAAGTCGTTTTAACACCATAAATGCTGTTATTAAATTGATCGTAAGACATAGCTAACCAAATTAATTTCATAATACTAAAAACATTTTCTAATTACACTATCTATTAAAAAATATTACAAATTCTTACTAATTTATTTATTTAAAAATATTAAAACAAAAAAACTTGAAACAAATGAAAATATATTTATTCCAATTCAATTACTAAATGAAAAAATTTGAATTATTAAATTTTGTGATAAAAAGCTAATATATTTAATAATTAAAATTTTTCAAAATTGCAATTATTTTAAATGGCTTGTTTATGTACCTATTAGAAAAGCTTATAAACGCAAAATATGCAATAAATGTATTTCTAAAATACATATACAAATTTAGACCTTTTCATATAATTCATTTAAATATAAAAATAAATTTTACATAAATGCAGCAAGTACCTTTGAACATAGCTGAACCACTACAATTAAGTCAAAATTTCGGAGACACATAGGAAATAGGAAATATATTCTTTGGCTTCGAAATTAAACTCGACCAGAACCAATTCCCATGGTACCTTCATTACTAGTAACCTAGAGTTTAAATTTCATCAAAATAGCGTCATTATTTTTTGAGTTATGGTGTTTTAAGATATATGTCTGTTAGCCCTTGAGTTTTCAAGGGTTTCAGAACTCGAAACCATGGTACGATTTCGCCCATATGCAGTCCCCGTCATACTTTCAATACAAGTTAACACTTGTACACTATTGGAACATGTTATCTTAATTTTAAGTTACTAGTTTTATTAATTTCGATGGTAAGCCTTTACACATTGGTGGGTCTAAGAGAGGTACTGAACCACCACTCCAATTGATCCAAAATTAGAGGGACACGCAGGAAATAGTAAAGAACACCCATGTGCCAAATTTGAAGCTTCTACTTTTGTTTCAAGTTTTTATCTTTATTAATTTCGAAAATATGCTTTAAGGTCCTCGGAACTGAGTGGCTGGTCCCCACCCACTACTCTAATTGGGCTCAAACTTCAAGGAGACTAAGGAAATCGAAAGCGACACTCTGATACCAAATTTGGAGGTTCTATCTTCATTGGTTACGGAATTATGCTAGTTTGGCCTAAATTCGATCAAAAAGTTCTAAGTTCCGAACCCATTGTCCAATCCTCACCGTGCGCTATTGCCGCCGTAGTTTCGTTACCAATAACCTACAGCACAAATTTCATGAAGATAGCCTCATTAGTTGTTGAGTTATCATGATTTTTTACATATGTTCGTTAGCCCTGTAACCGATTCAAAGATCCAGAATCCGAACCCTTGGGCTGATTTCGGTCTTATACAGTCCGTGCTGTACTTTAAGTACTAGTTAACCCTTGTACAAAATTTAAACGTTCTATCTTAATTTTAAGTTACTATTGTTAGTAATTTCGAGTAAAAGCTTTTAAAACTTTGGAGGTCTAAGAGGGGTACCGAACCACCACTCCAATTGATCTCAAATTAGGGTGGCAAGCAAGAGATAGTAAAGAACACCAAATCTGAAGCTTCTACATTTTTTCAAGTTGCTATCTTTATTAATTTTAAAGATATGCTTTAAGGTTTTCGGAAATGTGTGGCTGGTCCCCGACCCCCAACTCCAATGGGGCCCAAATTTCAAAGACACTTAGGAAATAGGAAGGGACACCCTGATACCAAATTTGGAGGTTCTATCTTCATTAGTTTCGGAATTATGCTCGTTTGGCCTAAATTCGATCAAAAAGTTCTAGGTTCCGAACGCATGATCCAATCCCGAACTTACGCAATACCCAAAGAAGTTTCATTACTAGTAACCTACAGCACAAATTTGATGAAGATAGCGTCATTAGTTGTTGAGTTATCGTAATTTTTTACATATGTTCGTTAGCCCTGAAACCGGTCCAGAATCCGAACCCATGGGCCGATTTCGCCCATATGCAATCCCCGCTGTACTTTCAGTCCTAGTAACCTACAGTTAAAATTTCATCAAGATAGCTCCATTATTTTTATCGTGCCTACGGACGGACGGACGGGCGGACATGGCTATATCGACTCAGGAGGTCACGCTGATCACAAATATATATACTTTTCCATATCTAGCTCGCTTCCTTTAGGTGGTTACAAACACCATACCAAAGTTAATATACCCTTTTACCTATTCTATAGGTGTAGGGTATAAAAAATATTAGCAGGTAAACAAAAACAAGTATTACATTGATAATTTTACAAATTCATATTTTGTTATTGTTAAATTAGTTATCCAAATTCTGATATTTATTTATACTATAATTATTGAATGATTCAGTTACAATTTGTTTTAAATGAAAAGAACTTTCATGTTTTAGGCTGACATCAAGATTATTGTACAGTTTTGTACCCATATATACTGTAGTTGAAGATCCGAATTGAGATGTTCTAATTTTATCAATATGAAATGTATTTTTGCTTCTGGTGTTGACATTATGAATTTCCTTTCTCTGCTTGAGTGAAGATTGTGTATGGATATTTTCATTGATAATATCATGTATATGTGTTATTAGCTTAACTTGAAATAGGTCATTTATTAAAAGCAGCTTATTTTCTTTATGAATAAAATGCGTTCTTTCTCTCCAGTTATAGTTGTATAGGTTTTTAATCGCTTTATTTTGGATGACTTGAATATCTTCGATTGCCTTTTTGGAACTAGTGCACCATAACTTTATACCATAAATAAGATGGCTATGGAATACACTGTAATAAACTGATTTTTTAACAGTACTAGGCAGGAGATTATTCAAAACATACAAAAGGTAAACCACGTAACTTATTCATCTTCAAGTTTTTAAGATACAACAAGAAATTATGTAAGTCAATTGTTCTTATTTTGTTTATCTATTACTAGAATCGAAGCATAATCTGCGTTATACAAAAGGTAACGGTTGAGATTTTATTTAAGGATATGATATGTATATAATGAAATTAGAAATAGTATTATATTTTATAAATAAAAACTAAATATTTTTTTAATAAACGACTGTTTTTAGCACATTTTTAAAAAATTTTGTAAAAATGTGCCTATATAGTTTCACTCTGTCCGTCTGTCCGTATGTTTACAAAAACTTTTACATCGTTTGAAATACAGAAACGAAATTTTAACCACGGGTAGGTATTCCCAAAAACGTAATTTCATAGAAGAACTTTTTTCTGTAGCCCCACCCGTTCCGGAGCTACAACCCCCAAAATTTGGAAAAAGCCCTATTTTTAAATTGTTATAACAAGAGTTCTCTGTTATGCCTATTTTAAACCTGAAAACGGCACAAAATAGCTGGTTTTACAAAATTTATAAATTTTTAAAAGGCAAATGTTTAGGGTTGCCATACCGTACTAAATTTTACCGTTATGAAAAACTCAATTTTTGCAAAATTTTTGGTCCCACATATCTTCTAAACGGTTTAAGCTAAGGTTTTGAAATTTTGGGAAAAGTTAGACGTTCAGAAATTAGTAGGAGTCGGTTAACAAATTTTTTTTGTCAAGTCCCCTGTTTAGGAGCTGTAAGGGCTCGAAAATTAGAATTTTCTATTTTTAACCACCTGTAACTTACATACCTGTACAAATCTTTTATTACAAATATACAAAGTTTGAAGGTTGAGCATGATGAAATAGCTTAACTATAATATTATCATTTATTTTTATATATGATGATAAAACACTCAATAAGAAACCCTAAATAATTTTGAAAATGTACTTTTTTTTCATAACTTGTTAATTTTTATTATATCATATATTTATTTTATTGAATTATTGCCATAGGTAATATATAACTAAGAAATTGTGTACGATACTTAAATTGTAAAATTTAGTTTTGTTTGAAAATTAATTAAATGAACAGTACTTAATTTATCATTGAATTTTAGAAATACATTATTGTATATTTTGATTATTAAATTTTGTGATAAAAAGCTAATGAAAGCATTAATGGTTTTAACTAGTAGTAGTAAAAATGTATCTTGTAATAATAGCAATAATAATATTATTGATGATAATAAAAATAATAATACTACTATTAATAATAATAATAATAATAACAATAATAATACTAGTATAATTTCCGTTAATAAATCTGATAAATTAAACAAAGAAATTGATATCAAAGCTGTAAAAATAAAGAAAGTTAAAGAAGTGACAACAGATAAATATGTTAACTGGATTAAGGGAGAAACTCTAAATGATAGCTGTACCGATGTTGAAAAATCTAAAGGTAAAAGTTTTATAGATCCTTTAGCACCACCGATAGTCAGATTAACAAGAAATGCCATTGAATCTGGTGATAATATTTATGCCACTTCTAGATTTAGAGATCATAGAATATATAATAATGTAAGATTGTTCTTATCTTATTTTTATGATCATGATGACATTTGTTATGAGGGTATGACACAGACTAGTCTGAAAGTACTTATACATCAAGAAGGATTACCAAACAACTACCAAGAACTCTCTAAACTATATTACAATTATCATGAATCTACAGGATTATCTAGAAAAGAAGTACTACAAGATCTAACTATTTTCAGGAGACATATAGATAATAAATATAGAGAACATCTGCAGAAAATAAGAGAATCTTGGCAAAACTATATGATAGGAATACCATGATGTTGGATAAGCTATTTAATATCAAAATTGTGCACTTTAATTCTAGAAGTCTAAGAAAAAATCTAATTGAAGTAGAAGCTTTTATAAAAATTAAAACAGGGGTTGACATTATCATGGTTGGTGAAACATGGTTATATTCTGTTGAGGAAAAATACTTCAATATTCCTGGGTATACAGCATCATTTATCTCAAATAACTTGAGCAGGGGAGGTGGGGCTGCCATATATGTAAAACAAAGTATTAGCTATAAAATTCTGGAAACATCGAATTCATTCAATACTATAGTAATTTCCTTAGAAGATACTAAGCCTGTTATTAACATTGCGGTATGCTACAAAAGCCCGAATGAGAACAATGATGCATTTATAGAGTACTTAGACCAATTGTTTGATAAGTATAAAAATATAATATTAATTGGTGATACAAACATTGATCTACTCTCTGAAACGGATGTAAGCAGACGGTATCAAGATATGCTAGATGTCAATTCAGTTCATATAAAAAATAATATTGATTTTGATAATGCTACTAGAGTAACGGCAAATTCAGCGACACTTATTGATCATGTACTTTCGGATCTTAAAACGAATCGATTTGGGTTTGATATCACAATGCATGATATCCCAAACTTAGATCATAAAGCTATTTGTGTAGAAATTAAAACAGTTCTTAGAAAACTTGAAGCTATGGAGAATAAACAAATAAATATTACAAATTATGCAAAATACTCACATCTAATGGAAAATTATTTACGTAATTATGATTACGAAAATGTGGATGAACTGGTTAAACTAATAAGTACTGTTAAAGAAAGGTGTTCAATTGTTAAAAACATTAGAACCAGAAAGCACAATCACTGGATGTCTAAGGAAATCTTAAAAATGATTAAGTATAGAAACGAATTATACAAGAGACACAAAAAGTACCCAAATTGTTTAGAGCATAAATTTAATTACAACAAAATGAAAAACAAGGTCAATATTGAGATAAAAAAAGCTAAACAAGCTCATTTTAACAAAAAATTACAAACAGCAGGTTCAAATACTAAAAAGATATGGACAGTTTTGAACTCTCACGTAGCAAACCAAAAATCAGATGATAAGAAAATAATTAAGGAAATTAGATATAATGATAAACTTTTAAATAGCAGTAATGACTTAGCTAACAGTTTTAATGATCACTTTAGTAATATTGGGAAAAAATTAGCTGATAACATTCAAGTTAGGGATGAAAATACGATAAGAAATATAATAAATGAAAACTCTATGTTTCTAATTCCTACAAATCATAATGAAGTTTATTCTGTTATTATGAATTTGAAAGATAATGCACCTGGCTCGGATAACATAGCAGCAAAGGATTTAAAAACTATAGCTAATATTATATCGCCAATAATCAGTAATCTTGTTAATAATTGCTTTCGCTCAGGTGTCTATCCACAAACATTAAAATCCGCATCTGTGATACCTATTTACAAAAATGGTTCTCCTTTGGATACTTCTAACTATAGACCTATTACACTTACTAGTTGTTTGAGTAAGATTTTTGAAAAAATAATCAATAAAAGAATTTGTGAATTTATCAAAAGTTCCGGTGGATTTGATATTAATCAATTTGGTTTCCAGAAATCTCATGGCAAAGATGTAGCAATAAATGATTCTATCAGATCTATTATTGGCAATCTGGATAAAGGAAATTATGTCTGCTCAATTTTTGTTGATTTAAGAAAAGCTTTTGATACTGTGGATCATAAAATTCTATTGGATAGAGTATATGAAATTGGAATAAGGGGGCTTCCTCATAAACTTCTAAAATCATATCTTGAAAACAGGTTTATTGTGACCAAAGTCAATGGTGTGTATAGTGGTAAAAGTGCATTAACTTTGGGGGTCCCGCAAGGATCTGTACTTGGACACAACACTATATCTACTATATGTACATAATATGCAATATGCTAACTTAAAAGCGGACTATAAAATATTCGCTGATGATACTTTACTTATATATACAGGAAAAAATGCTGAGTCTCTGGAAAGATTTGTTAATGAGGATCTAGATAGATATAGGAAATGGGTAAATGGAAATAAACTAACAGTGAATGTGGAAAAAACAAAGTATATGATATTTAGAATGGGCAATAAACCTGATATTAATCTAAAAATTTGTATTGGGAACAAAGAAATCAAAAGGGAACAATGTTATAAATATCTTGGCATTACCATAGATTCTAAACTATCATGATACGATCATGTTAATTGCATTTTGAAAAAAATTATGCCATTACTAGGTGCTATTAAGAGATGTGGGTTGAAATTAGAGGATAAATCAGCTAGACTGTTGTTTCACGCACACATCATGTCCCATATCCGATACAATGTGGCGACATGGTCGTGTTGTACTACCACACTAAGAAAGAAAGTGAGCACAGCGATTAATAAAGCCATCAAGATACTCTATGGGTTAAATTGGCGCACACCTACTGAAGAACTATATAGTAGAACAGGTTTTCTTAAGCTAAATGAATTAATAATATTGGAAAAGGCTAAAATAATTCACAAAATTGAAAAGGGCATAACTAAAAGCAAAACCTTATTAAAAAAGAGAAGGAATATACACAACTATAATACAAGAAATATGGATAAATTGTGTCACGAAAAAGCTAGAACTGAATTGGCTAATAACAGTAATTTTTGCTCCTCAATCAGAATCTATAACAGTCTTCCTCAGAATTTAAAAAAATGCAGTGATATGGGTAGATTCACAAATAAATTAAAGTTTTTGATAAAAAATGATTCAATTTTATTAGGAAGGTTATTAGAACTATAACAAAAAATTAATAAAATGGAAATGTTAATAAAATATAAAAATGTTACTACTTACTATTGTTAATGATTTATTTGGCTTATAAAAAATTAAATGTATATGTATGTATGTGTACATGAATATATGTATAAATGTATATATATGTATAAATATGTATATGTGTATATATATGTATGAATATATAGCTATTTTTGTATTTATATTGTATAATTGTTTATATAAGCTTTATAACTGCTAAGACTTTTTATACCAATTTTAAGTTATTGTCTAAGTCTAGTATTTATAAATAATAATTGTAACTTATATTTCTTTTTATTAAATAAAATAAATAAAATAAAATAAAAAATTTATATTTTATTAAAAAAAAAAAAAAAAAAAAACTAGCATTAAAAACCATGATATTATATAAACTTTTATATTATTACAAATTAATATTTCTTTCGAATAACTTTGAGTTTAATTAAATAGAACATTAATAAATAAGTAAATTAAGAGAATAAATTTAAAAATTATTGAAAATTGAAATAATTAACCAAGGGTACTAAATCATTCAACAGTAAATGCACTACAGCTAAAAATGAAAAGGTGTAATTGCTGTATATGTGTAAAATTTTGTTGAATTGGATAAAAGTTTTAAATATTTATTTTTATAATTGCATTTTACGAATCCATTTATCTCAACTTTATTTGTTGTTTAATATTTTTAAATAGATAAATTAGTAAGAATTCCTAATATTTTAGAATTTTTTTTTTTTTAATAATTCTTTATTTCAATTCTTATATCATAATATTTAATCGGCTTATTTTTTCCCATACAAATATAAACATCCCTTTTCTAGGTAAACTATTTGACCAATTTTAATAAAAGGTTTTCCACAAGAAAGGTTTTTTTTGTTTTCATAGGACAATGATATTTTTTTTTTTAAGAATATTGCGTTTTTTCAGGTGAAAACCTGTCTTTAGTTTAACGTAATTTTGAATTTAACGGTTAAAAGTTGAGGCTTATGATTCTAATATTATGCGCCGAATTTCTGTGTAAATGTAATTCATTTTCGGTTGTAACTCGCAGCTTAATCAAACTATTTATTACAGGCGCCGACTTATGTCTTTCTTTTTTTTTTTTAGTTCAAATGTTCAATGAACAAGGAGATCTAAATTTTTTTTTAATTTTTATTTTGTTTTTTTTTTTTCTTTATCTCTCTAAAATTCCAGTGAAAAAAAAAATGAGTTCTGTTCGAAATGAAAGCAATACATTTGGTTTATACAGTAGTTTTCATTTATAACGAACTGGGTTAAATTTTAATTTTAATATACTTTACAATTTTTACCAATTAATTAAATTTGACCTAAAAATGTAAGTTTTTTATTACATTCATATTTTTTTTTTATTTAAACTTATTATATAATTTAGTATTTTTTTATTTATTTTTGAAAAAAAAAATCATAATAACGTATCAAAAATACAAAAAAAAATTTTATTAGAAGAAAAAGCACTATACATAAGCTTGAAGCTGCAACATCATATAAAATTCTAGCAAATGAGTTCGAAACGTCCGCTCAAAAATTAGCATATTCTACAATGTTTAAGTCTTATACTAATTTTTCAAAATTTACAGCATTCTTTTAAAACGGTATTCGTTTATTACGACGCATATTTTCTGTCCCTTCATGGTCGTTATAAGCGAAAAGTACTGTATGTATTTTGATGAAATTGCTAAAAAATATTATTTTGCTACTATTTATATTGTTGTTGCTTTTCGTTAAGTTTTTTATAATACGTTTGAGAGATGTATAACAAATGTTGTTATAAAATATGTTTGCAAATAATTAAAAACGACAAATCTTTCTTAAAAAAATAATTTGTAATTAAAATAATTTGTTCCTTAGGGCCTAATCAAAATCAACGCATATGGTGTATAATTTCTGACAAAAAATTTTGAAATGAAAAGGTACGTACATGAATTTACATAAGAGCACACGAAATATGCAACGTACAGTACCTCGGATTTTTTAAAATTGACAAAGCGTATAAAAATATTTTTATTGTTTTTTCTTATGTTGCTAAGATAATGTTTTAAAACAAAAATGAAAAATTTTAATAACATAATATAAAATGTTTGTTTCTTAAAAAATACATATTCACAATTATTGAAAATACCTATAATATGTTTCAAAACCTTCTCTAATTCACAAAGAAATATACGGAAGCAAAAACAAAAAAATTAACTCTCTTAAAAAAATATTTTGTAATTTAAATGTTTTGTAACTTAGGACCCAACTTAAATTAACGCGTACGGCGAAAAATTTCTGTCAAAAAATTTTGAAATTAGTATTTATGTAAATAAATTTACATGAAAGCAACCCACATACGCGTAACGTGTTGTACTGTACCTCGGATTTTTAAATTTTAAAAATTGATAAATAGAATAAAAATATTGTTTTCGGTTTTTCTTATAGTTTTAAATGTTTAATTTTAATTAATAATTTACAATTTTTATTTTACATTTTAAACATCGAATAATGTGTTTTCATGATAAAAAACTTTTTTTAGTTTTACTTCGACATAACGAACGAATATTATATAAGGCGTTTTTTTTTTTAATCAGAGCAGAGATCTGAGCACGCTCTAAACAACATGAGCACCTTCTGAGCAGAGCATGAACAGAATACGCTCAGAGCCTTCAGATTTAATAAAAAAACACGAAAAATTAATTTAAATTAAAACTTTTTGACTTTTATTTTACAAGTAAAATCTCAAACAAACGTCAAAATGTCTTTAAAAAAAACAGGAATCATACGCTCTGAGCGCTCAGAGTTAAAAAACCCGATTTTTTTTGTTTGATAATTCATGCTCAGATATAAAAAAAAACGCCTATAATGAATGCGTTCCTTTTAGCAAAAAGTGTAGATGAAGAGTAGATAGGAGTAGTTTGTAATTGGAACGCTAATTTTTGTTTCAGGAGTAGATAATTGTTAGATTAATTGTCATTTTAAAACTATAAGTCATATGGGAAGTTTATCAATTTTAATATATTTAAATATTAAAAAAAAAGTTTTAATGCTGTTATATGTATATAAATAATATTTTTTTAAATGGAAGAAGAAAGTGCTGATTGGTTATCTAATAAAATATATGATTTAACATAACTTTATCAAATAAAAATCCATCCATTATGAGAAAATTTAAATTAAGGTTATCTGCTGAAAATTACCTACTTCTATTATCTACTCTTCTCAAAGCCTGGTGCAGTTGGGAGTAGCTGTCAGTAGTAAAAAATAGTTTATCCTCATTAAAGAATGCTAGCCATGAAATATGTTTAGAAGAATAGTGTCATATGCCTGTATTTCGTTAGCTTATAATATCATTTAACTGTATTTTACTTGGGAATATTTTTTTTAACCTGAATATTAATTTTTGTACCTATATATACAGGGTGTTCCCGACTCGATGGTCTTCCTTCAAATGGGTGATCGGGCATATCGAGCAGAACAAAAAATTGTATGGGAGGGGGATTAGTTTAGAAGTTATGGGGCCTTAACTGTTTTTCGACCATAATTTAGTTTTATTTCGATAAAATTGGAACCAAATAAGATAAAACAAAAATAAGTATAGCATTTAAATGCTTATTAATGCAGATTTCTTAAGTACTATCAAACATTACTCTAAAGTTTCTCAGTCTGAGGTTATTAAGGCTTAAAATCCAATATTTTTAACAAAATATCAATTAACCCTTTTATCAAGAAAATAACGGTATTAACATAACAGTTTTTTTACTTCAAAAAATTACCCTTCTCTTTCCCTGCATTTTGAGTATATTAGCACTTTTATAGCTCAAAAACTTTGAAAGTTATAAAGTAAAAACTTTTTTGTGATACCTGAAATTTAACTAAATTTGAATTTTTTTGAAAAAAATTTCTAAATCGTGCTCAGAGTTAAAAAGAATTTTTTTTGACAGTTCATGCTTTACTCAGATTTAAAAAATGCCTATAAAGGAACTGAAGCAGTTTTTAATTAGGGAAAATAATACATACGAAACGGATACAAAATAATTCAAATCGTACTAAAATGTTTAGTTTTCTATATGATGGACAGCATTAAATCGAATTTTGGCTACTTGACTTCAGTAAATATATGTATATGTTTAGAAATACTTATAATCAAATTATCAGAACATTATATATCAGAACAATATTTGTATTAAGAATTTAAATAGCTTTTTTTTTGTGTAATAACTGTATCACATTATACTCTCTTTAAAGCGACTTTAACTATAGGAATAAAATTCAAAAATACAACAACCTTTTTATAACTGAAAAAATTATAAATTTTTTTAAGCAAATTTCAAGCGCATGAATTGTTGCAACATTGTTGCAATATATTTTATTACGTATAGGAAAAAAAATATAATTTTTCGTGTTAAATTAGTCTAATATAGATTACACAAAACTAATTTTTTATGTAAATTTAAAAGCAAAAATAGCTCGAATTTCGAGCACAGGGCGATACTAATAAAGTATAAACTTACTAACTAATGCTAATAATTAAAATAAAATTAAAAAACAAATTTTATAAAAAATTTTTATAAAAAATTTTTATAAAAGAAAAGTCAAAAATCAAAAATTATAATTATACAAAATGTCGATATAATACTAGATTTAAATAGTAGAGAAAACACCATGATTCATTCTTACATGTACATACAGTGTTTACAAGATTAAAATAATTAAGAAATTACCTTCATCAAATTTTCAACTTCATTATAGTTTGGTTGAAGTGACCAGTTTTTAGTAATTTTAAGAAATTTTGATAATGAATTAACATTCCTAAAAGACTCAGGCAGTTTATTATAAATTTTTGGTGCTGTTACACTATAAAAATTGCAAAAATGAGATTTATTAGACCTAGGAATGATAGTATAGCAAGTCGACTAGAATTACCTCTCAAATTATAGGCACTTGAATATCTCGTATTAAGATTTCCAGATCTAATAAAAAAAACCTTTAATGTTTTATAGATACAAAGACTTCTTAATGGAAGTATCCGTCTCTCCTTAAATAACTCTAAGCTTGGTGTTAATCGTTGTTTTTTGCAAATTAATCTAACTGCTTGTTTTCGCTAAAAGCGGAAGCAATTTATTAATATAAGAACCGCCCCAACATACAATTCCATATTGTAATTTAGAGTGTAGAAGAGCAAAATAAACCATAGATACAATAGTACTTGAACTGTGCAAACTAACATGGTAAAGTTGTCTGATCAAAGCATTACAATAATCTTTTAAATACCGACGGTGAGCACACCAGTTAAATTTCGAATCAATCATTAAACCAAGATATTTGAAAGAATCAACCCTTTAAATCAAAAAGCAATTAGAATCACAAGAGGAAATAGAGGAGGCAGAATTAATACATTTAGCTGAGTGAAATATTGAATTATAATCAAATGCTGGAGGGAAATAAATACTAAAATTCATGTATTTAGTTTTATCGCTAATAATTAATTTATGTTTGTAAAACCAATTCCCTAAAATTTTCAAATTATAATTAATAAGCTCAACAATTTCAAAACTATTTTTACCAACATATGTAAAAGCTGTGTCGTCCGCAAAAGCAGTTGGTTTCCCCTTGAACGGTTGTTGGAATAAGGAGTTGATGTAAATTAAGAAGAAGATAGGGCACAAAACCGAGCCCTGTGGAACACCTGAATTTAAAATAGTCATCCTGCTAAAAACTTCATTCACTCTAAGTTTTTGTTTCCGATTACTTAAATATGACTTAAACCAATCATGAATAAAACCTCTGAAACCAGCTCGATAAATCTTATATAATAAAATATTATGATCAACAAGATCAAAGGCCTTAGTTATATCTATGAATAAAGCAGAACAGTATAAACTAATATTTAGCGCTTCATAGACCTCCGAACAAAATTTATGTAAAGCATCCTCAGTAGATTTGCCTTGCAAAAAATCGAATTGAAAATTACTGAAAAAACTTAATTTATTTAAAAAAGAATAGAAATAGGTCTGAAATTATTGGTAACAGAGGAATCACCCTTCTTAAATAAAGGAATGATCACAGCTTCCTTTAAACAACTAGGAAATATTCCATTTGAAAAGCAATTATTAAATAAATATTTGTAATATGAAATGAAATATTTTTTAGAAAAATATTAGAAATCCCGTCAGAAGCTACAGATTTAGAGTTGTTTAAAGATTTTATTTGATTTAATATATCGATAGACTTAATAGGAGTAAAAACAAAGTTTTGAGATTGGTTTAAGTCATCAATAACCGATAGGGTTGGAACATTATTACTAAGATTAAAGTGATCAGAAAATTTATTATTGATGTTAGAGAAGAACTCATTGAAGTGATCAGCGTTCACACCAGGATCCGACACTAGTTTATTATTAATTTTTTGTTTAATCACATTATTTGAAGAAGATTTATTTAATAGAGAATTCACTAATTGCCAATTCTTTTTTAAGTTATCAGCATTACCTATAAATTTTCTCCTGAAGTAATTATCTTTGCAATTTTTCAATAAAATTTTGATTCTTTTACATAATTTTTTATAGCGAACTACTAAACGAGAATTATTTCGATGTTTTGAAACAGATTTCCTTAGTTTATTACGTACTTTTATTTGTGAAAAAAGAGAATCGTTCAACCAAGGTTTCGCTTTTTTAAATTTGTTCACAACAGTTGCCTTAGAAAAAGTGCATTTATCAATAAGTTATTTTAAAGTTCTAATAAATAGAGTAAAAGCTATATCGCGATTATCACAAGAATAAACGTTGAACCAATTTTCATAAAGCAATGCCGTTTTTAATTTTGTAAAATCTACAAAAGTATTAAGTGATTCAATAACATAATTATTTTTACTCGATTGAACATTTCAAAGACCATGCCAATCATGTTATGGTCTGAAACTTCAATATTTTCATTTATACCACGTAAAATATGAAAATTATTTTTGTGAAATCGAAAATTAATATGATCTATACAAGAAGAACTTATATTAGATATTCTAGTAGCCCCTATAATTAAAGAAGAAAACCCAGAAGATGATAAAAGTAGATTATAATCATCAACATGCCTATTGTAATTAAGGGTATCAATATTTAAATCTCCAATAATAATGCAATTTTTATATTTAATATTATTTAACAAGTTATTAAATTCATTTAAAAAAATACTACAATTATACTCGTGCTATCTATAAATACAATAGAAACAGTATTCAATTTTGTCAATAAAAAAAATTAGTTTACAAATATCTGCAGAAATAAAATTAACTCGACAAAAATGATCATCAAAATCACTTCTAACAAAGCAAGCAACACCGCCTGAAGAATAATTGTTATTGCAACATGCCTGAAAATTGTAATTCGGAATATTAAAACTAGCAATTTCATGATCAAATATCTAAATTTCACTTAAAAATATTATATTTGGTAATTTTTTTAAAGTTAAAAAATACGCTACGAATGAATCAAAGTTTTTCCTCATGCTACGAATATTTTGATGAATAACAAAAAAGTTAGAAAATTTTGCTAGATGCATTGAAAAAGTTAATTATTATTTTATAATATTAGAAAAAGTTAAATATCTTTTGTTTTATTTTTTTTTTTTCTTTATACCCGTATGACTATATAGTCCAAGGGTATAATAAAATTGCCATTACGTTTGTGACGCAGAGAAGGAGGGGGGGGCAGATATAGACTCAAGTGTATGGATCGGATCAGAATCGAAAAATAAATCGATTTAGCTATGTATGTCCGTCCGTCTGTCCGTCTGTCCGTCCGTCCGTCCGTCATCACGATAACTCAAAAAGTAAAGGAGCTAGGATTATGAAATTTTCACAAATTCGTTTTTATGCAAAAAACGGAATCGAGTTTTAAATTCAGCCATTTTGGTCCACGGGTTCGAGTACCTGCCATACAACTTCTAATTTTATATGAGCATTACTCTATACCTATGGAAGCTGCGTGTCTGAAATTTTGTCAAAAGTAGTTTAGTATAATGGCCAAAGTTACTGCAAAATTTGGTTGGTCTACTGCAGAGGGTTTGAGTAGCTGCCATAAAACTCCTTCTTTTATATGAGCTTTACACTACACCTGATAAAGCTGGGTGTCTGAAATTTTGCAAAAAATAGTTTAGTGTAATGGCCAAAGTTACTGCAAAATTTAGTTGGTCTACTGCTGAGGGTTCGAGTAGCTGCCATACAACTCCTTCTTTTATATGAGGATTACACTACACCAAATGAAGCTGGGTTTCTGAAATTTTGCCAAAAATAGTTTAGTGTAATGGCCAAAGTTACTGCAAAATTTGGTTGGTCTACTGCAAAGGGTTCGAGTAGCTGCCATACAACTTCTTCTTTTATATGGACATTGCTCTACACCTAATAAAGCTGAATGTTTGAAATTTTGCCAAAAGTAATTAACCGGATGATATAATGTATATGTTACGGTCATACGGGTATCCCAGAGTTGACACAGTCTACTCTACTACACTTTTCCTCGTTTTTTTAAGAAAATTAATTAGTTGAGGATATTAATATAAAAGTACAGAAAATTTATTCTCTTATACTAATTATAATTATTAAAATTAATCAAATATTATCTAAATTAAAAATATTTTTTAAGTCCTCAACGCTATTAATTTGAATAGCTTTATCATTATCATTATACCCGTATGACTATATAGTCCAAGGGTATAATAAATTTGCCATTACGTTTGGGACGCAGAGAAGGAGGGGGGGTAGATATAGACTCAAGTGTATGGATCGGATCAGAATCGAAAAATAAATCGATTTAGCGATGTATGTCCGTCCGTCCGTCCGTCATCACGATAACTCAAAAAGTAAAGGAGCTAGGATTATGAAATTTTCACAAATTCGTTTTTATGCAAAAACCGGAAGCGCTATTTAAATCCAGCCATTTTGGTCCACGGGTTCGAGTACCTGCCATACAACTTCTAATTTTATATGAGCATTACTCTATACCTATGGAAGCTGCGTGTCTGAAATTTTGCCAAAAATAGTTTAGTATAATGGCCAAGGTTTCTGCAAAATTTGGTTGGTCTACTGCAGAGGGTTCGAGTAGCTGCCATACAACTCCTTCTTTTATATGAGCTTTACACTACACCTATTGAAGCTGGTTGTCTGAAATTTTGCAAAAAATAGTTTGGTGTAATGGCCAAAATTACTGCAAACTTTGGTTGGTCTACTGCTGAGGGTTCGAGTAGCTGCTATACAACTCCTTCTTTTATAGGAGGATTACACTACAACAAATGAAGCTGGGTGTCTGAAATTTTGCCAAAAATAGTTCAGTGCAATGGCCAAAGTTACTGCATAATTTGGTTGTTCTATTGCTGAGGGTTTGAGTAGCTGCCATACAACTCCTTCTTTTATATGAGCATTACTCTACACCTAATAAAGCTGAATGTTTGAAATTTTGCCAAAAGTAATTAACCGGATGATATAATGTATATGTTACGGTCATACGGGTATCCCAGAGTTGACACAGTCTACTCTACTACACTCTTCCTCGTTAATTTTTATATTTACTACAAAATTTTTTAGCCATACAAACTAACATTTTCCATTATTTTTTTAATATTTAGCTTGATGAAAATTTGATGTTTTATATCTATTATTGAATGTAAGAGCTTCATTTACAAAAATTTTTTTTGCCTACCCACTTTTCATATAAAATATTGGTGTTAAGATTCAATTTGTTTTTTCTAATTTTATTCATTATTCTCAGCTTAGAATGGTGAGATTTCAATTTAACACAAGCAATGTTTAATTGAGAGTAATTTTTTGCTTTTACTTTTTTTATATAACAAGAAGAAATTTCGTCATCAGAGATGTTCTCATTTAAACCCACAGAGAGAAGTTTTTTAAATTTTCTTTCACAGTTTCTTTCTTCATATCGGGAATGTTAACAATATCAATGCAATTCAATAATTCTTTTTGCTCTAGCTAGTTTATTAACTTTCTCTGCAAGAGACAAAACTTTCTTGAAGAGCGTAATGTTGTACTCTTCTAAATGTTTTATACGATTAAGAAGTAATTAACCGGATGATATAATGTATATGTTACGGTCATACGGGTATCCCAGAGTTGACACAGTCTACTCTACTACACTTTTCCTCGTTTTTTTAAGAAAATTAATTAGTTTAGGATATTAATATAAAAGTACAGAAAATTTATTCTCTTATACTAATTATAATTATTAAAATTAATCAAATATTATCTAAATTAAAAATATTTTTTAAGTCCTCAACGCTATTAATTTGAATAGCTTTATCATTATCATTATACCCGTATGACTATATAGTCCAAGGGTATAATAAATTTGCCATTACGTTTGGGACGCAGAGAAGGAGGGGGGGTAGATATAGACTCAAGTGTACGGATCGGATCAGAATCGAAAAATAAATCGATTTAGCGATGTATGTCCGTCCGTCCGTCCGTCATCACGATAACTCAAAAAGTAAAGGACCTAGGATTATGAAATTTTCACAAATTCGTTTTTATGCAAAAACCGGAAGCGCTATTTATATGTTCGAGTGGCCAAAATTTATGGTTCGAGTAGCCAAAATTTATGGTAGATCTTTTGCATTTTAAAGTGTTTTAGAAAAGTAAATTGCTGCATTAAACTTTTCTGTCTGTCACCATTTCAGCAATTTACTTTTATACTAAAACACTTTTAAATGCAAAAGATCTACCATCAATTTTTGGTTACTGAAAATTTTCAAAATTTTAACCTTAAAAGTTTTCAAACATTAAAAGAACTGTTTCTTATACCAGCAATTTACTTTTATATTAACACAGTAAAAAATTCCCAAGATCTACATTAAATTATTTATTTTTTACATTTTAGGGGGCTAGTACTACTTTAATAAAAGTATATATTGAAAAAAATATTGTTTTTTATTTTATTTTATACTTTTTAGTTTTAATTAAATTTTTTTACACAATTATTTATATAAAATTATTAAATACAATATTTAATTTGACAATTTCCAAGTTGGATACAAATCATTAATAGTTAGAATCGGTTTATCTATTAACTAATCATAATTTATTAAAATATCCCCTTTAGTAAATTTATCTAAATCATCATAAATAAAAATCTAAATATAAATCTAAATTAATTTAAATTTTATAACAGAAGACAAAACTATCATTAAAAAGCATTATAAGTACCTACTTAATAAAATCTTTATCTATCCAGTTTGTTAAACAAAATTGTTTTATATTTATTAGGTATCTTTAAGTCTGAATACTTTTTTGCACATTGTACATATATATGTATGTTTGTAAACACCTGCTTCTTTGTTTATGGTCTTTTATAATATTTCTGCATACATATACATATATATGCTCATAATAATATAACAACAACATGGTTGAAAATCTAAATCGATATATTAATGTCATTAATAAAAACTATTCACTTAAATATTTTTTGTTTACATTATTCCATATACAAAAAAAACAAGTAAAGAAACAGTCAGTCGGTGCAACCGACTTTGAAATACCCTACACCTATTTGGTTCAAATTTAACGATATGTCCTAAGTCATTTTAACACCATAAAAGCTGTTATTAATTTGATCGTAAGACATAGCTAACCAAATTAACTTTATAATACTAAAAACATTTTCTAATTACACTATCTATTAAAAAATATTACAAATTCTTACTATTTTATATATTTGAAAATGTTAAAAAACAAACAAACTTGAAATAAATGAAAATATATTTATTCCAAATCAATTACAAAATGAAAAAATTCTAATTATTAAATTTTGTGATAAAAAGATAATCAAAGCATAATATATTTAATAATCCAAATTTTTAAAAATTGCAATTATTTTAAATGGTTAGTTTATATACTTAATAGAAAAGCTTATAAACGCAAAATATGCAATAAATGTATTTCTAATATTTAATTACAAATTTACACCTTTTCATATAATTCATTTAAATATAAAAATAAATTTTACATAAATGCAGCAAGTACCTTTGAATATAGCTGAACCAATACAATTAAGTCTAGATTTCGGAGACACATAGGACATAGGAAATATATTCTTTGGCTTAAAAATTAAACTCGACCACAACCAATTCCCATGGTACTTTCATTAATAGTAACCTACTGTTAAATTTCATCAAAATACCGGCATTATTTTTTGAGTTATGGTGTTTTTATTAAGATATATGTTTGGTAGTCCTTGAACTTTTCAAGGGTTCCAGAACCCGAAACAATGGTACGATTTCGCCCATATGCAGTTCCGTCATACTTTCAATACTAGTTAACCCTTGTATACAATTGGAACGTTCTAGCTTAATTTTATGTTACTAGTTTTATTAATTTCCATGATAAGCTTTTACACATTGGGGGGTCTAAGAGAGGTTTTGAACCACCACTCCAATTGATCCCAAATTAGGGGGACACGCAAGAAATAGCAAAGAACACCCTAGGCCAAATTTGAAGGTTCTACATTTGTTTCAAGTTACTATCTTTATTAATTTCGAAAATATGCTTTAAGGTCCTCGGAACTGAGTGGCTGGTCCCCGACCCACTACTCCAATGGGGCCCAAATTTCAAAGACACTTACGAAATAGGAAGGGACACCCTGATACCAAATTTCGAGGTTCTATCGTTATTGGTTTCGGAATTATGCTCGTTTGGCCTAAATTCGATCAAAAAGTTCTAAGTTCCGAACCCATTGTCCAATCCTCACCGTACGTAATCACCGCCGTAGTTTCATTACCAATACCCTACAGCACAAATTTCATGAAGATAGCCTCATTAGTTGTTTTGTTATCGTGATTTTTTATATATGTTCGTTAGCCCTGACACCGACTAAAAGGTCCGGAATCCGAACCGTTGGGCTGATTTCGCCCTTATATAGTCCGCACTGTACTTATAGTACTAGTTAACCCTTGTACACAATTTGAACGGTCTATCTTAATTTTAAGTAACTATTTTTAGTAATTTCGATTATAAGTCTTTAAAACTTGGGAGGTCTGAGAGGGGTACAGAACCAGCACTCCAATTGATTCCAAATTAGGGGAACACGCAAGAGATAGTAAAGAACACCCTTGTGGCAAAATGGAAACTTCTACATTTTTTCAAGTTGTTATCTTTATTAATTTTAAAGATATGCTTTAAAGTCTTCGGAAATGTGTGGCTGGTCCCCGACCCACTACTCCAATGGGGCCCAAATTCCCAAGACACTCAGGAAATAGGAAGGGACACCCTGATACCAAATTTGGAGGTTCTATCTTCATTGGTTTCGGAATTATGCTCGTTTGGCCTAAATTCGATCAAAAAGTTCTAGGTTCCGAACCCATGGTCCAATCCTGACCTTACGCAATTTCCGAAGTAGTTTTATTACTAGTAACCTACAGCACAAATTTGACGAAGATAGCGTCATTAGTTGTTGAGTTATCGTGATTTTTTATATTTGTTCGTTCGTATCATATATTCCATATTAATACAAAATCATTTCACAACCGTTACATTTTTATTACGCAGATTATGCTTCACAGTATAAAGTAAACAGAAACAAATAACTGATAAATTTTTTTTGTTGCATTTTAAAAATTTGAAGATGTATAAGTTAGGATTCAAATTCGCTTCATGGTGAAATTTTTTTTTTAATTTTAATCTAAATTTTTTTTTTATTTAAGTACCTACCTACTTGTATAAATTTTAAATTAATGAACTAAAAATGTACGGACTGACATAAAAAGAAAACGTTAAAAATGTTTAATATGAAACTGATCGTCTACATATGTAATTATTTTGTCTATGTTTTTATATTATCAAAGTGAAGTATTTTAGTTCTTAAAGCTACAAATTATTAAAGAAACTACCCAAATAAATTAATTTTATTTGTAACTTTTTTTATTATTTCTGTTGAATTTAAAAAAAATTTTCATCTTTGAAGGAGGATTGAACTCAGAGCTATTTACACCGTCAGCCACTTTGCTAACCACTGAACCATACATTTCTTATAAATTTATGGTCAGTTTTCTAATATAAATGTATCACTAACTGACAGAATGAAAAATAAAGCCATAGACAAAGGCAAGTTCAATTAAAAGTATACAATAAGCTTAAGATATTGTTGTGCTTACTATTCTTAATTAAATATGAAAAGTTTTTAAAGTTTGGATTAAATACAAAGTTAATATTATCAAAGTTTAAGCTTGATTTAATATTTCCGCGATAATTAAAAATATTTTTATAAATTAAAAAAATAAGCTTAAGCTATAAAGCTGAATATTCTTAATTAGATATGAAAAGTTTTTTTAAATATCAGTTATGTTTAAATTTCAAATTAAAACAATAATAAGCTTAAGCTAGTTTGAGTCTATGAGTATTTTAAATTAAGCTTGGCGGTTAGGATATCAGTTATGTTTAAATTTCAAATTAAAACAGTAATAAGCTTAACATATTGTGCTTACTGTTCCTAATTAAATATGAAAAGTTTTTAAAGTTTGGTTTAAATACAAAGTTAATATACAAAACTAATATCAATGTTAAAATTAAAATTGAAAAACAAATTTAATGTTGGTAAAATTTTTTTTTTTTATTTAAACATAATTATGATTTTTTATTAAGCTAACATAATTTTTTGTTTTTCTTTTGTGCAACTACTGCTCAATGGCATAATGCCCCCAAGCATATGTTTTTATATTATCTTCAGTTACATATCTTTTATTATCTAATGAACTTAAAGCTACTTTATTTAAATTTTGTGTATAAATTGTATGTAAATATGATCTAAATATTTTCATTTCTTTTAAACAAGTTTGATTTTTTAACAATTTTTATAATTAGTATCTAAAGTTAAAGAATTGACAACATATTTCTTTATTCCTTTAGCTTTTTTAATGGTTTTATTTTCATATGTTTGAAGAAAATACATTTTAGATTTTAATCCAATAATTTCAGAAACAATTTTTCCATTAAATTCATCTTTAAAAAGACCCAGAACCTTTTTATTCATTAGAGGAAAATTAAATAAATTGTCAGATGGATAATCTGATGTATCAAAACGTTTTGGTATTTCATTAAATATGTCAGCGTAAAAATGATCTCTTTATATAGTATAAATGAAACTGTCAGTGTCTGTATAATTTAAAAAAAAACCTTACTACCATATTTAAGTTTAATATAATCATAATGAAAATCATACATAAGATTTTAGATTGTTCGAGTACCGTAAATCCTAAATATATAGGCTTGTCATAATATATATTTGTATTATTAAGCTGAACGGCTATCAAGTTTTCAGAAAATCTAGAGTGGCTATGATAATTTGGTTTTGCTATTATCGCTCGAGCACCTAAAGTTCTTTTTTGACTTTCCCAAGAGGTAGCTATTTTGACATTTTTTCTTTTATCTATATTTTTCATTGTTTTACCAAAAACAGCATTATTCATTAATTTAAAATAATCTTTTTCAAAAACATTTTTAGCCATTGACCTGTGTTGGTTATTTAAATCAATATATTTTTTTAACCAATTGCTTTGTGTGAATTTTAGTACTCTATAAATTTTTTTGAGAATCAAGCCGTTTCGAAGACACTATTTTAAGTTTCGATAATGTATAATATATTTACGTGTGTTTGTTAAGTCAACTAACAGTTTAGGAATTTTACCTTTCGGTGGAACTTCGTTTTTAGCACAAAAAGGGAAATCATTGTGCAAATCATGTAGATGTTGAGGGTTATCTAAATCCACTTCCAAAACGTAACCAGTTTGCGAATTATCGGCAACTGAAAGCACATAGATATTTTCAGGAATATCAACCCACTGAAAATCTTTATGTGGTAAATATTGGATCATTGCCCATCCATATAAATTGTTGGCATCTTCATATACAATGTATTTGGAAGGTTCATTTTGTTTATAAGATCTCCCCATAAATTTATTATTTGCCACTGAATGTCTAAGTGAGCATTGACTAATTCCACCACGTATCCCTTTTTTAAAAAAATTATACAAATCAACATCAGTTAATAACTCTAATTTGATTATCAGTGTATTTTAACATAGCCGTCCATGACAAACCTGCTGTAGTGTAGAAATTTGCAGGATCTAAAGAATAGATTTTAGAGCATATTTTTCGAAAGTTTTCAAAAACATCAGTCAAAAAAAATACATCTGTTTTAAAGTAAAGTTTAAGATAGTCCCATAAATTTTGACATTTAAACGTATTCCATACATTAACTGCATGAATGTAGTTTTCATCGGAACATGGTGTGTTTGTCATTTGATTGGTAAAATTGTCTTGTGACGGTAAACATGTTTCATCAAGTCCATCAATGGAATTTAAATACTCATAGGAAAAAACTCCCTTTCGAGTCATAAGTTTAAATTTTTCTTTATTATTGAATTATAATATGAAACAAATCGTTTTTATTTAAATTTTTACACAATGAATCAAGACTAGAAGCCATAAATCTGAAGCTATCGAGAAAACGCAAATAAAATGAATGATAATTATCTATTGTAATTTTTTTAAATAATGAAATATAACGTTCTTTATTCAAAGGAATGACACCAATATATCCATTCACTTTGTTTAGCTCTTTAAATAAAAGATGACAATCATAGCCGGAAATATTGTGAAAAAATATTGGGAAAAAATTTGATCGTCTATACAATAAGTTGCAATTAGAATGAGCAGGACCTCTATAATTACTAGTAAAGTGGCAATGGTCTATAATTCTATTATTAAAATCTAAATGCTTACCACATATGTGACACGTTTCTTGAACCAATTGTTGCAGCAGCTCATCCAGTGTTAGCGGGTTCATCGGCTTTGAACTCATAAAGAAGGTTGATTATAATTCACTGCATGTTTCTGTCAATGATTGGATAAATTCCTTAGCACAGTTAGCTCCAACAAATTCTTTGAAACAGCTTAGACTATCATCAAAAGAACACTTAATGTAGTAAGAGAAAGCTACTGGAACATGTTGATGAATGTTTGTTGTTGAAGACATCATGGGATCAGAATTCGATGTTGCAATAGGTTGTAAAATACTCTCAGCATCCGCATAAATAACAAAAGGTGTTTTCAATTGTTGTTGATAATTCTTTAACTCCAGTGTATTTTTTTCAACAGACCGAAGCTTTGTAACTACTTTATTGTATTCGGGTTTGTGTAAGTCACGTTGCTCTAATGTATAAAAATGTTGCAAGCACATATTACAAATATAAATTTGATGAGTATTCTTTGTTACAGATCGACTTGTCAATCTTGATAAATGTTTAAGTAAACAAAATGAAATTTTTCATCCCTTTCCAAAAGCAATAAATTGACATGAAACCTTTTTGCACATTTTTTTCACAGACCTTTTCGGACCTTCACAGACCGTTTCGGACTTTCACAGAGCGAAACTAGTCCTGAATACAGGCCCCTCGCGTCAAGGTGTCCCCCTTAGCACCATCATAGGTATCTACTTGTTAGTTTTAATTTAAGTAAAAATGATTGGTAACTAAAAATGGATTATAACATAATATATGATCTTATGTTATAATCCATTTTTAGTATACTTTTTAAAACCACCGGATAAATACATTTAAAAAGCTCAATATGAATTTCATTCTTCAACAATGTTGCATCTTATTAGGATATTAACTATTTTTTTTTTTTTTTGAGAAAGCTTATTATTCTAATTATAAAATCAAATAAATCTATAAAAAGTTGTTAATACACCACATCAGCTGCAATATCCTGGACAACTTTATAATTTATATTATATTTTTCAAATACTACAACAATGTTGCATCGTATTAGAATGTTAAATTTATAAAACCAAAAAAAAAAAAAAATTGCATAATTGCATAATGAGTTAATGAATAGGGAAGTCATATAATAAAGAAAACAATTTTCCTTTACTATCATTAAAAATTATTTACTTTATCTTAAGAATACACAATCTTACAAACAATATGGTAAGATATTTTTTTTTTTTTTTTTATTTTTCTATTTTTAATGAGGCTGGTACGGGGTTTTAAAAAGTTTAATGGAATTGGGAGTGGGTTCAGGTGAAAAATATCAAAATATTGATATTTTACAGAAAAATAAAATATACGAGGTGATTTCCTGGTGCTTTCTAGAGACGAAAAGAGGTCAAACGGTGGTGCTTTGCGAGGCAGAAGATCCAAATACCAATGAAAAAATTATATTTTTCATGTCGGACAGCTTTTCAAAAAAGTAACAAACGAACCGGAGTTAGAGGAATTGAATAGAGCGCAGTTTTATTTCAAATTTTTGGGACGGGATAAAGAAAAAAAAAATATGACATTATTTAAATTATTTCAATCGATTGAATCGCAGGAAAAATTTTTTAAACAAAGTATAATAATAAAAATTTTTTTTCCTTAAATTTAATTTGTTTTTTTTTTTTTTATTTATTTTGAAAGAAAAGGAAAAATTTTTTTTTGTAGATACTTATGGTGGTGCTAAGGGGGATCCCTTGACGCGAGGGGCCTGTATTCACGACTAATTTCGCTCTGTGAAAGTCCGAAACGGTCCGAAAAGGTCTTTGAAAAAAATGTGAAAAAAGGTTTCATGTCAATTTATTGATTTAGGAATGGGAAGAAAAATTTCATTTTGTTTACATAAAACATTAATCAACATTGACAAGTCGATCTGTAACAAGGAATACTCATCAAATTTATATTTATAATATGTGCTTGCAACATTTTTATACATTACAGCAACGTGACTTACACAAACCCGAATGCAATAAAGTAGTTACAAAGCTTTCGTCTGTTAAAAAAAATACACTGGAGTTAAAGAATTATCAACAACAATTGAAAACACCTTTTATTATTTATGCCGATGCTGAGAGTATTTTACAACCTATTGCAACATCCAATTCTGATCCCATGATGTCTTCAACAACAAACATTCATCAACATGTTCCAGTAGCTTTCTCTTACTACATTAAGTGTTCTTTTGATGATAGTCTAAGCTGTTTCAAAGAATTTGTTGGAGCTAACTGTGCTAAGGAATTTATCCAATCATTGACAGAAACATGCAGTGAATTATATTCAACCTTCTTTATGAGTTCAAAGCCGATGAACCCGCTAACACTGGATGAGCAGCTGCAACAATTGGTTCAAGAAACGTGTCACATATGTGGTAAGCATTTAGATTTTAATAATAGAATTATAGACCATTGCCACTTTACTAGTAATTATAGAGGTCCTGCTCATTCTAATTGCAACTTATTGTATAGACGATCAAATTTTTTCCCAATATTTTTTCACAATATTTCCGGCTATGATTGTCATCTTTTATTTAAAGAGCTAAACAAAGTGAATGGATATATTGGTGTCATTCCTTTGAATAAAGAACGTTATATTTCATTATTTAAAAAAATTACAATAGATAATTATCATTCATTTTATTTGCGTTTTCTCGATAGCTTCAGATTTATGGCTTCTAGTCTTGATTCATTGTGTAAAAATTTAAATAAAAACGATTTGTTTCATATTATAATTCAATAATAAAGAAAAATTTAAACTTATGACTCGAAAGGGAGTTTTTTCCTATGAGTATTTAAATTCCATTGAACGACTTGATGAAACATGTTTACCGTCACAAGACAATTTTACCAATCAAATGACAAACACACCATGTTCCGATGAAGACTACATTCATGCAGTTGATGTATGGAATACATTTAAACGTCAAAATTTATGGGACTATCTTAAACTTTACTTTAAAACAGATGTATTTTTTTTGACTGATGTTTTTAAAAACTTTCGAAAAATATGCTCCAAAATCTATTCTTTAGATCCTGCAAATTTCTACACTACACCAGGTTTGTCATGGGCGGCTATGTTAAAATACACTGATAATCAAATTAGAGTTAATTACTGATGTTGATTTGTATAATTTTTTTAAAAAATGGATACGTGGTGGAATTAGTCAATGCTTACTTAGACATTCAGTGGCAAATAATAAATTTATGGGGAGATCTTATAAACAAAATGAACCTTCCAAATACATTGTATATGAAGATGCCAACAATTTATATGGATGGGCAATGATCCAATATTTACCACATAAAGATTTTCAGTGGGTTGATACTCCTGAAAATATTGATGTGCTTTCAGTTCCGATAATTCGCAAACTGGTTACGTTTTGGAAGTGGATTTAGATAACCCTCAACATCTACATGATTTACACAATGATTTCCCTTTTTATGCTGAAAACAAAGTTCCACCGAAAGGTAAAATTCCCAAACTGTTAGTTGACTTAACAAACAAACGTAAATATATTATACATTATCGAAACTTAAAATAGTGTCTTCGAAACAGCTGGGTTCTCAAAAAAATTTATAGAGTAATAAAATTCACACAAAGCAATTGGTTAAAAAAATATATTAATTTAAATAACAAACACAGGTCAATGGCTAAAAATGTTTTTGAAAAAGATTATTTTAAATTAATGAATAATGCTGTTTTTGATAAAACAATGGAAATTAAGTTTGAAAAAATCTATATTAAATAATGATACTTCTTCTGCAGTTAGAATGCTGGGATGGACAATGTTATGTTTAGCAGATGCTATTTTGTCCTGTATTTGATTAATTTTATCTTCTAAATATCTTAATTTAATTATTTGATCTAAAAAAAGTGAGTGAGTTAAACTTTGTTTATTTCTTTCTTTAATTTCATTGTATGCTTGTAATATTTTTAATCTATCTTGTTCTATTGTGTTTTTAAGTGTAATAAGAGATTTGTTAATATGTGTGTTTATTGATATTTGAGAGTTAATTGTAGTAATAGAGTTGTGAGTGTTTTCTTCTATAATATTTAAGTGATCTAAGATCTCTTCCCTGTCATCACTATTCATAGTTCCAAATAACCATTTGTTTACAGTTCGTACTGCATTTATTAAACCTCTTCTTTTTCTATGACTAGATGATGGAATAATAGATTTAATTTTAGCCTTAATGTTAGTTATTTCACTATCTTATAAAATTTTATTACTTGTATTTAAATTAGCAACATTCATTTCTATTTGCGCTAATATTTCATTTAACTCTAAAGGATTAATTATATGAAGTATCGTTGAAGTTTCGTTCACTATTTCTATTTCTTTTAATTTAATTTGTGTATATCCCAGATCCTCAATTATTGGATTAACTTGTAATAAACCTTCTGCTAAAGGTGTAATAATTGTCAACAAAACCCATATTAAAAATGCAAATAACTGCAAATTTTATTCAATTTGTTTTTGTGTGCACTGTTTTGTTGGCTATATAGAATAAAAAAAAATTCTTAGTAACTAAATGTAAATTGTAGAATCAGCTAATTTCGTAAAAGTAACACTTAAAAAAAAGTAAGTTGAAATATTATTGCATAATTATGTTGCGAAAGGTCAGTATAATAATAATTGGGTCATATTATATGAATGCAAAATATAATTTTAATTGTAATTTCATTTTAAAGTTTTAAAGAGAAAAAAAATTCAATTATTGGAAACTATTATTGTTATATTACCTAATGCATAAAATTTATGTGGTCGTTTTATATTAGAGGAGTGAATGTTATTTAATTTCAGTCTTTTATATTTTGGTTGTTCTTTATGTTTAACAGCTTTATAATTTTTCACGAAACCTGTTATTCTCTGTTCGTCATACAATTCTCTTTCTTTATTAAATTTTTCAATTCTATTTGTTTTTGCTAAAACTAAATTTTCTTTAATTTTGTCTAAATTTACTTTTCTGTTTTATATTTCTGTAGGAATGCTTTTGATTGTTGAGTGAAACTTTTAATTATAATATCTAACAGATTTTTGTATTAATTATTTTACAGACATATTTTGACTTAAAAATTTTAAAATTCTAAACTTTTCTGCTATGGAATTGTGGAGTCTCTCTATATCACTATTTCCTGTATGATTATTTGGTTTAGTAAGATGTAGGCTAATTCCTTCATCTTGCAAAAATTGTTTTATTTGTATAGTTTTAAATTCATTATCAGCTACTATTTTTCTTGGTTTTCCTAATTTGGTAAAATGGTCTTCTAATTGTTCTATTAGCGTTAAATGATTTTTGTCTATTAGAAAATAAGCTGCTCCAAATTTGGAGAATTTATCTATCACTGTTAAAAAATTTGTTTTCATAATTGTGTATGTATCTATATGTATTATATCATTAATATTAGTAGGGGTTTCACTATATTTGAATTTAGATTTAATTGGATTCCTGTCATATTTTACTTCTTGGCAAACTTCACACTGATTTATAACAATTTCAACTAATTCTAATAACTTTGGAAAATAGATTTTATATTTTATTTGATTATAAGTTTCCTGAATACCTGAGTGGCAGCTTTCTTTTGTATGATATAAAGAAATTTGTTTTACCACTTCTACTTCAGTTCTAACTTCGTTAGCTCGATAAGAACATTTTATAAATTTCAATTGACTATTATTGGAGAACATTTCTTGTAATTTTTCTTGAACTATATTATATCTATTATCTGAAATTTCGGAAAATATGCCTACTTTGCCTTTTTGAGGTATGTCCTTAAATATTTCTGTTAGTCTATCAAAGTCGTATTCCGCTATATAAATAATGGTTCTTCCAGAAATTATTTCTGTTTCTACAGTTTTATTATTTGTTATTATTAATTGAGTTCTATATTTATTAACAATTTCCTCTTTAATTGATATATGATTTAGTAGTTCTTCTTGAGCGGAAGGAATTGTTGCCATTGTAATATTTTCATTTTCATTCTCTATGTTAAATATGTTAAAATCAGATTTACTGTCAGTTGTCAAAATATTTCATTATCTTTCTCTTCCAGTTTAATATTTTCATTAGGTTCTATTCTTCCAAGAAAATCTGCGACTTTATTTTCCCTTCCCTTTAGGTATTCAATATCAAATTGATATTCACCTAGTTTTAGTATCCATTTTTGATGTCTAGGAGATAAGTTTTTTCTTTATATTTGGCATGCAAAAACTTTATAGGCTGATGATCTGTATAAATTTTAAATTTATTTCCATAAAGATATGGTCTGAAGTAATTAACAGACCAAACTATGGCTAAAAATTCTTTATCAGTTGCCGAATATTTTTTCTCATGGTTGTTAAGAGTTCGAGATGCAAAGCATACAGGGTGACCTTCTTGCTAAAGAACGGCTCCTATTGCATAGTTCGAAGCATCTGTTGTTAAAGTAAAAGACTTGTCAAAATTGGGATATCTTAAAACAGGATGCGAAATTATAAGGTTCTTAAGTTTTTCAAAAGCTGCTATATAATTGGGATCTTTGGCATTGATTCTAGTATTCTTTTTTAAATATTTCGTAATTGGTTGAGCTACTTTAGCGTAATCTCTAACGAACTTACGATAATATCCGGTCAATCCTTAAAAACTTTTAATTTGTCTTTCTGTTCTGGGTAACTCTAAATTTTTTATTGCATCGATTTTATTTGGATTTGGTTTAAGACCGTTTTCAGTCAATATATGACCTAAGAATTCGGTCTCTTTTTTCCAAAAATTACATTTATCTATTTGTATTTTCCATTGCTTTTCTTCTAAAATTTTAAATATAGTTGTTATTGCTTTTTATTTTATTTATTTTTTTTATTTTATTTTATTTTACAGACCAAAACAAGGTCGTTACAAAAAAAATTCTTAAAAATTATTACTTATATTTAAAATTATACAATATAATGACTTAAACAATAAAAAAAAAATGCTTATTCTTGCATTCTTAAAAAGAAAAAACACTACACTAATTTTATATACAAAATTATGTACATACTAGCTGTTGGCCCGTCACAGAATGACGGAAGGTCAGTTGAAAGAAGAACTTTTTCTAATTAAGAACTATTTCTAATTTAATTACATATATTACATAAACATATATTATATATCAATACCATTTTCTTAAATAAAATGGTAACCGTTGCATTCTACGTAATACAGACTATGCTTCAATTCTAGTTATGTACAAAAAAAAACAAAAACTTATATGTTGTTGTATCTAAAAATTTGAAGATGAATAATTTATTTAGTCTACCTTTTTTATGTTTTGAATTTGATAAAATTTTGGGGCTGTTAGTTCAAATCCCTTCTTGGTGAAATGTTTTTTTAATTTCAATTAATATTTTTTTTTTTATTCAATTACGTACTTTTTAAAATTAAGTTCGATAAATTTGTGTTAATAAGAGATGTGAAATAGATTTATTTTGTTTCAATAATGATTTATTTCTCCAACTATTAATGTTTTGTATATACATTTTTAAAAAATGTTGTTATACATTCTATATTGTTTCCTTTGTTTAGATTCAAATCAAAATACTTGTTTGAAGGCTAACCGTTCTATAATGTACTTATTCAACATGCTAAATAATGTATCTATTTATATGTACGTGAAATTGTATTAAATAAATGTTGATTTTTGAATTGAGTTTTGCATTATCAAATGCAAATTATAAATTTTATTTGAAATTTTTTTAATATACCTAACCCTAACTAATTTTAAAATCTATTTTGTCTGGTTTTTATGGTGCATTGAACTCAGAGGTATTGTATACCTGAACCCACTTTCCCAACCGTCAGTTGTTACATAATTTTTTTCCATTTTAACTTTTAAATAGATAAATAATTAAAAAGTTATGAAGGAAGGGATGAGAGATAGATGAGGTAGAGTTGAGAGCGAGATGAGGGGAAACTTTGAAATTACTTTAATACATTTCTTGGTTTATTTGCTTAAGCAAACCAAGCAATGCATCAAAGCATACATTGGGCTTTTGCCCCTATTTCAGATATTTACTGAAAATTATTAAGACCAACTACACAAATGTTCCTGTGAAGCATTGTCTTCTTAATTTTTATTGACAAAATGTCTTACTATATATTTAAAATTTCCAGAAAATCTTCCGTGATTTTTAAAACTGAAATGAAATTTTTCATAAACTAATAAGTAAATTTTATTTCAAAAAAAAATTTTTTTTTTTTTATTAAAAATAAATAAAATATTTTTTGGCCTGCTTATGATAATTTATGATATTTTATTTTCTAAAATAAAACACATCCAACAAAACGTCAATATTTTATTTTTTTATAATTGAACACATCCAACAAAACACATTTAATTGAATGCGTTTGTTACACCTCATTCTAGATTCTAGACAAATATATTAATAATAATAATAATAATAATAATAATAATAATAATAATAATAATAATAATAATAATAATAATAATAATAATAATAATAATAATAATAATAAATAATAATAATAATAATACTCATATCTAATGTCGAAGTTGTTTAATTAAGAAGTTTAATGTTTTAAATAAAATAACTTTAGCTTTAAGGGGTGGGAAGCGCCCTACTTTATGGTGTGGTCGAATTGTATAAAACCCAAATTCCACTTGTACTAAATAGACACAATTAAAGGAAATGTTGAATTTTCTAAAAATAACTAAATAATAAATGAAAGTTCAAATTTATAATATCCAATAATCAAAAGAAATATACGTTTTATTGGAAAAATGGTGGTGGAAAATTTAGATGCTTAAAAAATTATCTGAATGAATAAATGAATGAAAATATAAATAAAGTTTAGATCATAACTTTCAAAATATTTACAATAAAGCCAGGTGGTACCAATACAGTTTTTCTAGGAAAGTTGGAAAAAAAAAAAATTAAAAATTTCCAAAAGGATTTTCAAAAAGAAACTTTAAATCAATAAAATTTTATAAATTTTTTAGAAAAAAAAATGGATATTTAAGAAAATTTAAAATAAAAATAAAATTAATAGAAAGGTCAATAAAATAATTAAAATTTATTACCTACAGATTTTGATTTAATTTTTTATATTGATTATGAGAAAATAAAACACATCCTAAAAGTATGCAATGTGGGTAGGATTATGGAATCTACATAAATTTCTTTCATTCGTGTTCCACAGAGTAGTTTTTTTTTTTTGTTCAAAAAATTTTTCCATCAAAATAATTTTGATAATTTTTTTGCATATTTTTAGGAGACTTTATAATTGAACACATCCAACAAAACACATTTAATTGAATGCGTTTGTTACACCTAATTCTAGACAAATTTTTTTGCATATTTTTAGGAGAATTTATAATTGAACACATCCAACAAAACACATTTAATTGAATGCGTTTGTTACACCTCATCTTTGACAAATATATTAATAATAATAATAATAATAATAGGTATACATGCGTGTATAGAATAAATATTTATTTTGGTAGCATACTAAAAAGTAATTTGATATGTTGTTATTAAAAAAAAAAAAACAAAACATAAATAGCAATTTTGTTGTATTTTAATGCAATACAGTAAGTGTGCTGTGTGTTATGTTTTAATTATATTATAGTTTAATTGTCTGAGGTCATTAAATTAAAAAAATGTTTATGTAAAGTGTGTTTAAAAGTAGCTTTGGAGATAGATGTAGAATAAAGATGACTAATTTTGTTGAAAGTAATGCAACATCTATTGATGGGTTCATTTTTACCATACTCTGTATTATGTTGATAGTCCATTAAAAATCTTGTATTTCTAGTTTGCCGAACATTAGCGTTAAGTCTAAAGTTATTATTAAGAGATTGAATAAAAATACTGTTATTTAAAATATCAAAAGTAAAACATGATGACAAGAGTTGTCTTCGTGAAGATAAAGAAAGCATATTTAAGGACTTAAGTCTTGTGTTGTAGCTAGGAAGAATAACAAAATTAGAAGGATTATACATATTTCTTAATGCAAATAAGAGAAATTGCTTTTGAACTGATTCAATTCTATTGGAGTGAACTTGAAAGGCTGGATCCCAAATTATGTTACCGTATTCTAAAATTGATCGAACAAGGGAACAATAGAGGGATTTTGTCACAGCTAAGTCATTAAATTCTTTAGCTCTTCTCTTAATGAAACCTAACATTTTATTAGCCTTAGAAACTAATTGGTCATAGTGAAGATTATAATTAAGTTTATTATCGAGAAGAATGCCTAAATCAGAAATGCTAGAAACTCTTTCAAGAGTTACATTATCTATCTTATAGTCATATACTAAAAAAGATCGTTTTCGGGTAAAGCTGATAACCTTACATTTCTATATGTTCAGTTCCAATTTATTTGATGTGCACCAAGTTTGTAAATCTGATAAGCTTGATTGAAGTATAACTGCATCAGAATTATCTTTTACAACTTTATACATTTTTAAGTCGTCAGCAAAAGCAATATGTGGTATGGCGTCTAAATATTCCGAAAGGTCAGAAATAAAGACATTGAAAAGAAGTGGCCCCAAATGACTACCTTGTGGTACACCAGAAGTAACATTAATAGATTTGGATAACAGACCTTGAAATTTGACGTTTTGGGTTCTTTCTGATAGATAAGAATTAAGCCAAGAAAGAAAAGAACCCGTAATGCCAAAAGTTGATAGCTTATTTAGCAAAATTAAGTGATCTACACGATCGAAAGCTTTACTAAAATCTGTGTAAATTGCATCAACTTGGTATCCTTTCTCCATTTGGTTCAGTATTTCGGACGTATACACCATAAGGTTAGTTGTAGTAGAACGACCCTTTCTGAAACCATGTTGTTGTTCATTAAGTTTAACATTAATAATAGGGGTAATTCTATCATCGACAATCTTTTCAAATAATTTAGGAATAGCTGATAGAATGGCTATACCCCGATAGTTTATAACTGAAGCTCTATCACCTTTTTTAAAAATGGGAGTTAAATGGGAGGATTTCCACACTTGTGGAAAAATGCCATCTAAAAGCGACTTGTTGAAGATGGAGTGAAGAGGGATAATTAGATTTTGAGCACAGTTGTGTAAAAAGATTGGGGGGATAAGATCTGGACCAGCACCTTTTTTTATATCCAGACTAAAAATTGCTTCAAGAATATCATTTTGTGAAAGACGTAAGTTTGAAATTAGCAAATTTGAGCTGGTAGATAAAGAATTAGCAGAAAAAGCCATTGGTGCCTTAGGACGATAAATTTTCTGAAAATTATCTGAAAAGAAGTTACAAATTTCTTTAGGACAAGAAGAAAGCACATTGTTCATGGACAACATTGAGTTAGGATATCCAAATAACTTACGCTTTGTGTTAACAAAGTCGAAAAATTTTTTGGGTTGAGCGATTAGCTTGTTGCCCATGTCAGCAACATAGTTATCGTATGCTGTATTTGCTTTGTGTTTAAATTCAATGGCAAGTTGCTTATAATAATTCAATAAATCGTCGCTTGGTGCTGATGAATAATTGATTTTTTTAAATATTTTATTGCGTCGATTTCTCAGATTCCTAAGATCTCTATCTAACCAAGGTTCTGTTGTTTTATTTTTTTTACGAATTTTGGGAACAAAAGTGTCAATAATTGCAAACAGTCTTGAATAAAAGATAGAGATTAGCGAATTAATATCCTGTTGAAGTAACAGTTCGTCCCAGTTAATAAGTGACAAAGCATTATTAATACTTTGATAGTCAGCATTGAAAAAATCGTATACAATTTCATTATTGTAAGATTTAGCGAAGAGTGGGATAGTAGTGTAGAGCTCGAAAATGATTGCGTTATGATGAGTAGTGTTAGTAAAAAGATTATCTGCATCATCAGCGAGATTAACCACCACTTTATCATATGCATTTGAAAATGCAAGATCTAACCACTTGTCATTACTATTAGGATAACTAATAATTTGTTGTAAATCATTACTATAGAACTCACTAATGAGATCGAAGTCAATTTCATCTTGGAAGTTAATAGGTAATAACAAATTATCAGAGTCATCGACAATAAACGAAAGAGAAGGACGATTGAAATC